>CM031238.1:358374475-359733225 GCA_018340775.1 Taxus wallichiana var. yunnanensis
ACAAATCACAATTCAATATAAATACATTTATGTGCATGTTCCTACGATGAATGCATCTTACTCAATTAATGAAATATATAACTACTATTGCATGTATATCATACTTTTGAGTTATGGAGTAATGTATTTCTAACATTAACCTTCCATAGAAAATCCTATAAAGAATGTCATTATCAGTTTATGGTTATGTTTATAGTTGTATGTGTTTTCTTAGGTTATGGCATTGAGACTCGTGCTTGTGGGCCTTTGGAAATGTTGAAGGGAGAGTCTTAAAACATGTAATAGAGTTAAATGGATAACAATTAAAGCATGACATAGATACCCAATTACATTTATCCATGCTAAATAAATGTGTAAATCACTAATCAAGCCTAATTAATTAATTCCAAAACTAGAGAAGAGAAATGACATGCAAGGTTTAAGTTTATCCGATTTTACTTCACAATATGGTGTCAATCATTAGAATCAAAGCTTTGAGAATTCCTATCATGCCCATAAGTGAGGTTTGACCCACAATTTGGGTGACAATAAGAACAATCCCCTAGGAACATTTTGTACACTCTCGATAATGTACATAACATTTTGGATACTCCTAACTTAATGTAGACATGCCCAAATCGAATTGATGATTGTGTTGCTTGGTCTTGATCTCTAAAAACCTCACTTAATAGTTTACACTTTTGATCCGATCACTTAAAAATAAGATTCTTCATTGCTTAACCGAGCAACAATATTTGAAAACATAATTCATTTTGGGGCCTTAAGTAAACTAGAAAATAGAAATACTATCTTGATATTTATTTAGCTCGTAGATAATAAAAAAATTGAAAACAACAAATCTCAATGATTGAGATAGCCCCAATAACATAAAAACTAATGTTATGTGGTGTGTGGTTGGAATTTTTTTGCTTCAATGAATTGTTTTTTGTTTTTCTCTAAAATGTTTGTAAGCGCTTAAAAATTTATTTATAGAATGCCACATGTACTTGATAAATGACTTAGAATGATTGTGCATTCACAGAGAAATTGAATTAAAATTAGACCGCATCGACACCCAATCGAGACATCATAACAACTAAAATTGAAAAGGATATATCAAATACCATATGTGAAAGAGGCATAAAGGAACATAATAACAAGCCTACAAGCATCCCAATGATATGCAAAAACCTAGGAATGTTTAAATGCTATTGATACATGGTCAAAAAGGGGGAAAGAAGGGGTAGATAAAGGAGACATTTGTAGGATGTTGAAAAGGTGTGGAGGGCATCAAAAGTCCATAAATGTGCTAATAATGCTCAATTTAGACCAATAATTGATGATACACCCTTCGCCTACATGACATGTGTAGTTGACTTGTGGCTAATATAACCTTTAACTTAGTCATATGTTAATCTTTATATCTTCATAGGTCTATGGGGTATCCATAGCCTAAATAGGGTGTATGTAGAGGTAGTGGTTAGTATAGGAGAAAATTTTATCATTGCAAGGTTGCCCCTCGAAGTGACTAAATCATATAATTCAATATTCCAATCTATTTACTATCATAATGTGTCTATTGTTGCGGTTATGAATTAGTGATATATTAATTTCATTACAAGTGATATCGAGCTCCGATTCGGGAAAACCTTGTATTGATCTCTTAATTATGAAGAGTCACATATATCTTGCAAACCATTGTGAATTTGTTTGTAAAATTTTAAGGGAATTTGAGGATTTATGTAAGGAATCTATAATTTAATTTTTAACTCTCTACGATCATTTTTAGCAAGTTATTGCGATTTTAGGGGTTTCATAATTTCTCTCTACATGCATCAATTTTAAGAATTATTCTTATTTCTTTACATTTTTGGAAAATTTTCAAAATTTAACTATGGGTTTTTATTCTTTGAATTTTTGGATTTGAGGATGACCTCATTCCCTAATTATAGGGTCAAAGTTTAGTGAAAGGTGAAAATCAGATTCGCATTGTCAAGCCTCACTATGAAAGGGCCACAAACTAAAGGTTTGGGCAATAAATCGTACATGCTAAGTAAATATCCTAACAAATAGGATATATAATTAGAGTTAAGATTAGGTGGGACTTCTAGTATATCATTTTTCTCGCTACATGACAAATTTTGCCAACTAGCTGATAATATGTGAAACATGTAGCCTGAAATGAAAGGAGATATGGGGGATATGTGTAACATGTAGTTTGGAATGAAATGACATATGGGGAATATTCATAAAATGTAATATGAAATGATAGGAGATATGGATAACATCAATACAATTGGATTCTCTTATGGGTTATGTCACAAATATGTCAGTCTTGTTATCAAATTCACAACCCCAGATACCCGTCAATCAACCTATTAGTGTGGATATGTGGGATAATCTAGTCCATGAAATGTTGCACAATTTCAACACATGGCTATCAATAATGTTGGGTATCACATAAAGTTGATGGAAAATATCTACTCACTTAGGTACATCAAATGGGGATTTTATTGATATACATAAAATCTCATGTGAGTATAAGGCTAGAATGGAATCCTTATATTTGGAACTTGAGAAACATGTAGAAGGTTAGAAGGGAATCCTTATATTTGGAACTTGATAAACACATTTGGTATCGATGGTTGTGTACTCAAAAGAAAAAAATAATCTTAGTTTTACCCATTCAATTTTTATGGATGAGATGCATACACATTATAATAATCACATGATAAAGAATTAATTTAGATAATTGGTCAAAGATTATATTCATCAGTCCTAGAACTTATATGTTTGCATAAACTATGTGTCATTGCTAGGTTGTTATATTATTTTGTTCTAGTTAGAGTTGATGCTACGCAAAGGTGGATAAATTACTAATATAAACATATAAGTAAATTACAAATTAATTTTTTAGTGGGTCTACTTAGCGAACATGCACAATATAAAAGTAATCAAGTAAATATAACTTAGGGATTTTGAATTCTCTAAAATATATCCACTTTATTCATAAATATCAATGATCAATACATTGTTCGATTACAAGTACCACAAAATACATATATTGTCAAATTATACCTTAACTCCTTACTTTGTTTATAAATCTATTTATTTACTTTGTTACACACATACTCACATTTACATATACTCCACACATACTACACACTTCACACCCTATCTATTTATTCTACTATCATATTTGTAAAATGATATCCATTACAAAGAGTTGTGACCATTACTCACGTCTATGATACACATATAATATTAATTCTAGATTGCGAGGAACTATCCAAGATTGCTTGGGTACACCTAGTAGTTTATAACAAAAGCCAACCCACAATGAGCTCTGGAGCTTACACAATCAACAAATTTTTATTGAAACTCAATGAAGAGCCCTACCAACATTAAAAACACACACTTCCCTTGTAAAAAAATAGAAGGATGCAAGAAATTTATTGGAATACATTGGTTGTCACTAGAAATTCATAAGGAACAACACCTCCATTATCATGCCTATTGAGGAGTTGTTGAAAAAGAAGCCTAATAAGGCTATAAAATGGACCACAAAGTGCTAGAATGTGTTGAAGACATCAAAAATAAAATTATAAACTCACCTATCCTTGTATTCGTGATGCAAGATCATCCGGGTTCACAGGAAATCCTCTATCAACAAAAAAATTAAACAATCAATTTCTTCTCTGTATGCATTTTGTTGAACATTTTATGTTGTTTGCATGAACCACACAATGAACATATATATATTGGTGGATGGCCATGAAGTACCATGGAGTGTGCAAGTCCATTGCGAGAATGTGTTTTGAGTATGTAGTTCTTACGCACAATGTATTGTTGCATAATCATTCTAGTGTGTGAAATTATCCACGTAATATTGTTTGAGTTGTGAAATTTGAATAATTGAATGTTTGAAGACACAAGTTTTGGAAAGGTTGACTAGTTGTGCTTTGGGTTTGTTGTTTATCCTTTGGAATTTACATTTGAAATTTTGCAAGTTTAGGATTCTTAGGAGGTTTCATGAATGACTATAAAGGTAGAGACCATTGCTCCTTAAGAAGATTCTCAAGTTCAAAGCTCGAGTTTACGTAAGGGAAAATTTTAGATGCAAACTTAAGGCTTAAAGTGACATGTATTTATAATAAATGAGTTGAAATGGCATGAGTATTGTCATACAATACATGGATAATGTTCCATACTAAAGGACATGACATGATTACATAACACATGTTCTATGAGGTTGAATTGTTGGTGATCAATACAATTGTGTTATTTCTCTGAGTATACATCCCAAAGCTTTATTTTGTATAATTTTATGTTCATTTGATCTTTCCGAGAATGCAAAATTTTCTTTCTATTTGGTTTATTATTCCATGCATATTATGAGGGTTGTGAGGTTTAGTTTTGTCCTTTATTGGACTCCTTAACCTCACATGTGTCATTTGATCTTAGAGAAAGTATTAATTTCCTTGTGAGTAGAGGTTTGACAGATCATTGCGGTTTTCCACACTATGAGTATATAGGTAGAAAATTATTGGGGACATCTTCTAATGGGTGATTGTTAGGTAGATGGTGTGAGAATATAACATGATAAATATTGTGGATTTACACAATGCAAATTATGGGTATAAGGTAGTTTAGGACATATTTCAATAGGTGAATGTTGGAGAGAATGCGCAAGGATTACACAACAAGCATTGTGAGCTTTTCATTTCATGAGAAGTGGGTATAAAATCATTGTAGGCATCATTCAAATAGAAGGTTGTTGGGTAGAAGATTGTGGATTTTGTTGATATCGAGTTTAAGAGAATATAAAATTGTACACTAGAGGAATATTAATGTAGGATATTGAAACCAATGAACAAGGGTTGAAGACTTGGCTGAAATGATGCAAACTTTGCAATATTTATTGGAGGCCATGAAATCCACACAATGAAAAGGTGGTGTTGTAAAAGATCATTATGATAATGAAGGTGGACCCACATAGTAGGGAATGTAAATACAAATGCAAATATAAAAGAAGAAGAAGAACAAGATGGTCCCTGAGGTCATACTACTTCGTGTAATTAATAGAGTGGGGAATAAACCAATATTGGACATCCCTTGTTAATTTGGTAGCTTCGAGATCAAAAATCATGAATTCGATAATGGAGCTGAAGAAATATTATGAATATGAAGATATGGAAGATCCTAGGAAGTTCAAGTTTGCATGTACAAAGTTGAAAGGTCATGTATGTCTTTAGTGGGAGCATATCCAAACAAACCTAGTGCAATGTGGCAAGTAGAAAAATAAGGACATGGGATATGTTGGTGGCGAAGTTCAAAGTGAATTTTTTCCCTATAGATTACTAGCTCAATTTTTTAATAATGTTGCAAGGTCTACGAGAGAGAGATATTAGTGTGAAAGAATACATTGAGAAATTTTATAGATGTATCATTATAGTGAGACATGTGGAAGATTGTTATGTGATAAAATCCCCATCGTAAATAAACCATGGAGAAAAGAAATAAAAAATTACTTTATTATTGATCTTTTTAAAAAGGGTATACATAAATGAATGAACTTTGTTAATGGAATGTAATGTAATGACCCATTGTAAAAAAGGAGTGAAAATATTATATTAGACCCAATTAATGGGAGTGTAATAAACTAAATTGTTATGAATAGGTGTGTTAGTTTTCAACTACTTGGGGGAAAACCTATAAAAGGTGAGATATGATTTTTGAAAAGGATCATCATATTTCTAGATAACACTCTTTTAGTAAATTTACAAACATCTCGCATGTGAAAAGTTGATGATAGGTGGTAGTATCTTAGAGAGGTAAATCTCATGAATCCTACTCATGGGTACAAGTAAAACCTTAAATACTTCCTAGCTAGGGAAATGTATGATTATGTGATATTTATCTTCCATATATAGTAGCCATAGCTCAAGGTTCTTGATCCTATATACAATAGATAATTGAGGTTTGATTAATCCAAAACAATAGATATGTATTTCACTCTAATAAATGAATGTAACTGATCTCTATAACTTTTTTGATCTATGTATTAACATGACTACATGTTTAATTGATTAAATGTCAATGTTATTTTTGTTTAAACTCTAAATCATGACATTGATTACACACACAGAGAGAATAATGGAAACACTTGACTCAAATCATATATTCTATTAAATTGTTATCTCATGAAATAAAATTATAATTGGACTTATTGATACATTGTTAAAAGTATCAAGTAGTATATATACTTTGTGTTGTTGAAAAAGAGAATGTGCAACCATTTTTAATTGGTTCACATGTTGACATCTAGAATGTCTCCTATATTTATGTATTTTACATTTAATTTGATAATATAAACAATAAATTCCCATTGATCTACTTGTCATTAATTTAATGTATCTCAAACACATGAATTCATTTAATGTATCATCCTCTTATGATATGAAGTTGATAACCCGATCATTAGAGATTATGCCACTTGTCTCAATCTTATGTAATATTTGGTTGTATTTTAAGCTTCTGTGAAACAATTAAGCTCCACACTCAACAAAATCAAAGTCTAAGAATGACAGATCTAAATCCAAAGGTAGAGGTATAATCTGGAATTGTGGAAAGAAAGGTCATGTAAAGAAGGATTCTTTGGTTCAAGGAAAACAAAGAGAATATACTAGAGAAAGGTAAATAGGAAAATGTTGCTGTAAAAGAGGTAATGCAAGATGCCATAATTCTCTCTTTGGATAATAAAATTGAGTCATGGGTTTTAGATTTAGGAGCTTATTTCCATGCAACCCCTAATAAGGGTTATTTCATAAATTATGTCCAAGTTAATTTTGGGCATGTTATTTTTAGGAGATGATGAACTATACAATATCACTGGTAGAGGAGAAGTTCATCTTAAATTGTAGAATGGAAATACATGGATATTGAAATATGTGAAGCATGCTCCAAGCCTTAAAAGAAATCTAATTTATGTAGGACAATTGTGTGAAACTGGTTGCATGGTACATGCATAGCCAAATCTTGGAAAGTTACTAAGGGATCTCTTGTTGTAGCAAGAGGAAAGAAGGAATCATTGTATTTTTCTCTACTGTATTACCGATTCCTTTTATGTTATATCTACTTTAGATTCAAATACAAGCATGTCGCACAATCGACTAGGCCATATGAGTGAAAAGGGAATGCAGATCTTAAAGGAAAAGGGTAAGTTATCAGATCTGAAATGTGTAGATATTGATTTTTGTGAGCATTGTATTTTTGGAAAGCAGAAGAGAGTGATATTTCTCAAAGTTGGGGAAACAAAGAAGAAGCATAAATTGGAGCTTGTACACTTAGATGTGTGGGGACCAACCCAGGTAGCTTCTCATGGAGGATCCTAATACTATGTTACTTTCATTGATGATGCCACAAGAAAGGTATGGGTTTATTGTATAAATCATAAATATGATGTTTTTGAAACTTTTAAAAGATGGAAAGCCCTTGTGGAAAATGAATCAAATTCAAAGTTAAAGTGCCTTAGATATGACAATGGTGGTGAGTACTGCAACAAGAATTTTAATGATTATTGTTCAGTAAATGGAATACGTAAGGAAATGACAGTTCCTAGAACACCACATGAGAATGGTGTTGTAGAGAGAATGAATATGACAATAATGGAACGAGCTAGAAGCATGAGGATGCATGTTGGATTTCCCTTACAATTTTGGGCGGATGCACGAGAGACACGACGATTTATTTGATTAGCTCGTGGACCTTCAAGTGCATCGAATGGTGGAATATCTCAAGAAGATTGGACTGGAAAAGAGGTAGATCGTTCTTTTCTTAGAGTATTTGGCTCGAAGCTTTTATACATATTGATAAGGAAAAAGAAAGAAATTAGATTCTAAATCAAAAATATGGACTTTCATTGGTTATGGCTTTGGTGATTTCGGATTCCGATTTTAGGATTTAGAAGGTTATAAGATAATTAGGAGTTGTGACATTGATTGGAATGAAAAGAGAATGTATAGAGATCAAGTTTTAGTACCCAAAGGTGAACCAGTGGAGAAATTTATGGATGAAAATGAACTCTCAGATTTAAAATTAACGCCTAAAGGTTTACATAGTAATCGGTATTGGTTGATCCCCGATCGACATCAATATCCTCTACCAACATTGGTTACAATAGAGATAGAATGACGTCCGTTATCCGAACTAGCATTGCGCGAAGGTGATCAACATCGATCATTGTCAAAATTACATACAAATCTACATGATGAGTAGATAGAGTCTCTAACACCCCAAATCTCAGTGAGAAGGTCACAAAGGGTAAGTAGACCTCCAGAAAGATTTTCACCTTCCTTGTCTTATTTATTATTGACTAATAGTGGTGAACCAAAAAGATTTGAAGAAGTAATGTAGGATAAATCCCACAAGTAGTGGGAGCATGGCATGAATGAGGAGATGGACTCCTTAGAGCAGAACCAGACATGGAATTTGGTTAAGTTGCCAGCAGATAAAAGAGCATTACAGAACAAGTGGGTTTACAGGATCAAGGAAGAAGAGGGTGGACAAAAGAGATACAAGGAAAGACTTGTAGTAAAGGGATTTGTACAGAAAGTAGGTATTGACTTTGGTGAAATATTTTCTCATGTTGTTAAGATTACTTCTATTCATGTATTGTATTGAGTTTAGTTGCAGAGAGGATTTGCATTTAGAGCAACTTGATGTCAAGACGACATTTCTTCATGGTGATTTAGAGGAAGAGATTTATATGAATCAGCCGCTTGGGTATGAAGTCAAGGGTAAGGAGAAACTTGTGTGCAGATTGAAAAAGAGCATATATGGGCTCAAACAAGCTCCAAGGCAATGGTATATGAGGTTTGATAGTTTCATGCAAGAGCATGGTTATTTGAGATGTGAATCTGACCATTGTGTTTATTTCAAGATGCTTAGAAATGAGAGCTATATTATTTTTTACTGTATGTGGATGATATGCTTATTATAGGATCTAGTATGCAGGACATTGGTGAGCTTAAAGAAAAGATAGCTCACACATTTGTAATGAAGGATTTGGGAGCTGCAAAGAGAATCCTTGGCATGCAAATTCATAGAGATAAGAAAAATAGGAAGTTATATTTGTCTCAGGAGAATTATATCAATAAGGTGTTGGAAATGTTTAATTTGCAAAATTCAAAACTTGTAAGTACACCTATGGTGGACACTTCAAATTGAGAAAATATCAAGTGTCCTATATCACACGAGGAGGTTGAGTACATGACACGAGTTCCGTATGCTTCAGCAATTGGGAGTTTGATGTATGCTATGGTTTGTACCAGACTAGACATTACACAGGCAATGGGAGTTGTGAGAAGATTTATGGCTAATCCAGGTAAAGAGCATTGGAAAACAATTCAATGGATTCTTAGGTATTTGAGAGGGACATCCGACATGCAGTTATGTTATGGAGGGTTAGATACTTCTTTATGTGGCTATGTGGATTTAGACATGGTTGGTGATTTGGATGGTAGGAGGAGCACCACTGGATATGTTTTCACAGTAGGTGGCACGACAGTTAGCTGGATTTCTAGATTGTAAAAAGTTGTGGCTCTGTCTACTATTGAGGCTAAGTATGTTGCAACTACAGAAGCTAGCAAAGAGATGATATGGATGATAGGGTTCATTGAAGAATTGGGAAAGGAGCAAGAGGATTGTAAATTGTATAGTGATAATCAAAGTGTAATTCATCTAGCAAAGAAATCAATGTTTAATTCTAGAACGAAACACATTTAGTTGAGATATCACTTCATACAACAGGTATTGGAGGATGAGCAAGTGAGGTTGGAGAAACTTCATACAAAGGATAACCCTATAGATATGCTAACAAAGCCATTAGAAAAGGAGAAATTGGAGCTACACTCCACATTAGTCTTCAAGTTTGAAACTTGAAGAGAGAGAAAGAAAACAAAGGAAAGGATCAAAGGATGGAATCTGTATGGTATAGTGCAACAATTTATCTCCAAGTGGGAGATTGTTGAGTTGTGGAGCTTAATCGCTTCACTGGCATGCTTTTGCAGACTTGCTGGAATACACAATAACCAACGTCGGTTGACGAACCGTTGTCACTCACCCGGGAACCGGTATCAATCAGGCAAGGAGGAGCTAACATCGTTAGGACTAACTCGACATTGGTTGCATGTGCGTGACTATTATAATTAAGTTGTGGGAATTAGATCTATCTTTAGTTGTAAAGTGAATCTAATGGTTGTAATTGCTGAAAATACTGTCGAGATTTACACAGAAATAATATTACGATATTGTATTCAACATCTTTAGTTTCTTCATACATTCAGGATAACATATATATAGGAGTATGCTTTCCTATAAATATGGAGGTTGCTCAACAACACTCCTATTCTACGTGAGTTCACATAACAAGAATATTGTTATGATTTGTTTATAATAACAAATCTATAACAATACAATTATTTACGGTTTACACATTACACATTAATAATAATCACAAAAATATATATTTGCTCAAATATGTGAGCACTACTCCATTTTCCTAACATTCCCCCCCTTAGTGCGAACACGGGAAAACACCATCTTCAACCAAGCAGCATGCCGCTCCGTAGCTTGCACATGGTCTCGATCCTCAACACCGACTGTGGGAACTACATCATCCAGGGACCGTTCAACCTATTAGATGAATACATGAATTGGGACCGTTCAACCAATTCACATCAACCATCAAATCAGTCTGATCAAGAACACTTCCTGCAATAGTATCAATGGTACAAATCATTATCATCAAGGGGGACACACAAGCACTGCACTACACACATGAACATGGATGCTCATCTGTTCTTATTCATCACACAAGACACAAAGATGTCACTAAAGCAGTTTGCGGCCTCTGAGGTAGTGACGAACTCGAGGACGCTGACTGTCCTCCTACCTCCGTTGCCTCCATCCTCCAATGTATGTGCTGCTAACTCAACAAGATGTGAAAATGAAGCACATTTGTTTCCACATTGAGCTTATTCTTTTCTTCCCTCCTGCAATGTGAAACACTGTATTTTGCCGGACGTCGGGTAACACCGAAAATGCGTCCATAAGGCAATTTTTTATTTTATTTTATTTTTTGGACTTTTTATAATAACACGACTTTAACACTTGACAAGAAAATAATCCTAAAAGCACCTATTTAACATTGACTACCTATATTCACCTAAACACATTTTTAACAAGTTTAACTGAAACTTTTCACGACGACAATGATGGCCAATTTTCACAATGACATAATTGTGATACTTAAAACACAATATTCTTTTGACATTTCACAAAATTAATACTTTGACGAATCTTTGATGACAATTGGAACAACACGTGTTCTTTTGAGTATGGTGACTACTACTAAACAACTAAATAATGTTACATTAACTGAAGGCAAATTGACTAAATCAAAACGTTAGACTAAGTACAAAGTAGACTATTTTCCCTTAAAATTACAATCTGATTTGACACTATTAAACATTATAATGGCTATGCATGAAAAAATTATATGACCTAGTGGAATGACGGATTTGACATACTAAAAATATAAAATGGACAAACAAATAATATTGAAAACTCAGACTATAAGAAACTCTTAATAGCACTCACAGAAAATAAATTACGTCACACAAAGATGAATGAGGTGACATTGTAAAGATTGTCGATCCCGTGAGCTGCGCAGATCGAAAAAATTGATACTACCAAAGAAGAACACATTCAACCCAGATGCCACTTTCGATCTGATGTTAACTAGGAGGAAGTTATACGCTGGAATTCTTTGTGACCTGTGCACGTGAAAAGGCTGTCAAAACGTGAATTCAAGACTGAATCCTCTTTAACACACTTCTTCAATGATGCAAGTGCATGCGCAATGCACAAAATACAACGAATCACATAGCAAAATGAGAATCATCTTAGTGGCCGCATGGAGAATGAGACATCTTCAGACGTGTTGACTGCAGAGTTGCGAGATAGCTTTGTCAGGCTTCTAATGCTCCACATCAGGATAGTCTATGTGTGAATCACCTGATTTGAATGACATTGGATAGAGAAAAGACTCTCCTCAAATACGTCTAGGACAACAAATGCGTGAGCTCTGAATTTGCCAACTATTTGAATGACAATGTAAAATCAGATCTTTCTATTTGGGAAATGAGCTCGATGAATTTTCCACCAATCTGCAGGTGTCAGATCTTTGATAGATTGCGCAGATCTATCAATACACAATGTGAATACATCACACTCAGCCACGTTTTTATTTCAATATTCAATATAGCTATAAAACTACTAATCCACTCAAACAGCTACGCCAATATATCTCCTCTCTCATGCTTGGACTACGAACACGCCAAGGTGCAACACATGCAGATCTACGATTGAATTACAGATGATAAGGATCAATATCACCACCCTTGCAAACAATTTATTGTTCCATTACACAAACCAAAGCTCCGATACCAAATGAAAATACCATGCTCGAGATTTACACAGAAATAATATTACGATATTGTATTTAGCATCTTCGATTTCTTCATACATTCAGGATAACATATATATAGGAGTATGCTTTCCTATAAATATGGAGGTTGCTCAACAACACTCCTATTCTATGTGAGTTCACATAACAAGAATATTGTTATGATTTGTTTATAATAACAAATCTATAACAATACAATTATTTATGGTTTACACATTACACATTAATAATAATCACAAAAATATATATTTGCTCAAATATGTGAGCACTACTCCATTTTCCTAACAATTGCATAGCTAAAGTGCCCTAAGATTGTAGATGCATATATAAGCATAAAGCTAGGGTTTAGAAGGGTGAATTCAATTGAGAATAGAGAGAAGTTTCCTTTAGAGAGAAAAAGAGAAATTTGTAGAGAAGAAAGTATAGGACATCCAAGAAGGTGTGGAAGATTACAAATATTCATTGTATTTCCTCTGTGATAATAAATTGGTTGTTTCTTGGTGGACATAGCCCACACTAGGTAAACCACTTTGAATCGCTTGTATTATTTTTTCTTGTTTATTTCCGTATTGATTACTTTTATGCTTAGATCTTATTAATATATCTGTACAACCGGTGTGCTAACCCCAACCGGATGTTGCACTAAATTGGTGGCAATATAAAATCCATTCATAAAATATCAAAACCAACAAAGTCAAATGGGAAGATATTAAAATCTTATTTCAAAAAATACCTCTTTGATTATTTTTACGTAAGAAAGGAAAAATGAAATCTTATATTTAAAACAAAAATGATAAACAATAAATGAGTATAAGAAAACTTTTTAACGGTTAAACACAATTATGCCCTTCATAATCTGGATGAGATATAGTAGTAAGGATTATAAATGATTTGAGAGCTGAGTTAAAAGCAAGTGTGTGGTATGAAAACCTACCACAATTGATAAGGATTTCCAAATTGTAGAACAATTTGAGATGTATAATATTATATTAAAGAAAAAGAGGGAAGATTTATAATAATGACATAACTACTTCCAATATAATAATAGGGATGAGAAGAAAAGTGATTTTTGGAAAAAATAATGAAAGAATGCTAATATAAATAATTCTCCAAAGAATGAGAATAAGGATACTAAAAAGAAAATTCATTCAGTGTAAAATGTTGGAACTATGGAAAAAATCATAATGTAAAAATTGTTTCCATAAACCTAGGAATATAAATTCAAACAATAACACTCATAAAAATGATAATAAGAAAAACATGAAAGTATATGTTGGTATTGAAAAAGGTCTAGTTCATTATTAAATGTCCTTAGTAGAGTTAAAAGGAACCTCAAAGTGTCAATATTTTTTTCTTATTGATTTAGGTATTAGTCATAGTTTTATGTCCCCTAAAATAGTATCTAAATTGAAATCGTATACTAGGGAAATCAAGCCCACAATCATAGAGATAGCCGATCAAAGAATAGTTAAACACACTTGGATCTATTATTGAGAAACTCAAATTTCATTTAGGTGATGTATAAACCATATATATATTTCACATGTTGAACCTTGGCCAATATGATGCTAGCTTAGGAACATTTTGGATAGAAATAAATAATGCGTTAATATGACAAAAACATTTTTATAGGAGACCCAAATGGATCATTTAAAACTTTGCAAGATGCAACATTATTTAAACTATTTCTTCGTATAATTGAAAGGAAGTCTTGAGAATAATTGTTAAGCTTTTTGTGCCATGGTGACACAACAAGGTGATAAGTTTAAATTGGATATAAACATTAAACATGTAGTATAAGAATTGATGGATGTATTTTTATAAGAAACAAGAATTACATCCTCATATAGTTGTAGAACATGATATTGATTTAATTTGTGGTATTGAACAATATATAGAACACCTATAACATTATTACACCCCTTAGATCTATCCTAAAATTAGTAACCAAAAACATTGATTAGCTTCTTTAATAGGTGATTAAACACAATTTAGATTGTATCTATTTCGTGAAACAAATTACCCATATAAATATTTTGTCAAATTACTACCACTAAAAAGAATATGATGATAATTAATGTTCACTATAGGTAACTTGTGGTTAACCATTAGTGAAATTCATGAGAATTTGTTTTGGGGTTAATCTATTCCATTCAAAAATTCATTTTGAATTCTTATTGCAAGGAATAAATTCCAGTCATTTTAGAAAGGCTTTTTGGTTACAATTGACCAAAAATGTTATTCTCTAATTTTTTTCTAGTGTTTGTAATGACACATGCATTCCAATATCTTCATAGCTACTATATGGATACCTCTACCTTCATAACATCCACCTTCATAGCTGTGCATGAATGCCTTTCCATTTCCAATAAGGTAACATTTTCACAATTTTTTTAATGAATTATTGCATTTATCTCTTTTGATTTTTAGGGTCTTCACCACATGGAGTAGATGCTTTGGACCACAATTTCTGTTAGACCAAAATCCATAGGTGTTAGTCTCCACCATAATCGCCAAAGTTAGGATCTACGAGAGGTGGTTAGTCCATGTCACGAAACTCACAGGGAGTGCTGTACACACATGCCAACAATCTCCCCCTCAGTGTTACCTGAGTGAGTTTCAAACTCGAGACCTATCGTGTTGATACCATTTGTTGGACCACGATTTTTTTAGACCAAAAACCATAGTTGTTAGTCTCGTTACAATCTCTAGAGTTAGGATCTACGAGAGGTGGTTAGTCCATGTCACAAAACTCACAAGGAGCGCTTAAAACACATGCCAACAATAGAAATAATCAAAATTATCATCAAGAAATCATGACTTGTTGGTTTTTATCAAGAATATATTAATATAAAATTATAGACATCATATATTTTTTTAGGTATGGAATTTATTTTTAATTTCATTTAGGGTGAGGTATATTACATCACTTTTTTTTCAATTGAGAAATGTGTTGTTTAAATTTTCTCATGAGTTATGTTAAGAGGATAATTTTTTTCATTTGATGTTCATCAAGGGTTTAATTGATGCATATTTTGACATAGGATCCAAACGAAGACAATAATTTAATCTCACTCATTTTTTAGAGGGATACCAGTTAAACTCAACATCACCAAACTTAAATGGGATGTATACAAAAACCCTATATTGTTTGGTCATGCAAATTCCTACATTTTCATGTACAATTTGTGTTGTCACCTCAATTGTCACTATTTTAACAAGTACATACTTGGGAAACACATTTGGATGACTATAACATCCATATATGCTAGTGGTTGTATAATCATCATAATACCAGTAAGCTCATCTCTCCATGATCTCCTATCTCATCGTGGATGAGATCCTATGCATATCTCTTCCATAAACAACTCTTTACACATTATGATAAAAATAGTTACATATATCATGAATATGTTTCCCATACCTATGGAGGTATAAGGAGTAGTAGGACACATGGATGGTTTGATTCGGGGACATGGAGGGAAGATATTATATTGGATATCCAACCTAGTATATGTTGCATCTACCAGGTAGGAAGCCATGTAGAAAATATGATTTAGCCATGAATAGGCCAAGTTCCATTTCTCTTGTAATTAGAGGAAATTAAATATGAACTATTTGGTTTTTAGTACTTATTTATAATCCTCACTATTATAGTAACCCTTTATTGATATAAAAGACCATTGGTCTTTCCCCTCGATATTCATTGAGAAAATCCCATGCCACTTTAATTCCCTTCCTAAAGTGGTAAATTTCCACTTTAAGATGAATTGTATTTTTCAATCCATCATAATCCTAAAAAAAAACCATATTGGCCTTTGGCACGATATAGCTCCTTAAACTCGATTTCATTCACCAAGGATACCATTTGTATGTTATATTCGAGAGGATGCATATTACATTGCAATTATCCAATACATGCAATAATTATCATACACATCTTTGCAGGGAAATACTTTAGGCTTGGATGTGATCTTGTGAAGCTTCAGATCTATTATTACTTCTAAATCTTCATACTATTGAACATCTCCATTACACAATCTATATTTTTTTGGTTATTATTCTTCCAAATTCATTACTTCATAATAAATTACAATGTAATCAACCAATCATTTCAATAATTTTGGGAGTAATAAGTGTCAGTGAATTCTAATTTAGATGTACTAGATGCTTCTTTTAGAATAAATTAATGAGGCACTATGGTGATTAAAAATACTTACTCGGTGTTTTGTAGATATACGATTAAATTATGAATTTAAGCTCTCTCTATGAATGTATTCTCTACAATTCTCTTTCGCAACACTTGAAACTCGTGGATTAATTAACAACGATGATTTATTAAAATTAGAGAGTACTCAAATGATATTTAATTCATGAATAAGATGAATTTATTACTTTTAATCTTAAAATCTAATTTCCCGAGGCATTTGTATTCATTTGAAATGAGCTATAATTGCATCCCATGTTTTTCTCAAAGTTAAGTGTCATACGTTCCTTCAACCATTATCATTTATTGACCATCCATGTGTTTTAATCCCCAAAATTTTTGTAACACAAGTCCCAATCTCTACCTCTTAGTTGTATCATCTACGGTGAACTAAATGATGCCATTGGAGCCACATGGGCCAATTTTGGACTCTAATTTTTTCCATAATTAGGGCATGTGTTTTATTTTTTGGTTATCGTGTCCCCGGGTATTATGAAATATTGATCTCCTCACCATGTATTCAAAAACGTAGTGATCTACCATTGAAACATATGTCTTATAAACCTTGAAATCATGATTCGCCATGTGTACCCTATTATGGGTCATTAGACAATTGAAGCCTATGAAAGAAATTGTACATTAAATAAATATGGAAAACTAAATAAAATACATATAAATTTTTGACAATTTTCACGCATTGCATGATTTAAGGTCCTTGGGTTTTTATGAAGTTAAAAATACAAAGGTGCTTGACTTGGGAATTGGAGGTTCATGATTGACTTAAATTAGTCAATTTTTATCACTTTTTATATTAAGTATATATGAGACTTGTTAAAGCATAATATAAATTAAGGTCCTTTTGTGACATTCCGAAGTGTTTTTGAGACTAAACTAATATGAAGAGGAGTGTGTTATTTTCAAAAGTCTCGAGTGCGTGTTTTTGCTTTATGTATGATCATGATGTATAAATAACAAGTAAACCTAAAAAAGTATGTAAAAACCATTTATTGCAAACAAATGGAGAATTTGACGTGATGCTATCCTATTTTTTTCTTCTTATTTTGTTTGTTTCTCTTCTTGTGTTATTTGTTTCATTTGGTTTAACATCCATTTATCCATAGAATAAGGATTTTAGTGGTCTTTTAAAATTTTAAGAGTGTCCCCACTTTCTATATAGAAAGTAGGGGTGTGTTGTGTAAAAATGTTTTTCTCGTGTATAGGATACAACTAGAGACTTATGGTTATTTGATGTTTGGACCCTAAATTCGAATGATTGACCATATTTTCCTATTGACTTAGTGTTCAATCCAAATTATACCTAGACAAAGTGATTTTAAAAATTGGTATTATTTTTGGTTGTTATTTATTTTTTGAATATGTAGACAATTTATTTAAGCATTGTGTATATCTATGTTGTTTTTTAGGTTTGTAAGTGATCTGGAAGAATGGATGTCAAAACATATTAAGAAAATAGTTCTTTCATGATTTTTGGTTTCTCTTCTATTTATGTTTTCACGGTTATGGAAATATAAATATACATATATTTTTTTGCATTTATAATTGGGTTTAATTTTTCTCGACTATCGTCACACAATTTTATTGCATTAATGTTTTTTAAATTTAGGCAATACAAATCCATATTGAAATGATGTATTTTGTGAAATACTTGACAAAATTCATTTTAAAAACTTAAGATCTTACATAAACAAAGATAGAAATAAGTACAAATGTTAAGGAAAGTGATTACATGAACATCATCTAAATAGAGACCTACAATATCATAAACTAGTTTCCGAATAGAAATTGATTAAAATGAGGTAAATTTAAATAGTGTAAAAACATGAAAACATTTATATGAATTATTCATGTATTTCTCTCAATTCTTTGGCCATCCGTACACACGCTTCAAGAATTATTCTTGTAAATTATTGATTTTCCACACTGTACAAATGCTTCAAATCCACAAAATACCTTATTACATTACAATAACCATGAAAGAACATGCCACAAGTGTTTAAAATTAAAAATATAAATTTCACAACTTGAACAATGTGATTTCATTTTTTTGTGAATCTTCTATTTCATTCCCTTTTAATATTTAGTGTGTTTCTAATTAACATACATAAAAAGGATGAAATAATGCAATAGGTGGATATTTTGATTTAATTAACTTCTAACATTAATTATACAAATCAGAATAAAGCTTGACAAAGTGACTATTGACCTAAACAATATCAAAAAAAGAGAGAGATTGCACTTAGCTGATTTTGTGTGGATCTGGGAGAGTCTAAGTGATTTGAGTGCAAGGGTCAAAGCATATAACTATGTCTTTTTGCACTTTTGTAATTTCAGCAAAATGTATCCGATAACCAAAACTTTACCAAACACATATAAAATGACCAAACATGTATTTTTAATAGCTTAAATATACCATGGTGCAGGGCATCTATGATTTACCTGATTTTTTAAGTTTTAAAATTATTTTTAAAGATTTATTTACTAGTCAGATTTTAAAATATTTTTGGCCACAAAGTGGGACACACTTTTATGCTTTTACCCTGAGATTGAAATTACTTCATTGTTGAAACTAGCACTTGAAACTAGCACATGAAACTATACTTGTTCAAAAATTGAAAAATAGGTAAAAAAACATATGTACGGTCCCGACACTTCTATACGGTCTTGAACCGCTAGGATTATGGCTCTATAAATTTCTATGTGCATCACCTTCCTAGAAATAGTTTTCATTGCGTACCATTATTCTTTTCTCTCCTTCGTAATGACTATATAACTCTGCTCAAACCCTCAAACCCTCATAGTGCAAGATTGAGTTCCTGTAAAACAATTTTTGGTGGGTTTAGGGCACCCCTATCTACTACCAACATTGTCACTATTAGCTAATGTTAAATAGCACAAAGTATCTTGTAATATGTATTTATAAACATGATATTTTGAAGAAACTCAAGTATAAATATATCAATAGGAGTATTAGTGAGTTGTTCAATTAAATCAACCCTTTAGGTGGAATATAAACTTTAAGAACATGAGAAGAGGATGGGAGGAAAAGGTGGATCATGTGGCTACTCCATTGACTGTAGTAAAAAAAACCAAGGTGGATAATTAATAGTAACATGAGTGACCTCAGATTGGATGTCAATAGAAGTAGAAGAAGTACCAACCATATAGTAGGTGGGATTATCATAATGACCTTCATTCAAATGCATAGTATAGGCATGAACCTATTGAGAGGGATAATAGCCCATTATAGTAGATGACTTAAGAACCCTAGGCTGAAGATGAATATCATATAACTTAGTAGAAAGTGGCATGATGAAGAAATATTGAATACCATAACCAAATAATAAAACCCTATAGTTTCTATGGGTAAAAGTTGTGATGTGTGAGTAGAGGTTGGGTTCACCAAATGATTTCAATTTTTTTGTGAATCTCCTATTTCATTCCATTTTAAAATTTAGTGTGTTTCTAATTAATATATATAAACTAGATGAAATAATGCAACAAGTAGATATTATGATTTAATTAACTTCCAACATTAATTGTAAAAATCAAAATTACACTTCATAAAGTGATTATTGACCTAACAACTATCAAAACACAAAGGAGAGATTCATAGTTAACTAATTATGTGTGGATATAGGAGATACTAAGTGATCTCGAGTACAAACATAGGATGATTTGAGACTAAAAGTTATTTGTTGCTGAAAATTAAACCTAAAACTATACTTGTTTAAAAATGTAAAACTAGGTCAAAAATGTCTGTATGGTCCTTTCCATTCTATATGGTCTTGGGCCTGATATTTTGGCTCTGTAAATTTATGTATGCCTCATCTACATGGAAATGAATGTCATTATGTGTCGATATTCTTCATTCTCCTTTGGAGTGGATTTGTAACTCTATTCAAACCATCAAACCCTCATAGTGTATGATGGATTTCTTACAAAACAAATCTAGGTGGGTTGTGGGAACCCCTGTGTACTACCCGATACAGATATAGATAGGGGCCCCTCTATATATATGGGATAGATAGGGCCTTTCAATTTCTAGGGGCTCTACCCATATAAGAACTATATAGAGGGGGGAGGGGCCCAGCCGCCTAGAGATAGGGCCGGATAGAAGGGCTCCTCGATCCCCCCCCTCTAGAGAATTGGTCGAGATGACTATGACTATAGAGAGGACGGCCCATACATCTATATGACTATAACTATAGATAGTCCACCCCCCCCACCCTCTATAGATCAATCAGATCAGATCTATATGGCGGTAGGGAGAGCCAGCCCCCAGCCCTGAACTATCTTATCTATTCTATATCCACCAGCCCCAACCATATTGGGATATTAGGATTAGGGCTAGATAGATGGCCCCAACTCTCTAGCCAACCCCAACTCTATAGCCAACCCCAACTAGATAGGGGGAGGTTGGGTTGCTTTGAGGTTAGGGTGCCATGTAGATAAGATAAGATTACTGAAATTGCCACTACTACTCAAGAGGGATCAAATCACACATCGTTATTCTAGCATGTGATATCGACCATAGTGCAATCAAAATTTGACAAACATGCTTTGAAAACACCTTCCTTGAGTTTCACAATCTCTCAAATACTTGGGAAGGGTCACTTTATTTTCTTTTAGAGAGAAGATATAGACTAATAGACTTAGTAAGAGACTTCATGCCAATAGAGGGTGTTAACCTAATGGATTTGCATCAGTTAATTCATTGTTTAGATAACAATAAGTTCCTTTTGTGTTTGCTTTAACTTGAGGAGAACATGAAGTGCCATGTTACCAAATGAGGTATGATTGACTTACTTATATATGCATCCGAGAGTTAAAATGTCATGAAAGGATTACAAGGGGGAATATTGGTCCATAAGAAGATGATGAAATTGAAAGTTTGAGTACACAATGTGTTGGTGCGAATCCGTGTGGTAGGAGATCTACATATCATTTCAAACTGATGTTTTTGGATCGGAGGGAGAAAATATATTTTTGACTTTATGTGTCAAAAGATATATGTTTCTAGATGTGTTTTATGCTATTAAACAACATAAAATGATGACATATGTGTGTGCAAAGATAAGCAAGTAACTAAAGAGATATCAGGGTGTTAAGCAAGAGTGATGAGAGTGTCTTTGTACATACAAGTGTGAAATGTCAAGACCAAAATTGTCAAAGGTTAGATTGACAAATTTGAGTATCTACACCACGTTTATTCAAATTGTATTTCATAAATCATGCTCATTGAAATATATTATGTAGAAATGATAGAGTTGTATCAAGACATTCCGAAATTCATTTGACACATTCATCATGTATTTTGTGGAATGGGTTTCATAAGTTTTGCTTGCTTCCACATTTTCAATATGCCTATTTTTCATAGGTGAAATGTTGATAAGATCTACATATTTCTTGGTTGTTAAATCCATGAATGTCAATAATAGGTACATGTTGCATGGTTGTTGAAGTCACGAGTATTGTATAATTTTAAAAAAATGGAAATGGTTTGTGTATTGAAATGGTTTTGTAATGGATGAAGGTTTTCAATTTTATATTTGAACATAAATAATTTATGAGTTTCTATTATATATTTCCAAATGATTAGAATTATATAAAATAATAATCCAATGTTACATAATCTATACCTTTTTGTATTACATGATTAGTTGATTTATCGTTTCACTTGCAAAGCTCCACCAATCACCGCCTAAATGTAATTTTACCTATGAATATGTAGTAAGTTATGAAGCTGAATTGGATGCTAAACACATAGGAGGGAAAATAAAGAGGAAGGATCATATTACTTTGGATGCTAAACACTTGAGAAGGAAGAAAAAATAGAAGAATTATATTACATTGGCTTTTAGATGACTAGGTAGGCCTTGAGAATGGAAGAATTATATCACATTAGGCGCTAAAAATTGGGAAGGCCACAAAAATGGAAGAATTGTATAACATTGGATGGAAAATTAGTGGGAAAGCCACAAAATTGGAATATAAAATAGTAACCCTAGTAGTGAGAAGGTTTGTTTTGTAAGATATCAAGAAAGGGATTGCAAAATCATTACCGAATAGGAGGAACAATATGTGAGAGAGTTATAAAATTATTGGCCGGAGTGGTGATGCATCACACATTGCAGTAAGATTCTAACAATTCAAAAAGAGAATTATTATAAACTTAAAAACTATTCAAATATCCACCAACATCGGGCAACGTTATTGAAATAATTGTGTGTCTTACGCAAGGAAAAATGTTTTACAATAAATATACATTTTCCAAGTTTTGTAAGAATTAAATACAGGGAAACTTGAGCTCACTATATAAGAACCGAGTCGGGTGATAATTTTAGCGGTGAATATTCATAATATGGCAAAAATTTCATTTTAGGAAAATTTGAAAAGGTGAATTATTCGGAGTGGGTCGGTGTCCTGTTCGCCTAAAATATATAGTATATTTTTTTTGGGGGGTCGGCTTCGCCTTCATTTGAAAACATCTCCTATAAAAACCTAGCTGATTCACCGGGTAGTATACCTCAAGTAGCTTAACAAATTACCAATACTGTGAAATTTGAACTCACATACCCTTAAGCACCAGAGATTCAGACATCTTGTTAGCTCGTGATTGTTGATGTGCGATAACAATGCCGCATCGACGCGCGATAGAGGAAGTGTTGATGCGCGACTTGGGCAAAGGTTGTCTTACTTGGTTCTTTTTTCTGTGCAGGACTCTTTTCAGAATAATGGAAGGTGCCAACTCAAAGAATACGAATAACCTAAAAGTAAGTAAGAAATCTTAGAAATCACTCTTCAAGTATTTTGGAAACTCATGGATACGAGATATTGTAAATACCAATCATATAGATGCCACCACAAAGAATCAGAATAATGATCAGGTGGAAGGTATTATTGAGGTGGACATGCATTCTCGCACATGATCAAAGTCAAACAAATGAAACCTACGATAATATGCCGATCTTGAAGATATTGTTCTGTTGGGGTGCAACCGTAAGTGCAAATGCTAGATATCACAGATACAAACACGAAAAATGGAAGACAAAAATCAAAATCAAACTCCGGTCCAAGAAAGAGGAAACTAGGTGATTGTGATATTGCTCAAAATTCTACTCAAAAAGTAAAGCATCAAAACCGAACAAGAATATGTGGACCATTGGCGGGACATACAAGTTTGATTGGGCAGCTAAATTTCGTTTATGAACCCGTATAATCATCTAATTATGAAGAAATCCCATCTCGAATGTACATGTACAATATGTACGTGGAAATTGGGAAAGCAACAAAAATGCAATCAAGCCGACACTATAGAAAAACATGTGGAAAACAATATTTAATCGTAATAGGGCGGATGGCCGTAAAATCAAAACACAGGTGGAAAACTGAAAAAGAATGCATGCATGTTAGATACGCAGCAGAATATGAGGCAGAGCAGAAAAAACATAGACATTTGTTGGAAAAGGGAGGAACGATCACATCGCATATTGGTAAGATGAAAGAAACAAATCTACATGCAAAATTCATACAATTCTCTACTCTTTTTCAAATACTAAAAAAAGGAAGAGCAATTTCGGATTTCCTCGATTTCAAAGTTTTGTATCAATTTAATGGAATGTTGAATGTACCTCAACCTCATTGGTCTGAAAGTAGTGGATGGGAAATGGAAAAATGCCTCTCGATGATAGAGAAGGAAGATTTGAAAGAGAATGTAAAAAAAGCAAACTTTATCTCTCTTTCAATTGATGAAGTGATAGCAGTCGACAACACCGCATGGGTATGTATCCACATCTATACTTTAGAAAATCATATAAGGACACCTCATCTGTTGGGTGTTATGAAAATGGTTGAAAACTGCAATGCCGAAAACCTATATAAAATAGTTGTTTCTCATTTGAAAGATGTTGTTGGAATGACTGATTATGAAATTGCTACGAAGTTGGTATGCATTGGAGCAGATGGTGCATCTCTGCACGCAGGTCACCGAACAGGGCTCGTGTTAGATTACAAACAACAGTGGCCCCATATATGCTACCAATTCACTGTATGGCTCACAAAATGAATTTAGCGTATAAAATGGTAAGCAACCACGAAAATGTTGCTAAATTAGAAGACCTTATAAGAGAACTTCATGCCTATATGTCAAGCAGCCCAAAGCGTTTTCTCGAGTTCCAAAAATTTGCAATTGGAATTACAGATGGCAAAAAACTTCTGAAGGATGTGGAGACTAGATGGATCTCTTTGTATGAACCTGCATGCAGAGTTCGTGAGGAGTATCCTTTATTGGTTGGTTTCATGCAAAATACGTCATGAAGTTGATAGGCAAGGGACTTGTTGTTCCGTTTAATCGATTTGGATACATTACTTACATTGGTTGGTATTCTTCCAATGTTAAAGGAGATCAATATACACTCGATGAAGCATGCATAGGGCATATTAATCTATATTGTGGATTTTATACGGATGAGAAAAATGGTATGTCAAAGTCTTGATATATTGTACTGTTCCCAGGATAGTTTTGATGCACCTATTTTTGAAAATTGGAAAGATTTATTAGATCTTAAAAATCCTAACACCTTTTTGAGATTTAATATCCACGATCACCTCTGCATCACTGTTAATGGGAGGGAAATACCAATGCACATTTTGCAAAAACGTCAAGATATTACAGGATCAGAACGAGAAGATGTTCCCATAACACATAATTTGTTTGAGTCTGTTATAGTTGAAACAAGAATAAAGCTTAAAAAAAATTCAGAAACCTTGTCATCAGAAATTAGGGAACGTTTCTGTAAAGATAAAATTATGGAAGCCATGGGTGTGATGAATCCTAATTTTTAGAATACTGAAGATGGCCATGCAGACTTTATCACAAGCATTTCCATAAATCAATGGGTACAATAATGGAACAATTTACAAAGACGTCAAAGCTCAAGGGTATGGAAATCAAAGGTATACTGAATGCCGATTTATTAAAGTTTCAAAGTCAACAAATTTTGCAACAACAATGAGGAACCAATATAAGAATTTAGATCAACCTCCGAAAGTGGTGCTATTACAAGGTTGTGGCGAGGAATCTATCAAAGTTCTATCTTACAAGAAGATATTAGTGAATATTTCAGATTATATGAGTTATACCAAACAATGATTTTGGGGTTTGTGGAGGATGAAAGGGTTTTCAATGCATTGTCATTTATAAAATCAAAACTGAGAAACAAGTTGGATAAAAATCTGGAAAGTTGCATGAGGTGTTATGTTTCTCAATACTCCATCGAAACCTTCCCGTTCGACAGAGCAATTGTGCACTGGAATTCCCTTTGTGAAAGAAGATGTGTGAATAATACAGCTACAAGTACAAATATTCCCAACCTTGAGAGTGTAATTGGCTCTTTGTCACATTCTACAGAAGACAACATCAAGTTTGATGAAGCTGTTGATAATGGATTGTTTCAACTTTAAATAGGTATCTTCTTTATCTATCTTTTATCTTTATCATTAAAGATGTTACAGGTCTATATACTAAAAATGTTAGGCAATTCACCCATCTATCTACTAATCCATTTCTCGTGTTGGGTTTTTTAAAACATAGATCTAGCTCATTACCAGTGGCAGTGATGATTTCAACTTTAAGCAGGTATCTTTTTCCCCTTAATCTTATTGTTTGTTACTATTCATTTTTTTCAGCTCTAGTTATCATTAAAGATGTTACAGGGTAATGTCTATGTATTTACATTTAGTTAAATACAATCTTTTTATTTTTGAAAACGTGGGTCGACATCCGTCCGAGGAAGTCACATTTCGGGATCGACAATGTCAGGCAACTCACCCATCTACCTACTAATCCATTTTTTGTGTTGAATTTTTTTAAGACAAAGATCTAGCACATTACCGGTGATGATTTCAATTTTAAATCGGTATCTTTTTCAACATAATTTTATTGTTTGTTACTTTACATTTTTTTAGCTCTTGTTATCATTAAAGATGTTACGGTGTCTAATTCTATATATTTACATTTATTTAAAGATATTGTTGGTCTATATATTTAAAGATGTTGCTGGCACTTCTCAGGACTGACAATGTCAGGCAACTCACCCCTCTATCTACAATGTCAGGTAAAACAAACCCTGTCATATACGCAAGATTTCACAGCAATCTAATACGCTTACCCTTGATGATTTCACAACAATCTAATATGCAAGAGGTAAGCTAAACCCTATCATATTTGCAATTATGTTTAATTTCTTACCAGTGATGATTCTTTCTTGATTTCTTAGAATTATATATATCATATCATAAAATTCCTCATCATCCATATATATCATATCATCACCATATCATTATCATATCCTGAGTCCTGACACTACAATTATTATTAACACAATTCTATTCGTTCTAATGTCATCTATATCCATTCTAATCATTAATGTCATCTATATCCATTATAACACATTCCATTTATTTATCATCTTTATCCATTCTAATGACATTATGATCATATCGTTACAAGTATAGAGAATAATTATCTTAAAACAAGTTCAAAATTCTAGAGAAGAAGAAGACTTGATGATAAATCTACGTCCACATTAAATTGATCATCGTCCATATATATCATATCATTATCGTCATTCATCATCTTTCATCATCATCTATCATTAATTATCAATTATCATCATTCATCATCTACGTCCACATACAATTCATGACAATGCAAGTAAACAAGAAACATACATATAATTCATGATAATCACCATCTAATGCAATTAAAATTAAAGATTGTATATAAATCCATATAATTAAATTCAAATACCATAGTACATACTCAATAATAGAAGTTTTCAAATTCAATATTTAAAGTTTCCTCAATAATAAAAGTTTCTAGTTTTCAAAACCCTCTTTTTCTTTATCCAATTCTACTCCTCTGCTCTCTTCCCCAACGGCTTCTTCCACTGTGGCTATACCTCTTTCCCCAAGACTGTCCAGATTTTTTAAAATTCTTTCTTCTTGATTTGTCGCATCTCCATGCAACAACAAATTTGGATCAGCTGCAGCGTATAAACTATTCCGTTGCCAATAATTTTCATAACGACTAATAATCTCATTGATAAGAACCTTAGCCCTTCTCTCCCATTCTATAAGCTGATTGATATGAGGAAGAATAAACTCACTGAAGAATAAGCTGATTGAAAAGGTGGCAACTGTTAACTTGTTAGTGTTGAAATGAATATCATTTTAATTCAGATTTCATTTCACCTTGCTCCCCTGGCCTAACTACCTCAAATTGTCTCAAGCCAGTTTTTTCTGGCCTCTATCTTCTTCCTGCTGAAGGCCAGCTCAATTGCATCTCCATCTTTCTCATCAACCCACACAAAATATTTTTTGTGCTTGTCCAGATCTATGAAATACTCCTTGCCCTCTTTAGAAGTACTTATAAAGAGAAAACAAACTAGCAACAAGTGATACCTAATCAGCAAGTGAACAAAACCAGAACTTAAAAACATATAAAGAGAAAACAAACTAGCATTACTTTGTAGTACTTTATGGTCCAGCCTGTTATCGATCCACTCAATGATTCTCTCCAAGCTTCATACTCAGGAATGGTGTAAAAAGATAACACATTTCCATTTTTGTGAGTTGCCTACATCAACATGTGCCAAAATTAGACATGGAGATACATAACCTCTGGAGGCTTAAAAACAAATATAAAGAGTCTCAATACACTCAACCAAATACAGGGGGAACATTTACCCTGACAATAGGAGTATGAAATTGATCAGCAATCCTTTGATGTGGGAACCATCATGGTCCTTTAAGAGACAAAGGACAAGTCAAAAAGGATCTCACTAGAAAGGATGTGTCAGAATTAAGCAGAAACTAAACAGCGCTAGACAAAGATCATGTACCTGGTCTGTCATTATCATCAGATGGCCATATCTTAAAGATTTAATGCTGTCATATATTTTATCTTCCTGTAGACCAAGGATTTTATCTTTATTCTCCATTTGTTGGTGAGTGGTAGCTTCCATGAGATTGAGCAACTTACCTCTGAGAGGAAACAAGCCATAATAATCTTGACCAACAACAGATATTCCTGCCACCTGATAGGATAAAGATAACTAAAATAACAAAAAATTAAATTGGAAAGTGATGTCGAAACATGTCACAATACTACCAAATTTAGTATTCACATTTCCCTAATTCAAGGCACAAACACTTACAGCAAGAGCCTTGGCTGAGTCACCCTCCGTTAATATTAAAGTACATTGATCAGAATTCTTCCCCCCTGCTTGATTTGCATCATCAAGTTTGGGAACATCAATTAATTTCCCCTTCTTGGTTCCATTAGTTTTCTTAAGATCTTTTTTTTGTTTAAACTCTACCCACGCCAGTATAATTTCAACTACACACTTTTCCACTGCACTCATCAGGTCAAACAAAGTTACAAAGCTCATCTTAGACCCTATCATTGCAAAAATTACATGTACTCAGAAATGCTACATCTTAGACACCACGCCTTGATTTATTGACATGGGCTGTAAATGCGAAACAATGAAAATTACTATAAATTTATAACAACAAATTGTATCAGAATAAAAAATATGAATTAAAACGAATTATACTTACAATCAACATGGAAACCAAACGTTGATTCAAGAAATTTCTTGTCTTCTTCCACGAGTGTTGCCTTGGTTGTAACAATTGGTAAATTTTTGAACAGAAGGCCCATAAACCGATGGATGTCATTTGCTTCGACATCAATTGGAACATTCGCCATCGCTCGAGTCACATAAAAATGCCATCCTCTCGAATAGTAGGATGACATAAGGTAATTCAAAATATCCGATCTGTTTTCAAATGGGGCATATTAACAGTATGGATGTGAGGGCATAAGGGATTCCTGTAGTTGATCTTGGAAATCGATTGAATTGGATTCTCTAGATTTTTTTGCTGAACTTGCAGTTGGGAAGCATGTGAAGTCGACATTATAGTTGTACTTGCGTCTTTGACAACGAATGAGACCTGCAAAAATTCAAGAGCGGGAAGGTGAAAATGAGAAAATGACCGGTTGAAGAGTATTTATAGGCTAAATCAGGTGTCAATGGCTTCAATTGACGCGCGTCAAAGGTCTTACCTGACGCGCGACAATAGTCCTAGCTGTCGCGCGTCAATAGGATCCAGTGACGCGCGTCCATAGGAGCCAGTGACGTGCGTCAATAGATCCAGTGACGCGCGACAATAGTCCTGGCTGTCACGCGTCAATAGGTTCGTGAGTGACGCACGTCAATAGGAGCGCGATGACGCGTGCGCGGGCAGAGGAGCCGCGATGCACGCATCAATAGAGCGCGCGACGCACGCCATCGCTCCTTTCGAAGCATGCCACCGATCCTATTCGACATGTGAAGCTAGGACTATTGTCGCGCGCATCAAGTAAGACCTTTGACGCGCATCAATTGAAGCCGGTGACGCGCGCTACCAAGACCATGGACGTTGAATTGACGCACGTCAGAGTGATTATTGACGTCTTGTTGTCGCACGTCACATTCTACAGAAGACAACATCGAGTTTGATGAAGCTATTGACAAGAAAAAAGAAAGTGTCACATTTTGAAGATGTCATCATTGAAAATTTGAATTGAAATATTTGGGATGATTATTAATGTATAATTTACTCTCCAAAATCGTAGTTAACAACCATAAAACAAACACCCACAAGCATGTATACATGATTAATTAATGAAAGCTTAAAGTAAAGACATAACACAAATCTACCGAGAGTATCATGAGTACCACAATTTTATTAAGATGTTATGAATTGAATTCTTCATAGTAATAAAAACTCTCTTCCACAAGATTGATCACTAACACTAGCTCTCCATACTTTTATAAAAACATGTAGAGGCTATTATTAGGCTTGGAGAGTAGTTAACTTGTAAGGAAAATTTACTTTTCTATTAATAATGAAGATAATCAAGTCAATAAATTAGTTCATACTCTTCCCTATTAATATGTGGATAAATGTACACTAATGGGTGAATTATCCAAATACTAAAATACAACTAATATTACAAGTGCACCTTAATTATATACAATAGTGTATGGTTATTTAAATACACTGACATCCCCCCTTGATATGTGTTAGATAAATACACATATCCTAGATCAATAAACACGTGTGAATTATGTGTTAGATATAGATTAGATATCTTAGTATCAAAGGACACATTCAAGAGTCCTATGACACATTCATCAAGAAAACTTGTTCTAAAATAGATGAACATTTCCTCGATTTTAGGATCCCAAATCTCAAAGGAAAATTTATGACACTCCGCAAAACATCCTTATCCAGTTTCAAATCACCGTTATACCCCTACATCCGGTAGAACGGTGAATTATTTTTAACCCTAATCCTAATTTAAGCTATATACTTTCTGGAATTAGTGTTGATAGAATATTATATCCTTACACAATTTAGGACTTTTGTTTCTATATTTGATGTTTTCAATAATCTTATATACACATATTGCAATATCATAATTGAATTACCTCTTAATGTTGACATTACAAAAAATAGGAACGTTGAAATTACTATTCATCTTATATTTTGTTACTATTCATTTTTTTCAGCTTTGGTTATCATTAAAGATGTTACAGTGTCTATGTATTTACATTTAGTTAAATACAATCTTTTTATTTTTTGAAAACGTGGGTTGACATCCGTCCGAGGAAGCTGTTACTTCTCGGGACTGACAATGTCAGGTAACTCACCCATCTACCTACTAATCCATTTTTTGTGTTGAATTTTTTTAAGACAAAGATCTAGCACATTACCGGTGATGATTTCAATTTTAAATAGGTATCTTCTTCAACATAATCTTATTGTTTGTTACTTTACTTTTTTCAGCTCTTGTTATCATTAAAGATGTTACAGGTCTAATTCTATATATTTACATTTATTTAAAGATATTGTTGGTCTATATATTTAAAGATGTTGCTAGCACTTCTCAGGACTGAAAATGTCAGGAAACTCACCCCTCTATCTACAATATCAGGTAAAACAAACCCTATCATATACGCAAGATTTGAAAGCAATCTAATACGCTTACCCTTGATGATTTAATAAAGCACGTTACCCTTGATGATTTCACAAAGCAATCTAATACGCAAGAGGTAAATAAACCCTATCATATTTGCAATTATGTTTAATTTCTTCACAAAGTTGATGATTCTTTCTTGATTTCTTAGAATTATATTTAATTTATTTTTTATATGTGCAAAATCCTTTGATATATTTTTTTAACTGTGGGATAAACAATACATTATACAATTTTAAATATAAGTCCACATAAAATTCCTCATCATCCATATATATCATATCATCACCATATCATTATCATATCCTGACTCCTGACACTACAATTATTATTAACACAATTATTTATCTAATTTAAATTTATTAAAACAATTCAGTTTTTTTAAAATAATTCATAATCATATCATTACAATTCTATTCGTTCTAATGTCATCTATATCCATTCTAATCATTAATGTCATCTATATCCATTATAACACATTCCATTTATTTATCATCTATATCCATTCTAGAGAAGAAGAATTACAAAAGTCTAGAGAAGAAGAATTACTGTGCTTGATGATAAATCTACGTCCACATTAAATTGATCATCGTTCATATATATCATATCATTATCGGCATTCATCGTCTTTTAGCATCATCTATCACTAATTATCAATTATCATCATTCATCATCTACGTCCACATATAATTCATGACAATGCAAGTAAACAAGAAACATACATATAATTCATAATAATCACCATCTAATGCAATAATTAAATTCATAAGACTACCATCTAATCCATATAATTAAATTCAAATACCATAGTACATACTCAATAGTAGAAGTTTTCAAATTCAACATTTAAAGTTTCCTCAATAATAAAAGTTTCTAGTTTTCAAAACCCTCTTTTTCTTTATCCAATTCTACTCCTCCGCTCTCTTCCCCAACGTCTTCTTCCACTGTGGTGTACCTCTTTCCCCAACACCAGAAATTATCCCGAACTTATAAGATCTTCTACAAAGACTTTGCCCGCATTTTTTAAAATTCTTTCTTCTTGATTTGTCGCATCTCCCTGCGACAACAAATTTGGATCAGATGCTTTGCTTTAGCTTTGAATAATATGTCGTGGTCAAAACCATGCTCTTTAATTATCCTCTTTAGTGTATTGTTTTTTTGTTAACCAAAATAATATTTTGCTTCAAATTTTTTTGCATGGATAAGTTGTTTTTTTTTTGTTTCCAAGTGAACTTGCAAAACCTTCACCTGACTCTTCAAATTTTCATATTTCAACTGCACAAAAAGAGTAATGTCAATTCAAAATATTACTAAAAAATGAAAATTTCAAATTAACAAGAATGATTGTTTGAATGTAATAGTACTTACAACCGCTCTATCTCTTTCGGCATTTGCGATTGCTACCAAATCCTTGTCCTTGGACCATTTGTTAAAATATGCCTGGGCCTCAGCACTAATATTTTCCAATTTGTTTAATGCCTTATCTAAAATGTCATCTTTATAGTTGTTGTTATACGTGACAGTCCCACTTCTTACTTGGGTAAGTAAGGAATCCATCTTCGCAGGTTGATTCTGGACTGCAGCGTATAAACTATCCCGTTGCCAATAATTTTCATAATGACTAATAATCTCATTGATAAGAACTTTATCCCTTCTCTCCCATTCTATAAGCTGTTTGATATGAGGAAGAATAAACTCACTGACATGGGATTGAAAATCATAACCAATTAAGTTCTCCAAAGGAAAAGGTGGCAACTGCTCACTATCTGGATTCGATGAAGACAATCTTGCTGGAGAAGTATGGGGGATTTCACCAAGATCAACTGCTACGTGTTTCTGCCTTTGGGTGGGCTGATCCTATTTGTGAAAAAATTAATCAAGATTTAGATAAATAAATTTAAATCGAAATGTAATTCAAAATTGTAAAGCATATTTAAATTGAAATTTGAAGTATACCTGCTGGCCTTGAATCATCTCGCGGGTATCGAAAAAACCAGTTGGGTCATTGCTATCAATGCCCAAATAATCTTCATCTAAATTTATATTGTTCAAAATAGATATGCCCGTTGCACTGGGCAAGCCACCAAGTGAGAGAGTTGGAATTCGAAAGGAGGAGGCAAGGTTTAGTGTCCCACTAGGGGCCGGAGCAAAAGGCATGCGTTTACCAATGTTATTTTTCACTGTTCCTCTGGTTGGCATTTTAAAAATTATTGGTTGAGTGGGAGTCGGTGCCGCGGTTTGATCAGGACTGACATGTGCTGAAAAGTACAAGAAAAAAATGAAAAAATAGGAAAACAATTCATAAAGTCAATTTTTTTGAAATTAAACGTACTATCGAAGAGTTGTACCTTGTTGTCGAGGGGTTGTTTTTCTCGGTGCTACGGGTGGCCTTGTAGGAGTTGTACTCGGTGTCTGTTCAGAAGATATGAATGCATGCGACTGTATGGAGTGAGTTGGGGAAGAAGGTTGAGTTTGTGAAATAGGTGTATGTTCCAAAGTCCTTGCAATTCATCAATATTAAATGTTGTCAATTCATTTGGTTAAAATTTAAATTGAAAAATAAATTTGCAACTTTGGAATTTGTAAATAATATATGAGAAGGTATTACTTCTCTAATGTTTAACGAGTTCAAACTGTTGAGGGTTTGGAGAGGAGTGAGCTTCCATTTCAAATTGGGAGTCCCCCGAAGCCTCAGCATGTTGTTGGCCTCTTCCTCTCGATAAAGCCTTTTTTCGGGGAAGGGCTTCAAGATATCTTTTCTGCAAAAAATTAACATTTAAGTGTTAATAACTGCACAGTGTAATGTCAAAAATTGAAATACAAACTAAATACTTTATACCTGTTGTTCTTCAAATGGAATTGACAACTTCATCAACTCCTCATCATTGCAAGTAGGAATTTTTTTATCTCTTAAATTTAAAAGTGCCTCATAATAAAGGCCAAGGAGATAGTTTGTTGAATAAATGATAGGTTTTTCAGAAAGTTTTGAATTTGTTAGTTCAGTTCTTATTTTTTTGGATAGATATGTGCACCAATCGAATTTTTGTTTTGAGATAGTGGCAACAATGTATGCAATGGCCCAATTTGGTATATCAGTTTGGCGACCCTGCAAAACAATTCTGGATTGAAAAAATGAAATAAGTGCAGCAAGAAAGTGGTGTGCAATTGATTGTGTATCCACACCACGCCTGGATTTATTGACATGGGCTGCAAATGTGAAAGAGTGAAAATTACTATAAATTTATAACAAGCAAATTGTATCAGAATAAAAAATAGAATAAAAAATATGAATTAAAACGAATTATACTTACAATCAACATGGAAACCGAACTTTGATTCGAGTAATTTCTTGTCTTCTTCCACGAGTGTTGCCTTGGTTGTAACAAATGGTAAATTTTTGAACGGAAGGCCCGTAAACCGATGGATGTCATTTGCTTCAATACTGAATTGGAACATTTGGCCATCGTTCAGAGTCACATAAAAAATGCCGTCCTCTGAATTGTAGGATGATCAGAAGGTAATTCAAAATATCTGGATCTGTTTCAAAATGGGGCATATTAATGACCCCTATAAATTCACATGCATCCATCAAATCTTTATATTCTGAAGACAAATTTAAAACAATATGGATGTGAGGGCATAAGGGATTCCTGTAGTTGATCTTGGAAATCGATTGAATTAGATTCTCTTGATTTTTTTGCTGAACTTGCAGTTGGGAAGCATCTGAGGTTGACATTATAGTTGTACTTGCGTCTTTGACAACGATTGAGACCTGCAAAAATTCAAGAGCGGGAGGGAAAAATGAGAAATGACCACCGAAGGGTATTTATATGCTAAATTATACGTCAATAGAAGCCATTGACGCGTGTCAATAGAAGCCATTGACACACGCCAATATAAGCCATGATGACGCGTCGTGGAGTGATCATTGACGTCTTGTTGTCGTGCGTCAATGATGGAGCCATGAAAAAAATAGGTGAAATTTTTGTTTTGGAATACTGTCAAATTCGCCTTTTTCGCCAAATGGCGGTTTGGGATATTCGCTGTATTTTCCACCTACAATTTTATAGAGGTGTCTTAAAATGAACCCCGAACCGAGTGATGAAGAACTTAATATTTACACTATTGGTAATGACTCTGGAAATAATGTGTTTCAGTTTGGTGCTTGTTCATATGGTATATGCAAATGATGAAGGCAAGCTAACAACACCACCCTTTCAAAATGGAGATTAAAAACATTTTTTTATCCTGTTGGTCTAAATGAGGTAGTGGAAATGGAGCATATAGGGGCTATTCACTATGATTATTATGTGGGGAACAATTTGGATGTCGGTTATTTAGTGAGGAATGGTTGTTTTGGTATCAACGATACACATTAGATGATACATATGGACACTCTTATGGTACATAACACTAGTCCATTTGATTTTATCATTCAACCATATCTCGTATGTCCATATTTATTAATTTTTTTAGATAAGATAAAAAAGGTTTGGTTTTAAACCTGGGAACTAAAAAACCCCATACAAAGAGAAGCAAGTTTTTCAAAGAAAAAAATAAAACAGAGCCATGGAGGCAGAGTCAAAAACACTTGACAAGAAAACTACAAGAGTTTGAAAATTAATACAGAGTTTTTGAAGTCCTAAAGGGACAAAGACAAAGGAAAGAAAACAAAAAGAAAACAACAACAGGTACACAATTAGTTCACCATAGCCTTGCTATGGGATCTCGGTACTGCACCACCGGCTCTCTTGCCAAACACCTTGATAATGATCCTTACTGAGATGGTTGACTACCTCATTATTACTTTGGGTCTCGACCTCCTATTCCCTATGATCCTTGCTTATGATTGGACTCAACAACCATACCCGAGCTGTCACCAGTATCTGAATCCTCACTGTCAGAAGAACTCAACATCAACTTCATCTTGTTTTTTCCTCCTCAGTAGCAACATGATCCTACAAAATAGAAATCTGCTACTCTTGCATAACATAATCAGCTTGGATACCCCTGATGGTTTTGTTTTGGGAATCAATTCTTTGATGGAAATCTTTCAGCTCATGTATGAGGTTTTTGTTGATGGTGAGAATGGTGTCAGTAGTGGTCTCAACCCTCATCAGTCGGCCTCCCATTCAGCAAGTTCCTAGGCCCTTTTAGTGGAATTTTCATCCAAATTCTTGATTCCTTTTTTAAAGATTACACAAGGCATCCGCGATACCCTTATCCGGATCAATAACTTTATGTTTCTTAATTTTGTTAATGTGGGAAGTGAGGGTTTCCTGATCAGAATCATGGTCATTGACAAGGAAAGGAATGGCCATTTTACCTCTTTGAACCATGAGAAGAATGAGACCCTGGTGGAGGGGGATATCTATCTTCTCTTTCTTAAAATCCTCAATGGTTGAGAGAAACGACCGATAGAGAAAATAAGCAAGACTCATAGTCTGGTTTCGTGAGAAAAAATTGAGGATAGACAAATGATGAGTAAATTTTTTTCAAAATTTTCCTTTGAGGGTTAGATACTTCATAATAACTAGGAAAACATTAGCCCACCTACCGACAGACAGGTGTGAGCAATACCATCATCATAAGCTATGATTTTTCCCCAACTTCAAAGAAAGTAGTAATTTCATGTTTTTTCCTAGTTTTGTCTTTAAAATTTTTAAGGCCCTCCATTTTTAACCCAATAACCTCAGAGATTGCATTCTCATAAACATAAATATGAAACCCAAAAAACAAAACCACCATCCTTCCAGAAACAACGAAATCAACAGACAGGATAGGGTCATTACCTTTGAGCCGTCGAATGAACTTGGTAAAACCACCTTTATGCAGCAATTTCCACAGACCTGTGTCATTTTTGAGGTGGATAAAAGTAGAGGGATCCATTCTCACCCTATCACCCCCATGAAACCTGCAAGATGAACACTTGTTGTTGCAAATCAACAACACCCTTGGATGTTGATCATATTTCTAGTTTGATATTTTAGACATCTAGTGTGATTGCACAACATTGAAACCTCTCTCCAAGTGTGTGACTTGTAAAAATGAGAGAGGAATATCCAGATTAGAGGCTGGTTCCTCAAACTCCTCTGATTAGATCTATTATTTGCACAACTGCAGAGGTTCAAATCCTAATTTTATCCTAATTTGCAAGGAGACAGGGATAAGAAATGCAAAAATTGAAACTAAACTGATAAGGGTGATACACCAAAGGAGTGGTGAGCACTTCTTACTCATGAAAATTGACACAAATAAAAAATTGCAACATAAAACATCATGCACAGGTTGATAAGCTGTAAACAAGGGTTTGAAATGAAGCAAACAACACATACAAAGGACTGAAAGCATTCACAGAGCCTGCATTGTGATTTTCAACATCAAAATCCTTGTATTCCAACACCAAAGAGGCAGAAAAACTTGTTACAATCCTTGGAAGGTCTGATACTTGCCAAAATCACTTGCTAAAGGTGAAAACAGAAGCTTGCTATGCAAAAAGTGTTCCCCCTTGAAAAATGAGCCAAATCTGGGCTTTTTACAGTGCATGGGTCGAGCCTGGAGAGAGAAAATGTGAAAAAATGTGGGAGCCATTCCTCATTGACCAAAATGCATTAAAAATAGCATGGGTGACCTGACAGACCCATCCCCTAACATTTTTGACCATGCTGGAGAAGAATGCGACCCATTTTGCATTAAAATTGGTTGTTGAAACGTCAGTTCTGTCCATGGGCGCGTACCAGAAGTGTTTTTTTATTTTCTCCCTCCAAACTGAACCAAAATTAAAAATTGACCATGGAATCTTGTAGATAATTTCACCAGCTTTCCATTGATATAAAGAACATGAAAATTTGAGCTTTGGATCGAAAGTTATGGCCATTTGAAGATTTAGGGCAAAAACAGGCCCAAAACGGATCGGCGGGAAAAAATTTCAAATTTTACCTCTTTTTTGCATTTGGAATTTTTTTCTAAAAATCCCTATGCTCCACCACTCCAGTTGCCATGTGGCAGCTTCCTATTGGCCCGGCCTCCTAAGGGAAAATTTCCCACAAAACTCCATTGAGTCATAACTTGAAAAATATGAGGAGTTAGGAGGAAAACTTTACCTTCTCGGAAAGCCTGAGAGAGCTCTATCCAATGGTGCCATTTTTAGAAATATTTGAGTGCCTAAAAATAAAAAATGGAGACTGAGGCACAATAGAGGTAAGAACACAAGGAGTTAGCCACAAAAATGAGCAGGGGCACATTTTGGATAACAACACCTTTATAGACTCGAGAGATAAACTGGGAAAAATTGGGGAAAAAGCAAGTGAAATTGACAAGGCTAGTTTTCCAAAAAAGGGAAGTCCTTTCAAAAACCCAAGCATACAAACCGGGGTGTCATCATAACCCTTCCTCCTACATTGTGTCATCATTAATGAGCTTGTTCACTGACCCCAAGGAGTACGTGTCCCAATCCACGTCTCCAAATCCACCATGGCAAGTACCTTTTTTGGCCAGCGCATCCACCGGTTTGTTCCCGCCCGATAAGTGTGTTGAATGACCACTTGTTCAAATGAAGCAAGAATGGAACATGCCTCCATAGTCAAATTATTAAGCTTCCAACCACATTTTCTACTATCCTTGAGGGCATTTATGACACACGCTAAATCACCCTCAATAATCATATTTTTATCCCTAAATCGCGACAAAATATAACACCCCAAAGCATGGCTCTGGCCTCAACAACATTATTTAATTGGTTTCCTATGGGCCCGCATAGTCACCAATGCAATTTCTGCTATGGTCATAAACAAGACCCCCTCTTCCAGCCCTGTTTTCGTTCACATTGATCGATTTGTCAAAGTTGAGATTTTGGCTACCATATGACAGTTTTATCCATTTGACATTAAGTTTCAATTTTTCCTCAATGGTGGTGGTGGATTCAACTCTAAGTTTATAAGAATTTCCATTTTCCACTCTAGACACACTTTGACCTATTTGGGTTTAAGGATCCTGGAGTTATCCTTAAGAGCTCATTTCACTTTATCGACACCCGCCGAGATGACCTGGTTTTTTCTGAAGATCCTATTGTTACGTTCAATCTAGATTCCCCACAAAATGTGAGGAAAGGATAACTTCCACATTTTTTTACCATGACATTATGAAAATTGAAGTTCCACTGCTCAGGTAAGAGGGCCACATCTCCTAGAAGGACCCACTGCACATTGAAGATACATAGGATCACAATGAAGACTTGAAAAGAGAAGGGAAATTCCAAAAATAAGTGCCTGATGGTTTATTCATTGTCCTTACACAACCCACATCTATTAATAATGATCATTCCCCTCCTTCCAAGTCGATCCATAGTAAGGACCTTACCTTTGATGACTTCCTAGAAAAAAATGTTGATCTTAGGGATAAGATGCTTATTCCAAACCTTCCTCCAAATGATATTTGATTCCAAATGATCAAATTTTTCAATTATCCATATTTTACCTTGTACTCCCTTGTGTCAGTGAGTCTCCAGATTAGCTCATCCTCGACGTTGTCAGGTGGGATATGAAGATCCTTGAGTTTCCTATTTAACTCATGAAAATGTTGAATATCCCCATGAAAGAAAGGAGGGGAAGGATAGGAGACCATATGTGTTCCTCATCCTAGTAATTACACACAAGAGCTCCCTTATCATTAGAGTAGAAATGCCAAAGATCACTCCATGGGCTATTCAAATTGAGGGCAACATCCTCCACTGAAGGATCCTCCCAGAATTTTATTTTAGAACCATCTCCAAGGTTCTATTTGCACCCCTTGATTATAAATTTTATAGTTTGACACTGATTGTTCCAGAATATAGAGCCTCTCGGGAGCACCATGTCGTTGAATAAATTTATCATTCCACCAAAGGAAAAAAATATTTTGCTTTTAGAATATTCACCTAGATACCATCATAATCTGAATGTTCTTTAGACCCAAACCACCCTTTTCCTTAGGTTGAGAAAACTTGTCCCAAATAACCAAAGGTAATATATTTTTATCGTTAGATCCAGTCCATATTAAAATTTTCTGAATTCCTTCAATGGTCTTCTTAACTCTTCTTGGAAGAATAAAAATGGACATGATATACACCAAAATACCTTGTAGACTACTTTGAAGAAGTTGATCCTTCCTACTTGAGAGGGTAAGGAGCCTTTCTTAGAGGCAAGCTTCTTATGAAATATCTCAATGAGTTGGTTACAACATCCTTCTTCAAGTTTACTCCCATAGAGAGGCATTCCCAAGTAGGAATCTGGGAGATTTTTATATTACAATCCAGGATGGTAGCCAATATTTTTGTTGTTCCTCTTAAACATTTATAAAGAAACAAGAGCTTTTCCTAAAGTTAATTTTCTATCCTTGTAGCTCTCTCATACTTCTTAGTGATACCTTTGATAGTCCTGGCTTCTTGAACAACTGCATGACCCAAAAGGACCGTATCATCAACAAATTGCTGCAGACATTGATTTTCAATACCATTAGCCACCTTAATCCCCTCCATGTTTCCTTCTCTCTGGGCTTTAAGGCATAATATACACAAAGTTTCAACAACAATTATATACAGAAAGGGGGATAAAGGATCCCCTTGTCTTAGCCCCCTTTCAGCTTTGAAAAAACCATTGGGTTTTCCATTTATGATAACAGAGAAGCTTAGATCTTTAGTACAAGCTTGAATCATTTTAATAAAATGAGAGTTATAACCCAACTTAGAGAGAAGAGAGTACAAAAATTCCCAAGAAATTATGTCATAGGATTTTTACATGTCCAACTTCAGAATCATAGCTTCCCTTCCTGAAAGTTCCACAAAATGAATAGTTTCATGAATTGTAATAATACTATCTAGAATTTGTCTGCTAGGCACAAAGGCCCCTTGGTTGGGAGAAATGAAGTTACCAAGGGTCTCCCTAAGTTTGAAGGCCAATATTTTAGAGATGATCTTGTACATGGTGTTGCACAAACTAATTGGTCTAAAGTCCCCTAGATCCTTAGCACAAGGTTTTTTGGTATGAGGGAAATAAAAGTATGATTAATTTGTTTGAGTAAGCAACCTGATTGGAAAAATTCTTGAACAATCAGAAACCACATTAGTCTTAAAAATATCCCAATAAATTTAGGAAAAAGGTGAGAACCCATATGGTCCAGGGATTTTATCATCTTCCATAGCATCCAGAATAACTTTGATCTACTCTTCAGCAAGGATAGTAATGAGAACCCGCTTTTCATCGGGACAGATCGCTGGTTCAAAGAGGTCAAGGATTTATTCCCTAGTAACTTCATCATTGAGAAGGTCCTCAGAAAAATGTTTTTGAAGAAGGCAACAATGGTAGAAGCAATATCTTTATCATCAGTGGCCACATCCCCATTACCTTTCTTGATCTCTTGAATACATAGTTTATTGGCTTTAATAGTAGCAGAGATATGAAAAATTTAGTGTTTTGATCCCCTCCTTAAGCCATGTGATTCTCGATTGCTGCTTCCAGTAGACCTCTTCCCAATGCAGAATATTGTGGTAATCAGATAGAAGGGTATTTTCTTTAGCTTTGTCCTTAGGGATCCACCCTCCTTGTTCCATGTTTTCTTCAAGAATCCTAAGATCCTCCACTATTCTACTTTTTGGAGAAAAATGTTTCCAAAAATTTCCTTATTCCAAACTTTCAGATTAACTTTGATATTTTTAAGCTTGGTGGTCACTTTGAACATATTGTTACCTCTCACTTCAATGTCCCACCAGTCCTGAAGTCTCTGTTCCAAATCCAGGTGAGTAGTCCACATATTTTCAAACTTGAAGGGTCATCCCACATTGTGTGCTCTAACACCCATTTTGAGGATTATTGGGTTATGGTCCGACCCAATCCTAGGAAGGGAGGAAAGAGTGTAATGTTGTTGCTTGAACCCACTGAGTATTAACAAGAAAATGATCCAATATTATTTGGATTAGATTGTCCCCCTCTCTCCTATTGGACCAAGTGAATTTGGAGCCACTGAGATTCAGATCTATTAAGGCATTCCAACCCATAAAATTACCCAAGTCCTCCATACTTTCTGTGAAAACATTAATACCACCTTTCTTCTCAGAAGGAATGAGGGGGTATTAAAGTCTCCACCAATAATCCAATTTAAGTCATTAAACATTCTTCTAAAAGTGGTCAGCTACTCCCATAGCTCCCTTCTTCCCATAGAGGTGTTAGGAGCATAAACATTAGATAGAATAAATTGATTTCTAGTTCTAACTTCAGTAAAACAAATAACAATATGATGTTGATTGTTGATAAGGGGAAAACCCTCCAGTTTATCCTTTTGCCATAGGCACAACAATCCTCCTGAGGCACCAACTAGAAGGTTGACAGTGGAATCTAGAATCTTTCCAAAAAGAAGCCTAAAAATCCTTCATCCTCATGTCATTCATCTTAGTCTCTTGTAACATTAACATGTCGAGGTTTTTCTTTCTCTTTTAAATCCCACAAAATCCTATGCTTACTGGGCTGATTAAGGCCCCTAATATTCCAAGAAATGCAAATCATTTATGATAAGAGGATTTCTTACCCAACAAACTAATGGTTTTTGGAGACCTTCCATGATATATTTCTTTGTCGCTTTATCCATTTTTTCCTTTTCTGAAGGACATCCCGGGGATGCCTTATTTTCTCCTACATCCGCCTTAGATCTGGTTCGTGGTGTTGAAATCTAGTTTGGGGATGGCCTAGTTTTAGGGATGAGAAAATTTGAGCTCACCATAAGTGCGCTCTCTTTTACAACTGCATTTGTCTTCTTACTTCCATCTAGATCTTCTTTTGACAGTTTCTTAGAACCTCCTATTCCCATTGGGCATCCTCCACAATAGTAGAGATGTCCTCCAAATTTACATCTAACATTTGATACATATTTCTTACTAGTAGAGCTTCCTCTGGTCTCTGAGAAAATAAACTTGCTTCTAAAGAGTCTGGGACTATTAAACCCACTATACTATCCTCCTGAAAATCCTCAAAGATCACCGTATCCTCATTTTATCAGGTTCTTGGGTCTCCTCACTTTGCTGCCCTTATCCTATACTTCCTCATCAACTATCTTTTCTAGAACTTCTAGAACGTAATCCTTGGAATTTTCTATTTGTCGCCATTCAGGATTGACCTTTGATGGTCCATTACCATTTGAATGCATTGGGCCCCTTTCCCTTTAGATATTCCTTGATCTTAGTTTTATTAAGCATGGATTTCTAAGCAACCTCCTCTTTAGCTTTGGGACAAGATTTGATATTATGTCCTGCTTTAAAGAAAAAAACACACAAATGGAGAAAAATAATAGTTAATATTTTGGGTGTGAATACCCCATGGTGCTTTGATCTCAATGATTCTTGGTAAAGGTGTTTTAGGAACTACATTTACACATAAACGTGCAAAAAGAAGCCTCATTCTAGCACATGTGACCAGATCAATAATGACCAAGGCACCAATGGCCTTAGCTATCCCATGAAGGATATCTAGGTCCCAATATTCCAACGGAAGTCCAGGTAACCAGCAGACATGGTATTCTTTGATAATAGTCTCCAAAGGATTGAATCCTGACACCCACTTTTGAACCAGAACCACATCACGACCCATGAACCAAGGCCCCCCTGCAAGAACCCTTAAAAATCCTCCTCCAAGGATAGATGGATCACAAAGAATACATTAGCATAAGCCACAACATCCATTGCCCCCTTAGGCATCCATTTCCTATTAGCCCATTTCTTGAATTCTTCAATATTGGGTCTACTACCAGGAATCTTAGAAAGAATGGTATTACACATTGAAGACCAAACCAGATCGGCTAGAAATTTTGATATTTCTAAGAAAATAATTTTTTCATTACGAGACGCATGTGGTTGAGATCAATGGAAGGTACCTATTTGACTGGTTGGCCTGCCACATGCCTCGCCCACGTGACTGAGGGACCCTTGATTGGCTCCACATTATCCCTTTCTACAGTGAACTGAACATCCTTCTTGCCCTCCTATAGATGCACACCATGATCCTCTGCACTAGGCACCTTCTCAGATTCCTACCCAAAACCAAATTCGTAACCTCCCACTCCCGCTCCTTCCATTCAAGATTATTTCCTCTATATGAGAGTGTCATTTATTATGAGAACATACTAGGATTGGATATATATGTGTCATTATGAATTGTGTACCATCTCAATATTTTGGAATTCTTTGCAGATGTTTTCATTGGTGACACATTATTTCGGGTGAGAATATTTGAAAGTGAGGAGGATATTATTGGTAGAGGCAAAAACATTCATGATGTTGTGACTTTACACCTTGAGAAGTTTTTAATATAACATGGAATTTCTTGATACCATATGATATCATTGACGATAACTGATCCTTTTATTATTAGCTAATAATACATAATTAGAATTTGATTTGTCATTTTAGGAAATTAGCTAAATAAATTCTAATTCTAAATGCTCTACTTTTTTATTTAGGGGTTGTTGATGTTCTCTTCACTAATAGATTCATTTAAAAGTGGAAATGATGATTAGACAAATTTCCAATTACTTTGCAACATATGGCAATCTTAAAGTTACGACTTTCATGTTAGTTGCCTTAGTAAAGTAAAAATAAGGAATTCATTACCTTTGTTCCTTCAATTGTCCCAACCACACCTTTGAAAATGTTTATATAATATTTAGTCAAGTATAGAAAAGGTATTCAAGCACCTAAAGTGCTATAACATAATATGTAGTGAAACCTATATAAAGGTTATTTATTAAGATGATAACTTCATTGATATATTTTAATTGATTGCTATTCATGCCATACCTCCCGACATGTCAAAAGAAAAAAACTCCCAAGAATTTTTTTAGAAGGTTATGAAAATTTTAAGGACACTTTATTCTATACGTGGCCCACATTTCTTGATATATTTCAACTAGTATCTAGTTCAATTCACTATACAATCTCCCACCAAATTTAGAGTAAGAACCATATTTAAATTGAAATATTTATACAATTGTATTCAACCTCGTGTTCAACTATATTTTTGTGGGATGTCATCTATGAAATCCTATTAATCATTTTTATGGAATAGGTATGAAGAATGGTGCACTCCATATTGATATGTAAACAATCACAATGTGTTAATAAAAATGTCTCTCTAATCCATATCATGAGCCAATATTAAGTTTGTATACTTTTTAGGATGCAATTTCTTGGGGTTTAAAGGAAATTGTTTCTTAGTGGATGCTATTTTATTTATTTTTGATTAGGTCATGTTAAATCATTTATATTGGTATACCATGTCTACTTTTATGATTATTCGTGATCGTGTACTCTTTCGTTGTAGAAAATCTATGTATATATGTGGGTTATTAATAACATGTCTAGGGAATTATGGGTATTCTACAATGTCAAGGACTCTTGCAAAACTATTATGACTAATATATAACCCAATAAATTGTGACAATTTTTTTTTAAAAAGAAATTAATATGAAATAACATCCAAATATATGTAAACCGAATACATCCCATGACATCTCAGAATATATTTTCTTTCTTTGATATTGTAATTCATTATTAATATTTTAATCTATTAAATGGATTATAAACTCCAAGTTCTTGTTTCATACCATATACATAGCTAATGAACCATTTATAGTAGCTTGAAATTTAAAGAAGCAACTCAAGAGGTGCTTATATTTATGTTATAATGGATCAATATCAAGAATGATTGCTTTGATTTATGTCCGATTACATGATGTGTTGTATATGATTTTGTAATGAATCTAGAATTAGAATCCTTTGATGTAAGATACATATAATAAAAATGAATATGAAGGTTCTCAATGCTTTCAAATACTTCCATGAAAGGTAAGTGAGATGTCATACCTTGTGTTTATGAATCTAGTTGCATTATTATTTAACTCAATCCTCTCTTCAAAATTAAGCTCATCCATAATGCATGGTTATTTGATATTATCTTCAACAAATATTTATTATTAATAACCAATTCCTCTACCCTTTTTAGGAATTTCCCTTCATTTTTCTTGAATTTCTCCTCCATTGTCTTCAAAACCTCTTCATGATCATGCATCTCTTGAAAATTTTCCAATCAACTTGAATATTCTTCCTTTAATCTAGTTTTGATGTAATGGAATAAATATCTTGAAGCATGTATATGCCATAGAGGGTATTCATTTTCAGTATCTTAAATGGATATCATAGATTGAAGAAGGGATATATTAGCTTGGGCATCTACTTATTCTACTTCTATTCTCTTTGGATAAAGTTTTAGGGTATTCAATTTTTTTTTTCTGAGATTAGAAATGAAAGCCCTTAAATAGTATACTCCAATTATGTCTTCATTGATTTCCACTTCAGATCACAAGGCTCTAGTTTCCCTATCCTGGGAGCCACTTCAAATCCCATGACTTTAATTTCCCCTACCAAGGTAGCCACTTCACATCCCACATTCTTTCATATATCACATATGAAATTTTCACTTTCCTCTCTAAATTTCCCATCATCTTCCCCATCTACTTCCTTTCCCTCTTCTTCTTTGGATTTTCAAGAGAATATTCTATCTACGAATGATTCATTTTTTCTATAAATAAATCCTCTCTTTTTGGTTTTGGGTAAAATGGAGAAAGTGTTCCCTAATAGTTCACTTCTTCAATTGGACTAATTTTATACATAGAACAATCTATTCCTTTCCATCATGTCCATCTTTACCGGTGATTCATGGATTTTTTTACAATTCCTAGATCCTTTATTTCAATATGATACTTGTCAACCATAATATATTTTATACTATCATTATTTTCCACCATTTTTTGATTGTAGAAACACTTTTTGAGAAATATCACACCTTCTATGAATTTAGGGTCACATATGTAAATAGGGTTAGGTTTTTTTGAGACCTAAATTTCCTTAGACATATTAAGTGTTACGGTTTTACATGTCAGCCAATGTATCAAAATGTGTGTCCTCTGCATTGAAGGAACTAGTTCTCCTTCACATGGTTTATCAAACATTGCATAAGAAATGGGTTCATAATCTCCAATTTTTTGTACTTTCTTTCCACCTTAAAATATCCATGTCTATATCCTTATACATGAAATGAGATAGGTCAACATCTTTTCCATATTTCCATTTACCTACTATTATAATTTGGTTAGTAAACCAAGGATATTGTTTCACATGGAGGAGTACACACTTTATTACAATATTTTTGACCTATTTCCACAACTCAAGAATTGATGTATGCTTGTACCCCCATTTTTCTATTTTTGGATGCAACTTCTTGCAGTAACTATACATAAGAGTGCTTGACATAAATTAATTTAGAGGTTACTTCTTTCTTCGATTTAAATTATATATAGAGTTAGAAACCACTAGTGATTTGTTAATGATTTCCTTAGATAAGTTTATTTTCATCACATTAACCTCCATGTTCATCCCTTAGTAATTTTTACAAATTGAAAAACCTAGTCCTTATTGTAGGAAGTGTTTATAGTGTAAAATTTGTACATACCCATATGCATTATTATTTATTTCATTTCCTTGTTTCGATCAATAAATTAGATACTATCAATACCTTATTTAAATCTAATAGTTAATTTTATACCAAAATATGTGTTTAATTTTAAGGGATCTTGGAAATCCCTTTACTTGATGGCTACAATAATTCAATAACCTTTGTCTTACCATGCATATTTTTCTTCTCCATTTTTAGGAGCTTGACATGATATGTACACAAATTTACTTGTTAGTGAATGCTAGAAATATGAAATTGATGTGGAAATTATACTATCTAGAAACAAGGACAATCTGAATGCCCCGAACTTCATCCACATCATGGATACCCTAAATTTGTTCATAGATACCCAACATCTATTCATGTAAACCCAAGACTGATCATGGATACCCTTGTGTATTATAAAAAAATGAAAATTAACTAATGAAAAGGATTAAAAACATAACATTTATTTAGGGTGCTTTATTTTATTTACAAATTTGTTCACTTACTTAAAATAGTAGAGTCACAATCACCCCACAAAAATAGAAATGGATCATACTATTTAACCATGTCTATTCGTGGATACCCTATGTATGTTCATAGATACCCTACATCTATTCATGAATGACCTATGCATATTCATGGATTCCCCAAGAATTATCATGGATACATATGTCTACTGAAATCCTATACATCACCTAAAAAATTAAACAAAGCTATCAACACGTAGCTTTAAGAGGAAAACATATTTGTTTGCAACTATTTTCTTTATGCCGAGATTAATCATAGAAGTTTAGAAACTCTAGTTTATAAAGATATCATGGGATTTATCTTTACTAAGTTCCCTATGAAAACTAGGTCAAGATCTAGTGAATTTAAGACAATAAGTCTTAACCAATAATGAGTAAAAATAATGTAAATACATTGTTCAAAGTTATTCCTTGCACCTAATGATAAAATCCATAGTGGATTGATTAACAATTTGTATTTTCATCACCCACTCTTAAACCATGGAGATGATTTCTTGAACTATTATAAATTTTCTAGATTGGATTAAACAAAATCCAAGGAATTCAAACCATATGTCCAATCTCACCGATAAAAAAATGCTAAAAATATTCAAGAATTAGATTAAGCCCAAAATGCATGGTGAGTTGAAGCATAGTTAAAATGCATGGTCATTCACTACAAATTTCCTTTGTGGAATTTATTAAAAGGTATTACTTATGATCTCCTAATTTAGAACAATGCACCTTATGGGTTTGGTATTGTTGTAGAGTAGGTTGATCAACAATCCAAGCCTTCGAACCATGTGCCTAATGGATAATAAGCTTCAAAATACACAATCATTCATTGCATATTTCTATAGTGGATTTAATTGAATTGTTTGACTTGTGATCACACTGCTTTAGAACCATATACCTAATGAGGTTTACATTCTTGAAGAGTAGGTCGATCAACAAACAAGATTTTGAACCTTGTTCCTAATGTATCACAAATCTAAAAAATGCACAATCATTCACTTTAGATTTCCATAGTTGATTTTATTGAAAGTTTTGTCTTGTGATTACTCACTCTAAAACCATGCACTTGATGAGTTTTAAATCGTTGAAGAGTAGGTAAATTCACAATCCAATCATTTTAACTATTTTCATGATGGATAAAAAGCCTTCGAGTGCACATTCACTCACTAAAAAAATTCCATAGTGGATTTGATTAAAAGTTTTGGATTTTGACCCCTCCATTCTAGAGCCACGCGCTTGATGAGTTTTAAATTTTTATCAAGTAGGATGATTTACAAGACAAAGCTTCAAACCATTATAATCTTAACAAGATAAAAAAACAAAGTAAGGTGAAGTATAGTTAAAATTCATGGTCATTCATTGCACATTTCTAATCTCAACAAGCCCAAAATACATGGTCATTCACCACATATTTCATCATATTTTTATAGGATTTCAAAAAGGGAAACAAAGTTAAAATGCATTGTGCAATACAGTTTCAAAACTTTGGAAAGTTACACCAGATTTCCCTTACTACTACCTATGTTTTGTACCTATGTCATCCATTGAAAGATTGATCCTAATCCTTGAGGTAGTGAAGGAAGCTCTCAATTACTATAATTCTACATTAACTAAGTTCACCATAGTAAAAATCTAAGTTGTTCACAATACTTTATGTACATGAATTATCTTTCAATAAATTTGTCTTAAGCACATCCACATATAAATAACAAGGACCCGATAATTATGTGAACCAAGACTAACAAAGCTCAATATTCCTTCCTTCAACAATAATATCTAAGTGAAAACTCTACATGCCCATTTCAACAATAAGAATCATATGCTTTAGTATGAAATAATAAAAGCCTTTGTAGGAAGTGATATAGTTTTACATAGAACATTTATATAACATAAATTTTTAAGTGTAAAATATTGAGAGTTGTTTTTTATTTTGTTATTTTTATAATTCTATGCACCCATCAAAAAATTAGTTAATTACATTCTAAATTGTTAAGAAATAGCAAAATTTGATAAAATATGGTAAATGTATATACATTGTTAAAACTACAAAACTATTTAAGTGGGGGGAATATGTTAAAGGTTGACTTTTAAAAAAATAAATAAATAATGATGTAGAAAGTGGTTTTACATTAAAATGCAATAAAATGCATTCATTTTCTAATTCAAGTCATTTCTAGCATGACATGCTTGTATTATATCCCGACACTATTTGATCAAGTGACATTGTATAAAAATAATCCCTATATATGTGTTGGTTGAAAGATTTGAATCTTGATACAGGCAACAGTTCAGGAGACAACAATCCCTCCTCTTTATGGGAGAGGTTCCCTTATTCCACACACACAAACAAGAAAAACTACTTATTTACAAATTTACAAACTATTAATATCTGAATGAGGATTTTGATGTTGAAATTGTTCCCATATCAACAATATTCTCAATACAGAAGACAAGAAGAGTATAAGAATTCATCAGAGGAAACAATAACATTAAATAAACAAGATTGGTTGGAAGGAAATCCTAAGTTCACTTCTCGCCTATCAAGAACATGAATGCTCTCCTTGGTTACCCAATATTACTGACTATTGCAATGAAGGAGAAGGGAAGAAAGCAACACTTTTAGGAAAATAGATGGCAGAGAGATGCCCTAATAATGCATGCATTAAGCTTTAAGAATTATATGAATTTACATATATCCAAATAACCCATGAGATATAAATATTTTAGACACAAATTTCTTTACACTACATCCAATAGGTTGAACACAAAGTTTATCACTTAAATATAACAAAAAAACATATACAGATCAAGGAATAGAATAAAAAGAATATGAGAGACAAAAGACAAGAGGAAATATCTTCTTCTGTATTGATTAGAGTTTTGTGTATTACTTATAATGATATGGAGTTTATAGCCGCCAAGGTAGTTACAACTAAATTCCTTTCGGTTTCCTTTCTTTTAATCAAACATTAATACTTAATCAAAATTATTATACTTTGAGTCAACTCTAATTACAAATTACATTGTCAAAACAATGCCAACTTTGAAATACATATAAAATTAAAAGAAAGGCCTATGTACTAGATGAAGGAACATTTGAGGAGGAAGCTTCCATGGTCTTCATTTTGAGAATTTGGTTCTGAACTTTACAAGTGCTCCAGCGATCTCCATGCCCTTGGGAATAGTTGTATTGGTTGTTGCATTAGCCCAACTATTTAGGAAATCTTCCATGTCTTTTCCAAAGCCTGCATTTTGTGAATAACCTTTATTTTCCTTGATGACTATAGTTTGCAGTGCACATACCTCTTCCATATTTTCTCTGGTTATGGTGTCATATTTGAACAAGTTTTCTTTGACAAGTGCTTTGAATTCTACCTTAATATCTTGCACTGTATTTCTATTCACAGAGTCTTCCTTGAAGAATTGGCAACAAAAATCCTGAAACTCATCCAATACACAAGCTTTGAAGGCATCACCTTTCTGGAACATATTCTTCAATTCATCTATTGCTTCTTCTAGAAATTTTATTTTCCAATCCACACTATACACCCATTTCTTTGAGAGATTATTCTTTGAGTCATCAAAGATCTTATTTGCAATGAGAATTTTCTCATCAGTATTGCTCATTTGCTTGAGGTCTTGTATGCATTTTGTCCACAACTTGAGCTCCTTTTCTAGGATCTGTAATAGTTGAGGTGAATCTTTGTTGGATTGAACAAATATTATCATACACTTTATATGCTTCCTCAATGAAATTCAGGCCAAAAATCAACATTCCATCCACCATGGCCTCAATTTCCTTTCCATAAGATGCATGCTTATGAATATCTTTGATGTTTTGTACCTCCTCATTAGTCAAGACAACAGGGGGTGGCATTGAAGTTAGAGGAGTTGGATCCAATACTTTGTCACTTGCCAATAGAGACTTGATGAAATCAGAAAGGGTTTGCACCTGCTCTTCTAGTTGTTCTTGTGTCTATTCCCTTTCTCAACTCTTTCAATGAATTTTGACATAGTTTATTTCAGGTTATGAACCTCACTTTTAGGAATGGATTTACCTAGTGGAATCCTTGTTGGTTATAGATCATTTAAAGTCAAATCCCTTTCATCCTTTTATGTCCTTAGTTTGGAGATTTCCAAAAATTGTTGTCCTCTTGAATCAAACACCAATATCAAGTAGTTTTAGATTTCTTGATAGATGGAGCAGGAATTGTACCCAAAAGGGAAGCTACAACATCAAATTTGGGAGCAAAATTTGAGATGAAGCTTTTCTTTTCCTGATCTCAAAAAAGGCTAAACCCAAGTGAAGGTGGTACTGGAAGGAGGGGTGACAAGAGGACCCAATGCAAGTGTGCTCATGGAGCCAAGATTTTGTGTAGCTAATACTTCCACAATAGATGTTTCAACACTAGAAGCAGGTATCTCCTTAACAAGAGTCTCTGGAATGCTCACTATTTCAGCTTTTGATTTTACACTCTCTTGTTTATCCTTCACTTCATCTTCTTTTTCAGTGCTACCTCCTTCATAATTAATTTCTTCTCCTTGGTCTTCTGATTCCTTCCTTCTTCTAAAAGATCAATGATTTGCTCCACTTCATGAAATGTCTTTGTCTTCTTGGGAGAAGGAGGTTGTTTGTTTTATTCTTCAATTAATTCTTCTATCCTTTCAACCTTTTCAGCCTTCCTTTTCTTAGTGTATACTAGAGTTGAAGACTCAAGAGGAGAGGGAGTTGATTGAGTATGTACTTCAGGAACTAAGGTAAGAATATCTCTTTGGGATGTAGATGCTTCTTGAGAAGGGGGCCACAACCTGCCTGTTCTTTATCCTATCATTTTTCTGCCAAGCCAAAATTTTGTTCTTACTATGACTAGATTTATGATTTATTGTAGGTCATCCTTCTATTTTTAAAACCGGTCAATGGTGGTAAGAGGAGTGTTCTTGATAGACTTATTATATTCAAGAGATTTCAAATCCTCATCATCATCTTGCAAATCCTTTGGTACTTTATAGATTCCAAAATATTTGATTTGTTGTAAGGAGAGTCTACCATAATACCTTCTTCTTGCCTCATAATCATCTGAGAAATCTTCCCAATAATCTTCCGATTAGGAGATGATAGAAAGACATCATGAAATTGCTGGAAATGAAACCTTTGAGATCAAAGCAAGACATCTTTTGAAAGAAGTAAAATTGAAGGCAACAATAGTCCTCTCAATATTTTGTGCATCAAAGAAATTTTGTAGGTGTAGTTACCAAAATTAATTGGGAATTGAATGTCAGTTATCTTATTATATCTCGTAGGTTCTCAGGTAACATATCAAGTTTCCTACAAATTTCTACAAGAGCAATTTTATCACTACAAAACATTGGGAGTTTAAGAGGTGCTCCTCAAAGCCTACTAACTTGATGTAGGAGAACTTTCTGAATTGAATGAAATATCTACCATAGATGGAAATCAATTGCTTAGCCTCAACAAAAACCTTTCGAGTTGTGTTGTCCTCTAGAAGTTTGACAATGTACATAGTGAAAGCATCATTGAATCTCCTGAAGTGATGATTGTTGTTTTTCAAAGTCAACTATGGATAATATTCATACACTGGAGCATTCTTTTTATCATCATCAGGAGTAAGGCCCAACCATATTCTATATGTTGCAATAGTATACATTAGATAAGAGGTCATGTGAAAGGATTTGGTTCTCTGCACATTAGCCAGTTGTTCACTGAGGTTGTCACAAATGATTTCTCCCCAATTCAAACTTTGTTTTCCTTCATAGATGATATTTAGGTATGGGAACTGTTGTTGCAGACTCACAACACCCCCGGATGCAGTCGCTTCAGGTTGATCGCTCAGCATCCGGTGTGATTGCACAACATGGAAACCTCTCTCCAAGTGTAGGGACTTGTGGCGAGAGAGGAATCTCCAGATTAGAGGCTGGTTCCTCAAAATCCTCTGATTTAGATCTATATTTTGTAAATCTGCAGAGGTTCAGATCCTAATCCTACTCTAAATTAAAGGAGACAGGGATAGAAATGCAAAAAATATGAAACTAACTAAAGGTGGTGATGCACCAAAAGGAGTGGTGAAACATTTCTGTCAAGCAAATAGACACAGACCAAATTTTACAACATAAAACATACATGTGATGATCGGATATAATTCAGGATTTGAAATGAAGCAAAAATAATACAAAGGACTCTGAAAACCATTCACATGAGCTTACATTATCATTTCTAGTGTCAAAATCATCGCATTACAACCTCAGAGAGGTAAAAACTATTACAATCCTCTGGAGAGGTCTGATTCTTGTATCAATCACTTGCTGGAGGTGAAAGAAGAACTCTGCTATGTCAAAATTGTTCCCCCTTCAGAAATGAGCCAAATCTGGCTTTTACAGTGCAAGGGTCGAGCCCAGGGGACAGAAAACGTATAAAACATGGGAGCCCATCCCTCCTTGACTACAGATGCATTAAAATGGCATGGGGACCTTAAAATCCATACCCTGTCATTTTGACCAGATTATAGGACAATGCGACCCATTACGCATTAAATTTGGTCATTTGGAATGTCACGGCCATGAACACGCGTCGAGCCGCTTCTCAATTTCTCTCCCGACTACACAAAAATCAAGATTAACCCTGAAATCGTGTAGAGAATTTCACAAGCTTTCCATTGATATAAAGAACGTGCAAATCCGAGCTGGATCGAAAGATATGTTGATATGAAGATTTAGGGTACAAACAAAGCGAAAATGTGTTTTGAAATTTTTCCCGCCTCGCCACACTGGATGACACGTGGCACGTGCTTTGATTGGATATGTAATTCTCTCTCTCTCTGTCCCATGGGTTTTCCTACTTCATTAGACATGTGTCCTCTTTTGATTGGCTCGGGTCAGTGCTTGAAACCTCACCCTTTGACTTTTGGATTTTCTCCCTTGTGACATGTGTCGCGATTTGATTGGTCCGTGGGTCTGCCGGCTTTTCGCGCCCTTCGCGTCTTTTTGTCCCGGATGTCCCAGTGATGTTTGGGATAGAATTCTCCAATCCGCCTGAAATGGGCTTCCTTGTCCCTTATCTGCCGATGACACGTGGCACAATCTGATTGGCTCTCGACTTTTTTGGCTATCCGCGTCCAATGCATCCCTTTGTCCCAACTGTCCCAATACGAAATTTCTCTGTTTCGGGTGAACGGCCAGTTCACGTCCTTCACGTACTCACAGCCCAGATGCCCCAGTGTGAAAGTTCCCCATTCCAGCCTAACCGGCCGGTTCACGTCCTTCGCGTACCTTTGTCCCACTTGCTCCTGACTGTCTGGGACAAATTCTTCCGATTCGCTCGATTCGGTAGGTTCGAGTCCTCACGGCCCGAATGTCCTAAACTATTTTGCTCTACAGCTTGGTCAATTTTGCTTCCTCCTTTAGCCGGATCGGATTCTCGTGCCTTGCGTGTCTTTCTATCCCAAATGTCCCTTTGCTTCGCGGGCCTGGAGGCTTTTCGGCCGATCCGCGTCTCAATGTCCCTCATGTCCCTACTGTTGCGAGGACTAGGACTTAGCCGATTTTCACAATTTTTTCTAGCCCAAGCTTATTTTCTACAACTTTTTCACCTTTTCTCGGGACTTGCTCTGTTCAACCTGGACAAGAGAGTTAGGAAAAATATGAGGGGACCCTGGAAACATGATTTTTTGCCCTGGATCAATCAATTTGCCTGGGACTTGAGAATTCTGATGTATGTTATCAATTCAACCTTGGGGGTGAATTTGGATAACAATTTGGCGACTCAGCGGGGATACCTGCCTGCTAGGTAGAAGATACCAGTTGCCTGAAGCAGTCCATTGGGCATGGAGTCATCAAATATTCTGCTTATGACCCTAACTGACTCAGAATGTGCAAGGAGGAAGATGGAATGTCACTTGATGAAAGCAAGGACTGCTAAACATCTCCATGGACAACAAGCTGTGCCGAAGCACTTAGGGAAAACAAAAATAACCTATGGAAAAACAATGTGCACAAGCACTTGGAGGAAAGAAAATCTAATCTAATATTTACAGAGGTAGTGAACTTCCCTCTAGAAGCAACGCTTGAGATAGATTGCATTAAGCTGAATCTGCGGTTCTTCACCTTCCAAAGTGAGGCTAATTGGAAAGCATTCTTTGTTCTTGCACTTGGTGACCATGTATGGGCCACTCCAAATGGCATCAAATTTTGAATGCCTTCTCGTTTTTCTCTATCCACATCCCATTTCAACACTAGATCTCCAACTTGAAAAGATCTATCCTTGGCCTTTCTATCAAAGGTCTTCTTGATCGAGCTTGATCCTTTTCCATTGCTTGGGATGCTTGATTTTTCGATCTCTTGCAGCTCCATCAACTCGCATACCTCACCTCCATGGGCTCAAATTCAAGCAACTCCAGCTGCTTCATGAGTTCCAACGTTGGCAACTCAAGTGACATGGGCAAGATTGCCTCTCTTCCATAGACAAGCCTAAATGGAGAGTTACCTGTGGATCTTTTGGGAGTGATCCTATCAGCCCATAAGGCTGATTTCAGCTTGGTATGCCAAGACCTATGATTCTCATCAAGAGTCCTAATGATCCTCAACAAGTTCTTGTTTGTAGACTCGGCCTGGCCATTACCCTGAGGGTAATAGTTCGATGAAGTGCTTAGGTAAATACCGTTCTTGACAGCCCACTCAGTCACCTTGGATCCAATGAATGCCAATGCATTATCAGAGATTATTGTGGTAGGTACACCAAATCTGGTTGTTATCCCCTCATAAAAGTCTAATATGCTAGACTCATTCACCTCTTTGAGTGCTACTGCTTCTGTCCATTTGGTGAAGTAGTCTGTGGCTATCAAAATCCATTTATGCCCTTGGCTTGAATTGGGATTAATGACTCCAATGAAGTCCAAACCCCATTGCATGAATGGCTGGTCAACTGAGATTGGATGCAATGGAAGGGCAACAAGTCTCTCTTTTCCTGTGAAGAATGCACAATTCTTACACCTCTTGATCCATGCATAGCAATCGCTAAAGATTTTAGGCCAATAATAACCAGCCTTCATGATTTTTAGAGTCTGTCACTCTTGGTGCAAAATGGCCACCAGCTGGTCCACCATGAAACTCTTCCAACACCCTTTGAATCGACTGTGCTAATGCATCTCAAGCAGCAGTCCATTCACATCTTTCTTGAACAAAACTCCATCAACAATGGCATATGGAACACACTGTAACCCAAGTGTCTCCTTTGGGTCTTGTTCATCTCCGAGGGCATAGGCCTCGTGCTTAGGAAGTGCATAATACCTTGGGTCCAACAAGGAGTTGGGGCAACATTGTCTTCTTCTTGTTTGCCACTTGGCTCATGGTATCTGGATCACAAAAACAGCCTCTTCTTCATTGCATACTTCTTTTTGTTTCCCCAAAACTAGCTGTTCACACAATCCTTTCCCTCTTACCAGCTTGGTGATCTTGATCTCAATGTCATACTCCATGACACGGGTGATCCAACCTGCCCTTTTCTCATTCAAATCCTTGTTGAGGAGGAAGTCCTTAACTCCAAGCATGTGAGATTAAGAATCTGGACCTTGTTGTTTGAGACTAAATGCTTGAATTTCTTCAAGCTTCTGATTATTGCAAGTACATGCTTTTCAATAAAAGAGTACCTCACCTCGCAGTCATCTAGGCTCTGGCTGAAAAAGGCAATCGGTTGCTCATCATTATCTTTGTTCTGCTGTACTAGAATGGCAGAAATAGTGTCATCACCTCCAAATGCATAGAGGATGAAATCCTTGGAGAAGTCTGGGTTGATGAGAGTTGGTGCCTGAGAGATAGCTTCTTTGATTGCTTCAAAACTCTCCTTGCCTTCTGTTGTCCACTTAAAAGCCATGCTCTTCTTTAACATTTTGGTGATGGGCTTGACAAGGGCTGCAAAATCTGGGACAAACCTCCGAACAAAGTTTATCCTTCCCAAGAAACTTTGAAGAGCCTTCTTGTGACTTGGCAATGGTAGTGCTCTTATGGCTTCAACTCTCTCTGGATCAATTGCCAGTCCCTCTTTCGAGACAATATGGCCTAGAAGTTTCCCCTCGTGAGCCAAGAATATGCATTTTTTGGGATTCAATGATACCCCAAATTTTCTACACCTCTGAAATACCTGCCTCAGATGAAAAAGGTGATCCACTGCATTTTTGGAGAATACAGTGATGTCATCAAGATATATCAAAACTATTTTATTGATCAACCCCTTGAATGCCATATCCGTTACCCTTTGGAAAGTGGCCCTGAGCATTTGATAGCCCGAATGGCATCTTCTTGTAAGCATATGTGCCCCATTTAGTTGTGAAGGCTGTCTTGAACTGATCTTCCTCCCTCACCATAATCTAATTGTAGCCTGAGTATCCATCTAGCAATGAAAACCTTTCTGAACCAGCTACAACCCTGCAATATTTGCTCCATGGAAGGGAGTGGGTAATGGTCCTTGAGAGAGGCTCTATTCAAATCTCGGAAGTCCACACACAACCTAATTTCTCCGCTCTTCTTCCTGACCGGAACCAAGTTAGCAACCTAGCTTGAGTGCTTGATCGGGAATATAATGCTTGCCTCTATTAGCTTATTTAGCTCTTTCTTCATTAGAGGCTCAATGTGAGGGTTAACAGTCTCTACTACTTACGCCTGATGGGCTTAGCATCTGGATCCAATTCTATGGTATGTTGTGCCAAATTCGGATTGAATCCTCTCAAGTCTTCATAGCTCCAAGTGAAGACATCTGGAAATTCTTGGCAAAGCTGTATGAAATCTGATTTCTCCTGCTCAGTGGCCACTTTACCAATTTGAAGTGTTTTGCCTTCCCCAACCGGAATTGGCTCTGAATCTTCTCTCTTGACCTGTATGTTAGCCTTTTCCTTATGGAACTAGTCGTTAGGGTTGAAGATAGACTCCAACGTTACTAAACCCTTGGGAAGCTTGTTTGTCCGTAGCTGCACTACTTGATCCCATACTGCTGCTCTAGTCTGTCCTGATTCCTAGCTGAGAATTCAGCCTCTTCTTGTAAAAAATTGATGATCTGTTGATCGTTCTCAAACACCTGCCAGCTTATATTATTATCTGGAACTGCTGGCCTCACAATCACATGGATATGTGGCTGTGTTTTTTCCCTTTTGATGTTGTCAACCACATCAAACGTTGCTCTAACTGCTGCGAGCCTATCCACGGCTTCATTTTTCTTCCTAGGTATGGACACGATGTTGAAAGCTTCGAAATCCTCAATGAGGTCCCATACCCTATTCTTGTAGTTCTTCAACAGGTCATTCTTTGTAGCATGTTGTCCCCTGACTTGATTGACGATCAGCTCACTATCCCGAACACCTGCAAGTTATTTATGCCCTTTTTCCCAGCCCAATGAAGTCCATGAATCAAGGCCTCATATTCAATTGTGTTGTTTGAACAAGAAAACTGGAAACGAAAAGCTAAATAATATTTGATGCCTTGAGGTGAAACAAGCATAGCTCCTCCTCCTGCACCTTGCCTACTCCTTGATCCATCGAAAAATAATTTCCATACCTCATTGTCATCCTTATGGTTTGGTTTGGTGATGCTAGGAATAGGCTGGTTTTCTTCATGTATGCAATAGACTCCTAGTTCAGATTCTTCTACTTCTTGGTAGGGATCAAAAGCATGTACCTTGCTTGCCCATTCATCAAGAGTCAAATCTGGAATGCTTCCAACTTTGGTGTTGGCTTCATCTGTGTTTGGATAATCTTCTTGATCAAATGCTAAACAGTTGGCATTGATTTGGCTTGGAGTATGAGGCTCAATATGAAAGTTTGCAATTGGTTCGGATCTGATTGTGACCTTAGTACCATATCTTGTTCTGAACAACATGTGTGACCAATCAGCAGATAAGTAGCCTCCAATTTTGGCTGTGAAATCCCTTGATAAACATAGGGCAAAGAGTGGTGGCAAATCTATCACTGACACATCTTGTAAAACGGTAACGTTGGGGCATGTATGCAAGGTAAGATTCAAACCTTTAATTACTCCCACGGTTTCTACTGCTGTCCCATCCAATTGCACTACCCCTTTAGATATTACTTCATATTGGAGACCCAGCTGATCAGCTATTTGCTTGGGCATCACTGAGCTACTTGCCCCGGAATCAATCATGCAATTGTGTACTAGTTTATCCCCAATGATTAATGAAACATAGAAAGGAGGGGGCTTCAACATTTTACCTTGTTGTCCTCCATGACTTCCTTCAGGCTGGGCAGCATTTGTAAGCACTTTGTCTTGCATCTGAACCCGCTTGATTCAAAGTTGGCCAATCCTTCATGGCAGCTTGCAGCAGATCTCTTTGGCCTGGGATAGATAGGGATTCCCACATTGATATGTTGACGTTTGTCTTCTTCATCTGATCAATGATACTGAATGGTGATGAAGAATCTCTCTGCTGTCCCTTGGTTTGCACATTTACTCCTTGCATGTGGGCAGCAATTTGGCATTTGAGTTGGCACTGGGGCTGTTCTTGGCTGCCCTTATGCATTTAAAACTGGACTTTGCTTACCAATAATTTGTGGAGCCGTGGAAGGTTGTGGATTGATGGGGCTAATGGCGTTCTTCACCCAAATTTCTCCTCTTTGACCTTGCATTGGCTGCAACACCTTGAGAAAGCGCCGATTCATGCCACGAAATCCTCGCTTGCGGTTTACCAATGTGGTGTCATTTGGGGCTGATTCTTTGTTGGAATGTTTTGGTTGTTGGTTGTTTCCTTGAATGCCCTCACCCTCCACACGGATTTGTCACCATCAATGCTTGATTGAGAGCACCATTGAAGCACATGGATTGGTTATGAGGCTCGTTGCATGGAAAGCACCAATCATATTCTTCGGCCATGTTATTTTGGGTTGGCACTAATGCCTTAGAGGCAGATATGACATTTGGATTATAGGGCTGGAATGGTTTATTGGTAGGAGGCCTTGTTTGATTCACATTTGTAGTTGGATTAGGTGGTCTTTGTGGTTGGTATGGCTGCTTATTAGGCTGAGCTTGGGGTTGATAGGAAGGTCTAAAACCTTGGGCTTGTTGCCTCTTGAGAGTAACTAGCTCATTGCCTAGGTTTTGCAATTGCTTCATGACCTCTTGAAGCTCATTTGGGGCACTTGGAGATGAAGTGGAAGCTTCATTTGAACTTTGATTTCTAGGAGTGGGAGAAGGAGCCAAATTAGGTGCTTGACTAGTGTTTGGGCTCTCTAAACTTGGAAACAATGGCATGGGAGGTCTAGGGGCAAGTTTGCCAGCTTGGATTAAACAATTTTCAGCCCTAATGGCAATGCTATAAGCCATAGGGATAGTTATGCCTCCCATGGACTGAATCAACATAGAAATATCAAAATTTAAAGCTTTGAGATAGTATAGAAAAGCACCTTCTGCTGTTGGCCTGACTACCACTGGAATCCTTTCCCAAGTCTTTTGAAATCTGAAGTTGAAATCGGTCAGCTGCTCATTGGGAGCTCTCTTGATAGTTGTCAGCTGCTCCAAAAGAGACAAGTTGTCTCCCTTCTCTCCAAATTGCTCATGAAGTGCAATACACAGCTGATTCCAGTTTGTGATAGAACCAACTCTAAGGCTCTTAAACCATTGTAATGCTTTACCCTTGAAGGAAGATGCCAGTAACTTGACAGCCACTTGCATTTCATTGATTTCATGGATTGCACAAAGGTTAGCAATATCTTTAACATGATCACCTGGAGTAGTCTAATTTTCTCCGGTGAAGTAGGGAATGTTCTTCAAGGCTGCAATAGGAACTGGATGTTGTGCATTGAGAGCAAGTGGGCTGCTGCTGTGAAGTTGACGTAGGGATTGTTCTGAGCCATTCTAATTGGTCTTAAAACCCTTGTTGACTGAATGAAAGGCCTACCAGGTGGAGGAGTTGAGAGAGTTCTGTTTGGTGGAGATGGAGACCTTTGAATCCTTCTTCCTCTTTGCCTTCTTCTTGGAGATAATTGCAGGTATTCAAACAACACTTCTTCTTCTCCAACTCTTGACCTTGTGATTCTTCTCATAAGTTTTCAGGCCTGCGTTGCTGAAATAGTTGATTCTTCCGTTTGGAGTCGCCAGATATGTAAATAATAGCTCTTTTTAAGCAAAAAAATGTAGCAGATGCACATCAACCCTGCTACAATAAAAATGAGACCTCTAGTGTCCCACCGGGCGTGCCAAAACTGTTGTTGCAGACTCACAACACCCCTAGATGCAGATCAGGCTTCTAGGTTGATCACTCTATCATCCAGTGTGATTGCACAACATGGAAACCTCTCTCCAAGTGTGGGGACTTGTGAAAGTGAGAGGAATCTCCAGATTAGAGGCTGGTTCCTCAAAACTCTCTCCGATTTAGATCTATATTTTACAAATCTGCAGATGTTCAGATCCTAATCCTACTCTAAACTGCAAGGAGACAGGGATAGAAATGCAAAAATATGAAACTAACTAAAGGTGGTGATGCACCAAAAGGAGTGGTGAAACATTTCTGTCAAGCAAATAGACACAGACCAAAGTTTACAACATAAAACATACACAGACTGATCAGATATAATTTAGGATTTGAAATGAAGCAAATAATACAAACAAAGGACTGAAAACCATTCACAGAGCTTGCATTATCATTTCCAGTGTCAAAATCACTGCATTACAACCTCAGAGAGGTAAAAACTGTTACAATCCTTTAGAGAGGTCTGATTCTTGTATCAATCACTTGCTGGAGGTGAAAGAAGAACTCTGCTATGTCAAAATTGTTCCCCCTTTAGAAATGAGCCAAATCTGGCTTTTACAGTGCAAGGGTCGAGCCCAGGGGACAGAAAACATACAAAACATGGGAGCCCATCCCTCCTTAACTGCAGATGCATTAAAATGGCATGGGGACCTTACAAACCCATACCCTATCATTTTGACTAGATTACAGGAGAATGCGACCCATTCTGCATTAAATTTGGTCGCTGGAATGTCACTTCTGGCCATGAACATGCGTCAGATCTGTTTCTCAATTTTCTCTCCCAGACTACATCAAAACTTAATATTAACCTACGAAATCATGTAGATAATTTCATAAGATTTCGTTGATATAAAGAACGTGCAAATCCGAGCTCTGGATCGAAAGATATGTCGATATGAAGATTTGGAAGTACGAAAAGCAGCGAAAATGCGTTTTGAAATTTTTCCCGCGCTCTACCACCTAGATGACACATGACACGCGCTGATTGGATATGTAATTCTATCTCCTCTCTGTCTCGTGGGTTTTCTTGCTTCATTGGACACGTGTCCTATTTTGATTGGCTCGGGTCAGTGCTTGAAACCTTGCTCTTTGACTTTTGGACTTTCTCCCTTGTGACACGTGTCGCGATTTGATTGGTCCGCGGGTCTGCCGGCTTTTCGCGCCCTTCACGTCTTTTTGTCTGGATGTTCCAGGTCTTTGTTTGGGATAGAATTCTCTCGATCTACCCGAAATGGGCTTCCTTTTCCCTTATCTGCCGATGACACGTGGCGCAATCTGATTGGCTCTCGGCTTTTTCGGCTATCCGCGTCCCTTTATCCCAACTGTCCCAATACGAAATTTCTCTGTTTCAGGTGAACCGGTCGGGGGCGTCCTTTGCGTACTCATGGCCCAGATGTCCCAGTGTGAAAGTTCCCCGTTCTGGTCGAACCGGCCGGTTCGTGTCCTTCGCGTACCTTTGTCCCACTTACTCCCGGACTGTCTGGGACAAATTCTTCCGGTTCACGTCCTCACGGCCCGAATGTCCCAAACTGTTTTGCTCAGAAGTTGGTCAATTTTTCTTCCTCCTTGGTGGATCGGCTTCTCGTGCCTCGTGCGTCTTTTCGTCCCCGGATGTCCCTTTGCTTCGCGGGCTGCCTAGAGGCTTTTCAGCCGATCCGCATCTCGATGTCCCTCACGTCCCTATTGTTGCAAGGACTAGGACTTAGCCGATTTTCACAATTTTTTCGGCCCAAGCTTATTTTTTGCAACTTTTTCACCTTTTCTCGGGACTTGCTCTGTTCAACCTGGACAGGAGAGTTAGGAAAAATATGAGGGGACCCTGGAAACATGATTTTTTGCCCTGGATCAATCAATTTGCCTGGGACTTGAGAATTTCGATGTATGTTATCAATTCAACCACGGGGTGAATTTGGATAATAGGAACATCTAGAAATAGAACTCATTAGTTAAAGGAAGACCCATTATTTTGGCTAGGAGGGTGATAATATCTGAAATCTCTTCTTTAAAATCAACTCTATACATAGTCTTGGGAAACCTGGAGGCTCCTTTATTTGGGGCTTTAAACCAAGACTTGGCCACCATGTGCTTGTATTTCTCACTTTCTTGATCAAACAAACACTAAGCTTGAGCCAAAGTAAGAGTATTTGAATTTTCTACTACAGGAATCCCAAAAGCAACATTGATACACCTTACATCCAATTTGGAATTTTTTTGGTCTTAAGGGTCTCTAATTTATCTCGAGTTTGGATCAAAAGAACCACAAGCCAAGATAATATTTACATATTGGAATGAGATTGGAAATCCTCCAACATAAGCTATTCCACAATCTTTGATAAGTTGAGCCATAAGAGAGGGATTATCACTATTGATTCGTGCCTAGAAATCATTGAAATCAAGATGTTGCACATCACTATCCCCTATGTTTGGTATGGAGGTATCAAGAGAGGAGAGGTGTTCATGGCCTTTAAAGTGATACTTCATGGTGGAAAATGGGGTGAAAAATAGACACTCAGGTAGAAAAGGGAAGCTTAGAAAGTGATTTCGGGAGAAGAACAATGCGGTAGGACATGGAAAAAATGTGACTCCAAGTTCCCAAAGAAGGATCTAAAACTAGTAACCTTGATTACAGGATGAAAGACAACCTTTCCAAGAGCACAATGAACTTTGAAATTTTTAAAATGGTTGAGGAATGTTCTTGCTACGGATAAAAATAGCTTGGGAGGTGCGGGAACAGAATGTGCAAAGCTTGAATGTAATTTACAATGGTGAAAATGACCAATTTCCCCTATTTTATATTACCCTATTTTGAAAATGAAGGGATTTAATGATCTCAGTAAAAATGTGAGTTCTCGCAACATTGGGTATGACTTATAATTTTAGAGAGTGGATATGGCAGAAGAATGAGGCACGAAGGCCCGAATTCACTTGGGACACATGGGACATAAGGAGATGAAATGTCCGCAATACACCAATGTTTAGTGGAATGTGGGTAAGTCGGGTGAAAGGTGCACAGAAGGCCCATGGGACACAAGGACACAAGTTCTCCATCAACTCGAAATTCCACAACACAAAGAAGACTTAGAAATTTCAAAGAAGAGCTTGTGGGTTAGTGGTGTGTGTGGAGAATACGAGAGATGGAGAACTAGCGGCCATGAAGCACAAGGGCCACGGAGTTCCTAAAGAGGTGAAACACTGTATTACAAAGGAAAGGCAAGTCACCTGTGGAAAAGATGAGAATACAAGGAAAAATAAGCTCTCTAGAACTCGGGACATGTGGGACAATAAAACTCGAAATACCTGAAAATCAAAGGAAAAGACTCAAAAATAAAAAAAATAAATTGAAATTGATTAATTGTTGGGATCATTTTCTTTCCTAGACTTCAAAAAGGCAAACAAAGACCTAATATGAGATAACTTACTCAAAATTTTGAAAATATGACAAAAATACACACATTTTTAGGTAAGTGACAACAATATTTACAACATGTATTTAATAATTTAAATATAATATTATTATAATAATATATTTTTGATTTATATGTAATGAGGGGATCTATAGAAACCATCACCCTTAAAGACAAAATTTTTGTACAATCGGATAAAAATCTAAAAGTATAGACATTCTTAGACCATGTCTATACACTATTTACTACACAATCCTTCTAAATAATCATATTTTATCCTTGTACGAGTTGGAATATACCAAAGGTTGTGCCACATTAACCTCATTACTTACATTCCAATTATCACTAAATTTTTCTAAATGTCTTCAATAAATAAATGTTGCTCAATAGTAATAAAAATACCCAAAAAGTAAATAACATATAATTGTTTTCTCCCGGCTATGAAATTCTTGAGAATATCCATTCTCATATCATGTTTGTACACTATTTTTTTCAAAATGCTTTTGAATAATAATGTTTAATCCTTGTAGGGTTTCACTCTACTAGAGGTTGTGGCACATCGACCTCAATACGTTCAATCCAGGTTATCACGAAAAGCATCACAAATGTTTCTCAATAGTAATAAAAGTACCCAAAAGTATATAAATCTATTTGTTTTTTCTCTTCTATGATAATCTTCAGAATATCCATTTCATATTTAAGATTATGGATTTTTCCTTGTTAATACTCTTGAGCTCAAAATTACACCCGTCTCAAATTAGAGTGATCCAAGGCTTTGAGGAAACATGTGACAGTCTCCATGTTGTGGAACTTGCATGAGACCTCAGGAGAAGTCCAACTTCCTTTACCTATTCCTAATGCTAAAAATACTCCTAGGAAGGTAAATGCAACTATCTAACTCTACTCTATCATTTCAAGGGACCAATGTGAGAAGGAGGTGCATAATCCCAAAATTTTAAACTTAAGGGAGGAGATAACACCAAGAACAAGGGGAAAGACACTCTCAAATGAGGGGAAATGGGAGGAAAATGAAGAAGGAGAGGGCTCATTAAAGAGCTACAATCCAAAGCAACATTCAAATGACCATTTTCATGGAGCACAATAGATTTAAACCTTGCAAGGAGAATAAAACATGCATAACATACCTCTAGAAGAAATGAAAGGAAAGAAAGTGCAATAGAACACTAGTTAGGGCAAATAATAACCACAAAACAAGTATTTTATTGCTTCAAGTAGATGCACAGTTCATTAAAATGGAGGAAGGAAAGAATCACCATGAAAATGTCCAAATATGATGTCTGTAATTCAAAATCCATATGAAACACTTGTAGAAGGATGCACTAGCATTACAAGAATGTCTAACCTTTATAAATGAACATCATTTTATAATATATAAAGAATGGGAAAGAGAGAAAATCGAATTCCACTTCCATCCACTAACAACATGCATTAAATCTTTGAAAATAGGTATGGGAAACCTTAAAAATCCATTTCCCAATGGTACCTTACTGGAAGAAGATGAAATAGGAACCATACCTCATTAAAACAAAGTTGTTGATTTACCTTATCTTGTGTTCTTTAATATTGGAGACATATTTATTCTTATCAACCAACCACCCTCACCTAACCATTACCTCGTAAATATTTGTTTATTGGCACGACCCTTAATTTCTAATCTTGGTGTTGGCTAGTAGCATCATTCTTTGGTGTCGACTGATAACATCATTCTTTGGTGTTGGCCGGTAGCATCATTCTTTGGTGTCAACCGGTAGCATAAATATTTTGGTGTTTGCTGGTAGAATCATTCTTTGGTGTTGTCTGGTAGGATCATTATTTGGTGTCAGTCAGTAGCATCATTCTTTGGTGTTATCCGGTTGGAGCCTAGCATGGTGTCGGCCAAAGAGATCCTAACTTGGTGTCAAGTTAGCCAATTTGTAGGGGGTACAAAATTGGATAATAGTTTGGCGACCTACAAGGTAATCTACGTACTACATTGAAGATATCAATGGCCTCGAAGCATCCATTAGGCATGGAGTTAGGCTAATAACATGAAAACTGATCCAAACATGAAGAACTCACCCTTACACTTTCTCGAAGTTTTGCCTAAAACTGAAGTTGATATGAAGCTTGAACCGATCACTCTCATTATAAAATTATTCTGAATTAAAATTTATGAGTGTGGAAAATTTTCTTGAATATGAAATTTCACCATGTCTCCGATGTTGATCTGATCTATTGAGACAAATAATAAGCATCCAACATTGTCCCCACTTCTAATTTTATTTTATCTACATTTGATTCTATGAAATAACCACTTTGGTCTTTACACTGCAAAACTCTTCCCAAACCATACTTCTCAAGAATCCTCCATGAAAAACTATGCAAAGCCATGCCATCCAAAAGAAATAAAATACTACGTAGAGCACTTAGGGAGATGATGCCTACACTACCAACAAGACACTGTCTTTAACAATAATTGGAGGAATATAAAATTACTCTACTATTTATACGATGCAATGAAAAAACTTAATGGGAATGCTTGAGATAAATCCCATTGATTGGGATCTATAATGCATTTCCATCAAGGTCAGATAACTCAAAAGAGTTATCCTCTTTACAAGCACTAATGATATAAGGCCCACTCCAAATTGCATCAATTTAGAGTGTCTCCCGATTAGCTCTGTCAGCATCCCATTTCAAGACTAGATCACTAACTTTGAATGTTTGAACTCTAGCCCTTTTATCAAACCACTGTTTGGTTGATTTTTGATGTTGTTCTAACTTGATCATGGTAGAATTTCTTAACTCTTCAAGTTCAACCAGTTCTTCCATTCTAATTTCTCTTTGATCTGCACCCTCAAATTCCAATTGTTGAGATAATTCAAGTGAAGGCAATTCAAGTGACAAAGGAATCGACTTCTTTTCCATAGATAAGTTTGTAAGGGGAAGTGCCAATTTCCTTCTTCATTGTGATCATGTCAGCCCAAAGAGAATTTCTCACCTTTGTCTTTGATTGACATCCATTATTATCTTCATGATCATAATCAAGTTCTTGTTAGTGGATTCTACCAAACCATTACCTTAAGGGTAGTAGTTGGAATAATTATTTAAATAAATTTGAGTCCAAGAGCCCAATTAGAAATTTTATCTCCTAAGAAAGCCTTTACATTATTAGAGATAATAGTTTGAGGGATACCAAACCTTGTCACAATGTCTTCAAGGAAATCCAATATAACTGATTCAATTACTTCCTTGAGTGGCACAACCTTTGTCTACCTGGTAAAGTAATCTATTGCTATAAAAACCCATTTGTGGCCAACACTTGATAGAGGATTGATAATGCCAATAAAATCAATACCCCATTGTGCAAATGACTGATTTTCTTGAATTGAGTGGGGTGGAAGGAAACCAACCTTTTTGAAAACACATTCTCTACATTTTTGACTCATTTATGAGCATCAACGAACAGTTTGGGACTTAAGTAACCTACTTTTATAACTTCATTGTAGTGGATTTGGTAGAGAAATGTCCACCAGAGAAACCATCATGGAATTCTGTTAAAACTTTTTCTATTTGTTCATCTTCAATGCATCGTAACAAAACTCCATTAATGTTACTTTTGAATAAAAATGATTCCATTAGTGCATAAGGAATGGATTGCAGTCTTAGATGTGTCCTTTTTGTATTACTTAGGATAAGAGGATATGCACTAGTAGATAAGAAGGTAGTCATATCACCAATCCAACTATGATCATTAACTACATTTCCTTCATCCTGCTAAATTTCACCATCATGTGAAGATTCCTCATTCATGAAAAAGGAGGTTTCTTGGTCATTCTGAGAATCCAAAGAAAGTTTCTCACAAAGTTATCTACCTCTTACCAACTTTATGGATTTAATAGTCACATCATATTCCATGATTTTGGTCACCCATCCAACTCTTTTCTCACTGATTTCTACTCCCATAATAAAGTCTCTCACACTGGAATGCGAGACTAGAACTTTGATATGATTAGTGGAAAACATACTCTTAAATTTATTTAGATCCCTCATGATGGAAAAGACCTATTTTTCAATGTGATTATACCTTAATTCATAATCCTTTAGTGTTTGAATGAAGAAGGCCACTGGCTGTTCCAATCCTTGATCATTTTGTTGAGTCAAAACAACAACAATGTTAGATTCAACTCCATATGCATATAAGATGAAATCCTTAGCATAGTTAGGATTAACAAGTGTAGGAGCTTGATAAATTTCTACTTAATCTTGGAAAATATTTCCTTCCCTTTGGCTTTCCATCTGAAAAATGAATCCTTTTTCAACATTAGAGTGATAGGCTTGACTAATCCTGTAAAATTAGGAATAAATATCCTAAAAAATTTAATATTTCCAAGGAATGATTGCAATGATTTCTTATGATTTAGAAAATAAAGGGGTAGGATGACTGAGATTCTTTCTAGATCAATGAAAATGCCATCCCTTGAAACAATATGCCCCAAGATATTCCCCTTGGGGACTGCAAATTTACATTTCTTAGGGTTAAGAGAAACCCCACATTCCCTACATATCTCAAATACCTTCTCAAGATGGTTGATATGAACTTTAATTTTGTTTAAGAAGATAGTGATATCATCCAACTAGAAAAGGATGAATTGACTAATATACCCTTTGAAATCAATATACATTGCTCTCTGGAATGTGGAACCTACATTTGATAAACCAAAAGGTATTTTTGATAAGCATATGTTTCCCATTTGGTTTTAAATGTAATCTTGAACTAATCTTCCTCCCTAACCTTGATCTGGTTGAAACCTGAGTAGCCATAAAGCATAGAGAACCTTTCATCTCCTGTTACTATTTGCAAAATATGTTCCATAAAAGGTAGAGGATAACTATCCTTTAGGGAGGCTTTGTTCAAATCTATGAAATCAACACAAAGTTTGATCTCTTTATTCTTCTTCCTCACCGTGACAATATTTTCCACCAAGTTAGAGAATTTGATAGGAAAAAATATTTTTTCCTTAATCAGTTTGGATAATTCCTTCCTCATGAGGGGATATATCTTGGGAATAACTAGTATTTGCTTTTGTCTAATTAGCTTGACATTAGGATCAATATCAATGGAATGTTGGACAATGTTTGGATTAAACCCTTTAAGGTCTTCATAATCTCATGAGATTACATCATTTTATTTTGACACAAGGAGATAAAAGCTTGCTTCTTATTTTCATCACATACCTTCCCAAGCAGAAGTTCCTTGCCTTGTGCAATGGTGGCTGGTTAACAATCTTCTTGCCTTGCTGTTATGTTATTCTCTTCACCTCTGAATTCATCATCAGAACTAAAAAAATACTCCAAGGTGACCAATATTTTGGATTTTTTTGTATTCAACTGAATAATTTGATCACCATAGCTGTCATGCAAATTAGATTGCATTTTTGAAGAAAAATCAGCTTCATTCTAGATAAATTGAATAATTTATTCTTCGTTGTCAAATACTTGCAAGTTGGTTTCATTTTCTGGGATGGATGGTCTTAACACTACCTTGATGTGTTGCACATTAACTTTAACAAGATCCACAACAAGTGAGATTTGTGAATCAAGGGATTTCATATGGTGCCTTCTTTGTCCAATTTCCTAGGAACCATTAGTAGATCAAGAGTATCAAAACTCTCGAGAAAATCCCAAACTTTGTGTTTATAATATTTTAAAAGCTTATTCTCGGTGGTATACTTCCTCTATGTTGTTGGATGATTAATACACTATACTCAAATATTTGCAATGTTTTGATCTGTCTCTTTTCAGAAATTAGAAGACCATGCACCAATGCCTCATGCTCACTTTATTGTAAGAGCATGTAAACTACAATCTATGGGCAAAGAAAATTTCTCGTTCATCAGATAAATTAATAAAACACCTACCCTAACTCCATTTATTCTTCTAGATTCATCAAAGAACATTTTCCATAATCTCGAAGCATTATCCTTTTCTTGCTTGAGTGGTGCAGGTAAAGTAGACTCTTCTTCAAGAATGCAGTATGTTCCAAGTCCAGTTTCTAAGGTTATGTCATAAGGATAAAACTCATAACATTCTTTGGCCCATTCATCTAATAAAAGATCAGGTATTGAAGGAGGAATATATTGTTTTTCTAAAACTAAGTCTTGTTCATGCTTATCTTGTATAAGAAAATTTGATTGGAGAGGAGTGGGATCATAAGACTCAATATGGTAAGAAAATATAGGCTCAGCTTGTATGGTAAATCTTGTACCATATCTAGTCCTTAGGAGCATATGATTCCAATATGAAGATAAGTAGCCACCTACTTTGGTAGTGAAATCTCTTGATAAACAAATGGAAAACATGGGAGGCAAGTCAATTATTGATATATCATGAGTTATGGTTAAGCTTAGACAAGCATGAAGGGTTAACTCCATCTCTTTGATCACTCCTAGGACACTGATTGTTGAACCATCAAGTTGCAAGACACCTTTAGAAACATGGCTATACTTGAGACCTAGGATATCAAAAATCTTTTTGGGCATTACAGAAGTACTAGCCCCTAAATCAATCATGTAATTATGAACCAAATGTTTTCCCAAAATTAAAGAAATATAAAAGGGTGGGGTCTTTATAACTTTGCTTACTTGCTCCTCCTTTTCTTGGCACAAATTGACAATAGCATGAGTGTTTTGAACAACTAAATCATCTTGAGGAATTTTCTTGAGAGCTTCATGTAAGAGATCCCTTTGTGATGGAATAGCTAGAACATCCCACATTGTCACATTAACATTTATTTTATTCATATTCTCAAAAATGTTGAAAGGAAGGCCCATGGACTTGTGCATTTGAGGTACAATATTCTCTTTCCTTTATTTCTGCAACATTGGGATATAAAAATTTGGTTGGGAAACACTTCTTTATCTAAAAGCAGTCTCTGCTTTAGGAACCTCTAGCATTCTGTTTTTACTTGCATCTGTCCCAACTTCATTTTCCTTGTTAGTGTTTCCTTGATTAGGAGAAGATGAAGGTTGAGAATCCAACATTCTCCTCTTGAACCTTGTGTTATCAAAAACATGAGTAAGAGGTTTGTTGGAAGTGCCCACTGCTTGATTTATTGCATATAAGCCATCGGTCCAAAAAAACAAGATCGGGATATGAATTGACTTTTTGAACTCTTTCCATATTAGTATTGGCTATTTCCATACATGACTATTGCCGATTGGAAGAATTTTGGATCATAACGGCTTGAGATTGCAACGTACTTGGAAAAACAAACTGATTATGTGGTGATTACATGGGAAACACCATTTTGTTTCTTGTATCACAATTTTTTTAGATGGAACCAATGCTTGACTTGAGCTAACAATAGGAAGTGACTAAGTAGGAGCAATTGTTTGAAGTGGAAGATGTGCATTTTGACCTTTCCACCTATCATTTTTCTGTTTTTCCCATATATTTGGTTAGGGTATTGGTTTCTATAGGGATAATAACCTTGGTTAAATACTTGGTTAGAATATTTCCCCGATTAGAATAATTTCTATAAGATTGGGCTTGCTATTTTTCCAAGGATATGAATTTGTTTGAAATTTTTTTGATCAAGGCCTTCATTTCATCATCATACTTTTTATTTTGAGGAGAATAGGATGTGGAGGAAGCATATTGGGAACTTTTCTTGGGAATGGGAGTAATGGTAGGTTTCAAAAATTGAATCAATTCGGTGAACAAAGACATACACATCATATGGGATATTTTTCTAGCTTGTATTAGACAATTCTCAGCCCTAATGGCTATTGGATAGGCATCAGGAGTAACTAAATAGCACCCATATATTGTATCATAACAAAAATATCAAAATTCAATGCTCTTAAGAAATAAAGAAAAGCACCTTGTGGAGTCGGTCTCAAGAGTGTTGGAATTTTGTCCCATGTCCTCTAAAATCTAAAGTTGAAATCTGCCATGAGCTCATTGGGAGCTCTCTTAAAAGTTGTCAACCATTCCAAAAAGAAATGTTATCTTATTTTCCCCCAAACTAATTACAAAGTACAGTGTGAAGTCCATGCTGTTGGTAATAGAGACATGTCTCAATTTTTTGTACCATTGGATTGCTTTACCTTTGAGTGAAGAAGCTAATAACCTAATTGCTACATCATCTTCTGTAACTAGATGAACATAACATACATTTTCAACATCCTGAATATTCTCATCAGGGGTAACTTGATTCTCACCAGTAAATTTTGAAATATTTTTGAGTGTAGCTACTGGTATGTCATGTAGTGCATTAAGAATAAGAGGGCTTCCACCAGTGAAATTAACAAAGGGTAAATTCCTGTGATGCCATGAATGCAATAGGTATTAAAATTCTATCAGACAACAAGAAAGGCCTACCAGGAGGTGGAGTAGAAAGATTCCTAATTGGTGATGATGGTGATCTCTGAAATTCTCTACCTCTTGTTCTTCTCCTTGGTGACAATTGCATATATTCAAAAGCTCCTTCTTTTGCTATTTGTAACCTTGTCTAAAATCTTCTCATAAAATTGGGCACTTAGACTACTGAAACTAGTTGATATGAAGATTGGAGTCACCATATGTGTAGAAACAAGCCTCCAATGCTGGAATTTATTAAGATACACACAAAAGCTTAGAAAACTACTGAAAATAAAGCTTTCAATTCTTGTCCCACCGGCGTGCCATAAGCTGCTGGATCTCAAAATTGCACTGTCTCAAATCGAGTGATCCAAGGATTTGAGGCACACATGGTATTGTCTCCAAGTTGTGGGACTTGTACAAAGATGGACCTCTAGAGAAGGTCAACTTCCTCTACCTATTCCTAATGTTAAAACTACTCCTAGGAAGGTAAATGCGATTGTCTAACTCTACTCTATCATGAAAAGGGACCGGTGAGAAGGAGGTGCATAATCCTAAAAATATAAAATAAAGGAAGGTGATAGGACCAAGAACAAGGGGAAAGACACTCTCAAATGAGGGGAAATGAGAGGAAAATGAAGAAGGAGAGGGCTCATTAGAGAGCCACGGTCTAAAGCAACATTCAAAAGACCATTTTCATGGAGCACAAAAGATTTAAACTTTACAAGGAGAATAAAACATGCACAACATACCTAAAAAAAATGAAAGGCAAGAAAATGCAATAGAACACTAGTTAGGGTAGATAATAACCACAAACAAGTATTTTATTGCTTCAAGTAGATGCACAGTTCATTAAAATGAAGGAGGAAGGAAAGAATCACCATGAAAATGTCTAAATTTGAGGCCTGCACCTCAAAATCCACATGCAACACTTGTAGAAGGATGCACTAACATTATAAGAATTTCCAACCCTTTGAAATGAGCATCCTTTTACAATATATAGAGATTAGGAAAGAGAAATAAATTGAATTCCACTTCCACCCACCAAAACATGCATTAAATATATGAAAATAGGTATGGGTAACCTTACAAATCCATTTCCCAATTTCTATTCTTGGTGTCATTTGATATCACCATTCTTTGGTGTCAACCGGTAGCATCATTCTTTGGTGTCATCCGGTAGCATCATTATTTGGTGTCGGTCGGTAGCATCATTCTTTGGTGTTAATTTGGTAGCATCAATATTTTGTTTTTTCTAGTAGCATCATGATTTGGTGTCATCTAGTAGCATCATTCTTTGGGGTCGGCTGATAGCATAATTATTTGGTGTTGGTCAATAGCATCATTCTTTGGTGTCAGCTAGTAGCATCATTCTTTGGTGTCGGTGGTAGCATCATTCTTTGATGTTGGCAAGTAGCATCATTCTCTGGTGTCGACGGTAGAAACATAACATGGTGTCGGCCGATAGAAACCTAAACTGGTGTTGGCTGGTAACAACCTAATATTGTGTCAAGTTATCCAATTTGTAGGGGTACTAAATTGGATATCAAATACTAACAAACTTATTTTACATCACTACTATATTTCTCCATTTTGTTTTATTTCATCTGTAATGATTTTTTATTTCTTGTATATATGTAGATAAAAAAACACAAAATACATGGTTTACATGTTGATGTAGAGGCTCATGACACACAACCAATCACACTGTTAGAACAATCATTTGCAAACAACATTCAAAATCCTTCCAATTTTTCACTTTTCCTCTATTGCTAAAACTTGAATTTCATCATCAAAAGCTATATAAAATTACTTCAAAGCTTAAAAACACTTTACATTTTCTCTAATCCTATAAAAAAACATGTACAAATTCTTGAACAAATATCAACACTTCATCTTTTCTCAATCTCTCTCTCTCGACCACCATCCTTGCTACTAGCCCTCCTAAACTGTAATTTTGAGTATAAAATTCACATTTTTGAGAACTAAGCTTCATTGGTAATTTTTTAAGCACCCATTAATCCCATTAAAATTCCTACCAAGTTTCATCCATCAATTCTTTACCCATTTTCTTTATACTCTTTTTACCATTTTTGATCAAGTTGCCCAATTAGCCCTAGTTATGACCAAATATATGAGTTTTGAGAAAACTATCAACTTCCTAGAAAAAGTAATTTTAGATTCATATACCCTTTACGTTGTTGTAGCTTTGTGCAAAATATCATGGCCTAACTCTTTGCCAATCTCTTCCAACACCATTTTCCCTCATTTTCTAGGTATTCTTAGGTCTACAACTAGGGTTTCATCCTATTTATAGGGTTTCTTTGTTTGCCATTATTCCTAACTTTTGAAACTCCTTATTCCCACTGGAATCAACTTAATCAATATCCTTTTAAGTATTATCTACTTGAGATCATCCACCTTATTAGTTTCCAAACTTAGGCTTCTCAACTAGCTTGTTCTCCTTAGTATGCATGCCAACTTTCTTAAGACTTTGTTTTAGGATTTATTGTACTTTAAGTTTACTAAATATGTTCTCTTTAGGTCTCCATCATTTCCTTAACTTCTAAATTTCCTCTTAACTAATCATGCCAAGTCTCTTACCATCTTGTCTAGTTTCCTCTTGTTCATTTGCACTCTAGGTCCCACTATGGTTCTTAAAATGACTAACTTAGAATTGCTACGAACTCTTCTTGGTAGATAGATAAAACATCTCACCCACCTTTCAATACTTCTTCACAAGCCTTACCACTCCTTGATTTATACTCGTCATTCCTTTTATCTATACTAGTCACTCTTCTTTTGTTTGGATTCACAAGATCCTTTAAGCTTAAGCTTACAAAATATTCTTTTTAAGCACTATTTTTGACTCATGAATCCTTAAATCCTTTAAATTTACCTAAAGGTCTCCTTATCAATGTCACTTATTCTTCCACACTCACTATTCACTCATCATTCACTCATTTTACTAGGTCTTATTAAGATCTTTCCTTCAACCTCTCTCTTGATCGTATAAGTTCTCTCTTGACTAAGACAGAGGGTTTTTATGAGGTTTATACTATTTACTCTTTCTATCACATCGTACTCAAACTTTCAGGATACCTCTCATTACCTTAAACATCATTCTCAAGAATTAGAAATCCTACCTTCCCGTTTTAAGAAATAGTTGATCATAGACCCTCAAAACAAGGTAGATCATGGAAGTCTGATTGTACTTATCAAGTTATTAACAAGTTTCATTAATCAAACACCTCTGAGATTGATGTCACACTTATACCCCATTCCCTACTTCATATGTACAAAGTATCAAGATTTTTCGTTGGTTATTTTTCAAGTTAAAATACTTTTCCCACATTCAAATCCCTAGGTATAGTCCTTCCCAAGAACACCTATTTTAGATTAATTTTCTTCTACGCTAATTCCAAGCCTTATCAAGATTTCTCCATTTCGTTCTTTTCACTCATTTGAAAAATTTATGATTCATTCACCCCTACTAATACATTCAAGGCTACTAACTTCATATTGTCTCATTCTAGGACATAGAGGGTTTTAATGTTATTTCCTTTAAGATTCACTTAACAATGTTTATAAAGGAAATTAACAAATCACTCACTTTAAAAATTGATACATTTCAACTCCTTCCTCATTATTTAAAAATTTAAAACTCCTCAATCATTTTCAATCAGTCATTCATAGACTATGCATTACCGAGTTATGAGTTAATCACAGATTAGATTTTTGAATATACATTACTTTGCCACATATCGAGAGATATCAACAAGATCATAGATATATAATAATACAACCATATCATACATTCCTTCCTTTACATTAAATCAAACAATCAATTTCTCACACACATATAAGGTTTTCATGACAAGTAAGGATCTTACCAGTTCTATAACCCAATCTTCATCAAAAGTGACTTCTCACTGTAGTATATCTTTCATGACTATATTTCCTCACTTGGCATTACCCATGTAGTTTCTTATACCTGCACTATCATTACCTTTTTAGGATTTTTAGTCATATTTCATAGACATTCATTGTATCTTGTAACAAAAAACCATTTAAACACAATTCTAACAAAGATAATAAGCTTCATTAGATCATGCATGCAAATACAATCTCCAAAGAGCCATTAGGGATCTCCACCGAGAGAATACAACCTTCTTTCCTTCCTTACACACACCTCCTCATCAACCATTTGAATACATTTCATAAGAAAGTAAGATTTAGAAGTTAGTTAGGGTCTTCACTAACCCCACTTTGGTTGAACTAACCTAGGAAGGTCTCCACTAATTAGGTGTCTTATTAGATGTATTCTCTATGACTCACTTACACCCCCTGAATGACTCTATACCAACACTTAACTTAAGAACTACAAACTATACAAATTTGAAAATTCAAATATGAGTTTTTGGAGGGAAACCTCAGAAAAGCTACTTATTACAAACAAATGCTCCACTAATAGACTCTTGACACACCTAGAAACTAATATAAGAAAAAATTTCTTATTGAAAATGATGCTCTGCATCACATGTAGATAAAACAATGCTAAAGCCATGGTTTTCATAAAATTACAAAAATTCACCAATATTCTATCAAGGTAAAAAATACGGAAGCTCTCATATTGTGTAAAAATCCAAATGTTTTCATTTCGAATCAAGATAAGGTAAGATCAAACTATCAAGGAACACTATAAGCTGATACTAATAATGTAATAAGTGAAAAAGGGGATACATTCAAAACTACTCATAACAATAGATTTTGAAATGCATGTAAAAAATTACAATTTATATGAAAATCCATTGAAGTTAAATATTTTATCAAGGTCACTTGATGGGTTAATCATGTTTGAGCACATCTCTTCATAAAAACCCCCATTGTTGTTGGGATACCCCAAGATTGATCTTGGATACTGAAAGAGTGATCTAAGATACCCCACGACTCATACACAAATCATGCAATTTTAATCTAACATTCAATATGTACATAAAAATATTCAAGATAATAATTTCTAAGTTAGTTCTAATTCCATGACAACATTAAAGAAAAATATATAATATTAAGAAAAATAAAGGAGAGAAAAAACATATTAAGCAAAATGGTAAACAAATTCCAACATTGTTTTAACTCCATGATAACATTATAATAAAAATAAAATAAAACATTCAAATATATAATCTATTACGTTCAATTAATTCATACTTACTTCTAAAAAGGAATTAGTTTATAATTAAAAGATGACACCATACAACTATTTTGGTCTTGTTGGCACCCAAAATTGTTTAACTTTATTTTTGGGCACCACGGTATTTTTTTTGGATATTTAAGGATTTCAATGGTGGTACAAAAATGTTTTTGGAAAAACTTGTGATTAAAACTCGTCAAAATTATCTGTGTTCTTTTATTCTCCATGCATACATGGAAGATAAAAAGGAAATTATAAGAATTATTCCCTTCTCAATGGAGTTTTCCATTGATACACTCAAATGATGTCAAAATCCATTGCTTTCTCATTGTTGTGCATATGTCAATTTTAACTTGAAGTATAAATATATCTCTAGACACTTGAAACCTTCATTTTGTCACTTTTCATGTTTTTCAATGCACTTGATGGATCTGAAATACTTTAAAAGTATCAATGGTATTTCATACATTAGTTTCCTTAGTTACCTCAAAAGTTTTAAAATTTACAAGATATTGATTGTTTAAAAGTTTTGTTGTGGACATGGGGAAGCTATCAACACACGGGACTAAGGCCTCGGTCTTTGTCGCCTAATGTTGAAAAGAACCAATGATGGGTGACATGTGCCATGAAAGATAAGTGGAGTAAATTAGAAAATGGGAAAGTATTGAGACCAATTTTTGGTCTCTAATTCTTGTGGAACACGAGATGCGATACGTGATAGGGAGGAAATGTGGAATAGATCAATGCTCCACTCTATCTCAAGATTTTAAACCTTTGAATCCTACCTCTAATCATGTCAAAGCATTGATTCTCAACATGTGGATAAAATTGGTGAGGTATAAGGATCAACACAAAGTGTCAATTTTTGGTTTAAATTTGATAGTTTCATAGTAATGAAAAATGAGGATCATGGATGTCAGGCTCCTTTAAAATGTGGGAAGATCTAGTTTTTCACCTATAAATTTTAATAGAAAGATCCATTTGAAATGCGGTTAGTTCCATTATAAATATCATATATATGGATACACACTAGTGTAATATTTGGGGAGAATTGTTGAAGTATTTGGGAGTCTTGTATGACATATTTTTAGAATCATTTTATGCATCCACCACCATTTTTCATTCTCTTTTCTACTTTTGTAATGTGTAGGACCTATCAGATGATTCTCGGGATTTTTATTACTCAAGGAATGTAATTGGGGCCATTGAACCTTTAAAAATATCACGATTTGTTTTCATTTGTCACTTGATCCATGGTGGAGCCACTTGAGAAATATGTGCTTTGTCAATTCTCATCTCTCATTGGCTCTCATCAATTCTAAATTCCCTCCATTTACAACTCTATAATGTTCTCAAATTATATAAATGGATGAAGTGTTGGATTTTTCAATCATTTTTAGGTTTACATTTTAGATGGATCTCTAATCCCCTTAGTTGCTTATTCTTTAGGTGTTTAATTTAGCTATATTTTATATGTAGGGTTATGAACAATTGTGATCAATTCAAGAATGCTATAATTCAGATCTAGGAGAGTAGTTGTGCATGATTAGTTGAGTCATACATGAGATATCATATTTATATGGAAGATATCATTAGATTCTGAAGTGTATTCACTTTGGTCATTGGGATGTCCATTTGGTTATTTGGTGTCAAATTCATATGTGTAGTCATTGAAGCATCAATTTATAAAATCCCCATGGGTTTCATTTGCACTCATTAACTTGTCATATGCTATATTTTAGATTATGAATTTTAGTGATTTGATAATTCATTAAATCTCAATGTATGTGGTTTAAGAATTGTATGAGTTTTGGAGAGCTTCATTCACTTTGTAAATTAGTGTTGTTATTATATTGTGTTGAATCCTTCATCTCAATCTTTGTAGATTAGCCCAATGGACAAGGCACATGTTGAAGGTTGAATGATCAACCCCCATATTTTATAAAAGTTGTTTATTCTTCCCCTTATAAGACCTCTATTTCATATTGCATATCTTACGAGGCCTCTCTATTGTAAAATTGGATTCATACTTACTTAGATATGCTTAAAAATTTGTTAGAAACAAACAAGTCATGGATATATGTATATTTTTCACATTAGAGAAATTCAATTCTATATATGTTCCTACAAATGTATGAGTTTGTCACAAGTGAAACTTAATTGAGTGCTTAGTCATGGAGGTTGCATTTGTGGATAGATCTAGTGTGTGTTTAAGTTCATTTTATGATAAAAAATGCTAGGGTATCTCTTCTTGGCCTTGCATAGCCATTAGAATTAGAAAAGTGAATCCCTACTCATATTTATTGGTCTTATATCCACCCTCAGTTTTATGAAGAGAACCACTTTGCTAAAATTAACTCATTGTTTCACCTCTTTTCACCAAATTCATAAGAAAACCATATTTTAGAGTGAATACGTCCCTTAAAGTTTCCTTTCTACCATTTCTTCCATTTTCATAACTTTCACTTTCACCATTTCTATTTCCTCCACCACTACAATCAACTAGAATAAACAGAGTGCTTACATAGTTATGACTATTAGTGTGAGTCATTTTCCACATCATCGGGTGAGTCATATCACTTAGGTAAGATTGTAGGTATGCGTGTCATGTAAGGGTCATCATGGGATTCTATTATGCGTCGGTGTGTTATATTTGTCATTGGGAGTTAAATTTTTATTTTGGGAACGTAACTCCCCTCTATTATGGGGTTTTCATTATTATAGCACCGAGGGTTACTCAACACCCTCTACATGTACACACCATCGGGTCTATGAGATTAGTGAGAGTTTGTGGATTGTAATGAGGTTTTTCCCATTTATTGAATCTTTGCATGCACATTCAGTTGATGCTTGCCATCCTCGAGATATCGTCACGCTTTCGTTCACACATCCGTGGATGTTCACATTGTCCTTCATGATCTTCGTGCTTCGAGTTTCACATGCTCTTTCATGGTATCAGATCTCACACTTTTTGGATCCATGTAACTCTTCGGTGTTTTCATGTTATTAATATTTTTAGTTCGTGATATATGTTTCTCACAACATGCGTCATAATGGTTATTCATTTGTGTGTTTTGATTACTTTGATTTGGGCATCATACTTTGTTCATGGTTTTGAGTTTCTAGTTTTTGGGTTGTCATGGATATTTGGTGTTTTTAGCCTTGTATACATGTTTTGAGGACGTTAGGTTGTAGTTTTGAGGTCTAAAGGTTCAATATTTGGTGTTGTTTTTCTGAGGTTTGAAATGTGAGAAGTTGGTTCTTGGGCCCAACTCGGCCCTAGTTCACTGAGATGGGAACCAAGATACCCTTGGCTCACTTGAACTCACCTTCTTTATAACTCATTTCCCTACCGTACCTCACTAAGATTTACTTGCATTGTCTTTTGGCCTTGGTCTTTGACTCATGGATCTATTTTTTTGGTCTTGAGCTTGGCTTCGGCGGACTAGACCTCCTCTTCATGCTTTGCTTTTGCCTATTTTCCCAAGCTCCTTTCGAGTTCATCTCCTTTTGGTTAGTGTCTATAACTCGGTCTTTGCACTATAATTTCCTCTTGATTGAGCTTTGGATCACTAACTTTGGATTTGGCTCACTCCATTCATGTTGGGTGATTTCGATGTGGTTTCGTCTTCCCCTACCGTGACTAGTTCAACCCCTGCTCACGTACTCATTGCTCACCGTACCATTGTTTCCAACCGTTATGTTACGAGCTCCCTCGGTCACCTCACCGAGATCATCCCATGATTCTTGTTTTCATCGCTTAGACTTCCTAGCTATGCCATGTGACATCGCAACCATTTCACCAACTACCTTTTACACCATTCTCGTCATCGCTCAATGACTCGTTATTCCACGTGGGTCTCCTTGGAGACTTCCAACTTCTTCATCGGCTTCCACTGGCTTGCTTCTAACTATCCATTTGACTTAATGATAGCTTTGCATGTTGACTGGTTTCAACTCACCCAACCTATAACCTTTAGCTTCCAACCCACATGGACCCTTCTACTCCATGGCATGTGTCATTCACCTCCACATAGAATCCTTTCTTGTGCCCATATCGTGCCCTATCTCCATCTCGTGGATTTGGACCCATCTACTTGGCATTCACCCTGTCTCGGTGACCTCGGGATCTCTGTTCATATCAACTTGGCGTGTCACTCCCCGTGTAACTTTTAATCAACTCTCTATGTGAACACCCATGCCAACTTGCCATCCCAATGAAAAACCACTTCGCATCTCCGTGTAAACCCCATTGACTTGCCATATACCCACTTGTATCATGTTGACATCCTCCTTAGCTGCTCCAACTCGGCTTGTCGATCTCCCTCGTGTGCTACCCCTCGAGCTGCTTGCCCCGTGAGCTCCCCCTTTGAGCCACTTCCCATCTTAACTCACTAAGCTATCTCGAGATCCTCACCCTTTTGTACCCTATACCTCTCGAGAACCCCGTTTTTGGATTTTTGCCAACCTTTTCCCCTTATTATGTGTTGTACTCCGAGTGTAGGAGGAAAAATTATAAAAAAATCAGTATTATACAAGGGTAGTATCTTTTTTTTGGGGTACTTTTATAGGGTTATTGGGATTTCCAGACCACTTTTTTTGAATCACTTCTTTGTAGTGCTCTTCTTCACCTATGGTTAGTGGATATGTCTGGCACAACCTTACGAAAAGATAGCTTTTTTTACACCATGAGACACCTCTTTCTCACATTGAGTAGTGTTTTGTACCTTTTCTCTTATGCTCTTTTATGCCTGATTGTGTGTGTTCCTCTTCTTCGAATAGGAATCCATTGTGGCCTCCACTCTCACACGAATTGTCACCTACTGTGAGCGGTCAATTGTCTGACGTCACATGAATGTAACCTATTGTATTCACACACTATTTTATAAAGTGTTGTAGATAGGGGGTTATCACTTTGTTCTTCTCGGGCTTTCTGTTTCTTGGAGACACATTATTGGCTAAGTCGACATCTTGCACTCTTGCAACCTCTTCTTCTTATGCATCTTGCACTTTTTGCTTCTACTTTCACATCATGGAGGATGCTCTTTCTAGAATTGAGCATCATAGGATCACGTTACAACATCTACCACTTCTTCTTGGGAGAGAGAAATATTCAACTTGGCGTGCTTCCATGGAACACTACTTCACCTACGAGGGTATTTCACACTTCTTTCTTGGGAAAGTTCCTACATCCACCGATTCTAGCCATTTCGAGGAATTTATCAAAACTTACAACCATGTTATTGGTCACCTGATGTTGGCCATCACTATATCTCTCCACATTAACATGACAGACTTAGATCCTCCCCACTGCATCTAGAGCATCTTTCAGTCTCTCTTTGGAGACCCTTCACATGCTATTTCCATTATTACTCTACGCTTGCTAATCTAGTTGTCTCTTCTTCTTCTTCTTCATGTGATGGAATTTTTGTTGACACAAAATCACTTTACTCCACTTTTGATGATGAGGATTATATACCCGGTTATAATGCCAAGAGTACCACTTTGAAGACTCCTCTCCTCCTCCTATCCCTATTTTAGAGAGTGTTGACACATCCCACATCTCATCAGACATCATACAGTCTCCTACTTAGCCTCATATAGTCATCACACCTTCCTCCTTTCCACTTCTAGTGTGTAAGGCCCCTTCCAATTCTCTACCTTCATGCATGGATGAATTATACATGTCCGACATCTCTACTCTTTATCGATTCCCCTCATTGGGATGAGTATCGCTTGACCTTGGTCATCTTTTTATAGAGCCTACTTGTGATGCACTATAGGTTCCCCATCCTCTACGGGTGCCTTGGATGAGTTCTTCATCTCTGTTAATGGGAGTGCCCCTTCTAGGACTCTTATTAATTCCACCTTCTCGGAGACCTTCATTAATCCACCCTTGCTTGTGGATCCTTTTTCTATTATGAGGGTTGTTGTATTTCCTTTGAATCACTTGGAAAAACTTTCTACGGGTGTCCCCTCTTCACACTCGACGATTATGCACTCGTAACATTAACTTTGGTTCCTTGAAACTCATTTTCTAGACCTATGTCACACTTTTGTGGAACAGGACTCGAGTTCTTTGTCTTTGTTGCCTTAAGTTTCCTTCACGGAGTGGGTGGAATTCTAACACTCCATTTTTGTCCTTACCAAAGGTAGGCACACGGATTTGGTGTGGGTAGCTCTTCTTCATCTAGAGGTAGAGGACCATGTCATCGACACTCTTCTAGGAGACTTCCTAGAGTTGCAGAGTTCAGATCCATCCATGGCATATTTTGTGTTCCTCTCGTCTCCCTCTTCTTCTCTCTTCTTCTTCTTTCCAAGAGATTTCCCCTTTGTATATGGGTACCTTATTAGGCTCCTCAGTGGTTGGGACCCATCTTTGGCATCTTTCTTAGATTAGAGTGTTTTTCTCTTGTTGTGGATGTTTTTCCCACTGGGTTTTAATTCACTTTGCTTGGGACCCTTTTTTGTGTATGGGTACCTCATCAAGCTTTTATGGTAGGACACATTTCTCTTTTCGACTTGTCACCTCATCCTAAGTTACGATGAAGGTGGGGTGTTGATGTGAGTCATTTTCCACATCATCAAGTGAGTAATCTCACTTAGGTAAGATTATAGGTTTACGTATCATGTAGAGGTCATCATGGGATTCTCTTATGTGTCAATGCGTTAGTACGCCATATGCAAGTTAGTTTTTATTCTGAGAATGTAACTCCCCCTCTCTACTTGAGTTGTCATGATTGTAGCATGGGGTTACTCAACACCCTCTATATGTATAATCCATTGGATCTATGAGATTAGTGAGAGTTTTGGATTGTAATGAGGTTATGCCCATTTATTGAATATTTACATGCACATTTGGTTGATACTCACCCTCCTATAGATCTCATCACACTATCGTTCACACGTTTGTGGATGTTCACGTTGTCCCTTGTGATCCTTGTGATTCGGGTTTTGCACCCTCTTTCAATGACAAGGTTATCATGTAGATTTGTAATCATGGCCTAGAGGTCACATGTGGCCTTATTCACACATAAGGTGTAATGAATGATACCATCATGGTATAAATTTTCCTCCAATTTAGGTGATTGGTTATGGATTTTTACCTTGTCTCTATCATTATCACCGATATAATCTCTCTATGTTCCATAATTACATATTTCCTAGACCCTACAAATGTAGAGGGGTGTTTACCTTTTTCCTTGGTTAACATCCCTAGTGATACCTCTTCCTCAACTAGCATCCCTAGTTCTACCTATTTTCATGTCCTCACATTGATCTTACCATAAAACATTTTTATGATACCAAAAATAGCAATGATAGTCACCATCTTAGTGTCCCTCACCCTCATAGTGGTGATCATCTTCTCAACATCAATCTCTATCCATTTCCAAAAATGTTTGCTATCTTCAAATTCTGGGTGGTGAGTGAGAAATATAAGGGATGCTCTATCATCTTATATAAGGATATGTTTAATTTACAATTGATTTATATTTGACCAATTATCATGTCAAGTTAACCATGATCTTAATAGTCACATGTATTATACACTTTAAAATGTGATATTGATAGTCAAGTTATTTCATTCTTTGAATCCTTAGTTGATAAAATGGTGATGAAATTTGATCAAGAAACATAATATCAAGGACAAACTACCTTTTCGTATAAATAGTAAATTAGTAATTTTGATATGTGCAAATACCAATCATGGGGTTTCCTAGAATTATCATAGCTATATTCTCAAAAAAATATTTTTATATCTTTTAATGATCATTTCATATTATTTAATGATCCATTAGTGATCACAAAGTATCATTGATAATGCTATATTTTTCATGGACTATCCTCGAATGATTGTATAATTCCTCAAATCATCGTGTTATCCTTGAAAAACACCATCGAATACATGAACAGTTTCCTTGATGTATCATGGGGTATCCTAATTTTTACATGGAAAAAACTTGGAAAATCATGGGATTTGGCAAGATGTATATTAGATAGGAACACACACACATATATAGATTAGAAATATGATACTATTTCTAGAAGGGTGATAAAGAGATAGGTAGAGAATTTAGTAACTAAATATGTACTTCCTACTTTTGGAAAAAAATTATACTCTTCAAGTCTCCTTAATATGGGGAACATATTGAAACTAAAAGCATAATATTCCACATTATATTTTTAACACTATTAGATGATGAAATTTGATCAAGAAACATAATATCAAGGACAAACTACCTTTTCGTATAAATAGTAAATTAGTAATTTTGATATGTGCAAATACCAATCATGGGGTTTCCTAGAATTATCATAGCTATATTCTCAAAAAATATATTTTTATATCTTTTAATGATCATTTCATATTATTTAATGATCCATTAGTGATCACAAAGTATCATTGATAATGCTATATTTTTCATGGACTATCCTCGAATGATTGTATAATTCCTCAAATCATCGTGTTATCCTTGAAAAACACCATCGAATACATGACAGTTTCCTTGATGTATCATGGGGTATCCTAATTTTTACATGGAAAAAACTTGGAAAATCATGGGATTTGGCAAGATGTATATTAGATAGGAACACACACACATATATAGATTAGAAATATGATACTATTTCTAGAAGGGTGATAAAGAGATAGGTAGAGAATTTAGTAACTAAATATGTACTTCCTACTTTTGGAAAAAAAAATTATACTCTTCAAGTCTCCTTAATATGGGGAACATATTGAAACTAAAAGCATAATATTCCACATTATATTTTTAACACTATTAGATGATGAAATTTGATCAAGAAACATAATATCAAGGACAAACTACCTTTTCGTATAAATAGTAAATTAGTAATTTTGATATGTGCAAATACCAATCATGGGGTTTCCTAGAATTATCATAGCTATATTCTCAAAAAATATATTTTTATATCTTTTAATGATCATTTCATATTATTTAATGATCCATTAGTGATCACAAAGTATCATTGATAATGCTATATTTTTCATGGACTATCCTTGAATGATTGTATAATTCCTCAAATCATCGTGTTATCCTTGAAAAACACCATCGAATACATGAGCAGTTTCCTTGATGTATCATGGGGTATCCTAATTTTTACATGGAAAAAACTTGGAAAATCATGGGATTTGGCAAGATGTATATTAGATAGGAACACACACACATATATAGATTAGAAATATGATACTATTTCTAGAAGGGTGATAAAGAGATAGGTAGAGAATTTAGTAACTAAATATGTACTTCCTACTTTTGGAAAAAAAAATTATACTCTTCAAGTCTCCTTAATATGGGGAACATATTGAAACTAAAAGCATAATATTCCACATTATATTTTTAACACTATTAGAAAAAGAAAATTCTATATTACGGTATCCTTGAGAACTAGTTTAAAAGTTTGAAGTTTAATCTTGGACCATTTTTACACCCATAAAAAATTAAACCAAAAATGACATGATAAATTTTATAATCATCTATAATTTTAGTTTAAAATATTAATAATTTAAGAAACCCAATAAAATTTGAGCTAAGGCATTTCCTATATAAAAAATAAAAATGTTGAAAATCCCATAGAGTAAAAATAGCTTATGTATAAGGAAATTTTTGGCTAGTTTAGATGAGGACCCGTAGAGTACCAATTTGAAGCTTTGTATCTCAACAAAAACAATTGGAGTTCCTCCAATTTGTGGGACACTTTTCTCCTTGAGGAAGACCTATAGAGAAAGCTAGCTCTTATCCTAACTACTCTATGCTATCACTACTCTACTCTAATCTACTAGTTGTAGGAGAAAATGGATGAGAAAACATGAAAGAAAAACATGGTGATACACAAATAAGTAATGGGATCAACCTTCCCATAATGGTTAGTATGAGAGAAGAAAAAACAAAAATATAGAAGGCTAGATATGAGCCATAAAAAAACCAACATCTAAATCTAACTCGACTCTCAAACTTTATAAGAAGTCTACACAATCATATATATAAGCCACAATGAAAATTTCCTTATACAAAGCTTAAAATTGGTACTCTATGGGTGCACATCTAAACCATAAAAATAATAGATAGGTAAGAGATAATTAAAACAAAGACAAAGGAAATATATAAGCCACAATCATATATTTACTAAGAGTTTAAATATATACGAAGTCTTCTATTAACATAATCCAAGGTGTTTATGCATTTAAAAATATTAAAACAAAGATAAAAGGAAATTAAAATCTCAACACTCAAAATAAGAGTAACCTCGCATTCAATGAAGAGGAACTATTTTTGCAATAGTGCTTTGATAATATATAGAAGAGTGAAGAAATAAGAGATAAGAGGAGAACATGATAAAAATATTCTAGTGTATATATCATTTCTTATACGCATCTCTTCCAAACAAATCATAGAGGTCTGAAAAGATGCATAATTGAAAAGATATATGGTAGAAAAATGATGATCCATAACCATGAATCATAGCTAGGAAGGGCTTGAGATAAACCTTATCCACAAAACCTACACAAGTTTCAAGACCGTATATTTCATTGAGTTGATTCCTTCATATGCAAGAAATAAGTAAATATAGAGGTCTGAAAAGATGCATAATTGAAAAGATATATGGTAGCACAATGATGATCCATAACCATGAATCATAGCTAGGAAGGGCATGAGATAAACCTTATCCGAAAAACCTACACAAGTTTCAAAACCTTATATTTCATTGAGTTGATTCCTTCATATGCAAGAAATAAGTAGATATTTTTATTTCAAGTTGATTTTATGAGAAAGAACAAATGTATTCCCATGAGATCAAAAGGATGAGTTAAAATTCATTTACAATTTTTGTGAAGATCATTATTTCACCCTTGGGACCACCATGAAAGATCATATTTTTAATCTAAATTTCATATAACTTCTCCATATTGTGTTTGGGAGGGGCCATGATGGGAATATTATCTTAAAATAATATTCAAAAGAGAATAGAACATTTCAAAAGCCTCTGTGATTGATTTTAAATATCCATTTGATCTGATTTTATGATCAAGGGGTGATTGAGAACTATGTCATGAACTATTTAAAAATCCCTCAACCATTGTTCTAAAAACATGATCAATGTGTAGCTCTTTGAATTACCACTTGTCAATTGGTACTTTCAAAAGATATCAATGAAAAACTTGAGCTTTATCCATGACCTTTGTCTTAGTTAATTCCCTCGTGCTTCATTTTCCACTTAGGTAAAATGTCAAATTTAACATAAAAGATAGAAAATGTAGCATATTTTAGAGTTCACTAATCTCTTCCATGTGTGATCATTTTCCATGTGTCCTCCATCAATTTTATGTAAATTTTGAAGGAAATAAACATAGGCTCAAGATAGTACCACATAGCAACAATTACACATTTTTACTATGCAGTGCTTATATATAAAGACTAATGCTTGAGATAGTGTAGGGAATCAATTTCATATACATTTCCTTCTTTCCTTTTGTTAATAATTAGTTATCTATAGAAAGGTGAGACAAAACCAAAATTCAAGTTTACGAATGTTAAACATTCTAATTTTCCCCACTTAACCATCTCACAAAGGCATTAAAAAGTATGAAAAGTTACTAAGTTTAAAATATTCATGAGACATAGTAAAAATGATGACTCGCCAAGTGTCACATATCCATATGAGGCATTGAGATCCACGAAAAGTAACTTAGTTCAAAATCTTTGAGATGTCATTGAGTGTCACGTGGTACTATTTTTTTACCGTATTAAGATTGATTGCCTACAACATTGACAAATCAAGGGATTTGGATTCCATTTGAACATTTTAAGGAAAAATTCATTAATTTTCCATGTATGCACTCTAAAATAGTTGTGAAATTCAAAGGGATTGAATTTAGTAAAAGAATAATTCATGATATTATATTGCTGAAACGAATGTATTTTTTTATAATTTGGAATGGATTATCATCATTATCTTGTGGGATATCATATAATTAAGGAAATATATTATTGATTAAAAGTATGATAATATGATCCAAATGATGTACATCCATGAATTAATATGATATTTCCTCTATGCTTATTGTGGTTTATCCTTGATTTGTCTTGGAATATCATTGAGTTCTTGTCAAGTTCCATCATCGATCATGGTTTAGAACCGTATGGAAAATTTTAAGGAACTCAATAAAAACAACTTATAGAAAGGGTGGCGAGTCTTGTGGTAGTGAGACTCACTAGGATAATGAATCTTGTAAAATGGCCATCGCGACCATAATTAAAAACCCTAAAAATGTTTGTGGATGTAGGTAAAGGAAAATTTTGCCTAATTTGTATAAATGTATAAAATAATTGGTAAATTACCATCATCAATTTTCCTATTTAGATTTCATTTTTAGGCATATATAAATAAGAGGAGATGAAGATATCTAAATTAAAGTGAGCACGTGTACTGAAATTACTTATATAGATCTAAATATCAATAATAATTTAATACCAAATAACACCAAAATATAGAGAAAATATCACAATATCCAAGTAGAATGACTTAGCTAGTTTGAGGGAAAACCTATAAAACATATAATAAGATTCAAGTTCTCAATATGATTATCGTATACTAGATACTAAATCCAATATGCTCCCTAATATGTTATGCGAGGCACCAAGGCCGACCTATTAAGCATATTAAATCATATATGAATCGATGTGATATTATAAGAGATTATGTTAGCCACAAGTTAGCCATCCATATTCCAATATATGAACTACAATTAAGGTTGTAACATTCCCATCCCCTTTAAAGCACCATTTTCCCCAATGTTGGTAATATTTGGATGTTTACATTGGAATGTTTCATCTTCAATGTCCAAATTCTTCCACTTTATTAAATACTCTTTGATGACCCTTGTCCTCAAATTATTAGTGCGTGTAAAAATTATTTATTTAGAATACAAAATGATGCATCCCTCTTCCTTAAGTCTTGTAACAATGAGTGATAAGAAAACTTCTTCCCAATGACCTTATTCAAGAAAGAAACAAGGAAAATTGATGTATTTTAGTTGACAGAGGAAGCTTCAATTTATATGCCACACTACCAATTTTTTTGTAATACTCGATAAGGGAAATATTATTTACGAAAAATATTATTATATTTTCTATTATTTCTAATATATTTTCTTACATGGATGTAATTGTAAAAAACAAATTATCAACCTTCAAATACTTTCTCACTACAATGTTGATCAACTTATTACGTCATGCAATATTTTCCATTACAAAATTATCTTTAAGGCTAGAGAACACCTCATGTTGGTGATGAATGTACTCTTCATCTAATCTTACTTTAGGTTAGACCCTCAAGTTGAAGGTGAATGATGGTGGATGGTAACTATATAATGCCAATAATGGGGACATTTTGGATGTGATATGAATTGAAGTGTTATACCACCATTCTATAAGTGGTAGCCACCGAACCCATCTCTTCTACTTATTTGAAGCAAATAATCACATATACCCCTAAAAACATTTGTTAAACACCTCAATATGTACATCATATTGGAGATGATAAGGCGAACTATGATCCGGTTGAGTACCCAAACATGGGAATAAATTAGTCCAAAATTGATAGTAAATATAAGATCACGATCACTCATTATAATATTAGGTGCTCCTTATAGCTTCTAAAATATATCCATAAAAGAGATGGAAGCGTATTTATTGTAAAGGGATATGCAAATGCAAAAATGAGAATATTTGGTGAGCCTATCCACAAAAACCATAATTAAACGTTCCCCTTCATATTTTGGAAATCTTGTGATGAAACCCTTGAAAATTTTACCCACCACTCACAAGGATAGATAGAGGTTATAAAAGGCTTGTGACTTAATAGATTCTCCTTGTTACATTGAAACACTATGAATTATGCCGTACCTTTCTAGACATCCCCTTTCATCCCTTCATAGAAGAAATCTTTCTTATTTCATTGATAAGTTTTCATGAACTCGGAATGATCACCCACTAGAGAAGCATGGATCTATGAGAGAACTTGAATTTTAAGGGTAGATTTATTGCATAAGTACAATTGATCCTTATACATCAATAAATACCCATTTAATAAGTTTTTGATGAAATGCTTAGATCCTATTGGAGATTATGAATGAGTCCGCACGTAAGATCGAGAATGGAAGAATGTAATATAGACATGGCATATAAAAATGCTTATGTGGATTCATCTCTCTTGAACAATGCATCAACTAACTAATTTTATTCTCCTTTATTGTAAATGATTTCAAATTCATATCCCAACATCTTTTTGACCCATTTAGTATTACATCCACTATTCATGTTTTTATTATTTTAGAGACATTCTAAGGTCTACGTGGCTATGGCCACATTTATACAACACATTACTAACTTTGTTTTGATTTTCTTTAGTTAACATTATTAATTATTTTGGGGTAAACCAATTTTTATCGGTGATTGATTATCAATAAATGATGTTTTGATTAATATTATAGTTTTAGAATTACTTTTTATATATATATTTCTTACATTTATTTTTAAATGATTTTATTATTTGAATGGATAATGCACTGGGTATTATTTTCTACTTGTGTGAAGGTGTTCTTTAGTTTCAATAAAAATCATCATTGAGGAGAGCTACTGATAATATAGAAATGGGTGCAAACAGAGATATTTTATATGTGTGTTTCATTACACTAGAAACGATTTCAAACCATAAGTTGAGGTCATAGATTCAATTTTGTGATTAAAACTTGTTTTTGTATGTGTCACCTTATACAATGAGATTTTTTTATCGCAATACAATAATAAGATAGCGTTGAGCACTCTTCTTGTGGTGAGGAGTGCAACATATAATTATGTGTTCTTGAGTGGTGTATTGTCACTTTATGATAATGAAACACTTGCATTTATGTTGGTTTCTAATGTGTTGTGTTATATATATATATATATATAAATATATTTATATATATATATATATATTCATAGAACATTATAATATTAAGAAAAACAAATTATTGATGGTTTCATTAGAATAGATGTAGGATTAAATCCCTAATGTTATTAACTTTATTGAGATATTACAACTAACTCACATTACATAACATAACCAAGATCATACCACTATGTAGTGAAATACATTAAAGTGAACTTACAATGTATCGGATTGAAACCGAATTGCATTGGAAACCAATCAATCTGTTGAATTACTTACACATGATTGAGATCATATTACATTACCAACCAATATCAATCTATTATAACTTTTATTAATTAAACTGAGATGAGTTCACATCTTATCAATCCAAATTACATTCACAAGGTATGCATTACATTGCACATTACGACTCACCACCAAATAATCCAAGTTATCATGATTACCAAGCTCACCGAGTTAACTAAGATCACCCTTGAGTGATTTGCACAATATAAATGTGTGGAAAAATACCTTATAAGATAATTCATTATAATAACACAAAATTATATAAATAATCTTATCCCTCCACCCACACAGTGTATGTGAGATAAACCTTAGCAAGAAATATGTACTAAGTAAGCACTAATGTGCATGACATGTTGCACATTAGTGAACATACCTTTGACCTCATGGATGATAGAAGGACTTGTAATGCAAGAGAACCAATGGGTATGATGTGGCACAAATAGAACACTTGGATAAATAAAACATGACACATGGGTACATCACATTTTTGATGTGGTGCTAATCAGTGGACTCATGAGAGAAATTAATTCACTTCCTTTCCATGAGACATGCATGAGATTTAATATAGTAGGACATAAGTTTTAGTGGAGCATTTCAATTAAACAAGAGAAATAAAAATGCACGGGTCCCTAAGAAAAATATTTGCTAAGAGTTTATATCCAAAATAGTAAATTAATGTTTAATAATAATAACGCATAAGGATATAAGGGGTGAAAAATATATTCTTAGCTTGATGAAATCTTATAAAAGAGGGTGTAGTGAGCCATAAAAAGAAAACACAAGTTTATACAATGAAAACAAGGACACAAATTTTGGAAGGAAAAGTAAGTGCTAGAAAGGAGAATTATAAAAATACTAATAAGTTATAAGAAATAACCAGAGAGGCAGAGTGATAGGATAAATGTAATGACATAGAGAAACTAGTGCGTAGGAGAATAACCATGTTTTATTCTTTATGTTCATGAACTATATGTTAAATATTGAAAACCTAGGAATATCTGCACATATGAAAGAGTGACAAGGATTTAAAATTTGTGATTTAGGTCACAAGTTCAACCTTGACCACACTAATTGCTTTGTAAACTTTTAAAACATATTGCTTTAGGAAAATGATAATAAAACTAAGTTTAACCAAAGCATAAGAAAGGTTCATAGATTGGCTAGGTGGTTTGATGATGAGGACTAGGGAAAGAGGTCCTGAGTCAACTCTATCACCCAAAATCATTATTTCACACCAATACATAGTTAAAACATAACATTTTTACACCAATCAAGCCACCAAACATTATGTGTTTAATAAACATTTTGGGTTAATTTTTTCAATGAGGACTTTTAAATCATTTAAATGGTAACACAATGTCCTATGAAATTATAACTATCCACCAAGACCATATGATCTATGTCTTTAAATGGGTATGTTGAGAATTATGGATGTATGAATAAAGAACTATAATGGAAGATAACCAAAACCATATTGCATTATGAAGGATTATTATAGAAACTAAGACAAGTAGACCTAGTTCATGAAATTATAAACACGATACAATTGAATGAAAAGAACAATACTTGAATCAAGAGAGGAGTCATTAAATGGTGATTCCTAATCCTAGGAGAACATGAAAAGTAGGTTAACTATGTACAACTAAACTTTGATAATAAGTAAAGAGAACATCAATATAAAGGACAAGGATTTCATAAGTTATGAGAAACATGGAAATATAGGATTTTATGCTTATAATATCAATGTAGTGAGATACTTATTGTATATATGATTTTTATGTTTTGTGTGAACCTTATATGAAGATTATAAGATTGAGAACATGCAAAAATTAGTATCACAAATGGAAAATATTACAAAAATTTATTGTCCTTTGCATGTGATGGAAAACCAGGATTAGGATTATCATAATAATGACTTCCTTGGATGGTATGAAGGTTGGGATTTTGTGCATCCTATTTATGGTTTGTTTTGTATTATTTTGGGATTACAAATTTTGATTATGATCCTTATATAATTAATGTGAATGAGTGGTATGGAACATTTGGGAAGGTTAGTGTTGTTTATGTTCTAGTTCTAGTTTTCCTAAGTTTTTAATATGGAGATATTGATATCTTGTTGTGAATTTTTTTTGGGGAAAGGGAATGTTTTGAGAGGTGTTAGTTGGATTAGGGAGTGACATGTATATATGGGTTAGATAACCGAATGCAATGGATCACACGTGAAAATTTCTATGGGTTAGGGGTGGGCTAGGGAAATACTCAAGTTATTCCCTCATGATTTTTCAATGGGGATTATTTCATGCCATGATAATTTTTAGGATCTCATTAAGAATGTGTACCTTCTCTTATCCTAAGTATTTTTTCCAAAATCATATTCATTACTTATATTATTACTAGGATGTTATATTCCTATTCAATACTTCTATTATTTATAAGATGTAATATTCCTACCTTTTTAATAGGTCTACCATTTATTAGGTGACTATATTACACATGTTATTCTCTTAACCTTTCATTATTTATCTCTATGGACACTATAAATTTGTGGGAGGTGTGCAGGGATCCGTAAGACTCATGGTTAGAGGTAAAGAACTTCGATGATACTCTTTTTCTCACGGTGAAATTTAACATCGGGATGGATCTCTAATGACAAGCAACAATTGTGTAGCAATGATAGATTAGTGTGTTTATATATTGTGATATCTATTATATTATATATTGAGGAAGGAAATTGTAAACATTGTAATTGAATGTTTAAAACTATTACATAACATAAACTACTATGTAAAAGGAAACCTATATTTCACATATAATAAATGATTAATTTATTACTTAATATATAAATTTATGGAATGGTGTACACTTGTGGATAAATAGAAAACACACACCTTCATATACTTTATATGGATTACAATGATGGTGTAACTAATCTAAAATAAAATAAATGGATGCTTATGTAGATAGTTGCATGAACTTTACTAAATTAAATTATTACTTAGAATACTCTTGTTCACATATATGGAATGGAATTGAATGGAATAGATAAAATGTATACACATTTTTAATGAATAGTTGTAATTCTTTAGTTTGATTGGATGGATAATTATATGCAAACTCATGTATATATTAATACTTAATGTTCTACAGGTCAATTGAAAAAATATTTTTAAAAAACTATATAAGTTAAAATTAAGTGAAAAAATTGAATCTGCTATGATAAAGTACTTTGAATTACTTTTATTATATTATTATGCTTCTTTCATGTGTTTGCGTTTTATTCATAGCACTCGGAAATCAAGAGGAATTTATTTATGTCCTCGATTGTGTAAGGGTGATTGAAAATCATGGTTATGAAAAAATTCTAGCATGTTTTTGGTCACCCATTGTGGGCTCACAACACCTTGGTATAAAATTGTTGGTTCAAAGCTATTAAATTTTTATGTTCTCTATGTTTATCAAATTTATATTTTTGTATAATTCCTATAAGTAAAATTGGAAAGGATAAAAACAACACATGGTAGTAGAAATGCCAAAACTAATATCAATAACAATACCAATAATGAAAACAATTATGAAAATGAATAATAAGAAAAGTTAGACCAAATTATTACACTTTTGAATAACACTCATAATCGACATATTTATATTAAGGCGAGGGTTATAGTCAAAGAAATAAAAGAATAAGATAATCATGGAAATGAGGTTGATTGGGGTGATGAAAAATGAGAAGGATTTGAAAAATGCTCATGATTAGGAACCTAGATAGTGTCGCCAACAAGGAAAGGTTTGAGATATAGTTGGCTGAGGATATGAAGAGAGTATTCCCACCAAAGTACACTAGAGAATTACTAAAGGATGGAGCTGAATAATGGATTATTAAAATGGAAAAATATGTCAAAATTAAGAATTTCTCAAAGGAAACAAAGTCCATATGGGAAACATATAAAATTTTAGGTGAAGCATTTGCTTGGTCTAATAATAAAAATAATAAGAAGAATTTGAGTGTTGAGAATACTACATAGGATTTAATTTTGACTCTATTTAGCAGATATGATTTCCACAATTAGAATTCAAAGGAAAGATGATCAAGTTTCAAAAATTGACCCAAAGAAACCTTATAGTGAGTTAGTATTGGGAAAAGTTTGCAATAATTCTCATGTATGTACCTCACTATTATCTAAACAAGAATTTTTATATGTACAAGTTTATCATGGGGTTGAGTCCCCACATTGGATATGATGTGGACGTTTATGGGCCAAATTATATGGATGAAAATTTTGAGAAAGATATGAAGCAGGGAAAAAAACTACATGTACTTTTTGCACATAGAAAATATTTCAAAGGCCATGAGAGTGGATTGAATCAACAATAATATACACCACTCATGAATAAATTTAGCAAGTTAAAAATACTTGTGGAAATAAGGAGGGAGTTCATGGAATTCTAAAAAGACTAGGAACTCCACCAAGATAAAAAATAATTATATAGAAAGTGTCCAAATGGAAATAATTGTGATAAAAAGAATAAGAGCACAAGGGAGAAGCTTTGGTAGAAGACATGGTTAATATCTATATGTTTTAGATACGAGAGGTGATAATCATGCTAACATTTATCTCTTGAACCCTGTTGGGAGAAATATTAGAGGGAATCTTGTAGAACCTTAAAATCATGCATTTCAATATGCATTCATGTAGTGGTTGAAAATTGTTAGAAAGACTTCTAGTCTACTCAGGTAGTGGTGGAAGGTAATTTTTGGTATTTTTGTTTCTATTTTGATTGATATAGAGCAAAAAATTGTTTTATTGCGATAAATATATTGAGTAATATTTCTAGATAATCTGGTAATATAGATAAAACATGGTAAGTGAAATATGGAAACCAAAGTGAAAAGAAGGTAGATCAATTTCATTTTGTAACCGAGTTAGAGCTACTAGGTTGTAAAATATAGGTTAACTTATATGTTTCACCCTTAGGATCATATGAAGTTATTTTAGGAGTTAATTGGCAATGAAAACATCATGATAATGTGGAATGTTATTCATAAATAGTGACATTGGGAAGTACTCGAGTTTCAAGGAATAAATAAAACCACTAAATTGAGGAAGATTTTAACTATGTAATTGAAGAAAACATAAAAAGGGATTCATAATGTCTGTGGTACACATTGATGATCTAGAAAAGAGAAGGAACCTACACTAAAGGATTAACCTTTCCTTTGATATTTTGGTGATTTATTTCAACTGAATTACAAATACTTTCATTTTATAGAGAATTTGATTTATCTATAGACATCGTCTGTGATTAAAACCCAAGTATAAATATCCATACCGAATGACTACCATGAGTTATTTGGTTTGAAAGTGTAATTATAGGAGTTATTAACTAAAGGAATTCATCCCAATGTTTCACCTTGGGGAACACTAATTTTTTTGTGAAAAATAAGGATGGAACACTTAGAATCTACATAGACTATATGATGTTGAATAAGGAAACAATAAAGAATATGTATCCACTACCATGCATCGATGATATTTTTGATCAAATGAGAGGAGAAACCATATTTTCAAAAAAATGATTTGAGATTGAGGTACCATAAATTTAGGATCAAAGAAAGTGACATACATAAAACATTTTTAGTATAAGGTATGGTCATTATGAGTTCATAGTACTTCATTTTTGTCTTAGGAACACACTAAAAAAATTCATGAATTTGATGAATACTATGCTCAAATACTATCTAGATGGATTTTTTTTGGTATTATTAGATGATATATTGATATATTAATAGAAAAAATAAGAATATATTTGTCACTTGTAGATATTATTTCAAATATTGGGACAACACAATATTTTTGACAAGTTTTCAAAATGTTCCTTATTCTAGAAAAATTACACTATCTAAGCCATATCATTTCAACATATGGAATTTTAGTTAATTCAGAAAAAATACAAGCTATCATGGAATGACCTACACCTAGGAACATGCATGAATTTTTCACTTTTATGGGACTTGAAGACCACTATAAGAACTTTGTAGAAACATTTTCAAATATTAGAAATCATATTACCTCATTGTAGAAGAAGAGGAAGAAGTTTGTATGGACATAAATATGTGAAAAATATTTCCAACTTATTAGGGAAAATTTGACATCTGCACCAATTTTAAAAGTTATAGATAGTAATGGAGAATTAATTGTTATTATGGATGCATCGGGGGAACGTTTTGGAGGAGTTTTGATGAAAGAAACCAAGTGGTGGCTTATGAGCCATTAAATATTAGGTAAAGAAACTTGAATTATTCTTCACATGACCTTGATATTGCGAATACACTGCATTATTTATATATATAGAGGAATTTCCTTTTGAGAAAGCCTTTTGTTCTAAAAACATATCGTTTATGATTGTAGTGTGTCTTCACCTAACCTAACCTCAATGTGTGAAAATAGTATTGACCAACATTCTGAATGAGTATGATTTTGAGATAGTCTATATAAAGGGAAAGAAAAATCAAGTTACAAATTCCCTAAACATAAGACAACATATAGTGGCCATCGCCTCGGTGAGGACCACTTTTAGATAAAAAGTTTTGTGTAAGCTATCTTTATATACATTTTACAAGAAGGTCAAATCTGCATTGGAGACTCGATAGCCAAGGTTGTATATACAAGGGTTACTAGTTTGATAGAGATAGAATTATTATATTCCACAACAGAGTATATGTATGAAAAATTGCTGGATTGATGACCTTATTTTTTGTCATGATAAATGTATAGCATACCTAATTGAAAATTTTGATCATAAAATCTAAGCCCACCATTTGAAATCCCTTCCTCGGTCATTGTGAAAACTTCCTCTAACTAACCCATCAACTCACATGACCCCTCCGGGTCTATGTCATTCTAATTATGTTTTATAGGAATATGTTAACATAGTTTTAAAGTGTGTTTCATGTGTATGGAAATGGATATAAGTTGACATCACAACGAGACTAAGCTCTGAGGTGGAATAGAGCTCCCCAAAGCACTAAATTGGCTATTTTGTCCATATTGCAGAATGAAAACATCCTCGGGAAGTTGAATGAAAAGGATCAACCCATTTGGGAGTTTTTCAAGAGATAAATGAAATGATCCATGGTAGTGTAGGTAAAATATGTGGATGCAAGTGATTTTGGGAATAGTTCAAGCAAAACTAGGTCATTACGGGCACAAGGAATGAAGGATTCAATGGAGAAAGTGAGCTTGTTATGAAGATTCTGGGAGTTCTAGGAAGATTTAGGAGGTCATCAAGTATTCAATGAAAATATCTTGGAGTCCACTATATGATGGATGCATTAATTTTGATCCTTAACCTCACCACTCTCCATGGTAGTCCTGGTCTCTACCGTTCCTTCATGCCAAAAGGGGGAATGATTCCATAAATAAATATGTAAATTGAATAAAGTATTGGAATTAGTTGGAATGAACTTAGTGGATCCTTTGGAGTCAAAATCATATAAGGTTTCACCCCCAAAGTATAATAGTTTTTCTCGGGGTAGAAAAGGAAAGCTTCATGTTCTAATTTTATGTTGGGATGATGACATCAACATGGTTTATAGCCTTGAGTGCACTTTTTCACCTTGTTTATCTGTTTACCTTTGTACTATTCTATTAGGGTACAAGAGGTACAATAATCCATGTTCCCCTATACATGTGCTTCTTTTGTGACTTAAAAATCACAACTTGAAGTGTTAGGAGTGTTAGAACATGAAAACTTTATTTTATTCAAAATTTCCCCCCCGATGTAGAGAAAATTAAACTATCATTTATATATAATAATAAAAAGGTCAAGACAAAAAAATTTCACCTTTTTTTTACAATAGAGGATAATTCCTACTCCAAAAATTGGTTTATTCTAGCCTATCTTATCAAATTTCCTTAAATAGCTTCAATGCTCATTATATCTAACTTCATAACCTACCCTTGATGTCACTTCAAGCCTCCAATGAATCACTCTTCACTCAAATTTACTCGTACTTACCTTATACACTTTTCTTTTCAATATAATCCATTATAAAAACTTCCTTAGGCATGCCAAATTTGGGTTTTAACTTCTTTCATACTCCTTCAAGAAGATACCCTACTCAAACACCTAAAACAATGGTTAGTGGGTCATCAAAATGTCTCGAACAACTAAGATTTCAATGCTTCTCTCTTTTGCACAAAATCACCGTCTTCTTGCTCAAGGAAATATATGTTTGGTTCACATATGGGTATAGACTTCTAGAGGTGACCATAATACCTCATAAGACTTTTTAGTACTCTCTTTCCACCTTAGGTATGTACCCCAAATTTGAGGGTCCGATTCCTTCTACAACTCCCTTTAACTTCACACTTTGCATTTTTCTCTAGAACCCTTAATTAGGTCTTGGGGAGAGGAATATCATGCATAAGTCTTAATATATACAAATTTAAGATAAAATAGGGGTATATTTAGGCACCCATTAAGATATTTGACCTATCCAAGAAGTTTTAGAGGTTGATTTCTTTGTTAAGTGACCTCTAAAACTAGGTCTCCCACTATAGAAACATGTCCTAATGATGGAATGTCAAGGAAATATATAAATTTCACCAATTAAAGTCAAGAATTATTCTTCCAATAGGTAAGGGACCCTTTTAAGATAGTTTCTACAAGAATTTAGAGCTAGATTCTAAGTTGGGAGATTTTTTAATCCACCTTTCCCTTTGAAACCCTAACTAGGTTCTCATGCGGGCTTGAGAAAGAATATATTTTCATATATTTTACTAGAAATCAATTCAAAAATCTAAATTCATCATTAAATCCTGAAATGGTGAGGTGCAAATGAAGATCTTACTAGAACTTGTGATAACCTAGTTACAGATTCTTTTCTTATGTAAAATTCCTCTATCTTGCTCGTGGAGCAGGGTATGAAACCCTCCAATTAATAGGTAAAGAAAAATGAAGTTCCCTACCTCCTGAAATCTCTATTATTTTATGCATAAATATCTTCTAATGATATCTAAGGCTTTAGATCTCTCCTACAAACTACGTTTCTTTTAAGCTTGGAGTTACCTATCAATTGGCTTGTTGACACACATATCACTTGGCTAAATGAATCATATATAAAACTTGCATGTAACCATGAAGACTTCACAAGGTTATTGAATTCACATTTCACACCTATTTTCCAATGCTTAGAGTATTTCCATGCACATGTTTGGGTTCATTCTCGAGAAAGTACATACTAAAGTCACAATGTTTCATAGTTCCCCTAACCATGCATTACCTCAACCGAGAATGGAGTATCTCGAATTATAAAGAATTATCATCATAAATACCTCACCGGTCATATGATCTCTTTGTCATGCCATATATAGATAACATTTTTCTATCACCAAGCATTAGATACTTCAAACAATACAGAGATTAATAACACACTATGAAACAACAAACCAGGTCCTCTGGAACTCAATACTTACTGATTAAGATTTAAGACCACTTTACCTTCATTATGAGATCAAAATGCCTCCACATGTACATAAAACATATATTAAAATCATACAAAGAACTATCACAATATGAGCTAAAACAAAAAACCATGCAAGAAACCAAAAAAAGCTGAGTTTTCTCCTCTTTTTCTCTTCTTGAAACTTTACAAATGATCCTTATCTAGATAAGAATGAAAGATTTCAGTTACCTCATGTGTATTATATTCTCTTCACCACCCTTAATCGAGCTCCCGCCTCTCGGATCTGTTACAAAACTTGAACTATAATGGCATTTCTTCAAAGGAGTTACTTGTATCTACTAAGCCTAAATTTAACAAGACTAGCTCAACATAACATATGGTCTTAGAAAGGTCCTAAATCCTCATGTTACCTCTTTTGGCGAGAAAATTTGTTAGGGGAATTTTTTTTGGGTTTCTTGCCAATGCTCTGGGATTCTAAGTCCCTCTACTTAACTAGTACAACTACTGTGTATGCATACACGAGTGAAAGTGAGTTTTATCCAGGTGGCCTTACGACCAAGAATCCAACAGGGGCACTCCACTGACCTTGCGGAAAATCTAGCAATCTATTGCTAGGGAAGACTTTTTCGTAAAGTGGGAAATGGGAGTGAGAAATGAGGTAGGAGAACTAATGTTGCAGGTAGAAAATTAGATTCCTGCACACACTAGTCATAAATTTCAACACATGCATTCATGAGAAGAAACAACTCTGTAAATAGCAACAAGACCAAATAGAATTTATTGATCACAAAGTATCAAGAAAACCCTTAGTCAAAGAAAGCTAGAAACTCCTTCTTGTATTGATTGCTTAAACAAAAGTTGTACATAGTGGAGAAATGGAGGAAATTTGAAATGGGAATGGCTTTACAATTTATAGAATGAGAGGTGATTCATCATCTACCCCTAATGCCTTTTCATATGTCCTCACACAACTTAAAACTTTTCAAATTCCTAGGAAAATTTAAGTCCCTTTTTATAACATAAAGGTGACTTATTACATTAGAAACATTAAGACATATGAAAAAGTGCAACCCCAACACAAAATTAGAACATTGAGAAGAGAGAGAAAGTTGGGAGTACGAAGATAAGATGTTTCCCGATGAATTCTCGACGATCCTCATGAAAAACTCCGGATGAGTGTACTCGATGCCAAATCATTCTCCATGCTGTGTTGATGAGAAGATACCCACCGCCTTGAATTCCTTATTGTAAATCATTCACTCATGCTACAAATAAGAAACTACATTTTGAAAACCTACAAACACCTTGAATTGAGTGTTTAGAAACACTACTGAATGTAACCTCTAGCGATGACGGGTGTTGCTCTTGGATATCCCTTATGAAAATATTGAAGCTTTGGGAAAAATCTTGTCCTAACTCCCTTGCAATGCTGCCACTTTGATTTGAACATGAAAAACATTATGTACAGTTTGATGGTGTCGATTGTGAGTTCCACCTCACACATAAGTGTCGAATGCAATAAAGTAGATTGAAGTTCAGATTCACAGGGGGAAGAAATGTACAAGTGAGCTCACTTTACAAGAATTGTACAAGTGAGGTCACTTTACAAGAACTGTACAAGTGAGGTCACACATAAGTGTCGAACAAAATTATTGAGATCCATGAAAGTGACCTCACTTGTATAGTTCTTTCCCTTGTGAATATGAACTTCAATCTACTATATTTGGAAAAGGTAATTATTTTTAGCAAGTGTTGAGAATTTTCCCTCTCTAGGCTCCAACTAGTGATGTCAACTTGAATATTCAACTCCCAGCATGCTCTTTCTGTGAAATCCAGCCTTTGGAGTAATCATGCTATTTTTAGTAAGTGCCCACATGACAACTTACTATTTTTGGCAAGTGCACAAATTAGCTTTTCCAGACCTCAGATGATTATGGTAGCTCGAATTACCCTTTCTCCCTGTGTTCCCCTCACCTTTTGGATTGATTTACTATTTTTAGCAGGGGTCCATGAGATCACTTACTATTTTTAGTAAGTGTCAAATTTGGACCAAGATGCTCATTTTGATGAACTTCCAACTGCAGTGCATCCTCTGTGTTCAACATCTCCTTCGCAGTTCTTTGTTGATGAATTTCCCAAAATAACAGTCCTTTATGTAGAAGACCTACTATTTTTAGAAAGTGGGCTTCTAGGGTCAGATTGATGTAGAATGAAGTTTTTGATATGGGTTTTTGTCCAATATTGCCCCTTTGAAATTTTGTGCTTACCCGATCAATAGTTTAGGATATTTTAAACTTTTAATTTTTTGACCTGGTAGTGCTTCTGGACACGACAACCATTAATGGACCTCGAAAATTGTAGGTCTGGTTTTATCCTCTGTTCACGATGAAATTTACATTTTTGATATGGATTTTTCCTCTTATCTTCTTGGTGAAATTTCTATCTAATCCGGTTACCGACTTGACAGAAATTGAGGTTTTTCCTTTGTAGAGTTGAAAGTGAAATTTCTTCACAATGAGCATTTCGTGCTGCAAAAGAGAGGTTTGAAGGTGTATTTTTATGGTTTTTAGATTGGAGAACTCAGAAAAAAATGGTGGATCATTTCACGTATTGGTTTGAAATATTTCTTTGATTCTTTGTTTATAATGAGTGGTGGTGAGAAGTTGCAGGAGTTTGTAGATATGGTTGTGCACAGGAATGTTAGATGTTAGAAGTGGGAAACATGCGGGTTTTTAAAATTTTGAAATAAAGAATGAATGAGAGATGGGTGCATTTTTCAATGTTTGATGTCCCACGACCTATGAGGGACATCAAATTCCACGGTGATCAAGGCGATGACACATGGCAGAGATCTGACGACAGGGAATGAAGGCTAAAAAAATAGGCTTTACAACACCGAGGGGCTTGAAGCTGGTCATATGGGCAATGAGAAGTATCCCTAGGGGATGGGCACATTTTTCAATGTTTGATGTCCCTAACTTGTGAGGGACATGAGGGAAATCAAATTACACGGTGCTCCTGGTGATGACATGTGGCGATGATCGGACGGTTGAGGCTTTGAGCTCCCGCAAGCACTTGGGGTTAGACTTGCGATCTGGAGGTCACATGAGGATAAAAAGGTCATATGGGGCTAGGTAAATTTTTCCATGGTTGATGTTCCTAACCTTGAGGGACATGAGGGACACAAAATCTCACTAGGCTCTTGGAGCTGACACGTGTCCTCCAAAAATTTGACTAATTTCGAACTCGCTCCAAGAGGACAACTTGAAATGATGATAACATGAGCTCCCAATGGAAATTTTTAATGAAATTTTATATGATAACGAGTGTAAATTACCTTTTAAATCTAATGGTGGATTTTTGAGGTCTTTATTCCTTCATGTGATCCTCGAAAAATATTTTTATTTGGTACTCCACCTATGCAGGAGAAAGACTGCTTGCAGACCCAATGCACCAAAGTGTTGTGAAAAAATTAATTTCACCATATTTTAGGGATTGGAATTATATTTCCTAAGATGTTTTTTTCTCCTAAATCCATCCGAGCTCTTGGAATCACCTTTGGAAGCTCAACAACTATTTTGACTTGTGCATTACCTAGGCATGTGAACCCTATTTTTGATAAAAATGCTCTAAAATCTCCAAATCTTCCATGAATCTTCCAAAATCACTTCCATGATGTTTCTAGGCCTTCAATTCACATCTATGTTGGATTTGTATCCTCCATTTTTCTTCACATGGTCGCTACAGTCTTGGGAGGCCGGTGATAGCCCTTCCCAACACTGCCAGAGATAGCATTTTTCAAGAACTCCTAAAATAACCTAAGGGTGGTTAAATTAAATTTCCTAATTCACCTAGGGGATGTGTCAACATCAATTAAGAGGTCATCATAGCTAAATTGCTATACATGGGGTGTCTCGAATGATAAAACATGAAAAATTTGGTACAGGGGTATCGTTGTCATGCTTAGAAATTGTCAATTTCCTTGTTACACATTTGCACAACAACAACTAGCTCTAGCTTGGGGACATGAAATGGAATGTGTGCAGTAAATAAATGACATGAAGAATCCATAATCTCAACTTTAGACCATTTGAACAATGCCTTATCCATTGGGCCATGCAGAGTCATGTATAAATTACAAGAGAGAAAGAGAGTGAATAAGGAAAACACACACACAAAGTGACCGAAAGGAAACATGAAAAACACAATGGGAAGGGAAACACACACAATAGAAAGGGAAACACACCTAACAATCACCTATGGTACAAGGCGGGGACAACCCACTTTCACTGAAGTACTTTTCATTCCTTAAAATTTACCCATGAGTGGGCAACACTAAGTGATGTTGTTCTGTGAAGCCATTGAATGGTTCTAGAAAGTAGCCTCCTCTCCTTAACTATTTATGAAAACTAGGAAATTCATGACCGTCTGTGTTTTTTTAGGAGTGAGTCCATGTGAGCTTCTTGATGCTCAAGTCTTCACTTGGAAATTCCACTACCTTCATCCTCTTTGAAATCAGTTTCATAGTGTCTAGTTGCATTCCACATTTATCCACGTAGTTTATTCCTCATTGAGAATCCTAGTGCTGCTCCAGGGCTGCTTTTATTTCAAATTACTTGAACATTCGGATTCTTTTCTTTCCTAGGTCTATGCTCATTGACCTCTTTTCCATGAGAAACCTCAGACTTATCCTTTTCTCTACTCCACTATGAGGTGCTTGAGTACTGACGGAAGGATTGGAAGTGACCTCATACTTGTCTTGTATGGCCACAACACAAGTTGAGAGATCAAGAATCAGCTCGGGGTCTTCCGCAACTTCCATTGTATCTAATAGTTCTTGCATAGATATCTCCTTTGTTACTTCCTACAACTCATCTTTTTATGCCTTCGAAAAATCTTTATTTTTCAGCTCATGTAAACCATGTGGAGGAAATAATTCATTATCTTGGGAATCACCGAATTCTATCAATCCTTTATCTAGAGGGGCTTCAACTTCAAAGGCCTCAAAAATCCTTGCTTCAATTTCTTCATCATGGAAAGAGTCTTCCTCTTCAAATGGGAAAGAAAATACCTCAATTTCATCATTGCATCCATCAACCATTGGCGTAGGAGGGGAATTATATTTATCATCTTGCTTTGTTTCAACATGGCCAACATTCACACCGATTAAGGATTTCAAATCAGATTTGTGCTTGTCTTGAAGATTCATGGCTTGCATCGAAGTTCAAGACTAAGCTCAGGGTCTTCTGTTTCTTCCACGGCTCTTATCAGTTCTTGTATGGATGGTTCTTTCCCACTATTTGAGGGCTTATTGTAGAGTGGATTGGTCTCTTCTTGGGTGACATGATCAAGGGAGTCCTCATATTCGAATGGGAATGAGAATATCTCCTCATCATGGATAAGCACATAAGCTGATTTTTCTTCTTGAAGATCATCAAGAACCATTTCCTCTTCTTCATGGTTTTCATCATCCTGGAAATTCGGGCTTCCTTTTGTAACTCAAATATCCTCAATGCTTCTTCAAGGTCCATACCTCTATAGGAAGTCATGTTTAGCCCTATCAAGATGGGAATATCCTCTTCCTCCTCAGTTATCACAAAGTGATTCATCCACCTGGTATCTTGATACAAGATGTTGGTTTTGGGATTCCGAGATTTCACACTGTGTACCTCATCTTCTTCTCTGGAAGAAATTTGTCCATGTCTCCCTTCAATGGTATGGTTTTAGATGACCAATTCATCTGAATTTTCCCTCCCAAGTCTCGGTAGAAGCTTTAACTTAGTAACATTCCAAATGAAGCTGGAATGTCTACTACCAAGATCATCACTAAAATTTTCTTGTCTGGAAATCTGGCGAGAGCCACATGTGCATCTTTGACCTTCCCTACAAGTGAGACCTCTTTTGACTCCAGGGAGTAACAAGAGCCACCGGGTGGAGTCATGGTGAGTTTGAGATCCTTGGCAACCTTTACAGGCATTACATTATTAGAGGCACCAAAATCTATTATGTAGTTGTTCAATACATAATCTCCAACAAGAAGAGAGACATAGAAAGGTTCAACCTTATCAGTCTTGGATGCACTCAATGAAAGCATGTTCTATGATGGAGGTGTAGGTGGGTTTGGTAGTATTCCTTTAGAACTAGGAGCTACAAAGTATTGGGTGTTAAACTACCACTCCTGATGTATTGAATAAATCTCTTGAATTGTTCGGGATGAGTCTACAAATATTTGGTTTTAGTAATCTACACTTTGGATTTGTTCGCATATTCTATGAAGTCAAAATGAGTAGATACGGGTGAGAGTTTATAAAAATAGTAAGTCTTACCAGGTTACATAGTCTATATATAGTAATTCCTAGAAACAGTTCATTTCCTAAGTTGCCTTTTCTTATTTCATATCAAGAACACTCAAAAGTGCTAAATTGAGACACTTACTAAAAATAGACATCCTGGAATTGGACTTACTAAAAATAAAAAGTGTTAGGATTGTGGTCAAACTTTGCATACTCAGTCATCTCCAATTCATCTCATTGACCTTTGTCACCATGGAGCTCAAACACTCAAGTTTGGATCCAATTTCAACTTCAAACATTGAGTATCTTAATAAAAATTAAAATTATGTAACAAGTATGGAATTGGAAGACTTAAAAAAGGATACTAATTGAACAATGAACAAATGCAGAGACAAAGATATTCTCGGTGGGATATGCGGGGTTGGAAGGGTCAATTTTTCAAGAGACTAGATGGTTAAATTCATCCTAATGGTGATAGAAATGGATCATCATGTTTACAAGTTCAAGAATTCATCTCGAGTCTATATGGTGCAAGTCTCAGTAACAATGTTTTTGAACACTTGTTCAATTCTTTGGAGTGTGTTTACACCTCATAGGATAAGGAAATTACAATCACATTATTTAAATTCAACGGGATGTCAAAGAAAATAACTTCATTCTTAGAGCATTCTCTCAAGATCCATTAGAATCAGGCTCTTCATCAACAAAATCTTCCTCATCTCTAGATTTTCACTTCTCTCTTATTTTCTCTCCTCCTCTCTCTACATTTTATTTCTTCATTAAGAATGTACTTTTTGTCTCTTTCATATTATTCACTTAAGTGGTCTTATTTTGCATTGTAAAAGTTCCTCTTTGAAAATAAGATAATGAATTAATTTTATTCCTAGGGAATATGTGATCGGGGGATCATTTTTGAAAATATACAAAACATCCCTAAATGGTGTCAGTGTAGAAGATCGTCTCGAGAGCTTTCCAACAACTGTGAGAATGTGGCAAACGGACATCGGGAGCTCTAGATATGTTCTGTCAAAGTTCAGACAACGGGAAAGTCAACTCTGGTCAACTGGTCAATATTTGGACCAATCGCACTGTGACACGTGGCTTGCCAACACTCTTCGAATTCACTCGATTTTCCTATCGGGAGACGACAAGTGGATTACATATGTGTATACATTAGTATTAAATCTAATGTTGATACATTAGTATTAAACCCTACATAGCCGCCAACTTAACCATGTTATTGCTAGCACGTGGGAGGAGGTAAGCGGTTGTTTGGGAGGCAAAAGCCATGCATGGAAACTTCCACGTGGCGAACAAGGTGGTAGGCGGGGCGGTTATGCTCCAACGTGGTCTTTGACCACTTTATATGCACGTGGAAAGGCTTAATAAAGCCTAAACTTTTATTCCACCGATCCTTATGGGATTTTAATCCATTTAAATATGTATGCCGCGCCAAATATGGGATGTTAACCCATTTTAAAATGCAATCCGTTTTAATCCCATTACACATGCTACGGGATGAGGCTATTATTAGCCTTAGGATAATTTTTAATGCATTTTTTTAAGGGCCCTATTTTTTGTATAAATAGGGAACCCATTCTATTGTTGTGGACAACCAAAAGCTTATTATTTGTTAAGCTTATTGGGGACACACAAAAGGCAAAAGACAAGCTCAGAGCTTGGAAGGCGAATGAGAAATTGTTGTTGTGTGAAGACCTAAATTATTTTAGGCATTATTATTTTGATTATTATTGACCTATTATTTGTTAGGCAATAATAAATTAAATATTTGTGGCTAGGAGTTATTCAAACTACCTAGTCGGCCCATAGCGCCACACCAAGTACTTGCAAATCCTGGATTGTCGACCGGAGTGCTAGCTTCGCATTGTTTGCATCGGGAAGGCCGATCACAGCCGAAGGAGATTGTACGCTAGGAAGGTGGAAGTCGGGTGCTATTTTTCACCCTTGTCGTCCGAAGGTCTAGTGTACTGATAGGCAAGTAAAATTCCATTAGGTTTTCTTGTGAAAGTACTATTGTATCTTACAAGTTTTGACTAGTGGAGCGGTTCGATCACGAACCCGGAGACGTAGGCAATTGTTGAACTCCGTAATCAATCTGTGTGCAATTTGTCGTTATTGTCTTGCATTATTTTAAATTGATTACTTAAAAGGAGTAAATTATCGGAAAATAATTAAAGCCTATAAGGGTCCAAGATCAGTAGTAATAATCGCTTATTTTCGGATCAAGTTTGGTATCGGAGTAGCTGGTTTAGCTCCATAGTTGTTTTTCAGTAAATCTGATTAATAAAGTGATTGCTTCAAGATTGGTGCAGTTGGTTCAATTTGTGTGAACAAGGTATAAGTGCACTATGGGCAAGATGTCTAAATAGGTAAAGCTCAAGGAAATTGAAGCTTATAATCACCAGATCTAGGAAGAGAATTCTCTCTTGCGATCAATGTATTCCTCCTTGGAAGAGGAGAATGCTCATTTGAAATCAGAACTGCAAACCAAGGATGAGCTCTTGGCAAGGTTGCAGTGTGGTGATCAGAGGAAGGAAATACCTTCAACTTCAGATGCAGAGGCCATGGCAGATGACTGCACTGTAAGTTGTTCACCACGGGAATCTTCTTCTTCCTCCCATTCGGTTTGAATTCAGGTAATGAAGTCTTTGGTTTGTTTGAAAAGCATACTAGAGGCATTAGATCCAAGTTACTAGATAAAATGGGATTTGATGGAAGAGGCCTTGGTAAAAATGGCCAAGGTATTGCTAACCCAATACAAGTCGAGGATCATCCTCATTTTGCAGGTTTGGGTTATCCTAGTGCGGGAATGGAAATTGGAGAATGCTCCAAGAATGCTGATGGGAGACAAGCTTCCAAAAGCAAAGTGATTACCCCACTAGTCCTGCGAGAAGATTCTGAGTAGGAAAGTTGTGCTTCGTCATCACAGGCAAGATGTGGTAAGAGAAATCAGCGAAGAGGTAATGAGATTCCACCTCCAGTTTCTTACCATAATCATAAGCACAAGTAAAACTTCTGATCCACTTTTTTAGCTTAAGAAGTATGGTTATGATTTTCAGAAGATGTGGAATTATTTTCCATGTAATTTTTGTGGATTGCATAATCATTCAGTGGCAGATGCTAGAAGAGAAGGAAACTGATGAAGAAGTTGATGCCGTTCATCAGGAACAAGGCAAATCAGAAAGACCAATCTCGTCATGCAGAGTCAAGAAATGGCGAAAGAGTTCCTCATCCCAGAAGAAGGAGATTAAGAGGAATTTTTGTGCTCATTTCCAGAGGAATGGGCATCGGGTGGAAAATTGCTGGAAACTACATCCATCTCGCCATCAGAGTAATGGCAAGCCAAAGATGGAATGGAGGCCTATTGCAAAGGCAGAAGAAGTTTCTACTCCACCACCAGTTGACAATTCAACCCAGGACCAGGTAATACCTGAAAGTGAAAGTCCTTTAAAATGGGTAAGTCAACAATTTTTCAATTATATATTACATAATTCAGATTGATGAATCGTATGCAGTATTAAGTTTGGAGATCAGATATTGTGAGAAAATGCTGAGAGAAAGGTTTACAATACTTAGTGGATTTTCTTACTTAGAAAATTTGATTAATGCTCCAAATATATCTCCTAATCAGCGTGTGAGTACCTATTACAACTTGGATACAAGATTTGACTCATATAAAGCTTGGAGATTGATCTGCCATTTGTGCAGACATTAGAGTTCACAGAGATCAGCTCGGAACTTCATTATGTGTAGAGGCATTGTGACCGTGCAAGAAATGGTAGCTGAATCACCGTTGGCATTGACATCAGGTCGGAACTTCATTCTATGTAGAGGCATTGCGACCGTGCAGCAGAATGGTACCTGATATTAGTATGTCAACAAGAGGAGCTCTAAAAGGATTAGCTTGGAATGTCATTCGGTGTCAAGGCATTACGACCACACATACGAATGGTAGCTGATCAACAGACTTAACATCATGCATTGGAGGCTCGAAGTCTTGAAAAGGCTTAGCATCATGCATCGGAGGTGTTGAGGTTTGTAATAGACTTAGCATTGTGCATCGGAGGCTCGAGGTCTTGAAAAAGTCTTAGCATCATGTATCGGAGGTGTTGAGGTCTACAGAGACTTAACATCGTGCATTGGAGGCTCGAGGTCTTGAAAGAGGCTTAGCATCATGCATCGGAGGTGTTGAGGTCTGTAACAGACTTAACATCGTGCATCGGAGGCTCGAGGTCTTGAAAGAGGCTTAGCATCATGCATTGGAGGTGTTGAGGTCTGTAAAGGGACAAGGCATTATCCATCACCGACATCGGATCAATCAAAGCTCTACGTAACATGGAGTTCCTTCAAACCAGTTCAGATTCTGCGGAATCAACTCGGAGCCAGGAGCTGTGTTATAGAGTCAAAGAAGATCCTTGTTGTCAGATATCAAGAATCTTAGAACCGCACAGAAGGAGTGTTGAGGTTTCATTCAAAAACTTAGCACCATAAAGCGGAGGCGTGGAGGTCTTCTTCGGATATCAGAGTGGCGCAATGAAGCATCGTGGACCCATAACCCACAAGTCCTAGGATCGGAGCAGAGTTGTCAAAGTGAGAAGGTTGGAGGAGAAGACCCAAGGGTCTACTATAGTAGCACTTCCGAGGTGGCAGCAGAGTTTTTCAGATTCGAGATAGTATGGAAGCTTTTTGGGACAAAAAGCTTTTCTCAGTGAGGAGGTGTGATCAGGGGATCATTTTTGAAAATCTCTAAAACACCCCTAAATGGTGTCAGTGTAGAATATCGTCTCGAGAGCTTTCCAACGACTGTGAGAACGCGGCAAATGGACATCGGGAGCTCTAGATATGTTCGGTCAAAGTTCAGACAATGGGAAAGTCAACTCTGGTCAACTGGTCAATATTTGGACCAATCGCACTGTGACACGTGGCTTGCCAACACTCTTCGAATTCACTCGATTTGCCTATCGGGAGACGACAAGTGGATTACATATGTGTATACATTAGTATTAAATCTAATGTTGATACATTAGTATACATTAGTATTAAACCCTACATAGCCGCCAACTTAACCATGTTATTGCTAGCACGTGGGAGGAGGTAAGTGGTTGTTTGGGAGGCAAAAGCCATGTGTGGAAACTTCCACGTGGCGAACAAGGTGGTAGGCGGGGCGGTTATGCTCCAACGTGGTCTTTGACCACTTTATATGCGCATGGAAAGGCTTAATAAAGCCTAAAATTTTATTCCACCGATCTTTATGGGATTTTAATCCATTTAAATATGTATGCCGCGCCAAACATGGGATGTTAACCCATTTTAAAATGCAATCTGTTTTAATCCCATTACACATGCTACGGGATGAGGCTATTATTAGCCTTAGGATAATTTTTAATGCATTTTTTTAAGGGCCCTATTTTTTGTATAAATAGGGAACCCATTCTATTGTTGTGGAAAACCAAAAGCTTATTATTTGTTAAGCTTATTGGGGACACACAATAGGTAGAAGACAAGCTCAGAGCTTGGAAGGCGAATGAGAAATTGTTGTCGTGTGAAGACCTAAATTATTTTAGGCATTATTATTTTGATTATTATTGACCTATTATTTGTTAGGTAATAATAAATTAAATATTTGTGGCTAGGAGTTATTCAAACTACCTAGTTGGCCCATAGTGCCACACCAAGTACTTGCAAATCTTGGATTGTCAATCAGAGTGCTAGCTTCGCATTGTTTGCGTCGGGAAGGCCGATCATAGCCGAAGGAGATTGTACGCCAGGAAGGTGGAAGTCGGGTGCTATTTTTCACCCTTGTCGTCCAAGAAGGTCTGGTGTACTGATAGGCAAGTAAAATTCCATTAGGTTTTCTTGTGAAATTACTATTGTAACTTACAAGTTTTGACTAGTGGAACGGTTCGATCATGAACCCGGAGACGTAGGCAATTGCTGAACTCCGTAATCAATCTGTGTGCAATTTATCGTTATTGTCTTGCATTATTTTAAATTGATTACTTAAAAGGAGTAAATTATCGGCAAATAATTAAAGCCTATAAGGGTCCAAGATCAGGTAGTAATAATCTGGTTATTTTCGGATCAATATGAAAGGTCACAAGTGGTGGTGAGATGAATAGTCACATAAGGGAGAGGTGAAGAGACATCATTGAAAATATATAAATTGGGATGTCCTCTCTATTCCAAAGGGTTGTATTTTGTTTCCCTATTATTGTAAGAAATAAGATACATTGTTCTATCTCCTTGTATATGTTTTTCTCAGTAGCCTCTACTTCCCAACTTTGCAAGCATTATAATATTGTACAATAAATAAATAACTTTTTAATAAAACAAATCCATAGAATTTTGTGTCTCTTATTTGTTAGTTTTTCTATTACTTACACTATTGTTCTTCTTACTATTGAATGTGGACCTACTTTGGTTAATGTTGGTGAGAATATACAAGTTACTACTCATAATATTAACCCTCTCTTTATTTTCCTACTTCCCTTCACCTCTCTCCAAGAAAATTCCTCCCTTATATACTATACAAGAACTTTGCCATATGTTTAGTGGAGTACTCCTGTGTGATCCCAAGCTTAAAAGAAACCCATAGTTTCATTTGGTCCTTTCATTCAATAAATGGGAGCCTCCCCATAACCAAATAAGAGGGTCCTAGCCCTAGAGTGTTGACGATTATCACTAACTTGTCCTATGTGTTGGTTCCCAATCTAACACCCTAAGAAAAGAAGACAAGTGATAGAGAAGTAAAATAACAAAAGATAGACATATGGATGTGTTGTTTTGTAGCCAAATATTTTTCTATTAATTTATCTACACCTTGTGGAAATGACAGGGAGACATGACTAAGGATGTTTCTTTTATCATGCTACTTTATGGATCAACCTGAACCAAGGTGAGAGAACCTGAGGGGTGGCTTGAAAAGAGAGGGAGATATTATGTTTCAAACTCTCAGACTTGTTGGAACCTCAATATGAGATCAAATGTAACCAATGAATGCAATACTAATTCAAAAAATTATTGTAAACACTTGATACATAAGACACACCTCCCATTTTGTTGGCTACCTTAGAATGTCTTTACCTAATCCATATGATGAGGTGGCTCTCACCTTAATTCAATTCTTAACCCTGGAAGGCCGCCACAAATGTATTTACGCTTACCACCTCCCAATGCTAAACCATTTTAGACGGGGCAAGCTTTTAGTTTTCCCTATTTCTTGTATCATTCTCTGTGTGCCTCTATTTCATAGTTTAAAATGTGTAGGATCTTTGTCCCTCTCCACCAAGGCTTTATCCTTGCCCTTGTCAAAAGGGTGGCCCTGGACATTGACAAAACTGGTGCCCTCAAGCTGGCTTTGGAAGCTTATGTAGATAGTTTGGGGTCTGAATCGGAGGAGGATTCGAGCGATGATGAAGATTCTCTAGATGGTGACACAAAATAGGATGAGGTGGAGGTGGTCGCATCCCAAAACCTAAAGGATATTAAATCTAAGTAGATCCCGAGCACTGAGCTAAACACTAAGGGTGAGTCTAGCAAATAGGGTGCCTCGAATCCTATAAATGCTCAATTGGAACAACACTATGAGGCTATGGGTCATGTCGGCCTGATCAAAGGGGACAATCACTTAGCCAAGATGGTGGCTGATATCGATGAGATCAAGGGGGACATGTGGCTCACTAAGAGCTTGGTCCAATTTATTTTTAATGATTGGCACAAGATGAAGGAGCAGGTGTAGGAAGCAGTTAGCAATGGGCAGGGTGGCAAGATTGAGATCCTAAAGGCCAACTTTGGGGCCATAACCAGGGAAATGGATCAGGTAAAAGCTATCCTCCATAGCTATATGGAATGGAGCATCATGACTATTAAGTTGACCTGCAACACCTTCAAACTCTGGGGTAGCTTTCCAATTCTTATTGTGTTGTGGATAGTCAAGGAAGGAAATGGAAGGTGACCCTAGATGGTTTAGACTTGGGCTCTTTGGCTGTTAATATTGATGCTCTTACAAAATAATGGGCTAAGGTGCTGGAGGGGCTTGAAAAATCCTACAAATGACTTTGGTGCAAAGGGTGATCTATTTTTTCACTATCTCTGTCTATGGTTGTTAGTTCCTTTGATGTTGTTAGTTTCACTATGGTTTTTGTTGTTGTTAGTATCACTATATGGGCTCCTAAGTGCTCTTATTACTATGAACTTTTATACTATGGTTTTTTGATGTTATTATAATTAGCTTTATCTGCGCTCATGGAGCTTTCTTGATGTGTGGGGTAGGGTCCCCTAAACCCTCTTTTTACCACTAATAAAAAAATAAGACACACGACCCTAAAGAAATGTCTTAAGGTGATCAAAACAATCATATTTGAAGAAAATGATGATAACTTGGCGATGTTGTGATGTTAAAATTGACATTTTATGGAAAACACACTTGAAATATTGTAGAATAGGTGTGATTTGCACGAAAACACATGTAAAATAGGTAGAGGTAATGTGATTTACAAGGGGTAGGACATGATACTTTTAGTTAAATGAAGTGAAGTGGGTTGAGGTAGATTTGATGAGTGGGGGTATCAAAACTTTCCATCTTAGCCTGATGCTTTCAGAATTTAAAAAATATTATAGATCAAAACAACACAATCCTCAAAGGGAAACTTGTATTTATTTGACACCAAATTCATGCAAGCATTACCATATAATATCAGAAGTTTTAACACAAAAACTCATGCATGAAACTTCAAGATATTAGTCAAATCACTTCCATAACACCTAAGATGCACTCGAAGGATTTAAACATTCACCTCTTAAGACAATATTGTAGAAAGGAATTTTATAACCAGACATACATTGCAAAGTAACACTACAACACAATGTTTGATTAATAACTAATCATATACAAGAATGAAAAGGAAATGTTTAGTTTTTAATTAATTTAATAGAAAAATATTATAATAAAGATTATATTTCTCAACTCTGCTCTCATTTACAATATAGAATGCCTGACTAAAGTATGGAAAGTGGTTTTCATACATTTAATTATATAAGGGCATATATACATGATGCTCTCAATTCCTACTAATTACTATACAACGTAATCACCTTAGAAAAAATAAAGACTAGAACTAGAGCCCCCCAAAGGTTAGAACTAGAACTAACAACCAATCTCTAGAATGAATGTGTGACTTCATTCTTATACAATATTTCCCAAAATGGGAATATACATACATGTCCCCCAAAACAACCTTTGGAGCTATCTAAACATGGGACCAAGGTCCTCAATCTACCAAAATGAGAAGGAAGGTTGTTCCAATTGAAAAAAATTGATCTTGATATGCCAATCTGGGATAGATTTGGATCATGATGGGGATTATGGATAAGGGAAGACTATTATTTTTTCTAACAAAATAAGTTTTTTCTCTTTCTACCCTATCACCATTATTCGTGAATTCTCAAAGTGTTATTTTGTTACTTACTACCATCATTTAATTTGATTTATTTATTTGGAAGAATGATGTATAGGAAAGAACAAAAAAATGAGGATGAAGAATAAATAATGGAGGAATAATTTAAGAAGGTTTGAGAGCAATGTGTTCAATCTCTTCATTATTTTATAACTTATTCTTATATGTATAAAGAAATTCAAACATACCCAAAACGGGTTCTTCATCTGGCCCTCTATGATAGAGAAAGATTATTTATTGTTTGGACAACGTACTATCCATTTTAGCAGATATAAAATTCTCATTCTTTATTCTCTTGGCCAACTTATTGATGAAATCCTCAAAATGAATAAGTATTTGAATAAAAGAATAATCAAAATATTTTAGAGCTCCTAACTCCTGTGCATCACTTTGCTTCAAAATTTCAACCAAATTTTCGACATCCGCAGTCCCTGGAGTGTATGCACTTTTGAGGGGAAGAATTTTTCAATTTTGGATTCAATATCATCAACATATTCCCTACTTTCTCCCTCATGTTTTGGATATTTCTTATGAATTCTACCAAATTTTAAATTCATAGGTTAATAGCCCCCTCATATTCATATTGCCATCCTTTACAATCTGGGGGTACTATCCCTTCCTTTTCAATTTCTTCATTATTCATGCCAGTAATGGGCTCAAAATTTAGTAACATGTCATCCAAATACTCCACTTCATCTTGATATTTCTCAATTAGTGCCTTTCTAGCCTCCATTTTCTTATAAACCTGGTTATAGGAATAAATCACTTCCCTGATGAATTGACTTCGCGTCTACTCACCAATTTTTCTTCCCATTTTGTTGTGGCTTCCACCTATTTTTCAAATCTTCAACAATCTTAATTACTTTAGGGGTGATATATGCTGCAATTTCTTGGCCTTTCTTAGGATTTTACAACCATTTTTGCACATAGATTGACAATATTCCATCCTTCTCCTTGAGTTTCTTCTTGGTTTCTTTGTCTTTTCCATCCTCTGAAAAGAACTCACATTTCCATAATGAATTCACGCTTGAGACTCTCAGTGGTAAATTTCCCCAATGGGATTTGAGTGATCTAGTAGCCAGATGGTGTAGCTCTAACCCTTGAGATATCACATTATGGAGTTGGAATATCCAAAACACGTCTCCTTGTGGTTCCACCATTTTTCTTGAGATAACCCTATCCTTATTTGGTGCTCTAGATGGTCTCAAGGAGATGATATTCCCAAGGTTTGACTCTTCCACTTATACTATCACCTTTATTTTTCTTAGGAGTATTGCTCCCAACCATCCCTCACTTGGAGTGCTACCTTCCCCTTATGTTTTCTCTTGGGAGGAATTTGGGAAAATCAAAAGCTCTTGTGATTTGGAGATTGCAAGGATGGAGTCATGAACTTGTAGCTGTGGTGTTTCCACAACTTCTATCACTTGCACTTGGGTTTCCTCCTCCTTCTCTGTCCCTTGATATTTTACTTCTTCTTCCTATGTTGAAGGGTGTGAGATACCTACAACTGTTGGTTCAACCAATTCAACCTTAGTTCCTTTATCCTTGGATGGAGAAGATGATTTTGTGGCTTAACTTTCTTTTTCGATAATTCTTGAGCCTCAACTTGTGTAATCTTCTATGAAACTTCATGAGTTGCAATCATTGTTTTTACTATTTCCAGATATGATTGAAGAGGATCTAGGATTGTTGAATGCTCAACCAATGTCAATGGAGTCTCTACAAAACTTAGTTGTTATGATTTTGTTCCCACTAATGCTTCTTCCTTGGTGGATTCCTTATGAGATATTGGGGATCCTTCCTCCATTACAATTGGTGTAACATGAGTAGGTGTAACTTGTACATATTCAAAGTGAAGGTATGGTACCACATATTGTCCTAATCCATGTAAAAGTTAGTAAAAATTTGTTCATGAGATGAATCGTGTACCCCCTACTCCATAACATTAGCGATGCAACTTGTTCTTCATGAGTTGTGATTGAGATAGGGGATTTTTTCCTAATGGAAAGTTAGGTAGTATCAACTACCTTGGGAATATATAAAAATTTAGAGGGAAATTCAAGGCTTGGGGCATCTACTTGTATGGTTACATGTGGTTTTTTCAGATGCGGTGTGTTGCCACCTTTTCTCTCTTTGTCCTCACAAAGTTCTTGGTTATCGGCTCTTCCTTATGTATCTCCTCAAGAATGATCTCTAATGATGGAATCAACCTTGGATACTTCATTGAAACAATCCTCTTCATCCTTTTCCCTTTAGTATAAGATCCCTCTAGGGAAGAGGATGATGTACCTACTTATGTATTCTCATGAGAAATAATCAATTTGGGCCTTGAGATGGGATGGCCTATAGTTTTTGGAATCCTTCATTTCATTTTTAACATCTCTTGATCCTTCGTGTTAAATGAGATACATGAGTACCAGTCTTTCTTGTAGCTTCACTCAATTCCTCCACTATTTCTAAAGTTGGTCCCTTGATAGAAATATGAGGATATTTTCCTTTTAATGGATCCTCACTAGCTACTTCTTTCCTCAGAGGAGGAAGTAGATCCTTGACTAATAATAAAGCTCTATACTCCTTTAACACCTGTCATGTTCTCAAGGGATAACTCAAATCCTTTGATCATGAGACAAGACAGGGTTTTCCTTATGAAATTATTTTTCCTCTCATGTAAATAAATCAATTCTTGTACATTCCATTCAAGAGGTGACATTGTTTGAGATGCAACATTATTTTCTATGTAGTACTTTCTCACCAAAACTTTTCCATCTACTACGCCCTAAGGACCACTACAATTTTATAGTCAATTATCTAAGAAAGGGTTATTATTGAGAATTATTTGAGTCTCACATATTCATCATCTCTATAATCTATCCAATAGTATTCATAATGAGGCTTTTGTTCATATGATTTACCAAGTTCCCCTTGTACTATCCATTTGATGTCATAATTTGGTCTTGCTTGGAATTTATGCATGATGACTCCATTTATCTCTGATTCAAGGAGTCTATCCTTGACCACCTGTGGGGCAGGTATATATCCCAAATTTAATTGGGAATTTAACATCTATTTTTTGTTTCTGTAATGAGCTTATGGACATCCAAAATATGTCTTGTTAACTCAAGCAATTCCCACCTATCATCCAAGTATCTTGGTAGCATGTATGGAGTGCCTTAGAAGCCACTCACCCTGATGTATGTGAAGAATATAAATTAGATGAATTAAAACCCAAATTTAGTGATTATCTCTCTAGATCTATCTAACATCCCATATTACTCCTATTTAGGTTTGAACAAGCAGAGGATAGGTACAAATAAGGAATCATGAACCCTCCTAAAATTTTACTTTTGATTTTCAAAGTTAAGTTATGGGTATACATCATATACCCTACACTGAGAGAATTCCTTGGCTCTCACCAAAATAGGGAACTACTTGTGGAATGCAATGTTGTAGACCAGGTAAGAAGTCATGTAGAATTAACATTTTTGCTTAGACCCTTCCTAAATTTGTACTTCCATTTTAATGAGCTGTTGATGGATGGATTCAATGATCAATTCTCCCAGTGAATATGTGCTTTATAATTGAAAATGATCTAGATGAATCCGAACATCCAATCATGGTAGTAATACACATATTCATTTCCCATAATCCTATTTAGTAGTGTAATGAGGTCTCTAATTTCCTCAATGAATTCAACTCTAGTTAATCTCATGGGAATACGGGGATAGAGATCCACATCTTCTCAATCCATTGATTATTCAACACTTTTGAATATTTGGCATGGTTGGAGGTCCAAAACTTATATGCACTTTCAACTATTATTTCCACCACTTTATCAACATCAAGAAGTCCTAACATGTCATCTAAATTATTTGGAGTTAAGGAAAAGACAAGAGCACCACTCCCATCCATAACCTCCATTCGTTTTGGGTTGCAATTCCCTACATATGCTCATATAAATTATGGGTATCGGGTGAGGGGGAAATGTGGCCGCTAGAGTAATGGAACGTTCATAATTTTTTTCTCATAATCTCACTCTTGTCGATTGCATGCAGCCTCTAGAGGAACTCATCTAAATCTAAATTTCCCAAATTTGAGTTATTTATTTTGTTTAAGTTACAAAAAAAGTGGGACGAGGTCTGAGATCTAATCAATTGGATATTCATTATAACAATGCAACAAGGGAGAATCTGTTTTTGAAAAATGGACTACTAGAGACTAAGGACACTCAAGAATATCTCTCACTACCCGACACAATCTCGTAACTCAATGTAACAAATAGATAACATGTTAATGATGACTTCTTGGGTTTAACTAGGGAAAAATAAGTTCTCCATATAAACTTCCCATTATGGAGTTTTTCTTAACAAAAAAGAATCTAGATAAATTTAACCATGTTTTAGGTCATAATTTGTAAATATCATCTATGTCCCTTTTGTAAATAAATTATGTAAGAGTTATTATAATATCCCCAGTAATGAGGTTATCTAGAGGATTAAATAATTTCCATGTAGGTAACAATTTATAAATTGAAGGCTTAACAAAAAAATTTGGAATTTATTTTCCTAAATGATCCTTAACCCCTAAAAACCATGTTTAGTACAAGAATAAACAATTAAATTTATTTTACAAAAACAAGAGGAAAGATAATATTAAATCCAGTTGGACATTCTAAATTAAAAAAGTCAATTTGGAGCACCATAAACAAGTGGGAAAAATTAGGACCCAAGGATTAAATCAATGCACACCATTGATATTAGGTAAGGTTTATAAACCATATACTTCCTTATACTTTTCCATTCTTCTTTTATTTATTTCACTTTACTCTTGTTTCTCCTTTGTTGAGTTTTTTTGTGGGAAACAGGAAAGAGATCAAATGAAGGGTACAATATATTCTCAAGATTATGTTTTGATATTCTTTATTTACAACCCTAAATTTGGTTTATGGAAGGGTGTTTTCTTGTATATATATTGTTTAAATGTATGTATTCCATGCCCGTAAATAATGAAAAATTCATCGTGTGGCATGTGGAGGATGGTTTGAGGCCACACCATGTATTGGCAGAGTAGTGAAAGGGAATAGCCATGTAAGGGGGCCATCCAGGAAAATCATGGACTATGGTGTGGGGCCATGCCCACGTAACAATAGAGAGGTAAATCTAGGGCTGGGGAGGAGGTCACGACCCCTCCACCCACACTTTGGATTTTTTTTTTTATTTTTATTTTATTTCTATTTCCATATTTATAATTCTTTGCCATTGCATATTATGACTTGAGTTTGATAAAGAGTACACACACACACACACACACACACACACACACACACACACACACACACACACACACACACACACACAACACACACACACACACACACACACACACACACACACACACACACACACACACACATCATTTTCTATATTCATTTACAAATTTAAAAATTATAATATAGACATAAAGACCAAATTTATTTACTTGTATAAATAACAAATTTATATAGTATTGGATCTTACATTTAAGATCCCAAATTCACACTATGAGAAAGTTGTTTTGAAAATATTTATATGTATATAAAAATCAGTATAAAGGCATCTCCATTTGAAATTTCTTTTTATTTGAAATTTATTTTTGCTTGGTAAGCTAATGAAAAATCAAACTCGAACATATTTTATTTAACTTATATAAACAATTGGTATGTGTACATTCACACACACACACACACACACACACACACACACACACACACACACACACACACACACACACACACACACACACACACACAAGTTTATTTCCATAAAAATGTGAATATGCACCTCACATGATACTTGAATTTTTGAAATTTTATCAAAGAGAGGAAACTATTAGACTCATTGAATTATTCCTCATTTATTCATCATAGTAAATGTGATGATAAAGGAGAAGTAAGCAACATAATAGATTCAGATATTATCTTTTGGGAAAAAAATAGATATAGTTTTTTTAGATAAGGTAATAAGAGTTGGTTTTGAAGGGACCCAAAAAATCCTTTACACAAAAAAGAAGCAGAAGGCACGAAGGACAACAAAAGGATGCTAAAAACACAAAGTCAAATAGTATTGACCAAAAATGCCACAAAAAGGGCAACACCAAACACGGTCTAAGTAACTACAATATATATATATATATATATATATATATATATATATATATATATATATATATATATATATATATATATATATATATATATATATATATATATGTAGTTACTTAGACCTCAAAACAAAAATATCAACAAACCCAAGGAAAAAGAAACTTAGAAAAAGTACAACCAAAGGACAACCATCAGTTCATATTTCCCGGGGAGCTTTTCTTTCCGATTCTCATGTTTTTCCTACTCCCATATCACCTTTCCACTTGATGATTACTCTTTTGGTGTATTCTCGGTGTTATTTTTCTCCATTTCCATGATCTCTTCATCATCGAGCTACTGTCTCTCAAGTTGCATCTTACCCTTACCATGCTCGGTGTAAATTTTAGAAATTTTATCTTAAAAAATTGAAATCCTATGTTCTTTCATGATTATCTCCACATCCAACCCCCAATTATCTTATTTTGAACTTTGATTTTCCTGTGATGGTCCCCGACTTTTTGCACAAGATTTTTATTTACAGTGAGAATGGTATTCGTTGTCAATTCCAACCTAAGGATACGGACTTCCCATTCCATAGTCTCTTTATCCCTCTCTCGTCTAAAAACACTCTCATCCTTGATTGTATCTCCCTATTTTCTATTACAAATAATTTCAGCAATGCCATCTAGGCCATCTTGTTTCCCTCATTATTTTCTCTGTTTCATGTGGGTTGCTAGGGTTTCATTATCGAGTCAACACCCCTATTGTCAAGAGGTTGGGGTAAATCGGGGCTTTTCCTTTCTTAAACAACAGTAATATCAAACCATGATGGAGAGGAGTTTTTGTTTTTTCATTTTGGTACTCACATATAAAGGAGGTTAGGGATCCGAGGAAAAAAATGAAAAAATCAATGCTTGATTTATTCTTAGGAAATTTAGAATAAACAAATGATAAGAAAATATCTTCCGACCTTACCCTTAATCATGAGATACTTCATAACCACAAGAAAAAAATCATCCCAATGATTCAGAAGGCAAGTTCTCACTATTCCATCATCATACATTAGGATTCTTTCTTTAGGGCCAAAAAAGGTGGAAATTTTGTGTTTCCTTCCATATTTTTCCTTAAATATTTTAAGGCCATCAATAGACATACTTTTACCTTTGGCTATACTCTCCTAATTGAAAATGATCCCAATTCTCCTCATTTTGATACATCCATCATCATAGGCCTTTCCAAAATTCATTTTCTAGTTATGGATCACGAGACTTGAATTTTTTTGATGAAATTAGATAGATTGCCATGTTGCAGAGTGTCCACAATCTAGAACCCTTCTTCAAATGAAGGTAGGTCACGGGTTCAATGCATACTCTCTCTCCACCCATGTTTTACGTAAAAAACACATAGTCTTGAGTTTTAGCAGAATGTGAAAAGATACCCGAATAAATGATTAACTCTACATTGTTAGTAAATACCCTTTTTAAATTATGATTCAATTCCACACGCATCATGTCCTTCGTATCCTGGTGATCATGATTCCTTATCACAAAATATATTTTCTTCATTAATCAAATTTTTAATATTATTCCACGGTATGTCATCTCCCTGCCAACTCACCTTTTCGATAAATCATTAAGAACCTTAAATCCTTCAATTCTTATTTAACTCCTAAAATAGATATAGTTAAATTATATGGTTTAACCCATTTTCATTTTGCATTGAAAAAATAGATACATCCATAATAGTAAACCATAGATTATATTAAATATCATTTGGGATGAAGAAACTTGGAACCTTTGGTAAACTTATAGCCATTTCAAATCAAAATAATAAGAGTACTATCACTCAATACCCATTCCCAACATTAAGTGCAACATCCATTTCCTAACAAACAAAGTAGAGATCACACCAAGTTTATTAAGTCCCATAATGGCATCAAAAATGCAAATTAAATAACAAAACCATTATAGAACAAGCTTTGTATTGATATCATAAAATCTACTAAAACAACCTTCTCCTTGATCAATAAGTTATTTTTTATTTAACAAACACAAATATTGGTGGGATGTTATAATCCTCTCATTTCTAATCACCAAGTGTAAACAAATAATTTTAAAGGATTTCTAAACAATCATGAAACCAATTTAAACTCCTTTTCTATTTGAATATAATAAGAGCACCATAAAATAAACATTGCAAGAAAAATAACAATTCCATCTTTACTCCAATATAACCCTAGTTTACATTTCTTCTTCTCTCATTTTTTAATGACTAGAATCAACCAACTCTAAAGTGCAAGATTTAAAAATATTTTAATCCTTTTCTAAACAAGAAGTAAACCTACTAAGCTCTTCCTTTTATTAACAATATTTGTAAAGAAATAACAATGTTTTTTTAAAGTCTAATATTAAACCATTTTACATTCCTTATTTCTTTATCATATACAAGAAAACCACAACTATAAAATACAAGTGGAAAAGCCTCCCTAAATAGGGAACACCATGTCAAATGTTTTAGTGAAAAACTCCTTTTTATCCAAGCAAAAATAATCCATGCAAATCTCTCAAAACCCATGCTCCATATTTGAATAGATTGACTCCAATCACAAGAAATGTGGATTGGTTTTCCACCCAACTAATTGGCATCATTACATTCCATCTCCAAGTATGGAGGACATGCTAGCTTCCAACCAAGGCCATGCGAGAGAGAATAAACATACCTCCAAGGTGCACAAGGAAAACAAAAGGATGAAACACAAATCATTATCTCAAGTAACCAAGTTTAAAGCCAAAACTATGTAAAAGAATCTCCATGATTCTCAAAAGGGGAAAAACACATAACCACACAATCTAACACCCAAAAATCAAATCTAAATCACATATGATAAACTCTATGCTTCTCAAGAGGGGGAAGAGGGGGAAAAATAGCCATTTTAAATATCATTTTTCATATACCAAATAAATTGTAACTTTTCCAAAAGATCACAAGCCTACCAAAATCCTTATTTATTCCATAGACCATATTACTCCATACCTCCTCCTTGTAAGGAAGAGAGATGGGTTCCAAACCATATGGATCCATCTCCCACATCAACCATATGAAGGAAGATTTAAGAAATCCTAAGATGGCTTGCCCATTAAGACATGTGGGGAAATAGGGATTCTTACATCTTTCCTAACACTCTAAAATCCACTCCCCAAAAGAGGTGGATGGAGAAAAAAATATTGCAAAAATGAAAACACACCACAAATACATTAATATAATGTAATCATATCTCCAAAAACACAAGCAACTCAAATCAAAAAAATTATTGACAAAGTTGATTAAGTCTAAGAGGTGTGAGGAATTACCTCACAACTAATGAAACCCAAATACATAATCAAGCACATCCTTCAAATCTCCTATCTCCTTCAATCTCTCTAAAACTCCAAGACAAAAAAATGAGGCAAAAATTTCCCGACCCCTCTAAAATGGAGGAATAAGGAGGATCTAAAAAGATTCACATGAATGGGAGGTGACATGTGTCATCCTTCCCCTTCTAAAACCAAGATACCCTAAGTCCTTATCAATAATAAGAAAAAAATATTAATGGAGGAGTATATCTCAAAATAAAAAATTAAAAAAATTAAAATGTTGTCCTAAGTTCCAAGTGGTTCCCAAAATCAAATTAATGATGATGACGAGGACAAGAAATGGTCAAATGGGAGGAAAATTCCTTTTGAACCTTGGTAAGAGTCCCAATACCATAGGTAGGATACAAGGGGTCCATTTTAGTGTAAAAAAATCCCCAACAAGTAAAAACCTCTTATGAATTCCACATTTAGATTAAATTCGGGTTTGGAAATAGTGGCACTCTTTGTGAGGTGGTGGGCCCACCTAACCCATGATTAGGTAATAAAAAACCTCCTTAAACATGGTTGCACAAATTAAATGATCCTAAATCCAAGTTGGGACCAGTAAACCCATCAAAATCAAATGGAGAAATATTTAACACATAAAATAGGCCTAAACACACAATTAAGGTAATTAACACAAAAATACTTTCAATGGAGACAACCATGCGCCAAAGTGTGATCAACTCGAATGAATAAAACACATGAAAAAATAAGGTTTTCAAATTTTTATCAGAGCTAAAGACACACAAGGAAATATTGAACAACCAAGAAAGGATAATTTTGGCCCAAATGACCAATTTTGCAATCTCATAGGTGCAACCCCGAGTCCCATGTTCTCTCATGCCATGAATTTGTCACCTGTAAACTCATTGCAAACAATATAAGATCAATAATATTCATAACATCAAAACTAGATCAAATAGTAATGATAACAATATTAAATTGGTATTGCATTCCTCATAAAACATCCTACCAAGAACAAGTTAAAAATTAAGTTTTAACATTACAATAAACTCATAATTATTCAAAATCAAAGAGCTATGATAATATCAATCACAATGCCTTAACCAGAATAACACATGGAGTCAACATTGCCAAAGGAAGTGGCGGTGGGCAGTACATCCCCCTCCCCTAAAAATATACTTTCTCTCGGAAGTCACATGAAGTGATAAGAGTAATGACTTCTCAAAGGTATTATATTATACCACATAGTTGTTTGTCTTAACAAGCATGTCCCACCAAACCCTAACTTGGTTTAACCTCAAGTGTATATATGTTTAGGGTAATGTTAATCAAGAAAAAAACTACCAAGAAGGTTCATTAGCATCATCGTATTAATTATCTACAAGGTTCCACATAAGTGGATGTACAATATACAGGTCACTTTCAAGAAAATAAATGATGGGTGAGCCAAGAAAACAACATCATTTTTCTAATGGAGGTTATCAAGTTATGCACACATGATGTGCATGAAGCCTCCCATGGGTGTTACTAAAACTATATGAGAAGATAGAATGATTTCCAAATTTACATGAGGATTCACTTCCTAGCCCACACTTATGATTAACCTATTCAAAAGATCCTCAAACTTTCCCAAGTATTAGCATTATACCTTAAAGGGTCAAGGATGAAGAGTCACATAACACCAAGCATAATGAAAAGGTGATGAATTGATTTAAAAATACTATTTACATGTACACAATGGAAGTACCAATAATTTAAACATGTATCATTTATACAACCATTAAGTGAAAGTTAGTTTCTAGTTTTATATTAGAGTTTTCCATATCTTGAAAATTTTGATCAAACATCATAATTCATACCCAAAATTTGATTTAGAAAACCAATAAAGCATAAATAATTTTTTCATTATTTAAACTTTTATCGACGTTTATACTATGAAAATCTGAATTCCACACTACGACATCCTCAAAATGCCGATTATCACTTATTAAAACAATAAACAACAAGTTTTTTTAACGAAATAAGGAATGTTAAAAGTTTAATAAGGTTACAAGATTCACCACTTTATCCAAAAGAAAATATGAATGAGCTCGGTGGAAAAAGTATCCTGAAAAAAGCAGTTTCAAAACTTATCAAAGTTCATGTTAACACACAAAATTTTCACCCTCCGAATTATCATGAATGATCATTAGAACCTTTTGTGAACATGGGATTGTCTACAAAGTTTGGGACTTTTTTCCTTGAGACAAATCTACAGAGAAGGATAATTCGTTCTATCATAGCTCAATGCACACTAACTTGAAATACTCAAACTACAACTAAATATAAAACTAAAACTAAAACACAAAATATCTAGGGTTGAGAGATAAAGGGGAAAGATGCAAAATAAAATAATGACGATGTGCCAACATTAAGATAGGATTAAAATATTACCGTAAAGGCACAAAGAAACCACATATGAAAAGACTAAATGGAAACATAGAGTTCTAAAAGATATGAATGCATAAAAATTAATGAAAACAAGAGGGTAAACATCCAAAAAAAAAAAACATTTGGGGGTAAAATAACCATAAATGTAATGCATTTAGTAAATATCCATCACAATTACAAAGTAGAGGTTAGATGCATTAAGAAAATGGAAAGTTACTGATTTACGGAGGAAAGCAAATGCATTTTCTCAAGGAAGAGCATGCAAATTTGATAGAAAGGAACCCATAAAACATGCCTAAGAATTTACATTTATACCATATGAGAATGAGAGAGAGAGAGAGATGGAGAGAAACTTGAATTTTGACCTAGCATAAATGGAGACAATTTACCGTCCACAAATATTATTTCCACCAATATCCTCGACAACCACTATTTATTTTACAACATTCCATCAAGTTTTTTGGTGATGACATGGGCGTTAGTTGAGATTTTAATCCGGATAGGTGAAGTGGTTAAGAGATTGAAAAAAAAACAACTACATGTTTACCCTATTCCTCTTGATATCTCATGATTTTCCCCAAAATTCCCTAATCCCAAAACTTTATATTTAAACATGAAGGCTATGAAGAGATGAGGAGAGTGAAAAAAATCTCATGTAATTTAGAACAGCACACCAGAATATAAGATCAAAAACATTTCTACCTCATTCCGTGGCCCTATGGGTATGAATTTATTATCACATGGGAAATTCATTTGAAACGTTCCCTTTGGATGTTCTCTGAATGTTTCTTAGTCTCCTACAACATCCCACAACTTCTTAGATTTGAATGTCTCCATAGATTTAGAAATCCATGAGACACTAACCTTTAACCATCTGCAGAACCCTTTCTCATGAAACGTTGTGGACCTCTAATTTCCTCATACTTCACCTTCACCCTAACACTTCAAGATGCAAAGGATTTTCCTTCAAAAAAATTCCTCTATCCCATGGGCCTAAACATATGTGGAATATTGTATTGGGAAAATCCATGGAAAACTAGGAATTGTTTACGGGTTTTGGACTTAGTCTATTTAAAATCCTTCATTTCCTTTCTATACGATGCTTCATAATTTCCTCAACATAGCATGGATTTCACTTAAAGGACTTCACCATTCTTGAAAAATATTGTGATCAATCCCATAGATCACTAAATTTTCCAATTCGCATAAGCACTCCTTTTTCATTTTGCAAAGGCTTAGATTTATCGAGAATCTTCATAAGTCTTGAAATCAAATCTATTCGTTCGCGGGTTAGGAGATTGGAACACTAATTTACTTAAATCATGGAACACTAATTATAGTATTCTACGGAATTTCAATTTTTTTCTTAAGTCCAAAATGAGTTTTTGAGTTGTCAAAATAGCCTCGGGGTTATTTTGGACAACAATTTGGTAACTCATGGGGATATCGCCTATTAGATAGAAGATAAATGACCTTGAAGTAATCCATTGAGCATGGAGTCAAGTATGAAAACTTGGAAACTAATATGAAAAATTAAAATTCTCTCTTGAACTTGGCATGAATCAACATTGATGAATCTATGGAACATTGAAACCTCTTCAAAATACTCCTAAATGTAAAATCCATTTGAAACCACCAGGACATGTGTAAGGAACTTACGGAAATAAAACTACACTACAAGAAAAATAATGTGCTGAAGAGAAATCAAAAGAGATGACACTAAACTAATATATGTAAGGTAGAATATTTGATTCAAAAGTAATTTTTAATATATATCCCTTTCATTTGAATCATAAGCTCTTCTCTATCCATTTTTAACAATTGGAAATCATTGTGTGACTTAAAATTTAAGATAATATATGGGAAAATCTATATAACATGAAACTTTGAGTGCCTCCTTGGTTTGGCTCTGTCTTGGTCTTATTTGAGGATAAGATTCCCTTCTTGGAAGCTTATAGCCACTAATTTTCTAGAAAAACACTTCTTCAATTGAGCTTGATTCAATTCCATTGCTTGCATGGATTGAATCCTCAACTCTTATAACTCTATGAGATCTATATACCTAATCTCCATGGCCTCTATCGTAAACATTTCAAGCTGGTTAATGATATATACGGTTGTTAATTCAAGTGATATTGGAAAATTCTCTTCCTTACCATAAACTAGCTTGTAGGGTGAGCTTCCAATTAATCTCTTAGGAGTAATCTTAGCAGCCCATAAGGTTGGTTTCAGTTTTTTATGTTGCATGTCCTTTTATTTTCTTCCAAGGTCCTTATAACCCTCAAAAGGTATTTATTTGTTGATTTATCCTATCCATTACCTTTGGGGTAGTAATTTGAATACGTGCTTAAGTATATTCCATTATTGACAACCCAATCATTGATTTTAGTGCAAAGGAATGACAAATAATTATCGAAATGATTGTGGAAGGAACACCAAACCTAGTCACAACACCATCAAAAGGATCCAAGATGCTAGCTTCATTTGCTTCTTTCAAAGCAACCCCATTTTTCTACTTGGTGAAGTAGTATGTGGCTGCGAGGACCCACTTGTGACCCAAGCTTGAATGTAGATTGATTAATCCAATTAAATCCAATCCTCATTACATGAATGGCTGATATAAAAATATGGGGTGGAGTGGAAGGGATGCTAACCTCTCCTTACCTATGAAAAATGCACACTTTTGGCATTTTTTCACCCCCGCATAGCAATCCTTAATTTTTTTGCCAATAATAGCCACACTTTCATTATTTTGAGTGTTTTTGACCCCAAAGAAAAGTTTCCTCCCACTATGGAATTATGGAATTGATACAAAACCTTTTCAATCTGATGTACCTTAACACACCTCAATATTACCCCATTTACATACTTTATAAAAAATGATACCATCAATAAGTACAAAGGTGGTAGATTGAATCATGGAATATCTTTGTTTGGCGTTGGTCAAGACTTGGGGGCATTGAAATTTTTGGAGAAAGTGCGCTATGTTACGGATCTAGAAATGAATACATGGGCATCATGTAGGTTCTTCTTCTTGATCATGTTGGAGTACTAAAATAGCCTCCTCTTCATTTTGTAGTTATGAAACCATCTGATCAAATAAACACTTGCCTCTAAATAACTTAGTCACTTTGATATCAACATCATATTCCATAACTTTGGTTATCCAACTAGCTCTTTTCTTGTTAAGATCCTTGTTTAGAAGAAAGTATTTCACACCAACATGTGAAACCATAAGATGGATCTTATTGTTAGACACTAGATGTATGAATTTATTCAATCTTCTTATGATATCTAAGGAACAATTCTCAAAAATGAATACCTCACCTCATAATCTTTAAGATTTTGGATGAAGAATGCAATTGGTTGTTCTTGACCTTCTTTGTTTATTTAGAAAATCATGCAAGCTATTCAGTATGTGCATATAAAGGAATACAAGGTGAAATACTTAGTGAAATGAGGATTGATGAGCATTGGGCCCATGTCACATTACCTATTTCATATTCTCAAAATTTTCCTTCCCTTTTGTGGTCCACTTGAAGAGCATTTTTTTCTTCAACATTGATGTTAATGGCTTGTCAAGATTGGAAAAGTTTGGAAGAAAATGCCTTAAAAGTTTATTCTTCCCAAGAAAATTTGCAATGATTTCTTGTGACTAAGGTAATGTCTTTGCAAGGATGAAACTTAATCTTTCTAATAAAATGTGGCCAAGGAGTTTACCTTCATGTACTAGGAAGATAAATTTAGTGGGATTTAGAAAATCCATGAACTATATACATCTTGTAAGTACCTTCTTGAGATGAATTAAATGGTCATGCGCATCCTTAGAGAACACCATGATATCATCCAGGTAGACAAGAACATTGTTTTTTATTAGTCCCTTGAATGCCATATCATGGCTCTTTGAAGGTTTCTCCTACATTGGACAAACCATATGGAATTTTCTTATAGGAATAATTTCCCCACGTGGAGGTAAAGGCTATCTTGAATTAATCTTTCTCATTTACCATGATATGATTATACACAGAGTAACCATTTAAAAGATAAAAACTTTATGATACTACTACTATTTGTAGTATTTTCTCCATAGAAGGAAATGGGTATGATCCTTCAAAGATGCTTTTTCAAGTCTATAAAGTCAACATACAACCTAATTTCTCCATTTCTCTTCTACATTGGAACCATATTTACAAACCATGATGAATACTTGATGGGGAAAATGGTTTTTTCCTTGATCAGTTTGTTAAATTATTTCTTCATAAGAGGCTTAATTTGTGGATTGAAATGCCTTTGTTTTTAATAAATGGGCTTGGAAATTGGGTCTAGTTTAATGGTGTGTCATGCTAGATCAGGATTAAACCCCTAAGGTCTTCATAACTCCATGCAAAAACATCAAAAATTCTTGAAAAAGATTCTACAAATATATGTTTCTCTTGTGGAGTACATACCTTGCTAATCTTAATAAATTTTTCCTTTCCAACTGAGATGGGTTCATAGTCTTAACCTTTAATTTTCATGCTTTCTTTTTCTTTCCTATGTTGATCATTAGAATTGAATATGGAATCCAAAGTCACTAATCATTTGGGTAATTTGTTTTATTTGAGTTGGAAAATTTTGTCTCCATATTGTTTCTCTTATTTGTCTTGATTCCTTAATGAAAACTTAGCTTCTTCCTAGATAAAAGTGAAAATCAACTGATCACTCTCAAAAAATTGCTAATTGTCTTATTGTATGGTACAATGAGACTCACCACTAATTTGACATGCAGATGTAACCTATACTTCTTGATATCTTGAGAAATGTAAAAATTTTCTCCTACTGTGACTAACCTATATGTGGGTTCATTTTCCTTTCTTTGAATCACACAAATATTGAAGGATTCAAAATCTTCTAGTAAGTCCCATAATTTATGCTTGTAAGCTCTCAATATGTATTTTTGGCTTCATTTCCCATCGACTTGATTTATAATTAGTTCACTATCCCCAAAAGTCCACAATTTCTTGATATTTCTATTTCTTGCCCATTATAGGCCATGGATTAGGGATTCATAATTTGTTGAGTTGTTAGAACAACTAAATTGGGACCTTAAAGAAAAATAATAGCTCATACCAGTAGGAGTTACAAGTAACACACATCCTCCCACTCCTTGTATTATTCTTGATCCATATAAAAACATTTTCCAAATGCCATCATCTTGAGGGTCTTCCTTTAGGACATCATGAACAAGTGAATTTTCCTCGTGTAAGCAATAAATGCTAAGGATAACTTCTTCAATCTATTTTTATGGATCAAAACCATGAATTTCAGTTCCCCACTCATCAAGTAGAAAACAAATATGAGATTTGGAGCATTTTCTTATGGGATACTTGGATAATTCTCTTGAACAAATATTGTGTAATTAACATTGATGGGGTTGGGAACATAAGGCTCTATATGATATGTGAAAATAGTTTCAAACCTAAATATATCCTTGGTGCCATATATGGTTCTGAAAATTATGTGAGACCAATCCGTAGATAGCTATCCACCAATATTAGTAGTGAAATCCTTTGAGAGGCACAAGATGAAGAAAGGCAACACATTAATGATGAAAACATCCTATAGAATTGAGAAATTAGGACATATGTGTAATATGAGGCTTAGACCTCTTATAACTCCAATAGTTCCCACCATGGTTCCATCTAATTGTACCACTCCTTTAGAAGGTGACTCATTTGCAAGACCAAGCTAGTATACTATTTGTTTGGGCATCATTGAATTTTTTGCCTTTGAGTGAATCATGTAATTATGCACAAGATGGTTGTCTATGATTAGAGACACATAAAATGGGGGTGGCTTCATGTTTTTACCTAGCTGGTAATATTTTGCTGAAGTACATAAGTGAACACCATTTTGTTTGTATCCTTAGATGACTCTTGGGACATGGTGAGGTTAGCCATGCAGCTTGCAAAATATTTATCTTCTCGGGAATAAATAGGGATTCCCATATTGAGATTCTCACATCGGTTCTCTTCATCTACTTTAGGATGTTGAAAGGAGTACCCATGAAATTCTATAATAAGTGAGTTACATTTTCCTTTCTTATCTACTCTATACGTGGATTTATTTGGATGGAAGATGTTCTACATCTTTGGAATTTCCTTGAGCTGTGGATTTTCTTGTTCATCATATCAAAAATGTCCCATAGATTTTTGGTGCATTGTGGGTTTACTAAGTTCCATATATTTATTGTTGAAGTCTGAAATCCATCAAATTCCATGGGTTTCTAAGTTAGGGATATAGACTTGGGAAGTAAAGGGTAGAGCACTTAGATCAAATTTCCTTCTTTTTGATTTTGTGTTTGTGGCTACACTTGAATAAGGTGGTTTATTTATCTCATGAAGCTTATTAATTGTATAGAAATCCATTTTCCAATTTATAAGTGAAGTATCACTTGACGGAATTTATTGAGTAGTCCGTTGATATGGGTTCTCTTTTGTGGGTATATTTTGAGAGAAGGATGTGTTTTGGACCATCAAAGCTTGGATTGGAATTCCATAAGAGTAAGTTGATTGGTTTTAAGGAAGATTACAAGGCAAAAACCACTCATAATATTACACCAGATTATTCTGTATTGAAACCAAATCCTTAGATGAACTAGCCACATTTGGATTATAAGACTAAAATGGCTTTGTAGAGGTAGTTTGATTTTGAAGATCAATTTGGAATGGAAGTTTATTTAGTGGAAAAGGAGGCTTGTTGGGTTGGTAAGGAGGATGATAATGTTTAAAATTTTGAGTTTTCTTCTACTCAAGGATACCAACTCATTTCCAAAATTGTAATTACTTCATGACTTCCTGCAACTCACTTGAAGGACTTGTAGAGGTAGATGTTTGAATTAGAATTTTGTTTCTTGGGGATGGAATGAGATCTAATTCAGGTGTTTGGTAAGTTACATATGTACCTACCTATAGAATATGGGCATTAGAGGTCTAGGGGAAAGTTTCCTAGCATGAATAAGACTATTTTATACTCTAATAGAAATATCATAGGCATTTGGTAAGTTCCACTCGATGGACTAAATCATGACAAAAATGTCACTATTTAAAGCCCTTAGATAATAAATAAATGCATACTGAGGTGTAGATCTTACCATTTGAGGGATTCTATCCAAATTCCTCTAGAATATGATATTAAAATTAGTCATTAGTTCATGTGGTAACCTATTTAATGCAAAGTTAGCTACTCCACTAAGGATAGATGGTTTGACATATCCTCAAAATTTTTGTAAATATATTACCCCAACTCATACCAATTGCTAATAGAACTTATTTCAAACCCATGTACAATTGTAGAGATTTTCCTCGAAAGAAGTAGCTAACAATCTAATTTCAACATTGTCTTGTGTAACATGGTATACTTGAGCATATGTTAACAACATATGTATGTGTTTAATAGAGTCAGTAGCATTCTCTCTAGTAAATAAGGAACACTCTTCAGGGATGTAACTCTAATGCTACCATATTGGTACAAAATAAAAGTTTTCCTCCATTGAATGTGATGAATTCTTTATTTATTTGGTGATCCATAAATGTGATGGGTCTTAGAACACTAGAAGATAATAAGAAACACCTAATAGAAGGAGGAGTAGAGAGTTCTCTTTATATAGGTGATAATGATATTTGTGTGTATTTGCCTCTTCTAATTCTCCTTGTTGAAAATTGCAAGTATTCAAAAAGATCTTCACTAGCCATCCTTTATTTTTTTGAACTCTTCTCATGAAATCGAGGCACCTAATCGCTTAAACACTTAGATATGTTGATTGGGAGTCACCATGTATATTGTTGTGAAGAATCCAAAGGTTTTATATCACCAATATACACACCAAACTCTTAGAAAAATGAAAATAAATCCTTTAGTGTAGTCCCACCAGGTGCATACAAGAATCGATAACACATAAAATTTCTGCCCTATGAATGATCATGAGTGAGCATAAAATTTTTTTAGTGAACATAGGATTTTATACAAAGTGTAGAAATTTTATTCTTGAGACAAACCTCTAGAGAAGTATATTTCCTTCTCTCCTAGTTAAACACAAACTAACCTAAAATACTCAAACTACAACTAAATCTAAAACTAAAACTAAAGCACACAAGACCTAGAGTTCGAGAGAAAGGGAAAAGATACAAAATGAAATAATGGCATGTTGACCATTGTGTGTTAGTGTTGTCATTGATGTCAAGTCCATTGATGAAAAATGGTGTCATGAGGTCATGTGAGTCTCCATGAGGTGTCATTCAGTGTAAAAGGTGAAGGTTGATTAGTGGTGTCCATGTTTGGTGAGTTCTATATAATCTTGAAGCATGGTTGGGTAGGCCTAATCATGGTTTGAGATTTATTAAATTGGTTAAAGGTTGGTATGAGGAAATTCATGGTACATGAGGTGTGTTAGAAGTGTTCATGAGTCTACATGAGGTCAACTTGGTCATTTCATGTGAATTGATGGTTGAGTCAAGTCATTCCGTGCCTATTCGAGATAAGATAAAATATAAATATTTTAGTTTAATATAATGTTAGAAGAATAATAAAATAATACAAATAGACCCAAGAAATATAAGAAATGAAATGTAAAACCCTAATATGAAAGAAGGGTTAAAAAATCCTTAGATGATTCACAAATTTCGCAACTTTGTGTCGTGGTGTAGACTAGGTGAACATGAGGAGGAAATGACCACACAGAAGCCTAAGAAAGCATAGATATGAACTATTTGAATGGATTAGGGTTCCTGGAAAGGGATAGGGGTACCCATGGGAACCCCGTTCCGAGATCTCGATGCTCGGTCTATGAAAATGGTAAAAACCTCCTATGAGGTTTCACTAGATGTTCTCCTATGTTCACTTCATGTCACACTAATGTTTGTTGAATTACATCAGATGTCATTGTAAGACTTGTAATAAAGAATCACCTACAAAACCTCATAGAAAACATCAAAATCGTAAAAAAGGAAGATGCATATGAAGGGGTCGATCATGTCCAAAGTTTCCACAATGGTGGAATCACTAAGTGTTGCACTACATCTCAGTCCAATGTAGTTTTAGGTGGTGTGTGCAATCCTGCCCTAGGTTTCTCTTGTTCCAGTCACACTTTATGAAGTAACTAAAAAATAACTAGATGCAGAATGTAGTAAATGTGTGTATGAAACAATAGACTCCCCTCCTATGAAGTGTGATGTAGATGAACCAGCCTTGTGTGCCTTGTGATGGAGCTAGATGGATGCAAATGTAGCTTTAGATGCCTTTGATGGATGCAAATCTAGATGGTGATAGTAGATGTGTAGTGCTTAGTCCTTCATTATGGTCACTTAAATTTATATTTATATGGTTCTCTTGTTCTAATTTCATAATTAACCCGAACATGCCGACAATAAAAAGATAGAAATCTCAAATGGATAGAAAGTGCCCAAAAGGTGAGAGTAAAGTGCAAAGAGGATTAGGGCTCCCCAGGGGACTAAGGCACAGGGTGCCCATCTGGCTGGGCACCCTATCAAAATAAAAAAATGTAGAATGACATTACAGATCGGGCAAGTACAGGTGTAAGATCAAAAATATGACAACAAGAAATGTAAAAATGGCCAAAGACATGGGTTAATTATTACTCTTTTACTTAAGAACCATATGAATAGTAGTATGCGACCGGGACTAAATGATGACTTAAAGTGCATGATTTTGTATCTACATTTGCCTCTACTTTATGTTGGCAAGTGGAAATCTCGGTAACATAAAATAGATAGAGATGCATACGATATACATGTAAATCGATGTGGAAAGCATGTCAAAGGACTAGAAAAAGCGTGGAGTGATAAAAACATGGAGGATTGAGAATAAAGATGTAAAAGTGAAAAAAAAGTGATGAGAGTGAACCTAGGGTAAAAGCACGTGTGTAGATGCCAATTTGTGTATTGTACCTACATGGTTAGTATCATTTGTGTGATGTACCGACTATGTGTGTGTTGTTATAATCATTAAGTGTTTTCTTCTCATAAAGATGGTCTGAAAAAGGGAAGATGATCAAGTAGTAAAATACACATGTATATGTGTAAAAACACATGTATATATGTAAATAAACATGTAAAAGTAAAATGACAATGATCAAGGAACACATGTACCTAATCCATGATGAGGAAAAAGGGTGTAAAAAGGATATCATGTAACTATCGGTGAAGTGCAATTTTTTTAGGTGATCTCACACCACTATGGCTGAAGAAGTGTAGGGAGAAAGCTGTGTTATTCTCCAACCTATAACTTCTTCCCTGAGATTGGTGAAGAGATCTCTACAATTCTTCATTTTTTGGGTGATCGATGCCACTTACCAAAGTAGTGTAGGGAGAAAAGTACGATGTATCCTCTAACTGTAATCGCTTGCTCTCTAGAATGCTAAGGAAAGTATTCCCTATAAAATCCACTATGTATGGAGTTTGTAGACTAGTCGAACCCACTCGTTGTATATTGAACTATGTCATGGAAGAAAACTATTGACTAAACTATACTAGTACTATGTGTAAACCCAAATGATTCCCCCTCTATGGAGGCACATGTAATCTTGCGAGATAGGAGAAGGAAGCCCCAAAAGAGAATCAAATGTGTAGCTAAAATTATGTCCTATATGGGGAGGGGATGTGCTTGGTAGAAATTAAGGCACAATTAAACAATGTAGCTAGAAAACAAGTGTTAGTATGAACATGCATGTAGAAGAAAAGTGTAAACCAAATAGAGAATGTGTAAGCTAGAACATAGCAGACAATGTAAACACCTAAAAAGATAAATTATGCCACAAAAATGGGTTTCAAACATGGGAAACCACTTACAATGTCACAAGACACTCAAGGTTGCAGTGGCTGCAAAAAAACAAGTGTGCACACAAGACAAAGGGAAAATCCAGAAACAATAAAAAATAATAGTAGAAAATGTAACAAACAAGTATGGAAGAAAATATCCCTACATAACAAATGTTGCACATGAAGCACCTATTAGCATGTCATAAAAATAACAAGTATGTCAAAGTGTGTATAAACCAAAGTAGTGTGTTATGAATAAAAATGAAACAATAACACTTGTAGTGTATGTGGATGCCCCTAGTAGGTAGTGTATCAAGCATGGTCTTTGTGAGTAAAAGATCCATATCTATGATCACAACTAGAAAAGGACGTGAACATGCATGTGTGTATGGTAAAGATAATGACATACAAGAGATCTATCTAACATGTGTAGTAAAGTGAACATGTAAGAGAAAGTTCAAGTAAGAATAAATAAAACCATAAAATGCAGTATGCTATGGATGGATGGAATGGAATGCAAAGTGGATGATAGGATCCACGTTCCCCCCAAGTCAATGGAGTTTTATGTAGTGAGGTCCATTTAGTATAACCCCTCAGTAGTCAAGAATGAACCGTAAGTGAGAGTGCATCATCAAGAAATGGTCAAACTATATATTGTGTGTAGTGCACTGTGATGAGTATGTGGTGATGATATACAACAAAGAGATAGACTATGTGTGAATCTATATCCTAAGTGTATATCATGATAAGATGACTAGAAAGGAGTGGATATTTAACCTAAAATATTTTCTAATGAACAATATAAGTGGGTGTGATGATGTATCCAATCACGAGATGATGCTAAAATATGTGACCCCGTAGCCTAAAGCGTATATCACTAATCCTAGGAATGTCACATGAGAAAAAGCATATTGAATGATGAATGTGTGAGGGTGATGAGGTCCATTTGATGTGTATACCCTCAACAATCTAGTATGGACCATGTGACTAGAGTTTGTCATCAGGTAGTGAGTGAAAAGCGTAGAGGTGAATGTGCAAAATGCGTACTATGTGTAGTAGGGTGAACATTATGTAATGCAATATGTGTAGATGGTCTAAGATGTAAGATGACATGCATGAGGTGTAAAAACATGTAATATGTGATAACTACACGGGGTGATGTAAGTAGGATGCAAAATGTAGAATGTATGAAGACATGCAATATCCATAGTTTGTAATGTGGTGTGCAATGTGTAGATGAAAAGGATCATGTGATGATATGTGGTGCCTAATGTGTAGTTACTACTCTAGAGTGTTTGAGGTTTATGTGTAGAGAATGCCCTAAATATTCTAGTGTGAACCGAAGCACAAAGAACATCATTGGGTAGTGATGATGTGTGTAGTGTAGATGACTATGCATATGCTACAAGATTTATGTGTGGTATGACAGGTGTGTGGATGCTAGGATGGCGGGGTGTGTGTGGATGATATACCCCAAGCATGTAAGATGTAGAAGTCAATCATGTAATATCATCTAGGAGGTCATCATTGTCATGGTCAAAACCGAATGAACAAGCATCCGAGACCTGGTAAGTGATAATGTCGTGTTGGTCACGTAATGAGCCATTAAGGTGTAGGTTATACATACCCATAACATATTATTCATTAGTGAAGAGTGGTAAGGGACACCCGTATGCATACTAATGCATACTAGTGAATAATATTTTGTGTATAGCTAAGAAAATAACTATTACAAATGAATACACAACCAAAGGGAATGGGAAATGATATATCGGTATGATCAGGGTCGAGTGTGCCCCTAATGTAATCAATCCAAGATTGTCCTAATGTAAGTGGTGAAGGGAGAGAATGTTGTGCAAGGAAGACTTGGAGATGAAAGACACGTAGACCATATGTGGTAGTAATGTAAAAAAATCCATGATAAATATGAGAAGAATGTGGTGGAGGAGAAAGGTCCTCAAAAGAAAAACCTAGATGATTCAAGCCCTCATGTGTACATACAATGTCATCACAAGTAGGATCAAATGAAATATGTTCCCAATAAGAATTATTCAAGAAGGAGCTAAAGTGATGTCGATGTGGAGACACACCCCTAATAAAAATCATAGTAGTAGTAGAAGAAGGGGATGCATAGGTGCGGTTGACACTTTGAATCTAACATATAAACGACACCTTCAAGTGGTGGTAAATGTGGAAATTCATATATGGGTTGTGGATCATCATTAGAGTAGGAAATGTAGTATTTGGATCATGGTCACAATATTGGTATGGGTGACGATCACGAAGAATAGTATACTCAACATTTTCATGTAAAAATTTGACACAATGATGTACTGTAGAAGTGACAACTTGCATAACATGTAGCCATGGTATACCAAGTAAGAAATTATATGAGACCAGAAATTCAATGAAAAAGAAGATTGTGTTGAGATTTTTTGGCCCTACAGTGATAGGATGAACAATGTGACCTATGTATGGGGAACTGAACCATCATATAAACAAAGTGAAAGAAATGATGGACTAAGATTGGTAGAAGAAAGACCATTCTTTTAAAGGAATGATATAGGACAAAGCTTAAGTTTAGATTCATTAGCAATTAAAGTGTACTTGATACCCACATTGTAAATGTGAATCATAATATGTAAGGGTGGGTCATTGTCAAAAGTGTTAAGATCGACATGAAGATTAGATTTTAATGCTATATGTTGAGAAAATGCATCTAAGAAAGTTTGATATACTAAGTCAGGATGCATATTAGCATGAATGCGAGTAGTAGCAAGATGTTGGATTTTATGCCTTAAATAAGGATTTGCTAGCAAGTAATCATTGATTGAGATACTCATTATGATGAAACTATAGAATGAAATGAAAATAAGGAGGACCTTGTTGTATCCGCTCAATTTTACCCACCCTTTTGAATCTAATTTCGTGAAAATTGGATCCTCGCCATGGAAGAAATTCGTGTTTCAAACTCCTCATATGCTTGTTTTCATTTCTCATGGTGGTTTTAATCAAATTCCTCACTCTTCTACCGTTAGAATGTTTTACCTATTTTTAATGGATGGGAAATGATTTTAGTTCTTCTTTTATGTGTTTTGAATGTGGGGACCTTACATCTTTTGTTTTTAACCTTTTGCAGAGAAATTAATTCTTCATCGGGAGCAAAATGGCATTTTTCCCACAACTTCCTACGTTTTTTTCCTGTAAAATTCTTGCTCGAAAGGTGAAGCTACACATTTGTTTCCTATTGGGCCAATTTGGATGGGTTTCTTTTTGAACTTATCACTTTTGGTGATTTTGAATTTTTTTCAGATTTTCCCTGCATCCCCACCGGTCCCGATCGGGCATTTGGAGTAGTTTTGGCAGAAGTTCGGGGCGACGGATCCATTTTATTCTCTAAGGCATTAGAGAAAAAGGGTGGAAAGCACTAAAATGACCCGTGGACCCACCCAAGCGAAAGGATAAATTATGAGTTGAAATCCACAGCAAATCAGAAAGGGACACGTGTTCATGTTGAAAAGTCAATGGCGGAGGCATGGACTTTCAGGGGAAAGGTTGGAATTTTCCCCTTTTCAAAATAGATAAAGTATAAAACTAAAGTGTGTTCCCACACCCAGTTAGGTGATGCCACGTGTTGAAGGATGAAATCGGAACAGCGGGCATGTAGAGGAAATTGAGAATTTGAGCCTTTTTCACCAAAAGGTTAAAATGTTGCAAATTGGGCCACACCCCCTTTTTCCAATCGTGATGTGCCACGTGTTCATGTTGAAAAGTCAAAGCATGCCGGTGGAGGTTTTTGAGAATTTTAGATTTTTGTTAAAAAGAGTTTAAATGGTAGATTTGGGTGCATTTCCTCACCACTCGGATGGCGCCACGTGTCGGATTTTGGTGGAGGTACAAGAGGGCGAGCAAAATCAGAAATTGCACTTTTTTTCCCAAATGTCAGGAAATGTAGTTTTCTCCCCATGACCATCGTTACTTGGATCTTGAAACGTGTAGGGTCCAAATTTGAAGATAAAAGGTGGGAGAAGATAGCCAAATGCACTCATTTGGTTTTGATGCCGATAATGAACGAGCTCTGAAATGCAAAGACGGATCATTTTTCATTCTTTTTCTTTGTATCTTTGTTGTTTCTCCATGAAATGTTTTTTTGGTTTATTATGGAGCCAAATTGATAAATTTGAAGGGATGTAAAGTTTGATCATCGAGAAAATGGATTTTATCGGACATACGCGATACAAAAGGGGAGAAAACTTACCAAGAAGCACTTGAGTGCTATGGAAGTGGTTAAAAGGTGGAAATGGTAGGACCACATGAAGAAGAAAATCATGAGATGCCCCCTGTTAAAATAATCATGCTCGAACTAACAAAATATTTGCTTTTTGAACCTTTAGTTTTCATGAATGCATTTGTTTCATGTCACTTTCCAAAAGCGGATATGTAATAAACATTATTCCTTTCGGATATTCTTTTCTTGGGGATAAAGTATGGATGTATATGAATTGTTATAAGAACATGGTTTTGACCATGGTAAAAAAGGGGGATTCTGGTTTTCTGGGAAGGTTGTAAATTATAAAGTAATTCAATACAAAAGTTCTTTCTTTTCTTATTTTCCTCTGTTATATCTTTCTCTCTCCTTGCTTGATTCAATGGATCATTTGTTTTGCATTCAACAAAAACTTTGTGTTCTGGTCTGTGTGAATCTTTAGAACTTTGTGTTTGCATATTTGTGTCGGGGGTGAAGTAATTGATCCTTTTCTGTATTTTCTTGGTTCAATGTAAGTAGGGAGATAATCTGCTATCTATATTTCCCAAAATCATTGTTGTTTTCTTCCTTCTTCCATCTCCATATTCTTCTATTCCTTCTGATTGATAATATTTTAAGTATGAAAACATCCCAGTATATTAGGGTCCAAACATTGAGAGTTATATATCTATACATTTGTTTTTACTAATTTTAATAAGGGAATCTCTCACATTAAAGAAGAGGAGGTACTTTTGTCCACGACCAGGTGTGGTTTCAACTCATGTTTCATTATGAACACCAACAATTTTTGGTGACTCTGCTAGGGAATTCATTGCAAATGGATTACGGTTTTGAATAACAAATTCTTGATCATCTTTGATCTGGTGACTGCAAGATACACTCGGGGTAGAAGAACCCTTGGGGAAGAAGATCCTCATTTCCAACTTTTGGATCATCAAGGTTTGTCTCTCCCTTCATCAACAAGAAAAAGAAGAGGAAAAGGTCTATAAGCACTCCTTCCGCTAGAGATAGAACTTCTCGGGAGTGAAATCCTTTAAGATCAAATCAGTCCTAATTTACATGCTTTGATTCTCACCGATGTTTCAATTCTTCTCTCGAACAATATTTCCAAGGATGACAGCTCCTCTACCTTGGGGCCAAAGGGTTGGGCCTCTTGCTCTTCCCCAGCTATTGCATGAAGTTCCTAGAGGCAATAGAAAGAATTTCCCTAAATTCGAGGTGATGGAAAGGTTCATCTAGATGAACATATTATAGCCTTCATTGTTGATTGTGGTGTTCTCGAAGTTGAACATGAGGATATCTTTGTTAGAATTTTTGTGGAGAAATTGCAAGATAATGCTACTGATTGGTTCTATCATCTCCCTGCTAGATCCATCACCAATTGGAACACCATGACGACCTAGTTTGAGGAGTGTTTCAAACCTGCTGAGGATGTACATGCCCTCTTGGCCTAGATTTCTCAAAACAAGAAAGAGTCACATGATTCCATGAGGGAATTTGCAGCCAAATTCAACAGGCTGGTTAATAGGATCCCACAAAACACACGCCCCGTGGATCAGATTCAGAAATGTTTCTTCCTTAATGCCCAACTGCCTAAAGTGAGCTATGCACTTAGGAGAGCCAATCTTGCCACTTTGGATACTGATCAGAGATTTACTGTCAATGTTGAAGATGATCTGATCATGTCTAGTAAGCTAAGGAGAGATTCATCCAAATCCAAAGCATCTCTTTCTTCCACATCTTCTCCGGAGATGATGTAGATCAATTGGTACGTTGAAACTTGTTAACGATCTTATCACATTACCAAAAATGTCTAGTATTTGTTGACTAGTATTTGTCACAATATTACATTGTCTGTTTCCCTAAATGAACATGAAGTGGATTTATCGCATCCAACTAAATTTTTCAATGAAACTTTACTTCACAAGTCTTGAATCCCTACATGTATACCATAAGGCAATGTCAAATTATTCTGTTGTAGTTCTTATCAAATTAACACTAAATACTCATTCAAAGTATTTATAGTTCCCTGTGTGTAAAATATAGAATCCTATTACGAGGTATTTTGTCGCTAATACCGGATATTCCAACCAAAAATCTTCAACTCCCTAAATGAGTAATTTTTGAGGCTTCCCAATTGAATCTATAAAAATAGCTTATAATTAAATTAGACTTCCCAATTTGATCAATAAAAATATCTCAAAATATTTTTATAATAATATTTTTTTAGTAATTTAATCATACAACTTATACATTTATACTCTCAACTTATAAATAGTGAAGATATAAATACTCCCAACTTATAAATGTATAATATCAACATATAAAATAAAGAGTGAACATATGAATGTATCTTCCTTCTAATGTTTAGCAACATCATTATTAAAACATTTTGAAATGACAAATAATTATTTAGTATTTGCTTGATCCCAAATTTTGAGGCCCTCTACAACACTTAATTCTTGAGACAATATTAGGGTTAAGATTTTGTACAAATTGGTCACCAACCACATATCTTTGGAATAATTTCTCCACTTGCTTTTCCGCCAACCATAAAATTTTATGGAGGGTTTACCTTTACACATAAGGTGATATATAATATGTCTTTAGAACTGAAGGAAATATCATCTCTACTCTAAACATTTTGTAGATATCTTATTGAAGCGCATTGTTTATATTACAATGTTCTTTTCCCCAAATAAGTATTGGATTCAATTCAATTTATAATTTTTTATTGAAGGCTTTTGTCGATTTTAACCTCGGAAGAAGTGAGATTGTCAAACCACAATCCCACTTCCAATTATGGTGATAATAACTTTATTAAGTATTTTAGGCTACCTCGCAGGTTGATTGTTGAAATTAAATGCCATCTCCTTAGGAGATGATTGGTTTTTCATATAGAAATCCCTCCAAATCTAAAATCAATAAATAATTATTTTGGCTAAATGCGGGAAGTAAATAATTTTATTTTTAATCGACCGTATTTTAATTCTTATTAATTAAAATAAATAACACTTTAGGATGCTACCACTTATCGATCGAGCTTGTGAATTACCTTGCATACCCATGGTGGTTATTTTGATACACATTATATTTTAAATAACCATTAAAAAATTCATAATCAATTTCATACCATGGTAAATGAAAGAATAATTCAACATTTTTTAATGTGGAGTGTCAAATTAAAAAAGCATACTGATCTCTGTGGTAATATGGTAAGTTCAAGATCAATTGTTCTCTGAGTTGTGAATGAATTTTAGTGACCACTAGGCTATGCTTTTATTCATTGAACTACCCTTTGGTAGACAAAATTTCTGAACCATTTATCTAGATTAGTGACCACTAGGCTATGCCATTATTGGTTGGACTATCCTTGGCCAAAGAACCTTCGACGAGGCTACCAAAGTGTTCGTCTACACATACCCATGAGCGGGATCAAGCCTTATGTAGTTATCTTTATTATGATGTTGAAAGTATTAATTATGTAAGGAAAATAAATTTAATTTAACGTAATTAATCAATATGTAGAAGGGAAATAATGACACAATATTGAAAGTATTAATTATATATGGCAACACAATGTTAGTTCCATGTAATTAGCTACTATGTAGTAGGAAATTGTGTCTAGTGGTTACCAAGTCTTACTACTCTTTTGTATTGAACGTGGGTGAATAGATTTTGTTAAGCTCTATAGTTTCTCTTATATTATTATTATAGCTTACAAATGGATTTTCTTAAACTTTATCTTCCACCATATATTAAGCATCAAAACTAATATCTGTTAGTTATCAAATAGTAAAAAAAATTATGGAGCTTTAACGGTCGTCATGCTTCGTATGGGCATGGTCTCATATGAATATAAAAAATAGGCCGCTTGGTTATTCGTTTTTCTAAAATGGTTTGTATGTGTTAATTGTTATGGTTTCCAATAAATTTTTGGGGCTTATAAATGGTTTTGTTTATAAATGCACATGACTAACATACCAAATAATGACTATGTATTCTTGTGTGATGCATGCATGTACCCTCTGCATTTAGCATCGAACTATAAAAATATAGTATTTTTAAATAAATGAAAACCCTGACAATTGATAACATAGTGCATAGTGAATATTTTTGTAAAACAAGTAAAGGTCAATCGACAAGTTGTTTCGTAATGATTCATTAGTTTTTTTGTAGTGACATCTCATGAAACAAGTTGAACTATTTGTACATAAGGAACTCGATCATCTACGGTAATTTAAAGTGCCTGGAGCTCATGCTTACTTCCTCTATTTGTTGGTTGTCTACATAAATATTGAATGTATAAGTAGCTTATATCAGTTCAAATCCATTAAATAAAATGATTATTTCAAGTTTTCTTTGTCGACAAACCTTTTTTTGAATAAGAATAGTAATAATTTAAAAATATTTCTTGATCATGTGTCTCAAAAATAAAATTAATGATTATATCAAAAGAAATATTTTACAAAAATCAGCAATCACACACTCGCATTAAATGGATTATTCCAAAGAAGAAATGATAAAGTTGATAGAAGATGAAAGGGATATGCACATTGATAAGTAAAATATTTTGTGTCTTCCATACTTACTTTGGTATATTATCTTCCTTTGAAATCACATAATTCTCTAAATTTTTTTGAGCCTCAACGGGAAGAACTTTTTCTACCTCAAGGTCTATTTTTTATTTTTGCTAATTTTTCAACTCCTTGGGAATCAAATTTTCTTTTTCCTTTTCTATCCTCTCCCAAGAGTACAAACAATTGGAAATGGTGATATTCATGCAATATAAATTTTTCAATAACATTGGATTCATTGCATGTTCTTTGATATAATATTATATGGATTTTTATTTTTCAAATACTTCATAAATTTTCCTCTTGTTTTTCTCTCACCTTTTTCTCTCTAGAAGTAAGATTCAAATGTATCTATAATAACACCTACATTAATAGATATAGTTATCCATACATCCCATGATTTCACTTTATTAGCTAGTACTGATAGTTCTTCATTGGTCATTCCTCTTGCAGCCCTGAAGGAATTGGTTGTGAATCTTGCCAGTGAATTTGGATGAAAGTTAGGATGATTATCCTTAAAAGGTGAACAAGAAAGGAAACATGATCTAAATAAATCAAATGTTTTTTTTTCATTTATTCCATATATCCTTAGGAAATAATAGAAAATTCCATTTGTCATAAATACTCTCTAGCTTTTGCACAACAAAAATAACAAGACATTACTTCTCAAAGCTACGCATTCAAAGGACAAATAGAAGTTTTAATTTGTGCATATTACTAAAATATATGCTAATAAATAATGTAATAAAATTAAAATCCATTACCTTCCACTCCCAGTTCAGGCCTCTAAGAACATCCTATTGATTACCAAACCTATTGATCCTCGTAGAGTAGACCAATAAACTTGGTTTCAATCCAAGTTTTTTTGCTTTGTTTTTTTTTCTTGCAAATATTAACAATGGATTCTCTAGATGATTTTGAATATGGAATGTACCCTTTGAAACTACAACCTTGAATGTAAAAAATTGTAAGTATCTTCGAATAATTTTTTTTTTGCGAAGAAATTGTATGTTGGTCATCTAGTATGTATAATTGAACATCACCCCTTTTTAGGTCATCTAGATCATCAAGTTCCACAACCTCCTTTGTAGAGTCCATAAGGGAAGAAATTTCTGTCCCTCTATGTAGGAATAACATTTATCAGCTTGGAATTCATAAGAAGGTCAACATTCTCCACATCTAAAGGATGGTATTGATATTTTGGAGGTGCTACATGGAAATTTGAAACATCAATTAAAAATACTTCACCATCAAACAAAAACAAAGATAAATGTTGAATGGTTGAAGATTCTACTTTCTCGAATATATTGGTTTCTTTCTTCAACAATGCAACCGATTTAGTATTCTTTTTAACCCATGCAACTTTGACTTAGATGGGTCAATCTATAATTTAGATAAATAAGTTCACCTTAGGATATTAAATAGCTTGGCTTGTTTTGGAGGATAAATAAAAAAATTTCTATTCAAATTATGACAATCAAAAGAGTTAGTATTATATCTATACAATGTTTGGAAGACTGAAATCATACCATTATGAATTTCAACTACATTTACACACCATGTTTTGTCGAGTCTATGAGATTCTCCAAATTCGAACCATGTTTAGAATAGGAACTAATATGGTTTTCATTTGAGGATTCCATTTCTCGTTTCCTAAATAAGGAAAATTCCAACTCCATATCTAGAATAAGACACTTATTGATTTTAACACCAATACGTTCAAGCTAAACACACAGTGTTCCCAAATCAATAACTTTTGAGGATAGAACCATACCATCTTCCTCTTGTAGACCATCATTATCAAAAAATAATCACAATTCGGCATGGTAGTTTTCAGGGGAATGTATTTCTAAAAACCATTCCTCATCTATTTTCTTCCAATACTTTGTGCCTTTGATGAATGGAATTTCGTGAATGGAGTATGAACTATGGAATACATATTACCTATAATTGGAGTAGATAAATAATAATATATATATATATTCATATATATATATATATATATATATATATATGCATATATCAATGTTTTTGGTCATTTTCTCATAAGTAATATAAGGATTAGCCTAACGAATGCCAACCTCTAGAGTTACTTACTTTGTATCAATGCAAAGCAACTAACTTAATGGTTAACAACCACTATGCTTTGACTCAACATGGTATCAAGTGAAAATATCCATTAAATTTAGTATATGACATTCAAATGGTTATCATAATCCGTTATTTGTTGATAAACATTACTTTTGAATTAGAATTACCTTTTGGCTTCAAGGATTTATAGTCTCTCACTCTAAATATTTGGTAAGATTAACAAATCAATAATAATGGAACTTATCCTAAAGTGTTCAAGCTAATTATCACACATTGAAAGGATCAAAAATCATTTACACCTATTGAAAGGATTATCCTTGAGTCGAACAACCTATAACATTCCTTACATTGTATGAAAGGAACGTAAGAAAATATAGAGCTTAGAGACCCTAGGCTTCCCATCAAAATATAAATGGACAACATAAAAAATTCCTTATTGTTCATTAATATACATATAGAAAGGAATATATTAGAGGTTGTTAAGATCTAATATTTCTTAATTTGAATAGAGTGTTGGAAAAAAATCTTCTTGATGGAGTTAGCGGTCACTAAGCATTTTATTTATACAAGTCGATGTGAAATATGTGTGCAACAAACATTCTATAGTCGAGAGGATTATATGGCTTTAAAAAATCAAAGTAAGATATTTAAATCTTAGTGGTCACTAGGTAATGACTCAAAAATATATAAAATGCAAATGGGAAGGATTATGATTTTCCTAAATGTAAGTATGGCTTACGCCACCTTATAAGTATCTATAGAAAATGTAGTTTCAAAGGCAATGATGGGTTCTTCCTAGTTGGGAAAAAAATGTAATGATTAGAAACATTTATAGGGTGCTATTACAACAAGTGTCTACCTTCTCTTACTTTTTTTATTTGTTAGATTTATAATTCATACTAACCAAAATTATCCCAAACCATTCAAACCTACGTTAACTTATTGAAAGGATCATTCTTCATTGGCGCCAACCATTAGTGTTCGTTACTTTGTATCAAAATAGAGTAAAAAAATTAATCTTAGAAGATGTTAGGATTCAAATCAAAATGATATCAACCATAATTATATCACTCCGAGTATTACTTTTGAAATGGTTATAATACGACATTTTGTGTCGATCAATATTAGTTTTGAATAAAAAGTAGTCTCGTAACGCAAGGCTCTAAATTATATCACTTTGAATATTTGGTAAGAATAAAAAATCAATAATAATGGAGGCTATCCCAAATTTTTCAAGACAATTATTACGCATTGAAATAATTAACATCCATTTGTACCCATTAAAAGGATTATCCGTGAATCATACAACCTCTAATTTTCCTTATATTACGGGAAAGGAACGTAAGAAAATATAGATCCTAGTTTCTACTAGGATTCACCTCAACATATAAATGGACATCATAAAATATTCCTTGTTGTTCATTAACACTTATTGAAAGAAATAGATTAGTAGCTACTAAAACCTAATGTTTCTTATTTTTAATAAAGCGTTGGAGTAACAAATCATAGCAATGAAGCTTAGCGATAGCTAATCATTTTCTATTATATGAGATGATGTGAAATACGTGTGTATCGAAATTATTTAGTATAAAGGATTATATCGAATTAAAAATTAAAATGATATATTTAGAGCATATCACTCATTAGGTAATGCCTCAACAAACAATCAACTACAAAAAGAAAAGATTACACTTTTTGTAAATGTATGTCCCTTCTACATGATGTATAATAGCTTTAAACTTCTTTTGGTTATAAATAATACTGCTAAAAGGAATGCAATAGTGGTTTTTAAGCTTGGTTTAATTTTTATCTATACATAACATTATGGAAATGAAGAATAAGAATGGAGATAAGTGAACGACAGGAAATAATTATATTAAACATGTCAACATAAACAACATACGCAGGTCGAAGCCCAAGATTTATGCCTCACATAATAAGTTTACTAATGTGAAAGGTAAATAACACCAAAAATTGACCAACAAATGGATATTTTAGAAATTTCAAGCCATGTGTCATCTTCTTAGTGGGCATTATTTGAATAATAATGTTTCGGATTTATATAGGTTTGTACATCTTTAAAATTATTTTTATGCGAGTTCTTCAAATGTAAATTTATTAATAACGATGTCAATTGTAATGTGCTATAATTGTCAAGTTCAAACGTGACATGTGTCACATTTTAATTAGAAAATTATATTAAATTAATGTGCCTTATATCTAACAATGTTAGTACCAATGTTGATAAAATTAAAATTAAATACGAACTTTGACTTGTTTATAAAAAAGTGCTTATATTATTTTATTGAACTATCAAATTCTGTTAGTGTCACGATGGCCCTCCTCAAAAACCCTATCTGATATTTTCCCCAGAATTGACTGTCTGCTACTAATAATCCATCTGGTGGCATCAACGCTTTGGACTTATAGGCCTCTGATGCTTCTTTGGACGCGTAGATCTATAGCGATGGTGGTGACTACTCCTGGGTGTGTACCTTAATATGTTCTAGTTTCTGCACCATTTTCTATCTCTGGTGTTAGTGACAAGGATCTCTTGCATGAATGTGTAGGAAATGTGAAGCCCTATTTCTTGCATGTTGCAGCCTATACTGTGTCATCTTGTAAATCACTTTCTATTGCCAAATCCATTCCATCGGTCTCTTTCGAGGATTTAGTATTAGAGTCTAAATATTTGTGTCTCCAATCGGGGTTTGATCTTATGCTTCAAAATTCTATGGCCTAGGATTCTTCTTCTCCATTCATTAATCTCTTGAACTAGTGCCCCCTCTTGTCCGGTAAGATGAACATTCAACCTTGTGTAAGGGGTTTTTATTGTGGTTTTCAATTTAGATGATGACAAGTGATTCTATCATATTAGAAATATGGGAACTGTAGCATCATCACTTGTTGATGAAACCATGATTTTTGACCTTCAATCCCCTCACTTATACTTGATTATCTCATCTCCCGCTATAATTCAAGGTGGAGGGGTGTTTGATTGACATTGGAAATTTCTTATCTATTGATTCCAAAACAAAACTCTACATTCACACTACATATATGCGAGAATATTAGTGGATCTAGATACATATTTGGATATTCTAGCTTCCATTGGTCTCAAAGTATTGAATAGGGTTTGGTCATAACCTATGGATTACGAAGGCCTACCATTCGGATGCATGATTTTTTTCCTTGAGCATATTGCTACAAATTGTCATAAAGTAAAGTGGTAGTTTAAGGAAAAAGTTTCTTGGTGGAAGGATTCCAATCCTAGCTTATTGGTTGTTGGGGAGGATTCAGATTCCTATTTAGAAGATCCGGTGGGGGTTATTGAAGATCATGAAAATTTCAACCGCCGGTTGAGACTCGGAGTTTCCCCACCGGGATAGGGGTGGGAAAGGTGGAACATGTGGTGACTCTCCCTTTAGGGGAGGAATCTTCATCAATTGTTGGAACCAAAGAGACCTCTAGTATTTGGCTTCCATTTCACCCAGATGAAAACTTAGATCCTAATCAGAGTAGAGGATGGATAGTCATAAATTGAAAAAGAAAGGTATGCCTCTCCATATAATGAGATTACGATCTCAGGATCATGATCCTTTGGAGTAATCTATTTGTGTTGTAGTCGTGGTTACTTCAGCCTCTCTCTCTCTCTCCTCTCTTGTTCTTCACTTTGGTAGCTTTGTGGCCTTATTTCTTGTGTTTATTGTGGGTCTCTTCTCTTTAGGGATTCAATGTTTTGTCCAGGACTTAAGGGCTTTTGTAAAAGGATACGAATCCTTCCAAAATTTTCTCTTTACCCCTTTTCCAAAAAAACTATAAAATTATGTTTATAATTCATTAATTTTGTTTAATTTTAATATATTTTACTATTTTTATATTAATATATTATATAGACATTAATAAAGTATGCTATTTTGAATTTACGCTATTTATTTGGGTAACTTGTGTAAAAATGGGATATCAAATTTCTATTTTATTTCTTTTGACATAACATTTGAAAGCAATGTTATGATGTTCCACACATTTCAAAACAAACAATTTCATAATTTATTTTCCCTATCCTAAGGGTTTTTCAAATTTCAAATTCCCCACTTTTTCTTAAAGAGGAGAAATTAAAATTTTCAAATTTCAATATCTTACACTTTTTATATTTTTCAAAATTTCTTACGTGGAATGTGCGAAGAAGTGTATTAAATATCTCCGAGTAAAGTAGATTGGGTTTTCAATTTTTTTGGCCTAGTAGAAAGGTATTCTTAGAAATTAGAATATAATACTCGTGTGTCATAGTTTGCGAGAGACAGTGCGGGGAATCATAGAGCGTTTTTACAAGGAAAAATGAAGCGAGTTCTAATAATTTGATATACGAGTAGGTACACAAAGGAGGTACAAAAATGGGGTTAGAATGAGAAAGCACACAAAGGACGTTACAAAGAGGATCACATATAAAATTTTTCACAGAAAGCAGATGGAGGTTGGGCATACATCATTAAACAAAAAATCATTTCATATATTACTTAAATGTATTTATGAAAAGCAACCATAGTAAATGTGTATCTTTTTTTATTGTGGGTTTTTTCAATTAATTTATATTCGACAAGTACTTATGTTTTGTGTCATATTCTATAGTGCCCACCTTATTCCTCATCATCATTTTCAGTTTTATTGACTCATTGTATCATGATATTATAATGACATATATATTGCTACTATGTTTCTACTATTTTGATGTTGATATTTTTATATGGTATGGGTTTGTGCTATCACTAGGATAATAACTCTTTGACATTGTGAGTTATTGATGGGGCATATGAGGCCAATATTTATTGATCATTTATGTATTGAGATGATGCCATGACTGGATTTTATTATGATCTCTTGTTGTCTATTGGATTCATCATGGATATATTGTTGTAAACTTTCTTGTTACTTTGGATGATTATTTATATCATGATGTACTTTCTTAGCTAGTTGTGATCATGTATGGATGATCGTTATGATGTATATATATGTTATTGTATTTATTATTAGTGTTAGAAAAATATGATGTTTTCCTTGAGTGTGTAGGTGACAGGTGTTTATCCATGTGAGAAACTTGGGACTCGGGAGACATACTCTAACTAGCATGACGGGTCTTAAGCAAACAAATTTACTCCGTCCTTGATGATTGTGGTACTTTGTTCATCCTAATTTTGTAGACACAAAATCATGCACTTTAGGTATTATTTATCCCAATTTTATACTAATATTTAGAACGTTCTTGAATGAATAAAGTACTAATTAAACCCCATCTTTTGGCCATCTTTTTTTATTTTATTTCATCATTACCAACCTTTTACATCCGCATGCCCAGTCAAATTTGGTCATCTCCCATTATTTTATTTTCAATCGGGATACCCATGGGTGCCCTAGTCAACTTTCCTACCACTTTTGAGCTCTTTCTATCCATTTTAGGTCTTTATCTTTTTGGTGGGCGTCATTTTGGGGTTAATTATGAAATTAGATCAAGAGAAACCTATAAATATAAAGTTATGAAACCATAATGAGGGACCTAACATCATTTACTACTATCATCCATCTTGAGTTGCATCTATCTATTACATTGGAGATCACTTGCATCCACATAGCTCTATCAAAAGGCACAAGGCTAGGACATCTACATGACACTCCATAGGGGGATTTTATTCTATTCCATACACACATACTATTACATTTTCTACATTTAGTTATTGCTCGCTACTTCACAAAGTGTGACTAGCATGAGAGCACCTAGGGAAAATTATGCACACACTCACCAAAACTACATTTGGGTCCGAAATGTAGTGCAACGCTTAGTTAGTAAGCCCATTGTTGTGGCAGCTGAGGTCAATCTAACCCATTCATTTACATTATTTTTTTTTAGGGTTTTGATACTCCTTAGTATTTTGTAGGTCTTTTCATCATCTTGGAATATCAACGACATCTAGAGCAGTACAAAAATGCTAATGCAATAGACAATGAGGGTTTAGACCATCGCCAAACCTATGAAGATTGGTTTTAGAGATTTTACACATGCGAGGGCACCTAGTTTGTAGACTAGAGTGCATGTAGGTGCCCCGCCCCCTTTCCAAGTGCTCTAGTCTAGCTAGATACTCTAGATCTATCCTTTTGAAGCTTCTACATGTTCTTTCCTACTTCCAAATTCTCCAGTCAGCTCGCAACACGAGTTCCATGAGCATCTTCTATTCAAATTGAGTTCTTTCCTCTTTTCTCTTGCACTTTAGGGTTAGAATTTTCTTTTGCATAGTTACTTGGTCACTTATATACTTCTTTACTACATTTATTTACTTTATTTACAATTGTAAATAGCTTAGATTAATTATACCCACATACTTAATATTAGTTAATTTTAGTTAATCATTTTGGTGAACCTGAATTGATCATTCACACTTCTAGGTTCTTCATTCATCCTATGGTTTTCTTTCTTTTTCTTCCATTTTATGCCCTTTACCCATAGTGGTCATTTTGGATCACTTCAATACTATGATCTCCCTTTATTTACCCATCATACCTCTAAGTCAATGGTTAATAAAACTACATCCATAGCTGAAAACCCTTTAGATAATTCCACTGGTTCCTCTCCATGAGATAGAAGAATATAATAGTGAAATGTCTTACGATGAAGAGACCAATTTTTACCAAGACCAACTTAACACTATTACAAAAGTTTTCCAAGCATTGCATGAAAACCACAATCATCTCCCTCATGTCTTGCATGCTCTAATCATCACTCAATGGGCTCGTGATGCTTTAACTGCCATAGTTGCTTCCTCTTCTCCCATGGTCTCCTCTCCACCCAATTATGTTTTCGATCCCATTTGCACTAGCAAGGTTCCCACCATTCACCCTAGTACTCCTCCTTTGCATCTTGGTTCCTCTTCAAACTCCCCAGATTTGACCTCTTTATATCAAGACTTATAAACCTAGATTCGGCGGCTTCATGTAGCTACTTCACATGCATCACTATCTCTAATTGCTACATACTCCTTTTGCACCTGCCATATCTACTTATACATTACCACCAAATTTTATCTCTCCTAAGCTACCTATATTTAAAGGCCATGGTGACCCATAAGAGAATATCTCGAGCATTACATATAGCATGCCTTGACTATGCAGATGATCATATTATATTAGAAAATATCTTCACTCGTAGTTTGTAGGACTTTTCAATGTGTTGGTTCTATGACCTACCTATACATTTGGTAGTCTCTTTCACACATCCGGCCAATGCCTTATTTATTTCTCTATAAAAATTTGTTTTAATATCTCCTATGATCAACTAACACAACTCAAAAAAGGGTCTAACAAACACTTATTTTACTATGTTTTGTGTTATAAAAATAATTTAGCCAAGATGTCTAATTTCCTCACGAGATCCCAAGCTTAAGGACTTATTTATTCAGAGTCTATTACCACCTCTATAGGAGAGTGTTCTCTTTGAGACTTCTCCTTCATTTGATAAAAATTTTCATACTCTCAAGCTTCATGAGACTAAACTATTAGCCATAGGAAAACTTAAATATCAATAACAAACATTGTCATCCACATGCTTTCAAAGTAAGCCACCATTCAAATCTTATACAACTAAACCCATGGATGAAAAAACCACTATAAACGCAGTCTCTACTCTTGAGGAGATTTAACCACAACTATACAGATGTAATTTTAATAATATTAGTACACCTCTGAGAGTTTTTCTACCAAAATCATCGATAGTAATCTTATTACCCTACCGTCGCCTTTGTAACTCGATCCATCTCGACCCAAAGGGCATAATTTTGATGAAAGTTCTTATTGTGATTATCATCAATGCATAGGACATTCCACTGATCGTTGTTTCTGGTTATGACATCTCATTCAAGATTTTCTTGACAATGGTCAAATTGAGCTTCTAGAATCTACAACCTCTACACCTATTAATGAAAATCATAAACTTAAAATCTTTAATAACCCCTTACCAAAACACAATACAAAAATAACCGATTCCTCTACTAATTATGTCCATCACACGGCACCCCCTTCTTAATCGGAGATCTTGATTTGTTAGTTGCAAACACTGATGCTTTGACACCGATAATTTTCTTCTCTGATCACGATTATCATGAAAATTTCACATCTAATCATTTACATATCAAGGCTTCTATTGGCTCAACCTCCATCAACAATACTAAGGTTGACCCATCATGGCCCGTTAGTGTATGCTCTATTTCACTTCTTAAGGCTATTGGTTATCCTCCTTCACAAATTGAGTACCCTTTCAACAAACCATTTGGTGTTATTAAGCTACATGTTACAGTTGGTCCTCTTACTATGTTTGTGCCTTTCCTCATTAGGAACACGGTTGACTAAATTGCATGGCATGCTTCTCGGTTTCAATTGGATTTTTCATTCTCAATATATCATTTCTATAAATCATTTGTGGCCAAAATTTATTCACAACAATCAATTCATTTCTATTGACGGTGTCCCTCCATCTACACCATGGTCATCATCTACTCTTGCCGTAGATAGCACACCACCTACTTCATCTAGCACATCACACTCCATGTTACTCAAAGCACAGTCTACGCCTAGTTCACCTACTTGAACATTGTCTACAATACCATATTGTTCCTCTAGTCCTACACATCAACATAGGCTCATTTCTAGGACAATCACTACATTGAGTCATAGGTCCCCACCTCGGTTTATTTTGGCTGCTTTCTCATCACATTCATATTCAACATCACGTAGATCTCCATCACTGACACATTTTACTATGCCACGACCTTCATCATATATTCATTCATCACATGCACATAGACTTCATTCACCAGAAAAACATTTGTCTACCATACCACTACTGTTAGAGCATGGTCCTATGCTTTCACCACCAAAGGAATCAAATGGAGGACCTTCATCCTTCACTATCATTTGTAATTTTACTCAATCATATATGCTTGGGGGGAATTGCATATATTACACTCCCCACTCACCCTAACATCCATCATATTTACATTTTCATATAGGCATTCTCATCACACGTTATAGCATTGACCACTACCCGATCACAAACTCTTGTGATTTAGTTCACACTTGACTGTTGAGGGATACATACTACACATAAACCAAACACATTGCACAGTAGGTTTTACCCATCACATTTTCTCACACATCATATTTCTTGCATACTACATTCTAAATTTCATCTACATTCACACACCTTATGCATTATACACATCATATTAGTATTCAACATACATACATTTATAATAAGGGTTGATTACAAACTTTAAATTTCATCTTACAAATTACACATTACATTCATTACATGGTCATCCATACTCATCACATAGGCTACACACATTGACTACTTTGCATCTACATTTCACGTGCATTTTACACTCTTAGGATATCTACATATCTTTCATATTACATCTTGCATTATGTCACATCATTCATGTTTTCACATTTCTATACACCATACATATCATCTACACCATATTTATATTCATCATATTACACTTCTATTATTTACTGGGTTTTCCCTACATAATACATACTACATAGCATGCATCTTAACACTACCAATTTATATACACACATTGTATTACATACTATTCATCATGTATTACAAATCTTACATACTCATCACATGGTCATTTATTATCATCACACATCTACTTGCTATACTCACCACACTATGACACATTTTAGTTCCTCGGTTCATACTGATTGTTGAGGGTTTACAAATCAAATGGAACTTATCATTATTACACATTCATCATTCAACCTTTCATCATGTGACATTACTAGGCTAGTGACATATGCTTTAGGCTAAATGGTCACCTATCCCTTCATCTTGTAGTGGTATACTCTTTAAGCTATATACCACTCCCTACTATTCATCTTGTTGTGGTATACTCTTTAGGTTACATCACCACTCCCTCTATTCATCTAGTAGTGATATACGCTTTAGGCTACATCAATATTTCGATCATCTTATCATTATATATTCTTTGACTATAGGGTTAATGCACACATTACTTTTATATTGCATATAATAAACACACAAACACATTCATCACAATGTGTTAGACACAACACACTATTTTACCATTTCCCGATGACACACTCTCATTTATGGTTCATTCTTGATTGCTGAGGGGAAAACCAAATGAACCTCATTGTATACATTTCTATTAGCTCAGGGGGCACGTGGCTGTTATCATCCATCTTGAATTCCATTCCATCCATCCACAATATATTACATATCTTGGTTTTTTTACTCTTTCTTGCATTTGCTTGTATATGGTCACTTTATTACACATGCTAGTTAGATATCTTATATGTCATTTATCTATACCATACACACATGCACATTCACACCTTTGTTCAATGGTGATCATATATACAAGTATTTTGCATGCATTATGGATGCTCTTCTTCTACCCATCCTACATTGGTCGCTAGGGGCATCCAAATTCATCTCTCACAGTGTTATTATTTCATTTTGTACTTAGCACTCTACATTACATGGTTATACATGATTTTGACATACTAGTTATCTTTCTAACATGCTAACGGGTGCTTCATGTGTAGTATTTGTTTGTAAGGATTTACTTTCTTCCATGGGAATCTGTTGTTTATACTTACTTTTTTTTATTACTATTGTATGCGAGCCTTGCCCTATGTTTGGTGTGCACACTTGTTTGTTGGATATGGCCACCATATAATTTTGAGTATCTTGCAACATCGTTAGTTGTGTCACATGTTTGCAACCCACTTTGGTAGTTTATAATTATCTTCTTGCATGTTTACTTGCATTCTAGCTTACACATTGTCTATGTAGTTTACACTTCTTTTCTACATGCATGCTTGTTTATACTAACACTTGTCTTTGGCTAGCCTCTTGTTTGTGCATGCCTTGGTTTTTACCAAGCATTTTCTAGGTATAGGTCATGTGGTTGGTCCTTTTTTGGGGTTACATCCTCCTATCAGCGACGTTGCATGCACCCCCAAAGAGGGTGGCATCATTTGGGGTGTTACATACTATATAGAGCTCTATACTAGTATAATCGAGTTCGCTTTCCTCCCTTGGCATTGTGGGTACATTTAAGTTTTGTTTCTACCCTTGGCATTATGGGTATATTTCAGTTCAATTTCCACCCTCGGCATTATGGGATTATACAACGAGTGGGTTCAAACCAGTCTACGAACCCCATACACAATGATTTTATAGGACATGGTTGTCCTTAGCATTTTGGGAGTAATTAAAGGTTGGAGGATACAATAGAATTCCTCCCTATACTTCTTCACCAGTGGTGTCAGATCATCCAAAAACCTAGGTAGTACGAGATATATCTTCACATATGATTCATGAAAGCAGTTAAAGGTTGGAGGATACAACAAAATTCCTCCCTATACTTCTTCACCTATGGCGTTGGATCACCCAAAAACCCAAGACAAGATATCCTCTTCTACACTCTTTCTCTCGACATGGATCAGCTACACATGTTCCATTTTTCATTTATATATTTTACATTTACATATTATTACATATACATACATGCATTTTACACATATATACATGTGTATTTGACTACTTGATTGTTTTCTCCTTACAGGTCCATCCGTATGAGAAACAAGCAATCAACAAAACAACTACAACAATGGAGTAAACAATGAAACATGCACGATAACACACACTATACTAACCATGCAGGTACACTACACACATCAACATCAGCACACATGTTCCACCCTAGGTTCACTCTCATCACTTTTTTGTGCATTTTCATCTTTAGTTTCCACGCTCCTCCATTTTTTTTTCATTCCATGCTTTATCTAGTCCTTTGACATGTTTCTACTACACTCTTCAAGGACATCAGGTACACATCTCTATCTACTTTATGTTACTGAGATTTCCTCTCACCAACATAAATTGGGTACAAATGTAGACATGAAATCATGCACTTTAGGTATTATTTATCCAGGTGTCATACTACTATTTAGAAGGTTATTGAGTGAAGAAAGTACTAATTAACCCCCATCTTTTGGCCATCTTATTGTATTTTATTTCATCATTAATGATCTTTTACATCCACATGCCCAACCAAATTCTATAATATCCCATTATTTTAGCCTCAATCTGGGCACCCATACTTTTACTAGGGTTCCCATGGGTGCCCCGGTACCACAAGGCGCCCTGGTCCCTTTTACACTTTCCCACCACTTTTTGGGATCTTTCTAGTAATTTTAGATCTTTATATTTTTGGCGGTCAGTCATTTTAGGGTTAATTATGAAATTAGAACAAGATAAAACTATAAATATAAAATTATGAAACCATAATGAGGTACCTAGCATCATTCACTACTATCATCCACATATTGCATTAGAGATCACTTGCATCCACATAACTCCATCACAAGGCACAAGGCTAGGAAAAATGCATCACACTTCATAGGGGAGGGATTATATTCTATTCCATACACACATACTATTACATTTTATACATTTAGTTATTTCTCGTTACTTCACAAAGTGTGATTGGCACAAGAGCACCTAGGGTACATTATGCACACACTCACTAGAACTAAGTTTGGGTCCTAAATGTAGTGTAGTTATCAGTTAGTAAGCCAACTATTGTGGCAACTGAGGTTAGTCTGACCCATTCATTTGAATTATTATTTTTTCTAGGGTTTTGATACTCCTTGGGCTTTTACAGGTATTTTCATCATCTTGGAATACCAATGACATCTAGAGTAGTTCAGAAAAGGTAATATGACATATAATAAGGGTTTTGAGACCATCCTGTCAAACATGTGAAGATTAGTTTCAAATATTTTTCATGCACTAGGGCACCCAGTTTGCAGACCAAAGCACCCATAGGCACCCCATCCCCTCTCAGTGTGCTCCGGCCAGCCGATACTTGAGAGCCATTCCTTTCAAAGATTTTGCATGGTTGTTCCTTCTTCCGATTCTCCACTCAACTCTGCGACATAGTCCCATGAGCATATTCTATTCATCCGAGTTCTTTCCTCTTATCTCTTGTACGTTAGATTTAGCATTTACTTTTGTATAGTTGTTTGGTCACTTATATATTTATTTACTGCATTTATTTACTTTATTTACAATTGTTCATAGCTTCAAGTAACTATCCCCACATACTACATATTAGATAATTTTAATTTATCAGGTTTAGACCTTAGATTATATATGGAATTTCACCCCTATGTTCTTGTATTAGTCCATCTCTTAACCATGTGAATTATGTGCACCTCTTGTTATAGTTTCTAATTGTTTAAACTTAACCTCTCTTGTTTAATGTTTGATCTAGTGCTTAATGCTAATACTTTTAGATTTTATTCATTTTTTCTTTGGGGTGTTTTGCTTAGGCTAAAGAGGGATTACGAAACCTATTTTGTGATTAGGTCAGCTGATTTCCCTTCTAAATGCCACATCTTTCCCAAAATCGGATTTGGGAAAGATGTGCCATTTAGGAGGAGTATAATGCAAAAAAATGACTTTATTTATCTTGCAAAGAGGCCCTATGCCCTATCCTAATAGTTGGGAGTTTTTAAAGGTAATTGAATCCCTCGACCCATATTTCCTCCTTTCACCCAATTTATCTTGATTGTTTGGTTATGTTTTGGGATTGAGTGCTTTGGTTTTAATTTCCTCTTTTCATTATTTTGATTTTTGGGGTGCAATTTTGGAGGTCTATTGTTGGATGAATCTTTGGTAAGGGGTGACACTTGACACCATCCCAGTGGATTTTTTTGTGGCCTCTTATCTTTTAATCCCTCATGTTTAGAAGAAGGTTTCTTTTGCTCATTTTTTGGTGGCATTGTTTTAGGAGAGATTGGGAGAAAGAAAGGGACTTGGTGAACAATCTTGGAATTGGATTTTTCTTTGGATTGTAAGGTAGGATCTTGTTCTTATTTGATCCTTATTTGTTTATGAAAGTGAATTCTTGCATGTGGAAATTTTTTTTAAAATAAATGATATTTTTGTGTTTAAACTTATGTTTTTATTTTACTCCATCCACCCTTGAGGGGTGTGGATTTTGAGTTTGTTTGGGAAGAGGGAGGAATCCCTTTCATCCTCACTTTCAATGCTTGTTGGTCAAGCTTGAAAGGTTCTTGTTATACCCCCTACAGTTGCTTTGTAGTAGGGTTTATTTCCATTTGGTTTAGAAATCACCCCTATCTCCATCTAAGGAAACTTGAAGTTTGAAAATCCTTAATGGAGAGGGGTATGGAGTGATAAGGGGTGAATTATGGAGTGATAAGGGGTGGAAATGCATGGAGAGATAAGTAGATTTGTGGTGAAAATTTTGGAGATATTTTTGTTATATTATTAGGATATATTCATCCCCTCTTCCCATGGCAAGAAGCTTAGAGCTTCTCAAAGTTTCTTATACTATTATGTTTTGTATTTGTATGAATTTTTGAATCCTTGATTGTGTGAATGATTTCATTCACCATAGTGGTAGTTAGAAATATGTTTACCTCTTTCTCATGGGATTAGGGGAAGCTAACATACTCTCTTGGTTCTCATTGAGGTCATGTAATGATTCCATTTGTTTAGGAGGTCAACCAGTTGATTCCTACAGATGTTTAAGATTTCTTTGAGATGATTTGGAACAATTTATAGGTGTTTATTGCTATTTGATAGTTATAAGTTTTGATAAAATTTGGCCATGTTGTATCCAATTTTGTGGAGGGATTGTAACTTGCATTTTAAAATTGAATGTTTCGTTATGTTTCAAAATAAATTGTAATAAATGGAACTTCAAATCTGTATTGTTGTAAAGTTGGAAAGATTGCATGAAAAACTTATTAAAACTTTATATTATGTTGTTTAAAGTTTGAATAATTTAGTTTGACGTTGGAAAAGGAGTTTTCAATTTGTTTCAAAATAATATAAATTTCTATAATAAATCATGTTTCCCTCTCTAGGCTCTTCCTTCTTGAAAATTAAAGTGAAAGAATTTAATTTAAGGAAAGAAAACAAAGTATGTTTTGTAGTAATTCTAGAATGAATTAGTTTCCTTCCTCCTCTTAACAGAATATAAAATTATTCCACTTAAAATTTAATTCAAAGGAATGGAGAATTTTTTTGCATTTTTGCCTTATGACCTTGTAATGATGTTGTTATGATAAAAAATTCCTAAAAAATGACTCACTTGTTATGATTTTTGCATCTTGTTTTCTATTAGTAAAGATTTTTTTCATTTCGGTAAAAAGTTGGTAGTGTGTAAAAAAATTTATGATCTGAATAATACTTGTTGTTTCATACTTGATTCCATAATGTTTTATTTTTCTAACTTGGTATAAGAAGATCATGTACAAGTTTAGACATACTTCTATTTATAAAAAAAGAAAATGTCTTAAGACTTATCCTTATAAAAATATGAATTTTGTACTTATCCTAGAAATCGAGATAACTTTCTTGTATTGATATTTGCATTCTTATAACTTACAAATAACTTCCTATGAGCAAGAAAGAAGGTTCTCTAAAACTGGTTGAGTGGGAAAGTGATGGAAGGGAAATTTTGCCCATTAGAGGATCTTATGGTAGAAGAAGGCGAGATTAATGAACATGATGATCATCTGGAAAGGTGTCCCTCATCTAATCCCCTGGATTCCTAGTCAAATAAAGTTAGAAATGGTGGATATGTCTTGAAAACCCAAAAGTTCTTCCTCCAAGTGGTTAAAGAGGATTCTGGAAGCATTCTTGAAATATTGGATTCTCTACTCAAATGCACTACGGATAAACTAAACCAAGCCTTGGTGGGGAAGCTAGTGGGTGGAAGACCCAATATTGATGTTGTTAGAAGATGAGCCAAAGTAAAATGGAATCCAAAAGGGCATATGGAGGTAAGTGCACTCACTAATGGTTTTTTCCTCGTTAAATTCATTAGTAGTGAAGATATGCGAAGGTCTTGGAAGAAGGTCCATGGTTCTGGGGAAAATATAGCTGGTATCTAAGAAAATGGGAACCAACCTTTAACCCAGAAAAGGAACATATGAGTCAGTTTCCAGTTTAGATACGCCTTCCTAACTCACCTTTGGAATTTTGGCATGAAGATATTGTAAAAGGCATAGAAAACTCTTTGGGCTCTTTGGTTATAATAGATAATGCCACAAGGAATATGACAAGACTTATTTGTGCTAGATTTTACATCTATACAATAGCTGATAAGGAGATCCCTAGCAGTATTAAGCTAAAATCCAGACTAGGGATATGGGAGAAAAATATCGAAATGGAAAGTACTCCAAAAAAATGCACCAAATGTAATGGGTGGGGTCATACAAGCCAGAATTGTAAACTCAAAGTTTCAAAAAGTATATAGTTGTGTTAGGGAATGAAGGAAAAGGGGAGAAAGGAAAAGGTCTAATGCAAAGTGCAGAGGATCATAGGAAATATTTTTCCAAAAATCTCTTGGAAGGTCATACCCCCTTGCAAATTCAAGAGAATAATGGGACTGAAATATCTCCTTTAAAAGGTATTCTAGAAAAGGATGAGGAAGGTTTTACCCTAGTGGTCAATAGAAGAAAATCCAAAAATTAGACTTGGTCTGGATTCAAAGATAAAGGAAAAAGTGAATGATATTGTAAAAGATCCCACTAAAAGGGGAAGAAAGTAAACTAAAGGAACAGGTAAGTAAAGAGAAAATTCCACATACACACTTAATTTCGGTTGATAGTTTTCTAGAGGGAACAATGGAGAAACAGAGTAAAGTTTTGAGCGTTTAGGTGTCGGAGGAAAGTTTGGACACTTTTGTGAAAGAAGAGATGACAGTTGGAAATTTGTTTAACCTCCCCATGACAGAATTATTAGATGCACAACTATCCCCAAATAAGGAGATGGAAGGAAAGAAATAATTGTTAACGCCTAGAAATAAAAGGATCACTAAGGAAACAACACCTTCAAGAAAAAGGAAAAAATGAACCAAGTGTTAAAAAAGGTGAATCCTCTAAGATTTCCACTCATAATAAGGAGGGTTTGAACCCTATAAATATGGAGATTTCCAACAGCAAACAAGGTAGACCAAGAAAATTTGAATTCAGGAAAAAAACTACTCAGAAGGATATAGACTGAGGGAAACAACTATGTTTAGACTAGAAGGGTTTTAAAAAGAACAAACCAAATCTTAGGAAATGAATTACATCTCATGGAATGGACGAGGAATCAATAGCCCTGTGAAATGGAGGATTCTTAAAGATATGATTAAAGGAAAAAAATTTGATATTTTAGTGGTGTAAGAAACCAAAATGAAAGAAGATGTTTTCTTAAATTCTTGCAAGTCCTTTTGGATAAATTCCAAAGCTTTTGTTGTTAGTTCGAAAGGGGCTTCAGGAGGACTTGTTGTGGTTTGGAATCTGGCTCGCTTTGAAGGGAATTTGTTGGTGAAAAGAGATCATCATATGGTTGTGATGATAAAAAATATTGAAAATAGAAAAATATGGGTCTTATCTAATATATATGCCCCTATACCCCATAAAGAGGAAAAATATTTGGCTTCATCTTTTCTCATTTAATCGCTCTATCAAGGAATCTAAAAGGACAATGATGGGGGATTTCAATGCCCCTCTGTCTCTAGGGGAAAAAAAGGAGGTTCCAAGGAGTTCACTAGTGGCATGGAGGATTTTAATGAATTTATTTTTGCCTCTCAACTTCATGATATGGACCTTAAGGGTAGTAGGTTTACATGGTCTAATAGAAGAGCTGGTGCTCATCATATTCAGGTAATATTGGATAGAGCCTTAGTCTCGAAGAGTGGTTATCCCAGGACATCTCTTTTCTCTCTTCCCCACATTGGGTCTGATCATACGCCTATCTTTCTGCAAATCAAGAACCCTACAAGGAAAATAACCCCCTTCCATTTTGAGAAGATGTGGCTTCATAATGAGGAACTGAAAGATCTCCTAACTGATTGGTGGAAACTTAAGGTTAAGGGATCTACGATGTATAGATTAACCAAGAAACTTTAGAATGTCAAAAATCATCTTAAAGATTGGAATAAGAAGAGTTTTGGTAATATTTTTCAAAAGAAAATGGAAACCAGAACTGAATTACAGATCCTCCAAAGACAAATTGAAAGTAGGGATCTTGAAAGGGATCTCGAAGAAAAGGAAAGATCTCTATTGGTAGAGTACCATAATATTCTGAGAAAAGAGGAAATATTCTGGAGACAGAAATCTCATATTTCTTGGCTCAAGGAAGGGGACAAAAATACTAGGTTCTTCCATTTTTCTACTCTAAAATGCAAAAGTTTTAATAGAATTAGCTAGAATAAGAAAAGAAGATGGTTATCTGGTGGAAGAGAAAGAAGAAATAAATAAAGAGGCTATTTCTTTCTTTCAAAAGCTACTAACTAATCAAGGAACCCCAAATTTGACCAAAGAGCAAGATTTTCTAAGTTGCATTCCTTCCTTAGTCTCTGAGGAGGATAATCAAATGCTCTCTTCGATCCCATCAATGGAGGAAGTGGAATTCATGGTGAAACATATTAACCTAGATAAGGTGCTTGGTCTAGATGGTTTTCAAGCCTTTTTCTTTCAGCACTTCTGGGACATTTTAAAAAAATATGTGTACAATGTTGTGAAAGAATTCTTCACCCAAAAAAATATGCTAAAGGATATGAATTGTACCTTCCTGAATTTGGTTCCAAAATGTGGTAATGCCATGGAATTTAAAGACTTTAGACCTATAAGTCTTTACAACACCACTTATAAAATTTGTACTAAAATCTTGGCCCTCCGTTTACAAGTGCTTCTCCCCTCTATCATATCTGAGCAACAAGGGGATTTGTTATTGGACGCAAAATTCAATATGGGATCATCACAATAAAAGAGACTATTCATTCAGCTAAAATCAGTAAGAAGGAAACTTTGTTTTTCAAAGTGGACATGGCTAAAGCCTATGACAGGGTCTCGTGGAGTTTTATTTATAAAATTCTTGACAGGTTTGGCTTTGATCTTTCCCTTCAAAGCTTGGTTAAGGCTTGTATTTCCAGTGCCTGGTTTTCCATTCTCATTAATGGGACCCCTTTTGGTTTTTTCCCTAGCTCTCAAGGTTTAAGGCAAGGGGATCCTCTCTCCCCTTTCCTTTTCATTATCATGGCTGAAGCTCTAAGCAGAAGATTGAATGTTGAGACTGAGAAAAGTTACATCAAAGGGATTTCTCCGGTGAAGGATTTGGATAATGTGTCTCACCAACATTTTGTGGATGACACTTTCCTTGTGGGAGAAGCTACTATTAGGAAGCTAAGAAGCTTAAACACCTTCTAGATGACTACATGGAAGTTTTTGGCCAGATGGTGAACTATAGAAAAAGCTCTCTTTTCTTCATTCATACCTTGGAGAGCCATTGTAAGAAGATTTCTGAAATTATGGATTGTTCCTATAAGTCCTTCCCTATGGTCTATCTAGGAATCCCTATTGGGGATAAGAGACCCTCTAGTTCGGAGTGGAACTTCCTGATTGAAAGGTTTGATAAAAAAATTGCAGGGTGGAAAGCTAATTTGTTATCTCAGGCTGGAAAAATTACTCTTCTTTCTAGCTCACTCCAGAGTCTTGGTTTATGTCATGTCTCTTTACCAACTTCCTGGGAGCATAGGGGAAAAACTGGAAAAGATCCAAAAATGTTTCTTATGGAGTGGAACTGAAAGTAAGGAAAGAATCCCGCTTGTGGCATGGAATAGAGTCTGCAAACCCAAAAAATTTGGGGGTCTTGGTCTTAGAGACTGGACTAAAATGAATAAAGCCCTCTTAGCTAAAATTGGTTGGAGGTTAACAAAATAAAATAGTGTGTGGACCAGAATCCTTAAGAGAAAATATTGGATGGATGCAAATGACAAAAGGTGGATTTTCAAACAGGCTTCTTTCAATGGTTCAAGCATATGGAAAGCTATAAATTGGGCTAAAGAAATTGTTGCTAGGGGTAGTATTTGGAAAATAGGGAAAGGAAATGAGATTTTTTCTGGAATGATAAATGGGATGGGAATTTTACCCTAAAAGAAAATTTTCCCCAAATTGCAAGGTTGATTGAGGAGAAGTATGGGGAAAAATTATCAATTATATGGAAGATGAAGACAACTTTCAGACATGGAAAATTTTAGAACTGGACAGTCAGGAAGTCAAAGAACACTTGGTTGCTCTCAATGATTTTCTAAAAAATTATGTGTCTTCTAACAACAAGGATCTAGATAGAATTGTGTGGGACAAAGAACAAAATGGTAATTTCTCAGTCAAATCTACCTACTCACTATTCTTTGAGGGGGAAGTTAGAGATGAAGACTTAATGGTTGGAAAAATTGGAACAAGAACATATCTCCTAAAGTCAATGTGTTTAGCTGGCTTGCTATGATAAACAAGATTCTAACAATGGATAACCTGAATAAAAGAGGCTTCCAAATGGTCAATAGATGTGTTCTTTGTGAAAAGAACATGGAAACAAAGTGAACCATTTGTTCTTAGAATGCTCTCTAGCTCTCTAGATGCTATCTTCTATTTTGGTTTTCTTTTCAATTCCTTGGGTAAACCCTAATGGTATCCAAGATGCTTGGATTCAATGGAAATTCCCTTTCATCAGTCAAGGGCTTAAAAATATTTGGATAATGAGCCTAAGTCACCTATGGTGGGAAATATGGAAAGAAAGAAACAAGAGGATCTTCAAAAATAAAAAACTTCCTAATAGGTTGTTAATAAACCATTTCTTTCAGGTTGTTAGAAATAATTTTTCTATCCTCAAGAAAAAGAAGTTGAAGTTCTTGAATGCGAACAAAATATCATTAGGAATTGGAATTTAATTTATGAACCTCAACCTAAGAAGCCCAACCCTTGTGAGGGGGTTAAGTGGACTCCTCCTAGTGGGGGCTTCCTTAAACTCAACTTTGATGGTGCTGCTAAAGGGAATCCTGGGAAAGCAGGAGGAGGAGGTGTTTTTCGTGATGATGAAGGGAAGTTTCTTCTTGCCTATTTTTTTAATGTAGGTATCAATCAAGCAATATTCTTTGAGGCTGCTATTTTTTCGGGGAGTGAAGTTGGTGGAAGAGAAAGGTTTCAAGCATTTGGTTGTGGAAGGGGACTCTTTGTATATCATCTCTTGTGTGAAGGGAGTGTCTCAGGCCTCTATTTCTATAGTTGACTTCATCAATAAATCCAAGGGTAAATTATCTTCCTTCGAAACTATATCCTTTCAACATGTGTTTCATGAAGGAAACAAACTAGCTGATATTTTGGCTAATATGGGGGTGGATGCTAAGGAATTAAAGGTGGTCGAGGATCTTAAAGAGATGGATGCTAATTTCATAGACACCTTGAAAAGGGAAAGAATCCCTAATAGCACACCTATCAATGAGGACATAATTATTCCTGTGGCTTGATGTCTCATGATTTCATGTATCTCAACATCATTCAGACTTTTATTTCATATCTTTGCAAAGGCATGATAGTTCTCGGCGTGTTGTGGAATCTCTCTTTCAAGTCAGGTATAGACGTTAACCCACAGAAGAAAAAGAAGAACAACATTAGCAGAATGGGAGGGGATTTAGTTCGTACTAAACCAAGCAAGGTCCTAAAGATGTCAAAAGAGGTGAGGTCTTGCTCGAGCAGAGACAAGTTTGTTATTCTTCTTTAGCATTTTTGATGGGCATGATGAAAAGTTGAGTGAAGTTGTGGTGAAAACTTGGAAGGAAGGCCACGTTCGGGTTGGAAATTTCTCTTTCACCATTTCCCCAAGCTTATTGCTAAAGTTTCTAGTCTATCCATGGAAGGAAGGAGCATTTTCAAACCTAAGTCGGACTACATCTTGGAGATTGAATGTTTCATGCAAGGTAAGGGTGTTCCTGTCTCTCTCCATAATGGTTATGCTAGAGGTAATTTTCCCCATCCTTATAGGGAAATTGCTCAGTTAATTATGGACTATATTACTCTTAAAGGGCATTACAAAGTGATCTATGGGTACCAATTTCCCATGTTCAACCATGTTAGAAACAACAATCCTTATAATTTCCCATATATATTTTTCTCTTCTTTTTCCAAATCTATATCTCGGCTACATCAAGGTCTCATTAAAGCTATGCTCAGTGAGAACTCCCCTCATTGGCAAAAATGAAAAATTGGGGGCCTCTCCATTCTAAAAGAATGATTCCTCATAATGTAATACTCGAAATCTTGGATGTCAAAGAGGTTACTATTAGTGAGGCTTGGCACTGTTAGGCTCGTGGAAAAAGAACTAGATCCCACCTTACAAATGTCGGCCTCAAGAAGTGCAGGGAGGAGAAGGTTTCCGTTTCCACTGAGAAGGTGGAAGTTATTTTGGAGTCGGAAGAGAATCACGAAGGTAATTCTATTCTTTCTAATCCTAGTGAAATTTAGGCGGAAGAATATTTGGAAGGGGATCATAGTGAGGAAATGGAAAGTGGGAAAGACCCTAAAGATTCGAGGGCAAGAGATCAAAGAACTCAGAGGAGGCTATAGAAAGCCTACATGCTCTCAAAACTACCCAAAATAAACTCTTTAATGCTCAAGACTATGCGGTCAAATCCAATGTTTTTATGAGGGAATTGAGAATTGTAGGTTAGATACTAACATTAATGCAGACATAAGATCAAGTATGGTGTCTATGGACTTGAGGGAATTGAATGAAAAATTGGAGAAGTTGTCTTCTATTCTACGAGTGAACAATTAAAAATGCTAATGAAAGAAGCCTAGCTACGGAAAATGAAAGGATGAAGATGAAGGAATTATTCTTTAGATCAGAGATGTTCACATTCTCAATGTTAAAAGTACCATTCATCACCTTAAACTCCTTGATGAGATGATTAATTCTATGGAATTAGCTAAGGAGAAAGAAAAGGAAGGAAATAGCCCCAAAGTACAGATCATTGAACCGAACTATAAGTACTACAAGGCCACTATAGCTAGCCTTGTTAAAGAATGGGATGGATGCATGAGTACCGTGGGGGAACCTGGTAAAAGAAGGATAAGGGGTCTAATCTATTGCTCTTTTGGTTCTGTATGGGCTTCAATGGTTTAACCCTTCACCTTCATGGTTATATTGTTGTAATATTTGTATGGGGTAGGGTCCCCTCAACCCTTTTTACCTCTACTAAAAAAATATATTTTCATGCTTACAATAACCACTATATATATATATATATATATATATATATATATATATAATATAGTTATTTCTCAAATTAAATTCATTGATAGATTCTCTTGTTTAAGGGTTTATAACTCTTAAGTTTTCATGTACATGTTGAAATTAAACTATTGTGAAAATACAAATGATATCAAGAAATTATACCTTTGAATCGGACCATATATATATATATTGCATTGTATTGTTTTAAATATTAAATAAATGAAATTTTGTTAAGGAAATATGATATGGGTTGGGGAGGGTGGGACGACTTTACCAACGTGTCTCCACCCTTGTTAAAGGGATAGAGCTATGGCATAGGCCACAACCCCCTAAGTCTCTCTTCCTTGCCCCCAAACATCAATGACATGGTTGTGGTCCTCCCCACTCCCACATGATTGTGGCTCTAAAGCTACATCCTCACACTTCTCTTTTGAATGGTTGGTCATCATGTTTTGTAAGAACATGGATAATCTTGCTTGCCCATTTTGGGATTTTTCCCATTAGACTTGCATATTATTTAAAATAAATATATATGTGGATATATATATATATATATATATATATATATAAGAAGATGTAATCCGCTTATAAACGAAACAATGCTTTCTAATCTCACTCAAAAGAAGAACTAATAAAAAAATGAATAGGAAACTTATAAAATCGTTGTTTGAACATATTAAAACAGAGGGAAACAATAGATCCTTCATCGAAAAATAACCTTGAGACCAAACCTTAATGGGTTAGAAACAAATGTAATAAATAATGGAGGAAATCATCCTTGCTCTTATTGACTTGAGCTTCATGAGAGCTCCATCTTCTTATTTCCTTCAACTGCAACCAAGTGAACAAAAGAAAATAAAATTTGAAAGGTAATGTTTTTAATTAATAAAGAAAATTAGGGCTTTGTTGATGCCCTAATATCTTATGGTGGTGAGCCCTCCTAATCTGGAATTTCCTTTATTCATTTGGAACTTAAGTTATTTAACTTTTGACCTATTATTTTAAATAATTAATATGAACCTTTAATCTTTTGTGTTATAATATTTTATAAGGTATGGGTCCATTTAGGGAACTAAATTGCACCCATGACCGTTTTGTCCTCTAGTAGGCTTCCCTTCACCATTTTATCATTTTCTAACTCATTAATTTTCTTAAGATTAAATAAATCAATTTAAACATTTTTTGACATGATTATCTTAATCGGCGTTAAATGAAGCAACTAAAATTCTCTCATCGTGATTATTTTGTTTTTGTCGATTTAAATAATTTAATAATCTCACATAAGTGGCCTAACACCAAATTTTACGCCTTACTGATGTTGTGATTGTGACACATTCGTATTCGGGAAATTTATCTATAACTTAAAATTTTGTCTTATCTCGCTCAAGCGGTTTGGTGTCGCTTCATCAAAATTTGTGACTTTTTCACATATGGGATGTTAGTGTTATAATGCTAATTAACCGTACTACTTCAAAAAAATTTACCGTTATTATTATTATATTATTATTTAGGTTATAATTGATATATTTTGGACATTTTTGTACCTTGCGCTAAATGGGGTGTGACACACTCCAACCCCGATTTTTCCCTATCGAGTCTTGTTGTGCTTCCTTTTTAGATCCTTTTTATCACCTTGTTCTTCCTTAAAAATACCTTATGTTCTTTCCCAATGAACAAAAATGTGCTCCCTTTTAGCTCTTTTATGTCTCTATGTTAAATGTGCCCCCTTTTTAGCTCTTCTATGTCTCTCTATGGATATATTTATTTTTTTCTTTTTGTTCCCAATAATGAATGCATGTCTCCACAATGAAAAATATGCCTCACATAGCCATAATTTTTTATTTGTAATGCTTTGCGAGACCCAAATTTGTTAGTTTTCACTTATTTAAAATTGAATTTAAAAAGTGTTTAATATTATTTTTTTTTAGAAAGTTATTATTTAGGTCTTCCTTTTACCTACTTTTAATGTTTTTATTAATATGTTACAAATAAACGTAGCCAATTACTTCAATTAAATTTGTTTATATGTAATTGCAATTAACTTGGTTTAGAGGTTTCCGCATTGGCCTTCATAATAGTTTTTATGAATATGGCTTAGAGGTTACCGAATTTCTTTCAAACTATAGAACCATGTAAAGTATTCAATTATATAATATATAGTTTTAAATATATATGTTTTCCCTTATATTAATAGTAAAATGTAATGTCATCTAAACATTTATATTTGTACTGATGTTAGGCATATTTATTATAATTGTCATATACATGCATGCATGAAAATAAAAAAGTTATTATGCGTTTATATAATCAAATACAAATAGTAATCTATTTACTTATAAATACATCTTTCTTTTGTTAGTGTAGGTTATTATTTATCCTTTTATTTATTTACTAGGATAATTCTTACACTTGTGTTATCCTTACACTTGTTGGGTTAGCTTGCTTAGGTGTACTAGTTGTGTGGAGTTAGCTTACTAGTTGTGTGGAGTTAACTTCTCGGCTTATGTGGAGTTAACTTCTCGGTTATGTGGAGTTAACTTACTAGTCTTTTGGAGTTAATTTATTTACTAGTATCGGTTAGTGGGAGTTCTTCACCACTAATTTAGGTAGTATTTGTAATTCCCTCCTCCTATATGTATATCTTTCTTATTGACTAATTCAAGTCATTGTATTGTAATGTATTGAGCATTATGGATTATGATGGATTTCCATATACAATATTTTGGCTCTTTTGTTTTGTAAATTTAATGTGGTGTGCTATTATCATTTGAGATCATGGCTTGGAACAATCTTCTTATCATTCCTTTCATGGTATCAGAGTAATAGATGATGTAGACATCCATTTGTAAGTTTTTCTTTATGTGAGGATTTTTTTCATGTATTCAAAATTTGTTAGAAATTTTATGCAACATGCATTTTTATGTAAAACAAAGTGCAGCATTGGATTTGGAAGGTACCAAAACCCTAGAATCAACTGTAAACTCGACCATGTTTTGAGACAGTCAAATATGGATGCAAATATGTACCCTCTAGGTGCATTCTTTTATCCATTAGATATAAGCGTGTACCTTCCGGATGCATTATTTTACCCTTTGGATATTTTGGTTTTAGATGCAGTCTTTTATCCACTAGATGTAGATCTGTACCCTCTAGGTGCATTCTTTTATCCATTGGATATAAGCATGTACCTTCCAGATGCATTCTTTTACCCTATGAATTTTGGATGCGCTTTTTTATCTCTTTGACGCAGACATGTACCCTCTGTGTGTGCATTCTTTTATCCATTGGATATAGGCGTGTATCTTCTGGATGCATTCTTTTACCCTTTGAAAATTTTAGTTTTGGATGCAATATTTTATCCACTAGACGCAGATCTATACCCTCTGGGTGTATTATTTTATCCATTGGATATAAGCATGTACCTTCTGGATGTATTCTTTTACCCTCTAGATATTTCGGTTTGGAATGCAGTCTTTTATCCATTGGACGTAGATATGTACCCTTTAGGTGCATTATTTTATCTATTGGATATAAGTGTGTACCTTCTGAATATTTATATTTTGGATGTAGTCTTTCATCCATCGAACACATATCCGTACCCTCTGGGTGCATTCTTTTATCCATTGGATATTGACGTGTACCCTCTGGATGCAATGATTTACCCTCTGGACATTTTAGGTTTTTGGCCCAGACTTTTATCATTTGGTCGCAAGTCTGTATCATGTGGATGCACTATTTTACCCTTTGGACATTTGGGTGTCACATGTACCTTTAAAAAAACATCAACATTAAAATATTATTTTAATAACAAAACCTTCTAGAGGTCATAACTTTTGATCCGCAGCTCGGATTAAGGTGATCTTTTTTTTAAATTGTGTATTTTTTTGAGATCTACGCATTGGTGAAATTTTTATACACATATTTAAAATGTAAAAGGTAATGTTACTCATTGTAATATTTACATGCACTTAATTATAAAGTGTCAAATTTAGGAGGGTGTTGTGATCACTTGTGGACGCAATTTCAGTTGAGCCTGACGTCCTAAAATTTTGGGTGTTACATTCTTGTATCTATGAGTGTATACATTTATATCTCTTATTTTTTGAGATATTTTGGATGTGTATTTTTGACACTTTTTTGGCATGTTGACAGTCTCTCTTGTGGGGGAGCTATTCTGGTGAAGCCCAGTGTTAGTTTGTCATTGTTCAAGTAGTTGATTTTGGTAACTCATACAGATATGTGGTATCAATCTACTCATTTAGTAGTATGGTAGGGTATGTGTTGATATTTTTTCTTTGGGTTTCATGTCCTTGCCTTGTTACCTTGGCTTTTCTTGGATCGTGGCACTACTATTTATTTGGATCTCGTTTCCTTGCCTTGTTGTCTTCGTTGTTCTTGGATTGTGGCACGCCTATTTGCAAAGATTGATCAAATTATGTTTGGTACTTTTTTTACATTTTCTACATCACTCCATTGACAGTATCCCTGCATGGAGCTATTCTGGTGAAGCCCAGTGTTAGTTGTTTTTGAGTTATATGATCGAGTAGTGGATTCAGACCACAATGCACACCACACTTCTTCAAAGCATTGTATGAGTTTTTGGAGCCGAGCTTCTGAGGATATCTTGCAGTGGGATTTTCTCTCTCTACTTTGTTATTACTAGTTTTGGGTACCTTGCGGTGTCCAATTTTTCTAGTTATTGTACGTGGGTACCTCATCAAGCCTTGTTGTGAGACCCACCTTCTTTTTCACCCACTTAAGCTATGATTATAGGAGGGTGTTAGTGTAGGTTATTATTTATCCTTTTATTTATTTATTAGGATAATTATTACATTTGTGTTATCCCTACACTTGTTGGGTTAGCTTGCTTAGGTGTACTAGTTGTGTGGAGTTAGCTTACTAGTCTTTTGGAGTTAGCTTACTAGTATTTTGGAGTTAAATTAACTACCAATATCAGTTAGTGGGATTTATTCACCACTAATTTAGGTAGTAGTTGTACTTCCCTCCTCCTATATGTACATCTTTCTTATTGAGTAATTCAAGTCATTGTATTGTAATGTATTGATCATTATGGATTATGATGGATTTCCATAAACGGTATTTTGGCTCTTCTATTTTAAAAATTTAATGTGGTGTGTTATTATCATCTGAGATCATAGCTTGGAACAATCTTCTTATCATTCCTTTCATCTTTTTGCACCTGCTAGGATATGTAATAAAATCACATAATTTTAATTTGACTACCATTGTATGTAGTCACCGATGTATCTAGAAATAAATGTGAAAAAGAGAATGATAGATTTCATATAAAACATAAATTTTAAAATGTTAGGTATGTTTGGTGGGAGATAGAGTTATGTAAAATATGTAAATACATGATTATACACACACACACATATATACATATATATATGTGTGTGTGTGTGTGTGTGTGTGTGTGTGTGTACATATGTGTGTGTACATATATATGTATCTATATATATGTATATATATATATATGTATATATATATATATATATATATATATATATATATATGTATATATATATATATATATATATATATATGTATATATATATATATACTCTATATTTATTTGTTTTCATGTGCAGCTTTCCAATTTGATAACTTATAACCTAATACACCTAATCGTGAAACAATTGTCTATCATAGCGCCGCTAGGCTATATTTCTCCTTTTAAATCTGAAATATTTACAATTTAGTTTCATTATATAGGATTATTTAAAACTACATAAAACCCTCTTAAGTAATGCACTTTTTCGATTACAGACCCTATGCTCGTCTATTCAATCTTATTTTTGCAAAATAAATTGTACTGCTTAGTGGCCGCATGGCCCAATATCTTGATTTTTCCTATAGGAAAAAAATGTTGTTGTTAATGGTATTATATTATAAACCCTTTGTTACTATATTAGTTTAGCCTAGCGATCGCTAGCCTACATTTCTCTTATTTTAATTGCAAATATTAACAATTTAGATTTATAATATCACGCCATTATAAACAATATAAAATTACCTTTTATGATAGCTTAGTGGTCGCTAGGCTCAAACCATTAGATCTCGTCATTGTAAAAACTCTTTTTATAGATTTTTATTTGTTAGTCTAAGTGTCTTAAATTGTCATACAAGAAAAAATTATATGTCTAATTCATGTCACAAATGTAAAGTATTTAAAACAATATATCTCTTTAGCTCTTTTTCATTGTTTATAATTGTATCATATTGGTTGGACTATCCTTGGTGAAGCCAAGTGCTGCACTACATACCCTCGAGAGGGATCAAGCCTTATGTAGTTCTCATAAGATATATGTATATATCTCTGTATATTTATATAACATGTACATATTATATATATATATATATATATATATATATTTGTGTACATATTTTATATCAATATAAAACAAATATAAAAAATTTATACATATTTATATATAGATTTTATTTTGATATAATGGTATTTAGGAAAATATAAATATTTTATTTAGATCTTAATATCTATTAGGATTCCCTAGGGAATATAAATGGACAACATAAAACATTCACTTGTGTTCATTATTACTTATTGAAAGAAATGGATTAGCAGATGCTAAGCTCTATTACTATGATTTGTTAGTCCAATATTGTATTGAAAATAAGAAACAATGCAAAAGATGTGTGTAGCATACATTTCATAGTCCACATGATTATATGTCTTTAACAAATCAAAGTAATAATTTTAGACCTTAGTAGTCTCTAGGTAATGCCTCGAGAAGATATCACATACGAATTGGAAGGATTACACTAACAAAGTTCATAGGGTGATCATAAAGAATTTTATAGTAAACATTTTTTAGTCAACTGTATTATATGAATTTAACAAATTAAAGTAATATTTTTAGAGCTTGGTGGTCACTAGGTAATGCCTCAACAAAATATTTTGAGCTTAGTGTTCGCTAAGTAGTCTTAGCTAGATAACTATTATTCCACCGAGAAAAGTGCTACACAACATGGCAATTTCATGTGAATGTTTAGATATGTATACCATTTGGCATATTTATTAGAATTGATATATATTTCTATATGTACTTCAAAAATGTATATGTGTATGTATAATCAAATATAAATATCGATCTATTTACAAATTAATACACATTTCATTTTGTACCGCTTATGCTATGTAATAAAATCACATAGCTTTATTGTCCCCATGCTTTATAATTCTTTTATAACGTCTACCTTGTATGCAATCATTGACGTATATAAAAATAAATGTGAAACCAAAGAATGACATATTTCAAATAAAACACAAATTTTGATATCTTAGGTACGCTATAATCTTGGGCCATTTTTTTACCGCCCTGATTGAGACCATTATTTACAAAATAAGTTAAGGAAAATTTCATGTGAATGTTTAGATATGTATACCATTTGGCATGTGTGTGTGTGTGTGTGTGTGTGTGTGTGTGTGTGTGTGTGTGTGTGTGTGTGTGTGTGTGTGTGTGTGTGTCTATATGTACTTCACAAATGTAAACGCATATGTATAATCAAATATAAATATCAATCTATTTACATATTAATACAAATTTCATTTTGCGCCACTATGCTATGTAAAAAAATCACATAGCTTTATGGTCTCCACACTATAATTCTTTTATAATGTCTACCGTTGTATGCAATCACTTACCTATATAAAAATAGATGTGAAACCAAAGAATGATATATTTCAAATAAAACACAAATTTTGATATCTTAGGTACACTATAATTTTGGGCCCTTTTTTACCTCCTGATTGAGACCATTATTTACAAAATAATTTAAGGAAAATGCCAACAATTGGTCATTTAAGAAATATCTCAACACATTCAGCTAAGAAATTTTACGATGAAAAGGTTATAATGGCGAATACATCCACTCAAGATAATCATTGCAGCAGTTCCTTCTTAACTATGGGTCGATGTTGATCCTGGGCCCGCTTATGAAGTTACTTCTTGATTTGGTTAGGATTATGCAGGGTTTGTTATGACTGGTTGCTTTCCCACAAAAATAAGAATTCCTTAAAAATATTGTAATCTTTATCTATCTTTACTAAGTCCACAATAGGATTTCGGAAGAGCACAAGACACTTGTCAAGAAAAACTTCCACATAGCATTTTCTTTTCTTGTAATTTCCTTCAAAGTCTCTATCTTTTGGATTTTTTCCTTGGTTTAAGAGATAATCTCAATGACCTACACAAATTTTGCTTCATTTTCCTTTATTATACTCCTTTGGAAACATACCAATAATTTCTTAAGTAACATAAAAACTCTTCCGTGGATACCAATTCATGGTTTTCCTTAAAAGCTTCCATAAGCGAGAATTTGGTGAAAATATGCTTTCCTATCAAAGCTGTCATCATACTAAGGAGGAAATTTACTTATCTCGATGATTCCATTCCTTAAGTCTTTCCTGGTATAATTGGTATATGTCGGCATATGCCAATATCGCCATGGTTATAATTGAAGGTTCCTTGAAAATTTATTCCTCAATAGCTTGTGTCATAACTCTTAACATTTTTTGCATCCTTCCCATCATTTCAATGATAGTTTTGACCTTATTTAGGAAGGCCTTTCCTTTTAGCTTAGCCTCGGTGTGCTCCTTTAAAACATTATATAGGATAAGTAAGGTCTCTTCAACATCGAAATAATACCCTCAGGAACTGTGGCATTTAATTGAGTTTCAAGCTCATGATTTTGAGCTCGTACTCCTCTCATTAATTCTACTGCTACTCTAGCTAAATCCCTTGTTGGTGTGGGGTAATTTCCTTGTCGTCTCAGGGTATTTTCCACATCATGTGGTGAGTCAACTCACTTAGGAGAGATCATAGGTCTTAGGTTTCTTATGGTGTATAACATATTTCATCATACACATCGGTTTATGTTAGTGCATCATACATGAGTTAATTTCCATTTCTGGAATGTAAATCCTCTTCTCCCTTGTACCCTTTTTGTACCCTATTTATACTATTTTTTTGATCTATGAGAATGAGCAGACCTTTTTTTTGCATGCACATTTCATGCTTATATGCTTTCTTACTACATGAAACTTTGTCATGTTGTCGTTCACGTGCAACTTGGTTGATGTGCACACCATCCCGCTTGATCCTCATTATTGTATTCTCTCACATGGTATCAAAGCATGTTGTTGGGATCCACACCACTCTTCGTTTTCCATTACCTACTACTCTTGATTTTTGTTCTTACTTGTTTCATGTGCAAGCTTTATAATCATTTTCCCATTTGTGCTTTACTTGCATTCATTTGACTTATCTTAGTTTTCATGGAGTTTTGCTAGTTTGTGTGTGTTTTTAGAGCATGTGTAGGTTTATTTTAAATTTTTGGAGTTTAAGGTGTTTCCCCTCTAGATATGGTTGGATGTAACATCATTTTGTGGAAAATATTCCTTTCAAGGTATTTTATTGGGTTTTTTGGTTTTTTAAATTTTTCATTAAAAATATAGTTTTTTTGAAAAATCTAGATCTACCTTCTCTGTTCTACTCCCTACCTACCCTTGCACTTTGTTAACTAGCTCCACCCACTTCCTTGCTCCACTTGAGATCTTCCTAATCCTGCTAACTTGAGTATACCCTTCTTTCCATCTTGTAGAGCTTTGTATAGAGCTCTGTCTCCGAACCATCTCGCCCTAAAAGGTGGGCTCTCCTCGAGCTCGTTTTGGCCATATGGCCTCTATTTGGTTTGTGATTTGTCTATGGTTATTTTTGCTAACTTGACGAGTTTTTGGCTAGCTCATGCTCATGTTTTCTTACTCATATCTCATAACTTGTATTGTTTGAGCCCTGTCCGAGATTCCCTTACGGTGTGCCTATTTTTTTAGTTGATCAAGCTTCAACTCTTGTCGAGTTAGCCCCCGCTTGTCGTCTAAGATCATTTCTTTGGCTCGTCGAGTCCTTTTCATGTTGGTCTCACTTCCTCCCTACATTTGGTGGACAAGCCATGTTTAGATATCTCTAACCTATGTTCCGTTTGAACTCTTTCTGAGTTATCCCCTTCTTGTCATCGAGCTTGTTGCTTATGGCTTGTCGATTCCTTGTCATGTTGGTCTCACTTCCTCCCTACATTTTGTGGACCAAGCCATGTTTAGATATCTCTAACCTATGTTTTGTTCAACCTCTTTCTGAGTTATATTTCCCTCAATCGATCCCACGACCTACATGCTCATGTCATTTGACTCAAACCTGCCATTTGATGTTATCCTCTTCTATTTTCTCTCCCATGTAGCTCGTCATTGTAACCATCCTTGTTAGGCCTTACACCCACTACCCTTACTTTGGATTCTCTAGGTCTATCACCCTATCAACTTTGTCAACCAAGTTTTACACCATCCCATCTAGCTCTTGGAGCCCACTGTCAAGCTTCCACTGTCACTACCATCGAGTTCACCCCACATGGCTCTTCCTTGGCTTGACCTACCTCCTCCTTAACCATTGGCGTACCCTTCCCACTGCTTTTTTAAAGTCCCACTTTTATTTTTTAACTTAATTTTTATTAAGTTTAAAGTAGGCCTTTTAATATAAGGGAAGGTGTGTTAAGTTGTAATTAGGTCTTATTTTTAATATAGGATCTAGTTTTTTTAAAATGGGTCATTAGTATCATAAGGGGAATTATTAATTAAAGGGAAGTGTATGTATTTAATTAGGTCTTATTTTTTAAAAATAGGATCTAGTTTAAATTTTAATTAAGGTCATTATTTTTAATTGGGAGCATAATTATCAGTATCCCAATTTTTAATTGCTATAGACCATTTTTCATTTTTCCCTTTTTGGAAAAATTAAACAAATAGGAAAAACTATTCAAACTCGGGTTCCGGGGTGTTTTTTTTTTTCGGTGGCCATTTTATGGGAGTGTGTAACATGTTTTGTGGCTTGTAGGTCCTTCTAGTGTTTTACAATGGTCTTGTGCACATTGTGGAGTCATTTTTGGTGTTTTGGGCCGTTTTGACTTGTTTTGAGTCATTTTTACATTATAGTGCTCCTCTTCGCTTCCGGGCTAGTGAGTGTGTATGCCATAACCTTGTGGCAAGAGAGCCTCTTATGCGATGTGAGATGTTTTTCCTCACACGAGAACTCAATTACATCCCCATATTCCTTTCTTACACCATTTTTTTCTTATTTACATGTTGTTCCTCTCGCTTCCAACTAAAACTTATTTTGACTTCCACTCTTGTGTGATTCGTCACCTACTACAAGGTGAGTGGTAAACTATTTTATGTCACATGAACACACCTTATTATAATCAACACATTATTTATAAAGTATCGCAAACATGGGGGTTATCATATTCTTAGGTGTTGTAATTACATGCAAACACATTCTTGATTTAGTCTAACATATTGCAGCCTTATGTGTGCTATTGCACCCTTATTTTCTTGCATTCCAGACTCATTTTTGGCTAAGTCCATTTTCCATTTGAGCATGTGCTTTTCATCTATGACTCTTCTCTGAGTAATTTCTCTTTTTCGTGCATGCACCATGGAGGATGTTTTTGGTAGACTTGAATTTTGTAGGATTTCTTCTTAGCCTTTGCCTCTTCTTCTTGGTAGAGAGAGCTGTACATCATGGTGTGCTTACATGGAGCGTTACCTTACTCATGATTTCCTTTATCCCTTTTTGTATGGGCTAGTTCCTTCACACACCGATCCTTATCATATTGATTATTGGCTTGAAAAATGTGATCATGTTCTTGGTTTCTTATTGGTACATGTTTCCATGCCTCTCTACATCATGTGGTGGAAACAAAGTGTCCTCATTTAGAGACCCTTTAGATATTTCCATTGTTACTTATTCTTTTGATATAGTTGTTTCCTCACCTTCTTCATGTGATGATAGTTCTGTTGACACATATTTTCCTATCCCTATTCTTTAAGATGAGAGTAATGGTGAGAAATCCTCTCCTCCTTCTCCTAGAAACCTTTTAAAGAATGTTGAACCTCCTCCTTTCCCATCAGACACAAGGAAGTATTATTCCAAGCCTCATACTTTCATTGTATCTACCTCCATTCCACTTCCCATGTGTGAGGATTTTTCCACTCCTCTTCCTTCTATAGGTGTTTTGGAGGATTTCTTAATTTACATTGTTGGGAGTTCCCCTTATGGGACTCTTATTACTTCCACCATTTTGTAGGCCATCATTGATCCACCCTTGTTTGTGGATCCTCTTTCTACTATTAAGGGGGTTATTTATTTACCTTCACTTCATTTGGGCATCCTTTCGATGGATTTTCCTCTCTCTCACACTGGCAGCTTTACTTTCATGGTATTACCTTCAATTCCTTGGAACTTATTGTTAGACCTATGCCACATTTTCATGGACCAAATTCAGAGTTCTTCATACTCTTGCTTTACGTTACCATCATGGAGTGGGTGGACTTCCAGTACTCCATTTCTATCCTTCCTAAGGGAAGGAACAATATTTGATGTGGATAGGTCTTCTTTAGTCTACAAGAGGAAGACCACATCATTGACACTCTTCTTGAAGAATTTATAGATTTCTGATTTCGGATCGGGTTATAGATTCACATATTCTTTAGTCTCTCTAGTCTCCTACCTCTATTCTCTTTTTCTTCTTCTAGAAATATTGTAGTTTATACATGCATACCTTATCATGCCTTTATTTTTTGGGACCCATTTCACTCATATTTCTTAGGTTTTTAGGTGATTCTTCTATCTCTCATAAGTGGATATTTTTCCCACTAGGTTTTCATCCATTACTTGAGATCCTTTTACACATTAGTACCTCATCAGGCATAGCGAGTGGGACCCATTTCTCATTTATAACTTGTTAACTCATCCTAAGTTATGATGAAAGGGAGGTGTTGGTGTGGGGTACTTGTCTTATCATCTTAGGGAATTTTCCACATCGTGTGTTGAGTCATCTCCCTTAGGAGAGATCATAGGTCTTAGGTGTCTTATGGGGTATGAAAAATTCCATTATAAATTCTATCATACGCATTAGTGCATCGTACATGAGTTACATTCCATTTCAAAAATGTAACTCCTCTTCTCCCTTATATAGGTATGATGGTATTGCATTGGGATTTATATAACACTCCTATTTGTACCCTTTTTTATGATCTATGAGAATGATTAGACCCTTTTCTTTTGCATGCACATTTCATGGTTGAATGTTTTATTACTACATGGAACTTTGTCACACTTTGTCATTTGAGTGTAACTCTATTAATGTGTGTGACGCCCCACTTGATCCTCATTCTTGCATTCTATCACAACATTTATTAAGGAATTCATATCTTCCTTGTATTATACCACTTGGGAACCTTTGGATTTCCCTTTATTGGTAAGAGAGGAGAGGTATTATGAATTTTCATGCCAAATGATGGCTTGTTGTGTTGACATCTTCTTCTTGGTTACCCTTTTCAAGGTTCCCATTCTTGGATTGAATTCAATGTTTATTAAGGGATCTTGTTTTACCTCCCAGTTTGGTTGTTATTTATGATAAATTATGGATTTCTCAACCTAATCTTGATTAGGTTCATGTGGAGTGGTGGGAACAGAATGAGTTAGTTTCACTAGTGCTACCCTAGTTGAGGGTTTAGTTTGTATTGCTTCTTCTTCATCATCTGAAGAAGTTAATACGTAAGCCACAAAAGTAAGATCTTGAGTAGTATGGGCTTGACTTATTGAACCTCAAATAGTGTTTAAATTGGTGCGAGAAACCCTGGAGGATTTGGAGAAGGAGAATTTTGGTGATTTTTGAAGGATTTGAATAACATGCTACCTTTCTCTTTGTAGACTCTTTTTTAATAGTTCCTCTTGGATGGGTAATTGAACTTGTCATCTTCATACTTTGTTAAAATAGGATATTATATTTTTGGGTAATCCATACCTAATCATTGACATCAACCTTATGTGCATATGCTATATTTATCTATCCCCTAAGTGAATCTAGGTGTTTGGCCACCCTTTTCCTTGGATCATATTTCCTTAGAAGATGTTGAGGCAGATGGAATTAATTTCCATGGGATGATGGAGCTTTCAAATCAGGCCATATCTTTTTCCCCACATCCTATAATTACTAAAAAGTGGGGATGCATTTTAAGATTATTCTCTTTGCACTTTCCAAAAATACCATTACAAATATGATATTCCACCTCTTTCTCTACCAATTTTTTTCTGCACATAATATGGGAGATGAAAAGGAGGTGTAAGGAGTCCTTCAATCATGATAACAATATAATGTGGGTAGAATATTATAACTCTCATTTTTCTTATTGAAATTAGGATGCCATCGAAACTATTGGTGTGGCTATTTCATACATTTCTTGGTAGAGATTGGGATACAAATAAGTGTAGATATCTTGAATATGATACCTAAACCGATGGGTATACAAGTCTGAATACAATTCATTTACCTACAATGTACACAAGGGAAGCCATGGTTCACATAATTATAAATATGTGAGAAAACCATATAATATATCTAGTACTTAGGAATCCATGTAAAAATATTTCTTATTGACCATAAAATTTGATCTTTGGGTTACCAAATTAGAAGTGACCACTTTCCCTAAAGAAGGAATCTTGTGTTCATCAATAATCATAGCAAGTAAAGGAAACTAGGATACATAACATTTAGAGATATAAGGTTCTCTATATAACATGTACATGAGGGCCATTCCAATATGGACCCTAGTTTTGAACCTTTGAATATGGATATCACTCAAATGAGAATCATCCATATTTTCAATTGGGTCTACGACCCAATTCTATAAAATTAATCTTACTTTCCTTACACCCATCTATGACTCAAATGTAGTTGCATTATACAGGACTTCGAATTATGGTAGTTTGTAATAGCCTCTATATGTATGTCCAATAAACAAAGCTATTCTATTTTTCTCTGATTTAGAAAATAAGGTCTAATCCTTGGGCTTAACATGTATTAGAAAGAAAGAGATTAGTTTGGGACATGGAAGTACCTCTGGTTTAGTGGAAATCAAATGGAGACCAACTCGTTTTAATTCCCTAATGTCATAGGACCTTATTTTTGATCTATCAAGATTCCCATTTCATCTACGGCATAAAAATCAAGTATTTCCCTCTTGACTATGGAAAAGATAGTTGAATAATGTTGAAACTCATGATTCAAGGAAGTTGGATCGAATATAGCATCTCTCATTACTATGGTGTCTACATAGTAATATAGAAATTCATCTATGTTGGATGGCCTTGGTTCTCCCACCATGAATAAGGATTAAAGGTACACAACTGCTACAACAAACTCCATGAAATAAACCCTAGGAAGACAAGATTAAACCTTATGTTTTAAATTTGTATATATATTTTATACATTATAAAATAAATTTCCAAATATGTACACACATACACACACACACACACACACACACACACACACACACACACACACACACACACACACACACACATTCCCTTTAAATTCAAATGGAAAATGTAAAACATTCCCAATTATTCATTAATACGTATGGTAAGAAATGGCCTAGAAACCACTAGGTAATTTGAATATAACATTGGAATAACAAATCGAAGTAATGGAGCTTAGCAATCACTAAGAATTTTCTTATATAAAATATAGTGTGATGTGTGTTGTGGAAATTTGTAATTCTATAGGATTATATGCCTTTAACAAATCAAAATAATAATTTTAGAGCTTAGTTGTTACTAGGTAATGTCTAGAGAAGCTATCAAATATAAATTCGAAGGGTTACAAATTCTATAAGTGTAAGTACAACCTACAAAATTGTATCCATATATGTGGATAAATTTAGTCTCAAAGGCCATAAAGGGCTCTACTTAGCCAGAAAAAATGTTAATTATTAAAGATGTTCATAGGGTACTTAGTCACCATTGTAATGATGGGACATACCTTCAAAAATGTGGTTGAGGTATATGAGATGCCCCTTCTACAAGATGCAGATGAGTACCATTACCTTTTTTCCCATCTACACAAATATCTTCTTGGCCTTCATGATGTCAATCATCCAAAAAATAGATATTGATCCAAAGGACATACCGATATTTAAAACAAGGATATTATGTCTCTTACTCTGAATATTTGGTTAGATTAACAAATCATTTACTAAATTAGAGTAATATATTTAGATATTAATGGTTACTATGTATGCTTCAATATATTATTTAGAGCTTAGCATCATGCTAGACATCATTCACTAGATGACTATTATTACAAAAAGTAAAGTTCTTCACTACATGTCGTCTTAAGTAGTCAAGTCTTACATATTTCTCATTAGTTTGTTGTCGAGATTATTACATTATGGCATTTGATAATTCCATGTTATTCATTAATACTTATTCAGAAGGAATTTCTTAGCGTCGATATGTAATTTGAATGTAATGTCCGAATAAAAAAACCATAGTAATGGAGTTTAGTGGTCATTATGTTAAGAAGAGAAAACATCTTTGATATTTCTACTCTTTGTATCATTTTATCCATATAAGACATAGTATAATGACCTTAAATAAAACCCTATTTGTGTCTATTAAATATTCACATAAACATATGAAATTGGTGGTTGGTTGTATTAAATACCTATATGAATGTGATAGTTTTTGTCATGTATTACCCATTTGGAAATCACCAAGTACCACCTCACCACTAGATTCACATTTGATTGTATTCATACTAAGTGTGAAAACACCTTCCTCAAGTATCACTAAGTGTCTTTCAAGCACTCTTTACTCATTAACATGATTTCAATCCTTTTAAATCCACCTATAGAATGTAGCACCTACAGAATATAAGTACAAACTAAGTTCTCAAATTACGGGGTATATAATTATCCCTCTCACTTTAGTGTTAGTATGAACCTACAAACTCGAACCCTTTGTATATTATTCTGGATTTCATATATATGCATTCACAAGATTATAATTATCACAATTTCCTTATGCTTCAACCTCTTAATCAAAACAAGAAAGAAATTAATTGTCTTAATTCACTTACCTCAATCTGCATGCAAGGTAATGGTCTTCTTCATGATCTTATTATGATATGTACTAACAAATTTTTTATCATATTTACTAGAGTTTGATTAATAAAAACAACCCTATCATCTTATGATTGTTATTATCAAGATACCATTACTTTATTTTACTAAAACACCGACAACCCGTACTTATAGTCTGTAGGTGCTATATGTGTCTTTCAAGCACTCTCTACTCAATAATAGGATTTTAATCCATCAAAATACTATTTAGCCAAGTACAAACCGAGTTATCAAATTGCATGGTATATACTTCTCTCACTCACTATAGTGCTAGTATGAACCTATAGATATTGGACCCTTTGTATCTAGAGAGACCGAACCATTTGTATATTCTCTGTGACAATCGTATATATGTATTCACAAAATTGTAATTATTAAAATTTTCTTATGCATCAACGACTCCAATAAAAATAAGCAAATAATTAATTTTCTTAGTTCACTTAACCCATTACATGCATGGTAATGGTCTTCTTCAGGATAATAATATCATATTTACTAAGGTAACTTCCCTCATATTTACTAAAGGATACAAGAAAACAACAATTTATTCCTTTGTAATGAATTTTTTCAAGAATTTCAAAGATTCATTCATTCAAGGATATGCATAGTATGAGTTTTCATGATCCCTCCTACAAATCCCCTGAGCCCTTATGGCTCTTCTACTTACTTTCCAACTATATTCACCTTCTCTTATTTTCATTAAAATACCTTCTTAGCTAAGATGAAGGTAGTTGCAAAAATTAGAAAACCATAACCATCGTAAAAGGTAACCATACTTGTGAACTCCTAAAGGAATGAAAGTGAAACATATCATTTACATCACAAGTATCCCCTTAGTAGTATCCACTTTGTTTCCTAACGAATCAATCTTGTCATAATATTAGGATATGCACTTTCATGATCCTAACACATGTACAATATATATTTAATTAAGTGTTAACTAAGGTATTGATATCCCTTACCTCAAGCTAGTGTGGGTTAACATCCCTTTCACCTTTTATCCTATAAGAATGGAATGATTAAAAATCACTCTTCTATTCTCTCCACTATATTTTAGCGAGCTCCTCTTATCTTGAGAAAATTCGACTTTACATATATGAGATTAATATCTTATTTCTTAGTCTCAACTAATAACCCTTTGTTAATGTAATCCTTTATACTCATTTTGTAAAACACTAATATACCTTAGTGTAGTTACAAACCCATAGTAAAATGAAATTCACACATTTTCCTTCTCTATCGCGTTGGCTATTATATAAATTTCTTAAGCATATATTTTTACATTTCATCAATGTGTAAAATTTGTACATTATCTCCGATTATCTTTCATATATTGAAAAATTGAGTACTCTTATTTTAGTGATCCTATTATCCCACCTATGGTATTTCCTATTCCTTTTGATATGTTAGATATATATGAGTTTGGTAAATCAAGAAATACCCATGAAATTAAGTCTCTTATGGAAGGAATTATTTGATAAAAAATTAATGCATGTTAGTGTATATGATATTGAATACTCTAAATGAGTGAAAATTTATCCAAAAAAGCTACACGGTCATGAAATAAAACTTTATCTCATAGTGATGAAAATTAAACAATAACCCCTATAATAAGTGAAGTGATATATGATAAATTTAGATAGCGTAAATGTCCCAAAAATTGCATTGCCACTCTAAACAATTCTTAGACATCTCCTGCAGCCTTTAAAGAAACCATTGAAATTAAAAAAACCTATGAAACATTCAATTCAAAACAAAATTTTAGTATAAATGTCCATAGAATCCAATCGAGGGTGGTCTTAAAGGAAAGGATAAAATTACAAAAATAATTTTGTAAAACATTCAATTTAGTTTAGTTGCCTACAAAAACTCTAACTAAAAAAATCTCTAACTGAATAAAAACCCTAATTTGAGCTACAATAAGATGGAAATTTTTACACCATCCCAATTTTCATGATTTTATAATAGTTGAAGGGCATAATGCATGCCATGCTCAGATTTTTATAACAAAGAAATATATCAAATAGTTTCTAGCAACCATGCTTGCATTTTTGAATGCGTATTGTGCTCAGATCTTGAAGGAAGTGATGTGTTTCTTTAGATATGAAGAGAATAAAAAGGTGGATGTTGTTAACCTATTGGTGCTCCCCAAAAGTTTTCAAACTTCATTTCCAAAAAGATATAATAAAATTAAATGTCAATCTATGGTGAATATAGTCACAATTATCACATTTAGGCAGGTCTTTAAACGAACCAACCGCCACTTTCATATATGTATGTGAGAAGATTTTAGAGACATGAAATGTTACATATTAAATGGTGCACGTATTAAAAGGGAATCCTTCAAATTGATTTAAATAATTTTTGGTTTGATGGCGTACGTATGACATTATGGATTAATTTTCTTAGTTTAATGGTGCACCCGCTAGTTTAATTAACATTACACCTCAAAAATGTGGTGTATAAATTAGACCTTTATCCATATTCCAAATTTAATAAAAAATAGTGTATTTTATTAGAAAATGTTGTCATATTATTTTGACAAATGTCCATAATCCACAATAGTACCATCACTAAAGTTATTATCTAATAGCAAGGAATGTAACCCAAATATTCAAATTGCAAACCTATTTAGTGGATTCAAGAATAATATCCACAACCTAAGTTTTGAGTACATGTCTTTCAAGAAGCAGAGAAAATGTTACCATATTTTCCTAGTTGTCTATTATTTTTACACTATAAGAGTTATAGTTTTTTTGGCTATGGTGCCTATTATCCATGTGACATCACCTATAATAATTAGTGTAAGAATTTTATAACATTGAACTTTGAGGATTATTGTTATATTTATAATACATGTATATTAATATTGTAGATGAGGTATTCTAGAAAAGAGATTTCTTGTTAAAGAGACCTTCAATATATGAATATAATTTTGTATGTATTTCCTTAGTTCATAAATGTTCCCAATTATTTTAGATAGTGATATCATTATGTTATATGAATTTTTTACTAATATTTTTATAAGAAGAATCATTACAAAATAATTGTGACTTAAGTTTTAAGTTTTTAGTATGACAAGTATAATGCCCATTTTCCACCAAGCACAAATAGTGAGGGCTTGATTTTTATTACTAACACTTGGAAGTACGATAGTTGAATAATATTTATTGAATCCTCATACTTTGAAGTGCAAGTACTCTCCTTTGACTGCGAGGAAATACAATCCCCGAGTTAGTTAGATTTTGAAAATTTTAAAGCACGAATGGAGAGTGCGAGGAAAAAAATTCCATATACCATTTCTCTAGTTTTAAAATGGTCATGGTCAAATAGGATTACTAATTCAAGATCCCCTACACTACTAAGTGACAAAATAATGACCTTCACAATATCTAATATAGGAGAAAAAATTAGGATGGGAATAGAAATGGTTTTTAGAGGTATCATTACGTAGATTATATCAAATATTTTTCAAATAAGTGGGAGGATCATCTACACCATCTAGAGATGATATTCTAAATATGCAAAGAGTTAAGAATTTATCTAAATCTCAAACATATATATTTGGTTTTATTGAAGTAAAGTTTATAAAATATATGGTATCAAAATATGTTATTAATTGATCCTAATAGATTATCTACCATCATTTCTCTATATTTTCAACCTCATATGAAAGAACAAAATTATGTCTTAGGAAAAATAAATTTAGTGAGGAATTTAGCTATAGAATTTTTAGGCCTTATCAAGCCAATCACATGTATGCTAAATAAGGATTCATCCTTCAAGTGGTTGCAAGAAGGAAATAAGAGTTTTGACCTCATCAAGTAGGTCATTTCTCAAGATTTAGTTTTAGTCAACCCAAAATTTGAGAAGGATTTTATCATTAACACAAGTGATTAACTAAAATTAGAATAAACTAGGAGTATGCTAATATAGTTAATCTAATATAGGAGGACATAAAACATTATAAATGACTATGCTAAAGTAATATAAAATGACTAAATAATTAAAACTAATAGAAATAAAACCCTAATATGCAAGAATAAAGTGAGGAAAGAACTTAGCTGATTGTAGATGACTATCGCATTGTGTCGTAGGTCTAACAGAAATTTCAAAAGGAACGACTACACAACGTTCCCAAAAATGGATCTAGAGGATCTAAGAAGACTGGAGTGCCTAGGAGGGTATTGGGGCACCCTGGGGTGCTATGGTATGTAGGAATAGATGCACTTATCTATGAAAAATCTTGGAATGTGATTTCTTCAGGGTCGGAAGATGACATGTGACCTTCACTTCTGTTGCATTGGATTTTCTAAACTGTGTCGAATGTATTGAATAATGTAATGATGACCTATAATAGAAAAAAGGAGTATCAAACTCTATAAATAAAAAAATTCAAATGAATGGGTCAGACTGACCTCAACTGCCACAATAGCGGGCTTACTACTTTGAGCATTGCACAAAATTTCAGACCCAAATGTAGTTCGTGTGTGTGTGTGTGTGTGTGTGTGTGTGTGTGTGTGTGTGTGCGTGCATGTCATACCCTAGGTGCTCTTGTGTTAGTCGCACTATGTGAAATATCGAACAATAACTAAATGTATAATATGTAATAACATGTGTGTATAGAATAGAATAGAATCCTTCCCCCTACGAAGTGTGTGTTGATTCAGATCTCCTAGCCTTGATGCATGGAACTATGTGGATGCGGGTGATGCAACTCTAGATGGAGAGATAGTAGTAGATGACGCTAGAGCCTCATCATGGTCTCATAAATTTATATTTATAGGGTTCTCTTGATCTAATTTCATAATTAACCTTACATGGTCGACTAGGAAGAAGATAAGGATGAAAAATGGCTAGAAAGATCCCAAAAAGTGGTGGGAAAGTAGAAAAGGATCGGGGTGCCCTAGTTTAGGATAAAATGATGAGAAAGTGTCGAAACAGACTGGGCATGTATATAAAAATGTGTGGGAATGAAGAAATAAAAGTAAAATAAGATGGCCAAAAGATGGGATTAATTAATACTTTCTTCACTCAAGAACCTTCTAAATAGTAGTATGAGACCGGGATAAATAATGTATAAAGTGCATGATTTTGTGACTACAATAAGGTATAATTTATTTTATCATTAACACATGATCCCTTTAAAATAATTTACACATGTTCCACTGACCCTCATATTTGAGAGATCAATTGACTTGCACATTATCAATCTTAATAATGATGAAAAGAGAAGGATTATTTAATGATAAGTTAAGTTCATATGGGAATATATAAATGATGAAAATGTGAAATATATATATATATATATATTGATATGTTGTTAGATAATGTCTAATAGAAATATCTTGACATTATTGAAGTATGCTCTCATCCAAACCATGTAAAAAGGGATTCTTTCTTCAAAGTTGGGAGTGAGAGAATATTTATGTCATATAAGGATAACATGAGATGATTATGATGTTTAGGATAAGTAAAAATATTTTAAATATGGGATTTTTATTTTTTTTTGTAAATATGTATGATTAAGTCCCATATCTTCAAAGAAAATTGTGAAATATTTTAAGAAAACTAAGGATTCTCAAAATTAAGTCATAAAATTTTAAGACGTTGGGTTGGTCTAAGCTGTTGACTTTTTTATTAGAATATATGGCATCAAATGTGTAGAATGAATAACGCACATCATGTAATGTAATGAAACTTGTTATAATAGATCATTCAAAGCTATCAAGGATGTTAGGTTCTCAAATAGATGACATCTACCTTATATTTTTATGATGGGTGATGGAATTGATTTGGATAGGATTTTCAATTTTAATGTTTCATTATTTGAATAAGGTAGGCATAAATAGTCTTATATGAATGATGATGATAAGAGTGATATGTGGCATAAATGATGACAATCACTTATTTAATGTCTTGCATGCTAGCCAAATTCTCCATAGGTTCAAGATTAATATTGAAGGTGGTTTCAATGATGTTTATGTGATAGGTTTATTTTTTCTTCTCATTTTTATTTAAAGGATTTGTTTTAACCTTATAATTACTAGAAAATATTTTTTTATATATATATTTTGAGATAATCATAGTCTTGGGGATCAAATCATGAAGATCACAATATTGTGCACTATCATAAATTTCAAGATACTCATTAGCTAGCGAGATTTGATTTATATAAAGTTTCCATGCTAATAATTTCCCCTTTTTATTTATGGTTAGAATTGATAATGAACCCTATTTTCAAATAAGGAGAGCTTGTGGATTTACCCTCCAAAGGTGTGAAAGTTACAGAGGGACTAGTGTAACCATCCATAACTACACTCCATTGTAGAGACATGGGGTATATTTTATTCATTGTCATAATAAGTATTGTATTTAATGGTAGAGTGATACTGTCATACACAATTGATGATTATGAAACCCTACAATACATTGAAAATAAGGGATAATTTATCCCATGAGAAAGTAAGGAATTGAATAAGAAGGTGATTTCAAAAGTTCCGCATGTGGGGGTTCATGACATAAAAAACATCACGAGAAATGACTTGGAGGCTACATTTTATGTGGATGATAGATTGAATTTTGAAAATGAAAGTCATGGTATCATAACTCCAAAAAATAGAGTTGAATTTGCTACAATCTATGTGGTGCTAAAACATAATTGTGCTCCAAAAGAAGGAAACATATCTAAAGGTTTTATATCCCTGGTATAAGAATAACATGTTATTTTGGGAGAAATGTTGGGACCCACACTTGGTGTTTTTGTGGAAATTATTAGAACTACATGCAATGATTTCTATCCAAGGCTAGAACACAACAGAGAAGTTTACAAACAAATAAAAATATGGTGTATCTCAAAACAAGAACTACACCACATGTTAACAGGAATTATGAATTTTAGGAATCAACCTCCATACAAAACACTACCTACAAGTTGAAGTTCAAATTTTTTCTGCGAAGTTGATAACTTTTTGTTCAAAAGAGTATAAATTTGTTACTGAAGTATGACAATAACAAATGTCGGTGAAGGATATATGGTGCAGTTTGAAAATCTAGATGGCAATACATTTGGGGTGCATATTGATAAAAAAAAATTAGGCCTATTTGCAAGGGTTTATCTATATCTATAGGATCTCTCATCGATGGCCTACTAGCTAGTTTGACCATCTAGAGGGTTTCATTATGGAAGTAAGGAAAAAGAAATTCGGGAAGAGGTGCTGAAAAAAATGTGGAGTGCATTTAACAACTAGTATATCTAATTTAATTATATTCCTCCAAATTCGGTAGTTATGAGAAGTTGATAAAAATACCTTGTAAATCCCAAAAATTCCAAAAGGTAAATACTAATCCATCTAGTACACTAAAGGCAGTAGAAAATGGGAAAAAAATAAGAGATCAAAACAAATTTCGTGAAACATTAAATTTAAAAAGAAATTTGAGTATAAATGTATGCAAAATCCCGCCGAGGGTTGTCTTAAAGGAAAGGATAAAATTACAAACATAATTTCTTAAAGCATTAAATTTAATGTAGTTGTGTAAAAATCCTCGATTGAATAAAATACCTAATCGAACAAAAGCCCTAATTTAAGCTACAATAAGATGGATTTTTTTACACTATCCTGATTTTCATGATTTTATAATAGATGAAGGGCATAATGCATACAAAGTGCTCATATTTTTAACAACAAAGAAGAATATCAAATAGTCTCCTAAAACCATACTCATATTTTTGAATGCATATTGTGCTCAAAGCTTGAAGGAAGTGATGTGTTTCTTCAACAATGATGAGAATAAAAAGGCAGATGGTGTTAATCATTGGTGATTCCCAAAATCTTGAAAACTTAATTTTAAAAAGATATAGTAAAATTAAAGTTCAATCCAAGGTGAATATAGTTACAGATTTTCACACTTAGACATGTCTTTAATACAACCAACTACCACTTTCATTTATGTCTTTGAGAGTATTTTATAGACATGAAGTGTTACATATTAAATGACACACGTATTAAAAAAGAATCGGTCAAATTGATTTAGACAATGCTTGGTTTAATGGCACATGCATGACATGATGGATTAATTTTCTTAGTTTAATGGTGTAACCACTATTTTAATTAGCATCACACCTCATAAATGTGGTGTATAAATTAGACCTCCTCCATATTCCAAGATTGATAAAAAGATAATGTATTTTATTAGAAAATGTCGTCATATTATTTTGAAAAATGTTAATAATCCACAAATAGTACCATCACTAAAGTTCTTATCTAATAGTAAGGCATGTAACCCAAATATTCAAATTGGAAACCCCTTTAGTAGCTTGAAGAACAATATACACAACCTAAGTTTCAAGTACATATATTTCGGGAAGGGGAGAAAAATTTAGCATGTTTTCCTAACTTGTCTACTATTTTTACACTAGAAGAGTTGTAGTTTTTGTTTGGCTATATTTGTCTTTCAAGCACTTTGTCTACTTAGTAATACAATTTCAATCCATCTAAATCCTATTTAGCAAGGTAAAAACTAAGTTCTCAAATTTTTGGGTATATACTTATCCCACTCACTATAGTGCTTGTATGAACCTAAAGAGATTGAACCCTTTGTATATTCTATGTGAAAATTATATATATGTATTCATAAAATTGTAATTCTCACAATTTCCTTATGCATAAACATCCCAATCAAAAAAGAAAATAATTACTTGTCTTAGTTCACTTACCTCATTCTACGTGCATGGTAATGGTCTTCTTTGGGATCTTAATATCATATTTACTAAGGAAAATTCCTTCATATTTACTAGAGTATCATTAAGAAAAATCAACCCTATCATATTTTGATTATTAGCATCAAGATATCATTACTTTATTTTACTAAAACACCCACAATCTAAAGGATAAAATAATACAACCATTTATTTCTTCATAATGAAACATTACTAAGCATTTAAAGGATTCATTCATTCAAGGATATGCATAGTATGAGTTTACATGATCCCTCCTACAGATCTCCTGAGCCCTTATGGATCTTCCATTTACTTTCCAACTCTATTCAATCTCTCTTATTTTGATTAGAATACCTTATTTTATTAGCTAACATGAAGGTAGTTTCCAAAAATTAGAAAACCATAACCATCGTAAAGTTAACCATACTTGTGAACTCCTAAAGGAATGAAAGTAAAACATATCATTTAAATCACAAGTATCCCCTTAGTAGTATCCCCTTTGTTTCCCAATGAATGCATCTTGTCATAATATTAGGATATGCACTTTCATGGATAACACATGTATAATATATATTTAATTAAGTCTTAACTAAGGTATTGATATTCCTTACCTTAAGGTAGTGTGGGTTAATATCCCTCTCACTTTTCATCCTATAAGAATGGAATTCTTATAAAATTACTCTTCTTTTCTCTCCACTATATTTTAGTGAGCTCCTATTGTCTCAAGATTATTCATGAATTTACATATATGAGATTAATATCCCTTTGCTTGGTCTCAACTAATAACCCTTTGATAATGTAATCCTTTATACTCATTTTGTAAAGAACTAATCTACCTTAGTGTAGTTATAACCCCATAGTAAAATGAAATTCATAAATTTTCCTTCTCTATCGCATTTTCTAATATAGAAATTTCTCAATCATACATTTTTACATTTCATCAATGTGTAAAATTTGTACATTATCTTTAGTTATCTTTCGAGATATTGAAAAATTGAGTACTCTTATTTTTCTGATCCTATTTTCCCACATATGGTGGTGCCTTTTCCTTTTGATATGTTACATACATATGAGTTTGGTGACTCAATAAATACCTATGAAATTAAGTCTCTTATGGAAGCACATATTTGATCAAAAATGGCTGAAATTAAGTCTCTTATGGAAGCACTTATTTAATTAAAAATGGCTGCATATCAATATATATGATATTGAAAACTTTAACAAGTGAAACTTAATCCATGAAAACTACATGATCATGAAATAATACTTTCTCTCATAGTGATGAAAATTCCACAACCTGTAGCTAAGTGTACTAGATCCAATCGAGTCATGGTGTTGTCAATAAATGTAGCAGGGTAGAGGAGGATCCTAAACAGGTCGAGGAAGTGGAGATTTTAGATTTGGGGGAAAACCAAGATGGGAATTAGGAAGTGTCAAGTTCTAGTTTGGACAAGGCTATTCGATGAGGAGAACAATGATGAGGAGGAGAGTGAGAAAGCTTCGAATTCTACGGATGATAAACTCTCTAAGAATTCGTAGGATGCCATTAAGATCTTACACACTCTGAAAACTACCCAATCTAAATTTTCGGTGCTCAAGACTCACGTTGTCAAGACCCACTCCTTCATGTGGGATTTTGAGCATTGTAGGCTTGATACCAATATAAACATACATAGGATTAGTATGGTATCCATGGACTTTAAGGATTTGACTGATAAAGTGGAAAAGATTTCTCGTTGGTCCTCGGTGAATAGCTCAATAATGTCAACGAGAGAAGCCTGGAAATGGCCAAGGAAATACTGAATATAAAAGAAGTTGTGTTCTAGATTTGGGATGTCCATCTCCTCAACGTTAAGAGCACCATCCACCATCTCAAGATTTTAGCTGAGATGATTCAATCCATGGAACCGGCTAAGGAAAAGAAAAAGATGGTAAAGGCCCCAAATTGGATATCCCCCTGAGCCAAACTACGGGGTTTGGAAAGCTACCATTGATTCCCTTGTTAAAGAATAGAATAGATGCATGAACTCTGTGGGGGACCTGATAAAAGAGTGACTGCGTATATGGGATATTATCCGATTGTTGTTAGTTCTAAGTTCTAAGTCTGTCTTGCTTTGTTAGTTTATGGGTTATGCTATTGTTAGATAGTTTAATCGTTGTTTGGTTTCTTTCTTTAATGTTTGTATTTCCTTGTTGCTGGAATTGTGTTGCTTTGGTCTTGTGGTAAGGCTTTGAAATGGCATATCCCTTGGCCTTTTTGTAAGGAACTAGTAATATTATGTATGGGGTAGGGTCCCCTCAACCCTTTTTACCTCTAATCAAAAAAAAATTCCACAATAACCCCTAAAATAAGTGAAGTGATATAGGATAATTCTAGATAGCGTAAATTTCCCAAAAATTGCATCTACGCTCTAAAAATTCTTAGACATCTCCCCATAGCCTTTAGAGAAACCATCAAAATTCAAAACAAATTTCATGAAACATTCAATTCAAAATGAAATTTTAGTATAAAGTTCTATAAAATCCCTTCGAGGGTGGTCTTAATGGCAAGGATTAAATTTTAAAAAAAAATTCCTAAAGAATTCAATTTAGTTTAGTTGTCTACAAAAACCCCGATTGAATAAAATCTCTAATTGAATTTTTTTCCTAATTTAAGCCACAATAAGATGGAAATTTTCTTTATACCATTATGATTTTCATGATTTTATAATCGATGAAGGGCATAATGCATACCATGCTCATATTTTTGAAAGAAAAGAAGGATATCAAATAGTCTTCGACAATCATGCTCAAATTTTTGAATGCATATTGTGCTCGAGCTTGAAGGAAGTGAAGTGTTTCTTCAAAGATGAAGAGAATAAAAAGGAGAATGTTGTTAACCTGTTGGTACTCTCCAAAATCTTGGAAACTTCATTTTAAAAATATTTTATAAAATTAAATGTCAATCCATGGTGATTATAGTCACGGATTGTCACATTCAGATAGGTATTTAATGTAACCAACTGTCACTTTCATATATGTCGTGAGAAGATTTTAGAGACATGAAACATTACATATTAAATGGAACACGTATTAAAAAGAAAATCCTTCAAATTGATTTATACAATGTTTGGTTTAATGGCGCACGCATGACATGATGGATTAATGTGTTTATTTTAATGACGTATTTGCTAGTCTAATTAACATTACACTTCATAAATGTGGTGTATAAATTGTACCTCCCTCCATATTCCAAGGTTAATAAAAAAGCGTATTTTATTATAAAATGTCATCATATTATTTTGAGAAATATCCACAAAAGTACCATCACTAAAGTTCTTATCTAATAGCGAGGCACGTAACCCAAATATTCAAATTGGAAACCCATTTTGTGGCTTCAAGAACAATGTCCACAACCTTATTTTTGAGTAGATATCTTTCAAGAAGGGAAAAAATGTTACCATGTTTTCCTAGTTGTCTATTATTTTTACACTATAAGAGTTGTATTTTTGTCCTGGCTATGGTGCCTATTGTCCATATGGCATTCACCCATAATAATTAGTGTAATAATTTTATAACATCAAACCTTGAATATTATTGTTAGATTTGTAATACATGTATATTAATATTCTTTGAGGAGGTATTCTAGAAAATATGTTTCTTGTTTAAGAGACCTTCAATATATGAGTTTATAATTTTGAATGTATTTCCTTAGTTCATATAGGTTCCCAATTCTTTTACATAATGATGTCATTATGTTATATGAATTTTTACTAATATTTTTATAAGACGGATCATTACAATATAATTGTGACTTAAGTTTTAAGTTTTTAGTATGACAAGTGTAATGCCCATTTTCCACCAAATGCAAATAGCGAGGGATCTATTTCTATTACTTTCACTTGGTAGTGTGGTCATTGAATATGATCTCTTAAATCCTCACACTTCAAAGTGTGAGCACTCACCCTTCGACTCGTGAGGAAATTCAATCTATAAGTTAGTTAGATTTTGAAATTTTCAACATTGCATGAGTTCGAGTGTGATAAATTTTCAAAGTGCAAATGCAAGCATGAGAAATTCTCAAAGCACGAGTATGGAGTGCGAGTGTGAGGAAAATAAATTCCATATACCATTTCTCTAGTTTTAAAATAGTCATGGTCAAATAGGAGTACCAATGCAAGATAGCCTTCACTACCAAGTGAAAAAATAATTACCTTCACAAGATCGATTATAGGAAAAAAATAGGATGGGAATAGAAATGGTTTTTAGATGTATCATTAATGATATCATTTTAGTTTACGTAGATCATATCACATTTTTTTCAAATAAGTGGGATGATCATCTGGACCATCTAGAGACGATATTCCAAATATGTAGAGAGTTAAGGATTTATCTCAATCTCAAATATATATATATATATATATATATTTGGTTTTATTTAAGGAAAGCTTCTAAAATATATGGTATCAAAATATGTTATTACAATTGATCCTAATAGAGTTTCTACCATCATTTCTCTATATTTTCAACCTCATACGAAAGAACAATATTATTTCTTAGGAAAAATAAATCTAGTGAGGAAGTTAACTATAGAGCTTTTGGGAATTATCAAGCCAATCACATGTATGATAAATAGTGATTCATCCTTCAGTTGGTTGCAAGAAGGAAATACAAATTTTGATCTCATCAAGTAGGTCATTTCTCAAGATTCAAAGTGTTAGTCAACCCAAAATTTGAGAAGGATTTTATCATTAACACATGATACAATTGATTTTATCATTAACACATGATACCTTTCAAATAGTTTACACATGATTCACAACCCTTATATTTGAGAGATCAATTGACTTGCACATTTTCATTCTTAATAAGGATGAAAAGAGAAAGATTGTTTAATCATAAGGTAAGTTTATATGGGAACATATAAATGATGGAAATGTGAAGATATAAATATTTATCTACATTTAGATAATGTTTAATAGAAATATCTTCACATTATTGAAGTATGCTCTCATCCAAACATATAAAGTTGGGAGTGAGAGAATATTTATATTGTACAAGTATAACATGAGATGATTATGATGTTTAGGATAAGTAAAAATATTTTAAAAATAGGATTTTTATTTTTGTTTTGTAAATATATATGATTAAGTCCCATATATTCAAAACAAATTGTGAAATGTTTTAAGAAAACTAAGGATTCTCAAAATCAAGTCATAAAATTCCAAGACCTTGGGTTGGTCTAATTGTTAACTTTTTTATTAGAATATATGGCATCAGATGTGTAGAATGAATAATGCACATCATGTAATGTAATGGAACTTGTAATAATAGAGAATTCAATGCTATAAAGGATGTTAGGTTCTCAAATGGATGACATCTACCTTAGATTTTTATGATGGGTGATGGAATTGATTTGGATAGAATTTTCAATTTTAATGTTTCATTATTTGCATGAGTTAGGCATAAATATTTGTATATGAATGATGATGATAAGAGTGATATGTGGCATAAATTATGACAATCAATTATTTAATGTCTTGCATGCTAGAAAAATTCTCCATATGTTCAAGATTAATATTGAAGGTGGTTTTAATTATGTTTATATGATAGGTTTATTTTTGGCTTCTCATTGTTATTTAAAGGATTTGTTTTAACCTTATAATTGTTAGACAATATTTTTATATATTTCGAGATACTCATTAGTCTTGGGGAGTAAATCATGAAGATCACAATCTTGTGTACTATCCTAAATTTCAAGATACTCATTAGCTACCTGGATTTGATATATATAAAGTGTCCATGCTAATAATTTTCCCTTTTTATTTGTGGTTACAGTTGATAATGAACTCTTTTTTGAAGAAGGAGAACATGTGGATTTACTCTCCAAAGGTATGAAAGTTACGAAGGGACTAGTGTATCCATTCAAAACTACACTCCATTACAAATACATGGGTCTAGCTTATTCGTTGTCATAATAATAATTGCATTATATGGAAGAGTGATACTACTATACAAAAGTTGATGATTGTGAAACCGTAGAAGACAATGAAAATAAGGATTAATTTATCCCTTGGGAAAGGAAGTAAATGATCAAGCATGTGATTTCATAATTTCCACATGTGGGGGTTGATGACATAAAAACATCATCAGAAGTGACTTGAAGGATACATTTTATATGGATGATAGATTGAATTCTAATAATGAAAGTCATGGTATCACAACTCCAAAAATAGAGTTGAATTTGTTACAATCTATGTGGTGCTAAAACATAACTATGATTCGAAAGAAGGTGAAATAAATGACTATTTTATATCCATAGTATAATTTATCCCATGGGAAAGGAAAGAAATGATTTAGCATGCAATTTCATAATTTCCACATGTGGGGGTTGATGACATTAAAAACATCATCAAAAGTGACTCAAAAGGATAAATTTTATATGAATGACAAACTGAATTCTGAAAATGAAAGTCACGTATCACAACTCCAAAAATAGAGTTGAATTTGCTATAATCTATGTGGTACTAAAACATAAGTGTGCTTTGAAATAAGGTGACATAGCTAACAGATTTATATCCATAGTATAATAAGAACATGTGATTTTGGGAGCAATGTTGGGACCCACATAGTTTGTTATTTTTGTGGAAAAGATTATAGCTACGTGCAATAATTGTTATCCAAGGCTACAACCCAACAAATAATTTTCCTAACTAATAAAAAATATGGTTTATTTCAAAACAAGAACTACACTACATGTTAACATAAATTATGAATTTCAAGAATCAACCTTCATACAAAACACTGACTACAATTTGAAGTTCAAAGGGGTTGTTGTGAAGTTGATACATTTTTGTTCAAAAGAGCAAAAATTTGTTGCATAAGTGACAATTACAAATTTTTGTGAAGGAGACATGGTGCAGTTTAAAAAATTAGATGGAAATACATTTGGGGTGCATATTGATAAAATAATTAGGCCTATTTGCAACAATTTCTCTATATCTAAAGGATATCTCATCTGATGCCTTGCTAGCTAGTTGGCCCATCTAGATGGTTTTGTTATGGAAGTAAGGCTAAAATAAATTCTAGAAGAGGTGCTGGTAAAAATGTGGAGTACATTCAAAGATCCATTGCCTCAACTAGTATATCCAATTTCATTTGATTCCTCCAAATGCAGTAGTTATGAAAAGTTGATAAAAATACCTTACAACTCCCACAAATGCCAAAAGGTAAATAATACTCCATCTAGTACACTAAAGGAAAGAGAAAATTGTAAAAAGAAGTGATCAATTCTTATTTGAAGTTGATAAAAGGAAGGGATTCAAGGGGATTGATACAAGTGGTACTATCAACATCAACACCATTGATTTTCAAGCTAAGGACACAAGTGGGGGTTCAATCTTTACTTCATTACCATATAATTACGTAAAATACATAATTTACTATAATGATCAAATAGACAACTTCCCATTGAAATATAAACTAGAAGTATAATATAGTATTTCTTCATCTCGTACAAATTACACACATGCGTGCTAATAATTTCATTTCTTTCTTCATTGGTACAAGTATAATTATTAAAATAACAAATAAATTTCATATTCCAACCCAATTAAACTTTTTCAAGTTACGAGACAGCTTTGAATTTAGATTTCATCATTCTTCCCTATTTTGTCACGTCACCGCAACTGTCAAATTAGCGTAAAAATGGTCAACAATAATCAATAGAATGGCATTCTCCTAACTAACATTTTTTGCATAAACACAATTTTCCTAAGTAGCCAATATGTTTTGGATATGGGTACAGTGCAGTGAGTATTTGATATGCAGATACGAAAAAAATGTTTTTGACCCAGAGATACGGCGTTGGATACAAAGTAGTATAAAAATATGTAAATTTTAGCCTTTTAAATAAGAATTAAGTTATTAACCACATATTATGCATATGAAAGACAAGATAAGTAAGTTATAAGCTAAATATTAAATAAGTGAATGTCATAAATATAATAATGTCAAACGTTGTAATTAAAATATATTAGATAATAGTATTATAAGTATTACAAATAATATAATAGTGAACTTTATAACTATTATAATTTTTATATCACTATTACATTATATACATACAATAATCGTATACATTTTATGAAGTTCTAACACTTATAACACTACAACATTATACGACATTATAAATTAAAATAACGTTATATCATTATATTCCTATAGATATATTGCCTCACTTACTAACATAATAACATTATATGATTATTAATAATATTCGATTTTGGACAATATAATGCATGATAAATATTAAAATGACATCATAAAGATATTAATTATAATACTATCATAACACTATAATTAATAATACTATTATAATATAGAATATTATATATAATATTAGAAATTTAATAACCTTATATATATATATATATATATATATATATATATATATATATATATATATATATATATATATATATATATATATATATTATTGTATATAATTAGAAATTTTATAAACTATTTTCCAGATGCTATTTTAAAATATATATAAAATCATTTACTATAGTCTATAATAAATATTAAACTTTGATATATTCTTCAAGACTTCACATATTGATATATTCTTCCACGTATTCTTGGAGTAATAAGATCTCGGTTGAAATCATATACGTATAGTTTCAAAAGTATATTTGATGTATGTTTCTCTCGTGTGTTGACTAGAAAAATATCCATGTCGTATCTTCCCTGCTCCCACCATCGTTTCTAGCAAGTACCCATACCTAGTACATTTCATACCGGTTTCAGGCCTCCCATCCCGCCATATTGGTAACATTGCAATTTTCCATTTACAATGAACTCAAACCCCGTACACAAAAACAAAAGGTATGAAACACAAATGCAATCTTCATTTTGTTTTTAAGTTGGAGTGAGATAAAGAGGAAGAGAAAGAAAAACACCATATTTCTGCAAGAAATTTTCCAATCACAAATGACATAAAAGATTCCAATGCGGTCATGCAATAGTGTTTGAAGATTTTCCTATAGTTATTCAGCTAGGAGAAGGTCTCACAACATTTTTCTTGATATCACTGGAAGTTTATAAGAACATCTAATTTAGCCAAAGTAGCCTAGAATATTGTATTTGAAAACCATTTTATGAAACTCAAACACACCATGTGTAAATTTCCATGTACTCTCCTATCTATAAAGGAGTCATAGAAATTGACAGAACTTAGATTTGACGACTAGAGTTCAAATGGTGTCCATTTTACCGGAGCTACTTATCGTAGTCGTACTCGGTTTGACTTTGTCATAGTATGACCAGGAGGCCTACAAAACATCCTTGCAAAATAATCTTACTAGGAGGTTTTATTGAATAAAATGATTAATTATGATTTTTATGAAGCAAGATACTAGTGGTATGTCTTGACGAATTTTAATTTCTTGACACGGGGGCCTAAAGCGTGGGCTAAAACCAAATTGAATTTTTAACTTTCAGTAGTTATCCATCACTGTGAAATGGTTCACCTTTGGGCTCTGGACACGTGATGAAAATTGGTCAAATGATTATCTATATTAATTCCAAATGTTGATGTGGAATCTCACATCACCTATGAACATAGTCAAATCATCATTTTCTTGCTGCGGGGTTGGGAGGGATGTTTTGTGCATCCAAGAAAACCATGTTTTATAAACTTTTGCACTTTTACAATTAGTAGGTTACCATGAAATCTCATGGCCAAATTTTTGTTCCGGAGGTCTCCATTATCCTAACTTATCAACTAAGTTTCTTATTATCACAGAAGTGATTCCGAGCAAGATTAAAACTCAAGATAATTCTTTCAAATATGCAACAAATAAAGAAAAATTTAACATTTTATTTTTAGCTACAAACATTTCAAAATATATCTAAAATTTATAATTTTTCTTCCTTTTGAATCTTCAAACTATAGAGAAGAGGAAAACTTATAAAAGCAAAAACATGCTAGAAATAGTGAGAAAACCATACTTGAACAAACTTTGCAAGCGATTGTTGTGGAGTTGGTGTTACACATGTCGATTACATTTTCTTATGGGATTCCAAAGCCCTTTAAACCAACCCAATTTTTGTATCTTGTGTAACCATTGCATTCGATGAGACCATGTTTCTTTGTGGATTTTTTTGAATAGTTCTCATCCATTGAGTAAGTTTTCACATTTAATAAAGATCAACATCAAGATTTGTTTAATTTTTATACCTCATTCCAAAGCTCTTACTTTGACCCATGCAAATAATATGCTGAAAAATACGAACTTGTTATAATTGGCAATGGTTCTTTGCATTAGATAATAATTGCGTTGTGAACATACCTATGTATTTAAACTTATACAACATAAGCAATCATAACCAAATGAAGTACTTCCCATACTAGTTGGTTTTAATTTTAATGAAGCCAAATTTCTTTGGTCATTTTTACAAATAATCCACATACCTAGTCTAAGTTTTCCCCTTTTGCATACAGGTCCATCTAGACAATCAAAGCCACAACAAACCAATTTTATTATCCAATGCAAAGAAGAAATATCCTTTTAAGAGGACATCGGTAGAAGTTCAGGATCATATATTTAATCCTACTTATTTCATTTACAAGATGGTTAAAAATGGTCTTAACAACAAACCCATTTTGGGCAATACCAAAAAAGGATCATTTCCCATGAGGTGGCATTTCTTAAAATAATACAAGTAAAATAGTTTGTCACTTGTCTATACTTTCACATTTGACATACATGTCTATTAGGATGCTTAAATCCATAGTTGTTACATGACTAACAACCCACACACCAAGCATGTAAATACATGCCACTACCATATTCATAATAAAACTAATGAAAATTTGGAGGATATGTCCTAGGTTAACCATGAAGGAGGAAGAAGGATGGATGAGGTTGAGAGATCTGATTTTGCACCTTCTGTTGCACTAAAATCCCACATTTTGTAAGAGGAAATCATTCTTGCGATGTATTCACACACTTTGCAATGTAAGTATGTAAATAAATAAAAAATGAAGCTAACATGGACAAAATGCACCCCATTTTTGGCAAAATTTAGTGCCAACTTCAACCAACATAGGGAAAGACACGGCCAAAAACACGAGAAAAAAAAATACACCTATTATATTCGATTTGAAAATCTATTACAAGCTAAGAGATATGGCTCTGTACATTCTTTTCATTTTTATTTGTTTCTTCTTATGTCTTTTTCTCAATTTCTATTTCTTACCAAAATTCTTTGTTGCCTCGTGTTATTGCACATGTCTTTCTTCTTCTAAAAATACCTCAAGCTATGGCTCTCTATCTCGATATATTCTCTCTATATTTTCTTTATATGATGCCGCATATATTTTTTTTCTCCTTTCTATGTTCATTATTTTTCGATCCAATTATATAGCTCCCCATGTCTTTCAAAAAATTGACTTGCCATGGACCCAAAAGATAAATAAAATAATTTTCTTTGTGGATTTGAAATCCACTCAAATCCATTGCCAAAAAATTGACTCAAATACCTCCACGTGTCTGCGCTTTGCATTTGTGGCGTGTCACACTTTGCATACCCTCCATTCCGCAACGTGAAGCTAATATCAATGATAGAGCTCCACGTACCCTTCACATTTTACCTTTTATTATTGATCATGTTAGTGTAAACCAATAGAAACATTCCACACCCTTTAGTGATGTCAAAATATTTTGATCCCTGACTGAAACATGCAAAACAGTAGCCAACAAGAGAACTCCATGGTTCTCGCAACTGTCAGTCTTTTCTGTAGATTTGTGAAGCCTAAACCAATGAGGAGGATCCATGCTCCTCGTAGCTGTCAATCCTCTTAGCTTTGTGCTTGTATATGATTGGTTTTGGCTTCACATCACAAATATGATATTTTCTTACCTTAAACAATGGCTCTATTAAAACGTAGTCACGTGTCTCTGCCTTAATCAGACAATATATGACCGCTAACTTGCTTGACTAAAACGAACCTGATGAAATATTAGCTATAGCTAATTCTATAGACTTCACATCTTCTAGGGAGATGTGTGAGGTGAGGTGGTGGAAAGATGACATGTGTCTTCTCCTTAACCATTGTATCATTACTATATTACATGATTTATCCTTTGTCTTTGTCCCACGGGTTTTCGCCACTCCTTTGTCTTGCAGATTTTTTCCTTAGCCTTTGTCATGTAGATTTTGTGGGCAATTCAAAATACAATGGACAAATAGAAAATGACCACAAAATTAAATGCTCATCAGTGGGGAGGTTGAAATAGAGGGAAAGAAAATTTGAATATCTCGTGTGTGGCTCAAGATTATCATACCATTATTTCTAACACTTCCCTTAATCTTGATCCAAACAAAAATATTCTCAATGACTGATTTTAAATTCCTAGACGTATATGACACCGGACTTGTTGTTAAATGGTCAAACCTTTCTTTTGACAAAGGTTTGGTAAAATTTTCAGCTAGCTGCAGCTCGACTCACAAAATTTAAGTTCAATTTCTCCTTATTCTACTAATTCTTGAATAAAATGATATCTGATTACTATATGCTTGCTTTTTCCATGGAAGACTAGATTCTTAGATAATGCAATTGAAGACATATTATCACAAAAAAATATAGAACCTCCTTGTTTCTCTTCATGCAAATATGAGAGGATTCTCCTTAACCATATCATTTGACATGTGGTTATTTTTTTGAAATATACTCGCTTCAAATTGTGCAGATAATGAAACAATTGACTATTTCTTTGAAGCCCATGAAATAGCTCATGAACCAACATTAAAAACATATCTATATGTTCTCTTTCTATCATCAAGGTTACCTACTTAATCACTATCTGTGTAGCCAACTAATTAAAAATCATTATTAGCTACATACAAAATTTCAAAATTATTTATTCCATTCACATACCTCAGTATTCATTTGCTTGCTTTCCAATGAGACTCTTTTGGTGTCTCTGAATCTAGAAATAATACTAACTGCATATATTATATCTCGGTCAAGTTGCATTTAAATACATCAATCTTCCTACCATGCTTTTGTATCTTGTAGGATCCACATCTCTCGATGTAATCATATTCTGTGTAGATGTTGGTTTTCTATCCAACATCCCGAATCTTTACAAGATTAATTTTGCATTCTTTTCTTGAGAAAAAAATCCCTTACTCCATTTGCTTGACCTCAATGCCAAGAAAGTACTTCAATAATACCAATTCAGTAATATCGAATTCCTTCTTCATGGCTGATTTAAATTCATCTATAGCCTTTCTTACATTTCTAGTAAAAATTAAATCATCTACATATAAAACAACAATTAAAATCTCACCATTTCTTTCTTTGATGTAGAGTGTGGGCTCACTACTTCTTTTGCTAAATCCATTGCTAATTAGATAGAAATCTGTACCAAGATCTTGGTGCTTGTTTGAGTCCATACAAATATTTCTTAAGCTTGTATACTTTTCTTTCATGCCCTGGAATTTCATAACTAGGTGGTTGTCCCACATACACTTCTTCTTCCAATACTCCATTTAGGAAAACTGATTTAACATCCATTTGATGGAAATTTCACTTATGATGAGAAGATATGTAAATAGTTGTTCTCATAGTCTCTAGCCTTGTTACTAGAGAAAATTTATCATTATAATCACATCCACACCTCTATTTATAGCCTTTAACAATTAATCTTGCCTTATGTCTTTTCATTTTTCCTTTAGGAATAGTCTTGGTTTTATAAACCCACTTGAATCCAATGACTTCCTTTCCTATTGGAAGATCTACTAACTCCCATGTTTGAATCTTCTCAATTGTATGCATTTATTCATCCATTTCTTCACACCATTTATGATCCTTAATTACTTCTTCATAATAAATAGGATCAACTCCTAAAAATAAAGCAAAATTAATCATTTCATCTTCATTTTCTTCATACCTTGTTTGATCATAGATCTCTTGAACGATCCTCATTTGTCCTTGTTGCTAGAATGATTTTGACGATGATGAAGATGATTCATTTTCTGGTCCTTTCATGCTTTGTTGGCTACTTCCATTTGAATATTCACCCCTTTGTGAAATGAGTGTCCAACTTGGTGATTTTTTTTGCTCTTCCATCTGCTGCTTCGAAAACAATAATAGGTGCATTTATTTTTGCTGGTGGCTACTCCACTTTTTATGCATCTCCCCAAGATGCTTCTTTAATGAATTGAACATCTTTGCTGATCATAACCTCCTTGGTGGCTAGATTGTATAATCTATAATATTTTGATTACTCATTATACCTAATAAAAATGAACTTCTCTCCTTTGTCATCCCATTTTGATCTTATTTTCTTTGGCACTTGAGCATATGCCACACATCCACAAAATATGAAGTGCTCAAAACTTGGTTTTCTTCCACTCCATGCTTCTTGAGGTATTTTTATTCCTCACAATATTTGTAGGACATCTATTTAGTATATAAACAATTGTCCCAACTGCTTCATCCCAGTATTTATTAGGCAATCCTTTAGCTTTCATCACGATTCTTTCCATTTCTCAAATGGCTCCATTTTTTTATCTCTACTACACCATTCTCGCTAAGGTGTATACCTTTTTCCAAATTGTTTCTTGATCTTATGCTCCTTATAGAAGTTTAGGAACTCATTTGATATATACTATCCTCCTCTATCTATTCTCAATGTATTTATATAATGGCCATTGTGACTCTCAACCATGTCCTTTAACTATTTGAATACTTCAAATGCCTCTTATTTTATTTTTCAAGAAATAAACCCATGTCCTTTTGCTGAATTCATCTATAAAAGTCATGAAATACTATTTCTTTGAAAAGGAGGGAGATTTAGTGGGACCACACAAGTATGAATGTATCATCTCAAAAGGTGAGATTTCTCTCCAAGATTTACCTGAGGGAAAAACATTTCTATGTTGCTTTCCCAATATGCATGCCTCACAAACCTTATCTAGTTGCTCAATAAGAGGTAGCCCTTTAACCATTTTCTTATTATAAAGAACATGCAATCCACAAAAATCAAATGCTCATACCTGAGATTTCAGAGAGTGGATTGATCAATGGTTATTGTCTTGAACATTTTTGCACTTGCTACACTTTACATCTTCAAGGGAAACATTCTATTTTGTGTCATTTGCACTACTTGTAATCAGCTTGTTACTTCCACCTTTATCATATAACATGCATTCTCCATTTTCAAACCTCACCTTATATCCATTTTGGACAAGTTTCCCAATACTGAGAAGATTATACTTCAATCTTGGAACAAAGAAAACATTATGTATATGCTTCTTGTCTCCTTTCTTGGTGAGAATGGATACAATGCCTTTACCCATCACAGGAACCTTATTGTTTATTCCCATATTCACTTTAAATCTGATTTCTTCATCTATATTACTGAACATCTCCTTATTTCCACACATATGGTTGTTGCATGCACTATCCAAGTACCAAACTTGCTTATTTCCTTGCTCAACTACATTGTAAGTTAAAAGGAAATTTCCACTTTTTCCTTCTTCTCTAGGTTCAACTTATTTTGCATTAGAGAAGCTTGCATTATAATTATGATTTCTAAAATCAAATTATTTCTTTTTCATTCAATTGCATAATGTCCAATATTTTTACAATAATAGCATTGGACACTTGTTTTGTCATACCTTTGAGATGAACCACCTTAAGATGTGTTCTTACTCCTTCCTCTTCCTCTTCCTTTGGTTTGTGGCTCTTAATGAATTTTTCTTCCACATTCTTGTTGGTTGTTAAATATGCTTCTTTTTTGTTATATGATCCTCTCCCCACCTCTTTAATTTGTGTTTGTCTTAAAGGCTTATTCATTGGAGGATTTTGTTGATTTACTCATTCTTTATTCATGGGTTTGCACCTGAACCCATCAACTAATCCACACTCATTTATTTTAAGTCCTTAAACTCTTCTATGACTACCATAACTGGGTCAAATCTGATTGGAAGGATTTTTAATACCTTTTCTATGATCATGTGCTCTTCTAACACATCACCATTTTTCCTCATATGATTGGCAATGGTCATAGTCCTTGTAAAGAATTCATTTGCGAGACTCGAGTATTTCATGAGAATACTTTCAAACTCTCTCCTCAAAATCTCTAGTCTAACTACCTTCACCTTGTCACTTCCTTGATAATCATTATGTAAGGCATCCCAAGATTTCTTGGAGTTTATAGTTGTTTTTATTCTTGGGAAAATTGAATTAGTGACTACATTTTGAATATAGCTTAAATCCTTTACATCCTTTCTTATATTTTCTTTCAAGGCATTTTTTTTTCTTGTGTCAATGTATTAAATGCAAATTGGTCTATTAACTTGTTATAGCCTCCTTCAACAAGTTCTCATTGATCTTGAGAAGAGAACAAAGTCTTCATTTTAATACACCATATATCATAGTTATTCCCATAAAATTTTGGGGTTGTTGCCATGAGTTACTTCTTGTAGAAGCCATTATAACTCAACCTAGAAAATAAAATTTTAAACCAACGAACTATTGATATATTTTTTTACGATACCAAATTGTTGGCAAAATTTGGTGCCAACTACAACCAACATAGGGAAAGACAATCCAAAACAAAAAAGCACACAAAATATAGCTATTATATTTGATTTAAAAATTTATTATAGAATCGAGCTATGGCTTTGAATATTATTTTCATTCTTTTTTATTTCTCTTATTGTGTCTTTTTCTTAGTTTCTATTTCTCACAAAAATTCTCTATTGCCTCGTGTTGTTGCGCATGTCTTTCTTCTTCTACAAAATACCTCAAGCTACGAATCTATGTATTTGCTATATTATCTTTGTATTTACTTTGTATGTTGTTTCATATATTTATTCTCCTCTCTCTATTCGTTATAATTGTTGAGCCAATTATATATCTCCCCATGTCTTCAAAAATGTTGACTTTCCCGGACACGAAAGATAAATAAAATCTTGTTCTTCGTGAATTTAAAATCTTCTCAAATCAATTGCCAATAAAATTCACTCAAATGCCTCTACGTTCTACCTACTGCATTGGTGGTGGTGTCACATTTTACATATCCTTCATTCTGTGACGTGAAGCTAAGATAAATGATATAACTCCACATACCCTTCACATTTTACCTTTTATATCAATCATGTCAGTGTGAACCAATAGAAACATTCCACACCATTTAGTGTTGTCAGAATATTTTGATTCTCGACTGAAACACAAAAAACATTAGCTAATAAGAGAACTCCATGGTTTTTTGTAATTGTCAGTATTTTTGTAGACTTGCAAATCCTGAACCAATGAGGAGGCTCCACGCTCCTTGCAACTGTCAGTCTTCTTAGCTTCATGCTTGTATATGATTGGTTACAACTTCACATCGTAACTACGAGATTGACTTACCTTAAATGATGGCTCCATTAAAACATAGCCATGTGTCTCTACCTTAGTCGATTAATATATGATTGGTGACCTGCTTGACTAAAATGGACCCAGAAAAATATTATCTATAGTTAATTCCACAAACTTCACATCCACTAGGGAGATCTATTAGGAGAGATGTCAAAAAGATGATATGTGTCGATCCTTGACCTTCAAATATTTACTATATTGCACTGGTTTCTCCTTTTCCTTTGTCTCTGATTTTTTCCACTACTTTATTTCACATATTTTTTCCTTAGCCTTTTTCATGCGGTTTTTACAAGCAATCCAAAATACAACGACCAAATAGAAAACGACCACAAAATTAAATTCTCTTCATTAGGGATGTTGAAATAGAGGGAAAGAAGATTTGAATATCTATGTGTGGCTCAAGATTATTAGATAATTAATTCGACACCCATGATACCACATTTATCTTAGGAAAATTTTGCAAATAGTTCGTGCGCCTACATACATTTCCACATCTTTCTAAAACTTCCCACATTTACCTACATATGCATGTCCATGGTAAAATGAACTATAAAATCAAACAACTTCTCTTGAAATTTTTACTTCTAGTGATGTCCATACATGGTTCCAAAACTCCCATTTCCACACAAATTTGACAAATGTTGGCAAGTAAAATTGGTTAGTTTGGAATATAATTTGTTACAAATGGTGAGACATGTTGACTACCTCATGAAGAAATCCATGATCTTAGTTTGGTGCAAGCGAAGAGGAATAATGGAAAAAGTGGTGGAAACTATCTTCACTACTTCCATATGCATTGGATTGAAAGCCTCTAACCCTCCTCCAAGGTGGCGAATTTCTTTTCTTTAACAAAACAAAAATAAACCTAAAACCATAAACCATTCTTTCTTCCTTAATCTTTCCTTCAAAAGTGGATTTTATTTTTAAATATTTAATATTATTTTTTTCATTCATTTTTTTTTTAAACTTGATATTTTCCAAATGTCACATACATGATTCTTTAGGGTGGTGATAATTATTCTCATGGATAAAACATAATCACAAACCTTGGTGATATATATGCATTGATGGGTACATTAGGTTGATTCTCGATGTTGGTTGATAAATTTCAACATGGACTTGATTACATTGAGACCGAACTCGATTGGTGCGATAAAATCTCAATTAGATACTAATATATTAAGGTCTAACATAATATATAAAAAAATATTATTAACATTCTTTTCATTTCAAGGAATTGGGTGTTAATTGTGACATCTCTTTCTTATTCATCAATCATAATGAATTATCTTACTACACCACAAAATAAAATGTTTTATACTTCATTGTTAGCCAAATGTTGATGAAAATTTCACCTTGTAGTTGATAATATCAAGGGGTTAAACTAGATCAACCTTGAAAATGTAAGTGTTTCCAAGGTACCCAAAAATGATGTTGATGGACGTTGATTGTGCACTCTGTGAAGAATAAATTAAGCTTCTTTTCCCTACAACTAAATCTACAAGCACAAACACTACACAAGATGGAATTAGTAAAATGGATGGGAGAGTTTCTGGTAAAGGCCGAGTTCCTTAATCCAAAGGACTTCCTTACGTGGATGTAAACTTGCTTTTAAATACATTCAAGTTTATTCATGAAAATGTGACACAATATAAGAGAGATGAAAATTATGATAAAATATTTATCACTTATTTAGTTTATGACATATATCAACCGACAATGATGGTATGAAATAAATGCATCTAAAATTAGAAATAAAAATCTAGGTCAGTATCTAGGTTCTCAGAGAAGTTAGAGCCCACTAAACAGGCTAGGTCATCCTCCTCAGTGAAGTATGATTCGGGTTCTTTGATGTAGTCTTTGATGAAGAAGTTAGACAACTCCTACTCGGTATTATCTGGAAATAAAAGTCAAAATCATAATCTACAAGGATGATATCACTCTCAACCTCGGCTCGAGACACAATGTTAGTGTCCTCGGGGATGTCCAAACTTACTTCGTGATTATACTCAAACCAAGATAGATCTGTTTGTGTTGGAATTCATAATAGGCCTCATAGAACTCTTCGGTGGCTTCTCATATTCTCTAGGTTGATGTAAAGATAGTCTCGGTTGATCAATGGGAGTTGTGTGGATGACACACAACTCTAATTCATGTAATAAGTCATATTGTTCCCAATGCAAAGGATGTTGGATAATTGGGAGTGAGTTGATATTGGTGATGGGATGATTAATTCCTCTTATAGCCATCTACAAGATCCATGCTTGGCAAAAGAATTAGTAACATGAAAGAAATTGATAACAACTTCTAAATGAAATATGATTACTAAGTAGACAGAAAACACAGAAATCACAGGTGATTAGGCTAATCATAGGAGATTCTGAGTAATACTATTAGACTGCTAAAATAAATGATTTGATTGTCTCAAAAGGAGATATGGTATATTAAATGGAAATATGAGGTAAAAATGATCTGTTAAGCTTGTTTCAATATGGAAACATAGTTAAAATGACAATGATAAAACTTTGAACAATGAGAGGTGATGATAGGATGACCGTGATTGTGCGGGGATGATGAATGATCTCTTCAACAACTCCCAAAAATATTAACGGCTGCGAGTGAGATGTGAATGGCTTCAAGATGAAAATAACAAATCTTGGTAACGCTTGAGAAAGATTGATGATGCTCTTGAATTGCTTGTATGGTCATGGATGGTCCTAAAGAGAGGCATAAGAATTGGTATTTATAGATCTCTAGCATTCAAGGGAATTACCGGTGTTTTTCGGGAAGTTCGAAATTGGGTGAGATTTGAGGATATACAACTTCTATTTTGATCTTGGATACGGGGATTTATGGGGATTATGGATTGGTAACTTAGAGAGGTTAAGTGTGAGGGTTTAAATGTGGATAGAAGTAGTTAGGATAGATGAGGGATAATTTAGAAGGTTTCCCAATTAGACTAGTCATAAAGTGAGGACTTGTTATAGGGATAAGTTAGAGGTGGTTAGGATAATATATTTAGAAGGTTTATCTAAATTAGTCATAACTAATGAGTTAGGATGAGTGAGGTGTAAGGGTGAATGTTAATTAATTAATTAATTAATTAACCGTGAAAGGGGTTGATGTGGGATAAATGATTAATTAATTTGAGGGGTGTAATGTCTTAGGTTTTAGGGATGATGTGACGAAAAATTTAAATAAGATAATTGAATGGACGACTTAGGTCATGAGTGGGCATGTGTGTTTATTTGATTATTTATGTGGAAGTGGGGTGTGCAGATTTTTTGTGTCTACATTTTCCCCTTTTTGTCTAACGTCTTAGCAAGGCATTAGAAAAAAATGATTGAGAGTGTTTTTTTGTATGGGAGATTCAATGATGCAATACATGAAACAATAATTGTTTGTATATGTTTTGTTTTTCTAAGGTTTCCCAGGTCCAACGCGGTACTAAAACAAAGTGTGCCACTAAGGGATCAGCTTGATAGGGAAACCAATGGGTTTGTGCTTAGACATGTGATCCGCAGAGGGAGGCTAGTTTAATGGGGATCATTAAGTGATGGGGGACCAAAGGGCATGCATCCCATAGATGTATGATGAGTCCTAAAAATTGATGCTTGTTTATTTGACTTAAGTGTTTGGGCTCTTTGAAAGTGACAAAATTATGCAAAGGGTGTTTTTGTTCGGCTTAATGGTACAAATGGTAATGATGGATTTTTAGGGGGGGAATCGCTAGCACTTACAAGAATCACTGCAATTTGTAAAAATCCCTGGCAATTGAATCGTGGTGAAAATTGGGGCATATAACTACCCGACGGCCCTACAAAGTCCTTTTCACTTTAAGCGTGGGGTAAACAAATTTGAGAAGGGTTTTGAGCATTTTTGAGTGGTTTTGATTGATTTGAATGTAATGGAAGCCTCCAAGAGTGTAAGAGAAACCCACCCACATCGAGGTAAGCCAAAAAATTTTGTGTGATTTTTGGTAGTTTTAGGATTCGGGATTCTATTTTTGGGGCCTAAGGGTGCCCTAAAGAATCGCTGGTGATTATAGCGATCAGACGATTTAATAGAATCACTGGTAATTTGTTTGGGTGTTGGCAGTTTTGGAAAAGAGTAGGAAGTTTTGATGTTTTTAGATGTTGTTGGTGCATTTTGTTGATTTTTGATATGTTGTTGACATATTTATGGATGATACTGATTTTTGATTTGTTTATTTTTGCATGTGGATGCACAATTGAACATTCGTGATCACATTCCCTTGATTTTAGAGCAGGTGAGCGAGGATATGTTAGATGATGATTGTGATCATGTTATGGCTGTCATTTTTGATGCCATGAGGCATTATAGATAGATCCACAGATGCCCGAGCCTTGATCTTGGCATTGCTAAAGAGGTGAAATTTTTCCACCAATACTTTTTGGTTGCATACGGGTGAGATTACTATCACCTTAGAGGATGTTCACCATATATTGAGACTATTGATCCATGGCATAGTGTTATATACCATGACTACGAAGAGAGGGATGGTGTGATGGCCAGGTTGTATGGGGAGGATGTGGCAAATATCATATATGAGTCGAGGTGTTTTGCCTATGGTCGTGCTTACTTTCGAGAGAGAAAGTCATGTTCAGATGAGTATGATTATGATGGCCATCATGTGCTATGTATTTCCATATTCTAGGAGTGCCCATTTTCCATTAATGATGACAGGGTGGTGTCTAAGATGATGGAGCATCACATGATTTTCGAGTGGGGTCCCACTCTTCTTGTACAAACATTTAGAGAGTTGTGGGCCTAGAGGGCTCACAAATGTTATGGTATAGATATTGGTTTTTATACTATAGGCTTGGACATGGGAGCACATTGTCATTACTCGACCAATTGGGTGGCCATAGGGCATTGGGGATCACCATCCTAGTTTTATGAGGTGGATATCGAGAAGGGTTCATGCAAGGAAGAGGAGCCGGATAGATAGGATTTACAGGGATTTGTTGACTGGACTGTAGGTGGGGGATGGTGTATGGAGACCCTACCTAGATTTACCGACATGGATTGAGTATCCTCAGGATTTACTTTGTTTACAATATCTCATGTAGATTTAGACCCATAGAGCTAACGAGCATGAGTTGCTTCACTTTTATCGTCTTGAGAGATAGTTTGGATTACAAAGCAGGACTTCCCAAGGATCTCGTTCAAGTATAGGTGAGAATACAAATGTAGGTACTCCGAGGGATGCGATGGCGAGACTTGCGGTTATTGAGGAATTGTCATGGGCTACAAGCCCCAATGAGGAGGGAGTGATTAGACCAATTAATGATGCAGGGGTTACCCCATAGTATACTACATGGTGGGATATGACTTTAAGGAGTTTTGATAGATCCCGAGTTGCAGACAGAGGACGACTCGGTGAGTGAGAAAGGTACAAGCTCGAGATAGAGGGTGGAGCACAGAGCGGGGAGGTAGAGCCAAATTTTGATGAGGAGGAGGAGAAGGGTGACGATGACTTGGCTACTGTTATTGTAATGATGACGATCGAGAAGGATGTAATAGAGGGAGAGAAGGACACGGCTTAGAAAGAGCATGATGATTTGATTAGTGTTTGGGATACCCTCATTACAGAGAGGGATGGACTCCATGCACAACTTTTATAGGTCTCTACTTGATAGAGACATGTATTAGGGACATAGGTACTCGTTTAGGAAGGCCTTGGGGATCACAGGGCCTTCTATATCATGTGTGGATCTATCAACAAATGGCTCATTCTAGAAGATAGAGGGGAGCTCCTATAGTACCTCATCCTATGGGATAATTTCAGTGGCACATTATGATGTTGTGAGGGTGGAGTAGGATTACTATGTTGATTTGGTCATCAAGAACTACCCCAATGCCATTTTGTATGTAGATCATGTAGCTTTCAAAGGGGAAGCTACAATAGTGCCGAGACCTAGTGAGAGTGCGATGAGCGTGGGGCAGCCACCTAAGATGCCAGAGAGAGTGGGTGGTGGAGATGGAGGAGCTAGAGATGAGGTTGTTGTCACGAGTGCTCTTAGAGGAGGTGGAGACACAGGTGGTGCTAAAGGCACACCTTCCCCTGGAGGAGAGGGGTGCTAGCATATATTTGGAGACGTAGATTTTACTAGTTGATTTTGATGCACATTATGACATATGCTCATAGAAGCCCATTTTTGTATCGGGATGTATACCAGACTTTGATATATATATATATACACACACACACACACACACACACATGATGATGTTGATTTATGACTAATATTGTTCTTTAATTTACATGTGGTATATGTTGTATGTTTCTATTTTAAATGTGTTAATGTTTTAGATGGATTTGGTGGATGTTAAGATGCATGATATATTAAAATGTTTGGTTTCATATGTTTTAAATTTGGTTGCATGTTTGATTAATTTTAATGGATTTGAAACGTGATCCAACAAATTTAACTAAATCAAGAACGCTAACTAAATAAAATGAGGTAAAAATGGAATGATTGTCCCACTATGAATTTGATATATATACTTGATGGGTTTGAAGAACACTTGCACTTATCACCTTATCATATTTTAAATAAGATTATCAATGGGTAGTCATAGCAATGTGAGTTTGAGTGAATATGTTTTACTAAAATGACATAAAGGAGTTTGTGTATGTAGGCCAATGTGGGAGAAAGGGATCTCCTTTTCAAAGGTTTTATAGGGAATAATGCCATAGCTTTTTATATTATTTTGAAGCAAACTGATTGATACGGGAAGCTTTCTATGATGGGAAAGATGATAAATGCGGGAAAATTTCATGGATGCTTTTGATATTGTTGTAATTTAGAAGGCTGATTAACATGGGAAGCTTGTTTGCATGAGTAGCCATCCTTTGAGGGTATGGTCTACATTTTGATTGGTAGTTGTCCCTCGAGGAAGCATAAGTCTACTTATTTTGATATTTTAATAATGATTTAGACTTTGTGAATAGTTTTCCTTCAAGGGATTAGTCTATTATATTTTGATATTTTGATAAGAGTAGCATCCAAATGATATTTTACATGCATTTTTGAGCTGAGAGAAAGATCCTAATAAACCATTTCAAGGAGGGGATAGAATATGTACATGACCTACACACACATGCCCCATGTCATGTTTTGATTGGTATGGGATGGATGGGTGTAATGATTTTAAGAGGTTTCTACAAAGGGAGGAATTTGATAATCGACTCGTGCCTACTAGTTTGATAATCTCAGAGAAAGCAGATATGGAGATGCCAATTCCTGCTTGAGTCGTCTACTATTTTCATAAGGATTTTATTAAGTGTTTTGTTAAAGTCCTCGGTCTTTCATAAGGATTTTAAAAGCCCTTCACATAAATATTTATGTTGGTTTTGTCGCACGTGGGATATCGGCAAGTGTGAACGAATAGAATTTGCGTAAGAAATATATCATTTGGTGGGCATTATTTCATTGGTTAGACATAGCTAGATGAGGCATTCAATATATGAATAGATTGTCGTGATGTGCAACATTGAAATCATGATACAAATTCTCCGTTAACACGTCTCGATCATGTCACATACATTCGCACTCAAAAGATATGCAAAATGGTGTGTTGAGTTTTATATTTCATTTATTTTTAGTGCCATTTGTGTTTATGGGAATGAATATTCATTGCACCTATATTTTCATAGTCAATAATTTTGAGACCAATCGTCTAGAAGAACGGCTTAGGAAAATATTTCTCCTAATCAAGGATCATTTTCATTTTGTAGAATTTATTTATAAACAAAAAGCCATCCACCGCCTTGAATTTTTATTAACAAGGGATCTTGAGCTCACAATGTCTCCACCATTTGCATCAAAGAACAAATCCACTTTTCCAACATCATTACATTAGTCAGATCTAATTGTACTCATGTAACAGTCATTAACAAATCAGGCTATATATTTTGTGAGCAATAATGTGCGCTCCCATAAACATCTATTTGAGTACATGTTTGAAGGATCAATAAATATTTAATTCTACCACGTATTTTAAAGATTGAAGAATGAATAATTCAATATCGCAGATGGGTTGATGAAGTTGTGCTCCCGAGAGATAAATACACACCAAATTTGCATTTCATATATCAACTCCAAGTCCGTATTATATGTCTAGATATAAAGTGAAAGTCTTGGTTTAGTGATTTTTGTTTTGATCAATATAGTTATTGATCGTTAGGTGTAATGTCATTAATTTTATATTTTCTAAAGAGTAACTAGAATATTACTTAAAAAGTTTATTTAGAGTCATTGAGTGTCAAAGTAATTATTTATTTGTCTTAGTGTTTAGAAATTATAACGTGTCAAATGTCAATGTAAATAGTCATTGTCGAAAATTGTAAAATAAAAAAATGTAATGTTTGTCATACCAAAAGTATTAATTTGTCTATGTGAAATTATTATGTTGAAAATTCAAAAGTTGTATTGTCAACATTGTTAAATTATGTTTAGGTGAATAATAGGTACTCAATTTTATATAGGTGATTTTACGATTATTATTAGTAATTTTCTAGGTCCCGCATCATATGAAGTCAAAATAATTTTTCCTTATGAATGCATTATCGGTGGAATACAACATTCGTTTAAGGTATGCAATACATATTGCATCACATTGTAGGAGAGAAACTATACCATTAAATCCAATGTGGAAACTATTAAGATTCAACGTCTAATTTTTTGAGTGAGTAGTGTGATACTAGAGGACGGAGGCAATGGAGGTTGGAGGTCAATCAATGACCTCTCATTAGTCATCAAAGATGGGGCCGCACTACGGTATGATGACATTTATTTTAGTTGTGTTGTGAGGATTTCAATTTTTTTAGTGTGGCGTAAAAAATAAGAAGAGATGATGTAAATTCCCGTTCAATTGTGAGTATTCCTCATATAACCCCTTTTTAGAAACATTGTAGAATATTGATCAAAATTTATTGCAGCAATCATGATGTCAAGGTTATTGGTAAACCAGAAAACCAATTTTGTAATGTTTTTGGTGAACTTAAAAACCAATTGTGAAATATTATTGGTACACCGAAAAACCAATTGGGTAAGGTTGTTGGTAGAAGTCGAGAAAACCATAAGTGGAAGACATGTGCATTGGTACATGTGCGCATCATGAAGTTTTGTGCATGCATCTGATGCACATTTGAGGAGTTGATCATGAGCACACAGAGGTGGCACGCTACAATCAAAGAATGATATATGTTTTACCATGTAAACACTAGGGGGACTGATGTTAGGAATATAGTGTTCACATGTGGTTTGAGTTTACCGTATGGTAAATATATCTTTACTATGGTAATGGTTAGTAGGTGGTTAGTAAGATATATATTTGAACGGGTTATAATTTGTTATTTGTTAGTACTCGTGACTATCCCATGTTATTAGATCCTATAATATAGGAATTTGTTTTTCCTATTTAGATGGCTATAGAATAGCCATGCATTGTAAAATCATAAGCAGCAAGTTAATCAAAGAGAGAATTATTATTATTGTCTAAGTTTATTGTGTAAGTTTAATGGAATGATGTTGTTGGGATGACTTAGGATTAATTGCACCTATGAGGTCTAACCCCATTGAGAAAAATGCCATAAGTCTGAGCGGGTTGTAACACTTAACTAGGGACGTGAATTAGATCCATGTGGAGTTGACATTTAACACATTTCTTTACATATGCACAAAAATATTTGGTTATGGTAGGCCATTAATAACCTAGTCATATAATGCGTTTAGCGATGACATATATGCCATAATGGAATTCTTTATTTTCTATGGTTGAATCATGTGATTTAAGACACCATAATAGTATCCCTTCAAAGCTACATTTATAAAGGATACCGCGTATGATGACGAAGTGAGTGAAGTTTTGAAGAAATGTTCATTTAACACTTTGTGTGATAAATCGATGGGAATTTACATTCAATTAGATAGTCATATATATGTGTATACCATAGATCATGTGGATTATTGTTAATGACATTAATGGAAAGTAGCTCATTTTGATTTGATGGATGGTTTAAGCATTGAACAAATACATACATCTTGGTCTTATCCATTGATTTTTATGTTTCAAAGGAATGAGGAATTTGAGAGATGTCATAGTGTATGTAAACCTATTAGAAGATCACAAAATAGCCTTAATAGTGTAATGATCAAATGAGCCAAGGAGAAATTCGACAAAAACCGTATATTTTTGAAGGATTTCATTTTTACATTGATATTCTCCTTGACTTGATTGATGACAAGTTGTGAATCTCCATAGATTTCTAGGATGTGGGCACCTAGGAGAATGGTAGTATTTAGACCCATGATTAAGGATTCATATTATGCCATGTTGTTAGTACATTCAAAGTTAAGTTTTAATGATAATGGAAGTGGAATGTTCGAGGCGTGTATGATAATGACTTTGGCTCCTCCCCCTTCTTGACATTTAGCATCGTCGAAGAAGAGGGTCATTTTAACGGGGATGAAATCAGATTCGTCAATGTTATTAATGGAATAATAGGGGAAACATCCGTGAGGGGCTAGATTATATGGAAGAGGTTCTTTAGCGAGTTGATCGAAATGGATTGACCTTTAATAGATTTCTGATATATGATTTCGAGGTAAAATTTAGTCATGAGCATAAGCAATTGAGTTATGCGATCATTATGATATTGTTAACATGCATGGATTTAAGTAGATTAAAGCTAGTGATGACATATGTCTTGTGATTAAGGAGATAATGGTGAAGTTTAGAGGTGGCGAATTATAACGCACAACATAATTTTTCAGCTTTGGTAGAGCGTTTTTCATATTCATGGAGTGTGTGGCTAATGTAGTTCACGACCTTGATTATCACAGTGGGCAAGCATAGCTCCTAGAGAATTATTTAAAGTGGATAAAATGGTCCCCCTTCATGAGGTGGAGTAAGCACAGTGACGATAATAGATACTATTTTATTTCATTGAAGGCCTTTTGGCAAACCAGAATCCCAATGAAATTCTATGTCTTTGTGGAGAAGACGGTGACACACGATTGACAATGTTCGAGAAAGTTGTGATATGAAACATCAAAGAGATTATAATTTACCCTGGAGGATACGTAATTATGTAAGATTAGATGTTGGAGGCATTTTGATGATTGCTTTAATATTTTTCGGGTCCACTTCAATACCTCGGATGGATATGATAAATCCTAAAAGTTTTTAGTGAGAACACAAAAACACACTTTGCGAGGATTAGGATGAAGACAAAACTAGATGAGACGATTGAAGATTTATTCAAGTACATCAAGATGGTATTTCATCAACGTAGTCTTTGAAAATTTTGTGGATGAGATCATGGAAAATGTATGTCATGGTACGTTGATAAGTAGCCCCTACATTTTTAAGGCCAAATGACATGACATGGTAGAAGAAGGTTCCCCAAGGGGTGATGAAAAAAAATTGGTGTTGTTCATCGGGGGAAATGATGATTTGGTTATAACCAGAAAATCCATCCATGAGAGAAATCATTTCATGGCCTATGTTAGGTCGACAAGTTGATCTATGTTTGGGAGAGGGAAATCATCTTTCGAGACAAGTGAGGTTGAAATCCTCAAGTCCTGTGTAGATGCATATCTTTCCTGAATTTTTGGTTATGAGGACGACATTGGAGACCCATTTGGGATATTCAATGGGTATGATGAAGTTAGTAGATAAAATATGTTGCAACTCCTCCTTAACAAGGAGAGCTATAGGGGGATGCATTTTACGATTTTTTTTAATTGTCTTAGCATCAATTCTAGGCATATATCACCGTATGACAAGGGAAAGGCTTGGTGATACTTTTTTAAGAGTGAAGTGAAATCGTATAGTTCTTATGGGTTTAAGGATTGACCTATTTTAACTATGCGAGAATCCTAGAGGGTGTCTAAGTTAACGTCGAGGGTGGATTCGTTAAGGAGATTTGGTGTATCGAGATGGTAGGGTTTTGAAGAAAAAGATCTTCGTCTCCCATATGGGAAAGGATATCATGGTCATCATAAACGGAGGATATCTACAATAGGAAAATATTCATCAACCATTTTTCGTCAAACAAGGGGTAATGATTTACTAGAGTGATTAGATTAATAAGTGGCCCTAAAGATACAATATTGATTAAAAAAATTAGGTAGGGTGGGTACAACATTGTTTGTGTCCATGGGATCTTAGGATTTGGTGGTGATGATGGTTCTAGTTCGGAAATAGTTATGGATGTGATAAGTTCAAATGTAGTCACTTCGTACATTCCGTAGGTGAATCTGTTATAACCTAAACCACTTTTCTTATAGGCTTTAAGGAGCACATGATGAGTTGATCATGGGTTCATTGTTCGAGAACCCGAGGCCAATACCTCTCAATGCGTAGTGAAGAAGATACATACGAGAGAAGTTTTGGTTGTCAAGGATTTTAAATTTAATGTGAAAGGTATGGCATGGTGTAGATTAATAACATGGGATGGAGGATTATTGAGTCCCCTGTAGATGAGGTTTGTTTTGAGATAAGTAGGACCGTAAGAGATAATATCTCCTACATTTGGGTCATACATGGGTTGTTTTTCAGGGTGACCATATGTTTTGGGTGAAGGGATGGAGTTAAGCATGAGGAGATGATATTCCCCAAGCGTAAGATGTTTACAGCCTCACTGAGAGAGGAATCATCTAGTAACTTGGAAGAAGGGATGGATGTGATAGTAGATGCTCCATCAGATGACTAAGGTGTGGATTTGGGTACTAGAACATCATTTGGGCGGTACATCATGTAACATTCAATGAAAGGATTTGGATCAGTGGGGATATTGAAATTCTAACCCTCATGTTCATACTTGAGACAAAAATGGAGGTTGGAGGAATGCAATGCATGGTACGTATCCAAGGGCATCCTAACAACATGTTATATTGAAACTCTCCTTCTATAATGTAGAAAATCTCTGGTAAGGTTTTAACACCAAATTTAAGTGGGAGTATGATAATGCCTAATGTGGGTGTGATGGTGTCATTTAAGGATCATAATAAGACTGGTGTTTGAGTGATAACGGTGTTGGGTAGTTTGATTTAGTCAAAGGTGAGGGATGATATGATGTTAATGGTGAAACCACTATCAATCATGACCCTCTTGATAGAGATGTCATTAATTTGAGTGGTAATGAAGAGTGGTAGGTTGTGGTCTTTGGTTTAAGAGGGGGAATTTCATATGGTTCAAATGATATGGCAGTGGATGTTTTAAGGGCACCTACAAAGTTGTGAAGGGAACTAGGTCATTGACTAGTATAGTTATGGATTGGAGGGCTTCTATCACTACTTTTTGTGAAAAGGTGATGTTTGAACTAGCTCATAGAGTGACATCTGACAAGAGATTGGTGTACTTGTTTAATAACCACCTTCTAGACTATAGTAAAAGGGGTATTGCTTCTTGTATCGAGATTTTGTCTTTGGATGATGGTTTTTATTAGATTCCTTAGGACCTAAGGAAATAGATATCTTAGGTTTATCATATGAAGCTGATAATTTAGGAGGTGGAGGTATAACGATTAAGTTTTACTTTTCTTAGGATTAGATGGTTTCGTGTCATAATTTTTTGAATAGGTGGTGATATGTACAACACCGACTTGATGAATAGATGTTTTAGGGATGGATTCTTCAAATTTTGGTGACGATGATGTTGATGCTAGTGTTATATTTGATTGAAAAGGAAGGAAGAAAATATTTCTAAGTTCTTGCACTTTTAAGTGTTAGTCCCTACAAGATTCTATGGAGTGGCCATGTGTTATGTGGTAGTCACATAAAACATTGAATTCATACAAAACAGGTTTCCATCCGCAATAATCGATGTGACTTAGGAGGTGGTAATGTAATAAGTGGTCATTGAATAAGGTCATCTAGGATGGTGGCATAACACCCCTTAGGTGTAGATGTAGATGGGGACAAGGTCACCTCTATACTTCTCTCAGGAGGAGATAAGATAGGTTATTTATTTATTGGTCGTGGAGGCTTTCAGACGTTGTGGTGAGTGGTGTATGAAGAGCCTGTATAAGTGGTTGTTGGTGTGGATAGTTGGACTATGTGATAGGTGAAGGAAAAGGACCTTGTATGAGTGGTTGTTGATGAGGATAGTTGGACTGTGTAGAAGGTTCATGATATGGACTTAATGTAGGGGTTTGGTAAGGGGATTTTGATCCTGAAATAATAGGGTGATTAATAGGTATAAGGGAGCGAGGTCCACACAAAGGACTCCGATCTGGAAAAATATATTGAGGGATTTTGAAGAATTGAATAAGACCATGTTTATGAGATATTCTTGTGGTCTTAGATGAACTGGGTGTGGTTGATGTTGATGCAATGAAGGGTCAAATTTCCATGAGATGGAGGGTGTTTTAGGTCATTTTTCGAGATGTGGTTTTAGGTGTAATATTGGAAGACATAGATGATTTATTTGTAGATTTTGTAATGGCATGTGACAAGGGCATGGGAATATTTTTAGTAATATTTTTAGTAGATGGAGGCTCAGTAGCTTTGGGCTCATTAGATTCTGGTGTTGATTTTGTAGGTTTTGATTTGGTAAGTGACGAGGTGGATTGAGGGATAGGCTCTATCTTTGTTATTGTATTGATAGTGTGGACAACGTTTTGTTTGTGGTTGATTTGAAGATGAGGGGTGATTTGGAAAAGGTTTCTTAAATATGTCAAGATTTTTATTCAGGGGTGCATTTGGATTGTCCAAGTGGAGTTCACCCTTGTTGATCAAGTCTTGGAGTATGTTGCGGAAAGTGCAACACCTTTCAATGTCATGTCTATTGACCCTATGGTATTTGTAATATTCGTTATCTCACATAGGTGGGAGCACCAAATGCATTTAGATACCGAGGTGTTGATGGCTCAAATAGGTGGAAGCGATATCATGTTGGAGGTAAGAAATTTATCAAAAATGAAACTATAAGTTTCTCCTATAGATGTATAAGTTTCTTAGGATGGATTTTAAACGACCATCTTCTAAGGCTCACAATTTCAATTTATTAGACCATGGTGAAAGCCACATCACAAGTTATAAATGATTATATTTGTAATGTAGATGAGATATGTTTGGAACATGCACAATAGAAGACTTTGATTGAATTTATTTGTAGTAATGAAAAGGATAGTTGATTAACTACACATCTCCAATGGGTGATGAAATCAGCAATAGATTCATCTTCAAATTGTTTGATGGCATACAGGTCATTGATCGTGACTTTGTGTGCTATATATATGGAAAAGTGTTCTAAGATGAGATGGGAAAGTTGTGTAAAGGGGAATAAGAAATGTTGCATAATGTTATTTTACCAATCCAAAGTAGGACCAACAAGAGACATGGGAAAGTTCCTAAACATAAGTTCTTGATCATGAGCTATTAAATAACAGTGTAATCGAAGGCACGATATATGTTTTGGGGATCTTCCTTGCTATAAAACTTGATGAAATTTGGAAGTTCCTAGTGAGGAGGATAGGATTTATATGGCACTGAAGGGTGAATGGGCTCATTACAAATTTGATCATAAGAGAGCACATTCTTGGATGAATTGAAGCTACTTTGAGACTAGATATGTTGTTCAAAAGTGCTTGAAGAGGGTTGGATTGAGTTTATTGTTGCGAGGACGAGTCAAGTTAGTATAGAGACTAGCTAGGTTGTGAGTATGCATAATCTTGCTAAGGAATGCCTTACTCGTAAGGAATGTTTTATTGGGTAATGCTATGTTGAGGAACATTCTCGTTGGTAAGGGAATTATGTTGGTAGGGGATATTCTATTGTGAGATGTTATATTGTGGAATGTTTTGTTAAGGTATGTATTTTTGTGGTATATGTTGTTGATAAGAGGTGTTTTGTTTTGGGATATTGAGGGTTGAGATGGAAAATTTTGTTAGGAGATTAAAGGTTGCGAGGTTTATATGTATTGTTATTTTAATGACATGGATGCATGGGCAAGTGGATATGAATATGTGAGCAATTGTTGGAAGAATATAGTAGAGGAAGCAAAGGACGGGGTTTGTTCGGACTATTTTTTTGTTGGATATTGTGTTATAGAATGTTTTGAAAAGGTGTATATTGTGGTATGGAGATTAACAATGTTGATGGTTGTTGTATGTGCTATGAAACAGGATGAGTACTAGTTATAGCACTAGTATTGATTAGTGGTGTGGTTGTAGGGATAGACATGGTTATGTTTTGAATGGGACTAGTAACAGGTTGTGAAGATACAATGGTAGAGAAGGCCACAAAACTTGATGGAGGTGTTTGTACCTATGAAGATGTTGGGGAGTAGACAAGGAAGTTGCGGTATTGCTTAAGGGAGGTGTAGAACCTATAGAAGGACTTGGTGAGTATGTAGATTGTTGGGAAGATGTGTTTTGTGATAAAATCATATGAAGGTCATAAATAGGGATCAAAGAGACATCAAATAACTCAGGTTGACTGGTAGACGATTGATCATTCAATGCTTCAAATTAGTCAATAGAAGTAGGGATGTCGACATTTGGTGTTTTAGGTTGACTTTTTGTAGTGTATGGATATAATTGTTGAATGATTAGTTCTTAGTTTTGATCGATGAGATATGCAATGACAGATGAAGGATTATAGGTGTATGGAATGTGTTGGGGTGTAAATGGTTACATTTGAACATTCCTAGCTGCTAGATAAGTATTAAGAGTGATAGGGTTTGAATCTAGTATTTCTTTGAAAATAGGGTCTTTCTATTATAGAAAGGAGGTTCGGACACTTCTTGTTGAGGACTAGAAGAAAAGAGATGTTCTTTTTCTTGTAATCTAGATGTATAAAGGATTTGACCATGATATTGATGTGGGGAAGTAAAGAGTGGTTGTCTCATTTCTTTATTATATTCGACCCCTGATTCATTCCAATTTTTTTAAGTGTTGGAAGGGGAGTGGATGTAATTGTTTGATAAAATGGAATCTATTATTATGGTGGTGGAGTAAATGTTGTAGGAAGTGATGTAGTATAAAATGAAATATGTTGTTGAAATGTAGGTGGTGGAGTGGACATATTTTTAGAAGTTTTATTATGAACTTGTTGTCTAGTAAGCACCATGGGAAAAAATACACAAAACACCTAAAAATGAAAAATGACTAATTAGGTTGATTTACAAACAACAAGAAAAAGCAAGAAAAAAGTCATTTTATATTTATCTTGATTAATTATGAAAAAGTGAAATGTGTAAGATGGTTAACAAGGGTCCTAGGAAATGGTAGTCTAAGGTTGGTTTCAAGTATGTTTAAGGACGAGTCCTCGATATACCTGAAGGTATGTGAGGCCCAACTTTATACTATTGCCGGTATGGGCGTGTATATTGGGGCCTACCCCATCTCACTTCACGGTCTCGTTGTGATAAGGGAGTTGGGTGCTAAGATAATATATCGACAGACGAGATTATACTCAATGGAACACCGAGTCAACTTCCCTATTGGGTGATGAAATCCCAATAAGTTTCACCTAGGTGGAATTTTTTTGAATGCATTTTTATTTTGAAGTGATTTGGTTGTGTGTGAGGGGGAAATATGTCAATGCAACAAAATATCCTCCTAATTAAAGATAGATGATAAAGAAGTATGAAATGTTTCATTTTAAGACCCAAAATGAAATGTTGAGTTTCGATGAGAACAAACAAACAAAAATGCAAAATGGAAAGCAAAGGAAATTCTTTAGGAATTACCATGATATCGCTCTTATTTTTAGATTTTAACAATTTTTTAAAGAGAGCAATCAACAAATTCGGTAGATGAGTCTTCAAACATTACCCTATGCAACAGATTAGGGAAAATAGAGAACACAAAACAAGAATTATAAAATAGACTATGAAGTTATATTTAAGAAAAATAGACATGAAAAATGCACCCGATTGACCCAAATGCAAGCGATTAGGCTAATCGCGACAATTATCACATAGTGAAAAAAATTAGTATTTTATTAATGTAATGAAATAGAAGAACAAGGGACAAGGGTCCCACTGGGCATGTCAAAATGTTGATGACTATTTCACCTTACAGTTTAGTTGATAATATCAAGGGGTAAAACTGGATCAACCTTGAACATGGAAGGGTTTCCAAGATACCCACATACGATGTTGATGGACGTTGATTGTGTGCTCTGTGAAGAATGAATTAAGCTCCTTTTCCCTACAACTAAATATGTAATCACAAACACTACACAAGATGGAATTAGTAAAATGGGTAGGTGGGTTTCCTGGAAAACGCTAGTTCCCAGATGCCAAAGGACTTCCTTACATAAATTTAAACCTGATTTTAATTACATTCAAGTTTATTCATGAAAATGAGACACAATATAAGATAGATGAAAAGTGTGATCAAATATTTATCACTTATTTAGTTTATTACATATATCAAGCTGATAATGATGGTATGAAAGAAATGAATCTAATTATTTAAATCAAAATCTAGGTCTCGTATCCAGGTTCTCAAAAAAATTAGAGCCCATTGAACAAGTTAGGTCATCCTCCTTAGTAAAGTATGAGTCAGGTTCTTTGATGTAGTCATCAACGAAGAAGTCGAGACAACTCCTCCTCGGTATCGTAATGGTGAGGAAATTCATAATCAAAATCTATAAGGATGATATCACTCTCAACCTTTGACTCGGATGGAGTGTTAGTGTCCTCGGGGATGTCCAAACCTTCTTCTTGATTATACTCAAATCAAGATATATATGTTTGTATTCATTGGACTTTGTAATAGACCTCCCGAGAACTCTTGGTGGCTTCTCGCATTCTATGGGTTGGTGCAAAGATAGTCTCTAGTTGATCAATGGGGGCCGCATGGATGGCACACAACTCCAAGTCATGCAATAAGTTGTATTTTTCCCAATGCAAAGGATGTTGGACAATTGGGAATGAGTTGATATTAGTGATGGGATGATTAATTCCTCCTATAGCCATCTACAAGATACATACTTGCAAAAGGATTAGTAAAATGAAAAAGCAATTGATAACAACTTCTAAATGAAATATGATTACTAAGTAGACAGAAAATACAAAAATCACAGGTGATTAGGATAATCGCAAGTGATTACGAGTAATAATAAGAGACTACTAATAAAATGATTTGATTGTCTCAAAAGGATATTTGGTATATTAAATGGAAAGATGAAGTAAACAATGATCTCTTAAGCTTGTTTCAAGATGGAAACATAGTTAAAAGGATAGTGATAAACCTTTTAATGATGAGAGGTGATGACAGCCAACCGTGATTGTGTTGGGATGATGAAAAAGCTCTTTAAAAGCTCTGAAAAGCTTGATGGATATGAGTGAGATTTAAATGGATTCAAGATGACAATAAAAAAACACGGCAACTCTTGTGAAATATTGATGATGCTCTGACTCATCCTGGATGGTTGTGAATGGTCCCAAATAGAGGCAAAAGAATTGTTATTTATATATTTTCGACATTCGAGGGAATCTCCGACATATTCGGTCAGTTAGAACTTGGGTGAGATTCGAGGGGATAAAACTTCTATTTTGATTTTGGATGTGGGGAATTCGGGGGATTATGGCTTGATAACTTAGAGAGGTTGAGTATGAGGGTTTAGAGGTGGATATAAGTAGTTAGGATAGATGAGGGATAATTTAGAAGGTTTCCTAATTAGACTAGTCATAACTAGTGAGAAGTGAGGACTTATTATAGGGATAAGTTAGAGGTGGTTAGGATAATATATTTGTAAGGTTTATCTAAACTAGTCGTAATTTGTGAGTTATGATGAGTGAGGTGTAAGGTTGAATATAAATTAATTAATTAACCATGAAAGGAGGACATGATGTGGGATAAATGATTAATTAATTTGATGGGTGTAATGTCTTAGGTTTTAGGGATGATGCGACAACGAGTTAAAATGGCCAAATTGAATGGATGAATTAGGTCATGAGGGGCGAGTGTGTTTATTTGATTATTTTTGTGGAAGCGGGTTGTGCAAATTTTTGGTGTCTACGCCAAAATGCCATGATAACCTACCTTCTCCGAAGGAATAGAAGATTTTTAAAATAACAATGAAGATGCCAAATGCATCATGAGAGACAAAATTTTGAGCTCATAGTGATAGAGAATAGACACGAGAGGGGAACTAAAAAAATGACCCAAGCCACACACAAAAAGAGAAACAACTACTTAATACCAATTTCACAACAAAAGAGTAACAAGGAAACTCTATGGATCATAAAACAAATGACAAAAAAATAAAGCTAAATATCCTCCTAGGGTTTTATCCAGGTATTAATAATGTCCTTTAATGTGTTTTCCATGTGAGACAATCCTAAATTTTAGTGAATTTATCTTTGTCCTTTTCTTTTCTCAAACCCTCTTCATTGTTATGATTCATCTTGATGATTTATATAATTCCATCTAAATTAGACACCAAATTATATTTGATTAATTTGTTAACCTATTCCAAAGAACTCACCTTATCCTCTAGACCTTTCACCTAGGAGGATAGCTCTTTACATTAGTTTGAATCACTTCGACGGAGTACTTGAGCAACTTGTGTTCTTTAAGGAACCATTTAATACGAGCCTTGTTGGAGCTCAAAATTGCACCCTGGATGTGATCATGAATGACCAAGAATTCTAAGGCAACATGAGGTTGTCTCTCAATTGTGGGACCGACGAACATAGAAAGACCTCCATAGACAGGGACTTCCTCTACCTATCCTAATGCTAACACTACTCCTAATACTGAAAGAAAATTCTAATCTAAACATGCCAAGGGACCAGGGATAGAAGGAGACATAGAAAAGGGAAATCCTAAGCTAAGAGGGTGATAACACCAGGGAAAAGGTCGATCACTCTCCACAAGTGTGAAATAAATATGGAAAACATGGGAGAGAGGGTGAAATAGATGTGCCATAGACAAGAACCATGTAGACCATGCATTACCCGCATGAACAACACATGAAATGGAGCCTATAAGTGAAGGAAACACACATCCTGCTATAAATGCGAACAGAGAGGCAAGGAAAAATAAAACATGAGACTAGGGAAGAAAGATAGCCACAAAATCTGATTTTATTGATAAATATGCACATTCATTTACATTCATGGAAGAAGGTGAAAATACATTGCAGAGACCAAACTCAAGGTCTAAACTCATAGGAAGTCGGCCACCATTTTGGCATGGTGCCATTACAAAAAAAGAGGATCAATATTTTTGAGCAGAGCTCTTACATTTATAGACAAAAAAAGGAGAGAGGAAGAAGATAAAGAGGGGAAAATTGAAATAAAATTTCCAACCACCAACAACAAGCAATAAATTCTCTAAAAAATATGGGTGCGTCTGATTATCCACTATAATACGCCATTTTTCTTATTGGATAAAATATTGACATCCATACCGCATTAAATTCCGGTAGTTGCGCCACTTGGACTGTATCTTTTGTGTGTTGGAAAATTATTCCACCTTTACACATATCTATTCTTGGTAAAATTAAGAAATAAGAAAACAAGAGGCACATATATTGCATAGAGGATCTTTGAGAGCTTTCCATCGATACAAGGTTTGTAAAAATTGGATCATTCGATCAAAGGATATGGTGATTTTAGAATCCCGTGGAAAATTGTCATTTTCCTTTGGTAAGCGGCTTTCTCTTTTTAGTTTTGCGTGGATTTTGAATTCTGTGGTTCTTCCTTGTGTTTTGTGGATTTTCCTATCTCTCTTCTTTATCTTGCAGCCTCCAATGTAGCACGACTTCATGTCAACATCCTGTGGACTTCCTTTCCTTCACCCCATGGCCTGTTATATTTTATTTTATCCATGACTTTGTTCTTCGTCTCGCAGATTCTTTGACTTTGGAATATTTATCTCCTTAGCCAAAGATTGTGATTTTCATCTGCAATATACTGAAATGCTTATGTGGCTTCATAAACTGCTTATTTTGACCCACAACCTCTACTAGTTTGGTGTGGCTTTTGAATCATCAACCTTTGTTTCTCTTCTTCAATATGTAGCTCTCTATTTTTCATTTGTTTCCTATTCAGACTTTGGTGACATTTCATCTTTGGCCACGAAATACTCTAACTCTTCGCGCCTTTACTCCACTTCTGCGGCAGTCCAAGTTATCCTATTTTCGCAAGGGGTGAAAAAATAGACAACATGCCCTATGAAACTCGATATTATCAGAGATTGCCTCTAATTTACTCTATCTATTGAGATCTTGTGAAATTTCCTCAAAAATATCACCCACCTTTCTTTTATTTTTTGTGATCACATCTTTATTTCCTTTCGATGGGAGTCATTAACATAATTTACTAGAATTTTTCCCACCATTTACTTATCATCCAAATTTTTGTTAAGATTTTCCTTGAAATAGGATTCAAATCCATAGTATTAAATAAATCTTAAACTATCTACCGATTGATTAATCTTTATCACTCAAGGAGCCCAACATAGTTGCTAACTCATTCTCCACATAGACACTGCCTATGACAAAGAAGGGGTCAATAATCCTAGAGGGATTAATAGTACCATGGATTAAGAGTTTTCTTTTTGGAGGCTTTTGGGTTCTCCCATTCAAGAAAATGAACATGTCCAACTTTAAAGGATTTTGCATACTTAGAAATTAAGAAGATCACAAATTGGTGTAGAGGGAAACATTTGTTTTTCCATTTTTAACCTCTAAGACGGATCTTTCTAAATATTTGAGGATGTAGAATAGAAAATTTTAATGCAAACTCATGTAGATATTAATACTTAATATTTTACACATGATTAGTTCACTTAAATAAAATGGAATCAAACTATATAAGTTAAAATTAAGTGTCACAATTGAAACTTATGTGATAAAGAAATCTAAATTACTTGTATTATATTATTATGATTTTTACATATGTTTGATTTTTTTACATACGAATAGGAAAACAAGAGGCACATATTTTGGGCCTAGTTGTGTATGGGTGTCAGAAAATTCTAGTTAATAAAAATTAAATTTATGGCATGTTTTTTTGGTCACCTACTGTGTTAGTGTAGGTTATTATTTATCCTTTTATTTGTTTATTAGGATAATTCTTACACTTGTGTTAGCTCTACACTTGTTGTGTTAGCTTTCTTAGGTGTACCAGTTGTGTTGAGTTAGCTTACTAGTTATGTTGAGTTAACTTACTAGTTGTGTGGAGTCAACTCTACTTCCAGATCAATTAGTGAGAGTTATTCACCATTGATCTAGGTAGTAGTTGCACTTTCTCCTCCTATATGTACACCACTTGCATCATTCTATTATGAAGCTTTGAGTTTATTTTCTATGCACTTTCATGGTTGTGGTAATGTTTATTCTGCTGGAGTGATCCTGGGATGAGAAGCATTGGCTTCTCTAACATGGTATCAAAGCTTCTCTTGCGGGCAGCCATTACTTAGCCAAGGCCATATAATTATATCATAATAGATCTAAACTTTCTAAACATTCATCCAATTTTCTGTAGATTTTTTAATTATGTTTAACATTCACAATTTTAATACTCAGATCTGTATTTGTATTGATTTTTGTTTCCAATCCTATATCAGATCTTGGGATTTTTGTATCAAATTTAAAATTAGATCAAATTTATGTGTTGAAGATTTGTTTTTTTCTTCGGTGTTGTTTTTTATTTCATCTTATAATGAGATAAATCTAAACAACTTTTTGGTTTTGGTCATTGTTACTTACTCCTCATGTTATGCCCATTTATGGTCTCAGAGGGTTATTTGTCATTAGTATCCTCTTTCTTGAAGTTTTCTCATGCCTATTTAGTGGTCGTTCACAACTTGAATGAATCTCCCTTATTATTCCTGCCCGGAAAACAATGAAATATGTTGGTGATTATAGAATTATATCTCCTTGGCTCACCTATAAAATCAATTTTCCTAGATTGAAGGCCTTGGATCTATGCATGTTGCACCCATTTTTATATCTACATATTTGGAAAGATATTTTTGCATTAGCTTGTGTTTTTGTCCCTGTTACGACTAGAAATCCATCAACTGGTATGATTAGGTGAGATTTAGCTTTTAAAAGATAGAGTTCATCCGACCGAGTATCATCTTATACCTTGGATGACTCCCTATTTTGTTGGCTTAAAATCATCTTATCTTGTCTTGGCTCACCCAAATTTAGCTCTCCCTTAACTCGAGTGTGTTATAGACATTTGACCAAGCCCTTTGCTAGATCTAACTTGCTAGTGAATATGTTCAAGATCAGCCCATTTTAACCTCTATGTTATATTGATTAGTATGTGGTCACGATCCCAACTTGACAGATCATTATTGGCATAACTCACTTTCCTCTCAGCTCAATGGTTTCTTATCACCATTTCGGTGGTTTGATTATATTTCTTAATATTGGTCACTTCATCCCCGATCATGCCCTAGCTCCATAACTTTTGTTTGAAAATCCTTTATTTTTAGTTTGTTTTGACATTTAAAGAAAAATATAAATACACATTTTTACATATTAGTGTATGTGGAGAAAAATGGTGTATTGGTGAAGGTGTAGACACAAAATCTCACATTTGGGTACATTTCTAGGTCATAACAACATACTTGCATTAACATGATTCCTACGTGAGAAAACTAGTAATTAACAACTATCTTTGGCCTCTTTACTTTGTTTCTTGTCTTCTTTCTGGTCTTTCATACCTTACATTCCATTCATTACTTTCTTGCTTTATCCTTTATGACTCTGGACACCGGCGCCAAATAAAACACCAACACCTAAGCGCCCTTGTCCGCTTTGGGTGTTTTTGTCCTCTTTTCACTTTACTCACTTTTTTTAGGTCTATTTTATCTTTTGGGCATCTTATTTTCTTATGGGTTAGCCTTCCAATTTTCAATTACAAAATTCAACCAAGGGAATCATATAAATACAAAGCTATGTGACTAAAATAAAGGACCAATCTCTAAGCATATATTATCATCATGTAAGCTTACATCTAAAGGAATATAAGAGTATCAAAGGCATCCATATAGATTTGATTCAAGTGATAAGGGGTTATATTTTCTGCATACATAACATAAGAAGGGGGAGTTCATTCTATTCCATACTTACATTTGCATATTTTAGAAAATATAGCCCACTATCTAGTGCATCATACACAAGGGCATCCTAGGGAAAAATTAAAATATTAATATATATATATATATATATATCTCACACACACACAAGAACTAAATGGAGTATGAGATGTAGTGTAATTCTCAATCATAAGTTTACTCAATCGGGTGACCGTCGGGGTCAGTCCAACTCCCCACATTTCATATTTTCTTTAACAAAAAGAGATTTTATTAAACCCTATATATCGAGAGTCATGTATGATAAATAAATGTTAAACAACTCCTGAAATATAGATGACACGAGAAATAAGATAATAAAATACAAAACCCTAAGTGCAAGAGAGAGAAGGAATGACTTAGCTGATTTACACTATCCTCTTGGATGAAATGAACCGAAAAATTGATGAGAAGGAAAGGTAAACTGTTACAATTGTACACAATAAATTCAAGAGTTGTCAAACAAGGTAGGACCATGGCGCCTAGATCGGGGTAAGAGCACCTGTGACTATGTAGGATTTCAAACCCTAATCCATTCAAGTTTATAACATAGATCCTATTATTGTTATGCATATTCCTCCATTTACCCATTCCATATAACAATATTGGTACATATGATGTTGGAAAGTCTAGTGCCCCACAACCTTTTTCCACCTCGAAGGGCTATGACATCATTGAGTAGGTTAAAAATACACCAACAAAAATTTCTCTTTATGATCTCTTACATAGTGCACATGATTTTCATCAAACACTAGAGGCCACCCCGTGTTCTATCCACATTGAAAGCAATAATTCACTCATGGCCTTTGCACATCTTATACAATCTCTTAAAAACATGCCACATGTTATATCATTTAATGATGAGGATATACCTCCATTTACTTAGGAAAATACAATTTCATCTTTGCTTATCATCACTATTATCGATGCCATTTGCATCAAACATGTACTCATTGATAATGGATCTTCTATTAACTTATGTGTGCATTCCCTCCTCAGTAAAATGTGCATTACTGATAATCTAATTACTAAAAATTCCACTCTCATTTGTATCCATGATTCTATCACACACACAAAAGAACTACATGGAGTCTAATGTGTAGAGAAAAACTCAGTTGTAAGTTCACTCAATCGAGTAATTGTTGGGGTCATCGACTCCTGATGGAAAAAGGTGTTGTGTAGGTGTAGTGTAGAGAAGACTTCTCAAGGTCATTCAAGTGTGAAACATGTGTTAACATTCTGCATAATAAGCTTTAAGAAATAGTTTAACATAAAGAATCAAAGAGAAGTGTGAAGGTTGATTGCTAGTGTCAGCTCTTTGAAAAGATCTAGGTGATTGCATGATGATGACATTGAAGGATAATAGTGTTTAATTATTTAGTGGTGTGCAAATGGTAGTTAAACTCATACAATTACACAATGCATTCAGAGTGTTTACAAGATTATTAAGGGTCATTTCTAATTCAAATGGTGAGTGTTAGGATCCCCTCTGGAGAAATTAGAGAAATTAGTAGATTGAATAATGATTATGTGGATAAAAAGAAGAAAGCCTCCAAAGTCTAGAAGTAATCTACATGAGGTTTAGAAAAATCCATGGATATTAGAATGAAGTCGATGAAGTCTAAGAGAAAGCATGAGATATAAGAATGAATTTGAGTAAAGTCTAAAAGGAAGCCACGAATAATTAGAGAAATCAACGAGTAAAAGAACAAAATATGTAGATGACTAGAAAGATTCAAGGGTAAAGGATAAAGCCGGAACAGGATAAAACCTTGATACAAAGAAGAAGGTTGAAAAATCCATGAAATGGTGCTACGGATCAAACAGGAGTTTTGGGAAAAAATTGATGAAAAGGATCAAAGGTAGGGTATTGCAGATTGAATGTGATGATATGAAATTTTTGCACCATGAATAAGTCAAAAATTTTTGAATATCTTGAGATCCAAGTGTCAGAATTTAATGTTCTTGGACTTTTAATGTTACATTCTCTATGTCTTAAAATAGAAAAATCCTGATTTTAAGGCATAATTGAATATAGAGAGAGATTTTTGGATCATCCTTTTGAACATTTGAAAATCCTAGATTGATGAGAAATATTTTTGAAATTGTCTCATAACCATTCCTTTCTCAACTAATAATGTGTTGGAAAATTAATGCACTTAGAAAATAGAAAATCAAGTGTGAGAGTGGGAAAATAAAAACATTCTCATCTATTTAAAGCTTGATGTGAAGAATGTTGACATGCTCGTGAAATAAGTGAAGTATATGCAGATGAGATGAAGGGAGTATAATGAGCTAGAGGTGTGGAGATAGAAAAAGAGACCGAATGAATCTTCAATGAAATTCTTATTAGAGATGAACAAAAATACTTAGAATCAATTCAGATAGATGCATGAAGACTGAGACAAAGCCAAAGAGTGTTTGAAGATGGAGAGAGAGTGCTGCAGATCTATGTGTAAAAATATAAATAGAAAGGTGATCATAATCCATTGTGTAACAATCTGATACTATATGATAAATTTGTTTTGTAATATAATCTTCTAAGTGGAAGCTTAGATTATAGAGGTGGTTTCTCCTTGCAAGTTGTAGCTTGCTAAATTTTTGAGTGGGTGCTTAGTTTTCTTCAAATGGGTGCTTGGAGAATTTGAAGTGGGTGCTTCATAGGTTGAGTGGATGCTCAACTGAAACCAAGATCATTGTATGCTTTGAATTGGTGTTCCTAATAAATCTTGGTTTCACAAGTGGGTTTTTCTCCCTTTAAGGTTTCCCACATAAATCTTTGTTACATGTGTTTATCTCTCTATATGTGTTTGATCAAATTCTCATGGTATATTGTTGTAATTAATTAAGGAACTGTGTATTGAGATTGTTTAAAATTTTAATCTACACTGATTCACCCCCCTCTCAGTGCTTGTGATCTCTAACAATTGGTATCATAGTGATTGGTCCTTTTGGTGGAATCCTAACATCTTCAAGGAGATCCTCTCTTCACAAGCATGGAAACAAATCAAACACAAGGTGGATTATCATTGTCAAGATCACCTCTCTTCACTGGAACAAACTATACATTTTAGAGAATAAGGATGAAGACATATCTCATGTCACTTGGTTTTGATATATGGGAATGTGTTGAGAAAGGATACAATCTTCCAACCACTCCAATCACTCTTTAGTAGTACAAATTAGAATATGAATGCAACTCAAGAGCCATGAATGCACTACTATGTGGACTAACAAAAACTAAATTTTTAAGGTAATGCATTGTACCTCAGCAAGGAAATATGGACCAAGCTTCAAAAGCATCTATGAAGGAGATGACAAGGTAAAGCTAGCTAAATTACAGACCTACAGAGCTTAGTTTGAGAGTCTAAAGATGAAAGAGGAGGAGACTATTGCTTCCTACATGCAGAGGGTGGATGAAGTGATCAACATGATCAGAGGTCTAGGTGAGAAGCTAGAGGAATTTTCACAGTCCAAAAGGTCCTAAGATCTCTAACTCCTAAGTATGATGCAAAGGTCTCAGCTATTGAGGAATCTAAAGACATGAAAACCTTAACATTGGATGAACTGACAAAGTATCTTATCTGCATATGAGATGAGAACAATTGGATCAAATATACTAAGAAGGAAGTTGCATTTAAAGCCAAGAAAGAGACTCATTCCAAGAAAGAAAAATAATAATCAGATCTGGAGGATGGAGAAGATGATGAGAATATTGAAGAAATGTTTGTGAGAAGACTAAGTAGAGGCTCAAGAAAATACAAAGGTAAGCTCCCATTTAAATTCTTTGATTGTGGACAAGTAGGTCATTTTTCTACAAAATGTCCAAACAAGAACAAGGAAACTCATTCTGAAGAAATTCACAAACATAACAAGAAAAATATGAACTTCAAGAAGAAATATGGCAAGAAGAAGTTCTTTAAGAACAAAAGAAACTTCTACTCAAAGGAGAAGTCAAGTGAATTTGATTCAAGCAACTCAAAAGCTCTGAAAATGAGGATGAAGAAACTCAATTTGAATGTTTGTTTATGGAAATGGATGTCACTGAAGAATAAAGCTCAAAAGGAAAGAATGTATACTGAGTATGAAGATTCTGATGAAGAAGAAGCAAATGTGAATCTAGAAGTTGAACTTGTATGTGCACTTGAAGAATTGAAACTATGCAGAAGAAAGAATCAAAAGTTGAGATGCACATTGAAATACTATGAAGAACAAATTCTCATTTTTGAAAAGAGGCATAGCCTAAAGGAAGAGGAAGAAACAAATGAGCTCAAAGAACTTGAATCTCATCTTGAAAATATCTCTCAATCCTACAAGGAAAAGGAGGATGAATGCTTGAAACTAAAATCTAATTTAGAGAGCCTAAAGACTGAAAAGGAACAAATGAGTGAAAAACTCAAGGTGTATGAAAAGTTGGAAAAAGATCTCAAAATTTCTAACTGACATTTTAAGCACTCAAAGAGATACAAAAGAAAATATGGAATAGGATTCATGAAAGAGGTAAAGAATCTGAATTTGATAAAAGAAGAAGGAGAACAAGACCACATCTACACCAAGCACCTCTCATGTTGCAAATAAAGAAGTCACCAAAACTCTAAGAAGAAGAAAAATTCTCCCAAGATCACCTATGTTATGAGGTACTCACATTATTTCTATGGTTATTTCTTTTCGTGTAATCAATTTGGACACAAAGCTTCTAAATGTAGAAGATATGCTAGAGGATATGGAAGAAACTATAGTTCACCTTATACTAGAATGAATTATAGTGTTGTTTGCTACAAATGTCACAAGAATGGTCATGTATCCACAATGTGTAATCAAGAACCCCTAAATAGAATAGATGGGTGTATGTGGTAAAGGAAGAACCAAACAAAAGAAAAGAATCTTGTTCAATAGTACAAACTACCTTTCATGTACAAGATGAAGATAAAATCTGGTATTTAGATAGTGGCTTCTCCTAGTCATATGATAGGTGATAAAATTAAGTTCATTTCTTTATCAAACAATGCATCAAGAGCTGTTAGATTTGGAGATAATAATTCAGCAAACATTTTTGGAAAAGGAACTCGAGTCTTGATAATGGAAAAACAATCATAGAGAATGTCCTATATGTTGAAGGTCTCAAGCACAACTTGTTAAGTGTGAGTCAAATGTGTAAGAAAGGTTACAATATGACATTTCATGACAAAGGATGTGATATAATTAATGGAAAAATAGGAAATAAAGTAGCTAAGGCCAAAAGGACCAAGAATAACATGTATGTTCTCAAGGAAATAAATAATGAAAAATGCTTCACAAGTAAAGTTGATGACAAGTTGGTTGTGGCACAAGAGATTGGGACATATGAGATTTGAAAATATAGTGAAATTAAGTGCAAAGGGTGGTGTGAGACACATGCCAAAGATTGTAAAACCAACAGATACACTTTGAAAAGCTTGCTTACATGGAAAAAAAACAAGAAGATCATTCAAATCCAAGGAGTACTCTACCACTAGACCTTTGGAATTGATTCATATATTTGTGGGCCTACAAGAACTAAAATCTACAAGGAGATGTGTACTTCATGCTACTAATAGATGACTTCACCAGAATGACATGGGTAGCTTGTTTGAAGCACAAATCAGAAGCTCTGGAAATATTTAAGTCCTTCAAGGAACTTGTGGAGAATGAGAAGAACACCAAAATCAAATGCTTAAGATCAGATAGAGGTGGAGAATTTTGGTCAATGAATTTGATGAGTTTTTGAAGAACATGGGATTAGAAGACAATTCTCAGCTTTCAGAACACCTCAACAAAATGGGGTTGTTGAAAGAAAGAACAAAACTATACAAGAAATGGAAAGAACTATGTTGAATGAATCTAAACTTCTTGATGGCTATTGGAGTGAGGTATTCTACACAGTTGTCTACATTCTAAACAGAGAGCTCAATTGATAATTAACAATGATAAGACACCCTATGAACTATGGAAAAATAGGCCAAGCCAATGTGAAACACATAAGAGTCTTTGGAAAAATGTTATATCAAGAGAGATGAAGAAAACCTAGGAAAATTTGACTCTAGGTGTGATGAAGGCATATTTCTTGGCTACTTAGCAGTCAGTGCAGCCTATAGATGCTATAATAAGAGGCTACAAAAGGTGATTAAGAGCAAAAATGTAAAGGTTGATGAGTCCTGCCCTTCCAAATTCAACACTCACCTGAGGACAAGAATGAAGATCAAGAAGATGATGAAGAAGTGGGAAGTACATGTGAAGAAGTGGAAGAGGTAGAAGAGAGACAAGACACCAAAACACCTCAAGAAAGTCAAGAGAGACCATCCATCAAATCAATTATTGGAAACAAATAAGGTGGTATTCTCACGAAGAAGGAAGCTAAGAGAGTAGAAAAACCATGAAGACATAACACTCTTATCCATGATTGAACCCAAGAATGTTGCAAAAGCTAGTAAGGATCAACATTGGGTGGATGCCATGAATGAGGAGCTTGATCAAATTGAAAATAATGAGACCTGGGAGCTGGTACCAAGACCAAAAGAAAAGAACGTGATAGGAAAAAATGGGTATTCAGAAACAAACTAAATGAGAAAGGAGAGGTGACAAGAAACAAGGCAAGACTTGTATACAAGGCTATGCACAAATGGAAGGAATTGAATTTGATGAAAATTTTACACTAGTGGCAAGGATGGAAGTAATTAGACTATTTTTGGCATATATAGCTTACAAGAAAATCAAAGTTTTCATATGGATGTTAAATCAGCTTTCCTCAATGGCCACCTAAATGAAGAGGTATATATTGAGCAACCTGATGGATTTTCTCTAACCAATGACAAATATTATGTGTGTAGGTTGAAAAAGGATTTGTATGGACTCAAACAAGCTCCTAGAGCTTGGTACAATAGGTTGGATTCATACCTCATTGAGAAAGGATTTAGAAAAGGTGTTGTTGACAGTAATATCTATATCAAAGAAGAAGGAGATCATCTTCTCATTTTCATTGTGTATGTGGATGATATTATATTTAGAGGAGATCATGATAAGATGATGTATGAATTTTCTGATATGATGAAAGAAGAGTTTGAAATGTATTCTTGGGGATCTCTCATTCTTTTGGGCTTACAAATCAGTCAGTAAAGACCAAGGTATCTTCATATCCCAAACCAAATACATCAAATAAATGCTTAAAAGGTTTAGGATGGAAGAATGCAGACCTATAGGAACACCAATGGAAGTGGGTTGCAAGATGAGAAAAGAAGACAACTCACCAAAATTTGACAAGACTCTGTATAGATCCATGATAGGTAGTCTCCTCTACTCCATGATGTCAAGACTTGATATTATGCAAGTTGTGGGCCTTGTTGGAATATTTCAAGAATATCCAAGGGAAACACACTTCAAGGAAGTCAAAATAATTATGAGATATCTCATGGGAACACTTGAATATGGACTCTGGTACCCCAAAATCAATGAACTTCAACATAAAAGCATATATGATGTTGATTGGGTAGGAAGCATTGATGATAGGAAGAGTACAAGTGGCGTGCATTCTTTGTTGGAAATTTAGTATCCTTGGTTGAGAAAGAAGCAATCATTATTGAAACTCTCAACATGTGAGGTAGAGTATATAGCTTGCTGTAATGTGTTGTACTCAAGTTCTTTGGATGAAGCAGACATTGGAGGATTACAAGGTAAAATTTGATATCCAATTCCTTTTCTCTGTGATAGTACTAGTGCAATAAGTATCTCAAAAACCCATGTTTCACTCAAAGACCAAACATATCCTAATTAGATATCATTTCTTGAGGGAACAAGTGAATGACAAGAAAATCATCTTGAGTATGTGAGCACAAAAGAATAAATTTTGATATCATGAAAAAACCACTTCCAAAAGAAACATTTGAACACCGAGGAATGAATTGGGGGTCATTCCTGATCCCACCAGCAACTAGAAAGTTTTGAGACAAGGTAAGGGATCATTCTCATGCAATATCAGCTCCTAAATCAGTGCAATGAAGTCTTCATAGCTCATTTCATCAAAATATTTGGACATTTAAGCAGTTCATACTTAGGTCACATGGATCAATTTTGTGGACATGGAGAGAAAAAGGTGTCCAAATCTATACAACTAAGTGAGAAGCATTAGCCTAGGGGGATCCTTTTGATCATTATGTGGAATCAATGGCCCTTTATCATAGATGTCAAAGGGGAGAGAGTGAAATTAAAAATTAGATTGTAAATGCTTTTTCCATCAAGGGTTCGGTGTTTTGAGATAGTTTCCATCAATGAAAAAGGGGGATTTTTTGGATCTTTTCATTATTGTTGGTGTTTTCATTGATGTCAAGTTGCATTGATGGAAAAAGGTGTTGTGCAGGTAGAGTGTAGAGTAGACTTCTCAAGGTCATTTAGGTGTGAAACAAGTGTTAACAAGTCTATAACAAGCTTTAGGAAGTAGTTCAACAAAGACTCTATAAGAGAAATGTGAAGGTTGATTGGTAGTGCCAGCTCTTAGAAAAGTTCTAGGTGATTGCATGATGATGGCATTGAAGGATAATAGGTGTTTCAATTTTTAGTGTGTGTGGTAGTCTCTCGAAGTACATGGTGCATTCAGAGTGTTTACAAGATTATTCAGGGTCATTGCTAGTTCAAATGGTGAGTTAGGAGCCCTCTAGAGAAATTAGAGAAGCCACAGATTGAAGAATGATGTGCATGAATAAAGAAGAATCCACCAAAGTCTAGAAGGAGCCGTATGGTTAGAAAAATCCATGAGATATAAGAATGAAGCCATAGTAGAACAAAGTCTAAGAGAATCCTGTGAAGGATATAAGAAGAAACACAAGTAAAAGAATGGAGTGGAGGATAGTAGAACTAAAGCCACGAGAAAATAAAGGAAATCCACATATGACTAGAAAGAGTCGTGGGTAAAGGAGAAATCCATGAAACACATGATAAAACCACAATACAAAGAAGAAATCTGAAAAGATGTGAAATGGTACATTATGGATCAGATAGGAGTTTTGGGAACAAATCGATGAAAAGGATCAAAGGTAGGGTATTGTGGACTGAATGTGATGATATGGAATTTGTGTGCACCATGAATAAGTCAAAACCTGATTTTTGAATATCTCGAGATCCTAGGTGTCAAATTTAATGTTCTTGGAATTTTTCAAAAGATGGTTACATTCTCTATGTCTTAAAATAGAAAAATCCTATTTTAAGGCATAACTGAATATCAAAGAGAGATTTTTTTGGATCATCCTTTTGAACATTTGAAAATCCTAGATTGATGAGAAATTATTTTTGAAATTTTCTCATAACCATTCCTTTCTCCTCTAATAACATGTTGACAATTAATGCACTTAGAAAATAGAAAAATCAAGTGCGAGAGTAGGAAAATAAAAATACTCTCATCTAATTTAAGTATGATAAGAAGAATGTTGAGTTCGTTGGTGAAATGAGAAAAGTATATGCAGATGAGATGAAGGGAGTATAATCGAGCTAGAGGTGTAGAGATAGAAACAAAGACCAAATGAATCTTCAATGAACTATGACTAGAGATGAACACAAAGACTCAGAATCAATTCAGATGGATGCATGAAGAGACTGAGACAGATCCAAAGAGTGTTTGAAGATAGAGAGGAGTGTTGTAAGATATGTGTAAAAAAAAATAGAAAGGTGATCATAATCCATTGTGTAAGAAATATTGATACTATATGATCAATTTGTTTTGTAATATAATCTTCTAAGTGGAAGCTTAGATTATAGGGGTGGTTGCTCCTTGCAAGTTGCAGCTTGCTAAATTTGTTGAGTGGGTGCTTAGTTTTCTTCAAGTGGGTGCTTGGAGAATCTAAAGTGGGTGCTTCATAGGTTGAGTGGATGCTCAACCAAACCAAGATCATTGTATGCTTTGGAATTGGTGTTCCTAATAAATCCTTGGTTTCACATAGTGGGTTTTTCTCCCTTTAAGGGTTTCCCACATAAATCTTGTGTTACATGTGTTTATCTCTTTGTATGTGTTTGACACCAAAAAAATTAGGTTCTAAGATCCCGCACGGTTCCCGTGAGAGTTCTCGACATTTACGTGCCCTTGCCCCAATCTATATGCCATAGTCTAGGCTTCTCTAATAGTTCCAGCATTGTTTTTGCTCGGTTGTGAAATTTTCCCTTCCATTTCATCTATTCGTCATTCCATATCAGTTCCAAAGTGATAACACGATTCAACTAAGTCATTCTTTCACTCTCTTGCACTCGTGGTTTCATATTTTACTTGCTTATTGATTTTGTCAAATCTGTAGTTTAGCATTTACTTATCATACGTGGCTCTGCTATATCTAGGGTTTAATAAAAAAATCTATTTTTGTTAAATCATTTGGTGAACCCATTGTTCAAATAATCTTGGATCTTTATTTCTTCTTTTTTCTTCGACATAATAAGATTATTTCACCATGGATATTTCCATTTATGCCTTTTTACAAGCTAATCCTAAATGTCAAGATAAAATCAAATCACTTTTGGTTAATGCTTACATTCCTTCTAATACTCCTCTGGATCATGTATATCAGTTATTCATCGATGCATTTTCTCAATACCTTACTTTCCCATCTAATGTAGTTTCCGCTCTTTACATTTACGATAATGATCATCCTCTTTATATTCAAGCTTGCATCTATATTATATGTATCAAGTGAGTACTAGTTGATAATGGATCTGAGCTTAATATTTGTAATCTCACATTTCTTTAACAACTTGGCCTTTCCTCATCTCATGTCATTCCAACATCCATTTCTATTCGTAGCTATGATTATTTTGCATGTCCGTGCATGGACACAATCACCTTGCCCCTCACAGTTGGTCCAAAAAATGTTCTGCGAGTATTTTTTTATCAATGCAAAACTCCAATACAATTGTTTACTTGGTAGGCCATGGCTTCAAGCTAATACTGAGAAGTACCTTCTACAGTTGATAGATGTGTTAAATTCCTACATGATGGCTATGCAAATACCATTCTTGGTGACCATGACCCGTTCAAATATTACAAATTTGAACCACTCACTAGTCTCCATACTTCATTCCTCTATCACAATGTTGGTCATCCCCATAATCCTCCTACATACCTCAATGATGAGTATCAAATTACGAAACCTCTTGTTCTTACCACCAACATGATTCGTCATCGGGGATCCATTTGTACATTAGATGTCACACCACCTCCTATCCAAGAGCACTCGCATCACTAATGCCTCCTTTTACATGTGCTATTTTCATACATAATTCTTATCACCCACACATTCCAATTGATCCCACTTTCTTTGACACTTGTTCACACGCATGATGGCTTGGATTGGCTCGATTCACACTTTCTAATATCCTCCCTCCACCTCATTCTACTCACATCTGTCACAAATATGTTCACATTACTATTTCTTATGGCCTCCATGTTTTCCATCACTCATTGTTTTTTTCACGCACTTCTCCACATACACTATTGGGGTTAGAACATCGGTTATACAGATAATATATCGATCGAAGAATACATGCAAATAAAAGTGGATATTCTACTAGAAGAAATATATAGAATAAGAGATATAAATCAACACCAGATTTAACGTAGTTCACCCAGTGTGGGCTACGTCCACCAAGAAACAAGCCAATCTATTATCCAAAGCTTTGACAAGATATATAATTGAAGATTTATAATCTTCCACACCTCTTATATGTATAATAATTTCTTTCTCTCAAGCTTTTGCTTCTTCTCCAAGAATTCTCTCAATTAAATTTTGCAAGTTATTCTCAATTCTTACTTTTAAACCCTAGCTTTCATGCTTATATAGGCATATATAAACTTAGGGCACTTAGCCATGTAATTACAATCAATAGATTTGCTTTAATGCTAAAAATAGATCTAACTCCCAAGAGTTAAATAAAACACTCCCACATAGGTAACCGATGCCGGTTAGCCCTAACTGATGTTGGTCCCTCCTTAACCAATTACGGTTATTGTGTTTTCTATCAAGTTTCACATTGCATGCTAATCCAAAGTAATTGAGCTCCACAACTCAACATACACTTGGGATGTCTTTGCTTGACTACATGTATGGAAATTTGGATCCTAATCATATTGAAATCAAATTTCCCATTCCTTTTGTTCGTGTTTCTATTTGCAATGATTCATTTCTTAGTTATACAAAAAAATTTACTTGCTCATATGCACATGGTTGTCCACTACCACCTTTCACTGATGAAGAATACACAATAGGCATGTATAATTTATGTCGCAATGGCTCTTTATATGATCAACCCCATACTATTTCTTATCAAGTCTCTAATGATTCTTTGTTTGGATTCAACCATGATAATGACAATCTCTTCGATGATGTTACTTGATTATTTTCTACATCATACACTTAGGGGTAGCATGCTTATTCTCCCCCTCCTAACCCTATCAGTGTCTTTAATTTCTACTATTACACTCTGTGCTTCATACTTCATATTTCTAAACCTCATTACATAACTTGATACACATATTTATCATCATCATTACCCTATAACACACTCATGTGATAAAGTTCACACTTTATTGTTGAGGGAATATTACATCCATGAACCTCACACACTATACATTTCATGTTTTTTACTTCATGATAAATATTTCTAGCATTCTATTCTCACAAATCACACTAACCTATGATGCATTCTATATCCATGGTTCATACTTGATTGCTGAGGGTATAAATTTGAAATGAAACTCACCATCGTCTACACCTTACGCTATATGCTTAACAAACTATATTTCTAGCACACAATTACAAACCATTTCCCGATGAAGCACTCTTGTTCTATGGTTCATTATTGACTATCGAGGGGTATTTATAAATGAAATTCATCTCATGCTCATCCACATCCTCTTTGGGGTCATGTTACCCCTATCACATTCACATTACATATCATTCCATCTTACTCATTCAAAGCATAATTTGCATATCTTGGTTGCATAAACTGTTGCTTTCCTATACTAGTTACATGTTGCACTTTTCTTACTATGTTAGATGGATACTTAGTATGTCAATATATTTTCTATATACACATATGCGTTTGTTTGGTCTTTAGTTGTGAATGTAGGATTCCTACAAATATTTACATACAACAATGATGTTTGGCACCGAACCTCTTTCCGGTCCACCGAGGCTCTTAGGGGCCTCTACATTTCTACTCCACACATCACAGGTGTTATCATTTCATTCCATACTATTTCCTATTCTTACTATCACACTAATTACTTCATGGATACATACACACCTTGACATACTTTCTATCTTTCTAACATACTAACGAGTGCTTCATGTGCAACATTTTCTTTGTAGGATTATATGTCACCATGGTTGTCGATTTATCTTGCTTATTATTGTTTTTCATTTTATCCTATTGTTTACAAGTTATGCCCTTTACCTTATGTGCACACTATATGATTTTGGTCTCTTCAGCCTTGATTATCTTGTGACATTGTGAGCAATGTTCCATGTATGAAACCCTCTTTTCATGGTTATATCTTGTCTTATTTCTTGTTACGCTATCTTCTATTACATGTTTTCTAGCTTTCCTACTAACACATGTTCCTAGCCATATTGTTTACATGTGCCTTGGTTTCTACCATGCACATTCCCTCCCCCGTAGGGATACCATTCAGTTCAACATCATGTCCTCTCTTTGGACCACATACTCCTAGTGACATCACATGCACCCCAAACAAGGGGGTATACATTAGGTAAATTAGTCACCCCATATAATAGCTCATAGCTATAGTTCATATATGTAAAATATAGAATCAAATCAGGTTACAATTAGAGAAATGACCCAAAATATGACTTGGATCCTCTATTCATCATAAACACTAGTTCTCATATATAGATACTAGTGCATGGGTGCTCTTGACCTTTCATGGGTACCTATGAACAGGGGGTAATTACGATTACTTTCTCGAGATCAACACAATTCATATCAGTTCACATATCACGTTTCACAATATAGACATAATCTTCTAGTAAGTAAAATGAATTCTTTCTCCATATTCAATCAATATAATACAAAAATAAACATAGAACTAAAAACATAATAAAATAGGATCACACCATCTGCAGTGGTGTATAATTAGTAAGCATCCATGGAAGGAGAGTAACACTAGACCTCTCTCCCAACACTCTTATTTTGTGGCATGAGATCACCTATAAAACTCACACTTGGCGTGAGATCGTTCTTGGTGTGAGATATCCTAAAAAACTAGCTCTTGGTGTGAGATTGACCAAAAAACTCAGTCTTCTACCACATTTCAGGACATTTTGTATCCTTATCACTCTTCACAAATCACGTGCACACTTTCCTTTTTACACATTTTGACATGCTTTTAGATACTTTTATAGATTTTTTACAATACATGAATTTAACTCTTCTTTTGCAGGTCTATCCCTAATATCTAGCAAAAATAACCTCTTCAACAAGCACAATAATTGGTACAACACAATACAATATAATACATTTCACCCCTATGGTTACTTCCTCTTTCTTAGCTTCCATGCTTCATTTTTATCACTTCACGCTTTTAATTTTCTCTCGGCACACTTTTTCCATTAATCTACATGGAAAAAAAGGTACACATACTTGAACTAATTTATGTTATCGAGTATTCAATCAATAACATAAAGTGGGGGAAAATGTAGACACAAAATCATGCACTTGGGTACATTTCTAGGTCCTAACAAAAAACTTGCATTTACATGATTCCTAAGCGAGAAAACTTGTAATTGATGTGACTATATTGGGCCTCTTTACTTTTTTCTTGTCTTATTTCTAGTATTTCACACCCTACAACCTAGTAATTACTTTACTACTCTATATTTTATTACTCTAGACACTAGTGCCCAGTTAGGACACTAGCACCTAGACGCCTTCATCCCCTATGGGTGCCCTTGTCATCTTTCCACCTTACTCACTCTCTTGAGGTCTATTTAATCTTTTGGGCATCTTATTTTCTTATGGGTCAGCCTTCCAATTGTCAATTATAAAATTTAACCAAGGGAATCATATAAATACAAAGCTATGTGACAAAAATAAAGGACCAAGCTCTAAGCATCTATTATCATTACCTAAGCTTACATCCAAAGGAATCTAAGAGCATCAAAGACATCCATTTAGCTTTCATTCAAGGGACAAGGGACTGCATTTTATGCATACACTTCATAGGAAGGGGAAGTTCATTTTTCCATCCACACATTTATTTACATTAGTACATCTAGCTATCATGTGCATTTACACAAGGGTTTCTAGAGCACGATTCTATCACACACGCACAAGAACTACATGGATTGTGAGATGCGGTTCAATGGTCAGTTGTAAGTTCACTTAGTTGGGTGACCATTAGGGTCAATACGACTCCCCATATTGCATCTTTTTTTGTGATTTGATGATGTAGTTTGAGGTTTTTTTCAGGCCATCATCTCTTTGCGCAGTTACTTGGTGAATTATGTGATCATAGTGCAACATACAAGTGACCAATAATGACTATCAGTGACCATCTTGCGACACCAAAAAAACTAGGTACCGAGCTCTGCGTAGTCATAGGAACCCATCGGAGGTATCCAGTGCCTAAGTGACCTCGCCCCCATCCAATCTTATCGATAATTCCAAAATTTATTGTGCTTAGTTGTAACAATCTTCCCTTCTTGTTCATCAGTTTTCCAGTCCAAATTAGTTCTAGGAGTAGTGTGATTCAACTAATTCATTCTTTCCCTCTCTTTCACTTAGGGTTTCATATTTTACTTTCTTATTTCTTATGTCAAATATGAACTTTAGCATTTTCTTATCATACGTGACTTTGCAATATCTAGGGTTTAATAAAAAATCTACTTTTGTTAAATCATAAGGAACTTGAACATTTTATGCATGGTCTTAGGTTTCAGGCCTAACATGGTTGTTTATGGACCAAATCAATGCTTGGCTCAAGCCCGAGCCCTCACTCACTCACTCGACCAAGCCCTCATATAACTCGACTCTCTGGCTGGCCAAGCTAGTCAATTTAAATTTTTAGAGGTAAAATTTTTTGAGTAAAGGTTTTTTTATAAAACGAGCATTTTTGTAATTGGAAAACTTATCGTAGGGAGAATTATTTTTCTAAATAGCAGAAAAATTTGTTATAAAACTACATAATTATAAATGTATGGGGGTTCATTTTGGGGTGAAAATGTACTTTTTGTGCCACCCCATAGACCCTTATTTGTTTGGTCCGCCTGCACAATATCTTCCTTGTGCCTTTTTGTTCTTGAGTATCGAGATACTAAAGGGTGAGGTACGATTTGAAAGGAACTCAAACCCCCTCAAAAGAAAACATTTTTCTTCTTTATTTCTCACATAATATTTATTTGGAGCTAGGATATAAGGAAAAAGGAATCCACAATGTTTTGAACACATTTTTGGTAGATCCTGGCGTTCTAATATTTTTTGGTGTTGTTTATTTTTCAATTTTTTTCTTTCATTCATCATAACATATTTTCTTTGCGTCTAAGAATGAGATGCTATTCTCTCGAAAAATTTTCCATTCTAGAGGACCTAGTAAAATTTGTGGAAGAAAATAAATCGCTCAAGTAGTGAAATTCTCTTCTACAAGCACTCATTCACGAAAAAGATGATGTCATACAATCCTTGCACCAAAAAATTGTTATCCTACAACATCATCCTTACATTGTGGACTCTCATATCCTTGCTCCTTATCCACTTGCAATTATTGTTCATGCACCCACTAACCTCAATATGTCGGTTTCTAAGTTTGTTCCTACTCTTGATGTTCCTAAGCCTATTAGGATTGTTACTGCATGTTCTTCCACATTTTTCCTATTTGAGTAACACATTTTGTGTATCCTACTTCTACTCACATGCATGGATCTTTTGAGAAGCATACCATTGCATTTGGTTCTTGCATGATTTTTTTTATGGATTTTACTAGTGGAGGTATTGAAATCCATTCATATGGTATTGTTTCCCCTGTTCCCCTTGTTAAGTGGAATTCTTGCCACGACATTGGTTTTTGAGAAAGTACTTCATTGGGATCACACATTGATAGAGCTCCTATTTTTGTTCACTCGACTCTTTCTCGAGGATCATGAGTTACACATGATTTTTACACCTTCACTCAAGCTTGAGAAAAGCGATATATCGGTTGTTAGACATGATCAACTTGACATATATTCGATGTTCCTTTGCATTAACCCATTGTGCATTTTACACCGAATCATATGCAGGCATCTTTTCATCCATCCATGTTGATTTGGGGTGGATTTCTGATCACTCATGGTGGCGACATATGCATTCTTTGAGAGGAATCTACAGGCATGGATCCTCCACCATTCACCCTCTTCATCCACTTTCTATAACTTCTGCATTGTAATGCTCTTTTTTTATAGAATTTTTCTTTAACAGGTGTAGTATATCTTTTTGTTGTTGAGAGGTTTTGTATATGTATTTTCAACACTTTTAGGAATGTTGACAATATCTTTTGTGTGGGAGATATTATGGTGAATTCTAATGTTAGTTTGTCAATGTTTGAGTAGTTGTTTTGACGACTCATAAAGACTTGTAGCGTCACTCCACCCATCTAGTAGTATGGGAGGGTATGGTGTTGATCCTGATTCTTTGGGTTTTATGTCCTTGCCTTGTTTCCTCAAATTTTATTGGATCGTGACACTCCTATTTCTTTGGATCTTGTGTCCTTTCATTATTTCCTTGGTTATTGTTCTTTGATCATAACACACCTATTTTTAACGAGTTGATCAAATTATGTTTGGTATTTGTTTACACTTTTGACATCACTCCATTGATAGTATCTTTATATGGAGCTATTTTGGTGAATCCCAATGTCGAGTTATTTTTGATTTTTTGATCGAGAATTGGATTGAACATAGTGCACACCAAACTTCTTTAACATTATACAATTTTTTGAGCCAAGTTTCTTGTAATGCCTTACAACGGGTTTTTTATTTCTCTACTTTGTTATTACTAGTTTTGGGTACCTTGTGGTGTCCCTTTTTCCCAGTTATTGTACGTGGGTACCTCATCAGGCCTTATTTCTAGGACCCACCATATTTTCTACCCACCTAAGCTACGCTTATGAGGGGTGTTATTGTAGGTTACTATTTATCCTTTTATTTATTTATTAGGATAATTATTACACTTGTGTTAGCTCTACACTTGTTGTGTTAGCTTGCTTAGGTGTACCAATTGTGTTGATTTATCTTACTAATGTGTTAACTTACTAGTCATGGGGAGTCATATCTACTTCCGGTTTCGGTTAGTGTGAGTTATTCACCACTGATCTAGGTAATAGTTGTACTTTCCTCCTCCTATATGTACACCACTTGTATCATTCTATTATGAATCTTTGAGTTGATTTTCCGCCCACTTTCATGGTTGTCCTAATGTTTATTCTCTTTGGAGTGATCCTTAGATAAGAATCATTAGTTTCTTCGACATATCTTGGAGGGTTGATACATTTCTATTATTCTTTATATGATAATCATTACTCCTAGAGTTATTTCAATCTATCATTATCGTTATTCACTTTTTAAGTGAAGACCCATGAGATACAATATCCATTTTTGAATGCATGAAGAATATCCACCATTTCATTATCATAAGTTGGTTTTGGTAGGTCCTTACCTTTGATTTAATAAATCTCAAATGTGATTGGGTGGTCTACTTGCATGAGTACTACACATATGCCACACCTTAAAGTATCACATTAAAAATGAAGGTTTTAGAGAAATATGGGGTAGTTAAAATTGGAGTGGTATACATGACATTATTTAGTGTCTCGAATTCCAAGGTTTCTTTCTCATTCCAATGATTTTTTTCCTTCAATAACATTATGAACGGTGCCTAAATTATATTATAACTTTTCAAAAATATATGATAATTACCTATAAGCCCTAAGAAAATGCTAAGGTTTTTAGGGTTTTAAGAATCTTCCAATACATTATGGTATGGATCTCTTAAAGATACACTTTTCAACTTCATGAGAAATGATATGACCCAAGTATTATACCTACATGGATATAAAAGTATAGTTTTAGGGCTTGGCATGAATTTTTTTCTATTCAATATTTGAAAACCTTATTGAAATGAGGTAAGTGTTCCTCCCAACTCTTACTATAAATTAATATATCATTAAATAATACCAAGAAAAATTTCACAAAAATCTAAAAGATTAAATTCATAAAAATATTCAAAGTAGTGGGTCCATTTGTAAGGCCAAAAGGCATTAATATAAATTTATAATGGCCCTCATGTGTCCTAGATGTAGTTTTATGAATATATTCATCACGAGTTCTGATTTAATTATATCTCAATTGAAGATATAATTTTGTAAAATAAAAAACACCATGTAACTCATCTAAAAATTCCTCGATGACAAGAATAGGAAAATTATATTTCACTATGTATTTTTTGAGCTTCTTGTAGTCTAGACACATGCACGGGCATTCATCCTTATTTAATACCATCACCACTGGTGAAGATTAAAAAATCTAACTATGGTTAATAAAACATACTTCTAACATCTCTCATATCATATTTTCAATCTCACTCTTTTATAGGTAAGGGTACAAATAAGGTATAATATTAGGTAGTTTTATTCCTGATAATAGTTGAATAACATGATCATGATATCTTTTGGAAGGTAACCCTTTTGGCATATTCCCCCAAAAAATTAATTTCTCATTAATAATTACTAGTAGATATGATGGTATAGGAATTTTTTATGGTTTCAACCTTGTAGTGAAAATATTTGTGCCACAAACCCATTCATATTCTTCTTAAGAAATTTCTACATTTGATGAGAACTTACCAGTTGTGGAGCTTTTTCCTTCATCCTACGTAACTCAAAATTATTCCCTTCAAAATGGAACCTCATAAAAAATCATCGAATTTCATCTCAATATTTCCCAAGGTAGTAGTCCATATGACCTCTAATACATTATTTATTCCTCCTTTGAAATGGAATACATGGGTCCCTTTAGAAGGTAATCTACCACTAATATCTTAATCTTATGGAACTTTCTCAAATGAATAACTTTACATCCATATGTAAACATGATCACAACTCTAGGGTTTCATAAATGAAGCAATTAAGTGTAATTAAAACTTATGATTAATGAATTAATAATTACTTCTAGATTTAATTAGTACTATTACCCTTTGTTTTTACAAACCCAACAACCTTGAGGGTTTGTGGGGTGCTAATTCTGAATTGGTATGGAAAGAGACAATTGGTTGAGATTATTTACCAAAAACCTTAGTAACCTCTTCCTCTTCACCAACTACTTCCTCCTCATATTCTTCCTTAATAGGACCCTCAATGTAGATTACATATTTCTAAGGACATTTATATACCTTTCTCCACTTGCTATCACAACTATAACATAGATATTTTAATATCTTCTATTCATTTTTTTAGAGTCAATCATGTCATTTGGGGAAATGATGGTGTTATAATCATGTTATCCTTGTGAGTCTTAATACCCCTTCATTTTACCATATCTCTTTCCTCCACATGACAAGAAACTATAAATGGATTTTGATATCAAACCAAAACTAATAAGGAAAACATCAAATTAGATTTTATCCTTGATTTCACATGTAATAGCTATATCATGCACTTACTCTATACATATAGCTTATAAAATATTCCATTTATATGTATGATTCCTAAGCAAGAGAACTAGTCATTAACAACCCTTTTACTTTGCTTTGAAATTACTTTTATCCTTTCAATATTTATTAATTATTGTTTCTGACTTAAAACATGTAGTTTTACATAATCAATGACATATTTCTCATCTCGATTTAATTTTAAACCCTTTTATAGTACCATGTATAGGACCACCCATTAAGGACAGGAGCTCCAGGACACTACTTTCCCCTTCGAGAACTTTTGTCCAATTTATCTCTTTTGTTGATCTTTTGGGTGTTACTTCTTTCTTATCTTTTCTTATCACTTTTAGTTATCCTTTCACTTATTAACGATGAAACTTAAGAAAAATAATTATATATATATAAATTTATTATTTAACCTCATCGGGGTGGAAATAATTTTCTAGGGGAACATAATATTACAAGAAGATAATAATTTCTATATACTACACCAAGGAATACATTTTCGCATTGCATACTCCACTAAATAGGAGGGTTTATTCTAAAATCCATACCATAAATTTGCATTGGGAAAAAGTATTTATAGCACTCAATCTTTGTGTGACTGGAACTATGGAATCCTATCTCAAGGGACACAAATTCAATCACACGCGCACACACACACACATAACTATATTGGTTCTAAAATGTAGTGCAACACTCAATGAAAATCACATTAGGGTGACCACCAAGTTCAATATGACTCAATCATATGCATATTTTTTAATGCGTGCTTAAGTATTGTGTAGGTATTTAGGGTTTATTTTACAAGTAAAAGTGTGAAAAAATAGTGGTCCAATGAACATGAAATGACCTAAAACAAACAAGAAGTGGTAAGGAGCGACATAGAAAGAACCAGGAATAAATCTCCTTCATAGAAACTAGCACCATGAATAGATGTTAGCACCGAGGTGACTCTATTCCATCCCACACGCTCTGTATTTGAGATCTCCATCTTCCGAGAATTAGAGACAGATCTTACACATTCCATAATACACATTTTCAAATCATTCTTTAGCCCAAAATTAGTTCGGACATACGGAGGAAAGATGAGTCATTCTATATAAACCCTATCTATCACTCTTACTTGTATTTCCTTTTCTTGATGTTACTTGAATATTATTATATTTATCTAATCAATATTTTCCTTACATTAGATTTAATTTTATTAAACAACCACCCAAGAAGAAATCATTTAGATGATCCTATGAGATGTCACACACTCATAAGGAAAGATTTTGAAAGTACTAAAATATAATAATTGTTTGTATTTTTATTTCATAGCTTAGCTATCTAGCTAAATTAATTATTTGTAACATTATTACTAGATCTTATAAGTGAACATAGACTAGGTAATAGGAGATCCCTCTTTTTCATTTTTCTAATGCATCCATCTATAACAAATTAATTATTTTAGTTTTAAATACAAGTATGCCAATACCACCTTTGTCCATTTGGTACTTGATGTAGATAATAAAATATTCATTTGGTTCATCCATATGATTGGATCATTCCCATTAAACATGTGCATTTTTAAATTTGGATTCACATTTTACCATTGTTTAGAAAATACACTAAGATGTACAGAGGATCCACCTTGGTTTTTGTGATTTGAATCTGAGTTTACATTTTATAAATAAAATCGTGTGAATTTAATGAGAATTCATACCAATATTAAATCTTAAGATAATGAACATAAACTCCTTCTTGATTGATTCAAACCATGCCTTCATTTAACCCTTCATTTCTTAAATATTATGGTTGAGGTCACCAAAAGTGATTGAAAATTATGGTTAAGTTCATACTTAATCACTACATTATTAACCTTTTCTTGAAATTTGGTGACTACCTCTAATACCCTAGAAGTTGAATAATCAAAATCGATATCTTTTTAACTTCGGGTCATTCCTAGAGTGGATTGACCCTTCCCTTAGGCTCTAATTGATCTCTTAGTCATGATGTAGCATTTGGGTCTTTAGGGATAAGGATTAGGGTAGAAATATAGGGTTTGGTATTTTGTACTGAATCTTTGAAAGAATAGAGAGAACAATATCTAGCTAATATTTGGTAATATTCCCAAAATATAATAATCTTAGAAAATTACCAAAAATTTTAGCCTATGGAGTGAATTTATGAAAAACACTAAAGTGGCTATAACTTCGCAAAATTAGTAAAAAGATATTGAAATTTTGAGAGAACCTTATTTGAATGATTTAACCACTTTAGATTTACAATTAAAGAAAAAGTAGCCACCTTATGGGGATACAATTGAATCTTCATATTTATGGTTTTGACCTAATTTTGTCCCAAATCACATCTCTACTACTAAATTGTAAAGAAATTTCTTAGATATGAATATAAAAAATAAATAAAATTCAAGTATAATGACTTATCCACTTTGAGGGGGAAACTATAAACCATACAATAAGAATAAAATGCTCAATATGATGATGATCTACTAGCTACTAACTCCTATATATACCCTAACATGCTATGTAAAGAACCAAGGTTGACCTAATAAGGATACCAAAAACATAAAAAATGTGATATGACATGTTAAAAGACTATTTTAGCCACATTTAATCCATCCATATCCTAATATATGACCTAGTATTAAGGGCATAACAACATGTGTCACTTTTGCACTTACAACTTGAATAAATAGTAGTTGATAAAACTAGTCACATTAACCAATTAGTCAACAAAATGATGACTGATTGTTCCCAAAAAGTGATTTTATTCCCAAGTAATGGGTCATATGATTTTTTTGTATTCAAAACTAACTAATTTAAATCCCTTCAAAATATACTTTCCACATCATTTAAATTCTAAAAATAAATCAACATATAAAAAACATTATCAATTAGAGGCTTTTAAAAATTTATACTTAGGTGGTTGTGTGCAAAACTTAAATTAGGGTTCACATTCGGTGTCTCATCTTCCGGAATCAAGGTTGAATCACCTTTATGCGGGCCTCTAGATTGTGAGGTGACATTTTTTTAATCACAAAGGTTTGAGATCTGATTTTAAAGTGAAAATTCAATATCCAATGGAGATCTTAATCTATCTTAATTTTTATTAGCTCAAAGTGGAAATCAAACACAATACCTACCTCAACCTATTAGGATCGGATAAGGAATTAAAATGATTGTATTTCTATTCCTACACATTATTTTTTAGCATCAAAGGCACAAAAAGTCTAAAATCTTGAATATTGAAAGAAAATAGGGCTATGAGAGATATTATCCCTAGCTAAAATAAACTCAGATTATTTATCATGAATTATTGGAATAGGTGGAATAGGAAGTATTTCATCTCTTATAGAGTAATTGAGAAGGGATGATTTTAGACCTAGAGAGTCCCTAGTAATTTGGATCTACCCATCCCTGCTACAAAATGTGGTGTGATTCAAATATGTTGATTTGCATCATTGGGTTATATATAGTACTCCCATACTCGTGACCCCACTCAACATCAATAGAATCATAGTGTGTTATTTATTCTTTGGCTATGCCCTTTTTCGAGTACCCCAATAATTATTTATAAATAGTGATGTTACAATTTCTACCTTTTTCGTATTGATAATCTTATAAGGCTAGTCATGTCCATGGGGGTACTGGAATTTAACACCATCATGCTCTATTTTTGGGAGAGATTTAGTGTCAAAGAAAATAAAATATATATTTTAGTGCATTAGTCAATGTAGTGTCAACATATAGTAATTTGTAATCCATTTTAGGGTAGAATAACAATAAATAATCTTGTTAATTTATATCTACATACATATTTCTCTTCCACTCTACATACACATTAATTCACAATTAATCTCTATTTCCATGATTTTGAATCTCGATCATTTCTTATAATTGGCTCAATAAGTTTTTCAAATGATTTACAAAGTGGTTGGATGAATTGATTTTATAAAAATTACTAGCTACTAATTGGTTGAAAATCATAGTAAAAAATTATATAGAAAGAAGTCACAAAAATTTCTTACAAAGAAGGTAATGGACCTGTAAACATAAGCATGTCTAGACATCAATGCTAATAAAAATATGTAATTACCCATTAGGTAAAACTAATTTCTATTGTTACATGATATATAATAGTGAGTATTTGAGGGGAAAAAATTTAAGTATATTTTTTGGACTAGAAAGGTTAAGAACATAATCTCATATACCTTTTTTACTAACCTTTCCTATTCTTCATTGCAATGTTGTTTTCTAGACTCTTAGGTCTCCCTCTAAATTTATGAATCCAATCTCATTTGTAAGTTATAATTATGTTATTTTCTACAAATAATCTCAGAGCATAATTCACAATCTACTTCAACCCTACTATATCAATAGGTTGTTGTTTTTTTTATTTTTTATTATTGGCAAATAGTTTTTTGAAAGGGACTATACCCTTGTGAACAAAAGAGGGCCTAGGAGCCAGAATAGGAATTAAAACCAGAATAAAAAGGATCAGAATCCAAGTGTGACAATGAAGTCCAAAGTAGCCAAAAAACAGCTACCCCATCAAAAAAAAAACAACAAAAACTCTGCAATAAAGAAGCAAAAAGACCGCAAAAAACAACAATAAATACATATCAGTGTAGCTAAAGCACCCACAATTACTTCTTGGCAGCTTTGTCGATGCTGGATTTGAACATTGCCAAAGTTGTCATGTGGGCAGTGTCAGTCTTATCTAGCTGATCAATGGTCCGTTTGCTTTCCTTATCAGTGCCCCAAAGTGTTGCTGGAACTCCGCTGAGATTGGAGACACTTCGAACATGCTGCTCAATGAACTCTTCAATCACACTAAAAATGGCCATATTATAATCATGACGAGTCTTGGACTTCCCTAAACGGGAGTCTAAGGAGTTCATCTTCTTATAAATATCTTCAACTGGATATTATCTATAGCCACCTCCTCCTCATTTCTCTTACCTTTCTATTTTGACAAGTTCTTAACCTCTTCCTTCAACAACTTCATATCAGCTTCTAAGGCTTCCAGCATTTTTGTAGAGCTCTCCATATGCACATCTTGGGGACTAGCACTGCTAATATTCAGGAGCTCATGTGTAATTTCAATTTCTTGAGGACTCTTCCCCATAGCAAGGGTATCGAGGTTAAGCCTTCTAAAGGACACAGTAAGCGAGGCACGGCTAAGGTGGAAGCAAAGGGCGGGAGCATGAGTAGGGGAATGGAAGATGAAGCCTGGACGACCAGCGAGAGGGGGACGAGCGGTGGTGGGGACAAAGTATGTGGAGAGATGGGGCTAGCGGCAGCTGAACCAGGCAGAGGGGGAACGGAGCTAGGGGAGGAAGGGAGACCAGGATACTAAAGAAGACATAATTTGTGCAGCAATAAAATAAGCCCCTGGTGTAAAGGAACTACCCGGGTATGCTTTTGAAACTCCAAAATGGAGCGCTCAAGAGAGTTAAGCAAATAATGGGGAAACATACTGTGTGATTCCTGCGGAAGTGGTTGAGGAAGATAAGATGCTTTGCAGGTACTGTGACAAACCTCCCTTCCAAAGAAATGAAGCGTATCATCATGTGTGTAACCTCATCATAAGGCGGAGGATCGAGTTAACAAGCGAGGCCCGCAGATAACAAAGATCGGCTTCTCGGTCCCTCCAAAATCTCCTCTCTTCAGCTTCTCTGTCAACCCTTTTGTTAAAAAAATGGTAGCCCTCCATGCCAAGGCCATTCACTTCAGCAATAAGCTCCTCATTGACCCATATCTTTTGCCCCCCATACTCCACAGTTCACTCCTTCCAATCCTTCACAAAATGCACTGAGATGCTTTGATCGTGGCCCTGAACCTTCTCCATGAAGTTGTTGATGCCTCCCTTGCTGAGTATATTCCAGAGCTCTGCATTATCCTTCCAATCCGGGTCCGCACTGGGCTCAATTTGGCAAGGGGGACCCCCCATCTTCACCGTGCTTAACTGCTTGCAAAAAATTCTAAAATCCTTGAGAGCACTGAAGCCGGTCTGCTTTTTACTGTTGTAATCCGCACAATGTTGAATATGAGAGCCGTTTCTTTTCCCATGAACATCGTGTGACTGCTGATCTGAGCCTGTGGAAGTTTGCATGTGGGAATTACGGCCTTTTTGCTAGCCCACTCCCTATCATCAATTACATTTTTACTGTCTTCGGGATCCGTGGAGTCTTGTACCCATATTGTAGATAGCACAGTGTTGCCCGCATGCGTGATTTTCATATCTATGTAACTCCACTTGAACTTTCCCATATACTTCACACTATCTTGATTATTCGACAAGATTTGCATAATCTTAGTTTTTAAGTCAACACGTGTGGGAGTTTTATTGATACTGATCCACGCCCAATAATCATAACTCAAATCAAGAAATTACATGCGTATAGAGATCCACTTGAATGTTGCTTTGAAGCTGCTTAGGAATGCTATTATTATCCCAAACAATGTGGTTAACATTAATGCCATAATTAGCCAGTGCATCTGCCAACTTATTACCCTCCCGGTAAGTATGCATGATCCGAATGTTATTGAATGTTTGACATATACTTATGGACTCTGAGATAAAATACTTGATGCTCCAACTTGGAGGTGAGCACTATTTAAGGTGATTAATGATATTCAGGGAGTCCCCTTCAATAATGAGGTTCTGGATATTTTGAGTCTGGGCAATTCTCAGGCCCCATAAAGTAGATAATGCTTCGGCAAAATGATTGGTTTGAATTCCCATTTTCCCAGCATACGCAACAATCAGACTACCTTTATGATCCCGTATCACTCCTCCCCCCTGCCACAAGTCCCGGGGTCCCCTTAGAGGCCCCATCAAAGTTCAACTTAAACCAATTAAAATTAGGAGGATGCCATTTAATCAAAGATCTATCAATACTATTCCCGGGATTGCTATGGCTATTGACGGTTCCAATCTGCCAGTTGGATAAGATATATTCTTCATTCTCTGGATATCTCTTGTTCTTGGGGGGTTTAAATCTAGCAATATTCTCTTTGATATCATTAGAAATTTTACCAATACTAAGTTTATAGTTTTGATTCTTATTTCTGAAGATAATATCATTTCTATCCTTCCATATCCTCCAAATTATATGAGGGATAACCAGCTTCCAGATCCTTTTGACAACACAATGCCTATAGGGTGGGTTCCATTGAGTCCATAGCTGATTTAAATCCTTTGGCACCACCCAGAGAGCTTCAAATTTAGAGAGGGAAAAACTCCATATTCTGGTAGCATACTCACAATGAATGAACAGATGACTGATATCCTCATAATCTTTTTTACAAAGATGACACCTATTAGGCATTATAAAACCTCTTCTCATCAGGTTGTCAGTGGTAAGAATCCTGCCTCTGATAGCCAGCCAAAGGAAAAAATTTATTTTAGGAGTTAATTCAGTCATCCAAATCTTATTCCAATTGAACTCTGTTTGACTACTGTGGAAGAAAGTATTATATCCAGTTTTGACAGAGTAGTTCCCATCATTGGAATTATTCCATACCAGCTCATCCTTGGAATCCAGTTGACTTAAGGGAATAAGATCTAATTGATCTTGAAGGGAGGAAGTAATTTGTATCAGATCATCTCTCTCCACAGAAAGTTTTTTCCATTTCTTGTTGGTGCCATTTCCCTCAATATAATCCTTGATTTTGATGCCATACTTGCTTACAAGACTGTCCTTAACTATCCCAAATCTATCCATGAGATTTCCATTAAACCAATTATCATCCCAAAAGTTTATGTCCCAACCATCCCCCACTTTCCATTTACTGCCCTACTTAATGAAATTTTTGCTCTTAACCAGATTGTTCCAAAAGATGGAACCATAGGGGAGGTGCTCATCTTGCAGGAAAGAGTACACAGTTTGTTGATTTAGGTATTTTTCTTTGATTAAATCAATCCAGGGTTGTTTCTCAGACAACATTCTCCAGCCCATTTTAGCAATGAGGGCCTCATTCATTTTCTCAATGTCTTTTATACCCAGTCCTCCCATAGACTTCGGGGTGCAAACCTTATCCCAAGCAACTAAGTGAAATTTAAACTTCTCTTCCATGCCCTGCCATAAAAAAAATTTCTGGATCCTTTCAATCTTTTCTCTAAAGGAAGAGGGGATCTTATAGAGTGACATGACATAAATGGGCAGATTTTGAAGAGTACTTTTAATGAGCGAGGCACTTACACTAGATAAAATGGCTCCTTTCCAACCAGCCATTTTTTTTTGGAATCTCTCCAATAAATCATCCCACACCTTGCTATAGACTTTTTTAGTGCCGAGAGGAAGGCCCAAGTAAGTGGTTGGAAGTGTACTTATTTTACACCCCAGAATTTTAGCAATTTTAAGCTGTCTTTCCTCAGGAGTGTTGAAAAAGAAGATGGATCTTTTATCATAATTGATCTCTTGCCCAGAAGTAGATTCGTAAAACTGCAGTATAGACTTGGTAGCCTTGGCTTCAATTATGGAAGCTAGAAGAAGGAGGATAGTATCATCCACAAATTGCTGATGGGAGATAGCTTGAGTGATGGAAGTGGGCTTAGAGCCTTTTAAAAGACCATCATTAACTACTTTACCAATTGTTCTACTAAGGCTATTAGCCATAAGAATGAAGAGCAAGGGGGAGATAGGGTCCCCTTGCCTAAGCCCTCTGCTGCTAGTGAAAAAACCCACAGGCTCACCATTAACCACCACTGAGAATCTGGCCGTAGAGATACAAGCCTTAATAATTTTTCTAAATTTTCCGGAAAACCAAATTTAGTTAAGACTTTGTCAAGGAAAACCCAAGAGACCTTATCAAAGGCTTTATTCATATCAAGCTTGAGGGCCATATTTGCCTTTTTATTATTTTCCATAGAATGTATGGTCTCATGAACCATAATCACTCCGTCTTGTATAATCCTACCTTTGATAAAGCCACTCTGCTGCCTTGAGATTAGATCATTCATAATGAGTTGAAGCCTAGTAGTAATAATTTTGGTAAAAATTCTATAGATGGCATTCACAAGGCTGATAGGTCTGAAGTCTTTGAAGTCTTTAGCATCCATTTTTTTGGGGCCAGCACAATGTGAGTGTTGTTTAGCTCTTTCAAAAGATTTCCCATTCTGTAAAATTCATTCACCGCTCTGAGAAGATCCTCCGAACAAATTTCCCAAAATTTTTGGAAAAAATTGATGGAGAACCCATCCGGACCAGGAGCCTTGTCACCCTCCAAAGAAAATACAGCCTTTTGCAGCTCTTCAAGCATGTGACTTTGGTGATATTTCTAAATCTCTGTTCCTCAATTTTATCTTGGGGAATGGCCTCCAACATAAAAGAAATAGCCTCAGAATTGATGATATTCCTCTCCTCAAGAAGCTTTTTATAGAAATCTAGTGCTTCTTTCTTGATGCTATTGGGATCTTTTATGATATTTCGTTACTTTTAGTTACTTCCAAGATCCTATTACAGGAGTCTGTGTTTCAAAGTGGTCATATGAAAGAACTTCATATTCATGTCTCCCTCTTTAAGCCAAATAGCTCTAGACTTAAGTCTCCATAAAGATTCTTCTCTGTTGTAAATCATATGCAACTCTGAAAGAATATTCTTTTCATTAGCTTCGTCTTCAACCGATCTCCCCATAGTATCCATTTTGATTTCCAGATCCTGAAGTTTTTGTTTTAACTTCTTTTTATTATCAAACACATTGCCAAAAACACTTTTATTCCAGATTTTAACTTGCTTTTTAACATTTTTGAGATTTTGAATCAATCTAAATTGAGCAGTGCCTTCACCATTCCATCCCCACCATTCTTTTATCTTGTCATAGATATTGTCATGCTCCATCCACATCTTTTCAAATTTGAATGAGCTTCTGGTGGGTTTAGTCCAATTGAGAAAATTTAAAGCAATCGGATTGTGATCCAATCCAACTTTGGGCAAGGAAGAGAGGTGAAAGTCTTGACTGAGAATCGAGCTCGCTGAAATTAGTGCTCTATCCAATCTCACCTAGATAAAATCTTTTCCCAACCTTCTATTATTCCAAGTGTATTTATTTCCATGAAGATCCACATCTAAGAGATTATGTTCAGCAATAAAATCAGCAAAATCCTCCATACCTATAGAAAAGCTGGAGATTCCTCCATACTTTTCACCTGGGTTTAGTGGAGAGTTAAAATCCCCCATAATAAGCCAGTTAGCTGAACTATGTTGGTTTCTAAATGTTTTAAGGTCAGCCCAAAGTTTTCTTCTCCCACTAACCGTATTAGGGGCATATATGTTAGAAAGGATCCAATCACCATTATTCTCAATAGCAATAAATTTGATTGCAAGATGATTAGTACTAGCATTAAGAACCGTACCAGTACAATGCCTTTTATCCCAAAGAGTAGCCAGTCCTCCAGAAGCTCCCTGGGAGTCTACAGCCACCATTTCAGAGTTATCCCAGAAACTCTTTTTATTAGTTTCAAGGGCCTTAGCTTTCATCTTAGTTTCCTGCAGAATCAAAATACTAGGACTACTAGAATCCCATAACTCCTTGATGATTCTCTGTTTGGAGTTTCCATTTAGGCCTCGGATGTTCCAAGAAATAATCTTCATTTGGAATGATTGGTAGTTGGAATTTCCTGATGGTTCAATTGACATTGAATGCCATCTGCAATGTCTCTCTCAGTTCTCTTAGATCTAAGAGCCTTTTTAGAGGGCCTTCCTCTTTTTGTGCTTCCTCCAAAGTCTACTAGTCATCTTGTAGAAGATCTAGTTGTTCTGGATGTTGAGGTATCCCAGTTGTCTTTTTTCTTTTTCTTATCACTGTAAAGTGATTCTGGGATCATTTCAAATCCTTTCATTCTCTTTTTCTTTTTTGAAATGATCTTTGTGAATCCAGAATCTGGATCCTCATCATCTTTGACAGGTGTAACTTCTCCCTCTTCACGTTCTTTCTGATTCTGTCAAGTGTGTGTGGATCAGCTATTTTGATGCTGTAGCAAGTAGGTGAAACCATTGATCTGTTGCTGGAGCAAGGAGGTATATCTGCAGATGATTTACCATCTCCCCTAGGAGTGTTTTTCTACAAAGTTTCTTTAAAAACCATATTGTCCTTGTTCGATGTTTCCTCAATGATGCACAGATGATTATCTATCTCGGCTTCCTTACTACTCTGATATTGATCATTAGGGACTATATTAATCTTCACAAAGCCTTCTTGCTCATTCACCACCATGGACACCTTTACAGGATTTTCCAAGTCCTCTTTGTTAGGTGCTTCAGGAAAAGCTGCTACTGAGATTTTCAATAGGTTGTTGTTACAAATAATAATGTATTAACCATTACATGCAACTGGTTTTTCCCATGTTCAGTTAACAATTATGGCAAAAACATTTTATTCGTCATGTTTATACGAAGAAGGGGTGATTTATTCTAGAACATCGTGTGGTTGGGATGGTTTCTTGAGAAATTTATTTCCCATAAATTCATGTTATCACTTCCCCTCACAACATCTTCTCCTTCATTTTGTAGTATGATGTTTCATTCATTCACTACATCCTTTAGAGATTGTGCATAGTGTAGTTCCCACACTTATGGGACCCAAAAAATAGGTCAAAATATACCAAGATAAATTTTTTTACTCTCATTACTTGTTACAAGACAATACATGGATAACTCACCAAACTCCACACCACATGTGACACCAACACAAACATGAACCCACCCATACAACATGTAGGTTATGTGAATAAAAAGATAAAACAAGACACAGTTCAAAGACACACGTTTATAACGAATGGGTACAAAACCATGACCCAACCAAGAATTACACATCACCCATGGCCACCTTCCACATTACCACATTTTTTAGGTTACATATTTATTATATTCATGTTTCATTATTTATCCTCGATCCGATAGGGAGTACTTAACATGAAAGCACACATTTTCTTTCTTAGAGACCAAATTCCTTTTGGTTTTCTTATCACTTAGCTTCTACTAGTTTCATACAATTTATTTTGATTGTATAATTATGAACACGTCATATAACTTGATTGCTTATAAGATGTTTTTTTAACATTTACACATTAAGTTTTGATTCCCAAAAATTAGAAACTATGCCTTCTCAAAGATTTGTTTTTGAGAGGGTCAAAATACATCTACCTTCGTATCACAAATTTTTTTTTATATGCTATAAAATAATCTCGATGGGATTATAATTAATAGCCACGACATCACAAGGGTACATTCTCAAAACAAAAGTAAGTTAGAAATTCCTTTTATAAAAGAGTCTTTTTGCAAATATCCTATAAAAGTGTACGCTAATTGATTCATATTTCAATTGCCATTAATTTGCAAAACCCAAAGTTAGTTCTAACATTTTGAACACATATACATCACCCAACACTTTTTCTTAGACTATGGGTACGTTTCTTAAAGAGCATGGTTATTTTTCATTTCACTTAGTTTTCATTGCGAGGAAAAAGGATCCCAAGATGATAAAAGGAGAATCATAAGCTAACATTATGCTTGCGGTACAAATTGAAGATAGAGATGATTGGGAGCATTTATAAGATACAAAAGAATCACATGTGGTTTGTGTTCAATTCAATAGTTAATTTTATAAAGTATCATGTTCTCGAAGGAGACTATTGGTGCTCAAATATGCACCCATGTTTGAATCATAGACAATTCGGGGTTTAATACAACATGGGAATTTGTCTCCAAGATATGGGATTCAAAATGAGACAGGACATCTGGAGAAGGCCAAATTATTGTACTTACCTCTAATGCTAAATTACTCCTAGGAATTTAAATGCAACTATCTAATTCTACTCTAACTTTCCAAGGGACCAGGGTGAGAAGGAGATGTATAAAACATAAACCTAAACTAGAGAAGGTGATATCAAAAAAATAAGGGGATGAATGCTCAAGAAAGAGAGAAAATAGAAAAAATGATAATGAAAAGGAAAAAAACAACAACCATAGATCGAATCACATCCATGATTCCACTTCTATGATGTAAAATAGACATAAACCTTTGAAACAACCCATAAAACACACCTGCAAATGAATGAGAGGAAAGAGAGTGCAATAAAACAATATCCAAGGTAGAAACAAGCCACAAAACCGGACATTTTATTGTTAATCTATCATGCACAAATTATCACCATACTGAGAAGGAAGATGTAATTTTTTTACAAAAGCATATCTGAAAACATGTGACCCTTAGAACACTTATACAATATGAAATGATGCCCTTGTAATCCCAAAGTATCCAACATTAAAACTTGGCCCCACTTTACAATATAAAGAAAAATGGAAGAAGGGGAAGAAGAAGAAAGAGAGGGAAAATTCAAATTCCCCTTCCACCCGATCGACCACCTTCATTTAATTTTCTAAAAATATCTTATTATCTCTGCAAATTCCATCTCCCACACCATTTTCCTTGATAAATAAGGAACAACGCCCATACTAAATTTAATTCTGGTAGTTGAGCCATTTTGAGTAGACCTTTTGCATGTTTGGGAGTTTTCCTTTAATTTTCCCACCTTCCTTCATTAAATTGATGAAATATAATTGGAGAAGGTTAATATTTCTTCAAAATTATTAAATTTGCAAATATTAAGTCATTAGATTGAAGCTCATGTTCATTTTAGCTATCTCTGCAGAAAACTGTTGTTTTCTTTTGACCTGTGACCTTTCAATTTCAGTTATATGACTTTCGACCTCTCTGCAGTTTCATCTTCTTCATTCCGTGGTATTACCATCCTTTCCACTTTATTATACGACACTCTATATAGCATGTATTTTGTTACAATATGCAGATTTGTTTTCCCTTAATTCGTGGTCTTCTTGATTTTCTCTTACTTGTGGATTTTTGCTTCATTGTATCGTGACACAACATAGAATTTGACAGCTTTTCCTTAGACCATGGCTTCATAAGAGCCCATCCCTCACTTCCCAACACAATAAAAATCTGCTAACTTGTTTTTTTCACCTTGTAGCTTTTGTTCAATCTTTTTGTCATGCTTAAACCCCTCCACAATCTTCATTCCCATCCCCATGACTCTTCAAGTTGTTTAATTTTTACAAGGGTGAAAAAATAGACAACATTTTAAGAAACTCATAGGGGCCATCTACATTTTTAGCAAAGCACTTAGGGAAATAAACCTACACTACCAAAAATGTAATGTGCTGAAAGCACTTGGAGGAATTGAAATTCTAATCTACTATATACAAGATGCATGAAAAATATTAATGAGAAGGCTTGAGATGAATCCCATTTATTGGGATTTTTAGTGCATTCCCATCATGATCATATAAATTAAAAGAGTTAGTCACCTTGTAAGTTGTGATGATATATAGTCCAATCTAAATAACATCAAAATTGGAGTGTCTACCAGGTTTAGCTTGGTTCGCATCCCACTTCAAAACCATATCTCCAACCTTGAATGTTTGATTCCTAGATTTTTTTGTCAAACCATTGTTTAGTTGATGTTTGATGTTGTTCCATCCTAACCATGGTGGCATTTTTTTATCCTCTAGTTCCACCAATTCCTCCATTTTGATCTCCCTTTGATTCATGCCTTCAAATTCCATCTACTAAGCTAAATCAAATGAAGGAAACTCAAGTGACAATGGCAATCTTGCTTCTTTACCATATACCAGTTTGTAGGGAGAAGTGCCAATAGCCTTCTTCATTGTTATCCTATCTACCCAAAGATAATTTTTTACCTTTTTGTGCCACTGTCTTTGATTGATGTCCATTGTCCTCTTCATGATTCTGATCAGGTTCTTATTAGTGGACTCTACAAATCCATTACCTTGGGGGTAATAATTGGAAGAATTTTTTCAGATAAATCCCAAGTAGTAAAGCCTAATGAGAAATATTGGATCCCATAAAAGATTTAGGATTATCAGAAATGATAGTCTAAGGGATGCAAAACGTTGTAAAAATTTCTTCAAGAAATTCTAGGATGACTGATTCAGTGGCTTCCTTCAACGGCGCGACCTCAGTCCACCTAGTGAAATAGTGTGTGGCTGTGAGAACCCATTTATGACCAACACTAGATGGTGGGTTGATCATCCCAATGAAGCCAAATACCCATTATGAGAATGGATGATCTGCCTGGATTGGATGAAGTGGTAAAGCCATAAATATTTTCTCTCTATTGAAGATCACACATTATTTGTATTTCCTAACCCACTTGTGAGCATCCGCGAACAATGTAAGCTAAGTAACCTGCTTTTATAATATTCATGGTTGTAGCTTTAGCATAGAAATTTCCACCGAGAAACCATCATGGAACTCGGTTAAAACCCAATCATATTGCTCACCTTCAATCCACCTAAGCAACACTCCATTAATATTTATCTTGAATAGGATGCCATCAATTAATGCATAAGGAATATATCATAGCCTTATATTTATTCTCTTTATTTTATTCAAACCAAGAGGGTATGCACCAGTAGACAAAAAATTTGACATATCAACCATCTACTGTGATCATTGAATACATTTCTCTCATTGTGTTGTCACTCAACACCGGTGGTAGCCATTTGATGGAACTTGATTAATGAGGGGGGTCTCTTGAGGTTCCATAGCATTTAGAGCCAACTATTCGTAAAGTGCCCTTCCCCTTACTATTTTTTTAGCTTAATGGTCACATCATATTCCATGATTTTAGTCACCCATCCAACTCATTTCTCACTAATTTCTACTCCCATAATAAATTATTTTACTGACTGGAATGTGATACTAAAACCTTTATGCGGCTAGCAACAATCATACTTTTGAATTTCTTCAAGGCTCTCATGATGGAAAACACCTATTTTTCAATGTGACTGTACTTGAGCTCATAATTCTTCAATGTTTGACTAAAAAATTCCACAAGATGCTCCATTTCTTGATCATTCAGCTATGTTAAAACCTCTTTTATGCTTGATTCTACCCGATGAGCATAATAATGAAATCCTTTGTATAATATGGATTAATCAATGTTAGGGCACGATAAACCTGATAAATCTTTTGTTTTATCTTTTCAAAACACCCATTCCCTTGTGTAGTCTACTTGAATGCTATATCCTTCTTGAACATGAGATTAATAGGTCTTATCAAACCCATGAAGTTAGGAATGAAGTGCCTAACAAAATTGATATTTCCAAGGAAAGACTGCAATGCCTTCTTGTGAGCTGGCAAGGAAAGGGTTGTAATAGCTGAAATTATTTACAGAATCGTTGAAAATGCCTTCTTTTGAGACAATATTCCCCAAGAGCTTGCCTCTAGGGACTACAAAATTGCATTTCTTAGGATTAAGGGACACATCAAACTCTTTGCATATCTCAAATTCTTCCTCCATCTACTTTATGTGATCCATGCCCTACTTGGAGAAAATAGTGATACCATCAGGTAAACTAAGATGGTGATTAATATACCCTTTAAAGGTAATATCCATTTCTCTTTGGAAAGTGGAACTTGTGTTTGATAGATTGAAAGGAATTTTATGATACACATACATCCCTTATTTGGTTGTGAACGTAGTTTTATATTGATCTTCTTCCTTTACTTTGATCTGGTTAAAACTAGAATAGCTATCAAGCATGAAGAACCTCTCTGCTCCTGCTACTATCTATAAAATTTGTTCCACGGAAGGAAAGGAATAACGATCCTTAAGGGAGGCCTTGTTTAAATTCCTAAAATCCACGTAGAGGTGTATTTCACCATTCTTCTTCCTTACTGAGCCCAAATTTTCCACCCAATTAGAATACTTGATTGGAAAATTTATTTTGGCCTCAATAAGTTTGGAGAGCTCCATTCTCATGAGGGGTTCAATATTGGGGTTGAATGGCCTCTATTTTTGTCTAATTGGCTTGATGTTGAGATCTAGGTCAATATAATGTTGAACTATGTTTTGATTGAATTCCTTTAAATCTTAACAGTTCCATAAAAAATGCATTACAGAAATTCTAGCATAAGAAATTAAAAGCTTTCTTTTCACTTTCTTCACATACATTTTTGAGTAGAAGTTCCTTTCATAGAGCAATTAAAACTAGTTGACAATCTCCTTGCCTTTCCACAACGTTATTTTCCACTCCTTTGAGTTAATCATACGGGCTGAAAATATATTCCAAAGTGACTAACCCCTTTGGTAACTTGTTTGTTCTTAGTTGAATAATTTGATCCCCATATACTTCCTAAAAATTAGATTGCATATTTAAGGAGAACACCGTCTCATTTTGGATGAACTACACAATTTTTTCATCATTGTCAAATACCATTCTAAAGCATGTTTGATTATCGGAATAGATGGCCTAACCACTATTTTCATGTGTTGCTAACTCCCTTTGATAAAATCCTCAACAAGTGAGAATTGAGAGCCAAGGGCCACCATTTGGTCTGCATATTTGTTTAAATTTTTGGGCACAACCTATAGGTTAATGACATCAAATATTTCTAAAAAATCCTAGAATCTCTATTTATAAGCTTTCAACAACTTTTTCTTCTTCGTACATCTACCATGGAGTTGGTGAATGATCAATTCAGTGTCTCCAAATACCCTCAACTCTTTAATTTTCCTCTTTTCCACAATCAATAGACCATGCACTAATGCTTCATATTGTGCCACATTATTAGAACATGAAAATTACAATATATGAGCAAATAATAACTTTTCATTTCATGAAGAAATAAGTACAACACCTACCCCAACTCCATTTATAATTTTAGAACCATTAAAGAACATATGCGAGTCCAGAAACATCTTCCTTTACTTGTTTGAATGTTGTGGGAATCACAGATTCCTCCCGAGAATGCAATAGGTTCCTAGACTAGTCTCAAAGGTCTTAAGATCTTCATCATAAGGATCAAAATTATGATCTCTCTCATCCCATTCATCCATCATCAAATCAGGCATGGAAAGAGGAATGACCCACTACTCGGAGTTAAATATTTCTCATGTCCTTCATGTATTAAGTAATTTGATTGGATAGGATAAGGGTCACATAACTCGATATGGTAAGAAAATATGGGCTCAACTTGTATTGTGAATCTTCTACCATATCTGGTTCTCAGGAGCATGTGAACCCGGTCGAAGATAGATAACTACATACCTTAGCGGTGAAGTCTTTATAAAAATAAATGGAAAATATAGGAGGCAATTCGATGATTGAAATGTCATGGGTTATAGTGATGCTTAGGCAAGCATGAAGTGTTAACTTAAGATATTTTATTAATCCCAACATACCCACAATTGATCCATCAAGTTGTAAAACCCCTTAGACACAAGATTGTATTTGAGACCTAAGATATCAATAATTTTCTTGGGCATTATAGAGGTATTAGCCCTTGAATCAATCATATAGTTATGAAACAAGTGTTTACTCATAATTAATGACATGTATAAGGGTGGATTTTAAACAATTTTACTTACTTGATCATCCTTTTCTTGACAGACATGGACCACGTTATGAGCCTTTTGCATTATTGGATCCATGGGAGGGAATTGCTTAAGGGCTTCACATAGGATATCACATTGTGATGAAATAATAAGCGCATCCCACATTGAGATGCTGACCTTGGTATTTTTAATTTTCCCAACAATGTTAAATGGAAGATCCACAAACTTATGCATCTACGGAATCCTAGATTATTTTCTCTAATGTAGTAGTATTTGGCTTGGTGGCTTTGGTTGAGAAACAACCTCTTTATCGGCGGTTTTACCAAGAAGCTCAGGTGGCTTGATTTCGTTCACTTTGTGGCTTCTTTTTCCTTTCCTGTGGCATTGGCTTGATCTATGAAAGGTGAATATTGTGACTCTAGCATCCTTTTATTATATCACATGCTATCAACAATGTTGACTGATGGCCTGTTAGAATTTCCTACCACTTGGTTAATTACGCATAAGTCTTCAGATCCAAAGAACATTAGGTTAGTGTCATTTTTGGTCTCTTGACTTTCTTCTAAAGTTGGATTTGGCATTTCTAGCATTGGTTCCTATTAATTAGAAGATCCTTGAACCGTGTATGCTTGAAAATGCATTTCCTTTCACAACCAAGTTGGTTATGTGGAAGATTACATGGAAAACACCACTCTATTTCTTATGCCATATTTTTTTCACAGGAACTAAATCCTGACTTGAACTGGGAGGAGGAAGTGTTTTTGAAGGACGGATTTTTGCCAATGGAAGAGGAGAAATTTGATCCTGCCATCTATTATTTTGTTGATTCTGTGCATATATCTGATTAGGCTAATATTTTCTCCATGATTGATACCCCAAATTAGAAGATTTCCCTTGATTCTGATAATTATTGTAGGATTGGACTTATTGTTTCTCTAGGGACATAACTTTGTTTTTCAAGTTTCTAATCAGATCCTTCATTTCTTCATCTTACTTTTTTTGAGCAGGAGTTTGTGAGGTGGAAGTAATAGGTTAAATATTTGGATCATGTATAGGAGAAATAGAAGGTTGAGAAACTTTAGGTAGTTCAGGATACAATGGCATGGTGGTCTAAGAGCTAATTTCTCAGCTTGAATTAATCTATTTTCAGCTCTAATTTTAATTGCATAAGAAGTTGGTAGAGTTGTTACTTCCATAGATTATATCATAACAAATATATCAGAGTTAAGAGCTTTTAAAAAGTACAGAAAGGTACCTTCTACTTTGTAGGTCTCACAAGAGCTAGAATTCTATCCTAGGTCCTCTAGAATATGAAGTTAAAATCTACCATTTTATCATTAGGTGCTCTCTTGATTGTAGTTAACTACTCCAAAAGAGATAGATTGTCTGCTCTTTCTCTAAACTAGTCACAAAGGGCTATGCACAATTGATCCCAGTTTTGAATTGTTCCTACCCCTAGGCTTCTAAACCATTGTAAAGCTTTTCCTTTAAGTGATGAAGCCAAAATTTTGACTACCATGTCCATCTCAACAATCTCATGGATAACACAGACATTTGTAATATCTTGAATGTGGTCAACTGGAGTAGTGTGATTTTATCTAATAAAATATGGGATATTTTTAAGGTTGCCCTTTGGAAAAGGATTTTGGGAATTCAAGGTAAGTGGAATGCTTCTTGTGAACTTTAAAAATGGATTCTAAGGTGGTGGCTATTATAGATGAGCCATTATAATTGGTCCGATGACTCTTGTTGACTACAAAAAGGCCAAATGGGTATAGGTGTTGAAAGAGTTTGATTTGGAGGAGATGGAGATGTTTGGATCTTTCTACCTCTTTTTCCTCTACTTAGGGACAACTACAAGAATTCAAATACACCTTCTTATCTTTTCCTTGACCGTGTTTGGATCCATCTCATGAATTAGAGACAATTAGATCACAAGTAATGGTGAAACTAGATGATATTTTGAATGGAGTCATCAAATGTGTTGTTTGTTGGTCGTCAAATAGGACTTTACGAAGATCAACAGTCAGGGGACAAGAAGTCCCTCCTTATTCAGAAACGAACCTATTTACAAATATACAAAACATGATTTTCTGGTTAAACTTGGATATTACGAAAGTGTTTTCTATAAAGATCATCAATTACAAAAGGACTGAGGAATGAGAGTACGAGAATGAGCAGAAAGGAAACATGCAGAATTATAGATAACAGAGTAATTCTTTATGTATGTGAAGTTATAGTGAATTGAAACAAGATCATTTGTATCGTATAAATAAGATGGAATTTAAAGACACAAAGTTCTGTAAATAACATCTGCCAGAACACAAAGTTTCTTAACATAACACAGATTCATTAATCAAGGACACAAAGTTCCTTCTTGGTTATACAAGATCACCATGCTTGCAAAGTTGGAGAGTATGCAATCGGCAAGACTAACAAACTAGAGACAAATGATCTTCACAAAAAAAAAATGAAAGCTTAGGGATAACAGAGATCAGATAGACAAAGAATGGAAAGCCCTTCTGTATTGATTTCTTTATGATCTATTTACACTTTCGGAAAATAAACCAAGTTCTTCCTCCTCCTTTAGAATGGCGTAGAGAGGCCATTATATAGCTTACAAATCAGTTACTCTTCGTAACCGCTTCTTTTAACTAAGATTAGTTAAGGACTGCCAATCGCAATACCTCAACTAATTACAATGAATTCGAGAAAAGAATTAGAAAGAAGAGAGAAGAATAAGAGAGAAGAAGACAGGTGGTTACGACGGGAGGGACCCACTGACTTCAAAATCCGCTGCCTGAATCTCTTCAACGCCTCGGCTATGTCTCTGCCACGAGGGACTGACGTGTTGGCTGTAGACTGACCCCAAAATCCGAGACACTTTTCCATTTCTTTATCAAACTCGACATGAGTATGATAATCTTTATTTGCTTCTTCGATGGCAGATTGAAGAGAGCAAATCTCCTTCATTTTCTCTTTGGAGATGGAGCTTTCCTTGAATAAATTATCTTTGACAAAAGCTCTGAATTGAGCTTTGATTTCTTGCAAGGAAAGGGGCACACCAGAAGTTTCATCCTGAAGATGACAATGTATATCTTTGAAAGCTGATACAACCAGTGTCTTGAAAGCTTCACCCTTCTGCCAGCTATTCTTCAGCTCTCCCAAAGCCTCCTCCAAGACTTTGATCTTCCACTCCACGCTGTAAACCCAGGACTTTGACAGATTATCCTTTGCATCATCAAAAACCTTATTCACCAATAAAATGTTCTCATCTGTCTGTCCCATGAGACGGAGGTCTACTATGCAACTGCTCCAGAGTTTGAGCTCTTTATCTATGACCCCGATAGTGGAGGAGAGCTTCTGTTGCAAATTGTTCACCTTTCCGTGGAGTTTGAAAGCTTCATCGATGAAGTTCAATCCTGCAACAAGCATATCTTCCACCATGGCCTCCATAGCTCTGCCATAGACAATACTTGTGCATGTCTTTGATACTCTGTACTTCATCTTGGCTCAAAATTACAGGTGGTGGAAGAGTAGTCAATGGGGTAGGGTCCAAAACTTTGTCCTTAGACAAAAGAGATTTGATGAAACCTGTGAGAATCTGGGCTTGTTCCTCCAACTGTTCAATAGTTTTCTACCCTTTCTCTACCCTCCCAATGACTCTTGTGACCGTTTCCTGGAGGTTGTGGATCTCACCTTCAGGAGTAGACTCTCCCATTGGAATTCTTGAGAGCTCTAAGTCAGATGCCTGCAAGTCCTGCTCTGATTTGTCCACTGTAGGCTTAGCAATCTCCAGGAATTGCTGACCTTGAGCATCAGACACTATTCTGGAGGTGATTTTGGCTTTCTTGGCACGAGAAGGAGTAGTGCCCAACAAGGCTGCGACAGCATCAAAATTTGGCCCTGAGCTCCGAGAGGAAGATTTCCTCTTTCTACTGTCAACAAGAGGTTGAACCCATGCAAAAGAGGAAGAGGAAGCAGCAGGAGGGGCAAGAGGACCAAGAGACATAGAGCTCATGACGCTCAAGGTTTGCACAGCTGTGGTCTCAAGTTGAGATGTGAGTGGGGCGCTTGAGACAATTGCTGCAGAAGAATCAATAGCACTTGGAAGTTCAGTGCTCTGGACTTCCTTATCTTTATCTGCTGGATCTTCAGGAGCATTTGCAGGGGCTGGCACTTCACTCTCTTCACTTTCACTAAGAACAATGATGTTCTCTGGTCCCAAAGGCACTTCTACCTATTTACTTTGAGGATATTTTTCCACAGGCTCCTTCTTAACCTCTTTGAGTTTCTTCTGGTACACTTGAGTGGATGAAGAAGGAGTGGAAGCTGCAGGTCCTTGTGTTGATGAGGCAGGAGGGGTTTGCACAGGTGTGTCTGATATGGGAGTCGATGCTTCCCTCCTTGGTGTTGAAACATCCTTAGAGGAGGATTCTCCTGAGTGCCTTCTAAGCTCTCGAACTTTCCTATCAAACCAGACCTTAGTCCTGACTAAGACTGGAGCTAGGATCTCGGCCAGATCATCTTTCTCTTTCTTGTTCCAATCCAAGTCCTCCAAGGGAGTGTGCTTAACCACATTGTCATACTCATATGAGTATAGATCAGAGTTGTCATCCTGGAGTCCTTCAGGAACTTGGTACAAGCCGAGTTCTTGGATCAATTGCAGAGAGAACCTGCCACAGTGCCTTCTTCTAGCCTCAAAATCATCTCATGCATAGTCAACCCAGTAGTCTTCTGTATCTGCCCTATGATGATATATTATCTTGATGTTCTACTCAATGAACTTCTTCAAGTCAAAGCAAGTTCTTGGTTTGAAGAAATGAATAGTGATAGGGACCAGGGCTCTCTCTATATTCTGGCATCCAGGGTGTTTTACAAGTGTAATTTCCCAAAGAGATGGGAAAGTGCAAACCAGAAATCTTCTTGTCTCTGCAGGTTCTGTGCAATTTGTCTAATTACCTGCATATCTCTATCAAAGCCATCTTGTCATTGCAGAACATGGGTAGCCTCAAAGGAGTGCTCTCATAGCAGCAAGCCTGATATAAGAGAATTTTCTAAATTGAATAAAATAGGCACCGTAGTGCGATATCAGTTCATGGCTTCATCTAGAAAACCTTCTAGCAGTGTCACCTCAAGCAGCCTGACCACGTACATGGTGAAAGCATCATTTACTCTTTTGAAATTGCGATTGCTGGTCTCTAGGTGAATCATGGGCGAGAGGCATATACAGGATCATCCTTGTGGGCATCAATGTAAGAAAAACCAAACCATTGCCTTGATGCCGCCAGAGTATACATCAGGTACGAAGTCATGTAGAACTTCTTCGTTTGTTGTACATTGGACAGCTGCTCCGCCAAGTTCATGCTGATGATCTCCACCCAGTTGATATTTTGAGTTCCCTCGCACACCATGGAGATGAGTGGGCACATCCAGAAATGGAACTCGTTAGTAGAAGGTAAGCCCATAACCCGAGCCAGTAGGATTATGAAATCTGACAACTCTTCATTGAAATCTACTCGGAAGAGAGTCTTGGATAGATGAGACGCTCCCTTCTTAGGGTTTTTAAGCCATGACTTCGCCACCCGCGCCTTGTATTTGTCACTGTCTTGATTAAACAGGGCCTGTGCTTGATCCCGGGAAACAACTATGGCATTATCCATCTCTGGGATCCTCAAAGCAGTGCTAATGGTGGCAGCATCCACTTGGCGATGAGTTCCCCGTGTACATTGGTTAATTCACTCAATCGGGTGGTCGAAGTGAGCTCCGCATGAAAGCACCGACAAGACACCTGCACCGAGATCGGGAAACCTCCAGCGAAAGCCAAACCACTATCGTGAATCATCTGCGCCATAGGTGTAGGGTTTGCATCCGCCATCCTTGCCCAAAAATCACCGAAATCAAGATGACGAGCTTCACTGTCCCCAACATTGGAAACGGCAGATTCTAGTGGCGAGATTTGCTCCTGTCCCTGAAATTTGATCTTCATATTGATAGTAATTCGGAGGACAGAGACGCGAGCTAGACTTCGGGAAGGAATTACAGAGGGAAAGGATACACGCGCAGGAAATTATATTGCAAGGGTTCGAGCAAAGGATAGCATGGAAGCAGTGTGAAAAATGCAAAGGGGGTATGCCCATTATATAGCCGATTAGGAGAGAGAAAGACAATGAATGCGCATTTAATACATACCTACCAATTTGAATAAGCATGATATTCGGGTAGAGCGGGAAAAATAAGCACGAATGGCACTTGGTTCATTTGGGACATGTGAGACGCGAATGCGCGAAACACGCGGCTCGGCCGATTCGGGCGAAGCGGGGAAAAGACGCACAAATGCCTTTTGGGACATGCGGGATGAAAGGACGTGAAACACGCGACTCGGCCGGATCGGACGAAAAGGTGACAATGGGTCCGGAAGAGTTTGGGACATTTGGGACGCGAAAGCGCGAAGTACGCGGTTCGGGCGAATCGGCCGAAAATGGAACAACTTGCCCGATTGAACTTGGGACACTTGGGACAAGAAAGTGCGAAGTACATGGTTTAGGTGTTTTGGCTAAAAATGGAACAACTTGCACAATTTGACTTGGGACATTTGGGACAAAAAGTTCCGACGGGCCCGAAAAAGACAAACTTCGGGGAAATCGGCCGATCGGGGAACAGAGCGCACTTTTGAACTTGGGACACGTGGGACAAAAATGTCCGACAGGCCCGAAAAACACACAAAATGACCCAAAAACGTAGATTTTCTCAATTTCATGACTTTTAACATTTTCAGTACAACAGAGAAGACACTTAAACTCAAAATTTTGAAAATTCACTTTCTTAAGAGCAGGGAATTTTGAGTGGACAACAGCTGGCTCCTTCTGGGGATGACTTGGCATAAATTCAAGGAATGAGACAAGGTAAGAACTTAGACAAACTCGGGGAAGCAGACCAGTACCTTATCCATTGGGCCACGGAGTCAAAAAGCAAACCAATACAGAGGACAACACACCAAAACAAAAAGGAAAGAAAAACAAAAACGCTGTACAGAATATACAAAGGACTTCCTAATCACCTAGGACTTGAACAACTTAAGGTACTACCCACTATAAGGAAGTGGGAGAGGAGAACCATCCATGTAATCAAGATAAAAGGAATTCTTACCAGCAAAGTGTCTGATCTTGAAAGGTCCGAGCCAAAGGGAATCAAACTTGCCATGGCTGCCACGAGGTTCATGCCTTTTATCCCATAACAACACAGTATCTCCAACTTGGAAATCTCTGAACCTGGCTTTCTTGTCAAACAGGACCTTTACCTTCTGCTGGTGAATAGATATCCTATCAGCAACCTCCAATCTGTCCTCATTCAGTTTGTGAAGGTACATAATTCTCTTATCCAAAGCATCACTGAAACTAGTATCTTCAATGGCCTTCATTAGATGCAAGGCTGGCAGTTGAGCTTCTACTCCATATACCACTTGAAAAGGAGACATTCCAATAGCTCTCTTTGGTGTGATCCTGTCTACCCAAAGAGCATCATAGAGCTTCTTGTGCCAGTTTCGTTGAGACTCATTGACTAATTTCCTTATAATAGTCACCAAATTTTTATTAGTGGATTCTGCTTGCCCATTTCCCTGAGGATAGTAATCCGAAGAGTGAGCCAAAGAAATGCCATACCCATAGCAAAAATCCATTATCTCAGTTGAAGAGAAATTCAAAGCATTATCTGTTACAATCTTGTTAGGTACACCATACCTTACCAAGATGTTCTCTTTGATGAAGCTGCATACCACTTCAGAAGTAGTACTCTTAACTGGAATAGCTTCCACCCATTTGGTGAAATAGTCCGTGGTAGTTAGTACATGAGTATGACCAGCACTAGAAGCAGGATTAAGTGTTCCAATGAAGTCCAAACCCCACTGTTGAAAAGGTTCTTCAATTACAACTGGCTTAAGAGGCAAAGAGGCCAATTTGGGTCTTCCCACAAAAGTCTGACAAGCCTCACATTTATCAACCCACTTGGATGCATCTCTGAACAAGGAAGGCCAGTAATATCCTCCACGAAGAATCTTGTGAGCAGTGACCGTTGATGAATAGTGCCCTCCACATGCCTGATCATGAAAAGCTGAGAGCAACTTTCTCTGTTGTTCCTTGTCCACACATTTCAAAAATCTCCCATCTAACCCACGTTTGAACAAGGTGTTTTCCCACAACACATATTGCACTGACCTCAATTTAACAGTCCTCTTTTCTTTGGCAGTTAAATGAGAGGGGCATTCCCCATAGGTGAGAAAATGGGCGATGTCAGCATACCATTCATCAACTGAGCTAAGGAACAGAATGGTAGGAAGGCCAACTTTGTTCTCCAGTAATTCATGCTTAGCTCCTTCAGCAATGAGCTCACAAAGACCTTTTCCACGAACCAGCTTGGTCGGTTTGATATCAATGTCATATTCTTGGACCTTAGCAACCCAGTTCCCTCTCTTGGATCCAAATTCTTGTTGTGTGAGAATTGACTTAACCGTTGTATCTGGAACCAACACCATGGAATGAGAGTTGAGGATGTAAAAGCGAAACTGCTTAACAGCTTTGACCACTGCAAAAGCATGTTTCTCCATCATGGTGTATTTTAACTCATGATCTTTCAGAATATAGCTCATGAACGCAATTGGGAGTTCATGCTCGTTAGAGTCTTCTTGAGTCAAAACAGCAGCCAAGGTATTATCTGTGGCATAGCAATAGATAATAAAATCTTTGTTGAAATCAGGACAGGCTAAAACAGGAGTTTTAGCAATAGCTCTCTTGATACCTTCAAAGGATTCCTTTCCTTCAGAAGACCAACCAAACGTTTGTTTCCCTTTCATCATCTGAGAAATATTCAAAGTTAACTCTGCAAAATCAGGGATGAACCTTCTTAAAAAATTGATCTTACCAAAGAAAGAGTGCACGCCCTTTTTGCTGGTTGGGAGAGGAATTTGCTGGATAGCTTGTACTCATTCAGGATCAATCTTAATACCATCTTTGGAAACGATGTGCCCTAATAATTTTCCCTCTGTGACACAAAAGACAGATTTTTTAGGATTCAAAGAAATCCCATGCTCTCTGCATCTTAGCAGAACTGTTTCCAGGTGGTCAAAATGATCCGCCCTTGTTTTAGAAAACACGGTCAAGTCGTCAAGGTATATGACAATACACTTCCCTTTCAAACTTCCAAAAGCCAGATCCATAGCTCTCTGAAAAGTGGCACCAGCATTAATGAGCCCAAAAGGCATTCTCTTGTAAGCAAAGGTACCCCAAGGAGTAGTGAAAGTTGTTTTGTGTTGATCTACAGTATCAACCTCTACCTGATTATATCCCGAGAATCCATCAAGCATAGATAACATTTCAGATCCTGTTACTGCTTGCAATACCTGATCCATCATAGGCAAAGGATAATTATCTTTCAAGGAAGCCTGATTTAGGTTCCTGAAATCAACACAGATGCGGATCTCACCATTTTTCTTCCTAACAGGCACAATATTTGCAATCCATGTTGAATGGTGAATGGGAAAAATGATTTTGGCCTTCAACAACTTCTGAATTTCCTGAAAGATGGTGTCAGCTATTTTGGGGTTGTATTGCCTCTGTTTCTGCTTAAAAGGCTTGATTCCAGGCTTGAGTGGAATAAAATGCTGCATATCTTTTGGTTTGAAAGCTTTCAAATCTTCATAAGAGTAAGCAAGAACATCCTTATACCTCTTTAAAAGATCAATTTCTTTCTTCCTTTCATCTGCTGTGCAACATTTTCCAATGTTCACAAGCTTAGGATCAGTAGAATTCCCAATATCAATCTTGTCATACTCAGCTGATTGTTGAGGTCCAGTGGAAGCTCTAGACTTCACATACCTATCATGTTTATCAAATAGTTCCTCCAAACTCACCAATCCTTTAGGAATCTTGTTTCCTTTGAGATTGATGCATCCATCCTGATCCGTTTCTTCTCCTTGGGTGACTGCTTTGTCAAAGGGCACACTTTCACGAGGCAAAGTTGTCACTTCCTTCAAAATACAGCTGTTCGAAATTACCCTTGAGTTCAAGGAAAGAAAGAAAGTGTTGATCATCATTGAAAACTTGCCAGTTATTGGTATTATCAGGTACACTAGGCCGATGGACCATCTCAATGGTGAATTTATCCTGAGAGAAGTCAGGATGAGGAATCAGTAGTGACCCTGAGACTGCTAGTGAATCAGCCCTGCTGTTCTTCTCCCTAGGTATTGCTTCAATGGAGAAAGCATCAAGAAATTCAATGGAATCCCAAACCTGATTCCGGTAATGTTTCAACCTTCCATTTTTTACCTGAAAAAGGCTTCTGACTTGCTTTACAATCAATTCTGCATCACCACGAGCCAGAAGATTCTTTACACCTTGTTCTTTGGCCACTTGCAGTCCAAGAATGAGAGCCTCATACTCTGTTGTATTATTAGTATTTTCAAACTGCAACTTAAATGAAAAAGGATGTAGGCTTCCTTCAGGTGACACCAGTAGACACCAGCTCCAGAACCAGCTGAGGAACAACTTCCATCAAACTCTAAAATCCAAACACCATTAGGATCTTTAGGTGACACTTTGGGAAGTTGGATTTCATCAGGGGACATAATCATGTAGTTGCCATGACCCATATCCTCATAGAGTATTTGTGCTTTAGGATCATCCATTTTTTGTACAATATACTCAGATTGCTTCTCAGGCATCAACTTCTTCATTTGTCCATTAACAGGTACGAGTGCATGTGACCAATCCATTTGAATTTCTCCACCCACATCCTTACAGAAGTTCCTACTTAGCAACATCCCGTATGAAGGAGGAATATCTGCTACTAAGATGGTAGCCAAAACTCTCTTTTCAGGCAAAGCAGCAAAAGCCACTTGTGCATCTTTAATTCTTCCGACTAGGGGCACTTCTTTACTCTCCATGGAGTAACAAGATCCATAAGTGCGTGTGAGGGTCAAGCCTAAAGCATGAGCTACTTTAGCAGGCATCACATTATCTGAGGCTCCTGAGTCAATGACACAATTACTGAGCCTATGACCAACTATAAGAAGTGTTACATAAAATGGTTTAATTTTGTCATTAGGTGAGGTGACAACAGCTACCAGACTAGGCTATGGTGCAGAAGGAGTAGGTAAAAGGCCTTTAGAGGTGGTTTTAGAATGGGAATTAACAAATTGAATCATTTTGGCAAAAGCTTTGGGATGGGTTTGATAATACTCAGCCTCTGAGATTTGAACCTTAGTCTTTTTCAGATGATCAATAATATCAAAAGACCCAGAAGTGGACGGGCCATCATCATTTGAAATCCTAGGCTTATCAACTTTAGGAGAAAAAGAAGTAACTTTACTAGTAGGATTGACAGGACTCACCTTTGGTGTAGATGAAGTGGGGATAGGAGATCCTCTTTTTGCAATTACAGGGATAGTTCGGCTGCTCCTTAGATTTCTTGGGGGGCTGCGTCACTTTCTCCCTCTGATTTGTCTGCTCTCGAGTCATGACAGCAAATGATTCGCTATTCATGTCTACTACTACTTCATCATAATCATCTCCATCATCAATGCCCTCAGTGGTGAAGAAATTAACTCGAGATCCCTCAAGTTCATCTGCTTCATCATCAACTTCTTCCACAAATTCCTCGCAAGCTTCATTATCCTCATCATCATCTGGTTCCTCAACTTCACAGGTAGCATTGACAGGAACTTTAACAGGAGGTCCTTCAAGTGCTAATCTTGTTTGAGAAGCAGGCAAATGATTTCTGGGCTGAAAATTTCTCCTTGGAACGTCTGCATAAGGAGCATGCTGAGCCAATTGTTTCTTTATAGCAATGAGATCATTCGCAAGTTTTTGAACTAATGGATCAGTATTAGGTCCAGGGGTGGAAGAGGAGGAAGCAACAGACTTAGATTTGGAAGGGTCTCTCCTCAACTTCCCTGACATGATTAAATCATCCTCGACACTAACAGCAAGAGTTTGATCCTCAACCAATGTTGCGAGATTAGCCCTTCTCAGCGCATAGCTAACTTCAGGCGATTGGGCATTTAGGAAGAAACATTTTTGGATTTGATCAACAGGTCGAGTATTTACCGGAATTTTATTAATTAACCTGTTGAATCGGGCCACAAATTCTCTCATGGGCTCTGGTGAATCTTTCTTTATCTGAGAGATTTGGGCTAGCAAGGCATGCACATCTTCTGCTGGTTTGAAATGGTTTTCAAACCTAGTTCTCATGGTGTCCCAGCTAGTGATAGTACCAGCCGGAAGGTGATAGAACCAATCAAGCAAGCATTATCTTGTAAAGTCTCAACGAACAGTCTCACGGAGACGTCTTCGTGTTCAACTCCCAGAACTCCACATGCAACTATGAAGGCTGCGATGTGTTCATCAGGATGCACTTTGCCATCGCCTTTGAATTTAGGAAGTTCTTCCAGTTACCTCTGGGTAACTCATGCAAAGGCTGAGGAAGAGCAAGGGGCCCGACACGATGACCCTGTGGCAATGGTACCCCATTCTTGGAAAAATGGATTGAGAGGAACTGTAACACCAGCAAGAATCAAAGCTCGAAGATTAGGACTAGCTGGCTCTGAAGGAATACCACCCGTAGGAATTCTATCTTGAACAGGTGGAGTGCTTGTTGAACGAGTCCTTCTATTTCTTATTGAAGGGAAAGGAAAACCCTGCTGCTCCAAAAGCTGAAACTGAGAATCTTCAATACCAAGGGCCCTTCTCCCTCGAGTAAAACATGGAGTCGCTAGATCAAAAGATGATCAAAAATTACAGAACTGGAATGTGATTTTCCCAGCGGAGTCGCCAAAAACTGTTGGTCGTCAAATAGGACTTTACGAAGAGCAACAGTCAGGGGACAAGAAGTCCCTCCTCTTTAATGGGAGAGGTTCCCTTATTCAGAAACGAACCTATTTACAAATATACAAAACATGATTTTCTGGTTAAACTTGGATATTACGAAAGTGTTTTCTATAAAGATCATCAATTACAAAAGGACTGAGGAATGAGAGTATGAGAATGAGCAGAAAGGCAACATGCAGAATTATAGATAACAGAGTAATTCTTTATGTATGCGAAGTTACAGTGAATTGAAACAAGATCATTTGTATCATATAAATAAGATGGAATTTAAAGACACAAATTTCTGTAAATAACATCTTCCAGAACACAAAGTTTCTTAACATAACACAGATTCATTAATCAAGGACACAAAGTTCCTTCTTGGTTATACAAGATCACCATGCTTGCAAAGTTGGAGAGTATGCAATCGGCAAGACTAACAAACTAGAGACAAATGATCTTCACAAAAAAAAATGAAAGCTTAGGGATAACAGAGATTAGATAGACAAAGAATGGAAAGCCCTTCTGTATTGATTTCTTTATGATCTATTTACACTTTCATAAAATAAAAACAAGTTCTTCCTCCTCCTTTAGAATGGCGTAGAGAGGCCATTATATAGCTTACAAATAGTTACTCTTCAGTAACCGCTTATTTTAACTAAGATTAGTTAAGGAATTGCCAATCGCAATACCTCAACTAATTACAATGAATTCGAGAAAAGAATTAGAAAAGAAGAGAAGAAAAGGAGAAGAAGACAGTGGTTACGATGGGAGGGACCCATCGACTTCAAAATTCACCGCCCGAATCTCTTCAATGCCTCGGCTATGTCTCGCCACGAGGGACTGATGTGTTGGTGTAGATCGACCCCAAAATCGAGACACTTTTCCATTTCTTTATCAAACTCGACATGAGTATGATAATCTTTATTTGCTTCTTCGATGGCAGATTCAAGAGAGTAAATCTCCTTCATTTCTCTTTGGAGATGGAGCTTTCCTTGAATAGATTATCTTTGACAAAAGCTCTGAATTGAGCTTTGATTTCTTGCAAGGAAAGGGGCACACCAGAAGTTTCATCCTGAAGATGACAATGTATATCTTTGAAAGCAGATACAACCAGTGTCTTGAAAGCTTCACCCTTCTGCCAGCTATTCTTCAGCTCTCCCAAAGCCTCCTCCAAAACTTTGATCTTCCACTCCACGCTGTAAACCTAGGACTTTGACAGATTATCCTTTGCATCATCAAAAACCTTATTCACCAATAAAATGTTCTCATCTATCTGTCCCATGAGACGGAGGTCTACTATGCAACTGCTCTAGAGTTTGAGCTCTTTATCTATGACCCCGATAGTGGAGGAGAGCTTCTATTGCAAATTGTTCACCTTTCCATGGAGTTTGAAAGCTTCATCGATGAAGTTCAATCCTGCAACAAGCATATCTTCCACCATGGCCTCCATAGCTCTACCATAGACAGAATACTTGTGCATGTCTTTGATACTCTGTACTTCATCTTGGCTCAAAATTACAGGTGGTGGAAGAGTAGTCAATGGGGTAGGGTCCAAAACTTTGTCCTTAGACAAAAGAGATTTAATGAAACCTGTGAGAATCTGGGCTTGTTTCTCCAACTGTTCAATAGTTTGCTGCCCTTTCTCTACCCTCCCAATGACTCTTGTGACCATTTCCTGGAGGTTTTGGATCTCACCTTGAGGAGTAGACTCTCCCATTGGAATTCTTGAGAGCTCTAAGTCAGATGCCTGCAAGTCCTGCTCCGATTTTTCACTGTAGGCTTAGCAATCTCCAGGAATTGCTGACCTTGATCATCAGACACTATTCTGGAGGTGATTTTGGCTTTCTTGGCACGAGAAGGGGTAGTGCCCAACAAGGCTGCGACAGCATCAAAATTTGGCCCTGAGCTCCGAGAGGAAGATTTCCTCTTTCTACTGTCAACAAGAGGTTGAACCCATGCAAAAGAGGAAGAGGAAGCAGCTGGAGGGGCAAGAGGACCAAGGGACATAAGGCTCATGACACTCAAGGTTTGCACAGCTATGGTCTCAAGTTGAGATGTGAGTGGGGCGCTGGAGACAATTGCTGCAAAAGAATCAATAGCACTTGGAAGTTCAGTGCTCTGGACTTCCTTATCTTTATCTCTTTGGATCTTCGGGGAGCATTTTGGCAGGGGTGGCACTTCACTCTCTTCACTTTCACTGAGAACAATGATGTTCTCTGGTCCCAAAGGCACTTCTACCTGTTTACTTTGAGGATATTTTTCCACAGGCTCCTTCTTAACCTCTTTGAGTTTCTTCTGGTACACTTGAGTGGATGAAGAAGGAGTGGAAGCTGCAGGTCCTTACGTTAATGAGGCAGGAGGGGTTTGCATAGATAGTGTGTGTCTGATATGGGAGTCGATGATTCCCTCCCTTGTGTTGAAACATCCTTAGAAGAGGATTCTCCTGAGTGCCTTCTAAGCTCTCGAACTTTCCTGTCAAACCAGACCTTAGTCCTGACTAAGACTGGAGCTAGGATCTCAGCCAGATCATCTTTCTCTTTCCTGTTCCAATCCAAGTCCTCCAAGGGAGTGTGCTTAACCACATTGTCATACTCATATGAGTATAGATCAGAATTGTCATCCTGGAGTCCTTCAGGAACTTGGTACAAGATGAGTTCTTGGATCAATTGCAGAGAGAACCTGCCATAGTGCCTCCTCCTAGCCTCAAAATCATCTGCACAGTCAGCCCAGTAGTCTTCTGTATCTGCCCTATGATGATATATTATCTTGATGTTCTGCTCAATGAACTTCTTCAAGTCGAAGCAAGTTCTTGGTTTGAAGAAATGAATAGTGATAGGGACCAGGGCTCTTTCTATATTCTGTGCGTCCAGGGCTGTTTTACAAGTGTAATTTCCCAAAGAGATGGGAAAGTGCAAACCAGAAATCTTCTTGTCTCTGCAGGTTCTGTGTAATTTGTCTAATTGCCTGCATACCTCTATCAAAGCCATCTTGTCATTGCAGAACATGGGTAGCCTCAAAGGAGTGCTCTCATAGCCAGCAAGCCTGATATAAGAGAATTTTCTAAATTGAATAAAATAGGCACCGTAGTGCGATATCAGGTTCATGGCTTCATCTGAAAACCTTCTAGCAGTGTCACCCTCAAGCAGCCTGACCACGTACATGGTGAAAGCATCATTTACTCTTTCGTAATTGTGATTGCTGGTCTCTAAAGGTGAATCATGGGCAGAGTAGCATATATATAGGATCATCCTTGTGGGCATCAATGTAAGAAAAACCAAACCATTGCCTTGATGCCGCCAGAGTATACATCAGGTACGAAGTCATGTAGAACTTCTTCGTTTGCTGTACGTTGGACAGCTGCTCCACCAAGTTCATGCTGATGATCTCCGCCCAGTTGATATTTTGAGTCCCCTCGCACACCATGGAGATGAGCGGGCACATCCAGAAATGGAACTCGTTAGTAGAAGGTAAGCCCATAACCCGAGCCAGTAGGATTATGAAATCTGACAACTCTTCATTGAAATCTGCTCGGAAGAGAGTCTTGGATAGGCGAGACGCTCCCTTCTTAGGGTTTTTAAGCCATGACTTTGCCACCCATGCCTTGTATTTGTCACTGTCTTGATTAAACAGGGCCTGTGCTTGATCCCGGGAAACAACTATGGCATTATCCATCTCTGGTATCCTCAAAGCAGTGCTAATGGCGGTAGCATCCAACTTGGCGATGAGTCCCCGTGTACATTAGTTAATTCACTCGAATCAGGGTCGAAGTGAGCTCCACATGAAAGCACTGTATCAGCACACTGTACCGAGATCGGGAAACCTCCAGCAAAAGCCAAACCACTGTCGTGAATCATCTGCGCCATAGGTGTAGGGTTTGCATCCACCATCCTTGCCCAAAAATCACCAAAATCAAGATGACAAGCTTCACTGTCCCCAACATTGGAAACGGCAGATTCTAGTGGCAAGATTTACTCCTGTCCCTGAAATTTGATCTTCATATTGATAGTAATTCGGAGGACAGAGACACGAGCTAGACTTCGGGAAAGAATTACAGAGGGAAAGGATACACGCGCAGGAAATTATATTGCAAGGGTTCGAGCAAAGGATAGCATGGAAGTAGTGTGAAAATGTAAAGGGGGTATGCTCATTATATAGCCAATTAGAGAGAGAAAGACAATGAATGCACATTTAATACATACCTACCAATTTGAATAAGCATGATATTCAGGTAGAGCGGGAAAAAATAAGCGCGAATGGCATTTGGTTCACTTGGGACATGTGAGACGTGAATGCGTGAAACACGCGGCTCGGCCGATTCGGGCGAAGCGGGGAAAAGACGCACAAATGCCTTTTGGGACATGCGGGACGAAAGGGTGTGAAACACGTGACTCGGCCGGATCGGACGAAAAGGTGACAATGGGTCCAAAGATTTTGGGACATTTGGAACACGAAAGCGCGAAGTATGTGGTTCGGGCGAATCGGCGGAAAATGGAACAACTTGCCCGATTGAACTTGGGACACTTGGGACAAAAAAGTGCGAAGTACGTGGTTTGGGTGTTTCGGCCGAAAATGGAACAACTTGCACAATTTGACTTGGGACATTTGGGACAAAAAGTTCCGACGGGCCCGAAAAGACAAACTTCGGGGAAATCGGCCGATCGGGGAACAGAGCGCACTTTTGAACTTGGGACAAAAATGTCCGACAGGCCCGAAAAACACATGAAATGACCCAAAAAACACAGATTTTCTCAATTTCACGACTTTTAACACTTTCAGCACAACAGAGAAAACACTTAAACTCAAAATTTTGAAAATTCACTTTCTTAAGAGCAGGGAATTTTGAGTGGACAACATTGTTGTAGAGCCTCCAAAGGCTAGAGCTTCACCAAGATACACATAAAATTTTGATAAAACTAGAAATATTAATTTCAAGGAGTCCCACCGGGTGTGCCAAAACTATTGGAGCTCAAATATGCACCTATGCCCGAATCATAGATAATTCAGGATTTGAGACAACATGGTATTATCTCCAAGTTGTGGGACTCGAACTGAGATAGAAATCTGGAGAAGGTCAGCTTCCTATACTTACATCTAATTCTAAACTACACCTAGGAATTGAAATGAAACTATCTAACTCTACTCTAACTTTCCAAGGGACCAGAGTGAGAAGGAGATGCATAAAACATAAACCTAAACTAGATAAGGTGATAATGGAATAAAATAGAAATAAATCATAATGAAGAGGGACAAAAAAACAACCACATATCATAATCGCATCTAGGATTCCACTTCCACAATGTAAAATAGACATAAAACTTTAAAATAACACATACAACACACCTACAAATGAATGAGAGGCAAGAGAGTGCAATAAAACAATAGCTAAGGCAGAAATGAGCCACAAAACCAGAGATTTTATTGCTAAGAGATCATGCATAGATCATCACCATTCGAAGGAAGAGGGAAAAGCATTTAAAGAAGTATAGCCCAAATCATGACCCTTAGAATAATTATGTAAGATGATATGATGCCCTTGTTACCAAAGTATCCACCATTACAACTAGGCACCGAGTTTACAATATATAGAAAAATGGAAGAAGGGGAAGAAGAAGAAAGAGAAGGAAAATTTGAATTCCCCTTCCACCAGCCAACCACCTTCATTTAATTTTTGAAAATATTTGATTATCTCTACAAATTTTGTCTCCCCATGCCCCTTTTCCTTGTTCAAGAAAGAACAATGCCCATAATCCATTTAATTCTGGTAGTTGAGCCATTTTGAGTAGACATTTTGCGTGTTTGGGGAGTTTTCCTTTACTTTTCCCACCTTCCGTCATTAAATTCATGAAATATTATTGGAGAAGGTTAAGATATATTCAAAACTATAAGATTTGCAAAGATTAAGGCATTAGATTGAATCTCATGTTCATTTTAGCTATCGTAGAAAACTCATGTTTTCCTTTGACATGCGGCTTTTTAATTTCAGTTCTACTTGACTTTCAACCTTTACGGTTTCATCTTCTTCATCCTATGGTATTATCATCCTTTTCACTTTATTCCACGACACTTAATGTAGTGCAAATTTTGTTACCATCCATGGATCTATTTTCCCTTAATCCGTGGTTTTCTTGATTTGCTCTTACTTGCGGCTTTCTTCTTCAATGTTTCACGACACAACATAGACTTTGGCAACTTTTCTTTAGACCGTGGATTCATAATAACACGTCCCTCACTTCGTGGAACTCAAAACATTTACAGAATTTTTATGTCACCCCGTAGCTGTTGTTCAATCTTTGTGGGATGTTTAAACCCCTCCATGGTATTCATTCCCGGCTCGTGGATCTTCAAGGTTTTCAATTTTTGCAAGGGTGCAAAGATAGACAAAAGAGACATCTTATATTATCTTAAATTTTAGAAAATTAAGACTTAACAAGGACTAAGGAATAAGTCACAATTCTCACATTTCTAATGGGTCAACATCCTACCATTAATAAAACCCATCTGTTAAGGTTTAGATACCAAAACATGTCCACATATTACCCTTCAAAAAGGTTCTAGGATTAGTTTTAAAATTTATTTCCAAATTCCCAAGGGATCTACGCCCTACCACGGGCCAAAGCTAGTGTTCAACAACTTAATCACCCATGACCTCTAGAACTCAAAGGTGTTCCTATAATCAAAGGCTAAAGAAAACACTTCCATTCCTAAGGCGTAGAGATGTCCCAAGTGGTGTTTGGTTCCACTAAAGAAACAAGGCATGAGATTAAGCTCAAGGGGACCATCCCATACCACCAGGGTTGATATTTCAAACTATAAGTTTGGTTGACGCTTTCCGCCCAAAAGGAAACACACACACATACAAGTTATTATAATTTTATTTGAAAGCTAAGATATTTCCTAGGTCCATACACCACTAACATATAGATGAATTATGTCATTACCATATTACTACCAACAATTTTATTAGTACAATCACATCCAAGGTTACGATGGTACAAACAATTTTAATTAACAAGATTTCAATTTCATTCTCTTGATGATGATTTGGATATAATAAAAGGGATCCTCTTACATCGTTTTCCACTGCAACATGATACAATAACATCATTTACCTAACCAAATATAATGAAATACGACTAAGTGTGGAATTAGTTAATAATGCAAAGTACAACTATGTAAGAAATAGTACATTTCACCAATAGGCAACAAGATTGAATACATCATGGAAACAATGAATAAGTATTCTATTCATACAATATCGCTAATATACTCTATAAAATTACATTGCTTTCAGATAACATGCTAATAAAAGACACAAGTTTCATTGTACTTCTCCTACTATCTGAGTACTTGTAACCACCATAAGGTCAATCCTAGAAATGGTATGGAAATCTCCTACACTCAATCATAAATCCACACATTCATCATTTCAAACAAAGAGTAGAGATAGGGAGAGATAAGAAGAGAGAGTTCATTTCTCACGCATTCATATTTTCACATTCATTTGCACTTTATATTTCTATTTCTAGAGAGAGAGTATGAATGAGAGAGAAGGTTAAGAGATATTTTAATTTCCATTTACAATGCCACACCCATTTTTATTTCATGTCCATTTTCATTTCATTTCACAACAAATTAATCTTTTCAATTCATTTACATTTTCAAAATCAACCAAAGTATCATATTCATTTATGGAGAGAGAATATGGAGGAGAGAGAAAAACACCATGCATTTCAAGATCCATTCACACAAGATAAATATTTAAAACTAATCTATATAACATTGTGACGGTATTAAAAATGGTCACACATGTGATTAGAAATTAAACAGACCCTCATAAGGATTTTCTAGCTAAAGTAGCAAGTTGAGAAAACTGACCAAAACAATAAAAGTACCTACAAAATGGGTCCTGAAAACACTCATCTTGAGTTTAAGCACAAATTTGGATGATTCTTACTTATTTCCCAACATATAGAGACTTCATCACATTCGATGGAATTTAAAAATGAAAAACAATGCTCAAGTTACAAGGGTATCTTCATGGCTGATAATTGTAATCGCAGCTAAATTTTCTTGTGACTCAATGATAGGAGGGCCTCAAAACCCACTCAAAAAAAAAATCCCCAATAGTGTTTTTGTATAATTGAGAGTTGGCTCCAATTCTCTTATTGTCAATCTAGAGGTAAATGGCATTAGTTTTCTATTTCACTCAAATGAAGAGGCATCTGCAAGCCAGAATCGATCACATTTTATTAAATTGAGCTCATCACCACAAGTGGATAAAATATTAAAATGGGATTTGAGACTCTACTTGGATAGGAGTTAACATAATTCAAAATTAAGTTAAGTTTCCCCACAGTTTCCTATGTTACAGGATCAAGATAAAAGTACTAAATTCACAAGACATTTGGGTGTAGCACTCTGCACACAATTTTGGGGCTTTTTTAATGTTTTGAAGGTTTTAGGGGGGTAGAAATGTTAACATTTGTTCTAGATGTATTTTCTATTATAAAAAATATTGAGATCCAACCATAAAGAACAAAAAAGAGTGTGTAATTTAAATATGAGAAGAAGGAAAGTCCATACCTATTTCTCATAAATCATCAGAACCGCAATCGATGATACCAACATCTCTTGGAGAATTTTGTAAAACTAAATTCTTACTTCTTTGGTCTGCACATTCCATTAAATATTTTATGACCTTTTGAAAGATTCCATTCTCGTACATGCGGAAAATATTTTGGAAAATATTGATGAGTTGAGTTTTACACCAATGCTTGCATTATTTAAAAACCTCCATGACCAATCCACATAAGTATTTTTGCAAATCCAATGATCAAACATTCCATGAAACATTTTGTTTAATGCATTATGTTAAACATTTTGCATGCCTTGAGAAAGATTCCACATTTTTCACAAATAACTACTAGGGTATTTACAACTACAACAACTGACAAAAATTCCATATCCATTATGCTTTTATAGTTGTCCAAATTGTGGTATAAAGTTCTTGTGCTAGCACATCTTTGGAAAGAGTTATGGAGTATGACTTTACATAATCTAGTCACATTTTCTTAAAAGTTTTCAAAGAATTTTTTTACTAATCCATTTTGTGCATATGATGCAACCATGATGCGTCATGAGATGACATTTGGTCAAGGCATTTCTTTGAAAATCCTGACAACATCCCCCAAGTACACTATTTTTGAAGATCCTTCAACCATCGCATTTCAAGAACACATATTTGTTTAGGAATTTTTTTGAATAGTTAGTACCTCATGGCGTGCTTCCACATTTTCATACTTGCCTATCAAGGTAATCACAAAAACACCCACACCTATCCCAGCGCTCCACAAGCTCCAATTTTGACTATGGCAGGGAGGGGGTCTTTGGAAAAGGCATGGAGTTTGGATTTATCCTTTCAATTACCTTTGATTAAAATATTCCAATGTGAATAAAACAAACCCCCCTTTTTGAATGTTTGTAACACTCAAATTTGTTGTTGGAGCTCAAAATTGCACCCTGCCATGAGTCATAGGAAACCCAAGATTTTGAGGCAACATGAGACTATATCTTAGTTGTGGGACTTGCAAACTAAGAAAAACCTCCGGAGAAGGATGAATTTCTCTACCTATCCTAATGCTAACACTAATCCTAATACTAAAATAAAATCCTAACCTAAACGTGCCAAGGGACTAGGGATAGAAAGAGATGTAGGAAAAGGAAATCCTAAGCTAAGAGGGGCGGTGATAGCACTAGGAAAAGGGTCGATCACTCTCCACAAGGGAAAAAGAAAGATGGAAAACATGTGAGAAAAGAATAAACAGATGCACCATATATGAGAACCACGTAGACCATGCATTCCCCACGTGAATAACACATGAAATGGAGCTTGCAAGTGAAGGAAACACACAACTGCTAGAAATGTAAACAAAGAGGAAAGGAAAAATAAAACATGAGACCAGGGTGGAAAGATAGCCAAAAACCCCGATTTTATTGGTCAAAATATGCATAGTCATTTACATTCATGTAAAATGGTGAAAATACATTGTAGAGACCAAAATCAAGGTCTAAAATCGTAGGAAGTCACCCACCATTCGGCATGGTTCCATTACAAAAATAGGGATCCATATTAATGAGAAGAGCTCTTACATTTATAGAAAAAGAAGGAGAGAAGAAGGGGAGAAAGAGAGGGAAACTTGAACTCAAATTTCCAACCACCAACAACAGTCATTAAATCCTCTAAAAAATTCAAGTGCCTTTGATTATCCACTTCAACACACCTTCTTCCTTGTTGGGCAGCCATACTGCATTAAATGTTGGTAGTTGTGCCCCTGGAACTACACATTTTGTGTGTTGGAGAAGTCTTCCACCTTTTACATATATCTATCCTTAATAAAATTAAAAAAAAATTCTATTGCATAGAGGATGTTGATACCTTTCCTTCGATATAAGGTTTAAAAAAATCGGATCATCAGATAGAAAGATATGGCGATTTCAGTCTCCCATGGAAAACTATCATTTTCCTTTTATACATGGCTCTTTCCTTTTAGTCTTGCACTGATTTTAACTTCTGCAGTTCTTCCACAAATTTTTCCTACCTCTCTCGCTTCATTCCAAGGCCTCCAATGCAAAGGCATGCCTTCATGTCAACATCCATAGACTTATTTTAGTTTTTCTTACACAGTGACTCTCTATTTTAGTGTATTATGGCTTGATAAAACATCCACGTCCTTGTTCTTTATAGTGTGTCTTGTTTTCTTCTTCCCACGGCTTCATCTACTGCTCTATTTTGACATGTGGCCTCTACTAGTTTGGTGCTACTTTGAATCATCGCCCGTGGTTCATTTTCTTAAATTTGCACGGGTTTCAATTTTTCATTCGTGGCCTATTCAGACTTTGGTGGCATTTCATCCTTGGTTGTGGCATACTCAAACTCATCATGGCCTTAAATGCATGCATACTTGTTTATTTCACCCCATAGATTTTGTTTGATCTCCACGGCATACTTAAACCCTTCCATGGTAGTCGAGTTGTTCTATTTTGCAGGTGCAAAAATAAACAACATTTACCAAAGAAAATTAAATAAATAAATTAAAAAATCCTCATTCAAAAGAAACCAGACCAATTCTAGCTTCATTTAGAAACAGACTGGGTGCCCGTAGGATCCTATGGTAGGGGAAATGATGGAAAAGAATGTAGATTTTTCTTTAAACCTATCAATGACGTATGCCGAGAGAAAAACAAAACAAAACAACATTTCCCAAGCTCCCATTACAACACGGGAAGGATAGAACAAGTTGTGGTGTCGGCTTGGCCTCTAAATAAAAACCTTAAGCATGAAGTTCACACCTCCCTAGCTTAAAAAAAAATCCCATGTAACCACATTTAGGGAATTATTCAACCAATTTTCATGCCCAAATTTTCATTAAAACATTCTTTTGGCCAAAACTTTTCAAAAATCCTCTCATGACATGTAACTTACAAAACCAAGAATAAATCCATTAATTATCTCATGGAAAACCAAAAAAATAATCTTGAGGATTTACATTAAATTCTTCTTGGGATGAGGTTTGGTTCAAGCTCCAAAATCAATTTGGAGAGATTTAAGAATATCTTATTTTGTGATTTATTTAAATTTATTTGAATTCCTTTCTTATTGTTAATTTCATGATTTGTTTTGTTATTTACATTAGATTTAAGCAGAACCTCAACCGCTTCTCGATAGACCACTTACCACGAAATAATTTTCATTTGAAAATTAAGTGGATTCCATTTATTGATAACAAAATACGCTTGAGTTAGATTGACATTTAACATTATAAAGAAATTTATAAATATTTCAAACTCAAGGTTCGAGAATGATCCTAAGACGGATGAGTCGCAAGAAGAATGACTTCACCTCAAAAATCAATGACACAGGGATGAATGTAGGTTCAAAAAAGGTTAGGCTCAGAAATGACACTTTAAAACTACCCTTATTATTTTATTTTCACAAATTTTTAATCTAAAATCAACCATTTTTACCAAATATTCATAACGTCAGCATGACACTAGAACAACGAACCCACTCAACCCAAGATTGACTCGAGCCCACATAACTATGATCGAGAGGTGGTAACAGGAGGTGAACTACATCTCCCTCCCCTTATAAAAGCATCATCCATGATGCAACACAATATAGGAACTAAGAGGATTGACTTAGCATGGAAAATCGACAACGCCGATTTTCGATTAGCAAAATAAAAAGATATGTTGCTTAATACACAACCACCAACAAGTTAAGCATATTTTTTTAAAAAATCAATTTTTAATTTTATGTGAATATTGACATCACTCGTCATTTATTACTCAACTTATCTTTTCCTTAAAACATTTTCTTAGTTTATAATCTTATAAAACCTCTTAATCCAACAGTTCAAATCCATAGTGGTTTTGAATCCCAAAGTTTGATAGTCGTTTGGGAACACATTCGCACGTGTTTTCTCATAAGGGTATTCACATTTTATTAGTGGTATTAATTTTCCCATTTTACTTGTTCGTTGTTCATAATTTAATCACTTTTTAGGATTATTACTTCCAAAGTTCTAATAGGTTTCCCAAAAAAGGTTGACCTCATAATGTCACACAAGGTACAAAACACATTACAAAAAACCCAAAAACACATTTTTATCACATTTTCACAAATGAATCATATCATAAAACCTATAATTCCACCATGGAAGACAAAAATTAGTCCATATAACATATAATTTCCAACAATTATGTCACAGACATAGATCCAACACACATATGTGACCAACCAACAATGAAGCATCACGTTGATACATATGCAACATGTATCACATGACTCAAAAACCATGACTGCACCCACACAATGCCAAGACAAGATCTAATAGTACATAACAACCAGGAGGAACATCAAACCTCAATCATAACAATGCATAACAAGACTCATAGGAGTAACTCATCAATCCACATAAACACCACAATAAGGCATATCAACATCAATACTCCTCAAAGGGATCCGTGATCCAAGAAATATCAAGTAATAACATCTCCCAAAGTACCAAGCATGATCCACCACCTCCCAATATCATGAACAAAAAAATTCACCATCATACACCAAAATAATCAAATACCAAAAGCCATCAAGTTTTCATTGTTTCCAATGGGTTAAAGGGTTGTACATGATAGTTTATTTTGCACATGTTATGATAACTAGAGAATGTAAAAGACATATTCTAGGGATTAAATGTAAAGAGTATGATCTATGATTATTTCCAATTGTTTTAACATGAAAAAATATTTCCATCACAAAGTTTGATCAATGGTTTTAAAGTATAGGAGGTTATTTTTTGTCTTGCAAGACATGGTAAGAATGATTGGTTATACAATTTCCTTTTAGGATTGTTTTACACAAGGTCATTTTCATACTTTTTCTCATGGCAGTATGGTCCAATGTGAAGGTTTTAACAAGTTTTCATCATGTTTCACAATACAGATATATATTCACTTGATATGTAAGAATGCCAAATGATAAGATGTCACAAAGGGAGAATTTATATTTTTACACAATGAAACATAGTATCAAGATAAGAATAAGACATTTCCACACAACTCCATATGCCTCCCAAAACCACTCCATATGCCTCCTAATAGATAAATAATCATAGTGCCAAAACCAAGCCAGGTTACTCAAAATAGAGCCTCATCACCTTATTTCTCCATATTGGGCCACTCATCATAGATCCCCATCTCCTTATTTCTCCATATCAGGTCACTCACCAAGATTCTCGTCACCTTATTTCTCCATTTAATGAGTTCAGGTCACCCTATGGCCCTAGGCACATAGAGCCTTGCCACCTCCACCCAAGTGGCCTAATAATTTTTAGTTCAATACTACATAGCCTTGTGACCCCCTTGGGGCATACACCCATACAACGAAGTGATTCCATAGGTATAACCACTCCATGGAAAATCCCATGAACCTGATCCAACACATAATGACATTAGAACCAACATAACAATCAGATTCAAATTCCAAGTGAAAAAAATCCCAAGCCTTGGGCTAGGCTAGAAAAATTTAAACTCTAAAAACAAGTTTCAAACTAAAAACTAAATGGCTAAACAATTGTAGTAATGTAGAGGCCTCTTGTTAGCACAACACCAATTAAATGCCGAAAGATTTAAAGATACATCACTCCAAAAAAATTGTTGGTTCTTACAAGAAAGAGAAAAGAGTGTCAATTACGAATAAAATATAATTATAGAAATATCACATTAAGATCACTATGTGGCTTTCATGTGGCAACCAAAAGGGTACTCATCGAGTTGTTGGCACTTAGATATAGAGCCTCATCTTGTAGAATATAAATAATAACTTATCAAAATCATGTACTTCCATAGTCTCTGTCGAATCATCACCTCCAAAATCCCACAAGGCTCAACATAGTCATAATCACACAAGGTTGTCTATAAGACAACTAGTTATGGAGAGAGATAAAGAGGTACATGTTGCCATTTATTGATCTTAAGGTGTCTAAAAACAAAATGTGTATGGCTCCCATGAGTAACGCCATACATACCAAACAAATAGAAGTGGATTTTTAGTCTATGTTAGACTTTACTTTATGAGTCATACTCAGCTCAATTAAACTTGTTAACGGTCCACTTTTCTCACTCCATACATACACTTTTACTGATTTCTTCCCTTAGGGTCAGTTAGTGTAGGGTACACAACATACACATAACTACATTACTAACACAATAAAACATATGCACATCAACCATAGCATCTTATGTATGGTAAAATTTACTGGTAACAACTATTCCACGGCTAACAACATGAAAAATTCCACATAACACACCGAGGGTGCAAGTACAATACATCAAGGTTCATGCAATCACCATATGCCCCTAATTCATAACATGAACCTATCACATATTGTATGAGTACAATGTACGACGAATATAGTGACTAACATCACAACATATACACCATTACAACATCACATGTAAGATAACATCATGATACATCACAACATGGTGGAAACATGATAAGACATATTTCACGATGACACAATTTTTCATACAACACATTAGTACCCATATACAATATCACAAGATAATGAAACATTACAATGCTTCATAGTCCACAATGACATTTCTTTTACACACAAAGGTGGTAACACACTTGAAATTCACATTGAATACATGAGAGAGAGAGAGAGTAAACTCTCATCAAGAATCACATCAACATCATTACAAGCCCACACCAAGTGGTATGCACAACACGATTGTTCATGTTATCACAAGTACCAAGTTTGTCACATCACAACAAATTAACACATTACTCTTCCAAATCCTCCACCATCATGCATAGTCACCACAACACCAAACTATCCAAGAGGTTCGAGACTATGAACCTTCACTCTAATACAAACCGTAGTACCCACCCTTATGGGACCCAAAAAAAGGTCAAAATATATGAGGATAATTTTTTTTGACTCTAATTACTTGTTACAAGACAGTACATGGATAACTCACCAAATTGCATACACATGTGACACTAGCACAAACATGAACCCACCCATACAACATGTAGGTTATGTAAATAATAATACAACACAAGACACAATTCAAATACATGTGTTTATAATGAATGGGTACAAAACCATGACCCAACCAAGAATTACACATAACCCATGGCCACCTTCTACATTACCACAATTTTTAAGTTACATCTTTATTATATTCATATTTTTTTATTTAACCTTAATGCAATAGGGAGTACTTAACATGAAAGCATTGATTTTACTTTTTGGAGACCACATTCCTTTTGTTTTCTTATCACTTAGCTTATAATAGTTTCATCTAAATTAGTTTGTTCATATAATTGTGAACACATCATATAACCTGATTTATTACTAGAAGTTTCTTAACATTTATGAATTAAGTTTCGATTCCCAAAAATTAGAAACTATGCCTTCTCAAAGATTTATTTTTGAGAGGGTCAAAACACATCTACCTTCATATCACAAGAAAGATTTAATAAGCTGAGAAGATAATCTTCATGGGACTTATAATTCATATCCCGACATCACAAGGGTACATTCTCAAAAAAATAAGTAAGTCATAAAGTCCTTTAATGAAAAGTGCCTTTTGTGAATATCCTATAAAATTGTGTACTAATTGATTCATATTTCAATTTTCATTAATTTATAAAACCCAAAGTTAGTTCTAACATTTTGAACACATATACATCACCCAACACTCACTCTTATACTATGGGTAAGTTTCTTAAAGAGCATGGTTATTCATCATTTTACTTATTTTTCATTGCGAGGAAAAAGGATCCCAAGATGATAAGAGGAGAATCTTAAGCTAACATTATGCTTGCGGTACATCTTGAAGATAGAGATGATTGGGAGAATTTATAAGATACAAAAGAGTCACATGTGGTTTGTGTTCAAGTCAATAGTTAATGTTCTAGAGTATCATGTTCTCGAAGGAGACATCTCATATTATCTTTAATGTCAGAAAATGGAGACTTAGCAAGGAGTAAGGAACAAATCACAATTCTCACATTTCTAATGGGTCAACATCCTACCGTTAAAAAACCCATATGTTAAGGTTTAGATACCAAAACATGTCCACATATTACCCTTCAAAAAGGTCCTAGGATTAGTTTTAAAATTTATTTCCAAATGCCCCAAGGGATCTATGCCCTACCACGAGCCAAAGCTAGCGTTCAACAACTTAATCACCCATGACCTCCAAAACTCAAAGGTGTTCCTATAATCAAAGGCTAAAGAAAAATTTACATTCCTAAGGTGTAGAGATGTACTAAGTGGTGTTTGGTTCCACTAAAGAAACAAGGCATGAGATTAAGCTCAAGGAGGACCATCCCATACCACCAGGGTTGATATTTCAAACTATAAGTTTGGTTGATGCTTTCCGCCCAAAAGGGAAACACACACATATAAGTAATTCTAGTTTTCTTTGAAAGCCAAGATATTTTCTAGGTACATACACCACTAACATATAGATGAATCATGCCATTACCATATTACTACTAACAATTTTATTGGTACAATCACATCCAAGGTTACAATGGTACACACAATTTTAAGTAACAAGATTTCAATTCCATTCTCTTGATGATAATTTGGATATAATAAAAGGGATCCTCTTGTAGAAACCTATAATTTGGATCGAGCAATTTAAATACTTAAATTACGCTAATTATACCTTTTCCTGCAAATTCATATCGTCAATAACACACCTTTTCTCTTCTATCACCATTAAATAGTTACATTACACTAACTAATTAACCCTTATATTGCTCAAAACGTCGATTAATGACCTTCCATTAATTAGTATCCCTTTCTATCTAGATTAATTAATTATTCTTAATTAATTAATTCTCTCTTCTATTTAATTAATAAATCATCATTTATTCGATTAAAATCCCCTCATAGCATAGATCATGCTAAATTTCTTCTAAAAAGTATTCTATAAGCTACACCTACCTATTAGTTAATCACTCTTGATTAATTAATAAACCCCCTCAACTCCCATGAGTCACTAATGACTTATTAATCTCTTCTAAATCAAGATTACTTTATCTAAAGAAACCTTATCCATAACTAACCTAGCTTTGTTATTATCCCACATACAATAGGATGCAAAGATCTTTAAACCAGAGGGTTATATAAAGAACCCTCCTACCTTTATTCTTACACCTTTGCATGCATATAACATAAACTATAGGCATTTTCATCTTTGAGCATCTTCCATTAGTGTTGAGCTAGGTATCTTCATATTGCATTCATCCATCCAATATTTTGAGTCATATGGGGATAATCAACAAGGTCTTGTAGCCATGTCTTGATTGAGACTCCATTATCAAACCCTTGGGATCAAACAAACAATCACATTTTGATTGCTAAGGATCTACATAGGTCCATCTCTAGTTTAGCTTTCAAAGAGTAGAGGATAAATGTTTAACATGTTAGTTTGATTTCCTTCAAAGTTCTAATGCATATTGTTGATATTTAGTCTCTTTAAGCTCTTAACATGATGATCCTTATTTAGTTAGCTTTGTTTTGGAACTATTAGGTGTTAGTTTCAATTATCTTAGCTTAGCTAACTAATACATGGATACCTTTGGCATGCTCGGGGTCGATTCATAGTCTCTTTGATTTTAATGAACTTTTGCTAATCCAAATCATGCACATGTGAAATGAGTTAAGATTCTTAGGTTATTTGACTAAATTTATATGCATTTTGTCTCTCTTATGGGATCTATTGTGATGGGTTGTCATTTGATTTGAGTTAAATTAGGAAAAAATGGACTTTTTGAGGTTGCATATGTCAAAGCTCCATTTTTTTATGCCATCTACAGGGACACACGTAGGTAAATTTGGCAAGGGTGTACACACATAAAAACTTACACACAGGTGTTAAAAACTATGTGCACATGTCCTCTCTTCTACACACACATTATGTTGTCAGAGCACCCTATTTCAATGTCAGTCAAACTTTTGCATTCATTATAAAGGCCACGTATACAACTCTCTGCCCGTGCACATGAAATTCAACCCTCTATACTTTTATGCGTCTGCTTGTTCATGCACATGCTTAAACCTACACACATACATCTCTCTGGTCGCACACACATTTTCTAGGTATCTATTTTTACCCTTTGTTTTACAAAGTCACACACACATACCAACTTGTTTGTGCATGCATTAGAAAGCATGCACATGCATCTCTCTTCTCACGCACTTGTTCATCTCACTATCGGTTTTAGCATAGGCACGCACACATTACTAAGGGAGTGTAGGCATCACATTACTAAATTTGAATGTTCTTTTGAAATTAACAAAATATTGTGTTCTTGATGTATTATCCTTCGCAGTTTATTTGAGATGAACTTTTGTTTTGCAGGGTGTATTTTCATGTTTTTTGCTAATTTGATTGTTTGAGGTTAATTAATATTGCATGCTTGTTTATAGGATTATAATCACATATACTCTTCCTCGCATCTTTTAGGTTATCTTGGGAATCGAAATGATTTCTACATATTTTCTATTCTTTGAAAAACATCTCATTACACTTATTAGTAAGGTAATGAATGTAAAATTGGCTAAAATGAACAAATTATGCATTTAAGTTAAACTATTTTTCCATTGTTGATTAAATAGTTGGATTCTACATCACGTATGATCTTCTCTTATGTCTTAGGATGATCTTGAGAATCAGAAATGATGTCTTATCCTCTTTTGTTTGTGGAAAACTACTAAACTCTTCGTGTAGGACCTAAAAATGATTTTCAAAGAAAGGAGAAATCGATACAAAATTTCTAATGACATGTGTGTTGTAGGTTTCCAAATGGTGAATGAATAAACCAAATTAAGTATAAAAGATAAAAAAACACACTACATTCATCACACTATATATGTAAGTTCAAATAAGGGTACGCCCTATCTGTTTAAAACTAGAAATAACCCCTTTGGCATATCCTTAAGCTACAACAATGGGGGTGGTTATAAGAACCCAAAAGTAGTCCAATCAAGAGGGAACCTCGTGGATTAAATGGAAAGTGCTCTGCACACCTACTTGACTAGTTTACATGTGACTCCAGTGAAAACACATGATGAACGCATTAATTGATCATTGTGTTTGAAGGCGGTAAATTAAAGCCGAGATACCCCAAGATTAGTTAGTGTGACTTTCTTGGTAAATTGAGTTTGCATTAGATAAATTGTGACACCTAGTTGAGGGAAACACCTAGGAAAGCCATTATGTCTTGGACCCAACTTAACCGTATCAAGTCAATCACTGTTGTAAAGAGCCTTCGCAAAGGGATAACTTTCTTGTAGTCGTAACTTTGTTTATAGAACAAAGAGAGACTCCATTAAATTTCAAACTAAGATTCATTCACCATGAAACTTTTGAAGCATTACTTTTTCTTAGTCTTTCACTTTCCATAAGGTGAGGTGAAACTCTTCCAAAGTGAGGCCAAACACTTTTCAACCTCACTTGATCTAATTTCTTTGCTTTCTTTTGACACTTTTTGATCAAAAGAAGAACAACCATACGTGTGTTATCAATCGATCATGTCCACTACTTTTTCACCTATTTACATTTGTCCTTGCTTGAGACTAGATGGTAAACGTTGAAAGTGTGTTGGTACATTTTCATATCTTGATAGCCATTTGATCTTGATACCCAAGTCAAGATCATCATTGTAGTTATGCTTGATTCTTCACTCGATTATCCTTTGAAGTGTTATGTTTCTTGTATTGTATCACCATAATTTTGATACTTCTTGTTTCTTGTAAACTCAACCTAAGTTTCTAGATTGTAACGTTACGCTACACACATCTTAACAATTCCTTTGTATAATTTAGCCTTGGTTTAATTTCAAACATTACCTTGATTTTGAAAGGTGTTGTTGTTACCTTGTGCGCATTGTACCAATATTATTTTGATGTTAATACCTTACTTTTCTGTAAAGTTTTGTTAACATATCTTAGTGATATTGTTGCATTGTTCATATTCGTAACCTCCACTTTTTGAGATTTAGGTCTTGCTTGGATTTGAGCTCACTTTAACTATAATTTATTTAGAAGTCACATCAACCTCTTATTATTACTTATGCCTTATTCATTTTGAACTTAACATAAGTAGTGACATTTCATTGATCATCTTAAATGTCAAAATACCATTTGAGAAACACTTAGGAAGTACTTCATTGATTGATTGGTTTAAAAATGAACCTTGTGTGATTGTGTCTTACGATTATTCATCATTTTGACTTATCCATTTAGGAAAATCACTTTGATCCCTTGATTCATTGACATTCATTATTCTTTAGCCTTTTGACATTCTTTGTGCATCCTTAGTAAACATCTCATTCTAGGTTTTCACTTAGGTTTGATTATACCCTTGGAAAAATTCAACAAAACACCTTAGTGAAATTCTCATTTTCTATGGCCCCCATAACAAGAATGGGATCCAAGAGACAAGCATGGGAAACATCGAACAAACAAGGGTCAAATCCCTTTATCAATCATGATTTAGGACCTCTATTCTCCATCACGAAAGAAGAGGACAAGATGGTAGACCATAGTGGTGATGAGTTGGGATCACCACACGTAGAGTTTGAATTTGACCCCGCCCAATTAGATGAGTTCCTTTTTCTAAAAAAGATAGATTACTTGCAAGAGTTATGGAATTAGGTGTTAGAATGATAATTGAATATGAAACTATTCCACCTACAAACAAATTTAATGAGAAAGAGTGCCCCCTCATTAATATGGATGACATTTTAGGACATGGAAAATATTACAACTCAAACACTCAACATGACAATAGAGGTGGTTTTAAAATTTCACTCATGCGATTGCCGCACAGGATAATAGTGGAACATGAAAACTTGAAATAATCCCTTCTCCATGAAAATGAAGAGGAACCTCATAATGAAGAAGTCACTATACAACAAAAAATTCAACACCTTAGTCAAAAATTATCTTTTCTAGCATCCCATGTACAAAAAGAGACAAACAAAAATGTACATCGAAGAAACCTAAGGTTATAAATAGTGAGATTCACACAAAAAACCAAGAGGGAGAAACGTCAAAAATAGTCACATGTATATACCAACTTCCCCCACTAAGGAGAAAATTATTTCAATAGAGCTACAATCTATGAAAGTAATTATCACAAGCCCTTAAGATAACAACGCAAGACATAGCAAAAGTATCAATATGAAGAGCTATGCCCTTATCCATTTGATAAGACTATGTTGCTCCACCCCTTTCCTAAGAAATTTGACATCCCAAAGTTTGAAAAGTATAAAGGGAAAGGTGATCCACGGGATCATGTAAAATATTTTTACATGGCATGTCAAGAAGTGGCATATAATGACAATTACCTCATACAAATATTTCCAAAAATTATAGGAGGACAAGCACTAGAGTGGTTCATTCACTTACCTCATGGGTCTATCTTCACATGGTTAGAACTAGTGGAAATATTTGTATGACATTTATCATTTAATGTGGAAAGTGACATAACCATGTCAAAATTATGTAATTCCAAGCAAAAACCAAATGAAACATTTGCAAGTTTCCTACAAAGATAGCAGGGCTAGCTAGCAGCTTCCCTTGCTCGATCCCTGAAAAATAACTCGTTAGCATCTTTGTACCAAAATTAAATTTAGAAATTTCCTTTCATCTACAAATGCATTGTGTTCAAAACTTGAAGAGGTTATCGAGAAGGGTACACAAATAGAAAAGGATCTAATTGTAAAAGGGAAAATCAAACCATTTTCAAAAGACAATCAGTCTTCAAAACCTATGGACAAACCCAAAATATTTAATAAAAAAAGAATGTCATAGGAGATGGAATCATGGATTCTAAATGCATACAAGTAGTCCAAGTTGGTCCACCTTTTAAACTGACCAAAGGGCCAATCCAACCACTAGTTAAACAAAGAGTATTCACTCCCTTGGACTCATTGTCCATGATTTTAAAAAAACTAGATGTAGTCAACCTAGTGACATATCCTACAACGACACCTTTTGATGACAATACACCTAAACCTTCATGGTATAAGGAACATGAGTATTGTGATTTCCATCGTGTAAAAGGACATAAGATGGACAAATGCATAAGACTGTGTCACTTCATCCAATATCTTATCAATAACGGGAGATAGAATTCAATTCACCAAAATCCAATCAAACACCAAATCAAAAGATGAGAATATTCAAGGAGCCTTTCCCAAAACATGGTAAACCAGGCAAGAAAAATCTAGATCAGGGAGAGTCTTCCCAAATCTATAAAGCCACAAATTATGTTTATACCAAAAATGATAACAATCAATATGACTCACTTATTGGATGTGTTCACTCTTCTAACAACCATGTCAATAACATTAGGATTAAGGGAATAGATTGCACTATGGTAACAAGGCATGCTCATCTCATGATACCATAACCTCCTCTATCTACCTCTTAGGATAGTCCGTACAATATCATAGAACATCTTGAGAAGATGTCTGCTAATATTTCAATCTTATATCTTCTTAAAATATCAAACATACATAAGGACATACTTTATAAAACTCTCAGGGGTCATGACTGTCAATTTGAAGTAGATATTTCCCATATACACGCTGTGGTGGAAAATATTGCACCAAGTGAACACATTACATTTAACAAAAATGAAATCCCTAATGAAGATTATATGCATAACCTTCCTCTTTACATAGAAGTATTTGTTACTCACCAAAAGATAAAGAGGATGCTTGTTGATAGTGGCTCAGGGTTAAACATATGAACTTAGAAGATAATTAAATAATTGGGATGCATAAAAGAATATCTAGAGTCCCACATTATCACCATAACCGCATACGACAACGTGAAATGAGAATTGGCTGGTATATCAACACTGCCAATGGAAGTAGGACCCATTTGTCACAACACAAAATTCCATGTCTTAGACTTGGAGATTCCATACAATATGCTTCTTGGTTGCCCATGGATTCATGTCATGTAGGCCAGACCATCAACATTTCACCAATGTATAAAATTAAAACATGAGGGACACACTAGTTACTATTCAAGGAGATCCATAACCCTTTTCCCACTGCATATATCTCAATATCTTTATGCTTAGGAATGCATATGAGTGTCCCTCCATAGATATTATTGTCCCCCTATAGTATGAAGCTCTTGAGTCATAGGTAGATTTAGAATATCTAAGTTATTATGAACATGATGCTAGTACATCTACTTCTCTTTTTGATTCACGAGAGATGAAAATTATTGAGTACGGTTGTGGTGAATATAATATTCAACAAGCTCTTCTAGTCTCATATCTATCTTTGTCACCTAAACTATGAGGCAGACCCAACTACCACTTCAAGCGGCCTCACACCGAACAAACCATTGGGACATTATTACCTAGTGGTCTTCTTGTAGAAGAGAAATTGTTGGACCCTCCTACAACTTGGGTCCCCAAAGACACTAGGCCTATCTACTATAAAGTACCAGAATACACAAAGTCTAGTAGAATGATGTACTCCATGGGTTACAAAGGCCTTGGATGTGGAAAGTTTGAATAAGGGATAAGGAGACCATCCAAATTCCACATTTAACAATAGAACGGTATGGATTCATCCTTATGGGGAACACCCCATGGATCAAGATGCTACCTACTCTGAATGCAAGGATAGCTATGTTTATTTAGATAGCGACATAGATTCCCACCATAGCCAATACGAGGATCTTTCCTCTACGAACCTTTTCATGGATATCATTTTCCTTACCATAACCCCCGCTAATCCAAATATTGACCTTGTATACCCTACCCTTGTTGATTGGGACCAAAAATGTCACATACTATTGGATCTCTTTGAGAATGATGAGGCTATTGTAGAATTTATGGGCATACGTGACACTATTCCTATTATATATCACAAGAAGGGTTTCTTAATTGACCTAGATATCCATCCATACTTCGAAGAGGAGGTTGAATGATGAAAGAGCATCATCCTCATGACTTGGGAGTGCAATAGAGTCTAAATAAGCCTCTGAAAGGCACTTCGCATATACAAAGAGTTGTAAAAGTATTTCTCTCCATGTTTGTATTATTCAAATTCAAATTGTGTGTGTGTGTGTGTGTGTGTGTGTGTGCATTGTAGTTGTGAAGGTAAAAGGCCTTGTAGTAGTGGTCATATGTCAATTTCACTAAGTAAGAGGGGTTAAATAGGCATGAATGAGTTGTCAAGAGATGATAAGATCATGAAGACCATAATAGGAGGTTGGTAATGAGTTTTCATGTGTTCTTGGATGAATATCATCCAAAAATTTGCTATGTTAAGGTGTAGTTTAGCTTCTTTAGGGTGGTTAGGTCAAATTAGAAGCTAGTTGAGCTTCTTAAAGAGTTGGAATAGGAGAGGAAAACATAATGAGTGGAAGAATTCAATTTAAAAATATTGTAATAGGTTGGAGGATGATTCATAATGAAGGTATTAAGTTTGAATAAAGGAATTGGCTCATGTTCAAGTGTTTATTGCATGTTTTTAGGTGAATGTGTGGAAGACTCGTGTCGGGACGAGAGCTAGAAATTCACACAGTTGTATTTCACTTTCAAATCTCTCACTATTAATTTTAATGGATGAAGGATATCCAAGGATCATTCAAAAAATTTATTAAGCTTTGAAAATTTGTATGGAGCCTTTTGAACAATTTTTATTCTTCTCGTGCTCATGTTGGGGTTTTCAAGAGATTTTAAATGAACCGATATAAATTGCTATAAATTTCAAGATTTCTCTTTTTTTACACGTTCTAGAAGTCCTTAAAATTCCATGGTGATTTTATCACCACATTCAAAGATATTTATAGCATCTTTTCGAGCTAAAAATGGTAATGTCACAGTCTGACCAAAGTAAAGATTAAAAAATAAGTTTCTATTGAGGTTTGATATATCATGACCCTAAAGCTTGTGAAGGAAGGGAGAATAAGGTACGATTAATGATATTGAATGGTATTAAGAGTTTAGGGATAAAGGAAATGCCACAAATTGAATAGAATATGACTATACAAGGATCTATATGACTCGTATCCGTCACAATAAGAGTTGATTTTTTCCATTTATAATGTGAAGCATGATTTTAGAAGGTAGAGTAGTGTCCAAGTACATCATGGAAGTGATCTTGAAATAAATTAGAGAAGAGGGAGCCTTCATCTATAAATAGAGTGACTCTACTCATTTGGGTATAAAATTGTACTAAGTCCCTCAAAGGGTTACAACACAAAAATGGAGTGTCTTTTCACTATAATATGAAAAACTATTCCCTAGATTTAGTGAGATGATGGAATATGGTTTAATTGGAATGTTGGAAGGGTCTTAGTGATGAATACTTAAGGAAAATGACCGTATTTTGTAGAGATACTAATTAGGTATAAGGGTAAGACACTACTAGATAACACGAAAAGCTTCAAGAAGGAAGGTAAGTTGAGAAGAATGGACAAAGTAATCATTAATGTATGATTTTCATTGAGTCTAGATCATGCATGGAGGTTGTATCAGGCCCAACTCATGAGTTTTGATGATCTTGGAGCATCTAGAAATAATAAACTACCATCATTACCCCGTATCTCGATTATACAATGGTATATGACTATATCAAGTCGAGACACCAAGAGTATACTTCTAAGGTGAAGACCAAATGAATGGAGTGAGAGTATAGTATGAAGACAAACCAATGCATAGAAGGTTGGAAGACTTATATCGAAGCATGAATAACATATTTGTAGGTGGTTTTAAGGAGAATCCATAATACATTATCCTTCATTATTTGGGTCTAGAGTGATATTTATAAGAAATATGATTGTATTAAGTCATTATGAGAGGGTTGAGAAGGTGAATTAGAAATTTTAGCTATGGATCAAACTAGATGCTCATGTATGACACCTCAAACATGGATGGAATAATTTTGTTGAATAGTTTGTCATCTCATGAAACTTCTTAATTACATTCTAGGTCTTGAACCGGGTTTTCATGGATGTGAAAAAGCTTGAGGCGAGTTGATGATGAACAAATAATTGAGGACCATTTCTTGAGTAATCATGAAAGAATCCTAGAGCATTTTTAGATGTCTTTAACATGTTCAAGCCAATATGATTGGAATTAAGACAACATCGAAGAATGAATTCATGGAAGGTAAATGCATGAACTCAAGAGGTATGCAACAAGCTCATGGATGACATTTGTAGGTAGGATAGTCTTATAGGTGAAAGTAAGAGATTTGCACATCTGTTAAGAAATGGTTTGGTGATCACAAGGTGATCACATTAGATAAGTCAGAATTATATCTCTTTGTATTTTATATGGAAGCATGTATGGTCTCTCAAATGAACATAAAGGCTTAGAAGCATAGGAAAATGTGTTTGAAGCACAAATAGTGTAATATAACCTATCGAATAGTATTAGAGAAATTTTAAGCTCTTTTACTATGAAACAACCATTGGTGAATGATAAGTCTTCAAATCAAAACCCTTAAGGTCAAATACAAGCAAATCAATCATATACCCCTGCACCATTCTTGGTATCAGAGCTAGTCTCGGATTTTTTTAATGTAGATATAAATGTTTGTTGAAGTTTTTTTGTTTTTGCTAAGGAATGGATGAGTGAGTTGATACAAGTTGCTGGTGAATGAGAAGGGAAGATAGGCATAAATAGATAAAAAGGAAGAGAAGTATGGCTAAGAAAGATAAGAGATAAGCTATAATAAGTAAGAAGAAGCCAAGGAAATTGGCCTAATGCAACTAGTGCTTGCACAGTGAGAGGTTGTGAGAAAGAGAGAAGAGGTAGCCATAAGTATTCAAGAAGAAGCTTGGATAAGAGAGAGAGAGGAAGAGGATACAATCCAAGGTTATAGGGAGACTTGGATAAGAGAGGAAGTTATGGATTTGAAAAGGTAATGGCCTTGTTGTAGGCAATGAGAGAAGGTAAAAGTGGCAGGAGAAAAAAAAAAGAGAAAGAAAGAAAGAATAGCTGAAATGAGGAGACAAATTGAACTCCTTGAGAAAGAGATAGAAACAATAGGGGAAAAATAGTTGGAAGAGCATATGAAGAGATTTAAGGCACATAGGATGAGGTGATGGGTACACAAGAAGAGTTAAGCTTTATGAGTGAAGAATGTAAAGAGTCTTACAATGAAGACATAGAGGGTGATGAAGAGAATGATTGGTCCAGTGAATATGAGTAAGAACCAAAACAGAAATGAAGAAGGATAATGGAAGGTCCATGAAAAGAACATTTTTGAATGCTAATGTTGTGTTTAAGTATGATTTTACAACTATACAAGGAAACATAGTCAATGGATCCATTATGGATGAGGGACCAAACAGAGAGTCCATGGTAAAATGACAACAAAGACGGAAAAAAATGAAAAAAAGAGAAGAGAAGAAAACAAGGAATGAGCATATAAGACCTTACAAAATAATATAATTATATAGTGCCCAAGTGGCTCAAGAAGACAATTCCAAAGCATGCACATGAAGGTGAAAGAGATGCAAATAGAGATAAGAAGACTAAGGAACCAGTTATTGTTCCAAGAAGATACTAGAAGAAGAATGTTGAGATCATTCCAAGAGAGGTAAATGAAACAAGAGATAAAGGTAAAAAAATTGAGTTTGATTCATCAGTTGATGATACTTTGAGCATGATTAGTGACAGTAGTGATGAATGTATGATTTATTTTTGCAAAGAAAGGATAGTATGGGCTAATGTGGAAGCATGTGAATGCTCTTATGGAGGTAAAAATGAGAAGATGAAGGAAAATGAAAGATTCTTGAAGGAAGAACAACAGTTTCCAAATGCTAAGCCAAGGTTTGATGATTATCATGAAGATGTAGATGAGTTCTTGTTACAGGAAGAGCTAAAGGTGCTAGAAAATTTGTTTGCAAGCCAGTCCATGAGTGAAGAAGAGGTGGAAGCATGGATAAATGATGAAGAGAAGCCACAAGTGCATGAGAATGAAGAGGTAAAATGTGAGAATTTGCAATCAGATTTTGTGTATTTTGATGATAGTATGAATGATATAATCCTTGCTCAGGAGGTGTTGAATTTTGAACAAGAGAGTGAGTTTGTTTATGAGAACATGGATCAGTTACAAGCAGAGGTGAATGCATTAGAGAATTCTTTGCATCATGAAGGACTCAATGACTTTCCTAAACTAGAAGAGATGGATAAGTTTGGTGGATGGAAGAAGGAACATGAGTCTCAAAAAGGAAGAATTGTGAAAGAAGAAGCAAAAGTAGTAGTGGTAATGGTAGATTGGAATGAAAGGCTCACTGCAAAGCTTATAAATAAAGAAATGCAAGCACAAAATAGAGACAAGAAGAAAAAATGTAATTATTCAATGAAAAACAAAAAGAAAAGAGGAAGAACAACAACATGGAGAAGCTTCAAATCTTTAAAATTTGGTATCTAAAGTTGCTTTTAGTGCTTTGTATGCAGGTATAACAGATTATGAGGTGGAAGAAGCTCAATAATATATGAGAAAGCTCTTGAAAACAAGAGAATATGCATAATTTCAAGACCTACATGAAGATGAACCAGCCATATGGAGCCTAGTGGATGAAAATCATATAAGAAAAAGCAAATTCAAGAAGAGGCAAAGGAGTAAGAAGATGAGATATAGAGAGTACAATAAGAAGACACAAAGATAAGCATGGAAAATGATGATATGGGACCTAGGTACATGTCAAGGAGAAAGAAAATCAAGGAACTAATCATGAGCAAGAGCTCATGAAAGATTTTAAGGTGGATAGCCTGATGCAGGAGCATCATCCTCATGACTTGGGAATGAAATAGAGTTTGAATAAGCCTCCGAAAGGAACTTAGCATATACAAAGAGTTGTTAAAATATTCTTCTCCATATTTATATTATTTAAATTCAAATGTGTGTGTGTGCATTGTAATTGTGAAGGTAAAAGGCCTTGTAGTAGTGGTCATAGGTCAAATTGACTAAGTAAGAGGGGATAAATAGGTGTGAATGAGTTGTCAAGAGATGATAAGGTCATGAAGACCATAATAAGAGGTTGGTAACGAGTTTTCATGTGTTCTTGGATGAATATCATTCAAAAATTTGGTATTTTAAGGTGTAGTTTAGCTTCTTTAGGGTGGTTAGGTCAAATTAGAAGCTAGTTGAGCTTCTTAAGGAGTTAGAATAGGAGAGGAAAACATAATGAGTCGAACAATTTGATTGAAAAATATTGTAATAGGTTGGAGGATGATTCATAATGAAGGTATGAAGTTTGAATAAAGGACTTGGTTCATGTTCAAGTGTTTATTACATGTGTTTAGGTGACTATGTGTGGAAGATCGTGTCGTGCCGAGAGCTAGAAATTCATAAAGGTTGTATTTCACTTTCAAATATCTCACTGTTAATTTTAATGGATGAAGGATATCCAAGGGATCATGCAAAAATTTTATTAAGCTTTGGAAATTTGTATGGAGCCTTTTGAGCATTTTTTATTCTTCTCGGGCTCATGTTAGGGTTTTCGAGATCTTTTAAATGAACTAATAGAAATTACTATAAATTTCAATATTTCTCTATTTTTACACGTTCTATAAGTCCTTAAAATTCCATGGTGATTGGATCACCACAGTAAAAGATATTTATAACATTTTTTCGAGCAAAATTGGTAATGTCACAAGGCATAATAAAGATAAGGAAAATATTATGTTTTAATCGGGGTTTGATAGATCATGACCCTAGCTTATGAAGGAAGGCATAATAAGATATGATTAATGATATTGAATGGTATTAAGAGTGTATGGATAAAGGAAATGCCACAAATTCAATAGAATCTTACTGTACATGGATCTATATGATTGTATCAGTCATAATAAGAGTTTATTTTTGTCATTTATAATGTGAAGCATTATTTTAGAAGGAAAAGTAGTGTCCAAATAGATCATAGAAGTGATCTTGAGGTAAATTAAAGAAGAGGAGCCTTCATCTAGCAAAAGAGTGACTCTAGTCAATATACAAGATTGTATTAAGTCCCTCAAAGAGTTACAACACAAAAATGGAGAGTATTTTGACTATAATATAACAAACTATTCCCTAGACATGGAGAGATGATGGAATAAGGTTTAATTGGAATGTTGGAAGGGTCTTAGTGATGAATAATTAAGGAAAATGTCCCTATTTTTCAGAGATACTAACTGTATAAGGGTAAGACAATGTTAGATAACATGAAAAGCTCCAAGAAGAAAGGTAAGTTGAGAAGAATGGACAAAGTAATCATTAATGTTTTATTTTCATTGAGTCTAGATCATGCATGGAAGTTTTATAAGGCCTAACTCACGAGTTTTTATGATATTAGAGCATCTAGCAATAAGAAACTCCCATCACTACCATGTATTATGACCGTATAAAGTGGTATAAGATTGTGTCAAGTCGATGGAGACCAAATGAAGGGAGTTAAGCATAATATTATGACAAACCAATGCATAGAAAGTTGAAAAAATTATATCCAGGCATGAATAAAATATTTGAGTGGTTTTATGGAGAATCCATAATACATTGGCCTTCATTATCTAGGTCTAGAGTGATATTACATCTAGTATGACTGTATTAAGTCATTGTGAGAGGGTTCAGAAGGTGAATTACAAATTTTAGCTATGGATTAGTAACTAGATGTTCATGGACACCTCAAACAAGATGGAAGAAGTTTTTGAATAGTTTTTCATCTCATGGAAACCTCCTAATTGCATTCTAGGTCTTGAATTGGGCTTGCATGGACTGTGAGAAGCTTGAGGGTAGAGTTGAGGATGAACACATAATTGAAGATCATTTCTTGAGTAATCACCAAGGAATCCTAGAGCTTATTTAGATGTCTTTAACATGTTCAATTCAATATGAATGGCCATAAGACAACATTGAAGAAGGATTTCATTGAAGGTGAGTGCATGAATTCAAGAGGTATGCAAGAAGCTCATGGACGGAATTTGTAGCTAGGACAATCTTATAGGTGAAAGTAAGATATTTCGACATCTGTTACGACATTGGTTTGGTGATCACAAGGTGATCACATTAGATAAGTTGGACTTATACCTATTTGTCTTTTATGTGGAAGTACGTATGGTCTCTTAAATGAACCTGAAGTCTTAGAAGCATAGTTAAAGGTGTTTGAAGCAAAAATAGTGTAATATAACCTATTGAATAGTGATCCTCAAGTAGGGGTTGGAGTATTAGCACAAGTTTAAGCTATTGTTATTATGAAACAACCATTGGTGAATGATAAGTCTTCAAATAAGAACCCTTAAGTTCAAATACAAGAAAATGAAACATATACCCCTACACCACCGAACTTCGTGGTTAGTAAAATCTAAGAAAAAGTGAGGGAAAATTTTCCTCTACAAAGCATCAACAAAAACATAACTCCAAGTCGCATAATGAAAATATCTTTGAGGTGTTGGATGACCAAAAATTAAAAATCAATGGACAAAAGAAGTGACTACATTGAGGGTGAAAATCTCGTTGAGATGCCCTTAGAAGAAGATCTCAACCTTCCTCCCGATCCTACACATATGGAGGATATGTCAAAAATGCTTGTGGAAGAAACTATTGATGTTAATATTGGAAGAAGAAGAACCAAAGATAGTTAAGATGGGAGCTTCACTTTCAGCACAAGAACAAAAAAATTTCACTATGCTTCTTAGAGAATTTGTGGACATATTCACATGGTCTTATGCGGATATGCCAAGCTTAGATCCATCCTTGGTAGTGCATAAATTAGTTTGTGCATCCAAACATGAAGCCCAATAAACAAAAGCTACAGAAAATTCATCCACGAGTGGCCCTTCTAGTCAAAGAAGAGTTAGAAAGACTGTTAGTAGTAGGCTTTATTAGACCCATTAACTACTCAAAGTGGATATCAAACGCAGTTCCATTTCAAAAGAAGCCTACTGGAATCAAAATTTACACTGAATTTCAAGACATCAATAAGGCATGTCCTAAAGATGATTTTCCCCTACCAAACATCAAAATGATTGTCAATTTGAATGCATGTTGTGAAATGTTATCTCTTATGGATGGATTTTCTCGCTATAACCAAATCAAAATAGCAGAGGAAGATCAACATAAGACGACATTTACAACCCCTTGGGGAACATTTTATTATCAGGTAATTCCCTTCGGCCTTAAAAATTTCAGCACAACTTATCAAAGGAAAATGACCATAATATTCCATGGTATACTTAATGATATCATCGAGGACTATGTGGATGATATCTTAGGAAAATCAAAGACAAGAGAAGACTATCCTGAGGTTCTGAGGCACATTTTTGAATGTATCTGGGAATATAAGGTCGGAGTTAAATCCAAATAAATGTGTCTTTGGAGTGTTATCAAGGAATCTATTGGGATTCATTGTATCAAGATAGGGAATTTAGGTAGAGCCTACCAAAGTGACTGCCATTACTAGAATGCCTCCACCCAAGAACATCAAGTAGCTGCGCAGCTTGTAAGGGAAAATACAAGCCATCTTTTGCTTTATCTCACAACTTGCTGAAAAATGTCACTCCTTCACCCATTTACTCAAAAAGGATGTTGAATTCATTTGGGGACCCAAGAAACAACAAGCCTTTTCTTTTCTTAAGAAATATTTGGAAAATCCTTGAGTTCTCATTCCGCCAACCCCAAGCAAGCAACTTTTTTTATACATATCTACAACTTAATTTTCTATTGGTGCCTTGTTTGCTTAGTATGGCATAAGAAAAAAGTAAAAAGTAGTGTACTATCTCATTCGTACCCTAATTTCATATGAGCTCAACTATCCCCAAATCAAAAAATCTTGTTTGGCTGTTATTTTTACCTTCCAAAACTTTGCCATTATTTGTTGAATACCAAAACCAAGCTTATATCCAAAGTTGACCCACTCAAATATTTATTATCAAAACCCACCCTTACTGGTAGGATGGCTAATTGGATCATCCTACTTAGTGAATTTGACATTAAATATGTACAAAAAAATTTAGTCAAAGGACAGATAGGTGTTCACAGCACTAACCGACAGAGGCACCCTTACCTAGAATAGAGCCGGTGTGTTTGGACCTGTTAGATACATCATTAATGTACATCAAGGAATCTATCATGTGGCAAGTACATTTTGATGGATCATTTACTTTCCATGGTTCAGCGGTAGGCCTAGTGCTAATCAGTCATACAGGGGACCACATACCTCAAGATTTCTGTCTTGGGTTTCCATGCACAAATAAAATTGTAGAATATGAAGTGCTCATCATTGGGATGAAGCTGGCTATAAAATGGAATATCCACCATCTTAAATTCATTGGTGAATCATAACTGATTATCAAGTAAGTCAACGATGAGTACAAAGTCAAGGATGACAAACTCATCCCATATAAAAATTTGGTGGAAACTCTAAAAGAATATTTTGTGTGCATCACCTTTGAAAAAATTCCAAGGGCACAAAATAGGTCTGTAGATGTAATGGAAATAATGGGTTCTATGCTACGATTCCACCAGAGAACAATGATATGTCATTTTTGTTGAAATTATACTTCAACCTACATATGACATGTCGAATCGTGCCTCGCATGTGAGGTTGTTGGTCCCTTCTCCCCATGGTATGAACCCATTTAACTACCTCCAGAGTGGTACCTTTCCTACGAACATCACCCACTACGATAAAATAAATGCTTACCCATAAAATAACTCATTAAACCCTCCTAGGTCGCACCATCTAAAGCATCATGGCTATGATGGGAATATGTTGCATTGTTTAGATGTAGTAGAGTCAGTAAGAGCAATCATGGAGGTACAGAGGGAGTGTGCAGAGAACATACAAATGGGATGGTTTTAGTGAAGACAAGTTATTAAGGGTAGGCTATTATTGGCCTACCATGGAGATAGATTACTACAATTATGTAAAAATGTGTGTCTTTGTGCCAAAAATAACTGCATCCATGTGTCGTCGTAACCATTACAACCAATTAAATCATTGTGGCTATTCTCCAAATGGGGATTGGACCTGATAGGGAAACTTACCCCTACATCATCTGATGGTCATACACACATTATAACGGCCACAAAATACTTCACCAAGTGGGTGGAGGTTGTTCCAATAATGTATGTTACAAGTGCCCAAATATTAAAGTTCATCATGAACCACCTCATTTATCGTTATGGAATTTGTGCCGCCCTTGTCCACCGATAAAGTGGAAAATATTTCAAGAACAAGATGGTAAAATCTCTATGTCAGTGCTTTCAAATATGATTAAAGTGGTCCATGCCATATTACCCTCAAGGTAATGGGCAAGCAGAGGCCACTAATAAAAACTTGTTTGAATCATGGAGAAGATGGTGAGTAAAACAGGTTGTAATTGGCATTTACAAATTCACCCTACCCTCTGGGCTTATAGGACCTCCATTCACACCCCTACTAGTGCGACACCTTATTCCCTAGTATTTGGAACTGAATCCATCATCCCCTAGAAATAGAGCTTCCCTCCCGAGAATATCTCTTAGGGACTATTTAGATAAAGATGAGGATTATAGAGTAGCTAGACTGGTAGAATTGTAACTCCTAGATGAAAGGTGCATCCACACACTCAACCATCTTCAAGTGTATCAAAAAAGAGTGTCACAGAGCTACAAAAAGAGAATTATACCTCATCAATTCAAGGTCAAAGATTTGGTGTTGAAGGAAAACCAATTCAACACAAGGGCACAAAGAGAAAATAAAGGAAAGTTTAAACCTCATTGGTTAGGACCCTATGTCATTGTGGCCAAATTTAGGTCAGAAGCATACAAAATTGTCCATCCCGACATATATGAGCTGTGATAGCCCATGAATGCCATGCACCTCAAGTGGTTCTATGCTTAAACATGGCACAAAAATCAAAAACTTACCAAAAAAGTAAAAAACCATGAAAAATACAAAAAAAGAAAAGAAAAAGAAAAAGAGAAAACATGTCATCCAAATGTGAAAACCATGCAATGGTGAAAACTAGTTTCCACCACCTTGGGAGGATTCTTTGTTCATAAGCATCTTGAATCTAGGGGGAACCTTTACTTAGCCTTGAGCTAGTTCCACACCCACATCTAAGATTCTTTGTGATCTTATCCTACCAAAGACTTGATCCACTGGTTCTCCTCTTATTTGTCTATGAAGGGACTGCCTTTGTATATTTCCATCTAACATTGAGTGCATCTTCATGAATTCACCTTCTTTTTTATAGCACATGGCACCTGCCTTTGCATATTCCCATCTAACGTTGGGGAATAGACGTTTCTTGGTTTCATGTAAATAACTTCGGAAAATCTGTAGAAAACATAAACACATTCAAATATGTTGAAAATCCCAAAAACATTTGAATAGGATTAAAAACCTCAAAACATTAGAAAACTAGAAAATACAAAAACAATAGAAAATTGTTTCACAAAACCCCAAAAACAACACAAAACACTTTGAAAACATTCTCACAAAAACATAGTAATAGTTTGCTTACTTTGTTTCCTTGTTTGTTTCTTGCTTTATTTGTTTGTTTGTATAGTTGTACTTGATTGTTAATTTTTATAGTGTGCTTCTTAAACATACCTTTTAGATTGATCTTTTCTTTCTTAGATTAGATTCCTTCTAATTTTGTACATAATTAGGTGTGTTTGTGCATACTTGTTTATAATTGTGCATAGTTGCATTGTTAAGGATGTATATTTGGTTGCTTTGTTAACTTTTGTTTGTGCTTGTTTGTTCGTTACTTGTACATTGTTTTTTATCACATCTATCATCTATCATTCATATCATCACATCTAACATCATCTATACATCATATATCAATAAAAATTCTAAGTCTACATTATACATGTATGCTAAGCTAATCATCACATATTGTATCATCAATGGGGGAAAGAGGGGTCACAAATATCAAAATCTATCCCCCCACACCAATATCATAAATATCATCTTGTGGAATAATTAACAACATCTCATGTACAATACAAATGATATCATCTAAGGATATATCATAAATCAAAAACATGTGATACATATACAACAACATCATAATATAAAGTCCAATCATCATGATCATCATATCATATCAAAATCAAATGTCCATATACATATGTGTCTCAAAGTATACATCATTTGGATACAAAAATAATGCCATCATGGGAATGAATCAAAATAATCCTTCATCAAGAGGTATAATTAATATGATACATCATATACATCGATAAAAATGAGCCTTCATAAGAGGCATACATCCGATACATACATATGTAAATATATGATAAATAATGCATAGTCATCCATGAATCTCACCCTCTCCTAGAATACTCATGCTAGGGCCTTGAGGAGGAAGTTGTTGCTGATGTGATGGCCCCATAGAATTCACTCTACTCTGTTGTATCTTGTAGTCTATTGCACTAATCGAAATGATCGGGAGGTTCTCTAAGACCTAGTTCTCAACCTGCTAACATCTAGTTGATCAAATGGAGTGACCCTCTACCCATATGGAATTTCTGGTGGTATGCGGTCTCATAATAAGAGGCCTCTTTGTTAGATCTCATAATATTTGATAGCATATCTACCATCCCACCCGGCTGAGGATGCCTATAAGAGGGCATCACGCGCTCTTGTAACCTTGAGTACATCGGCCCGAGCCTTTGTATGCTCTGCGCAGTTAGTCGATCTCTTTCGTAGTGATAGTCTACACATGTGCACTGGGCTTGGTCCCTCTGTGTGGTAAACTATTGAATATGGGTCATAGACTGTTTCCATAGGCTTGTAACCTATTCCGGATGAGTCGCCATCTGTTGGACTTCACTTGAAACCAAGAAAAACCATCTCCTCCGCCTCCATAACCCACCTATGCTTTAGCCTAATCTTGCTATGATGTGATGACCTATAACTAATCCCCTGGCCTAATCCCTCTCTATCATCACCTAGAGGTGAATAGATATAACATGTTGTAACGTAGCTACCTATCCTCCATCTCCCCCATTATCACCTCCTTCATCATCTCCACCCGCTCCACCTCTTGGACGGATTATACGGCGGGATAGGAAATGACCCCTATTATGGTGCTTCTCTCTGTGGAGAACCCTGCTGTGGTACTCCTCCTAGAGGAGGACCCTATGATGCTACTCTCTATGTTGGCACCTATTATAAAGGAACATGTACTCTAACTGGTAGGCCCACTTAGGACATATGTATATGTCTAAAAATTGACATCTATCCATGTCCCTGGCCTTGTCCGTACCACTGTTAATGGTGGAGGACCTTGTCAACCACCACCATTGTGGCCTTGTCCACCAAACCCATCATCATCATTATTGTATTCATCAGGAGGTGGCCTAACCCCTACATCGATGTGTCTTATGGAATGGTGAGACACCAAGGTAGAACAATCAAATACCAGGGTGCATACTCGGTTGTAACTCTAGGATCCATAATCTGTGTCAATGTCACCCATGCCTATAGCACCATCTGGTCAAAACTAGCTTGAGCTCGATCTGGTTGAATTTGTAGCCCCATGTCAAATATCTCATCTACTCGTGTGTGTATACAATATCTCGGAAATTTGAGTACATCCTGAACTACTCCAAATTGTCTTTGACATCAATCTACTCTGTAAAACTCGGTGATCTACTCTTGGATACCTATTAGAAAATAATCCACCATAACTATGATGAGCTCCATTACGTCCTCGACCCATTGATAATGGTGGTAGGGACTCCACACTACCATATCTTTGATGAATTTCATTGAAAACTTTGTGAGAATGATAGGTGTCCCATGGTGCCCGCGGATATCGTCCCCAACTAAGACCCATACTATCACCGATGGCTCCACTAGATCTCAAAATCATAGCACACCAGTAGGGTGGCCAATGTCTATGTAATCCTACACCCATATTTGCAGTAGCATTGCGGGGCCCATGGTCTTCTAACCATGGTATGTGATAAGGTGTAAATCCCAGTATAAATGAGCCAATATGCACTAGCCCCAATAGTATCTCTCACCTCAGAATAATCCTCATATAAAACTAATGATGTTAAATGGGAATGAAGTACCTATCTTGTCATTAAGTAAAAAACCACTGATAAGAGCCATCAAATATAAGGGCATATGATGAAATTTGGGGTCTGTGATGCATCGGTGTAAGTACACTGTCATACCTCAGTGAGGTATATCGTCATGTCCAAAAACCTCCATAAGGAAGTCTAGCGGCTCAAGATCAAGACCGACATACTCAATCAGCTACCCCTAAATGGGCACATGCAAGATATGCGAGACATCCTTGAGAGTAAAATTCATCTCTCTCATGGGGATCCGAAAGCATTGGCTCTCACTATACCATCTCTCGGCTAAGGCCAGCCAAGGCTATGAGTAGCTCATGATCCCGGGGTGATCTGTGGCATCCACACTATGTGGGCTAACCCTGTAACCTCTAGCAGAATGTCCATCATGCACCTATGTCGAGGAAAAATCTTACCTCTAAGGTGGCGAGGTGGCGATGTCACTCCTCTCCTATAATGATGAAAATCATCTCGGAAAAGAACACGAAACATGTTAGAACTTTCCATTCTTCTATGTTTTTATTCTTCTAATTACTAACTCAGATTTCATCTATTCTATCTCATCTAACTAACATTCTTATGAGAAACTCTTAGTTTTTCTTCTAAATCTTGATTTTGTTTCCTTATTTTGTACATGCGTGCTCTTTTAGGAAAGTGCACACCTAGCTCATGTATGTTCCCTCTATGATGTATGTGCACCCATGTTTCCATGTACATGGGCAATTTATCTACTCGGCCGACTTGTGCAAACATGTCCTTAAGGATGCATGCACACACCATTTTCCGTATGTTCTGCACGAACATGACTTTCCCCTCCATATGAATGTGCATACCTTTTATTATACCTGCACATACGCACACATGTTTTTCAACATGTACTTGTATGTGCACATGTATTTTTGATGCATGTGGGTGCCCGTGGACTCCTACACGCCACTAAGGCACGCGCACACATTTTTGACTCCCTAAATGACCTAATAAATGATATTAAATGCAAAAATTGATGAGGGATGGGGTACTCACAAATGGTCCATCATCCTCCTCCGAGCGTACTCTGAATGGTGTTAGTGGATCTCCTATGGGTTTGCACTCTCACCATCTCGCTCGCAGCTCACAATGTCTCACGGTAAAAATTTGGTAAGAGTGTGGTAACAAATGAAATTTAATGATAATCTACCCCACTAGAGGGATATATTTAGCTATTTTAACACATTGTGATGCCTCTAGAGCATGTTTGGACCGCGGTGGTCATTTTAACTTTTTCTTTTACTTGTCGTGATAATTATTTTTAACTCGTTTTCGCTATGTCGGGGCATATTTTTTTACACCGACACCCGCTTTTTTCTCCTTGGGGCATTTTTCTTGCTTTGTCGGATGATCCTCCATCCTCTCATTTCTTCTAAAAATTAAAAATCACTAAAATTACAAAAACTTAAAATTTTCAAAAAAATAAAAAAATCGATCAAAAACTCCTAAAAATTGAAAAATTCAAAATGTTTTTACAAAAATCGGTAAAAAGCTTGTATGCGATTGGAAATTATTTCACACACACGGTATTCATCCTATATCTTGCTAGTGTTTTCACATGTTCTAAACCAAATGAATTTTGGATCACCTATATCTACAACCATTTATAAAGTTAGGCTACTTGCTTCGTCGTAGTTTGGGGCATATCAAGTTACTTGATACTGCTTTTTATAGCACACAAAGCTTTATCATTGGACCCCATGTCCTTCATCAATTTCCCTTGAATTTATCATTACTTGAGGCATAATTTTCAACCCTTGTCATTAATCACAAACATTTAGGGAACTTTATCTTGAGAACAAAATATTTATACAACCATTTTTTTGTTATTGTATTGTGTACTTGTTTCCATGTTAAATGAGCTTGTTTACTTCTCGTATTGTGTTACATTTTGTATGTTGCATTAAGTTGGTGTTTTCAGCAATGGAAATTGTTCGCATTATGGATTTTCATGTCATTCTAAATGTTTTTCATATGCTTATATTTTTGATAAGGACTGATGATATAGATCACTCGACAATATGATGATACAAAAGTTGTTGTAATACATTAGATGAAAGATAGTTCTTCTCTTTCCATCTTCATTCTTCTTTCGTATCATTCTCATGTCAACGTTATTCTTATAAAGACACATGGGGCATATTTCCCTTCCCATTTTCTTCTTTCCATTTTCTTCATCTTTTCAATCGCCAATCAACCTCTTTCATCACCCCAACGACACTTGAGGGGACAATCCTCACTCTACCAATTTTTCTTCTATCTCTTCAAAATTCACGTGTTTATACTTGTCTACTATCTTTGAAGTGGTGTCACTTACGCCACCCCAAAGAGGGGAAAATGTAGACACCTATAATTTGGATCGAGCAATTTAAATACTTAAATTGCACTAATTATACCTTTTCCCACAAATTGACGACATATCGTCAATAACACACCTTTTCTATTCTATCACCATTAAATAGTTACATTACACTAACTAATTAACCCTTCTATCACTCAAAATGCTAATGAAAGACCTTATGTTAATTAGTATCCCTTTATATCTAGATTAATTAATTATTCTTAATTCATTAAGTATCTCTTCTATTTAATTAATAAATCATCATTTATTCGATTAAAATCCCCTAATAGCATAGATCATGCTAACTTTCCTCTAAAAGGATTCTATAGGCTACACCTACCTATTAGTTAACCACTCTTGATTAATTAATACACCCCCCTCAACTCCCATGAGTCACTAATGACTTATTGATCTCTTCTAAATCAAGATTACTTTATCTAAAAATACCTTATCCATAACTAACCTAGCTTTGTTATTATCCCACATACAATAGGATGCAAATATCTTTCAAACCAAAGGGTTATATAAAGAACCCTCCTCCTACCTTTCTTCTTACACCTTTGCATGCATATAGCATAAACTATAGGAATTTTCATCTTTGATCATCTTCCATTAGTGTTGAGCTAGGTATCTTCATCTTGCATTCATCCATCCAAGCTTTTGATTCATATGGGGATAATCAAGAAGGTCTTGTAGCCATGTCTTGATTGAGACTCCATTCTCAAACCCTTGGGATCAAGAAAACAATCACATTTTGATTTCTAAGGATCTACATAGGTCCATCTCTAGTTTATCTTTCAAAGAGTAGAGGATAAATGTTTAACATGTTAGTTTGATTTCATTCAAATTTTTAATGCATATTGTTGATATTTAGTCTCTTTAAGCTCTTAAAGTGATGATCTTTGTTTAGTTAGCTTTGGTTTGGAACTATTAGGTGTTAGTTTCAATTCTCTTAGCTTAGCTAATTAATACATAGATATACCTCTTACATGATTTTCCATTGCAACATGATACAATAACATCATTTACCTAACCAAATATAATGAAATATGACTAAGTGTGGAATTAGTTAGTAATGCAAAGTATAATTACGTAAGAAATAGTACATTTCACCAATAGGAAAATCTGAATACATCATGAAAACAATGAATAAGTATTCTATTCATGCAATATCACTGATATAATTTATAAAATTACATCACTTCTAGATATCATGCTTATAAAAGACACAAGTGTTTGTTGTACTCTATAAGACGGTACCTGCAACCACCGAGTGGTCCTAGAAATGGTATGGAAATCCACACATCCATCCTTTCTAGTAATTTCAAACAAATATTACAGATAGGTATATATAGGGAGAGAGAATAAGAGATATTTTGTTTCTCACACATTCATATTTTCACATTCATTCACACTTTACATTTTTGGTTCTAGAGAGAGTATGAATGAGAGAGAAGGTTAAGAGACATTTTAATTTCCATTTACAATGTTATAACCATTTGTATTTCATGTCCATTTTCATTTCATTTCAAACCAATATACCTTTTTCAATTCATTTACATTTTCAAAATCAACCAAAGTATCATATTCATTTCTAGAGAGAGAATATGGAGGAGAGAGAAAAACACCATACATTTCAAAATCCATTCACACAAACTAAAGATCAAAAAATACTCTACATAACATTGTGACGGTATTAAAAAGTGTCACACGCGTGGTTAGAAGTCAAATGAGACTCTCAAAAGGATTTTCTAGCTAAAGTAACAAGTTGAGAAAACTAACCAAAACAACAAAAGCATATAAAATGTGTCCTAAAAACACTCATTAATCCATAGGGATCCAAAATGACTCTACTTCATCAGATCAATCAACACCAAGAAGGAAACAGTAAAGAAAAGGGAGAAAAGGGATGTTTTTTTCTATATTTTAACAAAACCACTACTCTGTGTAGAGTAGAGGTTGTAGAACCACCACCCAACCCGGGTGGCGATCTTGTAACCGTTGCCCAACCAAGGCGGTGGTCCCTGTCACTTTTAAAGGAAAAATAAAATTGAGGAACAAACAGTCCCAAAATTGAAAGGTATGTCTACTGTGTCTCTTCCCTTCCATGACCTTTCCCATTCTCTAGTGCATGAGAAAACATGGGAAGGGCTATAAATACATGAAATGAAGAAGAGAATTGGCATCAAAACATGAAAGCAAGTGAGAAATAAATTCTTAGTGTTGGAATTGAGTTTGTAGAAGTAAGGACCTTGGAGGTAGAACAAGAAATTAATTGGGAGGAAGTGTGAGATATTATCTACTTCTCTTTCATACTTATTGTAAATTATGTAACTTCTAATTTGAATTGGCCAATAAAAGTGGGAAGAAAGAGTGTTTTTCCCTTCCCGATTGGTTTTCCTCCTCTGGAGGTTTCCAGGATAAAATTGTTGGTGTTCATGAGTTTACATTCATTCCTTTCTCTATAATTGATTGGTTATAAAGCATAAGAAAATTCATTCACTAGCTCCAACTATCATTTTCTAAATAGAAAGTAGAACAACAACGTGAAATTGTGATTTTTAGATGATTCTAAAGTAGAGAGTTTACAGATCATTTTGGTATCAGAGCTAACAAGTATCCAGGATTGTGGTATTCATTCTTATGATTTGTATGACAGTGACAAGGTCTAAAGGTGAAGAAGCTTTACCTTGTGATCCATACATTTCTACGAAGAAGTGGAAACAAAGAATTGGGGAAAATGGAGGAAGAGAACTTGGTCTCGTAGAATCGAGATGCTGGAAACCATGATGGATAGGATGTTTATAAGGAAAGAAGAACTTATATATTTGTAGAAGATAGATCATGTTTAAAAACAATCCATGGACTCAATGGTATGAGGTTTAGCCAAAAAATTTGGCATAGGAGGGAGCCACGATGAGGAAAAATATGGGGAAGAGTGTGAAGAAGAGACTACAACTACAAGAGAGAAGGTAAAATCTGATCATGCTCCCTTTAAAGTTGAAACAAAAGTTGAAATTAAGATATTTGAAGGAAAAGTAGATGCAGAGTTGCTTGATAAATGGTTAAAACAATTGGAAGTCTATTTTAGCATCCATAATGTCACTAAGGCACAAAGGATCACCTTTGTATGTCTCAAGATGGAGGGACACACTCTAGTTTGGTGGGAAACCCATATAGCCACTTGTGAAAATAAAAAACATCCTATTGTGAAATCTTGGAAAGAATTTAATAAATTACTTAGAGATAACTTCTATCCTATTGGCCACAAGACTAATTAAATTATTAAATGGTAGTATTTTAGACAAGGTAGTGGCCAAATTGTGTAGGATTATACTACAGAGTTTTGGAGACAAGCCATGTTGTTGAATATGGACTTGGAGGATGAAGATATTCTGACCAAGTATTTGGGAGGACTTCACACTCACCTTCAAAGGAAGGTAATCTCCATGAAGCCCAAGGATATCAATGAATCTTGTGTGAAAACATACTACATTGATGATAAAAATAATAAAGGAGAAGCGAGCTAATGGCAAAGCAAGTCAAAAAAATCAGTAGAAGAAATAAAATTGGAAAACAAGTAACAAAGGTAAATGGAAGGGGAAAAGTAAAAAAATTGCCACCACTTTTAATACTTGTAAAGATCCTAATTTGTTTTGCAATAATTTTTATATCAATGGTCATACTTATGCTACATGTTGGAAGTTACATTGAGTTACATCGAAGAACTGAAACAAGGACTCAAAGAAATCCATGAAAATAGTAAAGATAGATGGGAAGGAGGAAATCAAATATGACTCTAATGTAGATGAAAGGTTGGGATGCATGGTCACCAACATGGATAGCTAGGAAGAGGAGATGAGTAGACTATTCCAGATCAAAATCTAGATCAAGAGAACTAAGGTAAATGCTTTGGTCGATACCAGTTCTCAATCTAACTTGATTTCTAAAGCATTTGTAAAGAATCTTGTTCTTGAGACTTACGAGCATCCCCATTCATATCCTTTGGGATGGGTAAAGAAGGGTGTACAAATTTAGGTAACAAGAAAATTTAAGGTCAAGTTTGGGATCAATTCCCAGTATATTGATGTATTGGAGGCCGATGTTATTCCACTTGATGCATTTTATTTTTTTGGAAGTCCTTACTTATATATCAGGGATTCTATATTCATGAGAAGGGAGAACTGATATAGATAGATCAAGGATGAGATCAGCTACAACATTTGGGTACACTAACATAAGTCATGGGTTACTATGGTGAGTACTAACCAAGAAAAATGAGTTATTAGGTAAATCATAATTAGTTTTGTTTAATTTTTTTAAAAGGATAAACAAGATGGGGTAGAAGTTTCAGATATTTCTAACCAAGGAATAAAGTATTTGGATAGTTATCCAGTCTTTTCAGGAACTTTTTAAGGCTCTCGGTGGATTACCACCAAAACGGGAGGTAGAGCATAAGATTCAATTGTTTCAGAGTCCCTCTACCGAACATCAAAGTTATATAGGTAATCATTGTTGGAGTATCTTGAAGTGAAGAAATAACTCCTAGAGCTATTAGACCAGGGTGTGATACATCTAAGCACCTCACCGTGAAGTTCACCTATTATGATGGTTTCAAAGAAGGATGGTTCTTGGAGAATGTGTATCGACTACCGTGCTTTGAATAAGTTCATCATCAAGAACAGATATCCACTTCCCTGCATAGATGATCTCTTAGAGTAGCTTCAACATGCCAAATTATTCACAAAGTTATATCTCAAGTCGGGTTATCATTAATTTAGAATGAAGGAGGAGGATATATGGAAGAATTCCTTTGAGAAAACACATGGTTTGTATGAGTGGTTAGTACTTCTATTCGGTGTATGTAACACACCCACCACATTTATGAGATTGATGAATGATGTATTGAGGGAATTCATAGATTCATGTGTCATTCTTTATCTGGATGATATTCTTATTTTTATTACCACATGTGAGGAACATCTAACACTTTTGCTGCAAGTTTTACAAGTTCTCAATGAGAAATAACTTCTATGCAATATGAAGAAATGTGAGTTTTTCAAATAGTCACTTATCTTTGTTAGGAATGTGGTTAAAGGAGGAGATCTACTGGTGGATCCAAACAAGGTGGAAGCCATCACCAACTGGCCAACACTAACATGAGACATGGAGACTAAATGTTTTGTGGAAGCAATACAAGACACGTAAAAATTCATTCAGGATTCTCCACTATTGCAACACCTCTACACACAGTGGCCACAAAGAGTAAGGGTTTTGACTGGGGTAAGGAACAAGATAAATCCTTTGAGTTATTGAAATACAAGATTATTCATGCTCTAATAATTTCTCTTCCTAACTTGCAACAACCCTTTGAAGTAGAGACAAATGTCGGTGATTACATTATGGGCGTAGTGTTTCTTCATGGAGGTAAACCCGAATGCTATCATTATGAAACCTTTACTTCAGCAGTTAAAGGATATTTGATATATGATAAGGAAATGTATGCCCTATTTCAGGACATTAATAAATGGAAGCATTATTTGTTGGGTAAAGAAACTATTGTGCACATTGACCACAAACCTCTCCAATATTTGTAAGCACAGTCTAAATTATAGTGGGCAAGGCACTATAAATGGATGGGATTCCTTCACTAGTTCAATCTAGTGATCAAATACAAGAAGGGTAGTAAAAATTTGGTGGCACACATGTTTTCTAGGCCACCCACACATGAGAAAGTCTCATTCTTTTCTACTATCTCTTAGATTGAGCCCTTCTCGAAGGAAGCTTATGAAGAATCATATGCCAAGGACAAATACTTTGGGGTGACATTTCAATGATTGCGGTCTAAAGGGGCTGAAAGGACGGGGATTAAATATTGTTTTCTTAAGGACAATATGCTCTCTCGATGGGGAAGCTTTGCGTGACAAAATAAAAATGGATTATGTTGATGAGGGAAGCACATACCTCAAAATTAGTGAGACATTTTGGTGTTGGTAAGACCTTAACCCACTTGTAAAGGTATGTGTATTGGTCCAATATGTAAGAAGAAGTATCAAAATTTATGCGTGAATGTAAACTCTATTATACGAGCAACCCCAAGACTAGACAAGAAGGTTTGTATATGCCTTTACCGGTCCTTACTCGTTCATGGGAGGACATTTCTATGGATTTTGTAGGAGGATTACCTATGTCTAAACATGGCCATGACTATCTCGTATGTTGTTTTAGATAGATTCGAGTAAGATGTGTATTAAATCGGCATGTAAAAAGATAGTAAAAACACATGAGGTAGAAGATATTTTATTTATCTTGCCAAAGTCTATTGTTTATGACAAGGATTGCATGTTCTTGGGGAAGTTTTGTACTACTTTGTGGGATAAGATGGATAACAAGTTACAAAGGAGCACAACCTTCCATCCACAAACTGATGGATAGGCATTGGTGGTAACATAAATTTTGTGTAGTTAATTAGAGGATATAATAGAAAATATTCAAGGAATTGGGATGAGTCCTTAGCCTATATTCAACATTCCTATAACCAGGAAGTACACAAATCCACCATGAAGTCACCGTTTTAAGCATGCTTGGGGTATCTACCTACAAATCCATTGGAAATATCAATTGGGCAGCAAGATGAGGAGGAGACATGGGACATAGAGGTGAATAGAGGAAACAAATTCATTGAGAGGATCCAAAAATCCATCTCAAAGTCAAAGAATAGTTGGATAAATCCCAAGCCAAGTACAAGGCTAGACACGACTAGCACATGAGAGAGCATAAGCTTCATGTTGGAGACAAATTTTAGCTTTACTTGAGCAAGGAGAGACTACAAGGTCATACATGGAAGCTCAAGCCAATACGATATGGACCCTTCACCATATTGGAGTAGGTTGGAGAAAATGATTTTTGGCTTGATTTGCCAACATTTATGAAGATGTACTTAGTAGTGAATTGTGAGAATTTACACCTATATAAGACATCCTTGCTTGATGAAAATGAAATATTATAGTTTCTACCTTCCATAGAAGATTGTGTCTTGGACTCATGAGGCAAATTGGAGGAAGACATAATGCTATGCAGGAAGGTCGAGAGATAAAGAGAGTTTGCAGGAGTCTTGATAAGTCGGAATGAAAGGGAAGACACCAAGGAAGGCCTAGTGGTACTCAAAGGAGTAAGTGAGGGAATTATGTCCTCATCTAATCCCCACTAAGCTTTTTTGGGACTAAAATCCTTCTAAGAAGGAGGTATCATCCATAGGGAACCAAAATGACTCTACTTCATCAGATCAATCAACACCAAGAAGGAAAAATTAAAAAAAGGGAGAAAAAGGAGGTTCTATATATATTTTAATAGAAACACCACTCTTTAGTTACAAAACCACCGCCCAACCCAACCTGCAGATCCCCTGTAATCACCGCTTAGCCAAGGCGACGGTCATGTGATCACTAGTGTGCATTGAGAGGTAGTCCTATCACTTTTGACAAAAAAATAAAATTAAGGAACGAATAGTCCCAGAATTGAAAGGTCTGTCTATGTCTCTTCCCTTCCATGACCTTTCCCATCCTCTAGTACATGGGAGAACATGGGAAGGGCTATAAATACATGAAAGGAAGAAGAGAATTGGCATCGAAACATGAAAGCAAGTGAGAAAGGAATTCTTAGTGCTGGAATTGAGTTTGTAGAAGGAAGGAGCTTGGAGGTAGAGCAAACAAGTAATTGGGAGGAAGTGTGAGATATTATCTACTTCTCTTTCATAATTATTGTAAATTCTATAACTTCTTATTTGAATTGGCCAATAAAAGTGGGAAGAAAGATTTATTTTCCCTTGCTCGAATAGTTTTGCTCCTCTGGAGGTTTCTAGGATAAAATTATTGGTGTTCATGAGTTTAAATCCATTCCTTTCTCTACAATTGATTGGTTCTAAAGCATAAGCAAATTCATTCACTAGCTCCAACTATCATTTTCTAAATAGAAAGTAGAACAACAACATGAAATTGTGATTTTGTAGATGATTCCAAAGTAGAGAGCTTACAAATCAATCACAAATGATAAATGAAAAGTAGAGAGTTTACACATCTTGAGTTCAAGAACAAATTTTCACTATTCCTACTTATTCCCTAACATATGAGACCGCCTCACATTAGACGGGAGTCAAAAATGATGAACAATGCTCAAGTTACAAGGATATTGTTATCTAATTTCCTCCTCCGATCTGCTGAAATTAGATAACAAGTAGATTCCTCTTGTTATTAATTAAGATAGTTCTAAGAATCTTAGACTAATGCGAAACGAGTCAAGCCTTCGACAATTTGGGAGGAACTTAGCCAAATCATAGTGAGAAATTCGAGCCCAAAATGAGTCAACTTGAAGAAAAGTAATAGACTCGCGGAAGGTGCCATGTGTCACCAAAGTGTAATGCCAAAAATAAAGGGAGGAATGAAATCCCAAACTCCCACGGGACTTCCACGTGGAGTCAATGATAAGGGGCCCGCCAAGGAAAGGATCCTCGTATTAATGTATAATGAGTCCCATTGTAAACTCAAGGAAAAATAAAAGGAGCCACGAGAAGATGTCACGTGTCAGCTCAGCGCACTTTCAAAATATGCAAGAAAAGTAGAGACCCTGGAGATGTGCTTGGTCTCTATGGGGAGCTCGACACAAGTGGACTCCAAGCCCAAAGCAAGTTGCAAAATATTGGCAGAAGGTCAATGCTATGTGTTAAGTAGTAATAAAGACCACCTAGAAGTTTTCAATGCTCAGATCTTTCAAAAGGTATGAGGGAGAGTAAATTCAACTTTCATTCAAAGGGCCACAAATGGATCATTTCTTAACGAAAAACCACAAAAGCAGTGTCGTTGGAATCTTGGCTTAAAATCTAATGCACAACAATCAAGGAGTTTAGATATGTAATAAATATTTGAGGGTGTATTCCTTAAAATATGAGCCCAATTCAAGGGAGGTAGTTGGAAAGTAGTTGAGAATGCATTGAATGAATATGGATCTCATTTCTTAAAGGAAAATCATGGGGCAGTGTGAGACAAATTTCACAAATCTATTTCTGTCACAACATCTCATTTACTACAATTGGGAAGTGGTTGGAAAAATAGTTCGGGGATTATTCTCTTCTCTTCTTATCATTCTATATATTGTAATCTAGGGGCTCATTAAAGAAAGATCGAGAGTTAATCATTTTTCATGGGTCCCTGTTTCTTCTCTGCTAGGGTAGGAACATGGTGCTCAAGCCTTCTTCCTAAGGCTTTGCAATGGCATTTTTTTTCCATCTTTGCATGTTTTATTATATCTAATGGAGCAATATCATATGTTGGTGTGATGCATTTTTCCATATGTTTTAAATGTTCTTTACATTGGTATTTGTATATCTCTAAATGTTCATTAGTGAGTTTTGTAAATTTGTGTTTTATGTTATGTGTGAATATGTCTCTAGCCTATGGTGCATTTTTTCAACCCTTTTTAGTGCTCACCTTTTACCATTTTAGGAAGATGGATTCTTGATTAACTTATCCTTTTCGACGCATCACTTGGTAGTTTTATTTTCTCTAACCTTATCTCACACCCGAGAGAAGAAACAACTTCTTTAAAATATGGAGGTTACCTTAGGGCATGCGTCCCACTAACCTAAGGTATCCTACAACTCTAATGGTTCATTCGCAAAGATAATCGTCAACAGTTTTCCTGGCACGCCCAGTGGGACAATTCGAAGCATCCTATCATTTCATTTCATCAAGTTGGTGTGTTCTTGGTGAGATTCAGCCTATGGAGGCATATACAAAGCACATCTGGTGACTCCGTATGATCCAAACAACCCATTCTCTAATTTTATAGACCTTTCTCTCATCCATATCCATTCATCTTTCTTTCCACATCTCTCATTTTCCTTCATTCTATGAAGTTGTGCAATCATGACTTCATTCCCACAATGGAATTCACACTTTTAGTAATATCATCAGCCTCAAATAATCTTCACGACTTCTCCAAACCAGAAGTATAACCAAGTTCAAAGCCAATATATGCTTACCCATATGAGTAATTCTAAAACTAGTTTGGCTACGGAACCTATCAAGGACACATGTATGCATATGATGACTACAGTCAAATGGAGGATGTTGGTCTACTAGAGAAGATCCAAAGAATGGAGGTAGTTATGGTTCAATCTTGGGCTACAACACAAATTAAGGCATTTGGGATAGGATGCAAGGCACCTTGTCCATAGTAAGGCCCTATTCCTAGACACTATAGTCCGCAGGAGAAGCTTGATTTCTTAGAAGAAATATTTCCCCCACTTATGTAGTGGATTGAGAGGGTATTGAAACATATGATCAAAGTGGGAGACAAACTTGTCAATGGGTAATTCAATCACCAAATATTTGTACATCTTGCCCCCCTTCCTAAGCTATATCATGTCATCTTTGCTCAAATGCCAAGTTCCCTTCTCCATATCCTAGCCTTTCATCCAACTTCATTTCTTCTATCCCTTTTCCTTTCAAACATTCATCCCCTCAAAATGAACAAAAATTAAATCCAAAATAATATGAGCGCATGGTGATGATTAAAGTAAATTAAGAGGATTCATTGAGTCGATGAAGCTACACATGATGAAAAATTTACAAACTCAAAGACCATCATGAAAGGGAAGAAACCTTGGCACAATAGGAAAATGATGAGCTTGATTTCTTATCTGACTTGGAGGAATGCCTTGATGAAGAAGAGCCCATAGAAATCACAACCTTTGAGGCTTCATCAATAATTCCCCAATAGGAACAACCTGCTACTCATGACAGTCCCCTTAATCAAATCTAGAAGCTCTTAATGAAGATATAATCATTGAAGGATTTTTTCTTTCAATCAAAGAGTCTGGATTTGCTGAAAAATATGCTATGGTGGAGGAGGAAAAGGAAGACAAGGATAAGACCACTCCTACACCAGTCATCAAGGCAGAGGATCAACTATTTGTATAAGCACTGCAAAATCCAAATCAACATAAGAAAATCTCCATTCATGAAAGTCTACAAGAGAGTCTTGTCAAAATTTTGGCCTCATCAGAGCCAAGGGAGAAGCCAACACCGGTCATGCTCACTTCAAAGCATGAAGATAATCTTCAAATCCCCAAGGGTCAGCTACAATAGCTCCTACCAAATGATAAGCATCTTAAGGAGGTATTTATTTTATTTGTTGATACCATGGGTAGAGGAGTGGAAGGTAATTTTTCACTCTTATTACATGCCATATCTATTGCTAAATTAATCATATGGCCACACTTTATAAGAAAGGGAAGTTATTTCTCCCTGCTTGTTTTAGGCTTTGTTTAGCTTTTCTTATTTTAGTTAGTGTAGGAGTAGGATTAGATTTTCTTTCAGCAAAATAAGTGCTTTTGCACACTCTACATGTCTCACTTGAGGCATGTATGATTTTAATATTTTGTATATATCTCTTATCCGTATTGCTCGGTGGTACAAAAATGAGGCTCTTTAGTAAAAATAGCAGGAGATCCAGAGTTACCTATAATAGTTACAAAATTCAAATCAAAGAAATCCAGAGCAACTAAAATTAACTCAGAGGCAACCTTGTTAACTCTCTCCGGAACCAATTATGAAAGCCTCTATACCTTTGTAAGGATCGACTATTAGCCCAATTCAAAACCCACTCCATCCTCCAACCTCAAAATCACAACGAGTGAGATTCAATCTCAAAAATAATTTTCTACTCTCACAAAACAAATTTTAGAGTCTTCTTATGAGATTTGAAAAGCACCAAGGATCAGCTAGTGGTTACAGAAGGGCAAGAGGAACTTCTGAATACTCCAACATCAAGGTTCAAAGCAGCTCATAATGTAGAATCCATGCCCAATGAATATATACAGATAGTTGGTTCATTCCATTTAGTAGGCTAATGGCCCCTCGTGAGTTGCCAAAATGTTATCTAATTTCCTCCACCACCCATTGAAATTAGATAACAAGAAGATTCCTACTATGATTAATTAAGATAGTTCTAAGAATGTCATACTAATGTAAAAGGAGTCAAGCCTCTGGAAATTTTGGGAGGGACTTAGCCAAATCATGGTGAGAAAGTCGAGCCCAGATTGAGTCAACTAGAAGTAAAGTAATAGACTCGTGGAAGGTGTCATGTGTTAGATCGACGTAATGCCAAAAAATAAAGGGAGTAATGAAATCCCAAATTCCTGGGGACTTCAACGTGGATTTGATTATAAGGTGCTCGCTAAGGAAAGGATCCTCGTATTAATGTATAATGAGTCCCATTGTAAACTCAAGGAAAAATAGAAGGAGCCGTGGAAGATGTCGCATGTCAACTCGGCGTAATTTTAAAAGATGCAAGAAAAGTGGAGACCCTGGGGATGCACTTGGTCTCTACATGGAGCTCAATGCAAATGGACTCCAAGCCCAAAGAAGGTTGCAAAATATTGGTAGCTAGGTCAATTCCATGTGTGAAGTAGTAATAAAGACCACCTAGAAGTTTTAAATGCTTAGATATTTCAAAAGGTACGAGGGGAGAGGAAATTCCACCTACATTCAAAGGGCCACAAATGGAGCATTTCTTAACGAAACACCACAAAATAGGTGTCATTGGAATCATGGCTCAAAATCTAATGCACAACAATCAAGGAGTTTGGATATGTAATAAAGATTTGAGGGTGTATTCCTTAAAATATGAGCCTACTTCAAGGGAGGCGGTTGGGAAGTAGTTGAGAATGCATTGAATGAATTTGGTTCTTGTTTCTTAAAGGTAGATCATGGGGTAGTGTGAGACAGATTTCACAAATCTATTTCTGTCACTTCATCTCATTTACTACAATTGGGAAGTGGTTGGAAACGCATTCCGGGATTATTCTCTTCTCTTCTTCTCATTCTATATATTCAGGGGCTCATTAAAGAAATATCGGGAGTTAATCATTTTCCCGGGTTCTCTGTTTCTTCTCTGCTAGGGTAGGAACATGGAACTCAAGCCTTCTTCCTAAGGCATTTTTTCTTGCCTCTTACCTATTGATTGTTGTATTGTGCACAATTTTGGAGCAATATAATATGTCCTGTGATGCATTTTGTCCATCCTTTGCATGTTTTATTATCTCTAATAACATTTATTCATTATTGGTATACTGTGCATATCTCTAAATGTTCATTACGGGTTTTCAAAGATGTTTTTGATGGGTTTTGAATTGGTGTTATGTGTGAATCTGTCTCTGGCATGTGGTGCATTTTGTCCACCCTTTTCAGTTATCAACTTTTCCCATTTCAGCAAATGGATTCTTGATTAAATTCTTCTTTTTGACAGTTCACTTTGTTAGTTTTATGTAATGTTTCATTTATTCTCAAACCTTATCTCACACCGAGAGAAGATCCAAATTCTTTAAAATATAGAGGTTACCTTAGGGCACATGTACCACTAACCTAAGGTATCCTATGACTCTGACGGTTCATCCGAAAAGATAATTGTCAACAGGTATCTCTAGGGTTGATAATTATAATTATAACTAAAATTTCTTGTCACCCAACGATATGAGGGCCTCAAAACCCACTCATAAAACTAACCCCTAATAGTTTTTTTCATAGCTGATTGTTGGTTCCAATTCTCTTATTGACAATCTAAAGGTGGGTGACAGTTGTTTTTTAATTTTCTCAACCAAAAGGGCATCTGCAAGCTAGAATCAATCACATTTTATTAAATTGAGCTCATCACCATAATTGGCTAAAACATTAAAATGGGATTAGATACTTGAAAGTTGAGTTAAGTTTCCCCATAGTCATGCATTTTAGGCATTATTTATTTTGGTCTTTATTACTATTTAGAAGGTTATCAAGTGAATAAAGTACTAATTAATCCCACCTTTTGGCTATCTTTTTTCTTATATTTTATTTCATCATTCCCATTATTTTTATACTTTTCCACCTCCACTTGCAATCGCCACATCATTCTATCCCAAAATAGGGTGCCTGCTTGCCTATACTGGGGCACCCGGGGCTCCATGGTCCCACCTTGGGAACCATCGATCTATGTTTCTCCTTCCCACTTATTTTTGGGGCCTTTCTAGCCATTTTTCATCCTTATCCTTTTCCTAGTCAACCATGTTAGGGTTAATTACAAAATTAAGCTTGAGAACCCTATAAATATAAAGTTATAAGACCATAATGAGGGTCCTAGCATCACATACTATTATCACTCCATCTAGAGTTTAATCATTATATCACTTGCATCCACATAGTGTTATACATCAAGGTTAGGAGATTTGCATCAACACACACAACATAGGGGAGGGATTCTATTCTATTCCATGCACACATGCTATTACATTTTCTATAGTTATTATTTCTTGCTACTTCACAAAGTGTAACTAGACAAGAACACCTAGGACATGACATTCACACACTCACCAGAACTACATCCGGGTCTGAAATGTAGTGCAGTGCTCAGTGATAAGACCATTAGTTTGGTGGCTGAGGTCAGTCTGACCCATTCATTTTACATCTTTATTTTTCTTAGGGTTTGATACTTCCTTTCTTCTTAGAGGTTATTATTTAATATCATCTCAATGAATCTAGTAGTGTAAAATATAGAGGCCATTTCGGATCAAATTACGACCATACAAAATTAGATTCAGAGCATTTATAGAGATCAAGGTGCTCTAAATCTATAGACCAAGGCACCCCACTACCTTCTCAGTGCCCAGCTTAGTTTAGATCTTCTAGATCTGGTCTTCGTAGGATTTTTGAGTGATCGTCTGCACTACAGATTCTATTTCTAGACTTGCAACAACCTGCGATAGTCTCTTCGAATCAGCTAAGCCATTTCTCTTCCTTCTCTTACATACTTAGGGTTTTATTTCACTTAGAATAATTATTTACTATTGTTTTCATACTACTTTAGTTTCATTTATATAGATTTTAGTCCTCCTAATTAGATTAACATTAGTGGTTATACTTTTATAGTTTAGTTCCCATTTTTGTTAATCATTTTGGTGAACCCGACCATATACACCCCTCCCATTGCTAGGGTTTCCTCTCTCCCTTTCCTATGGCTCCATCTCCTAAGGAATTTACTAAATCCCACCTTAAGGCCATCAATGATCACCTTACCAAACACCCACAAGATTTAGATTTAATTTTGCATGTGGCTCATGAAGAGGCTACCAACTTGGTTGAACTCAATTCTTCTATAGCTCTACCCACTTCTATAGCCACTCAACCCCCTACTTCTACACTTCCACCTATCTCTACTATTCTAGTTTCATTTCCCACTCCTACTAATCACTTCATGCCTCCTTTGGTCTCACATCAATGAAAACCCTCCTCTATTGGAAATCAAGATTTAACCTCTTTGTATCATGATCTCCAGGACCAAATTCACAAATTACAACATGCCACTACATCTCCATCTTTAGATTCTACCTTGTTGTTGCACACTCCATTTCACCTATCCTCTCTACTTACCCTCTCCCTCCTAACTTTTTCACTCCTAAATTTCCCATTTTCAATGGACATGGTGACTCATAGAGATCATCTTTGGGCCTTTCATGTTTTTGTCTTGATTTTGTTGATGATCATCTTCTCTTAGCTAAAATATTTCCTCGTAGTCTCCATGACTACACCATGCATTGGTTCTATGATTTACCTGTTCATTCAATAGCTTCCTTCACCCATCTAGCCAGATGCTTTTCTCACACATTTCTCCATCAACATTGGTTCTAAGATGTCCTATGCCCAACTAGCATAACTTAAGAAAGGACCCAATGAGTAGTTCACTAATTATGTTTTAAGATATAAGAATAATCTAGCTAAAATGACTAATGTCCTTGCCAATGCTGAACTACAAGATCTCTTTATACAAAGTATTTTACCACCTCTCCAAGAAAGTGTTCTCTTTGAGACCTTTTCTTCTTTTGATCAACTTTTCATACTCTTAAGCTTCGTGAATCTAAGATTTATCTATTGGAAGCTTAAGTATCAGGAACAACCTTCCTCCTCCACTCATTTTCAAAATAAGACACCATTAAACCCTCTATATATCTAAGCCAACTGATAATAAACTCACTATCAATACCATTACTCCTTCTAAGGAAGTTCATTCCCCACCACCTAGACATATGTTTACCAACCTCCTATGACACCACATCTTATCTTAAAAAAATCCTTGACTGAAAACCTCATTACCCTTCCTCCACCACTTGAATTAGACCCATCATGGCCTAAAGGACGCAATTATAATGAAAATTTCATTGTGATTATCATCATTGTGTGGGACACTCTACCAATCGATGTATAAAACTTCACACAATTATCCAAGATCTACTTGAAAATGACAAGCTCAAATTTCCAGAACCTACTAGCCCTCCTCCCTAAGGACAAGGGTTAAATAAAATTTTTTTAATAATGATTCCCACCAACATGAAAAATTACCATGGATTCTTTAGTTAATCATACATACCATGCCACACCACCTCCAGATGTGGGTGTGCTTGAATTCTTAATCACTAACACGATGTGACATCACCCATTATCTCTTTTTCTAACACCGACTACCATGCTACATTCATATGATCATTTACATATTCAGGACATCTATTAATTCAACATTTAAAAAATACTAATGTTGATCCATCTTCTCCTATTAGTGCATGTTTCCATCCTTCTTACGATCTATGGGTACCCTCCATCACAAATCGACTATCCATTCAAGTGACCATATGGTGTTGTTAAGTTACATATCACAGTTGGTCCTCTCACTCTTCTCATCCCTTGCCTTGTAAGTCAAACAATCAAAGGATGTGACCTACTTCTTGGCCTCAATTGGATTCATAAATCCCAAGCTATTATTTCTATGAACCACTTGCGCCTCAAATTTATTTACAATAACCAAGTTATTTCCATTAACAATGTTCCTCCTTCACCTCCATTATCATCGCCTTCTATCCCCATTGCTCCTACATCTCCTCCTCTTCTTACACATCTCCTCTGATGTTGCCTACAATGCATCCTATTCCTACTTCATCACTACCCCAACTGGACCCTACGTGACCACTCCATTCCATTAGTCCTACACACCGGCATAGGCCTATTCCTAGGACTACTACCGCATCCCACCGCCGATCACCACCTCATTTTATTCCACATGGATCATCTCCCCCTTATGCATAACATCTCCTCGATCTCCATCACCTACGCACTTTACTATGCCACATGACATTCATCTTATGTGCACCCATCACATGCATATCGACTTCATTCCCTATTGCAAAATGTTTATCTACTATCCCACCATTACTCGAGCATGGTCCTATGTTTTCCTCATTCCCGACACCGGTCGATGGACCTTCGTCCCTCGACCTTATCGGTTGATTCCTCCTTCTCAACCGCTTGGGGGCATAGCCATTACACAATCCCCCCTTCATCATATTAGCATAGCTTTCATCTCTCATCTTTTCATTCTCACTCATTCATTTCTTCATATATAGGCATATTTATCACACATCCTAGCACCATCATTACCCGATGGTGCACTCTTGTGCTTTGGTTCACACTTGGACTATTGAGGGATTACCATTACACTAAACCCCACACACTGCACTATAGGTTTTACACATTTACATTCTACCACATACACCACACATCCTACATTATCATTTCTATACATGACCTACATCCTACATTATCTTATACATCCCTCATCTAGTAGTCATTTATACATCATCTATCTCATACATACACTAGTCATCATATCATATGCATCTAGTTTTGCATCTCTTTCATACATTCCACATTTATGCTAGGTTACATTATATATATGGGTCTAGCTTTACATTCTATCACTACATATTTTTCTATTTACCCTTATCACCACATCTTCCATAATCTATACACCACATTTCCTACATGGCATAGTTCACATTCACATGCATTTATCCATCATATACATTCTACATACTACACTAGATTCCATTACACATGGATCTAGTTCTATTTATCATCATTACATATTCCATTTCTATATACACCTATTATTACATTTCACACCTTACATATTCACACTACACATCCTATATTACATTTCCCACACCACACATTTACATCCCATATTCATCACTTGGTCATTTATACTATGTTGTCTTCTCTATGCGTGTAGTCACCACCCTATGATGCACTTTAGTTCCTCGGTCCATACTGATTGCGAGGGTTTACCAATCAAATGGACCTTACATTCATCATGTGACATTCCTTCCTACAATATATTTCTCACAAGACATTTCAACATTAGTGACATACACCTTAGGTTAAATTGTCACCTATCTTCTATCATCTTGTAGTGGTATACACGCTTTAGGATAAATCACACCACCCCATTATCATCTTGTAGTGGCATACACCTTAGGGTACATCACCACTCCCTTCTTATTTATCCCATAGTGACATACGCTTTAGGATAAATCATCACCCATATTCATCCTTTCATCTTATAGTGATATATGCTTAGGGCTAAATCATCACTCATACATTCAACAAGTCGTGGTATACGTTAGGCTATAGGTCCACACACATATTTCCATATGTCTCATCCCCATACACTCATTCTATAGTGATATATAAACTTAGGGATAAATCATCACTCCTCCATTCCACAAGTCATGATATATACTTCAACTATAAGGTTCATGCACACATCTCTCACATGTCACATTTCATCACCATTACATATACACACTCATCACACAGTGTGCTAGGCAAAACCAACACTACTCGACCATTTCGATGATGCACTCTTATTTATGGTTCATTCTTGACTACTAAGGGGGGAAATAAAATGAACCTTATGCATACACAATTCATCCACTGGGGGCATGTTACTCCTATCATCATCATCTTGCATTCCATTCCATCCATCCACAACATACTGCATTGTCTTGGGGCATTTACTCTTTCTTACTAGTGTTTTGCATGATCACTTTACTACACATGTTAGATTATTTCTTATATGTCATTATCATACACACATGCGCATTCATGCCTTTTGTTTATTGTGATCAGATATAGGAATCTACATAGGACATGGATGCTCACCTTCTACCCTTCCTATATTGGTTGTTGGGGGCATCCACATTCATCTTATCTAGGTGTTATTGTTTCATTTTGTACTTAGCATCTTATACTACTTGTTCATACACGCTTTGACATATTGGTTATTTCTTAACATGCTAATGGGTGTTCCATGTGCAACACTTGTTTTATGAGGATTACATGTTTCCATGACTACTTGTTTGTTTTTCTACTTGTCTGATTTTTTTGCATTATATGCGGGCTTTTCCTTTTCTTGTGTGTACACTTGTCTATTGTTTGCGTCCATGATGGCCTTGTGTGTCTTGTGACATCGTGAGTGATGTCCCATGTTTAAAACTTACTTTATGTGGTCTACTTGTTTTTCATGCATGTTTACACTACTTTGCTTGGTAGTTCTACATTGTTTGTGTATTTTACTTGTCTTATTGCATGCATGTGTTTTCGGACTAACACTTTTTTTATCTAGCCATCCCCTTTTTGCATGCCTTGGTATCTACCAAGCATTTTCCCTTTCCCCCTGTAGGGTAGATTTCTATAGGTTAGAGTGCGGTTGGTCCTCTTTTGGGGCTGCATTCTCCTTTCAGTGATGTCACATGTGCCCCCAAAGAGGGGGCATCATTGAGGGTTTCTACTAACACAATATATTTACACCGGTTCACACACAATGAGTGAGTTAGACCAGTCTACGAACTCCATACACAAGTGGCCTCTACAGGACATGGTGTCCTTGGAAATTTGTGAGAGAAGTTATAGGCTTGGGGTTACAGTGGGTGTGCCTCTCTACACTACTCCATCCTAGTGGTGTTGGATCACCCAAAAACTAGGATAATATACAAAGATCTCTTCACACATTTTAGTAGAAGTGGTTAAAGGTTGGAGGATACAACACATTTCCTCCTTATACTTCTTCAACTAGGGTGGCGTGAGATCACCCAAAAACTCGCGATAGTACATGATATCCTTCTACACCCTTTTTCTCGACATGGATTAGGTGCACATGTTCCATTTACAATTTTATTCTAGCATATTTTACATTTGTGTATTTTACACATTTCTATATACATGCGTATTTTACATAATGTTTTTACATACATACATATTTGACTACTTGATCATTTTCTCCTTACAGGTCCGACCATATGAGAAACAAGTAATCAAATTGGGGGTAAAAAAAACAACGATGACAACAAAATAATAACAACAAAAATGTCAACGATAATGAAACACACCGCTATAGGAACTTTCCTTTACTAACCATGTAGGTACACACACAACAACAAACACACGTTCCACCCTAGGTTCACTCTCATCACTTTTTATGTGCATTTTTCATCTTTAGAATCCATGCTCCTCCACATTTTTATTTTTGTCATTCCATGCTTGAGTCTAGTCCATCAGCACATCTTCTTCTACACTCTACATGGATATTAGGTATGCATCTCTATCTACTTTATGTTACCGAGCGTTCCGCTCACCAACATAAAGTGGGGGAAAATGTAGACACAAAATCATGCACTTTAGGCATTATTTAGCTTGGTCTTATACTATTATTTAGAAGGTTCTCAAGTGAATAAAGTACTAATTAATCCACCTTTTGGCCATATTTTTCTTATATTTTATTTCGTCATTCCCACGTATTTTTCTATACTTATCCACTTATTTCACAATCGCCCCCATCATTATAGCCCTAAATCGTGGTGCTTTGATGCATGTACTAGGGCACCTAGTGAACCCTGGTCCCACCTTGGGCACCCCGATCTATGTTTCTCTTTCCTACTTCTTTTTGGGGCCTTTCTAGCCATTTTTCATCCTTATCCTTTTCCCAGTCAGCCATGTCAGGGTTAATTATGAAATTAAGCTTGAGAACCCTATAAATATAAAGTTATAAGACCATAATGAGGGTCCTAGCATCACATACTACTATCACTCCATCTAGAGTTACATCCATTACATCACTTGCATCCACATAGTGCCATGCATCAAGGCTAGAGATCTACATCAAACACACACAACATAGGGGGAGTGATTCTATTCTATTCCATGCACACATGTTATTACATTTTCTATAATTACTATTGCTCTCTATTTCACAAAGTATAACTGGTGCACTAGAGCACCTAAGGCATGACATGCACACACTCACAAGAAATACATCTAGGTCTGAAATGTAGTGCAATGCTCAGTGATAAGACCACTAGTTTGGAGGCTAAGGTCAGTTTAACCCATTCATTTTGCATCTTTTTTTAGGGCTTGATACTTTATTTTTCTTGTAGGTCAGGTTATTATACAATTTATCCAAAGAAATCCAAAACATACAACAGAGGCCATTTCAGATCAACTTGACCATAAAAATTAGATCTGAAGTATTTACAAAGATCAGGGGCCCCAATCTGTAGACCAGGGCACCCCAGGGTGCCCTAGTACCTTCCCAAGTGCCCCAATTAGTTTAGATCTTCCAGATCTGGTCTTCGCAGGACTTCTGAGTGATCATCTACACTTCCAGATTTTGTTTCTAGACCTGCGAAAACCTCTTCAAATCAACTAAGCCATTTCTCTTCCTTCTTTTTGCATACTTAGGGTTTTATTTCACTTAGAATATCTATTTACTATTGTTTCCATGTTGTTTTAGTTTCATTTATACATCATTTTAGTCCTCTTAAATATTTTAACATTAGTGGCTATACTTTAATAGTTTAGTTCCCATTTTTATTAATCATACACCATGTACTTGTAAGACATTTGCATATGATAAGATAATTTCATACTTAGAAGGATTATTGATCAAACACCCATTTTCATCTTCTACTTGGATAAGAGTAGTAAGAGAAGAACCAAACATGGTAATTAAGCCATATTGGTGAGATATCTTCCTTTTCCATGGAGAATTTTCTTTCATCGCACGTGGCTACGTTTAGCTCATAAAAGGAGTTTCTACAATTACAAAGCACATCCAAATATTAAAGGATTAGTTTTGCATCTAATGTTTTATGCACATTAGTTAAGGGTAAGTGCATGGAAATGAGGGGTCAAAATGGGGTAAAAAAGGGACACCTTTTTCTTGAAATCAGCAAAACTTGAACTTCATATAATAATTCAACATTCATATACCCGAATTTGACAAAGTGATAAGAATGAGTATGGTAGACATCTAAATCTAGTTTCTAAAATACTATTATATTTTAAAAATGGTGGAGATTAAGAGGGTAAAATGTGGTGCACACACAAAATATGTCTATTTTTGTGTCAAAAATCTTAGAACCTATTGTGTGTGCACCCCCCTATTTTTTGAGTTATATAATTTTAAAAAAATCCCTTCAGTAGAAATTTAGATAAAACCATGTACAAGGTCCCACTATTTTTCATAATTTTTGGATGAATATATAATTTTTTGTTAATGTTCAAAGTGCACACATCCTGAAAATGAAATTATTGTGTGTACACCCTGGAAACTTTGAGAAAAAAGTCCTTTTTTTATTCTGTGTAGAATGGAGTTTTTAAGAGAGGTTTTTTTTTAAAAAAATTGTTGAAAAAATCATAAGTTGTGTATAAAAATGTATGCATACATTTTGAAAATAAAATAAGGCACTAGTAAAATAAATTAAGGATGAAAGCCTTAAACTAATTAGATTTTAGAAAGAAGCATATCATCACCAAGATAGAACCGAGCTTGACATCGTAGTATAATTTGTTTTGGAATATTATGTTATAACACATTTAATATCGAGGTGTACACATGATATTTTGATGTTTTATTGCAAAACATGAATCCATTCATGGTTTTCACAATCTATGGCTTAGGGTGGGAGATCTAAGGCAAATCCAAGCATGTGGGTAAGGATTTTCAAACCCATAGAAGTTAAAATGCAAGCGTGCTATAATGTGCTCACATTCCTATTTTATGTGGTGTATGTGTTTATGGAAGTGATATATTTACTAAAATAAATTGTTTAAGTATAAGTTGTTCTTTTATCAATCTTTATACTTTATAATTTCTTATGCTTATAAGAAATTATAAAGTATAAATATTAATAAAATTAAAACACATAAGAAGTTAGAGTCATTCTACACCTTATGGAACTAGCCTCACAACTCCATCTTTTGTGGTTTAGAAGATGGTTTTTTATATTCTAAATTGGTTAGTACATAGGTATTTTTCAGGATTTCAACATTCAGCCTAAAGCTTTTAGGGTTGAAATTATACAATCGATGTCTATTTTTCAGAAATAATATAGTCATTTTTATGTCTAGGGGCCTTTCTTATTGGTTATTGACATTTGTAGGAGTGTTAAATGTGTCAAAATTAGAATTTACAAACCTCGCCACTCCTAAAGGTAGTGACAACTGATCAAATATATGGACTCATGAATTTTCCCATGAGCATGTATTTGAATTCCTAATTTTGTCTTATAATATGGTAAAATAATACCATGGATGAGTATGTACTTTACAAGATTAAGGAATGGATATTTCCCTTCCTGGTCAATAGTGCATCCTTTCTCCAGCCAACCTACCTCAGTAAAACTCTCAACCTAGATCAAAATAAATTATTAACATAGTTTTTTTAGTTTGTTTCAATGTGCAAGGATGATTGGTTATGATGATTGATGAGTTCAGTGTGACTTGATGGAAGATAACTTCCTCAGAGGCCTAAAAAGGCCATTTTGAGCTAATCAAACACCCTCTGGGAGAGTTCAAGAAATATTCTAGGTATCTGGAGGTGATGCCAGAGAATCTTGGAAGTGTTGGAGGAAATTTAAGAATATTAAGGAATATTGTTTAGGGCTTAAGGTTTAGGGTTTATGGTTTAGGGCTCAGGGTTTAGGGTTTAGGGCTATGGTTTAGGGCTCGAGGTTTAGGGTTTAGGGTTTAGGGTTTATATCTCAAGGATTAGGGCTTGGTTTTTAGGGTTCAAGGTGGTAAAAATAGGGTTTATAGATCATGGTTTAGGGCTCAGGGCTCGGGGTTTAGGGCTCAAGGTTTAGAGTTAAGGGTTTATGTTTTATGGTTAAGGGTTTAGGGTTTAGGGTATATAATTTAGGGTTTAGGATTTATGGTTTATGGTTTAGGGTTTATAGTTTAGGGCTTAGGGTTTAGGATTTAGGGTTTAGGGCTAAAGGTTTAGGGTTTAGGATTTAGGTTTTAGGGCTCATGGTTTAAGGTTTAGGGTTTAGGTTTTAGGGTTTAGGGTTTAATGTTTAAGGGCTCTGGGGTTTAGGGCACAAGGTTTAGGTTTTATGGTTTAGAGTTGAGGGTTTATGGTTTAGGGTTTAAGGCTTAGGGTTTAGGTTTTAGGGCTCAAGGTTTAGGGTTTAGGGTTTATGGTTTATGGTATGGTTTATGGTTTAGGAATTAGAGTTTAGGGTTTATGGATTAGGGTTCTAGGTAGTAAAAATATGGTTTAGGCTTTAATATTTAGGGTTTAAAGTTTAGGTTCATTGTTAATGGTTTAGTGTTTAGGGTTTAGGTGTACATTTTAAGGTTGAGGGTTGAGGATTTAGGGTTTAGGGCTCAGGATTTAGGGTTTAGGGCTCAGGGTTTAGGGTTTAGTGATTATGTTTTATAGTTTAAGGTTAGGGTTCAAGGTTTAGGGCACAAGGTTTATGGTTTAGGGTTGAGGGTTTAGGGTTTAAGGCTCAATGTTTAAGGGTCATGGTTTAGGGCTTGGGGTTTAGGCTTACCCATTCACTCACTGTAATGTTCTGTGTCTTACCCATTCTTATTAGTATTGACAGATAGTATTCAACTAAAAAGGGTTCATCTGCTTCATAGGAAGAACATTCAAATAGATTCATCACAATTTGATGCCTTTCATCTGCTGATATTTTAAAGGAGGGAAATTCCAGATATCCAAGAAAAATTTGGTACAAAGAAATGTTACCCAATACAACTATCTTATTTTTCCAATCACATGGGAACTATTTCACTCACTGTAATGTTATGTGTCTTACCCATTCTTATTAGTATTGATAAAGACTATTCAACTAAAAATGGTTCATCTGCTTCGTAGGTAGAACATTCAAAGAGATTCATCATAATTTGATGTATTTCATTTGTTAATAATTTGGAGGGAAATGCTAGATATCCAAGAAAAATTTGGTACAAAGATATATTTTTATGTTCTTTTGAAAAATTATTTCAGTTGTAAGCTATCGGAATGAAGGTTTCATTTGAAGAACAAAGCTTGATATGTCCAGTGCTTGTGTAAGATGGAAATTTGAGAGGATTTTTGAGGTTCAGATTTATTTTACAAAACTCATTACTCCATTGTTTGAATTTTTTCTCCGGATGTAATGCTATTCGATTCGAAACTCAATGATTCATGAATGTCCAAGCCTACCACAGACCCTAGTAGTCCTTTATCCTTAGATACAGGGAGACACCATTACTTGGCCTCCATTTATAATGATAGATATATTTGTAAATTCGTGTTATGATATCTAAATTTGTATTCATTTTAAGTTGTTAGGAAACCACATCACACCCTTAGGCTTAATGAATACCCCTATCATTTTTAAGGAACTTTTAAAAGCATCCTTGGGTTTATCATAGAAGGAATTACCAATGAATGGAATGTCACTAAGCCATAGGCAGGTGACTCCCATTCATAACTAAACAAGAAAGATGTACTAGGTGATTGATAAACTATGTGTATTTTTAGCCATTCCCATGTTGTTATGTGTATTTTGAACACTTCAAGAAGTTTTGTCAAATTTTCTATCCATTCTAGTATCAGAAGAGATTTCTCTTTCTCTAGAGGAGAGGATATTATAGGAAATTCGGTTATGATCCTACACCTTTGCGTTGGTATATTCTCTATGTTTCTTCTATTTCCTTTGAGATTAAGTTTTGTGTTGCGATGGTTATTTTTTCCATCTTCCAATGGGTCATCTTGGATTGCATAATACCATACATGGAAATATGATAAATGTGAAATTTGTTTCAAAGTTTAAATAAATTGACATTCAAGAGAACAAGTATATGTAGGGATAAACATGTTTGGCGTAGAAATGTATAATATGCATCAGTAAGGCACAAGGTTGATGTCATATTCATTTAGTTACTTTCCCCACCTCTCATAAATAAGGTAGTTGTATAACAAGGACTCAATGATGGTTCTAGGCACGAGACTAGGAAATATGGTCCTAATATTGATATTCAAAAATATGAACTCACTCATGAGACCTACTGGAAATATATGAGGTTTGCTGATCCTTGTAGTACAGAAGATCAAGAGTAGTTTTCAATTTGTAATCACTACTGTAGACTAGAGGGATTTTAAACAATCTCTAGGTTTCCTTGTGGTTTTCATGCCCTCCTAGTCGAGTCGTCAATAAAAATAAAGTTTTTTTTTTTTCAAAATAAAGAAAGAGTTAGTGAGAGTGTGAGAGGAAAAGAGAGTGAGAGTGAGATTGAGATTGTTTAGGGCTCAATGTTTAGGGTTTAGGGTTTAGGGCTAAGGGCTCAGGGTTTAGGGCTTAGGGTTGAGGTTTTAGGGTTTATAATTTAGGGCTTAGGATTTGGGGTTTAGGATTTAGGGTTTTGTTTAGGGATCAGGATTTAGTGTTTAGGGTTTAGGGTTCAAGGTCTGTGGTTCAAGGTTTAGGGCTCAACATTTAGGATTTAGGTTTCGTGTTTGAGGGTTTAGGGTTTATGGTTTAGGGTTTAGGGTTTAGAGCTTATGAATCATGGTTTATGATTTAGGGTTTGGTATTAAGGGATCATATTTTAGGGTTTAAGGTTTAGCCTTTAGGCTTTAGGGTTTAGGGCTCAAGGTTTAGGACTTATGGCTTAGGGCTTAGGTCCTAGGGTTTAGGGTTTAGGTTTGAAGATTGAAAATTGGTAGATATGATGCTAAGGAGATCTATTAGGAGATTTAAAGAAAAATTGGAAGGTTAATTGGATGCATGTTGAGGTGTGAGGGATAGTCTAGGGGAGAAACAACAAATACAAACCTGGACCTAATTGTTAGCTCAATTTAATGAAGAAAGTGGTATTTATCTTTGGAGTTCAAACCTAAAACTCTTAATGCAAATAGAAACACTTAATGGGTAATCTAAAATTCCCTCAAATTATTTAGTATGTGTTTAAAGCTAAAGATACAATCAACATAACACCCAGGTAGGGCTAGAAAGTGTGAAGGCCAGTCTAAGAGATCGGATAGTGAATGGAGCAGCTAATGGATGGTTATGCTAAAAAACTTGTCATACCTCCTTGAGATTAAGAAGGTTGTTTAGTGATGTTTTTAGCTTGCATGAAGAGTTTGCAAAGTAGACAAACCAAGAATTTACCAGTAAATCTTACTCTTGTGCAATGCAAGTGAAATTTTGGTAAATGAAAATGAGAGGATTCTTTGGATGATTATTGAATAACTAGGTGAGTGAAATAGGTGGTTTATTTTTTGAGAACATGATGGAATGATAAGACTATTTCATAATATAGGATTAGATTCAAAGGTGGCTGGCTAGATTTGAAGATTTTTAGTTGAGGAAATAAACCCAATTGAACCAGGCAAGGAAGAGTTGGACAAAAACATACCACTAGAGGAAATTCTTGGGATAAGGATAACACTGAGAGAATGAAGGAATCCTTGAGGAAGACCTCATGATTTTTCTAATTGCACCCATTTTCCTCATGATGTTTCAGATCCTTCACAGACCTCATGATGACCATTCCCTTGATTATTTGAATCGATAAAAACTTACATATGTGTTTTGATTTATTATGTGTTATAAGGAATTACATGAGTCCATATATTCGAGCAATTGTTTCTACCTTTGGGAGTTGTGAGATTTATAAAATATAGTTTTGACACATCTAAAACTCCTATAAATGTCAATAACCAATCAAGAAGACCCCAAAACCTAAACAATGACTATATTATTTCACAAAATAGATATTGATTGTATAATTTAAACCCTAAAAGCTTTAGGTTGAATGTTGAATCCTGAAAAATACCTATGTACTAACCAAATTAGAATCGAAAAACTATCTTCTAAACCGTGACAAATGGAGCTGTGAGACTAGTTCCATAAGGTGTAGAGTGACCCTAACTTCTTATATTTACTAAAATAAATTTAAAGTATAAAGATTAATAAAAGAAAAACTTATACTTAAACCATTTATTTTAGTAAATATATCCCTCCCATAAACATATATACCACATAGAAATCGGGAACATAAGCGCTATAACACACTTGTGTTTTCGGGATCGTAATTATTAAGCCCTGGTAATTCAAAAATGCACTCGCGTTTTGCTTAAAATCATATTTTTGTTTGGTTTTTGGCCCCCATATTTATGCACTTACCCTTAAGTTTTTTCCTTTCATGTTTTATCATGATGTTTATGTTGTTTATTAACTAAGTTAGGAATATACTTGGTGTTAGTTTCCTTTCATTAGTTTAGATTAATTCAATCACATGCATACATATGGCACACACGGTAGGACAACCCTTTGTCTAATGTGCATTCTTCATTTTGTTAAAGTTTCATTTTTCTCATTTGCATACTAACCCTTTTTTGAATATATTGACATAATTTGTTTTTCTAAGCATGTTTTGTTGAGTTTTCATGTGTTGAGTCTTCTTTGTAGGTATAAAGGAGGCGAAGTGCTATCAAAATGGGATCTTGATGAGAAAAATTCAATCTTTCTTCATGTTTTCATTTTTAAAGATTCATTTTTCATTATTTTACATGTTAGTTCTTTCAATTTGTTGAAAATATTAATTTTTCAAGCATGTATGTTAGTGTTTTATAGTGTTGAGTATTATTTTCACATATAAAGGAGGTGGATTACTGTCAAAATAAGATCTTAATGAGAAAAATTCAAGCTTTCTTCATGTTTTTATTTTTAAAAGCTTCATTTTTCATCATTTTACATGCTAGTTCTTTCAATTTGTTAAAAATATAAAGTTTTGAGCATGTATGTTAGTGTTTGATAGTGTTGAGTCTTCTTTACACATATCAAGGAGGTGGGTTGCTATCAAAATTGAATCTTGGTGGGAAAAATTAAGCTTTTTGTAGTTTTTGGGACGTTTTTGAGATTTTTTTAGTACAAGTTAAGTGTGTTCCCATGATTATAAGATCATATGTGTAACCTATCTTCCGAAGGCTATAAATTTTGCTCCCAAAATTGAAACAACTCCATTTATTTTGTGATGGAAATGTCTTGAGGTGAACTATGCAACAAAAACATAAATTTGGGATTCAACCTTACATAAAATGCAGGGTTTTCTTTCTTATACAATTGGTCATTTTATTCTATTCGAGCTCATTCTCCTTATTTATTGTTATCAACTTTGAAAGAGAACGAGAAACCACCTATACTTGTTTAAAGTGAAGAAATCAAAAGAATGAATAGGAGGCCTCTCATTATCCCTCAAATTAAAAATTAATTATTAAGGAGAAACGAGGCCTCCCTTTCTTCTTCAAAATAAAAACATATTAAGAGTGATATTATTATGTTGGGAAGCCTCCCATTCTCCTTCAAGATGAAAAATGATATTTAATTTATGTTATTGGTTAATGAGAATAGAAAAATTGAATTTATTCAAATAAAATAATATGTTTAATATTTGTTTTTATAGATTCATATTATTATTTTATTTATTCTTATGTCAATGTGAATGACGAATTCAAAATCCCACTATTTCAAAATTAAATAGTAAGATGCATATAACTCTAAAATTAAAAACCCACAATTTCTAAATTTTAAATTTTGTTTCTCATGGATTGCATTTTAAAATGGGGGAGTTTAGAAATGGTTCATTACAGTGTAGATAAATTCCATAATAACAATAAAATCAATAGATGGTTTGGTTTTTGTATTTGAATACATAAAAGAAGAAATGCTAGAATAATTATATATTTACATGTATTGTTCATCTATAAGCATGGTTTTTTGCATTATAGACAAATTCCATAATAAAAAAATTATGAGATGGTTTTTTTGTTTTTGAATATAGAAAAGAAAGAAGATAACAATACTAATAGAAATAGGAATTTATACTAGAGGAAGAAAATATTTACATGTATTCTTCTTATTTTTAAACATCTTTAATCGTTTTCAAATAAATGTGCAAAATGTAGAGAAATGGTACCTATGAATCGTGTATTTCTATTATTGTGTATTTGTTCTTTTCCTTCTAAGAAATGAGGTGCATATAACTATGATATATTTCACTTCAAAGATAATCTTAAATAATTTCCATTGTAGTTGAGTCGACCTTAATTTTTTGTGGATCAAACATTAGTTTTTTCCCATATCATTATAAAATCTTGTAGGTACCTCCACGATCGAACGTTCCTTTTCCTTAATATCATTTTCCATTATTGGAAATTCATTTTTGCTTGAGAGAGCTTCAAATCCTCCTCATTGGGAGATCACTTTCCATTATTAGACATTCGTTTCACTACTTCCATGAATATAACACTACATTCATTTCTTCATTTCACTATTTCATCCTCTCGTAATCCTACATAAACTAAATTCGCAAAATGAAAAAAATGTTTTACTTTAAAAAAATATATAGTGTTGTATGTGTTTTGGGTAGATTTTTAAATTGGAAATGAGGTGGGATGAATTTGAAAATGAAGTTATTTTTGGCTACCGTAAAAATTTGAAAATATAAAACATGTTGGGTTTAATAATTATAGTAGAAAAATATTTCAAATTCAAAATGAGGTGGGACAAATTTGAAAATGAAAATAGGTGAGATATCTATTTTTTAGAATACAATTACCTTTTTTTACCTCATTATGATTTTGAAAAAAAAATAGGTGGGATAGTTATTATTTATTACACATTTATAAATTTATTTGTAAATACAAAAATAGGATGGTTCATGATTGACAATATTAATTTGAAATTAAAAATGATGGGGTTGAATATGAAAATTAAATTAAAAATTAATACAAAAATTAAAATAATAGTAATAGATTAAATATAGTTAGATTCCTTTTTAATAAAAATAGAAAATAAAACACCGTAATAACAACTAAAAATTGATTGACAATAAAATATAAATATGTCAAATATAATAATTATAAGAGGTAGAATGAATAATTCTAAAATAATAATAGAGAGAAATTACTTGAGTTTGTAAATAGTTGAAGTGAATATTATTTAACGTATAGTCATTTAGGTAAACTTTTGAAGTTAAAATGCTATATTAAAATTTTAATATGTTTCACAAAGAATGTTAAATTAATACAATTGTTATTGAAAATTTAAATTATTTTGAAACTAGCTAGCTAACATTTGTAAAATAAAGTTCTAAATTAACTAGCATTGTTAAATTAATGTAATAGTTTATCAATTTTTATTCAATATAACTTTATTGATATTGAAACTAGGATAAATGTTGAAATATTATGTTTTTTATAGGTAAATGTTGATAAGTTAACATCTTAGAATATTCATTATTATTTTTAATTAATATTCTAAAAATATTTCATTATGAGTGAGAATGGGAGACCTCACTTTCTCCCTCTTGTAAAGTTCTATTTCTCATTCTCCCTATGTATCTATTTTGTATCATCCTTTCACCCTTAAATGAAAAGCTTCTCATTCTCCATGAAAATAAAAAACAATAAATAAGGAGAATACGAAAAACTTCCTCATTCTCTCTTAGTTTTGATTTTGCATATTGATAAAGAATAGGATAAAAACATCTCATTGTGTCATAGATTTGATTTTTCACATTGAATGAAGGATCCCTCCCATTCTTTGTATCAATTGTTTATTTTTTTTTGGGAGAATAGGATTTTTTTCACTTTCAATAAAAATAGGAGGCCTATTAATCTCCCTTAGCAAAAATCTTCTCATTATCCCTCAAAACAAAATAAATAAATAAGAAGAATGGGAGGCCTCCCATTCTTCCTTAATGTGTAAAATTAAAGCTAAGAGTGAATGGAAAATCTCTCATTCTCTCTTATATTTTTTTCCACATTGAGGGAGAATGGGAGGTCTCCCATTCTCCATATGGATTGTTATTTATTCATCCAAAGTGAATAAAAATAAAGAAAAGAGGATGAAACACAATGAAAAAATAATTATACGTGGAGTAATTTTAATTATGACATGGAGCGGGTCTTAACGGAGGTGAAAGATCTCACTTGTGTGATTTATCCTCCTTTTTATGGCCACATTAAAGCCATCAAACCTCGCATAGGTGGGAGGTATTTCAAAAAATAGGATAGTCATAAGAAAATAGCAAACTCTTATGAGGGTTTTGAGTAGGATATTTGCAGAATTTGTAGGAAGAAGGAGAAAATGGGAGGGGCACCATGTCAATTGGAGCCGAGTTGTGACCCGGCCTAGAAGAATAACAAGGTACTTTGGAACCTCCTACACAAAGGAGGCATTTCAAATTTCATTGAATGAATTCAGGGTCATGACCTGAACATTTCGGTTCACTTTGCTATGGATTGGAAGGATAGGAGGGTCAAGTATGGTGGGCACAGGGTTATTGTCAACAGGAGTTGATTGCTGAGGCAACAGTGCCTGGAACTAGAGGGCTACCATTTTTTCAGTAAGAGGATTGACAGGGTTGTTGAGGCCAAGAAATTCTCGACAAGGGTGAAGAGATAGAGTTTGTTTCGTGGGCATAAGGGTAAGTTCTATTCCCATGTCGTATGATGAAGTGATGAATATGATGGTCAAATATATTTCTTTAGAAGGGCATTATAAAATGGTCCCTGTTAAACACCTTATTTTTTAAAACCATTTTAGAAGGAATTTCACAGTCTGTTTCCCACATTACCTTCTCAACTCCCTTCAACACTCTATTCTAGATTTTCAAAAGCACTCCCATGCTATTCCTTTGCATCAGGGCCTTATCTTTCTGTTGCACAAGCTTTGTGTTGCCAAGTTCCCTGGCTTCCTAATTTCTCCTAGTGAGCCACTCGCTACCACCTCCTCTACTCCCACTCCCACTCTTGCCACCCCTTCCAAGTCCAAATCCAAGAACCCCATGAAAATAGACACCCCTCTCACTGGCAGGATTCTCAGAAGCTCCAAAGAGATGGAGGTTGCTCAAAACTTGCTTCATATCAGCAATGGTATTGAAAAGGCCCTACATCAAGAGGAGTCTCAAGTGCCTAATAGACTGGAAGCCCTGGAGAAAGAGATGAAATAGATGAAGGACCTTCAGTGTATGGAAAAGCAGAAAGGGAAAAGAAAGTTTGATGAAGAGAATGACAATGGATCAATTTATTATATATATATATATATATATATATATATATATATATATATATAAGAAGTTGAACTCTCTAGATACCAGACTGGGGAGAGCTAAAGATAGACATGATCACAACATGGCTATCTTTAAAGCCATAAGTGACTTTTTAGAGTAGAAAGTTTGGAGCATTTCTATGCTAAGTGGGATCCCTGTAACTATTTGGGGGAATGAGAAAGAGAGGAGTATGACCATTTCACAGCTGGATGCTTCGGACTCAACACACACAACCACTCTGGCGTTGTTTACCTTGCTACATTTGATCCATCCATCCTGCACTGAAATAGCATATAAGAAATAGACTCACTTGGGCTGGTGGGATTCGGTATAGATGTTGTTCTTTTGTGATATTTTTGTTGTGACATTCTTTGTTTTTTGTGGTTTTGTTGTGGTCTATGTCCTTTTTTGCTTCTAGTTGTAACCTGCTCTTGGTTACTTTTGGAAACTATTATATCTAGATTTTGATCCTTTTTTGTTAAATCTTCATAGTTATATTAGGCTAGTGAGCCCTTTATGTAGCAGGGTATAGTCCCTTCAAAACTATTTACCAATAATAAAAAAATAATGAAAAAATGATAAATAATAAATAAGGAGAATGAGAGGCTTCCCATTCTCCATTAATGGAAAGAAATAAATGTTGAAAGAATGATAAACCTCTTGTTATCTCTTAGCTCTAATTTTTCACATTGAGGGAAATTGGTCGGCCTCTCATGCTTAGGAAGCTAGCAGTTGCTAGGCATTTTGCATACCCATGTTCTTGAGGCTAGTATGACTTTGGACATTTTTCATACACTTGTTCTTGAGGCTAGTGACTGCTAGGTATTTTTCCTACCCTTGTTATAGAGGTAAGGTAAAGTTTAATACCCCCGAAAAATCATAGATATTGCTTGGAAAATTTTTGAAAATGAATTTCAAAATTATGACGAATCTAAAGGAAGCGGGTTTCGAATGGTTTAGCGAATCACTAAATAATGGTGTCATCCTATAGTAATTTTTGACTAACAATATATGATTTCATATGATAGTGATATTTATAAATTTATAACTTAGTGTTTGATAGTTAAATTGTTAATGCCACAACAAGATATTTAGAGCTTAGCACTCACTATGTAACCTTGAATGAACAAATGTAAATTTTAATACCGAATAATGTCTATTAGATTTTTTCATTAGAAAAAATTGTTTTCATAACTTAGTGACCCCTAGGCTCCCACCATATTTATATTTTTCCATATTTATTTTGTTAATAAAAAGGATTAATAGTTTAGTTTCATTAAACAAAAAAATTTCAAAAAGTGATTTTTTTGAAAAAATTGTAGACATTTAGAGCTTAGCGGTCAATATGTAACCTTGGCTAGACCAAGGTAAATTTTAAGACCCGAGAAAATTCCATTAGATTTTTTCATCGTAAAAAAATTTTGTTTCCAAAATTTGCACCCCTTGCAAATTTGGATAGCTTATCACAAATGATCTTAGCCATTTTTACAACCTAGTGATCACTTTGATGTTTCAAGGCTAGTGGTCGCACGGATAATGTTGAGGTTAATCAAATACTTTAAGCACTTTTGTTGACCTAATTTTGAGGCAAACATCCACTAGGAATTTTTTTCCTACTGATTTTGAGGTTAGCAGCCCTTAGACACTTTTCCTTACCTATTTTGAATCCTAGCGGCTGCCAGGCATAATTCATCCTACCATAAAAATTCAAATGAGCATAAATTTCTTTCTACACCTCCAAATTAGGAAAAATTGGTACTGTTGGAAAGGTGATGAGGATATCTTCATGATTGATTTATTAGATCAAAATTTTTATGAGATTAAGAGGGATAAAATAGGAAAAAAAAAAAAATTGGATGTCGCTTTATGTCACTATGAAAATATGAAAACGTCAATGACAGTTTAATGATGCATTTTTATCTTCTCTCACCTTGGGACCCTACATATTTCCTCTAAATGGAATATTATGCTAGATTTTTCACATTAAGGAATAATGGGAGGCCTCTCATTATCCATATCAATTGTCAATTATTCCTTCAAAGTGAATAAAAATGAAAAATAAAAGGGTGGATATTGTAAGAGAATATTTTCATTTTTTCACAACATTTATTTTTTTAGATTGAGGGGGAATGAGATGCCTCCCAATATCCATAATAATTATTGTTTATTTTTATGGAGAATAATAAGGTTTTTAATTTTAGGTAAATTATGATTCCTCCAAATCTCCTCACAGTGAAAATCTTCATACCCTGTATAGGAAGCTTAATGACCGCTAGCTTTATGTATCTTATCACCTTTGTAAGCTAATGGATCTTATTGGCTACTAGCCTTATGTAGCTTAGTTATCGTTAGCCTTATGTATCTTACCCTTATTTTCAAATTGAGGAGAATGGGAGATCTCCCATTATCCCTATAGATTGTATTTATTCTTTCAAAATGAACAAAAAAAGGATAAATGCACCTTGAAAAAATAATAAATAATAAATAAGGAGAATGGGAGGCTTCCCATTCTCCCTTAATGTAAAAGAATAAATTTTGAGAGAATGAAAAACCTCTCATTCTCTCTTAGCTCTAATTTTTCACATTGGATAAGAATGGAGGCCTCTCATTCTTCTTATCAATTTCTATTTATTCCTTCAAAGTGAATAAACATGAAAAATAAAAGGGATAATATAGAAGAGAAGATTTTCATTTTTTCACAACATTAATATTTTTAGATTGAGGGGAAAGAGAGGCCTCCCAATATCCCTAATAATGATTATTTATTTTTATGGAGAATAAGAAGGTTTTTAATTTTAGGTAAAATATGATGCCTCCAAATCTCCTCATAGTGAAAATCGTATCATTCTCTTCGAAAACCTAGAACTATAAATAAAGAGAATGTGAGGCCTCCCATTCTTCCACCATGAGAAAAATCAAATCTGAAATAGAATCATTGTAGTAACCACTAGCCTTATGTATCTTAGCAGCATCTAGCCTTTTGTAGCTTAGCCGCCACTAGCCTTATGTATCTATTTTTCTTTGGACATTAGCCCTACAATGTTGAAAAACTTCTCATTCTCCCCGAAAGTAAAAACAATAAATAATGAGAATGAGAAGCCTCTCATTCTCCCATAATTTAAAAATAAATGGTTAGAGAGAATGAAAACCCCTCATTCTCTTTTATTTTTAATTTTTCACATTGATAAAGAATAGTATAAAAACATCTCATTGTCTCGTGGCTTTGATTTTTCACATTGAGTGAGAATGGGAGGCCTCCCTTTCTCCTAATCAATTTTTTTTAATTTTAGGGTGAATAGGAACTTTTTCAATTTCAAAAAAAAAAGGAGGCCTATTAATATCCCTTAGTGAAAATATTATCATTCTCACTTAAAAATAATGGGAGGCTTCTCATTCTTCCTTACTATGTAAAATCAAAGTGGGAGTGAATGGAAAATCTCTCATTCTCTCTTAACTTTTTTCATGTTGAGGGAGAATGGGATGTCTCTCATTCTTCCTATGGAATGTTATTTATTCCTTCAAAGTGATTAAAAATTAACAATCTGCTACCATTATGTGTCTTAGAATGCTAGACTTATATTGCTTAGCATCCACTAGGCTTATGTAGCTTAACAGGTTGCTAGTCTTATGTAGCTTAGCAACTTCTATCCTTATGTACCTTAATGAACACTAGCCTTATGTAGCTTAACATCCATTATCTTTATGTAGTTTAGCGGTCACTAGCCTTATGTAATGTAGTGGTTGACACAAAAATTAGTAACTATTTTTAGAGCTTAGTGGCCACTAGGTAACACCTAAATAGGATAAAAAAACAATTTAAATCATATTTTCCTATGCATTCTATGGATGCCAATTTTTAGAGCTTAGCGGTCGCATGTTATTCCTCGACAAGATAATAGTTTTGATACTCATATTTTTCTATGCTTTTCAGGGATGTAAATTTTTAGAGCTTGGCGGTCACTAGCTAATACATCAACATAATAGAAATGAAGAAAGGGAGAGATCTCTTTCTACCTCATAATTATTTTTCAATATGAACTAGAATGGGAGACATCACATTCTACCTTTTCTATTTCTTTTCCTCTAATGTTGAAAACTATTATTCTTACTATTATTTTGAGTGAAAAAATACTTGGATGTATTCATTAATTGTTTGTGGTTTATTTTCATTCCTTTTTAATAACTTTTCTCAAATGTCTCATTTTTATGAACATCATTATAACACTTGGTAGTTTTTTTCATTATTATCGATATTGAGATGATTTTGTTCGAGATGTCTCATTTGTAGGAACAATATGGCAGAACTTGGTCAACTTCTATTTGTAGAAATACCACTACAAAATTTTGATAGAGATTTTGAAAGAGGTATTTTGGATGAAGAATGGTTTGTTGAATTACATAAACCAAATAACTTCCATGATGACTTATTGATGTTTCAGATGATAGATGATGTTTTAACATAAATCGGCATGGTTATATCTACAAAACCAATAAGTAAATATGTGATCAAATTTCAATTTAAGAGAGTTGATAACATCACAAGAAAGTGGTATATGTTGGAAATGGATCTTTATGTGGCCAACTATCATAACTATTTAATGGAGAGGTCAATAAAAAATTCCAAATATTCTTGTCTTTGGTTTCATTAGGAATTTTCCATTCCTAACTCGATATAAATAATAAGGAAGGTAAGGCTACATCATAATAAATATATAGAGGTATGCTCAATGTATTAAAAGGTTATCGGAAAACCTACAACATCTTGATTCTTCATCTTCTTAATAGAAAGTCTTCACACATTGGAACTGATCCTGCACTTGTCAAAAAATGATATATCACAAGAAATCATATTTATCTTTATTGGAGGTAGATATATCTCTTGCCTCTTTCAAGGAGATGAAAAAATATACAAAGAAATAATTTGAAAAGAAAGTAGACTCTTTTTAAAAGTAGCTCCAGAACTTAGTGAAGAGGTAAAACATTTCTTGTTTTATGAAAAAGTGTTTGTTATTGATGTTCAAAGGTGTGAAATTACACAAAAATATATCCAATTTAGGAAGCTAGATAAAGATTCGGTTTCAAAAATAGTGGCCTCAATGATACAAAATATGATTATAACTCCTCGAGATGTAATACTTCTTCCTTTTAATAAGATTACAAAACAAGTTGCTGAAATTATAATACAAGATGATCTCATAGATGAGAACATAATTTTTATATATTAGATGGGCAACACACTATTAGTGCCCAAAAAATTCCTAGAAATCCCAAGTATGTTGATGTGCATAGTTCTTTAAAAATTTGAAATTCTAGAATCATGGCCCATAATGTTCCATTGAGTAAAATATATGCTACTTACAAGAAAAAAATCAAGAAAAAGAGTGTGGGTTGAGACATAGTTTATTAATAATATATCTAAGGCAAGGGATCTATGGATAAGTTATGGAAGACCCAAACATCTAGGAAGGGGAAATGAACAATCAATGAGTGGAAATTGTGTATTATACTTTTATTTCAAATTTATATTTATTCAATATTTATAATTAAATAGAAATTAACACACATGCTTGTAATAAATTTAAATGAAAAGGTTCATTAAAAGGTGCTTAAATATATTTGAAATAGAAAAAGAAGAAATTTTATGTGATAAATAGGATCTAGTGGACTTTCTCATCAAGTTTTCAGAAAGAAGACACATACAAATCTATATCTCAACAATAGCTCACATCACCACCCAACTCAAAAAATGGTGGTTTTAAATGAGGACCATTTACGGCGGGAACTAGAATGTTTGACCACAATAATATGTTGCTGAAATGAAAAAAATCTTGAGGGAATTCAAGTGAGATTTAGCACAGAAAGATAAGAAAAAATAACTAAGAAGGGAAGATCCAGGACCCGTAATCAAACTCCCATATATATAATGCCTCATATATAGCATTGCAACAATTCTAACAAGAAAGGCCTCAAAGTAATTTTCACTCCGCTGAAAATACTAAGAAGCATCCTTGATAGAACAAAATATCCTCAAGACCCCAAATTATACGGTGGAGTATACTTGATCCCATGCTCATGTGGAAAATAATACATTGGAGAAACAAGAAGAACATTAAAAAATCATACAAAAGAACATATTGCAGATATTCTTCATGATTGAATAAAAAAATCCAATCTTGCAAAAAAATCTTCCAAATTCAAACATCACATTTGCATTGAAGATACAAAATTGATTGCAAGAATTGACCACTGGAGGGAGCGTCGAATCCGTGAAGCCATTGAAATAGAAAAATTTCCTAACAATTTAAATAAGGATGAGGGATTTATCCTAAGCAATACATGGAAACCCTTATTACACTTATTAAAAATAAGAGCTAGAGAAAATGAAAGGTCAAGCATCAAGAAGATAATAATTTCTAAAGAATAGGAGAGATCAAGCTTCAAATATTACACTTTATAATGTAATAATTTCTCTTTTGAAATAAAAATATTTCTCTTGTGACGATGGGTCCCATTGTAGGACTTGAAATGTCGAGATTTATTGATTCAAATGCAGTGTTTCCATAATATCCTCTTTCAAATTAGTGTACTTGTATGATTCTATTTGGGAAAAGTGGGAAAAAAATTAAATTGTATAGATTGGATGGATTATCATGTTCACACAAAAAAGAAAACCATGATGATTTCGAAACAAATTCAATAAAACAGTTCAATGATAATTTTTTTAAATGCGTATGTGGGCTTGATGAAAATGAATTTTATTTACTTGTTGATGAGATATATGAAGGATGTGTTTTATTGAGGACATTGGTTGACCCTAGTCAAAGAGCATGTTAACCTTTAAGTTACCTTTAACGGGAGGGCAATTTTTAAAAAATTTGACCATTCCGTGAAATTTCTTGCCTAAGTTTTTCAGGGAATCGAGAGTTTTCCAAAGTCTGAAATTTTGGACTTCGGAATGCAGAGGTTCTCTTACTTAGGGTTTTGTGTTATTTGCAAGAATTTTTTTTTCTTAAAGTTTCAAAGTCTGAAATCCTGAAGTTCCAAAAATTTAGAACTTCAAGATTTTGGGTTTCAAGTTCTCTTTGACATTTTCTATCATTTTCATGTTTTAGTTCTAAACTTCAAAAGTCCAAAGTTCTGAAATTTCATAAATTCAGTTTTCAAGTTTCAGAGTCTCACTTGACACCTACGTCTATTTTTCATTCCCAAGTTTCAAAATTTGAAATCCCAAAGTTCTAAAATTTTGGAACTTCGGTCTTTCGGGTTTTGAACTTCGGGTTTCACATTAGAATGGTCACGCTTGCATTTCAGATTTCAGACTCTCCGCATAACATTTAATTCCCAACCACCCCACATGTGTCGATTTGAGAATTAATTTTAGGTTTACCTATATAAACTTGGATTTTCACCCGTCATTTTCACTTGACTTTCACTCTGACACCTCAATTTTTACCGCACCATATCATACTTTTTAGGCATCACTTTCAAGGTAAATTTTTGGGTTTTCTTTAATATTTTTGGTTTAGATTTCCATGGTTTTGTTTGTTGTTCCTTTCCATTATTTTTCTTCTTTCTTAAACATGGAAGCCACTACCGATTCATTGTTCATTTTTATTCATTTCAAACATGTTGTTTGGTCTTTCATTCAATCTTGCAAGCTTTGAATCATCTAGAATCGAGTCTCATCAAACCCAAGGATTTTACAAAACCTCATTTCAAATCTTTGGAAGCTTTAGCTTTTGGAGTTGGTGTGCTTTTCGTTAGTGTGCTTTTTTGGTGTTTTCATAGTTTTCATTTTGAGTTATGATTTTTGACATTTTGGAACTCATTATTTTCATAAGCTGTGAGGAATTTGAATTTGTAGTTACCATCATTTCATACCTTTGGAACTAGTTTCTTTTCGGAGCTTCAAATTTGTTGCTTTCTGGACTTTCAGAGGTGTGATTTTTGAGTTTTGGAACCGAGAAGAGTTCAGATTTTTAGAGTTTTGGGCTTCGTCTTTTCAGAATTATATTGTTTTTAGACCTTCAGACTTCGGTGTTTCAGAGTCTTCAAAATTATTTCTATAAAATTTTCAAGGTTTGATTGGGTTCAACCCTAAACTGATGTCAACTTCTTCATTAAAAGGAAAGGAAAAGATGAAGTATACCTTCTTAGGAGTTTCCCCTCATACATTCTTGTCCTCATATTTTGGAAACATTGGAGACACGAACTTGGGACAGTTGGATATGCCAGAATTCTGGGAAAGACTAAAAGCCCCTAATAAAAAATCTTGGATACAAGCCATATTTGATAGTGGGCTTGCTCTCACTGTTGGTTTTCCTTCATCCATGCATTGCCCTAAGTTTTTCTTAGCTGCAACAACTCACTTCGATAATGCCTCTAAATCAATAAAGGATGATGATGGTAAAGTTGTGATTAGGCTGGAAACTAATTTTTTTGAAGACTTATTCAAACTTCTAGATGTCGAGGAATATGCAAAAATTTCCCCAGAAGTATTCCTGTAATTGAATACTGGGATAAGGAATCTGAACTATGCACAAAGATCATGATGAATAATTATTTTGCCAAGAATGTTACTAAGTTCCCCAAAATATTTTTCTACTCAAACTTAATCTAGGAAGTTAATGACATTATTGTACTTTTGAGTAGAGTTTCAGGTCTCACTTCAGTAAGAGAATTTCAAGAGTGGATGTTTCTTTACATTGTTACCATTAAGAAACATAAGGATTTTATAAGATGGGGAGAACATATTAGTAGTTCAATTTGTTTTTAGTTGCACGATTTCTTGACTTCAAAAAACTTCTTCATGACTTCTTTCAAAGTCTATCCAGTAGTTTCCATGGGAGAATTTAATGGGTTGAATACAAAGGGTGTTAGGATCATTTCACAGATTTATGAGTTTTATCCTCAACTCACAATGGAAGAAGGAAATAAACATTTCCATAGAGTTAATGATGCCTTTTTGTTGTCTTCCTTTATCGTTTTGATAATAATTTGTACAATCATAGAATTTTTATGAAGCTTTCAAGGAGGTAAGGGAATGGGGAGCCATATATCTCCAATTCCCAACATTTACATACATCAAGGTTCTAAGTTTCCTAGGTGCTCCTAATAAATTACCAAGATGCTCGACGATAAATAGGTCTTGTTAGAACTGGTTCATCAATTATTGGATTATCATAAGATTCAAAATAAATGACATAAGGTAGGAGTCCATTTTCCCATTTCAATTAGAAGATACACTTGTTCTATTATTTACAAGGCAAATAATGTCAATGGAGAAATGTCTGAAGTTACCTTGATAAATTTTCATTGTAGAACTAACTTTAATTATTGGGGAAAATTTAGCAAAATAGGGTTGGCCAGTTCCCATGTTCCTCAGTTAGAATATATCTAGATCCACTGTTGAGATGAGGTCATCATTAGACAACAAGAGTTTGAAAGGTTAACTCTTGATGAAGTTAAACAATATGGTATTGCATATGTTCTTGATGGAATCAAAGATGATGATGATGTGCTTGACCCAGTTTATAGGAGTGATAACATTGTTAATCAACCATTACCATGGATTGATTGGTATCAAGAAGAATGTTCTAATACAAAGGAAAGGGTGGGGCCCATCTTGCAAAGAACATATGATTGGTTAGCTACCTTGGGAATCTCACCCAAAGGGTTAGACCAACCTATAAGAATAGAAGCCCAACCAACCCTAAGTTTTCCTACACCTACAAAAGGTAAGAGGTCTACTTAGAAGGCCACTATAGCTCTAAGAAAGATCTCATTTGTTGTTGGTGGTTCTTCTCTTGCAAAACTCCCTACTACCAAGGTTGTGTCTTCTACAGTGCAAGTATATGAAGTTATTGATGTTAGTGCTTCTCCGGTTGTATCACAAGGTTTTCCACTTTCTCTTTCACTACCATTATCACCATCCTTAGCTCCACCACCTCCATCATTATCTACCACTCCTCTACTCATATCTGCTTTTCCATCTCCATCTATGGCCCAAGTTTTCTCATCCCTTCTCATTCTCTCAGTTGGAGAGATGATTGGGTCTCCACTTTCCACTCCATTTTCTCAACAAATTCCATTTACTTCCATTTCCATTTCCAATCCCATTTCATCTTCTCCTAAAGCTATTCTAACTCCCACACCATCTATCATTACCACTGGACCCCCAAGAAAAATAATAAGGTGCCCCTCGTAGATGTGATTGATCTGAGTGTGCTAGAACCCACTCCAAAGAGGTAGGACAAATGACCAAATATTGTTTCTAACTTATCAATAATCCAGTCAGGAGAAAGGTTCATGGAGATAGCCACCCCTCTGAAGGAAAAACCAAAGAAACCATTACTGTAGTAGATTATCAAATCTCTAGGTTTTCATTAGGAAAGGAAACACATGAGGGTGCAAAACAGGATGTTCAAGTGGCCCTTGGGAATTTGTTAGAAAAGTATGAAAAAGATAAGGCTTCTAAGGATGAATTGAAAGCAAAGGTTGAGAAGATCACTTCTCTTTTGAATAAATTCACACAACCTACTCTAACCACAGATCCTTCAACTACGAATGCTCTGACTATATCTTCTCATCGTATGATATCTCATATCATGAAATTAAGAAGATATGACTTAGGAAGGTATGATCAATGGATGAGTGGATTGAGTGTATGTTCATAAAGAATAACTATTTAATCAAAAATCTATGGAATTATACAATGATTTGCAGATGGAGAAAGTTTCTATTCGGAAGCTAGATGAAATCCTCTATGAAGATATTAATAATTTGAACCTAAATTTGACTACTTTGGAGGAAATTAGAGATATGAATCCAGATCTACTTCTCTAGGAGGATTTATTTGATAATGTCTCTAAGTTGTTTGAGTATCAAAATTCCATGAAATTCATATCTCAGGTGTTGTAGGATTTAATCAAGAAATTGGAGGATAAACGTGTTAAAATAGTGGATGGACTAAGTGACATTTCAGAGGAGTTTGATAACATCAACTGTAAATTTTTCAATGAAAATATTGATTCTCTTCCGATTGATCAGATTAAAGAAAATTTCAAAGGTTTAGTTAAGGAGGATGATGAGGTAACTAAAACTTTCAATATTAATTCAATTTACAGATTAGTTTCATGTCAGAATTTCATAAGCTAGCTGAAGAAGGTGGTGAAAAAATTGAAAAGGCTTCCAATCAAGGTTGTGAGAGAGGTTGACACAACAGATGTCATAAATCATTATATATGTGTGTGTGGGCAGAGGAAGAAGAGATATAAGGAATTATCAAATGTTTCATTGATTACAAGCATTGTTTGGCTATGTGGGAAAAGGATTAGGAGAAACCTAAACAAGAAATGATGTTGTAGGTCCTAGCTAAGCCTAACGGCCATTGTTGGAATGACTCCAAATATTTGAGTCAGTCAAATTTGTAGGGTTGACTTGGTCAAACCCATGCAACAACTTTGCTATTTTTATGGGAGCATGTTCCCTTGAACTTAATTGCACTCTATTTTTAGTAACTAGTTAGTTAAAGGTTCAGCTGTAATGGCTCAACCTCTTGAACTTATAAATAGTTAGATGCATTAAGTTTTAAGGAGACTTTTAGATCATTTTGGGAGTTACTCTTCAATCTTGGAAGAGTGCTTCAGATACTTTGAGCCTTTCAGTTATATTCAAAACAATATTTTGCCATGAAATATCTAGTTTATTGTGTTAATCATTGATCAATTCATAGCTTGTGAATGTTTAATTCCTTGATGTGATTGGTTAATCTACCTTTATCTCAGTTATCTTATTTCAATCTATGTGAAAAAATGATATAGTTACTTTGAATATCAGTTGTGGAAAAGTTATCTCCTTTCTATTATAAATTTGCATTATTATTTACAATCATAGATGGAGGAAGATTGCAAGACATGTGCATATCATATATTTTTGTGAGGAGTTGATTGTGCATTTAAGTAGGTCTATCTGTTAAATATACTTGGTGTATCACCTTATTTTTATTTTTTTATATCTAACTTTAAGCCTCATAAATTAAGTAGATTAGAGTTATTTTCAAAAAATTTAGCCTTGCATATTGATCTTAAATCAAAGGTTCTCCAAGTCTTGAAGGATTCTAGCCTTTTCTAGAGGTTCATCCCATGGTAAAATGTTCCACACCTTAGGGATGTTCCAACATTACATGAGATCACTAAGAGATTTAATGGGTGCGTGATCCACGTGAAAACAACTTTAAGCACGCACAATGGGAAAAATTAAGTACTTATCTTCATATTTACATGAATCAAAGTACTTGGTTACTCCATTTATCTATATTTCAAATATCAACGTGTTAACTTATGTAAATAATTCAAACAAGATCTTTCGAGATGAAAAGGAAGTTATCAACATATTGAGTTATCCTTGTCTCCTCTAAGAAGAAGAAGAGGCATTTCAACATCACTAGCTATAGCATCGGTATGTAAAGGTCATTCAACTCTTCCTTATGGAAGGTTCCCTCCACCTAGGAACAATCAACCTCTTGCTAGAATGGTGAGGAACCAAGTGTTTCCTACATTCAATGGAGGAAATTTTCTTCTATTAGCCCAACAGGATCCTATACTTACTACTGCACTCAAAATTATACCCTTTTACATAGGGGAAACTCATATTACTCCTATGGAACATATTCTTGATGTGGCCAGCATTTGCATAGTACATAATGTTATAGAAGAAAACATTACTATCAGAATCCTTGTTACTTCCTTCAAGGAAAAATTACTATTATCCAAAATTCACCCACAGGTAATTTTGATAACATGCATCCGAAAGTTCAAGTCCTGCAAGTAGATTGACTCAAGGAAAAAAATCATGTTTCGGGTCCTCGGCTTCTTTCTAACTCTCATGTCCAAGAAGAAAATCCAACGAGTTAGAAAAAGTGAAAAATTACAAGAAAACAAGCTTGGGGCATAAAAATCATGAAAAACGGCTAAGTCCTAGTCCTCGCAGAACAAATTGGGACATAGGCCATGGGACGCAAAGGACGCGAACCACCTAGATTGGCCAAATGCATGGAACTTTCATCCAGGATAGTTGGGACAAAGGGACGTGGGGACGTGAAAGGCCAAAGGAGCCGAGAGCCAATGAAAGCGTGCCACATGTCTTTGCTTCAAAGAGGGATAAGGGAAGCCGAATCAAAGCGGTTCGGAGGAATTTGTCCAGTGCATTTGGGGACAACCGGCCGTGGGGACGCGAGGGACGTAAAAGCTGGTAGAGCTGCCAAAAATCAGAATGTGACACGTGTCTTCGTGGATCAGAGCGGCAGAGGAGAGGGTAATATTTTTACTTAATGTTTTACTAAGTTTCCAAAGGCGAAGTTTGGAGGATTGGCCGAGCAATAGAAACAGGACACGTGTCCTATGGGGCAGAGAAGTGCGGAGCTCGGGGAGGACTTAGAGAATTTGACAAAGTTTTGGGCCAAAGGATTAAAAGAGAAGGATGACCCGCGCCCGTCCTCCAACCAAATGACGCCACGTGTCCCAAGTGGCGGGGCGCTGGGAACAAATGGAAAATTTTCCATTTTTGATTAAAATGTCAAAATTTCAAAGGGAAACCCGCGAAAAGGTGGAGGAGAGAGAATCGCTTAGGGAACCAGCACCTGACATGTGGCATCCAACCGGAAGAGTGCGGAAATTTTTCAAAAAAATTTCCAAAATGCAAAAAGGTCAAAATTTAAATTTTTTTGCCCGACATCCATTTTCTGGGCTATTTTGCCCTAAAACTTCAGACCCCCATATCTTTTGATCTAAAGCTCGGATTTCCACGTTCTTCATATCATTGGAAAGCTTAATGAACTTCTCTACAGGATTTCATGGTCAATTTTGAATTTTGGTTTAGTTTTAAGAGAGAAAATTTAGAAACGGATCTGGTACGTGTCCATGGCCAGAACTGACATTTCAACGACTAAATTTAATGCAGAATGGGCCGCACTCTCCTCCAATTTGGTCAAAATGATAGGGTATGGGTTTGTAAGGTCCTCCATGCTGATTTAATGCATTTTCAGTCAATGAGGAATGGGCTCCCATGTTTTGTACATTTTCTCTCTCCTAGGCTCGACCCATGCAATGTAAAAGCTAGATTTGGCTCATTTTGGTGAGATTTTTACAAGTTGTTCATATTTTTCTACTCGCCCTCTCTTCTTTTCTTCTCTAGGGTTGAAAATGGAGTTCAAACCTCCTCCCCTTCTCTCGTAATGACATTTTTTCCTTTTACTATTGAAATGATGTTCTATGCAAACTTGAATCAACAAAAACATGTTTTGTGATGCTTCATCCATCCTTGCTCGTTCTTTGCTTGTTTCTCTTCTTGCCTCTCTTCATTGTAGGTATTTGTGCAAGTTTGAATGTTCATTATAGGTCCGGAGCTATGTTCATGGATTTTGGGACATTTTCTATGTGAAATCTATCCTGGGCCTCGTGATGCATGTCCATCCTTCCCATTGCTCACCTCTCCTTGTTCCATGGCGGTTTTGATAGATGTTCAACATTCTCCTTCTCTCGGTGTATCACCGTTTTAGTGTAGGCTTTTGTTTTTTTTTCTCTCTCTCTCTCTCTCTTTCTCCTGGCATGGTTAGATTAGGTTTAGATTAGCTTCCTATTCGCACTAGAATGGCTTAATGTAGTTTAGGAGTAGGAACCAACCTTCTCTCGGAGATTCCTCTCTCATTTTACAAGTCCCACACTTGTAGAGAGGTTTCAATGTTTGTGCAATCACACATTTGGATGCTAGAGTGATCAACCTAGAAATCGATCAACATCCAGGGGTCTTGTGATTTTGTACTAACAATTACTTCAATGGTTTTATGGGTTAGAGGTGGTACTATAACTAGTTGGGATGAGTTGTGGGAGAAGCTATGTAAATAGTTCAAGAAAAAATAGACCATGACCGGGGGTCACTCATGGAACAACTTACTACCATAAAGAGAGATCCTCAAGATTACATGAGTGATTTCAACTTCCAATTCCAAAAGACTTGGAATAGGATTAGGATATCATAAAGCCTTCTCCTAATAATGTATTTTTGTATTATTTACGAGCTTTGAACAACGATATAACAGTTATGATCCAATCTATGGGAGGGACCACACTACCTGATGCCTATGAAGTTACAATAAGGGCCGAGAAATATTTGATCCAAGCAGGGAAAATTACACCCAAACCTCCCATGCCTTTGTTTGCTAAACTTTCAAGTAATCAACCAACCATTGCCCCTATTCCATCAACTTCTAGCCAACCAACTGTGATTGCACTTGTTCCTTCAAACAATTTGGTTGAGGTCAAGTCATTGCTACAAAATTTTGGGAATGAACTCATAGCACTCAAGAGGCAACAATCTCAATATGCTCATCCGTACCAATCACAAAATCAACAATATCAGTCAAATCATCCACCATTTCAAGGGAATAATCGAGTGCAAATTCAATCTGCAAGTTAAGTGACAAACATCAATCCCTAAATTTCAAGAACCCCCCACTTTGTTAGTTCTTCTAGAGATATTGTACTAGTCCAAAATAATCTAGTTCAAGACTATGAATGGTGTTATCCTTGTTCTCAACCTCACAATAAAAATCTTTTCCCAAATGGATTTCTGAGCCAGGAACTTATGGTTTAAAGTGTATCTGCTCCACCAGAGGCAACAAAAATTCATCCACATAGGAAGCATCCGATCAAGCATAGGCTCCTGAGGAAACCACTTTGCTAAATTGGAAAGAGGACGATTTCTACGGTTTGAATATTGATTCTTCATCATTCACAGAAAATACCTACTCCAAAAAGGGAAATGGAATCCCAAGCTTCCAAATTTTATCAAGCATATACTTCATAGCCTCGATCGTAAGTGGTAGTTGGTACATATGTAGGAAAGAAACTGTCAGAATCATAACCTATCTAGGCTATGAGGAAAGAAGGATATTAGGACATCACAAGTACCCAACAAACACTTTCCAAAAGAGGATTCTAACGCCCAAAGAAATATCAAGCAAAGTAGGAGCAATTCCCTTCAGTATTGTAGAACAGATGAATAAGACCAACTTGAGTGTTACCATGTGGGATACACTCTCAATTCCTTCTCAAAGAAACTTTTCACAATAGGCTCTAAAAATTTTGGTACAACCAACTGATTATTAGGTCATGGAGTAGTAATTTCTACAAGTTTATATCAGTTGGAAGGGAAAATTATTGTTAAGACAAAAAACCACCACCATTCTACATTTCCTTGATCATTGGTGATCATTTGGTACTTAATTGCATAATTGATTCTATTTCTAGTAGCTCATTCATGCCCAAGAAAATTGTAGATGTGTTTGGAATCCAACACACACCAATCTCTAGAGGAGTTGTTTAGTTGGATGGAACAATGGTACAGACCATTGGAATCATCAAAGGACTTCAAATTACTATTCATGCATGCCCCAGTTTTTCATTCACACAAGACATATCGGTCATCGATCTTCCTCCTCTTTTCTCCATTTTCCTATCACGAGATTTCACTGCCAAAATGGGTGGTTACCTATCAGCTAACTGGTCACATATGATTCTCAAGACTTGGTATGGAACCAAGGTGACTATAAGGGAAGAACCAATTTTCATAATCATGTGGAGCCCCATACCACTAGTCTGATAAATGGGAATTACACCATTCATGATTCGAAGAAGAAGATGTTGATCACAAACCAACCACTCTTATAGAAGAAGTCCCAAACATTGTTCTGGATGAGGTAAGTATAAATCATCAGTATGACCCATATGTTGAAGCATTAGTGGAAGAAGAATCTAATATGTTGTTTTTAGAAGAGATGGGATTGGGTACATATTGTATTCATGAAGAGGATGTGATCATACCACAACTCGTCAAGCCCCAAAATAGCTCTGAAGGACTTTGGCAACTATTTTTGATGGCTCAAGGAGTAAAAATGGAGCAGGTGCTGGTGTCATGATGATTTCTCCAGAAGGAAGTAAATATTTTTCATCCTTTTGATTATAGTTTAGCTGCACTAATAACATTGCTGAGTATGAGGCTTTGGTACAAGGAATTCAACTAGCCCTAAAAGGGGTATCAAATCCTTGACTATTTTTAGAGATAGTGAGTTGATAGTGCATCAGGTAAGAGCTCACAGTGCATCAAAAAATGATCTATTGAGATCTTATAAAAACAAAGTATGGAGTTTGATTGAAGATTTCGAAGCTTTTGGGATTCACAACCAAGATGCAGATAGACTTGCAACTATCGGCTCATAGTATGACATTCCTACTAATGTAATGAAGGATTACAATCTGTTAAGATGGTTGTTTATCCAAAAATTCTTGATAATGTAGGAATTTGGCAGGTTTTTGATAGTGATGAGTAGATCATTCTTTTCTTGTAGGAAGAAGCAGAGTTTTCTGCAAAAAATCAAGCTAAGTTAAAAGAAGCATACGGTGACCAAATCATTCAATTAAAAAGTAACAAATTACCAAAGGGTCTGGTCACTCTTGAGTCCATTTTTAATTCAGATGATCAAGTTAGAAGGCATAATTCTAATATGGTAATCAAAGAGGATGATTTTGAAGAAGTTGAGGTAGTAAATGAAAATGTTCTAAAGATCAGAAAAGTGTGTACCCAGAGGAGAAAGAGGATTTCATCAAAATTTGTCAAGAATATAATGATGTTTTTGCATGGAGTTATAGAGATCTGTGTGGTTTTGATCTAGGTTTGGCACAACATACCATCAAACTTGATCCTAGTTCCAAACCAGTCCATCAGAAATAGAGGTTAGTTAATCCCAAAATTGAGCCACTGATGAGAAAGGATCTGACCAAGCTTGTTGAGGCTTGCATCATTTTCCCAATCAAGCATTCCTCTTGGGTAGCAAATCTAGTTCCTATAAGAAAGAAGAATGGAGAAATTTGGTTATGTGTAGACTTCAGGATTTGAATTGCACTTCTTTAAAAGACCATTATCCTCTTCCATCAATGGAGAAGATTCTTCAAATGGTGGCTAGAGCACAAGGTTCTCCTTGCTCAATGGATATTTGGGTTATAATCAAATTCTAGATCAAATAATCTGATCAATTCAAAATGGATTTCACTACCAAGTGGGGCACATATGCCTATAATAAAATGCCATTTGGGTTATCTAATGTTGGTGCTACCTTCCAAAGGGCCATGGACATGGCTTTCCAGGGACTAATCAATGATATTATCCTAGTGTACTTGGATGATATAATAATGTATTCCAAACATGCAGAGGATCACATGGCTCATTTGAGGAAAGTATTCAAGAGGTGCAGGGAGTTCGGAGTTTCTTTAAATCCCAAGAAATGTATTTTCACTATACAAGAAGGTAAGTTGTTAGGGCATGTGGTATCCACTCGAAGGAATTTCCATTGATTTGGCTAGAATACACTTGATATTCTCTTCCAAGTCATAAGAAAGGACTTCAGAGTTTTCTTGGAACAATAAATTTTGTGTGGAGATTCATCCCTTAGTTTGCAGCCCTAGCCAAACCATTAACAACCATGTTGAAGAAAAATATACCTTTCTCATGGACAAAGGAAGGGAAGGAGAGTTTTGAAGCCATTAAGGAAGCCATTTCTCAAGCACCTACATTGGTGAATCCAAGGTTTGACAAGGATTTCATTCTCTATGCCTTTTTCGGTCAAGAAAGTATTTATGGGATTCTCACTCAACAAAATAATGAATCAATGGAACAACCAATTTCCTTCTTTAGTCAATCCCTAAAATGAGAAACAAGTTTTTGTTGTTATTCAGGCTTTGAAGAAATTTAGACACATGTTGTCCAATAACAAGATACATTTGATGGTGTCTCATCCCGAAGTTAAATATTTTTTCTAAATAAATATGTGAATGAGAAACATGTCGGATGGGTCACTAAAGTGATGGAATATGATGTACACATTAAGGTCACTAAGCTCATCAAGGGTAAAGGTTTATGTCAACAATTAGCTGTAGATTTGGAGTCAAAGGTAGAAGAAGACACAATGCTCCTTAATGAACCTCAAGATGATAATCAGATTGATTGGCTATCAAAGATGAATTTTTTTCTCCTTTTAGGAGAATACCCTGCAAGCATGGACAAAGTTCAAAGATGAAGTTTCCATCTTTAGTATATTCCTTACATTATGGTGGATAATGTTCTCTTTCGAAGGGATTTGAATGGTGTTCTTCTTGGTGCATAGGACCAGAATAGGTAAATAAGGTACTAGAATAATTTCACAATGGTCTATTAGGAGGGCATTACTTTACACGCACAACTGCTACAAAGATCATGAGAGTCGGTTACTATTGGCCGGATTTATTCAAAGATACCCATTTTTGGGTAAGGAAATGCAAGGAATGTGCTTTCTTCATAGGAAAGCAGAGATTGGCAACCCTGCCTCTTCACCCAATTCAGGTCGACCAACCCTTTGTCTAGTGGGGGTTGGATTTCATCGGGATGATTAATCCTCCATCAAGTGATGGACACAAATGGGTCCTCACCACGACGGATTACTTCACTCGTTGGATAGAAGCCATGGCACTTAAAGAGGGAAATGAAAAGGTTGTCCTTGATTTTCTGGAGGGAATAATGACACATTTTGGTGTCCCATTTATAGTAATTTTGGACAATACAATGGCATTTCTTGGTTTGAAATTAACCGAATGGGCCGTCAAGAATGGGGTTTATCTCAAAACTTCATCCAATTATTACCCATAGGGGAATGGATTAGCTGAGTCCAATAACAAGAATCTCATATAGATCATCAAGCATATAATGGAAACCAATAGAAGAACTTGGCACACTTATCTCAAAACCACCCTATGGGAAGATTAGATCGCACCAAAAATAGCTATTGGGAATTCACCTTTTATGCTAGTATATGGAAGGAAGAAAAACTCCCGCTATCTCTAGAGTTGCCTTCTTTGGAATTGGCACATCAACTGGAACTTATGGAAAATGATTCAATGACAATTAGGTACTCCGAACTGATGGAGCTAGAAGAAACAAGGAACAAGGAAATGAAGACTCTAGAACAACACCAATCTCAAGTTAAAATATATTTTGACAAAAAGGCATCCAATAAGGAGTTCCATGAAGGATATTTGGTTCTCAAATGGGATGATGGCAGGGACAAGCACACCATATATCATCACAAGTTGTAAGGAAGAAAATTTGTTTTTCTTATCTAGACTCAATGGAGAAGAATTTCCCATTCATGTGAATGGGATTCATCTCAAATATTTCTTTTGAGAATTTTGTGTGTACAATGTTTGTTTTGTTCATTTCCTCCAAGTGCTTCACACATTATTTTGTTTTCTTTTTTGTTTCTTTTTCATTTTGTTTTTTTTTTGTTTTGGTGTGTGCTCTGAATATATTTCTTTTTAAGACTCTTTTTCCCAATGGATTGTATAAGGCTACTGGCCTAATTCTTAGCAGAAAGCATTCCTGGATGTTGCCAAAAATGTTAACCTTTAAGTTACCTTTAACAGAGGGTAGTTTTAAAAAATTCTACCATTCTCAGTGAAATTTCTTGCCTAAGTTTTTCGGGGAATCGGGAGTTTTCCAAAGTATAAAATTTTAGACTTCAGAATGCAAAGGTTCTCTTCCTTTGGGTTTTTTGTTATATACAAGTAAAAAAATTCTTAAAGTTTCAAAGTTTGAAATCCTGAAGTTCTAAAATTTCAAAACTTCGGGCTTTTAGGTTTCGGAGTTCTCTTTGACATTTTCGATCATTTTTGTGTTTTGGTTCGAACTCCAAAGTCTAAAGTTATGAAATTTCAGAACTTCAAGTTTTTGGGTTTGGAGTCTCACTTTACACCTGGGGCTATTTTTGTTCCTGAGTTTTGAATTCTAAAATCCTAAAGTTCCAAAATTTCATAACTTTGGTCTTTCGGGTTTCGGACTTCGGGTTTCACATTAGAATGGTCACACTTGCATTTCAGATTTTGGACTCTCTCGCATAACATTTAATTCTCAACCACCCCACACATGTGTCGATTTCAAGCATTAATTTTAGGTTTACCTATATAAACTTGGATTTTCACCCATCATTTTCACCTGAATTTCACTCTGACACCTTGATTTTTACCGCACCATATCATAATTTTTAGGCATCACTTTCAAGGTAATTTTTAGGTTTTCTTTAATCTTTTTTGTTTAGATTTCCATGGTTTTGTTTGTTGTTCCTTTCCATTCTTTTTCTTCTTGCTTAAACATGGAAGCCACTGCTGATTCGTTGTTCATTTTTGTTCATTTCAAACATGTTGTTTGGTCTTTCATTCAATCTTGTGAGCTTCAAATCATGCATGCATTGAGATTCATCGAACCCAAGGATTTTGTAAAACCTCATTTCAAATCTTTAAAATCTTTATATTTTTAAATTGGTGTGCTTTTGTTGGTGTGATTTTTTTGTGTTTTTGCGGTTCGAGTGTTTTGGAAGTTTACATTTTAGAGGTATGCTTTTCGATATTTCAGAACTGTGCTTTTTGAACTGAGAGGAGTTTGATTTCGGAGTTCATTTTTAGAGTTAGCATCATTTTGAACCTTTGGAATTGGTTGCTTTTCAAACCTTTAGAACTTGTTCCTTTTCAAATTTTTGAGGTGTGCTTTTCAGTTTTGAACCGAGTAGAGTTCATATTTTTAGAGTTTCAGAATCTTTTTGAAATTAGATTGTTTTTAGATATTTTGTTTTTGGAATTCGATGTTTTGGATCCTTCAAAATTGTTTCTATAAAATTTTAAGGTTTTATTAGGTTCGAACCCCAAATTGATGTCAAATTATTCATCAAAAGGGAAGGAAAAGATGAATTATACCTTCTTAGGAGTTTCCCCTCATACATGTTTGTCCTCAGATTTGGGAAACATTGGAGACACGGACTTGGGACTATTGGATATGCCAAAATTCTGGGAAAGACTAAAAGCCCCTAATAAAAAATCTTAGATGCAAGCCATATTTGATAGTGGGCTTGCTCTCGCTGGTGGTTTTCCTTCATACATGCATTGCCCGAGTTTATCTTGGTCAGTAACAAGTAACTTCAATATGGCCTCTAAATTAGTAGAGGATGATGATGGTAAAGTTTTGATTAGGCTAGACATCATTTTTTTCAAAGACTTATTCAAACTTCCATATGTCAAGGAATATGCAAAAATTTCCCCAAAGGATGAAATTGAATACTGGGATACATAATCTGAACTATGCACAAATATTATGAAGAAGAATTATTTGGCCAAGAATGTTACTAAGCTCCCCAAAACATTATTCGCCCAAACTTCATCTAGGAATTGAATGACCTTATTGTTCTTTTGAGAATATTTTCAAGACTTGCTTGAAGAAGAGAATATTAGGAATGGATGTTTCTTTACATTGCTACCATTAAGAAACATAAGGAGTTTATAAGATGGGGAGAACATATTAGTAGTTCAATTTGTTTTCAATTGGGAAATGTCTTGAATTTGAAAAATTCTTCATGACTTCTTTCCTCGTCTATGCAACAACTTCCATGGGAGAATTTAATGGGTTGAATACAAAGGGTGTTAGGATCATTTCATATATTTATGATTTTTATCCTCAACTCACAATGGAAGAAGGAAATAAACATTTCTGCAGAGTTAATGATTCCTTTTTTGTTATCTTCCTTTATCATTTTGATAAGAATTTGTACAATTGCAAAATTTCTTATGAATCTTTCAAGGAGGTAAGGGAATGGGGAGCCATATATCTCTAATTCCCAACATTTACATACATCAGGGTTCCAGGTTTCCTAGGTGCTCCTAATAAATTACCAAGATGCCCAACTGATAAATGGGTCTTGTTAGAATCTGGTTTCATCGAGTTATTGGATTATCATAAGATTCAAAATAAATGACATAAGGCAGGAGTCCAGTTTCCCATTTCAATTAGAAGATACACTTGTTCTAGTATTTACAAGGAAAATAATATCAATGGAAAAATGTCTGAAGTTACTTTGTGAACTTTCCACCTTAGAACTAACTTTTATTATTGGGGAAAATTTAGTGAAACAAGGTTGGACGGTTCCCATGTTCCTTACTTAGAAGATAACTGGATCCACTGTCGAGATGAGGTGATCATTAGGTAGTGTGAGTTTGAAAGGTTAACTCTCTATGAATTTAAACAATATCATATTATAGAAGTTCTGATGAAATTGAAGATGATGATGATGTGTTTGACCCCTTTTATAGGATTGATAACATTGTTAATCAACCATTACCATGGATTGATTGGTATCAAGAAGAATTTTATAATACAAAGGAAAGGGTACGACCCATCTTTTAAAGAACATATGATTGGTTAGCTACCTTGGGAATCTCACCCAAAGGGTTAGACCAACCTATAAGAATAGAAGCCCACCAACCCTAAGTTTTCCTACACCTACAAAAGGTAAGAGGTATACTCAGAAGGCCACTACAACTCCAAGAAATATCTCATTTATTGTTGGTGGTTCTTCTCTTGCAAAACTTTTTACTACCAACATTATGTCTTCTACAGTTCAAGTATCTAAAGTTATTGATGTTAGTGCTTCTCCGATTATATCACAAGGTTTGACACTTTTCTCTTTCACTACCATTATCACCATTCTCTCAGCTCCACTTCCTCCATTGTTATCTACCACTTCTCTACTCATCTCTACTTTTCCATCTCCATCTATGGCCCAAATTTTTCGCATCCCTCCCTATTATTTCAGTTGGAGAGATGATTGTGTCTCCACTTTTCACTCCATTTCTCGCCACTACCATTTCCTTCCATTTCTATTTCCATCCTGTTTCATCCGCTACCAAAGTAATTCTAACTACCGCGCCATCTATCATTACCACCTTCATTTCAATTATTTTACCTAGTGTTATTATTGTACTTAGTGCTCTAAGTTGAACTATGACCATACTACCTTCTTTTGGATCTCTGTTATACCTGAATGGATATATCGCTAGATTCCCAAGCAAAATAAGAAGGTGCCCCTCATAGATGTGATTGATCTGAGTGTGTTAGAACCCACTCAAAAGAGGCAGTCCAAACGGCCAAATATTGTTTCTAACTTATCAATAAGCCAATCAAGAGAAAGGTTCATGGAGATAGCCACCCCCGCTAAAGGAAAAACCAAAGAAACCATTACCGTAGCAGATTATCAAATCTGTAGGTTTTCATTAGGAAAGGCGACATATGAGGGTGTAAAACAAGATGTTCAAGTGGCCCTTGGGAATTTTTTAGAAAATTATGAAAAATATAAGGCTTCTAAGGATGAATTGAAAGCAAAGGTTGAGCAGCTCACTACTCTTTTGAAGAAATTCACATAGCCTACTCCAACCATGGATCCTTCAACTATGACTGCTCTGACTATCTCTTCCCATCTGGATGATATCTCATATCATAAAATTGAGAAGATAGGTTAGAAGGGATGATTAGTGGATGGGTGGATTGAGTTTATGCTCACAAATACTAACCCTTTAATCGAAACAACTATGGAATTATACAATGATTTGCAGATGGAGAAAGTTTCTATTCGGAAGCTAGATGAAATCCTCTCTGAAGATATTAATAATTTGAACCTGAATTTGACTACTTGGGAGGAAATTAGAGATATGAATCCAAATATATTTCTCTATGAGGGTGTAATTGATAATGTATCTAAGTTTTTGAGTATCAAAAGGCCATGGAATTCAGATCTCAGGTGTTGCAGGATTTAATCAAGAAATTGAAGGATAAATGTGTTAAAATAGTGGATGGACTAAATGACATTTCAGAGGAGTTTGATAACATCAACTATAAATTTTTCAATGAAAATATTTATGCTCTTATTATTGATCAGATTAAAGAAATTTTAGTTAAGGAGAATGACGAGGTAACTAAAAATTTCAATATTAATTTAATTTACAAATTAGTTTCATGTTAGAATTTCATAAGCCAACCTGAAAAGGTGGTGAACAAATTGAAAAGGATTTCATTCAAGGTTTTAAGAGAGGTTGACATAGCAGATGTTGTAAATCATTATGCATGTGGGCAGAGGAAGAAGAGATACAAGGAATTATCAAATGTTTCATTGATTACAAGCACCGTTTGGCTATGTGGGAAAAGGATTAGGAGAAACATGAATAAGAAACGAATCTTGTAAGTCCTAGCTAATCCTGGAGGCCATTGTTGGAATGGCTCCAAAGCTCTGAGTTAGTCAAAGTTGTAGGGTTGACTTGGTCAAACCCATGTAACAACTTTTCTATTTTTATGGGAGCTTGTTCCCTTGAACTTAATTGCACTCTATTTTTAGTAACTAGTTAGTTAAAGGTTCGAGATCGAAGAGATTCTTAAATGATTCTTAAATGATAATGGGAACATATTGAGGATCTTGAAGAGATTCTTCAATGATATTTTTAATAGTCCAACTTACTTGACCCTTACCCCTCAAACAGTTAGTTATATTGAGAGAATCACCTTCAATGTTAATAACATCAATATTTAGATCTTTGGCAATTCTAAGCCCCCAAAGTGCAGTGAGGGCTTCCGCGTAGTGGTTGGAGTTAATGCCCATAGGAGTATCATATAATCTAATGACCTTACCATTCTCATCTCTGATGCTTCCAAATCCCTCTGAATTCCCTGGGTTACCTTTAGAGGCCCCATCATAATTTAGCTTCAACCACCCTGATTTTGGAGGATGTCATTTGATATGTTCCCGAGAAATCATCTTGGCCATAGAGGTGTTAATGGAAAAACTATTGAGATCCTACTTCTATAGAAGTCTGCTATCATTATTCATTTGCTGAATTCTTTTATAAGGCCTAAAATTGGTGACATTTTGTCTTATATTGTTTAGAATCCCATTAGAGATCCTATTCATGGAAAGTATTTTATCCTAAAAATGGCTGCATTTCTAGCCTTCCAAATAAACCAGATAACTTGAGGGAAGGAAATAGACCAAATATTTTGAATCACCAAATTTTTGAGGGGAAATGCCATTGTTCCCAAGCTTGGATAATGGTGGAAGGCATGACCCACTGGATCTCCATGAAGCTAAAAAGAAACCCCCATATTGGTGTGACAAAAGGACAATGTAGAAACAGGTGATTTACAAACTCTTCATTATTCTTACAGAGAGTACATTTGTTTGGGATAATCTGATCTCTTTCAATCAAAGCATCCATAGTCAAGGATTTGTTTTGAATGGAAATCCAAAAAAACATGTTAATCTTAGGAGTTAGCTCCTTCATCCAAATTTTATTCTAGTTGAAAGAGGGGGTGAGGAATGGATCTGGTATCCATATTTGACATATTTGAAAGGAAATAAAATTGTATAGATGGAATTATCTGTGTCTATTTTGTTACTTTATGAATGTATGTGTTGTCTTCATGAATATGTGTGAAGGTATGTGTTTACTTTAAAGAGTTGGAACAAGGTAAGTTGTTTTTTGTTTCATATGAAAATCAATTAAGATGAACATATGTGTTGACTATGCCCAAAGTATGGAATGTCAAGTCAGTATGCAAGGTTTCTCAGGTCTAAGATGAATAATTAATTCTTGTGAAATGTCTATGAAGGTGCAAAGTGATAACAAGTTGTGTGAAGGAACGTGAAAACTAGTCATGATTGAAATATATCCTCTATGTACTCTTAAAGGTCTTTCGGGTGTTTCAAGTCAAGTGAAGTATTCCAAGGTATGATAGTCATTTTAATATTGTAAAGAGTTGTCAAACTATAAAAATATGCTTGAAAAAGAGTTGAAAGGAAGGTTGTACTATAGTATAAAACATGAAGAGGATATGAGCAGGTTGAAATGAGTCCATTCAAGTATGAAGATATGGTCATGAGGTTGAAGTGATCTTAAGGGACATCATGATGAATACCAAAAAAATTGATGACTAGGGTTTCTAGAGAAATGTGTATTTTTTTAGGATCAGAATAACAGTCCGAGAACATGTTCTCAGGTCTCAAGATGCTATGAATATAGCTAGATATATTATATGTCTTTTTTTAATGAAAGACGACTCGAAATTCAATAATTATTTTTATGGCATGTTGAAAAGATGGTTTGAGCTATAGGTGTGTTTAATATGATTCAAAGGAAATTGTTTCAATGATTTATAGCTTATATCAGATAGAACTAGTTTGAAATAATGTATCTTACTCATTTGTTAAAGAATGAAAACAAGGCTATAGTATATTGTTACGCATAAAAATGGTAAGTTACATACTTATGAAGTAAGGGGAGATGATCTTATAGCATGTGTGTGAAGAATCAAATAGGAATAATAATGAAGAATTGAAGGTTAGTTGTATGCATTGTTCTAAGGGGAGTTGGTCAATTAACTCAACAAGTTGGTTTGTATATAAATAAAGTAGGGAAATCTAAAGGATTTCTTCAAGACCGAGATATTCATGATGACTTACATCCATGACATGTGAATGAGGTATGAACAATCGTGTTGGATTTGAAAGTTAGTAAATGGTAATATGAATAGAAAGGGAGTCACAAATTATTTTTTCATGAGCTATTATTGATCTTATTGCATTGAGAAGTTTGTCAAGAATAGACTGAAAGAGTGGTTTAGGGTTCATGGATCTAAAAGTTACAAAGGTAATATTGAAGGTAATTTGTGTGTTATCAAGCATGATTTAGGCCTAGATGAATGCTTTTGACAATTTTTAATATAAAATTGAAGGATATTAGTCAAGGGGAGCTGTGAGGAAGCTCATTATAGGTCCATGGATCATTTATTGTTATTGATTGAAGACAAGAAGAGAAAATATAGTTCAAAGGGGAGCTTGTGTACAAGTAAGTAATTGTTTCATTGTGTCTTGTCTTGTGTGTTGTCATTTTTCATGTCTAGTTATAATTTTATCCTTTTTCATAGATGTCAAAGGGGATATTCTCATTAGAAACATGAAAATGAGGTCATATAGGTGTGTTTTGTCTTATAGTTTCCATCAATGTTTCTGAAGGTGGTTTCATCAATGACAAAGGGGGATATTGTTGGTTATTTTGTCTTAGTGTTATCATTGATGTAAAATCCATTAATGGAAAATGGTGTTATGAGGTCATATGAGTCTCTATGAGGTTTTATTCAAAGGTAAAACATGAAGATTGATTAGTAGTGTCATGTTTGGTGAATTCCTTGGTGTTCTGAGCATGGTTCAAAGTGTGAATAGTAAAAGTATAGGTCCTCCAAAGTTGAAATAAGGGTGTTATGAGGTCATTAATGGTCATAGAGGTGTGTTACAGGTGTCTAATTTTTTGTATTGAGTCATCATGGTTATTCCATGTGATGTCATGACTTAGTGATCATTTTAGGCCTATTCCTACTTCTAGAGCATGTATAATGGTATGGAGGTATGATTTTTGGAGCTGATAAGTATTTTTTAATCATGGTAGTAATATGGTGATAGTGTACATGGAATGTATGATGATTTTTAGGTCACTTATCAGAAGTTTGGTGTTGTTTCATGGTCCTTGGTAAGCAAAAATATGAAGACAGGCTATAAAAGCATAGGTAAGTTATTATGGTTGGAGAGTTATAAGAATATTTGATATATATGGTGAGTATGGAAAGTTATAGGATGTTTTCATGATTCTTCATTACAAGTTTCAAGTAAAATTAAAGAAAAATTTTCAAGATACATCATTTTTGGTAAATTTGGGTTTTATAGAGTGAGTTTTAGTGTTGAATGTTGACGTTTTGATACTCATTGTGAATCGTGTGTGATTTACATGGGACCCAGAGGTTTTCAAAGATTTTTTCCACATAGCTAAGAATATTTTCCAAAAATAATGAGGTGGTTTGATCATCAGGTTTTTATGAATGATCATTAAGAAGATAAGTTGCTTTGAAACCCTAGTTAAAACCTAGTTCAAAAGTGACTTGGAGAAATTTTATTGTACTAAGAATTTTTTATTACTTTTGTAAATGTGATTATTTGAGGTTGTATAGGATTATTCTATATTTTCAAACAGGTATGATAGATCTTGTAAAAGTATATGGGTCCCACTCAAACAGGTAAATTTTTGAATATCTTTAGTTTATGGAAAATTACCCCATGAAGGTAGTGAATAAATCAACATTGATTGGATATTGATAGTATTAATAGATTTCCATGATATTTTTAGGTCCTAGTTGAGGTTGTAGAGGGAAAAGTATGCTCTATTTTTGAAGACTTGTTTTTGGGCTTGTAAATTTTGTTTAGAGTTGTTGCATAGATTGTTTTTCTTAGAAGTATTCCACTTAGAGTTGGAATAAAATGTGAGTTTTTCCATAAACTAGATTTAGATATATTTCAATGATACATGGTTTGTTTCTTCACGGACAAAGGTTAGTATTCTGTAGTTGTTTCTTCACGAGACTAATTTTTCCCAAAACTTCTCAACCACTTCCATTTCCCAACACTCCTAAACTATCTTCAAGGCCCATAACTAGGTCTTCTAAATTGATCTGGTTCACCTATCAAATAAAATCATGAAGAAACAAACCATGTATCATTGGAAATATATCTAAATCTAGTTAACAAAACAAAAGGCTAACCCATTGACATTACCCCCCTAGGTATCATTCTAAGACAAGACATTTCAAAAATTCCCCCTCTTGGGTGAATATTTTCAATATTTTACATATTTAGGTACAACCAAAGGTTAGTATTGTGTAGTTGTTTGTTTGAAACCTAAATATGTAAAATATTGAAAATATTCACCCAAGAGGGGGAATTTTGAAATGTCTTGTCTTAGAATGATACCTAGGGGTAATGTCAATGGGTTAGCCTTTGTTTTGTTAACTAGATTTAGATATATTTCAATGATACATGGTTTGTTTCTTCATGATTTTATTTGATAGGTGAACCCGATCTATTTAGAAGACCTAGTTATGGGGCCTTGAATATAGTTTCTGAGTGTTGGGAAATGGAAGTGGTTGAGAAGTTTTGGGAAAAATTAAGAAGTATAATGAGTTTAGGCACGGACAAAGGTTAGTATTGTGTAGTTGTTTGTTTGAAACCTAAATATTTAAAATATTGAAAATATTCACCCAAGTAGGGGAATTTTTGAAATGTCTTGTCTTAGAATGATACCTAGGGGTAATGTCAATGGGTTAGCCTTTTGTTTTGTTAACTAGATTTCGATATATTTCCAATGATACATGGTTTGTTTCTTCATGATTTTATTTAATAGGTGAACCAGATCAATTTAGAAGACCTAGTTATGGGGCCTTGAAGATAGTTTAGGAGTGTTGGGAAATGGAAGTGGTTGAGAAGTTTTGGGAAAAATAAGAAGTATAATGAGTTTAGAGGTGTAGTTGTTTGTTTGAAACCTAAATATGTAAAATATTGAAAATATTCACCCAAAGTAGGGGAATTTTTGAAATGTCTTGTCTTAGAATGATACCTAGGGGGTAATGTCAATGGGTTAGCCTTTTGTTTTTTTAACTAGATTTAGATATATTTCCAATGATACATGGTTTGTTTCTTCATGATTTTATTTGATAGGTGAACATGATTTTATTTGTTAAGGTATTTTGGTGGGGCTCTAAGACCGAGAGATCCGATGGCATGGACAAAGGTTAGTATTGTATAGTTGTTTGTTTGAAACCTAAATATGTAAAATATTGAAAATATTCACCCAAGTAGGGGGAATTTTTGAAATTTCTTGTCTTAGAATGATACCTAGGGGTAATGTCAATGGGTTAGCCTTTTGTTTTGTTAACTAGATTTAGATATATTTCCAATGATACATGGTTTGTTTCTTCATGATTTTATTTGATAGGTGAACCAGATAAATTTAGAAGACCTAGTTATGGGGCCTTGAAGATAGTTTAGGAGTGTTGGAGAGAGAGAGAGAGAGTGTGTGTGTGTGTGACTGACTACCAACTATCCTTGGTTAGGTGACTCAGCCGAGATAGACTTATTACATCGAGCTGGGATATGGAGGATCGCATGGGTGCCACACATTACACCTAGTAGACATATAATTTTCATCCTCTTTTCTTAATCGAGATACAGATCGGAACACTTTCTCGGTTTCGGTGTGCAGAGGATGTAGATCGAGGCGAAGACGGGTTTATGGAAACTACTATTTTGAGTAGGAAATGAGACTACTTGATAAAGTTATGAAGAAATTGATTGGTGCAAGGTAATGTGTGAGAATGGGTGATTATTTTGTGATATATTTGGCATGTTTGAGGCTTTTAAAGGCTTGAATAATCATGGTAATGAGTTTGGATGCCTTTGATGAGCCAAGTGATGGGCTTTTGATCCATTTTTGGTTGATCTAGTTGTCTTGGTGCGTGTATGACATACATGGGTTGATTTTATGAATGTGTATGAGTTTTAATTATTTTTTTAAGTTGTATTGGTTGATATCCTTGGTATGGACTAGCCTATGTTGTGTTTTTGAGTTGAGAAACATATAAAGTGAGTGTTTTGGTTCAAAATTGAACTAGTTGTGAATTGAGGGAAAAACACAACCTAGGTGAAAGAGACAAAACGAATCAAGGAATCAAGAGAGAGCTCATGATTTTTTTGGAAATATGAATAAGGTTCAAGAGTATGAGTGTAAGGATTTGTATCAAAAATCAGTCCATGGAAGAAGAAGAATAGAGTGAGTTAAAGGAGAGAGAAGTTGATGAGGTTTTGATGCATTTATGAGTTGAACTTGGATCACAACACGTTGTAGGATCAACATATTTTTATTGATCATACTTCTAAAAAATATCTTATGATGAGTCATATTCATATGAGTCTCTTGGTGTGGGTAATATCAACAAGGGTTTAGGGGTAGATGCTCCTTATGGGGTTTATGCCTCACTAAAGAAATATCTTGTGATGTTTAATATTCACTTTAGTCATTGCTTTGTGTAATATAAGAAATGATTTTCAGTTTGTTTTCTTCCCCATGATGGTTTCCCACTTACATATTGTGTCTATGTGTTCTCTCTCATGTGTTATGTTCATTTGAATGTATGGTGCACACCTAATAATCTCTTATTAAATGTATATGATTGAATGGATGTTAATGGATGTTGTAAATAATGGTAAATGAAGTAAGAAATTTGTAGGATTATTTCACCCCCTCTCATTCCATTTTGCTTCCAACAGAGAGGAAACTAAAAAGGGTCTGCATAGATCGGTATGTATGACCTTGAGATGGTTCTTAACATGAAAGGTACATGGATTGAATGGATCCCGATGTTTTTTCTCTTTGGACATCCATAACATAGGTAATGAATGGAAGAGTAGAGGAATTAATCATATTGTATACTCAAAACTCGAGCTAATAGACAGTGTCTAGTAGAAAGGTTCTCATATGGATAATTCAATATTGTAGTAGACTCCACCATGGGGGTAGATAAAAAAATACATAGGATGAAAGCGCATACGGTGAAAATAAACAATTCTTCAAAAATCTCTAGCAAATATCACACCTTCTCGTGAGATCAAACATGATTTTATGCCTTTCTAGACCATGAACTCCACCTTGAGCTTTTGATTCAAGAGATGAGAGACACATAGGAGATTTATGATCAAGCCGAATATAGATCACCATTGTGAGATTTATGGTAGGGTGTAGGAATAAAATAAACAATAGCCAAGGTGGGCACCGGCTGATGTGGTCCTCTAAGAATTGACATTCCAGTCTATATCATGGCCCCGACGGCCCACGGGTCGTACTCGACTCCCCTATGATAGGGAATGATTCTCTCATATATCGAGCTCATCACTAGTATGGGATGGATCAATGATTTTCCCTATAACCTCACCACCTAGTACAAATCATGGTATGTGGTCCCTAATATATCTTCCCCCAAACATAAGTCTACCCATACTATTCAATCGACATAATAATTTGGGCCCAATAATAGAATTAATTATCCCCGCCCTTATCTCCTATCAACCGCGAAGCCAAAATACCCATGATGGCCTTGTAGAGTGTAGGGATAGGAGTGGTGGATATAGAAAGGAGCCTCATACCCTATTTGGTGCCTGGTGACACCCCATCATCCCCCATATAAGTGGTCCAATACCTAACTGGATGTATATCCTATAGTCTCAAGAGTCAAACGTCTCCCAAATATAAGAACTCGAGTATCCTGTACACATCCTCAAGAGTGATGATCCACTCTCCTCTCGACACCTAGAAACTACAAAGTGTTCCGATATGCATCCGATTAAGAAAAGAGGATGCAAATTATATGGCTACCAGGTGTAATGTGTGGCACCCATGCGATCCTCCATATCCTGAATCGATGCAATAAGTCTATCTCACCTTGATTCAGTTGACCAAGGATAGCTGGTAGCCAGTTACACTCTCTTTCTCTCTCTCGGCTACAAGTGGACGTATTCCTCCTTTTGGGTTCATAAAAAAACAAAAATAGCGAGTTAGTAACATGTTTTAATAGGTAATCTCATCAAACACATTACAAATAAACATAAAATCTAAAAATTGAGCTAAATAGGTCAAATATACTCTCTGCCCCAAAAATAACAAAATTGTCACCCCTGCACAGGACAAAGGTTACATGATCACCACCTTGGTAGGGCATTGATCCTATAACCACTACCCCGCATAAGGTGGCGGTCGTGTCTAGAATATATGTGATTCCCCTTTAACCCTAAAAACTTGTAAAATGTCAAAAATAGCTCTTTTTTAATAAAACAAAAGGCTAACCCACCGACATTACCCCCTCAGGATCATTCTAAGACAAGAAATTTCAAAAATACCCCTGCTAGGGGAATATTTTCAATATTTTACATATTTGGGTTTCAAAAACAACTACAAAATTCTAACCTTTGTCCGTGCCTTTGGATATCTTGGTCTTGGAGCCATGATCACCTCGTCACACCGATGGTTTTAACTACACTCTCATTTGAAATGGTCACCTTGGGCCTAAAGCTCAAAAATCACTATTAGAATATGTGCAAATGAATTAGAAAATGAGTTTATATATATAGGCTTTGTTTTAACTTCATTTTGAAGTGTATGTTCCCACAAGGTGGAGCATTGACATGTAGTATATCTGTCCCCACACAAATGGTATGTCCTCTTGTTATTTTAATTTAGTGTTTATTTATCAATATAATATATGTATGTACTTGAGTCTTGATTTTTTCTTATAGGTGATGAGAGCTTTGATGGTGGCATGTCGACACATGTGCATGTTAGGTATAGATTCTAACTCCCCATTTTGGGAACGCCATACTCGGACTCTACGTTTTATGAATCTTCATGGTTAAAATGCTTCTTCGAGGGAGAAATATGTACACATCCAAATTTGCGCATGCTACATTGTTGGAAAATAGTTAAATAAGGTCCCCAATGATGATTCATGTATTTTACAAAGGTGTTCAAGCTCCTAAACCCCCTTGCAACTTATATTTATATCCTACTTTTCCTTACTTAGCCATGTATCACTTTTCTGTAGCTTCCCGCTTCATTTTAGCTTAGTTATGACTTTTAGTGTCAAAACTATTGTCATGCCTGGGTGATGGTTTTGTAATCGCTGCTTGCTGGCAGGAGGTGGCGATTTGTAACCACCACCATGTGTAGGGAAGCGGTCTTGTGTGGTTTTTCCAAAATTTTCCAACGTCAATTAAGACACGTGTTGCGCCACTCAATTTCACTTTTAGCGCACATTTTTGAACTGTTTTAGCTGATTTCTAGCCTAACTGCCTTGTGGAATTCTCTTCTTCACTTCTCATTTATAATTGATCATAATTTATTGTTATAACTACCCCTTCATTGTTGATGTGTCACCTCATGGATGCCAAGTGTGATTGTGCACATCCTAATCAACATTATATAAATTAATCACTTTTTTCTCAAACAAAGGGTGGAGATCATTTTGTGTATTCTTGTATTACTAAGCTACCCCATTCTTGCTAGAAATTACATAGCTAAGCTCTATTTACTTATGCTATCTCTCTTCCACTTGCATTGTTACCATATTTCCATTCAAGATTCCATTTCTCCAGACCTTCTCACTCTTTGCTTCTATTGCATTCCCAATCCATTGGACTCATGTGAATATAAGAGATAGAAAATAAAAGATGAGGGGACACATAACAACACAATTGGATTTTCCATTACTCTATATTTTTAGGTTGGGGTTGATATTGATTTCTTGATTTCTTCATGTTATTGATTCTAAATCGTACACATACATTTATATCAAATAGAGTAGAAAAGAATCATTTCCAATATTACAATCATTCAATATGTATAGTAGATCAATTTATATAGGAAATACTCCATAGAAATCTTCTTTACTCTTGTCGAGGAAGTTGGAGGGAAGGAAAAATTCTAAGAAGCTCTTATCTCTTCCCATGCTTTGGAGGAAGAATATAAGTTAGATTTACATCCATAGTTTAGTGAAGATTTCATTATTTAAAATAGAATAGAGTTCTTCTGCACAAGTGAACAACTAGAATTGATTATTCATTTGTTTTAGGATTTATTAATTAGAGTAGAAGCCTTTATTTCCTCATAATTCCATAAAAGAACAAAAATATTTATTTTATTAGAGTAGCAACTTTGTATTGTTTTATTGCATTTATATCTTGAAAAATACCAAAAACATAGAATAGTTTCAATTCAAGTAGATTAGTCATTATTTTCTTAATCAATTATATCTTTGCAATACATGACCATCAACGGTCCTCAACAAGAACATACATATGGAAGTGATCCACAGGTACCACAACTAAATGGTCCCGAGTTAATTATGGATATAGATACGGGACTCTGTCTTCTTGTCCTCAGAACACCGACTTGATACACTAAGAAGATTCAATAATTAAACATCTTAAACATTGTGGCTGATAAGGCCTATGAGTTTTGGACTACCTCTAGCAGTAGGTTTTAGATATATACATGACCATACAGGGACCTTAATAGCCAAGGACATATGATAGCAATCCTAGGGTCACCCAACAAAACACGCCTGAGTTACTCACAGATATTGATACAAGTTTGTGCACTTTGGTTTTCCATACATCACCATTACCACCTAACATCATATCACAATTGAACATTCCGAAAGGAAACTCATCAATCCCTCTCATTTTAGACTACTCTTGCCAACCGAATCTAGATTTCGTGAAGCCACATCTTTCTTGATCATTCCATGACCCTGTCTGGACATATTTACAAGGCTCTCATTAGTTTTCCACGAATCCCACAACTGGTAGAAAGGATCTCTGTAGAGCTTGATATTGACTTGGAGTCTCCATGTAGCTATTATTTTGAATTAATCTATCATACCATTTTAGGTTAAAATGGTTTTCCCTTGCACTTGACAAGAAGATCCCATTATAGTGCGTCGAGGACATTGTTTTACCTTGGCAACTTTCCCATCTCATTTACACACACTTTCCTTCAGGTATTACATTCCTATATCACTTAGACATCCACATTTCCACATCAACTGCCTTGGCATGACCTCAAGGATTTGAGTACGGTTGAAGGTCATGTACCAATTTTCATCCGTACAAATTGGTGAACCCGACGTGAAGAGCTAGTCTCTTTTTGTTTCCACTTCTTTTCATCCATCTTCTCCTTCTCCCATTATTCTGCGAGTATTCATATACCCCCTGAATATTTTGGGACAAGATAGATACGACAGACCCATTTTGGGTCTTAAAGCATATTACTACCAAATGCACAGAAATAATAGTCACCCTTTGATCCAAAACTAGGTGAAGTGCATTTTCACTTTTTAACATTTCCAAGGATCTAAGGAACTCAACATCAATTTTATGGCTCTAAAACTCTAAAATGATTAATTCCTTTATAAACATGCACCTCAATCTAATTTTCAATCACAACACTGAAATGTGCATTTATGGATTATGGATACTGAATTAGAAACTTAAAACCATTCTTTCTATTTTTAATGAGGATTGCTTAACAAAATTAATAAAAATCCTTAAATTAATTTTATCTAATCAAAATCTTCATCAAAAATTGAAATAAAATCCACAACACAAGATTGTTAACGGAGTTCACCCGAAGGCTACGTCTTCTAGATTCACATAATTGTGAATCGATCTATTATTGCCCAAATAAGTACAATTAACCATAATGACAAATAGACCATTATACCTATAAATGAGTTGATCTAAGACTCATGGAACTCGAATAATACCAAAAACTACTCCTAAGTTGATCTCGTGACTCTTATAGTTCTTCCCACAGAGTGATCCCCTTACAAATTCAACCAAAAACTTCCTACAACTAGAGATTTAAAAACACTACATTGAAAAAAATTACATATCTAAATTCTTCATGAAATTATGAGAAACTTTCATTTTTACATCATGATGAAATTCGGCCTCTAAGGGCCTCAAATCCAAGGTTGAATGCATGTTATTCCTTCTAGTCCATATATAGACACGAAAATCTATCTCCTCAAATATGTGCGAGCTCATTTTTTCATTCCACCAAGTAGCTTGGGTGAGTCAGTGGGTCGCATCCTTTTTATTTTTTGGGTCTTGGGTTCAAGCCCCCCCTCATCACCTTTTATGTCAGGGCTTGGTTTTACAAAAGTGGGAAGATATCCCTCATGGAGAAGGGTATTGTTGGCTTGGTAGTTTATATTTGGCAAGACAACCCATTCCAACTGTGGTTATGTCCAGACATTGGATTTTTCCACCTCATTTAGCTATGGATAGCCCGTTGTTACTCCACTATGAATTTCAAGTTGTGTAGTGTTGACCATGTACATTGAGGGGTATTCGTTATGCCTTAGTCGATGTGGAACCTACGCATTGCATATCACACAATTTTGGGTATGCACTTGATTTGGACTGCCTATTGGTCGAGTCATTGTTGAGCTATCCCATGTAATGCTATCACAAAAAATTGATTAGATAATAACACCCAATTAAGCTATTATTCAATTGTCACTTTATGATACGACCAATTACTTAAGTTATAATTCCATAAAAATAGCTCAGTATAATAGACATCTAAATTGCCCCTAATTAGGCTAGTGTCCACTGTCTATTTGAAACTGTAAAAATGCAAATATTCACTATCCAGTATAGTTAGACCATCAACACCAAAATATCTATAGTCACAAAACTGAATCCACGTGAATCTGCGCAAAAACCACTGTAATGCCATCACAAACAATAAGTCGATAAAAACATCCATCTAAAATGGATGCGAGTGTTCAACTGACATCTTGTGATTATGTCGATTATCATTGCAAATATTCACTATCCAGAATAATTAAACCATCAACACCCAAAAATGGCTATAGTCAAAATTTGAATCAACGTGAATATGTAAATTCTATCCATACACACTAAACTGTAAAAGGATAGATCAAATTGTAATTGTGCTTACCCAAAATAGTGAACTGCCATTGCTGCAAATGATCACTGAGGCATACCTACACACCAGTTTGTTAGTGTAAATAATGTACACTTCAATTATAACTACACAAAGTAGTCACAAATAAATACCCTAAAAATAAGGGTAGTCATGAATGTGCAATTACCCTATGAAGACATAGTTGATTTGTATATTATCTACAAAATAAAAAAGGTGTCAACAGACTTGCACAATGACATTTAACAACAGTACTCAAAATGCATTCCAAAAATAGACATCATTCACCACATGCCCACTAAAACTGCATAACTGCTGCTAAAAATAGAAAATGGTATATTTCCATCCTTTAAAAAGTAAGAAGTTAAATTTGAGCATTTTAAACCTATCTCCCAGATCCTCTTACAGGTGACCCCAATTTCCAATTCAAGTAATTAAAAAATATGTGAATTATTCCTTCATCATACACTAGAAATCCACAAAATTACCCTGAGAATTTTGCATTGTTGAAAGCATGCAAAACAAAACTATCCACTCACATGAGCCTACATTCTTCGTATCAAAACTGAACGGACTCATAAGTGATTCAACAATGGATAGAGGTTGATTTAAAAACATTGTGGTTCAAAAATTCCTTTACCTTGAATCCAACTTGTCTTACCATATTCTAGAATGGTTTGTTGGACAAACTTTCGACGATTGAAACCGATGCCTCATCGACAAATATGAAACTACTTGTAGTACAACTATACATGTTCAACCACTAAACTCAATTACACCAACTAAAGCAATCATTGTTAATCAGATTAAAATTGGAAGCAACATATCGAGCTAAAACCAGATCTGATACTAAACTTGATCTCGAAAATGGGTGAAGTAAATTTTCACTTTTAACATTTCCAAGGATCTAAGGAACTCAACATCAATTATATGGCTCTAAAACTCCAAAACTAAAAATCCCTTTATAAACATGCACCTCAATCTGATTTTTAATCACAACACCAAAATGTGTATTTGTGGATTATGGATACTGAATTAGAAACTTAAATCCATTCTTTTTGTTTTTAATGAGGATTTCTTAACCAAATTAATAAAATTCTTAAATTAATTTTATCTGATCAAAAGTTTCATCCAAAAACTAAAATAAAATCCACAACACAATATTGTTAATGGAGTTCACCCGAAGGCTATGTCTCCAGATTCACATAATTGTGAATCTATCTATTATTTCATAAATAAGTACAATTAACTCTTCCATAATGAAAAACAAACCATTATACCTGTAAATGAGCTGATCTAAGACTCATGGAACTCTGAACAATACCAGAAACTACTCCTAAGTCAATCTGTGACTCTTATAGTTCTTCCATAGAGTGATCCCCTTACAAATTCAACCAAAAATCCTACAACTAGAGATTTAAAAACACTACATGGAAAGAAATTACATATCTAGAATCCTCATGAAATTATGAGAAACTTTCATTTTTACACCATGATGAAATTCGGCCTCTAAGGGCCTCAAATCCAAGCTTGAATGCCTCGCTACTCCTTGTGGTCCCATAAACATACCCGAAACTCTATCTCCTCAAATACGTGCAAGCTCATTTTTTCATTCCACCAAGCAACTTGGGTGAGTCGGTTGGCCGCATCCTTTTTATTTTCTGGGTCTTGGGTTCAAGCCCCCTCATCACCTTTTATGTCGGGGCTTGGTTTTACAAAAGTGGGAAGATATCCCATAGGGAGTGGGGTATTGTTGGCTTGGCAGTTTATATCCCGAAATACTACCCATTCCAACAAAGTGGCTACATCCACACATTGGATTTTTCCTCCCCATTCGGTTATGGATAGCCTGTTATTTATCCACTATGAACACCAATCTTTGCGGTGTTAAGCTGCGTGTATTGAGGGGTATTCATTGTGCCTTGGTTGATATAGTATCTATGCATTGCATATCACCCAAACTGTTGAGTTGGTGTTTGATTTAGACTACCTACTAACCGAGTCATTATTGATCCATCGAATAATGTGGGTCATTTGATTCATGTGGATGTTGTGATGGTCTAAGCGTTGAGCTATGTGGACAATTAGCGAGTCATTAGAATATACTATAGATCCACTTCACAATTTAAACCGCCCAATTCATATGGTAATAGATTAGGCCAATCAATATAGATACAAGCCCAAACAATATGGTCAAACCAATAGCCAAATAGGTAAGGCCAATCAATGTGGAGTGTAATGTGATCAACTCGGTGGGGAGTTGATCACCCCACCGAGCTAAAATATAGCTCTCTGAGCTGATTCAATCTTGCAATGCACAATATGAACTCTCCATTACAATAATCCCACATGGGCAATGCTAGAGAATAAATGGCATATAAAATCATAAAAACAATAATAGCAATGTGAATAAAAAGGTGGTAAAGGCACCCGTCCTATAAAAGATTTTTCCGAACATGGTCAAGACCCTAAGTGAGAAAAAAGTGGGGCCCCTAAAATTTTTAACCATTTGTCGAAGACCGGATGTCAAATAATTTTTTTTTAACCTTTTGCATCATTTTCCAAAACTACCACGTGTCAACGCGTAATTCACCAGTTGACTAACTTTGACCATTTTCAAACCAAATCTTTGACTTGCGATAACTTATGCACCTAGAATCCATTTTTGGAGTTCTACATACCATTGGAAAGGTCTCAGAACACTCTATAGTGTGGTAATTTTTAGGGAGGTTTAGGAAAATTAAAACACCCAAAAAATCCTCTAGATCACCCTCACTATTAGCATGGGTTGATAAATATTCAACTCATCTCCCTGTGTCTCAAACTCCTCATCCTCAAGGGAACAATAATGGCTCCTTGGCCAGGAATGAGGAAATTGACCAAATTACGCAAACACAACAACCTGAACCTTCAAGTTCTAATAATATGAAATTTATTAGAGAGTTAGGCTCATCTCCTCATGTTTTGTTTAGACTGCAAATTAGTATGCAATTTGATCAACTCCCATTACTAAATGAGGATTATTTAGCATGTTACTCCCAAAGCGAGAAATGCTTCCAAAACATGGATAGGATGCAAGGACATAGTGATGTATTACTTCAGAATAACACCTCTACCCCTCTCACAACAGAAAACATTCCTAATGAGGGGTGGCAAAACAATGAACAATTCATAGTAGGATATCACACTCCTTTTCCACCTAACAAAATTCAACAACGTATGCTAAAACAAAATACCATGCCATCACTAGGTGAGGTCATCTCGACATTGGTGGACAAGGTTAGAGAATCGGAACTTTCCCAAGCTACTCATGCTTCATATTTTTTTGGGAAAGAAAATATTATTCATCAACTGCATACTTATGGCCAAATGAAAATTGCACCAAATCCTCTCGATTTACACAAGCGTTCCTATCCCTGGGATCATCACACTAGGTCGGGCACTTTGGGTATGCCCTCTCATGCTACGTATGGGTACCCACAACAAGAACCAACTGGAAGTGAGTTCTAAAATGCCATGCTAGCTGGAAATGCAACATTCTCGGCTTTGTAACTCAACCATGTACCAAAGTAATGTTCCCCATGTGTACATATGTATTGTAAATCACCACAGGAACATGCACTATTACCCATATGGTCGGCACATGGGATTCCATATACCTCCACAAACATCAACAAATAATTCCACATCTGTCACCCCAACAAAAGCCATTAATTGTTGAGTCTTACGCAGTGGGGACCTACTCTGAATACCTTAAAGATCCCCTTGACTTCACCATACATAGTGTTATGTTCCCAAGACCTTTGTTATACCTTCTAAAATTTAAAGGGGGGCAGATCCAAATGCGCACATCAAAGCATATGCAACTACCATTCAAGAGGTACTCCCATGGGATGCGGTTGTTGCAAAGAGCTTCCTAATAATTTAGAAGATATTGGTCCTGATTGATATTATAGGATACCTGAGGCCTCGATACATTATTTTAAACAAATTACGTTTGAATTTATAAAATATTTCAACATGAACAAGTTGTTAAGGACAAGAATAAGGGAGTTCCTGTACATAAAACAAGAACAAAATGATCCTGTTGTGCATTTCATCCAGAGATGGTGGAAAATACTCTACTCTTCTATAATTTCTCCAAATATGGATCAAACGAAGCTCTCAATCTATTCCTTCACTCTCTTAATTAGGAAACAAAGGAGGAAGTCTAGAATTTCCCACTTAGGAGCTATGAAGAGGTGTTATAGGGTGCTCTTGGTATAGATTAATGAGCAATAGGTAGTAGTCACAAGACCTATGGATCAAATAGGATATTTATCATCCCTAATTAAGGTAATTCAAATTACCCTAACAATGTGAACAACAACCAAGGACCTAAGGTCCTCAACAAGAATTGTGGTGTTACAAACGATGGTGTTAGTGACTAGGAAAAGAAGTAAAACATTGTCAACACCCCAAACACAAACACCGTTAATAATAACACAAATGGTAACAACTAGAGGAGTAATAAATTCACTCCCACGATTAATGCAGTGGACTTCAATAATCCTCCACACCAACAACAACAACAAAAACAAGTCCAGGCTCAAGGCCCCAACTAGTTCCCAAGTGGGTACACAAAACAATAGCAAAATCATGGACAATGGCATAAAAACGTTAATTACAATAACCATCGGTTGAACAAGAAAAATAAAAAAATTAGGCCATAACAAAACACAAGCTAGAAACCTTGGGATTATGATCCTTACCTATATTGTGGTTTCCATAGGGCCCGATGACATGATGCAAGGTTATTCTATAATTGTAACAAGTTCTTACAATGCTTGCCAGAAGACTAAAGACAACTCTTTTTTGAGATGTTTTTGGGAAATCTTATGAAATGAGACTCAAAATGATTCCATGGGGCCTGTATCCCCTCAGAACAAACCACTTAGGATCTTTAATGATCCCCTTCCAATACATCCCAAAAATGGTAATTTGAACCCCAACGGATCACACAAAGGTATCCCGGTGGGAAAAATGATCATGAAGATTTGAATTCATCAAACCCATTGGTAGCACCTCCATTGGATGGTCACTAACAGACTAAGATAATGGGTCTAGTAGAATTAGAAACTAAACCCCAGATAAACATTGCTACTAGAACTCAAGATTACGCTTTTTAACCCATTCCTATTTACCCATCTATATCAAATGATATTCATCAAATACTTTCAAATCTGATAGGGTCTTACGACTTGATCAATGATTTGACAAAGACCTTTTCTCACATTTCCTTCTTGGATTTGTTGAAGAACTCCCTGCTCATAGAGCTACTTTATTAGAAGCATTAGGTCTTGGAGATTTGATCAATGTAACTCCCCTCTCGAAGCAAAAATAAACCACATAGAATTTGGTTTCTATCCTCCTGGGCATCCAGAGAGAGATGTTGGATTTTTGTTCAACATCGGTAAGATTCCAAAGAGACACCGAATTAGCATGTAGAGGTGATCCAGATTTGTATCTAAAGGTTTGGATTTACAACAACTATATGTTAAGTGCATGATGATTTAGGATGAGGAAGCATTCAACATTGTCCCATTTTATTTTCTCTAGAAGTTAGGCTACAGAGAGACCAATTTCTCTTCAAAAAGCAACACACTGAGAGGGTATGATAGCCTCAAGTAAAAATCAATTGGAACCACGGTCTACTAGTTACCCTGGGGACCAAGATGATTATTATATATTATAGATCGGGAAACCAACTATAATATGAATCTCGGTCATCCTTGTATACATTACATGAAGGAAATCCCTTCCACATTGTTTCACGAAGTTATATTCCTACATTTGGGGAAAGTATTCATTGTACAAGGTGACCTGAAGCCCTTTGACATACACCTAGCTAACCTAAAGAAGAGACCCGGGGTGCATTCTAAGTTTGAGCTCCCCGAAAACCAATCGAACAAGTGATGAGTTCAACACCAGAGACCAAGTTAATTCCCACCACGCTTGAGTTAGAGACAATTGTCTTGATTGAAGGAATTTCGATAGTCAAGGATTAAACTGTTGTCATAGAGACAATGTCAATAGGAACCACATCAAATATTGTCAAGTTATTGGAGAATGATTTACCCATTCTCCTTCCATTTGATTTCATGGGCATATGACATGCTCTGGGACTCGTCTCTCTTTCGAGATGATGTAATTTTTGTAAAAATTACTCTGATCTAATACACAAAATACATGAAATAGCTAGATAGATAATAATTGAAATCAGCAACTCTATATTATATTTTATTAATTCACTATTTAAATACACTCCATTATATAGGAGATGTATAATAACAAACCTCACAACAACCTTTATCTTCATATACAACCATACACCCATATGGTTTCAACCTCTCACCAATATAATAATAAAACAATAATAATTGTTTTATTATTCCAACTTACTAACTTACCACATTAACCACATTTTACATTTACTATTTACATTTACATAGTAAATGTACTTTCACTAATTTACCATAATAATAATTACACATGTAATTATCATTCACCCATACAAATGGAGCAATAAGATATATTTCCTAAAAAAATTCATGGTTGAAGTCTCAGAAGCAAGGGAAGAAGATACAAAGAGAGATTCAACGTCAATCTTCCCAAGCAACTATTGGACTCTTAATTTCGATGGAGCTAAATGTCTCTTTGGTGTTGGGGCAGTGTGATTCTCACTTCTCTTGAGGGGAAGGTCATGCCTTTTTCCTTCAAGCTAGATTTCAAATGTACAAACAATGGTGCAAAATACGAGGCTCTCCTTCTTGGTCTCATAGTAGCCAAAAGGATTGGTGCTTGTAACATTAGAGTGTTAGGTGATTCACAACTAGTTGTTAATCAAGTATCAGAAGTATATGAGACTAGGGAGGAACACTTACAACTCTATAAGGCTATTTTACTCAATTTAAGAAAAGGTTTTGAATTCATTTCAATTAAAGCCATTCCATGTGAACAAATCCTTCTTATTGATTCCATGGATACTTCTACTTTTCACTTTTGTTTGAGAAAGGAATTAGAAGATACTAACTCCATAATTTCAGTTTGCGTTGAACCTTTAGTTCACAAAATTCCAACAAATCCAATCTTGGCATACGTTGAGGCTAAGAATGAGCATGCTACCCTAGACTATGCAGAAAATAATGAAGCTATCTTAGGGTATCTTAATGCTTACATGGATTTACATCCCCAACACCATAAGAGAGGCTTTTCTCTCATTCCTCACTCTTCCTCCTATTTTGGAGATCACACAATGGATCCTTCTTCATCGGAATATATTGAGATTTGTGAGATAGAAGAGGAAGGGGAATTAAAACTACCTCCAGCCTAGCCTTAGTTTAAAGAGGGTAATGTCTCTTTGATCGAAGGGATGATCGATATCACTATTGGGATAAAGGAGGACTTGAAAATTTTAAAGTTAGGCTTTTCACTTACTCCTGAAGAAGTGGAGATACACACAAAAATTATCAAAGAAAATTTGAAATCATTTATGTCTAATTACAAAGAGATGACATGGATTTATCCTCATGTTGTAATCCACAACCTAGTGACCAAGCCTAAAGATAATCCCATCAAGAAAAAATCTAGACCTATGAAACCCAAGGTGGTGCTAATGGTCAAAGAGGAAGTCATGAAAATCCTACAAGTGGGGTTCATTAAGCCCATTTACTACTCAATGTGGGTGTCCAACATTGTCCCCATTCTTAAAAAGAATGGAAAAATTCAAATCTGCATTGACTTTTGGGATATCAACAAAGCATGTCCTAAGGATGATTTCCCACTACCATCCATCGATGTTATCATTGATGTAATAATTGGTTATGAGTTGTTGTCCATAATGGATGGATTTTTTAGGTATAATCAAATTAGGATCTCCGAGGAAGATCAAACAAAAGACAACCTTTATCAATCCTTTGAAGACCTATTTCTATGCGGTCATGTTGTTCGGTCTCAAGAATGCTAGTGCCACTTACCAACGAGAAATGAATTACATATTCCATGATCTCATTCACAAGATTGTGGAATATTATGTTGATGACCATTTGGCTAATTCTTGGAAGTGTTGTAATCACCCGAGGTTCTTCACATCATTCTCTCTTGTCTAATGGAATATGGAATTACACTTTGGATCTAGAAAATTGTGTTTTTGGTGTGACAAGAGGGAAATTATTGGGGTACATCATCTCTTCATGAGGGATTGATGTAGATCAAGCCAAAATCCAAGTAATTATGGAAATCATCCCACCATCAGATGAGTCTAGCATTAGGTCTTTCCTTGGAAATCTCGGTGCAATCCAAGGTTTATTCCTAATTTTACCTTCGTTATTCATGCAATAAATAATTTATTAAAGAATGATTGTTGTAACATCTGGAGGAGTGAGTGTCATGAGGCATTTGAATTGGTCAAATGGTTCCTACTGTCACCCATGCTCATGCATCCCAAATCAAATCCCCTCTCATTTTATATTCATAAAGGCTATGAGATGTCTCATTAAGTCTGCATGTTATCTCAAGAAGATGATGAAAAACAAGAGTGTGCAGTCTACTTTATTAGTTGTACATTACTTGAATATGAGACATGTTATATGTAGGTAGAGAAAGAATGTCTTGCTATAGTTTTCACAACAAAATGGTTAAGGCATTATATGCTTAACTAAGAAACGAGGGTCATTGTCAAGAAAAATCATTTATGGACGTTTCTAACACAGGTTTCTTTATCTAAGAAAGTTGGACATTTCATGACTCTGATGGGTGAGTTCGAGTTAATATTTATTAACCAAAAGTCTGTTAAAGGAAAAATAATCACATAATAGTTAGCTGAAAACCCATTAGATGGAGGTGATCTAGTTAACTTGGATTTCCCTGATGAATGCATATACTATGTCAAAACCAAGCCTCCCATTTCTACGTGCCCATGGTATTCTGATATCATTAACATTATTGTGGACCATGTGTATCCTAAAGGGGTCACCTCACAATAAAGAAAATGGAGACGTGTCATAGCCACCAAATACGTAATCATATAACAAGTGTTCTACCGTAGAGCCTTCAATGGAATGTTTCTAAGATGTTTCGATGAAGAATAATACAAAGCGATCATCTATGAATCCCACAAGAGTATGTGGAGGTCATTTCGGAGGTCGCACAACCTCTAGAAAAATACATCGAATAGGTTATTTTTGGTATACATTTGAGAATGATGTAGTAGAGTATGTGCGCAAGTGCCACAAGTGTCAAGAGTTCTCTCATGAGATCCACATACCTTCCCAGGCACTACAACCAATTACAACACCATGTCCCTTTTCCACTTGGGGCCTAGATCTGATAGGGAAGTTCTCTCCCTCATTAATAGATGGCCATAATTTCATAATCACGGCCACTAAATACTTCACCAAGTGGGTAGAGGCAATGCCTCTTACCACTGTACCAAGATGTGTAATTGCAAAGTTCATTCTAAACCAAATTATATGTAGGTACAGAGTCCCACAAGTCATTATCTCTTATAATGGCATGTCTTTCAAGAATGAGGAAGTACATGAGTTATGTGAAAAGTTAAAAATAAATCACCACATGACTTCTCTCTATTACCCTCAGGCCAATGGACAGGATAAGGCAACAAATAAGATGTTGATGTCCATTCTCCTAAAAAATTTAAAGGAGAATAAGCATGACTAGTACTTAAAGTTATTTTTACGGCCTTGTGGGCCTATAAGACATCAGTAAGAATTCCAATGGGGGAAACCCCCTATTCTTTGGTATTTGGTTGAAAGTGGTTTTACCACTTGAAGTTGAAATACCCAGTCTCTAGATTTCACTACAAGGAATTCTAGGAGAAGAAGGTTATTGAGAGGCATGACTCTCTCAGTTGGAAAGCCTCGATGAAGCTCAACTTAATACTGACAAGAGACATAGAGCTTACACTGATCGGATGTGTCGTCAGTATAACAAGAAGGTCTACGAATGTGAAATATGTGAGGATATTTGGCATTAAGACTTGACATCCGAATAGACAAAAAGACCGATGAAAGTGGGAAGTTTGGGCCCAAGTGGTTGGGCCCATATTGAGTCATAGAGAACTATAAAAATGGGGGATTTCACCTGTGTACAATAGAAGGTGAGGCATTTGGTGAATCCATCAACTCTCTTCATGTAAAGAGATATTATGCACGATCCATTAGCATTTCCATATGTAAACTATTGCATTATCATCTGCTAACTCATTTTGTAGAATTTGTAATCAAGGAACTTATTTTCAAGTAACTCTCAAAAACTTTTGAAAACATTGGAAATCATTCAAATCACATCTCTTCAAATATTCATAATATTATCATCAACATTTCTTATCACTTCATCAATTCAACAAGACAAGATGAAATTTTGACACTAATCCTACCAAGGCCTGCATACTTGGTTCTGCCTATAGCTTCCTTCTAGCATAGTTGTCTTTTCCCATAGTTTATTCTAGAAGCTTCATGATGTCACATATTTCCCAAAAAGACCTCTTTGGTAAAAAAGCATTCTAAACATTTTCACCCAAGACACTTTTTTGCCTATCTTATCCTTTGGTATTGAGCCTTCGCATCTTAATGATTGCGTGGGGCTAAGGCTAGGGTAAGTTCTCCTTCCCAAAAGAACAACTTAGAGACTTAAAAAAAGTATTATATATTTCATCTCAAAATCAATACAAATTTTTCATTTACACACTTCTTTATCCCACCAACCTTCGATGTTGAGCCCATGCCTCTAGCAAGTGGCATAAGGTTGGGAAAGGAGGGAAGCTCCCTTACTCACCCACACCTTGTCTTTGGTGATGAGCCCACACTTCCTATTGGTATCATGGGGCAAGTTATAGGGGGTCTCTGTAAATAAATTAGTAAGTTAAAAGCAATTTCATTCAATAAAAAGTGCTTTGAAAATCTTAAAATCCCAAGAAAAGTGAATTAGGGTGTATGTTCCAAGAGGGTTAAAACATTAAAACCATATTTTTCAATCAAGAGGCCATCTACGGATCTAAGTATAGATAAACATGCAAAAAAATTACATTCTAGGCTATGTAGCAAACTATGTGTAGAGTTAGGTTATAAGTCCCTAATTGGATTTATGTCAAAATATTATCTTTTTCTCATCATTTCCATATCTATCAAAACCATACATTTTGTCCCTTCTACCTCTCGGTGATGATCCCTCACATCTTACTCATTGCGTGGGGTTAGGAGTAGAGTCGATTCATCTTATAATTATTCATCACACATTTCCAAAACAAAAATAAGTACCAAACATTGCTTGAAAAACTAAAGTTCAACATTACATTGTACTTACATAATCATCAAACATCAACATTATGAAAACAACAAAAAGAAATCATTTTTAACATTCATTATCCATTGCATACATTCTAAAAAGCATATAAAATAGGAAGTTCTAAACATCTAGAGTACACATTGAAGCAAACCACAAGTGAAGTCAACTCTATGCAAAGGATAACCAAGCCAAAAAGAGATATTTGTATATATAGTAATAAATAATAGTTTGTACAATGCCATCACACACTAGGTGTGGTCAAAATATCACAATGAGTAGAAAAATACAAAAAAATTGTATATGCCTCACAAAATGGCATCAAAGAAATAAAGACTCAATGGCCTAGCCCTCTCTCTGAGAACCTGGAGATGGTGTGTGGTTGTGTCTCAGGACTCTGTTGTGGCTACGGTGGCATGAATGTACTGAGTGGTGAGAGTGACCATGAGAATAATGAATATCTATGGCCTCATTACATGAGTGACTCTACCTCATCAATCTCTTTACCATTTCATATGCAATGATCTTCTTGTCCTAGGAAACCAAGGTCTCGCGGCCTTCCAAAGAGGTGAGAAAATGTCGGTGTGTCATTGTCCTACAATGGATGTCCCACATCTGCTAGGAGATCCTCTCGAGTATTCTATATAGGGATGAGTAAAGTATCAATGCAAATATAATTGTATAGGGATGAGTAAAGTATCAATGCAAATCTAGTGAATAAGATCTCTCCATCCATCAAAGAATGGCTGTAAAAAAAGGAAATGATGGTGAGTTAGAAAAATATAAATACTAAAAATGGAATCATAATGTGTTGTTATAAAAATTTCTAGCTAATAAGGTCGAGAAAATATTGTTCACATACTCGGATCTCTAGGCATCCATGTAGGATTGTCTAGTGCGAATGGTTGTGGTGGTGCTTACGGTAGGAACTGTTGTGCATCCCACGCTCCTGAAGCAACATGTTAACCATGACATAATCCTCATCTCCACCTCCCTCATGAGGAAGTGGCTCCTCTAAAACCAATGTCTCCATCTCTTCCTCTACTTCCTTCTCTCGGCCATAGATCTCTCTTGAGTATCATGCCACTCTGTGTCATTATCCTCCTTGTCATCACCACCCCCTCTGCATGAGTCTTCTCAATGATATCCTCACATGTATCTTCATGAGTATCCTCCCTCATCTCCACCTCGGCCTTGGTATCCACATCAATGGGTATATCCTACTCCTCCCCATTGTGAATGAATGTGTGGCCTTAATCCGAAGGAGTGGTGTGAGACTAGGTATTTGTCGAGAACAAACTAGCCATCGCACTATAATAGGAACCCCTAGAGTCACAACAATCCAACCATGGTCATCCCTAGGGCCTCCTTAAGATTCCTAATACTCCGTACACAAGCACAGCCATGGGAGGAAGAACATCAACATAGGGAAAACCAAACTGCTGGGGAAATCTATCAAATGGGTGAATCTCCACCCTCCCGATTTTCCACTAACTGTCTAGTAATAGCACAAGAAACCACAACAGTCCCATTCTGGCCCAATACTCCAGCCATATCCTGGTTGGGTGTAGCAATAAAATAAACTATAGTTAAGGTGGCCACTAGCTGATGTGGTCCTCTAAGAAATGACATGTCAGTTCATCTCGTAGCCCTGATGGACCTTGGGTCTTGTACCCTGAGTCCCCTCTTATAGGAAATGATCCTCTCATATACCCACTCATCACTAGTGTGGGATGGCTCAATGACTATCCCTATAACCTCACCACCTAGTACAAATAATGGTATGTGGTCCCCAAGATATCTACTCCCCAGGCGTAAGTCCACCCATACTACTCAATCTACATAATAATCGGGGCCTAGAAATACAATAACATATCTCCGCCATAATCTCCTATCAATTGTGAATCCAAAATACCCATGATGGCCTTACGAAGTGCAAGGATAGGAATGATGGATATAGAAAGGAGCCTCATACCCTGCTTGGTGCTTGGTGACACCCCATCATCCCCCATATAAGTGGCCCAATGCCTAGCTTTGGCCGTAGATCCTGCAGATCTTAAGATTCAAACGTCTCCCAAGTATAGGAACTCCGAGTATCCTATACACATCCTCAAGAGTGATGGTCCACTCTCCTCTAACACTGGAAACTAGAAATTGTTTCGGTCCACATCCCAATAAGAAAAGAGGTCATATAGTATATGGCTTATAGGTGCAATGTGTGGTACTCATGTGATCTCCCATATCCTAGCTCGATGCAATAAGTCTGTCTCGGCCCTTAGTCAATTGATCAAGGATAGTTGGTAGAAAATGACACACACACACACACTCTCTCTCTCTCTCTCTCTCTCTCTCTCTCAGCTCAAAAACATATTTCTCCTTCTCGAGTTCATAAAACAAAAAAGAGTGATTTAGTAACATGTTTTAATAGGCAAGCTTATAAAAACATTACAAAATAACATAAAATCCAAAAAAATGGGCTAAATGGGTCAAATCTACTCTCTTCTAAAAAAATAACAAAACCGCCACCCTATGTAGGGTGGCGGTCATGTCCAGAATATACGTGATGCCCCTTTAACCCTAGAAACTTGGAAAAACAAATATAATTTGTTTTTTAACAAAACAAAAGGCTAACCCACTTACATTATCCCTAGGGATCATTCTAAAACAATAAATTTTGAAAATGCCCCCATTAGGTGAATATTTTCAATATTTTACATATTGAGGTTTCAAACAAACAATTGTAAAATACTAACCTTTATCTACGCCACTAGATCTCTTAGTCTTGGAGCCATAATCACCTTGTCACATAGATCATTTTAACTACACTCTCATTCAAAATGGTCACAGTGGGCCCAGAGCTCAAAAATCACCAATAGGATATGTGCAAATGAATTGGAAAATGAGTTGTTTTGATATATATATATATATATATATATATATATATATATATATGCTTTTTTAACTTCATTTTAAGTGTATGTTCCCACATGGCTAGAGCGTTGGTGCATGCATACTTCTATCCCCACACAAATGGCAAATCCTCTTGTCATTTTAATTTAGTGTTCATTTTTTGATATCGTATCTATACGCACTTGAGTCTTACTTTCATCTTGCGAGTAACAAGATCTTGGATTGCGACATGTTGCACATGGGCATGTAGGGTATAGCTTCTAACTCCCCATTTTGGGAATTCCATACTCGGACTCTATGTTTTACACCTCTTCATGGCTAAAATGATTCTCCAAGGGGGAAATATGTACGCACCCAAATTTTCACGTGATACATTGTTAAAAAAGGTTACAAAAGGTCCCCAATGATGATTCATGTCTTTTCCAAAGGTTTTCAAGCTCCTAAACCTCCTTACAAATTATATTTTTAGCCTAGTTTTCCTTACTTGGCCATGTATCACATTTTCAGCAACTTCCCGCTTCATTTTAGCTTATCTTTGACCTTTAGTGTCAAAATTGAGGCCCTGCCTAGGTGGTGGTTATGTAACTGCCACCTTGCATAGGAGTGGTGGTCCTGTAACTACTGCCCTACATAGGGTGATGGTCCTATAACCTTTTCCTTATATAGGGCGGTGGTCCTATGCACTTTTTCCAAAATTTTCCAACGTCAATTAAGACGTGTGTTGCCCCACTCAAGTTCACTTTAACCACACATTTGTGAACCGTTTTAGCTTATTTCAGGCCCGAATTCCTTGTGGAATTCTCTTCTTCACTTATAATTTGTAATTTATAATGATTGATTATTTAAATTACCCCTTCATTGTTGATGTTACACCACATGAGCGCTAAGTATGATTGTACACAACCCAACCAACCTTTATAAATTGATTTCTTATTCTCAAGCAAAGGGTCGGAGATTGTTTTATGTATTCTTGTATTGCTAAGATGCCTCATTCTTGTTGGAAATTACATAGCCAATCTCTATTCACTTGTGCTATCTCTCTTCCACCTGCGCATTATGCAGATTGCCATTCAATTTACCATTGATCCAACTCCTTCTCATGATTGCTTCTACTACATTCCCAATCTCTTGGACTCACGTAAACACATGAGATAGAAAATACAAGCTGCGGGGACAAAGAATGACACAAGTGGATTTTCCATTACTCTATATTTCTAGGTTGGGGTTGATATTGATTTCCTCATTTCTTTATGTTATTTATGCGTCCTTAACAAGAATGGAAAATCCACTTAATTGATATAAATTTACACGTAATTGATATAAATTTATGCGTACGATTTAGAGTAATGGATTTATGCGTCCTTAACAAGAATGTACATAGGAAAGTGATCCATGGGTACCACAACCAAATGATATCAAGTTAATTACATATATAGATATGGGACTTTGTCTTCTTGTCCTTAGAACACTGGCTTGATATGCCAAGAAGATTCAACAATTAAACGTCTTAAACATTGTGGCTAATAAGGCCTACGAGTTCTAGAATTCCCCTAGTAATAGGGTTTAGATATATACATGACCATACAAGGACCTCAACAACCAAGAACATACGGTAGCAATCCTAGGGTCCCCCAACAAAACATGCTTGAGTTACTTACATATAGTGATACACGTCAATGCACTTTGGTTTACGCACATCACCATTACCACCTAACATCATATCACAATTGAACATTCTGAATGAGGAAGCCCATTGAGCCCTCACATTTTGTACCACTCTGTCGACCAAATATAGATTTCGTGAAGCCCTCTTTCAATCATTCCATGACCTTATTTAGACATATTTACGAGGCTCCCATTGGTTTTCCACGAATCCCACAACTAGTAGAAAGGATCTCCATGGAGCTTGATATTGACTAGAGTCTCTGTGTAGCTATTCTTTTAGATCCATCTATTAGACCAGTTAGGTTAGAAGGGATTTCTTTGCACTTGATGAGAAGATCTCATTATTGTGTGTCGAGGAAATTGTTTTACCTTGACAACTTTCTGTCCATTTACACACACTTTCATCCATGTACCACATTTCACTATCATTTAGCCATCCACATTTCCACATCAATTTGCTTTGGCATGACCTCGGGAGTCGAGTACAATTTAAGGTCACGTGTTGATTTTCATCCGTAAAGTTGCCTCTTTTTTTATGCTCAATGTTTTGATGAATGCCCTGAAATGGGAAGGAAGAATCTCATGTGTGAGAGAGACTAGTATTTTTTCTTTCACATTTTCACCAAGTGCTAAAATTTATGCCTGTAGTTTTGTCACATGATGTAAGGATTTCTCTACTTTATCGCCATCTTTCATACTCGGTGTATGAATCTTAGGCTAGAGATGGAAAATATTTATCATGTTATTTTCTATGTAGATGGTGGAAAGAGCATCCTAAGATACCTTTTATGTCTTCGCATCCCGTATGTGTGGTTGTACCTCATTAGAAATGTTGAGAGTGATCAACATCAAGTATTTTGCATCAATATTTTCAAGCTTCATTTTCTCATCTACATTGGTGGGACGAATGAATTTTCCAATGATGCTTTCTCGAGAGATCCTAAAAGTATAGAATGATGCACATATTCATCTTCTAAGTGGCATAGTTAGGATCTTTTAAGAGCAAGGCATTGGATAAAAGAAAATTTGGTGTGGACATGGTGCCAAAATATTCCACGTTCAACGGGTTCTTTACCATGCTAAAAAACTGCACAAAGCTCTCACTTTTGTCTAAATTCAAAGAAAACTTCATGTTAGAACAATATCTTTATCGCCATAGCAATGGATTCAACTCCACATAATGAAAAATGTAGAAAACATCTATAAGTCTATGTCATAACAAGGGAATATTCCTCTTACATCACACCTTTAATCACCTTCAACAAACCTCTAGTCCAAAATACTCTGTGCTACCCAAAACTCCTCCCGGGAGGTCAAGAGAAGATTAGGTGATAAGTGTATGGTGAGACAAGAATATTTCTCAATGGCTTACACTCCTAAGTATTTTGTTCTAGTAGAGTATGGGAAATGAATAAGATACACATGATTCATCACACAATGGGTTGATTTAAGGGGCTACAATGAGCACTAAGGCCGCATATCCATAGGGAAGTAATCCTAAAATAGGTCAACCTAGGGTTTCAAGGCCCGAAATTAAGATAGATGAGATTACCCCTCTAGGATATTGGTAAATGGGGAGAGGTATATATTGATGGGAAGATAGGATAAACATGTATAATCTACACTATTGCAATATAACTAAAATATAAAGGAAATGAAAGCTAAGGATCTCATTATATAAGAGCACTATGCTAACTAGCATTTATGTAAATACAATACTAAGATAAACATAGAGTAATGGGGAAGGGAAATGATGTAATCTATGAAAATTGATAAATAAGTTTATAGAAATTACCTATAGGGTGATTGTTGATGTGTCTATATCTCCATAAAAGTAGCACACCAAGATACAATTGCTATGCATCTATCAACGTGGTCGTTGATGCATTTATTATGAAAGATAAACATAATATAAAAATGAATATTATAAAAACATTAACTCAAAAAAAAAAAAATAATGGTGTCCTCTTCCTTGGGAAGAGTGAACACAAATCCATAAAAGAGATACACAAATTTCCTAAATAATTGATCTTCTATTGTTTCTCCAAAATTAAAACAATTATCCAATTTATAACCAACATTTTTCTAATTTTTGCTTCAACCATTGAGTTTATATTTATAATAAATCACTCATGGTTTACTTAATAAACCCCGACAAGAATATAGATCTAATTTAATAATATTTTAAAGACTTATTATTAATTAAAATATAAATTAAATGCAAACATACGTTCCCCTTATCAATAAACAAACATGGGAAATGTTCCATTCACAAACTTCTACTTAAAACTACCACTAATCCCATCCATCTAGGAACAAATCTTGGGAGAATATTTGTTATAAAATACTATTGAAACATGACAATCATTACACATACCAACTAACTTTAATAGAAATATTGGAGAACATCTCATTGTAGATTCCTAAAAAAATGCAACTATTAAGATAAATGAACAACCTCCTTTATTATCTCGTTCTACAAATGACTCATCACAACCCTTTTAGGAGAAAATACTTATGATCTTAACTATTTAACATACTCAACAACTCATCCCAATATTTTAGGATAAAATAATTTGTCGCTTGACTATTCAACATATTCAAAAACTTATCCCAACCTTTTAGGAGAAAATTTTGGGTGTCTTGACTTTTCTTTTCCACATTTTCTCTCTTTTCAAGTGCATGATTTCAATTCTACCACTCTCTCATCATAAATAAATTTTTATGTTATAAATCTCTTCAAACTACCATCTAGGTTTTTTGTATCCCATTCTAATCTTCTCATAACATTTTGAATTTCTAGTTTTTAATAAGAAATGAGAATGATATCATTGTTTTATTGAAACTATGTTTTGTCCTTCTTTTATGAAGATCACTTCTCATATGGTTTTATAGCTTTGATTATTCCAAAACTAAATTTTTACCATTCAAAGGTAAAAATGATATATAGACAACATCATATGACATCTTTGGAGTTAGAATAGTCTAAAGTTGAGCTTGAAGTGTCTCATATTACTTTGAAGTTAATCTTTTAAGCTAGATATTTGCTTCAACACTTCATCTTTATTCTTGAATGACTGAAATAACCTGCTTTGCAACATATGATATATATTTTTCTAAATAAATAATAAGAAATAAGAATAATTATATTTCAATAAATAGACCAAAAATATTCTCTATATTTTACTTTAAATAAGCTACTAGTTCTCAAAACTACATCTAAGTCCACTTTAATACCAAGATATGGAATTCAAAAATAATGTTATTAGTGTAGACCCAAAATTATGCATGTATTAAAACTTTACTATGCCATCGATATGTTTTTATATGTGCAAATCTTAATTGAGAAAAGTGCACATTTGTAACACTTTCCTTTGTCTTTGTACATTATTTTATTGATTTCAATTGTGACTCCCTTCTATACTTCTCGGTTTGCATTCACTCATGCTTAGGTCACATGGATCCATGTTTGTCTATTTTGTCATGTCAATCATTTTTGGTTTTAGGACACAACGCCCACTTTGGACACTAACAACCAGGTGTATGTGTCCTTTCTAGGAAATCCTATCCTCCTTATTATGTTTTACATATTTTATCATTTGTGGTCAGACTTATTTATTTTATTATCCTTATCCCACACTCCTAGTCGGCCTTTTATGTAACTACTATCAAAATTCAAGCAAAATACTCGTATATATACACAACATACTCATTATTATTTTGGTTAGAAATTCAATAGGGGCTATAATGTCTACATACTATCTTTACTATTCAAAGGGACTACATTTTGGGATACATACACTACATAGGAAGGGAAGTGTTGAATTCCATATCACGTATTTTCATCAAAGATAACTATAGAACACTATCTTGACATCATTGGCATGAGGGAAACCTAAGGACAATATTTCACACACAAACACAAAGAACTACATGGATTTTGAAATGTATTTAAACACTTGATACTAAGTTCACTCATCAGCTGATTGTTGGGGTTAGACTGAATTCACATGTTTCATATTTTATTCGGGTTGCATGTTCTTATGAGATTGTGTAGATAGATGTGGTTTTTTTGTAGTTTATAATTTCTATCAGAACCATAATGGCCAAACCAAAGCGATAAAGAAAACATTAGAGCGAAGACCTTCAAACCCAAAAAATGATCGGATCACGAATATTCACACTGATCACTAGCGCCTAGAACAAACGATAGTACTCAAGTGCTCCTTTCCTCCTTTAGGAGCTTCTATCCTACATATTTTAGAGTCCCAGAACTCTCTCTGCAAGCCACTATGACATTGTTTCTAGCCATATCCAGCCTTCTAACAGTTGTAGTCACTTTGAGATCACTTGAGATTAGTTAAGTCATCTTTTTTCCTCAAGTATACTCGAGTTTTTACATTATTGAATGTTCATTACTTATATATTATTGTGTTTAACTAGTTAAATATTATTTTCTACGTTTAGTTACTCTAAAAATATATTTAATTCAATTAAAATTAAATCATTTGGTGAACTCTGATCCTTACTCTAAATCCTTTCCCTAAGATCTAAATCCCTCATGGATAATGAAAGGTACCCCTCCCATGATCATGCTATGACCTTCATGGGTATGAAACTATACGATTTGCCATCACACCAAAATCTCAAACTTATGGTGGAGAGGGATCTCATCGTGTTAATTAGTTGCTACGCCAATACCCTCCCGCACGATGGAGCCGGGTATACACCCAATCAAGCCCAACAACATTAGGAGGAAGTGACACTAGGAATTTTCTAGGAGGTCACCCATCCCAAAGCACTACTCGAGGTGGTGTGCTTAACTACCTGGTATTAGAGTTGCATGACTTGCCGTCACACCAAAAGCTCAAGCTGGTGGTGGAGAGGGATCTCATCGTGTTAAATAGTTGCTACACCAATACCCTCCCACACGATGGAGCGGTATACACCCAATCAGGCCCAACAACATTAGGAGGCAGTGACACCAAAATTTTCCCGGAGGTCACCCATTCCAGCACTACTCTAGGGTTGGCGCACATAATCGCAGTATCGAGACCCACACGACTTTTCGTCACACCAAAATCTTGAACTGATGGTGGAGAGGGATCTCATCATGTTAAACAAGCTGCTATGCCAACACCCTCCCACATGATGGAGCCGGGTATACACCCAATCAGGCCCAATAGCATTAGGAGGAATTGACACCCAAAATTTCCCAGGAGGTCACCCATCCCAGAACTACTATGGGGCTAGCGCGCTTAACTCGCCCAAGATCGAGCTACACGACTTGCCATCACACCAAAAGCTCGAACTTATGGTGGAGAGGGATCTCATCATGTTAATCAGTTGCTACGTCAATACCCTCTCGCACGATGGAGCCGGGTATACACCCAATCAGGCCCAACAACATTAGGAGGAAGTGACACCGGGAATTTCTCGGGAGGTCACCCATCCGGCACTACTCTAGGGCTAACGCGCTTAATTTCCTGGTATCAGAGTTGCATGACTTGTCGTCACACTAGAAGCTAAAACTAATGGTGTGATGACAAATCATATATGGTATCAGAGCTACACTACTTACCATCACACCAAAAGATCAAACTGATGGTGGAGAGGAATCTCATCGTGTTAAACAGCTGCTATGCCAACATCAACCAATTGTTTCTATCACGGTGAAGAATCTTAAATTTGGTCTCTCATGTAAAATCCCCTATACAATCCACATGCCATTTAACAAATCCTTGCATTCTAAGCATTTATTCTTAATAATATCTCAAGTCTCGAGTCTTTCATTAAACCCCTATTCAAATCCTTGACGAAAATTCTCCCTCGTCCATTGGAGCCATGACTAATGTTCCATCCTCTTCCCTTTGTACTATGGTAAATGATACTACTAGTTTAGATTCTTTTCATAATGATACTTGCCTTCATGAAATTATTGCTTCGAAAATATGGATGATAGTGATTCTAATTATGATAATGATAATACACATGTTAATAATGATGTTTCTTTCATTAAAATTGTTGAATGTGAATCTACAACTCATACTTATTCCATTTCTAAAACTATTTACAAATATTTCCATGTTGAACTTAATGATAATCTTAATGTATCTCTTTTTATTCATGTTGATCATACTCCCGTTGACTTCCCACTTACTATACCTTTAGAGCCTTCAAATACATCCCTTTCTTATACATCCCATCCCTCTCCTTAAGTCCCCATGATCAATCTACTGGAAAAATTCAACCCCTCAATATGCCTCTTCGCCCAAACCATTCCTTCACAAGATATCATTTCCCTCATGCATGTCTTTGGTGATTTATAAAGAAAAGTCCACACCCTCACCCTAGAAAGTAGATCCTATTATGCTTCTATTGACAACAATCCCCTTCTTGGAAATACCATTCCTAATAAGATTCACAATTTTGTTTTCCCTAAGGATTTCATTATGCCTACCTTCTCATGTTTCAATGGCATGCATGATCCTTATTTACATCTCAAAGTTTCATGTTTAGCCATGGCTTCATATTTTAATGATAGTTTGTTACTCAAATATTTTCATCATAAACTTGTAGATATTGTTCTTCAGTGATACACTCATTTACCTAGTGGCTCTATTAACACTTATTATGATATCGAGGATGCATTCCTTAGATGATTTATTTCTAATAATGGGCCTAAAGTTACATATGAATGTTTACCTTCTTTGCATTAGGGAAATAAAGAGCCAATTTTAGATTTAATTTTATGATTTAATTCTTCTATGCACCATTTACATTTCCAACCTATTGATTTATAAATGCAATATATCTTTTGTCATGGCTTAATTCCTCCTTAAAAAGAAAATCGATATATAATACATATAATTCATGTACTCTTCTTTTTTATAAGGTTATTGATTTATAAAAGGATTTAATTGCAAATCATGATATAAAATCTACTCTTACTTCTTCTACCCTTCCACCACATACAAAAACCTCTCTTTTACCACCCATTACACCTCATTTATGGTCATCATCTCCTCCTCCACATAGGCATCCTTCCCCTCCACCAAGCACGTCGGAATCAACCTAAACCTTAACCACTTTCCATTAGTGAACCATTATACTTCCCACAAGATACTAAACCACATGATGTCTTACATACTTTACTTGATAAATGGCTGATCTGTCTACCTATAAAATAGCATCCTCCTCCTTACCAGATGCACCATAATCGTGACTGTCCTTTTTCATAATTTTCATCATATTAATGAGTAGTGTGAAAATGATTACTACGCCTTTCATGATAGACTCCAACAATTAGAATATAAGTGTTTTGTTTCCTTCCACGCTGATTCTCATGATCACTCTATATTTCCTCCTCCACATAGGCATGCTCAAGTGTAATCACGTCCACTTTCCCTAACATCCCTCTTCCCACAAGTACTTTTAGGGGAATGTTTCGAGTCAACGTGTGTATGGAGGTATCTACAATAAACTTCCAATAAGTCTCACCTAAAATCACATAAAAATACCTCATACTAAAACTTACACATTATTGTATTCACTAACACACTTAAGTAAACCATGGACAATATATGATACTTATGCTCCACTGGCACCTTTGTTATATCATCTACCTTGGGGTGGGTTCCCAGCCCTCAAATCCTCCATATAATACATCCACGACCACTGAAAATAACAACACCCATTGGTGTGTCACACACCACTACCTATATGCCTCCTTACACCCCATGTTATCCACCTGTAATGGCCCTATGGCCAAATTTTCCTCATTTGGACTTGGGGGAACTAGTTACACTCCAGTGGGCCCTGTTATCCATCCTAGTCATCTCACAACCCTATTAGATCGACACCATACATATGGATCTGGGGCACATCTTGTGCCATCCTAAACTACCAAGATACATGATCACCCTAAAATAACTCTACTCGAAAACCGATCCTCGACCACATGGTGCCTTTGAATGCACCACAACTCAACACCATCCTCCACCCATATTCCATAATCTCTAGACAGCCTCCATATAATGGCCTCATATCTCATTTTATCTAATTCAACCTATATGTGGTTGTTTCCATCCTCTTACTCGGGGCCCCACCCATCAAGCTAAAAATATATCTGGCTATGCCCACTTGGCTCATGGCCCATTAAGTGGCCTCACTATAGTTATATGCTCATACACCCATACATGTAATAGAGTGGTAGCTCCTACTCCACCACCATGATCCTCTGTGTAAACTAATAAAAATATCTATATAGATGGGCCAACACACATCATGCCCATGCATATATGGTATCATGATCCTCTATACTTTGACATATCTCATGCATCCTATATAGAATTCCAACCCCACCACCCTCCACAACAACTCGAAGAAGCTAACATGAATGCAATAAATATCCACAATCACATAACCTCGGATCTCATAATGACATACAAACTGATATATATCTCCCCATGCACTCAAGTCTCTATAAAAATACTTTCATGTTTCCCTCATCGACCATAAACATCTAACACTACCATAATCTGCACCCTCTCTTTGACTACCGACAATCACAATATCCTATATACATCCTCCAATGTCACTTTCATCTCTCCTAATGAAAAATAGAATGTACATGTATTTTCACACCATATCTCACATAAAATTGTCAATAATGGTAGATTATGAGGTATCTCCCCCAATCTAGTGATGTATCATAACCAACCATAGTCCAATATATCCCACTCATCATGAGTCAACCCTAAACTAAGGAATTTATTAAAAGTGATGGCCCAAATGGAAATATATTGAATGTATATCTCTCTTCACAACATAAACATGAAACCAAACACAATAGTAGCATAAATTCATACCTCAAAATCAATCATCGCAATGTCAAATTCATTTAAATTCCCAAAATAGCACAAAATATCGGGCCACGATACTAGTGCCTAAGAGATGGACATTAGTACCCCATTGCAAGTCAATAGTGTCAAGTATTGGATGTTATTGTTCCAAAGGAAAAAACAATCCCTATCCACTTCCATCTAGGTCGAAATGCCCAATTTTACACTAGTTTGAATTTTGCTAAAAAAGTTAAAAATAAACACATTTGACAAAAATTGCAAGATTGGTCATACATACCAGCTCCCTAGTCATCTCGCATAGCCATGAACACCATCATCCTCTCGAATCTCATCGACTAGACTCACTAACATGTGGCATCCTTGTAACTCAAAGCTCAAATCACACTAAATCTCGATTCAAATGAAATTACTATTTACCTTTTTCACTTTATTATATATAGAAATTTGGTTATACCCTACACTATAGTCACCTACTTCCTAACATTCTTACAAGCACATAGTTTGGATCATATCTTGATCCGTGGTAATCCATTTCTCTCCTCGATTGCAGCATCCGGATCAAAATCCCGTATATCATCGCATTATATAGATCTCAACACTCCATCTTCAAAACCGACACATGCACTATTCAATATATACACATACTCAATCAAAATTATTGCATCTCCTATATTATCACTTGATTACTACCACAATCCTTAACATACTTGCTTTTTGGCTTGGTGCTCATTTCTTTAACTCCCACCCTTTCACCAAAAGGGGGTGCATACAATCAATATCATCTTATAATCCCTCTTTAGTTAAAACATAATCAATCGACACACCTAATACATTACTTTAACATTTGTTATGATCTAATTCAAATATAGTTATATTTATTCTATACGAGAATCAAATACTGTTAATATCTCAAATCCATTCCTCCAAATGACCTCATCTAGGGGTAAAACAAAATCTCTCCATGACTAATCTTATAAATACATCTTATTCAATCAACTCTTATCATTCAAAGAAATCAATCAACGTGAAAACCATAGTTAATACTAATTCCATATGACCTAAATTGTAAGCCATCTAATACTATTCAAATCAGAACACCCATTACTGTAGGAGTGGGGAAATGAGAAGTCACTCCCTTTCCTATATTGTTTCTATATGGTTTTATCAATCGGGAAAACATTTTTCAATCGAAACAAATTGGTAACAAATTGGTCCTTATCCATTTGCAGCAGTTGGACCTTTTGGGAAAGCATCCTAGAAGGAGGGAAAACATACCTCTCTCTCCCCAACACTCTTCCTTTGGTCGAATGACACCAAAATCCTTCAATTGGATACAAATTAGGTTGAGAATTGATCACTCCCTACCTCTTAAATCATCTTCACCAAAAATATCCAATATCATCACAATTGATTCTCCAAGTTTCTCCTTACAATGGTTTACTATCTCATTCTACACCACAAGGGTAAAAAATCTTATCCATGGTTCGTCAGGATACAAGTTTCTATATTATACATACACTTTGTAAAATGGCTTATCTAGACCTTATACAGACATGTTTCTTACATCCTTTACACTACTTGAATTTCATTCAAATAGCAAAAAGAAGGGGAAAATCTAGACACACAATTGTGTATGTATCACTACTTTACTATACCATTGGTTGTTATATCCATGAATCTTAAGGAGAAAACTACACATTGCGACACTTTCCTTTGTCTTTGTATGTTCTTTGATTTATTTCTAATGTGACTCTCTTCTACACTTCTTAGTTTTTCATTCACTTGTGTTTAGGTCACAGGATCTATGTCTGTCTATTGTTTCATGTTGGTCATTTGTAGTCTCGGAGACTTGTACCCACTCTAGCTACTAACGCTCGTGCTCTTGTGTTGCTTCTAGGTGTTCCTATCCTCCCGATTGATTTTACATATTTTATAATTTTTGTTTGGCCTTATTTATTTTCTTATCCTTATCCCACACTCCCAATCGACTTTTTGTGTCACTAGTGTCAAAATTCAAGCAAGAGAATCATTTATATACACTACATACTCATTATTATTCTGGTTACCAATTAAATAACGGATATCATATCTACATATTTTCACTATTATTTGAAGGGAATGCATTTTGGGATGTATACACTACATAGGAAGGGAAGTGTTGAATTCCATATCACACATTTGCATCAAAGCTAGCTATAGCCTAATATCTTGACGTCATTGACACGAGGGAAACCTAAGGATGCTATTTCACATATAAACAAAAAGAACTACATGGATTTTGAAATGAATAATGCAACAATTGTTACTAAGTTCACTCATCGGGTGATTGTCAAGTCGATCGACTTTACATATTAAATATTTTATTCAAGTCTCATGTGTTTGTGAGCTTGTGTAGATAGCTAGGGTTTACTTTATAGGTTACAAGTGTTATGAGAACCCTAATGGCCAAACCAAAGAGTAAAAGAAAACATTTGAGTGAAGAAATTGGACCTTAAAAGGATCGGATCTAGAATATTCACATAATCACTAGTGCCTGGGTGCTCATGTCCCCCTCGTGGGTGCTTTTTTCCCACATAGTTCAAAGTCCCAAAACTCTTTGCAAGCCACTCTAACATAATTTCTTGCCAGATCCATACTTCTAAGATTTTTAGTCACTTTCGGATCACTCGATATCATCTAATTCATCATTTTTCCCTTGTAGACTCTGGGTTTTATAGTATCGAATGTTGATTTCTTGTATATTATTGTGTTTTACTAATTGAATATCATTTACAATGTTTAGTTACTCTAAAATTAGAATTAATTCAATTTACATTAAATTAATTAGATGATACATATATCAGTCTCATCATCTTCCCTATGCATAGTACTTCACTCCTCATAAGTAACCATTTGGTTTAAATACATAGACATGTGTCTCCACTATTTCCTTCCTTTACAATTAAGAAAGGTTACAAAGTGCAATGCTATTTATTAATTGGGTGAAAATTACTTTCTTTATTATTATTATGTTGAATGTTTTCATATTAACCTCGAATTTTTCTCCTCTAAGTGTATATACATTGTTAAGGATTCTTGACATAAACATGTTTAAATCAATCAATATTATGTTCCTTGTTATAAATATTGTATGGTGAATGTTGTAAATTTTTGTGATCCTTCACATAGAGAGTGACTAGTTGGAATAGTGAACTTATTCCACTCATTGGTAGTATAGTATATTAAATCATGTACTTTCTTAATGAATATGAATGGGTTCATTTAAGTCCTTGTAGCATACAAATGAGGGATAAAATACCATGTATTTTTATTAATTTATTTCATATGTAAACTTACCTCCAATATTGAATGGAATATAATTGACTTATAACTCTGTAACCCCTTAAGGGTAGAGAGTAATGATTGTGAATCTTTATATAGGGTAACATGGCAATTTAGTTATGGACTATGATCTAAAAAATAGATCTCTTCTTCTGAAGTAATTTATTATATTGTTGATATAGATGAGTCTTCTATGTTGGTTGTAGGGTTTTGTGTAAGTATTAGCTTATATTATTGACATGGTGTTTAAATATCTTTATTGAATGATTAATAAATCTCAAAGTAGAATGAAAATTTTGATCGAGTTTTTCTAATCGGGATTGCAAAATAATAAAAAAACCAAATAATAATGCTTCTTAATTTGAATTCAATCAGGATACTTTACATATATATGTGATAAGATATCATATTATTAAGGAACCTCCTAAAACTACTTATTAGTTTCTTATATGATTTTTTCAATTAACTCAACAACATATCAAAAAATATTCCCAAGATATCTCACATAAAATATATTCTCTCGTACATTATAAAGTGAGCACTAAATTAATGATATCCTAACATTCTCCCCATAGTGTGAATGATGTAAAAATTTCACACTCTCAACCTGTTGTATGCTCACCTCGTGTGGCATACCCATATTTTTGGATCATGACCTTGATATAAAAAAATGGAGTTATGTTCAACCTTCCATAGTTTTTAATAGGTTTACCATGAACTTGAATGTAAATGGAAATCTACCCATCTATTCACCTCATGGTTTTCTAGATGTCCATGAACTTTATCAAGATCCATGAACCGCATACACTGGTAATTTGACTCTCTACTATATTTATACATCGGGGAAAACATAGGAATTTTTTTCATGTAGTAAAATATTTCACATTACATCCCATAATACACAAATGTTCTCAATTATAGGCATTATTCTCACTCGATCTCAAACAACATAGGAAACTCGCCGCTATCACCTGGAAGTTACCCTTGAATTTAAATAATTTGGTGCATAATGAAAATTGAATATTGGTTTATATTTCCCTAAAAATGTGAAATTTCCATTTATTCAATAATCCAAACAAAACACAAACTCTAAAATTAAAATACACCACACAATTGAAATCAAACAACTAAAAACAAACCACGAACAAATTTTTTTTGTAGCCCCGTCATTGGTGATTGACAAGAGGATATTGATTGACCTTCAACCTTCATCACCTTCATCCTCTAGTAAATAATTTTTTTATTACTCAAGTAAATTTGAAAATGAAGCTCAATTTTTACCCTCCACAAATCGACGTCGCATACAAGTGAAAATTACATTTGAGAGAAATGCATGTAAATGTGTTTTAGTTTTTTTACCTCTTTATGATGGCAAAATTGATGAATTTGATTACAAACTTAAAAATACCTCTAATGGAAATAAGAAACTACAATGGCAATCGACACTAATGATATATAATAATTCTATCACAAATGATGACAATTGATTAAAATATAATATTTATATATTTTTATTAAAGAGTAAATATTTTTGACCGAGGACCCTACTACCAGAACAAAAGGCTTGAAGCCTAGATACAATGATGAAGATCAAAATAAACATAAAGTAAACAAGTTGTTGTGTAGTAAAAAGATAAGAACAACACATGTGTAATAAAAATTACAAAAATAGCAGAAACCGAATATCGAAGATTGTGATCTAAGAGTCATATGAGATGGGACTCAATGCAGTTTAGAAGAGACTCTTTTATTTTTCTAGACAATCGTAAAATCCTCCTTGGTAATATTAGCACCAATGACACGATCACATGGGATAAGAATGTCCAAAGAGGAAATCAGTCGAAAAAGAGACCTAGCAGGAGAAAATGAGGTTACCCTCTCCTTGTCTACCTCATGAGATGCCTAGGAAAAATGAGTCTTTGATTTAATAAGGGATCCCAAGCGAGGTTCACAATAGGGGAGAGACAACTCAAGAGGGGCTCAATTTAGAAGCAAGAGTATGATCCATTAAGGCATTTATGGTAAAGTGAGAGGGGAGAGAATCCACCAACTAGGTAGGAATTGGCACTCTTTTTTATTAGAGCATCCATAATCCTCAATCACATGTTCCATTTCCGAACACTTGTGGCAATGGAAATCCAATATTTCATAGTACAGTCTTTGGTTCTAAGTTATATCTCCAATTTGCATATTTATGTTCTCGGGAAGGTCTAGGGAGATGTCTAAATGCACAAGAATCGGGCATAAGCAAAGATGCAACTGCAAGGTGGTAGCATCATAAATTATTTCAAAGGCCCCCAAATTATTACCGAAGGATTCAAGGAAATATTCTTCTTATAGTTGGAAGGAAGGCCTAAGAGTCTTACCTAGATAGGCATTATGTCAAATAATTCCTTCAATGGATCAAATAGGGGATACCATGTTTTTGTCATGAGGTTGTCTTGATTCTCCCAAACCTAATATAGATTATAAATGGATTCATGGTCCTCATTAGATTCAAAAAAATTTAAATATGCTTTGGAACATGGATAGAGTTCTATCTTACCCTTGATTTTGGGGCTCCATTTTATAATGATCCATTCATGTAGTTGAGAATGCTTGGGCCAAAAGGGTCAAACCTGCACATGAGATGAATCCTGATATATTCCTCTTCAAAATTCCAAACCTTAAGGAGAATATTATCTTCCATATTCAACATAGGGGTGTCATTAGTAGGTTTCGGGGGATTTTTCTTCAAGTGTGTGCCATTAACAAGGCCAGAAGAGACCACAATAAACATTTTCCCCTATAACCCATGATTGTTTTGAAAATTAAATCCACCACACTTGTAGATGACATCACTGGAGGGGAAGGATTCACATCATTGATGTCATTTTTAGGGTTTTAGCCTGGGTTCAGTCACTCAGAGAGTGTTATTCAAATCCCTATTTTTCTTTGAGCCATGAAAATGAAAAACCCTTTAGCTGAGCCACCTCCATTAAGAGGATCACTACCTCCATCACCCTAGAAATTTCCTCTGTCGTCATCGCAAGAACCATGCAATCTGTGGAATAACTTAGTGTTAGGCACGATCTCTTAGGGTTAGGGCATAGGCTCTTCATCTTCAAAAGCACTATTAATAGTATTTAAATACTTTTACCACAATACACCCCATTTTGAAAATGACTTAATGACTTTATTACTTTTTAAATGATAACATATGACTAATTGAAAATTAATTTTATGACACAACACTATCTCGACACTTTTATGGATTTTTAGATTTGTATGGACTTTTTATTAAAAAAGGCCACACTTTAATAAAATATAATAATAGATTTATAGAATAAATAAAACATTAATATCTGAAAATTCTAATTAAATAAAAACATAAGCTTATATTTAGACAAATCATTAAAATTTTTAACCAACTTCGGACTTAACAAACACATTAAGAGGATGAAAATATAATAAACATAATAATAAAGACTTGATAAAAACTAATAAACAACACTTGACTCACACAAGACTCTTGATTCCATGTGGGCAATGTAACTTGGAGGCACACCATACATGGAAGAGACATTTCATATTTGAAGATGTTGATGCCCCTAAAATGCTGCATGCAATGTTGAGTTGTATTCCATTTCCACCCCTTTCTCTTGCATTGTGTCACTCACAAGATATTATGCCCTATGTAATTAAATACCACAGGCATAAAGCCACAAATAGATTTATTTTGCCTCCTCAGATATAAACACCTATTGTACTAAAAAATAACCCAACACTACATGTTGGGTCATTTTTATTACGATGTTGCATGTTATTACTTAGTTTTTCACATAAAAATCTAAGTGGCATATTGATGTGAAAATTCCAAGAAGAGGGTATTCCATGTAACATCCACCGACTGGAATGTATATAGAAATAATACTCCATGGGCTATATGTAGCATCATATGATGATTCCCAAGCATAGTCATTAATGGAATCTAGTTGTGTTAATGTCTAGCCATGATCGATCCAAGATAAATGCTAATAGAGCATTAAAACTTCATAGATGTTAAACCATCATACGAGTTTTTCAACCAACTCAACAATATATCAAATAATATTCCTAAGATATCAAACATACACTATATTCACTCATACATTATAATTTGAGCACTAAATTAATAAATTTCTAACAATACTCTTTTTTTTTTATAGATGAGTCTTCTATCTTAGTTGTAGGGTTTTGTGTAAGTATTATCTCATATTATTGAAATGGTGTTTGAATAAATATCTTGAATGCATATCATTTATTGAAATATATTTTATAATACCAAAGTGTTTCATTCTCTCCATGTTATAATGGATACGGAAAGATAACATTGTGATCTAAATTTTGGCACTATAGCATGAGAATGAAGACCAATTGACAATGCATTTATTATTGTTCGAACTTATTGTGAAATTATGTTAATTATCAAATGGAATATTATTTCTTTATATTAACTCTTGGGGTAGATATAAATAATATTTAATTAGTGGTATGAATATTTTTAAAATCCTTCAATGTACTCACTAATTATTATCATGGTTTGAGGCCATACTCTTGAACTTGGGGCATCACTAGACACATGTGACTATTTCATAAATAAGTGATATTTTCTCAATGACCACAAAGGTAGAGAGAATGAATTGAATTTTTTTTTACTTGGGTACATATCTCACCTATGATTAGTAAGCATGAAGAAATTTGTTAAGATTCAAAAGTATAAAAATGTTATTTTCCTTTTAAGATAATTTATGAAACATGAATATTTGATTAGGGAACCATCATTTCCAGAACTAAAGGAATATGAATTTGATTTGAGTCTTGTCTATCATTTTTTTGTTAAAATTTTATTTAAGGCATTAAATATATCAATTTACATTCTTCAATATTTACCTATTAGGATAGAGTGAGTTTGGTTATCACATTTTTCTAAGGTGATAATTTAAGTATGGTCATCCTCTATTGATTTGGATTCTTTTCATAATTATAGATGACATTGGTATTTAATCTCCCACCCCATTCTAACTCGATATGAGCCATAGGTATTTCATAAGGTTCACTATCCCAACACCTATTATATCATTATGACCTTCACTTAGGAAAGAGAAATAGTGTTAAGTTAATACAAATTTTATTGCATTTGATGGATATTTCCTATTTCATTATAGACTGATTATATCACAACATAACTCAATAATTCACCTTAAGTTTAATTACTATAATTTATTTTGGATTTTTACACCAACTTGGTTATAAAATCATAGTATGTTCTATATTAGTGAATTGTCTCTTTTTTCTTATTACTAATCATGTACTCTATGTATGTCTCATTCCTAGGGATATTGAATGATTCCTTGGAAGTTGAATATGGTCACTTCATTCCTTGAATGGACTAGCACAAATCCATGCATTGTTCAATTAAATCTTTTTATATCATGTTGAATTACTTTACACAAATGGAAATAATTTTAAGGTCTTTTTGCTTACTTTTGGCGAACTATGTCTTCCTGTGTTGTAGACTGTTAGTTTTTGTTTGTTCTTTCTGTTGGTTATGTGGACCTGGTTTATCTCAAGTTAAGCCTGTTTAACTCTATTTTTGGTCCTTTTCCACTTTTTTATTTTCTTGGATGCTTTCATGATGTATCTATTTTTGTAAGGCCTCTGGGAGCCGATCCATGCTTATTACCTAATCTAATAAAAATTTAACATTTAATCACTTTAAACAATAATTAAATTTGATGCCTTGATATGTGTATTTTCATTAAGGGGTTACTTATACAATTTAGTTGTATTAAAATTCAAAATTATTTGTTGAACTAAATACATTATTATGATATTTATTTAATATGTGATGGTTGTATGTATTTTAAATTTTAATTACTATTATTTTTATTATGAAGATTAATGGTAATTGGAAAAGTTTTACAAAATGTGAAAAAATTGGGGTTCATATTTTAGGGTGGTAACACATGTGGTATCCAATTTGAGTATGAATCTAGCTGGGAAATTAGATAAAATTGATTTAGGAACTCAAACTAAGACTTATGTAAACTTTTTAATTTAATTTTCAAAAATGGTGAGAAATGGAAGCGGGAGGGTGATGGTTCAAGGGGTCATCGTGAAAGATATATTTGTATAAATACTTCACCTATAAATGGAAAAAAATGAGATTCCATATGTGTATCGTATCTTATCTACTACATTTGAAAGGGTTTTCAAAACCCTTAAGTCATTTCAATCTTGACTGGATGACCAAGAAACCCTCTTGGCTGAAATATTTTGACCCCATGAGCATGAGCTTCAAGAGGAAAAATAGGAAGAATAAAAACTTGAAAAACAACTCTCAACTCTTCATATCAATGATAGACATGTGATACCTTGGGAAAGTGATAATTTCATGAATGATTTGAGAAAAACTCCTCATCCCAAATACTTAGGTGAAGAAGTGGGGAAAAGGATTAATCTTAGGTGGTTGAGATAAAGTACTTTCGATTAGAGAATATGTCTTCTAATATAAGTGTATGCACTATAATGTTTTAGTTATGAGGATATAGTTCACCATGGTAGGAACATGGATGTTATCTTAATGGATGTGACATATCTACACTCACATGTGAATTTTTTGAGAAATAAGTTTACAAAAGGTATCTCTCAACTACTCATAGCGAATAGAAAATCATTGAGTTCCAAATGTTAGATCAAGGGTAAATTTTTATTGATGATTATGAGGCCAAATTCCTTATTCTTCTATGATATGCAAATTACATGTGGGATGATGATACCAAGGTAAATAAATTTAAATTGGGTCTCAAACTTATATTGATGCATGATGTTAACATGACAAAGCTTAAAAACCTATATTATGTCATAAAATCGTCTCGATAAGGTTGAAGCAAAGGTGAATTCCAAGATAAAAGTAAGGAAAGAATACCCTAATAATAACAATCCAAATAAACCTTTCTTTTTCCCCGAGTAAGGAAAAACTTGAAAGAAAATATAATATAAAAATACTTTTATAAGGAAAAGGAATTCATATGGTAACTTAGGTTCAAAAATAAAGGAGGTTTCATGTCTTGAGAATATTCGAGACAACAGAGGAGTAAATTTAATAAAACTCACTCCTAAAATCAAAATAACAACCCTAATCTAGGTTCCAATAGAAAATGATTGTGGTCGGGTACTCCCCACATGTCTACAGAGTCCATGAAACGGGCTACATTGAACTTATAGACTTGTATTAATGGAAAATATCATACGACATCTAGAAATCTTGTTCACCATGTATTTATTCAAAAACTCATATGAATCCTAAGGACCTACCTGAATTTTTATATTTTACATTCGGCTCTATGGCCTACTCCTAACCTCTCTTCTTAGTCCCTCAAAATCTATCTCCTTGAACCTTAATTTCCATCAAAATAGAGAAGTCCTCATTTTATACCCACTCGTCCATGCATTTCCTTGCTTCTCTCTCATCTACCCTAGATCCTCTAGTTTCTCTTGCTCAAATCCAAATTTTAATGTGAGCTCTTAAACTCCCTCACCCACCTTATATTTCTCTCGACTAATCATGTCACACCACGTCATCTAGTGGTTTGATTCTCTAATCATTCATTCAATTAACTATTCTTTATCAGTCACTTTACCATACATATCTAACATTTATTTCCTCCCTTTCAACTCTATCACATCCTTTTACCTCATGTTTCATTCTTTGTGCTTTAGATACACCCTTTCTTCCATTTTGGTCTTCCCAATATTTTTTGTGCCTTCTCCTATCATATCATTCCTTCATTTTTCTATGCTCCTTTGGTACATCCTTATTCTTTGCATCCATCACATGCCATTATCTCTCCTCGCATAAAATCTCCTTGCACTTCACTTTCTCGCATGTAGCTATCCACTTCTCAAAGTGTATCACACCTTCCTAACCATACACCAAAAATTTCACACGTTTTTCTCTTATGTCCTTATTTTCCCCATGTCTTTCCATCATGTACACCTCTTGTGTCTTCGCCCTATGTTCCTTCCAATCATAAAGATCATCCTTAGGAAAAATTGTGTAGGATTTCCTTAGTTTTGTGATGCTCCTGCATCAAACATTTGGGGTACTTGAAAATTTGAGTTCCACCTCAATTATATTGAGTGAGTGATAGGACCACCCTTCAGAATACATAAGAAAATAGTCTTAGACTCTTCATCCAAAATCCTATCCCTCACTTCTTGTACCTCTTTTGGAACCTCTTCTAATACTTTGTCACCTCCTTGGGACTTCTTCACACTATCCCCACACTCGCTTGTGAGATTATTCCCACCATAGACTCGACCACCTCCTCCCAATGGATATTTCTCTCGTGATCATTTTCAAATATATTACCACTCCTCTCCTATGCAATTATCTATTTTTTTTTAACTATCCACATCCTAATACTTCTCCCATGATCCTTCTACTTTGAGCATTTGTTCTCACCTTCCAATTCCTTCTATGTGAGTTTTGCTCACCGCAGTCCATCCGTCTCCCCTAAATACTTTGGGGAATTTCTTATTTCCTTCCCACGTTGTCTTTGGGATTATTTTCTTTTCTTAATTTTCATGCACGTACATCATTCCTTGTCTTCTCTATTATCACCTTCTCACTATGAATTTTATTTTTCTCGTCTTTGCTTTATGCACTACTTCTTCATGTTCTCTCTCCTTTTTATTTTATCATGATTTTGTTGCACACTTGACCATTGGGAAATTCCTTCCCTATTCTTTGGTCACCTTCCTATTGTGACCTCGTTATTATGTGCATGCTCCATTTACTTATTTACAGTGTAATGCTACTCAACGTACACCCTTTCTTCCTCCTTGTGAATTCTATGACATTACTTTCTCTCACTTTATAATTCCCTCCACATCTATCTCCTTTCACATTTATGTATTTGGATCCAAAGATAGACCATCCATCTCTTGGTATTCTTTACCACATTTTCCTTTAGCTATGTAGGGAACCTCTCCATAGCGTGTTTGCATCTTTCCATTTTCTTACTTAAAAACTCTTTTGTGTATCCTTCTTCCCCTTTCCCAAGGTATTCTTGAAGGCATCTCATTTCATTTTCCTCTTGTATTTATTAGATGCACTCTTTTGTTGGCTTACATGTTTCTATGTCACACTACTTCTCTCCTCTCTCTCTTATCGTGGTAGTTTTTTATCCCTACCATCCTTCTTCTCTTCTAGTCTTACACCTTCTTACTTGCAAATGACTTTTGGATGCTCTTCACACTACTCCCTTCCTTCCTTAGGTTATTACGGTGAAATTTTTTTCATTCTTCCACAATATCTTAGTATTATCATCATCTCTTTATTCATTCATGCATTCTTTATTTTGTGTTCCTTTTACACTAGGAACTCTTACATTCTCCTCGGACCACTCTTCTTGAATTATCTTCTGGGTAACTTCTTCATTGTGTCATTTCTTCTTGCACTTTTATTCTCTCACATGCTCTGCTACATGGAGATCATCATGGCCCTCTTCCTCCTTCTATGTTATATTTTTCATGTGCACTCTAAAACCTCACATGTGGTATTCTCTGTCTTGGTTTCCTTTAAGGAAAATCCTTTTGGGATCAACCTCTCGATCCTCTCTCAATCCCCCTTTCCTTTTTTGTTACCCATAGGGAAACCTACACATCTCCTTGTAGTTTCTTCAAAATATTGTCACACCTTTCTTTACTCGTGTGATCCTATTATTTTTAACACCCTTATGCATGTATTTTCTTAATATATCCTTGGACTTCCTTCCTAGGTATGTTATATTTCACATGTACTTTCACAATCTATTCATATTTATTTATTTCCTCTATAATGGTCCCATTATTATTTCACACGTACTTTCTCACACATTCCATAAATCATTTCATAGTAACTCCTCTCACATGTTTGTCTTTGCATTCTTATCATTTCTCTAGAGTCTTCCTCTTTGTCCATGTGTTGCACCTTTTACCCATTTCTCCCTTTGGACATTTTACTTTTTGCATTGTTTTTTACTCCTCGGTCCTATAACTATGACTCCACACACATCTTTCCATTCAAGCTAGATATCCTCTAGCTAGATGTTCTCTCCCTTTTTATTTTATTGAGATTTTTGTACACTTAACCCTTGTGCACTTCCTTCCCTATTATTTTTTCACCTTCCTACTATGACCCTTTTCTTTTGTGCATGCTCCTTTGCACTCTTACAATTTTTGTACTCAATGCACACCCTTTCTTCCTTTCACAATCTCGACACTAACTTCTCTCACCGATACTTCCTTACACATCGATATCATTATCCATCTATGAGTTGTGACCAAGTGTAGACCATCCATATATTAGTATTCTTCACCACATTTCCTTAGCCAATTAGGGCTCATCTCTATAGCGTGCCTACTTCTTTCGGTTCTCTAACTTACATAACTCTTTTATGTATCCTTTTTCACCTTTCCTAAGGCCTTCAAGGCCTCTTATTTTATTCTCCTCTTGGTATCTCATTAAAATCGTACTCATATTGGTGGCTTGCATGTTTCTATGCCACACTACTCCTCTCCTCTCCCTCTTGTTGTGGAAATTTTTTCTCCCTACTATTCTTCTTCTCTTTTTGTCTTATGCCTTATTATTTGTACAAAAATTTTGGATCCTCTTTACGGTGATCCCTTCTTGGGTTTTCTTGCAGGGAAACATTTTCATTCTTCCATGGTATCTTATTATTTTCATCATGCCTTTCTTCATTCATGCATTATTTTTTTGGTGTTTAGTTTGCACTATGCACTCTTGTATTCTCCTTAGACACTTCTTCTTGAATTGTCTTTAGGGAAACTCCTCCCTCATGACATGTCTTATCATGCTTTTCATTTCTCACTTTTTATTCTAGATTCTCTACTTCTTAGATAACTTCATGGACCTCTTCCTCCATTGGTGTGCTCATTTTCATTACACTCTAACAACCTCACATGTGTTCTTCTCTCTCTTGGTTGTCTTCATGACAACTCCTTTTGGGATCAACAACTCTTGGCCTCTCTCAATCTTGTTTTCCTTTGTTGTTTCCCATAGGGAAACCTATTCATCTCCTTGTATTTTCATAAAAATATTGTCACACCTTCCTTGAATTGTGTGCTCCTCTTATTTTCACAACCTTATACATGCATTATTTTGAGATATCCTTGGATTTCCTTACCAAGTATGTTATGTTTCACATGTACTTTCACAATATCTTCATATTTTTGTTTCCTCTATAGTCGTGTCATTCTTGTTGCATGTGTCTTCACCCACACATTCCCTAACTCCTTTCATAGTAACTCCTCTCACATGTTTTCTCGTGCATTCTTATCATTTCCATGGAGTCTTCCTCTTTTTCATTGTGTTACACCTTTCACCCATTTTTATGTCTAGATGTTTTACTCTATGCATTGTTTTGTACTCCTTGGTCCTTTAACTAGGAATTCATACACCTATTTCTATTTAGGATAGATAGATTCTGACCATGACATCAATTTATGCTCTTTTGTGTGCCCTTGCTAATTCATGACTATATCCTCTCATTGTGTAATATCCTTGTGCATCACCATTAGGATGTAATGCACTCACTTGTAGTTCTTCTCTTCACGTGTTGTCACTTTTGCATAATCTTAGGTGACTCCATCATTACCATTCACTCATTTCTCAACCACTAAGTCTTCCTTTTCGTATTATTCCAAGCACTAATATACTATTCTTCTCGTGTCATCTCATCTTTCATTCCTCCCACACACCTTCATGTGGTTTTGGTTCTCTACGCCTTCTTTTATCAAGACAAATAGATGAAATTTATTCTTTTCTTTATGTAACTTCATTATGTTGGCTCTACCATCATATAACATTTTCAGTATCATATTTCCATGGCCTCCCCAAAAGGACATGACATGCATCCATCGATAGGATGTCACACAACACTTGATTGGTGAACCTACTAATCTCCATCTCTACTTAGAATTGTTTTTTCACAATGTCTTCCTAAAATTATACCATCTCGGTCACTTTGTAAGGATTGGGGTGACTCCTTTGCACAAACCAAAACTTCTACACTATTTCCCATACAACGAATTTTTCAGTGCTCTTATTGTTGACCACCACAAGGAAACAATTTTCATTGGTCTTACACTTTGTAAGGAATATTTTTCACCTATTCTCCCATGAATGTACCTTTACTATCTTTAGCACTCAAGACCTCTCCTAGGCTATCATTATATTGATGTTCCTAGCCTTTTTCTCTTGGTTTATGTTTTTCACGCCTTCCTCTCTTTGTGTTGAAATTTTCCTTTCCAAACTGTGGGACACTCGACCACTCAATTCCCTCTCTCCTCACATACAAAACAAAATATTTTGAATGTTGTTCATTGGTCTCTTCTAACCAAGAGATTTATCTACCATCCTTCTCTCTTGCACATTATTTTTGAAATTCCCATGCATCCATTAACGTAGAAATGTCAACTCCCAATTGAGTCTCCTTTCTTCTCACACATATCTTGTGTATTTTATTCACACCTCATGTTCATATACCCTAATATCTTCGTTAATCCATTATTATCCTACTAGTGCATTGGCTTCTCATGTTATCACCTTCTCTTCATCTTTTCGTGTCACAAGATCCTTCCATTAACCTTCCTCTTTCTCTAGTTTGGTACTCATATCCTTGAGTTCCTCCATGATCTTCTCGAGCACTTCTTGGACTACTATATCTAACACATCTCTTTTCTTCAATGCACAATATATTTCCTTCTCACACAAGATTTTCAACTCTTCTGAATATTTCACTCTAGGTTTGCATGCATCCTCTTCCCATTTTTCTCATAGTTAAGAACACAATGCTTTGTAATAAATTTTGAACGTTGGCATTCTGTCAGCCTTTACTTATAGGAAAGTGGTTTTCTTTAATACCACTTGATGGTGGATGGGTACTCCCATGCACCTAAAGAGTCTATACAATAGGATAGACTAAATTTTTAGACTTTTGTTAATGGAAAAGTTCTATACGACATCTACAAATTTTTCTCATCATGAAGCTATTCACGAACTCAAAGGAATCCTAAGGACCTACCCATATTGTTTATATTTTACATTCATCTCTATGGCCTACTCCCAATCTCTCTTCTCAATCCCTCAAACTCTAACCCCTTCAACCTTCAATACCCTCAAAATGGAGAACTTATTTTATAATTGAATTTCATCCATTTTACCTATTCTCTCTCCTCTACACTAACTCCTCTAGTTTCTCCCACTCAGATCAAAATCTTAATGTGGGATCTTAAATTCACTCACCCACCTTATATTTCATCTACTAATCCTATCATGTCATGTCATCTAGTGGTGGTAGGATTCTCTGATTTGTCCTTTAATCAACTAATCAAGATTCAGCTATGTGACCAAACCGATCTAACATGTCACCCTTCCCGCTAGCTCCATCACTTCCTTTTTCCTTGGTTTTCAATCTCTATGCTTTAGTTGCACCCTTTGTTTTATTTTGTGATTCCCAAAATCTTTGTTCACTTCTCCTATCATATTTTTACTTAATTCTTCCGCACTCTTTTAGTGCATCCTTTTTATTTTCATCCTTTACATGCTACCATCTCTCCTCATTTCAACTCTCTCTTGCACATCACTTTATCCCATTCACTTATCCACTTCTTTATGTGTCACACCTTCCTATCCATGTGTCAAAAATTTTGTTCCCTATGCTCTCATGTCTTTCTCTTCCCCCTTTCTTTCCATCATTCACAGATCTTCCACCTTCTCGATATGCACCTTCCAATTTGCATGCACATCATTAGGAAAAATTGTGTAGGATTGCCTTAGTCATGGGATTCCCATGCATGAAAAAACTAATAGCAAAATGGGTTTTATGGGTATGTATTAAGGGAAAAATCCACAAACAAAACTATCTAGATTAGTTAACTAGCTAATACTCAAATGATAGGATCTATGTGGTAGTGGACAAAGTAAATAATTACTCCAAACCCATTGAGGCTACAAGTATTTTATCTTTATATTTTATTTTTATTTAAGTTGATAAAATAGAAATAAATAGTTTTATTTCTCTTATGTTATCTTTTAATAGTAATTTTAATCCATCTAAGTTAATAGAAGGCTAGGAAGTTAATTTTTTCTTTGTTAAAAATTCCAATAATGGATTTCCTTATTCAATTTGAACTTGAATTAGGGTTTTAAAACTAAATTATACCTTTACATAGTTCCCCTAGGTTCTTATGACCTTACACGATGCATTATTTGGTTGTAAATCCATCAAGAAAATCTATATTTCTATAAAAACGAAGTAAAATGATTAGGGACCTAGGGAACTTGGAATTATTCTCTAGTATCAAGATAATGAAGAATCCCATGCACCTTTCTATCATGCTACTTAAGAAAGAGATAACAAAAATTTGTGTTTTTTTCTATCCAAATTAAAGAGTTGAGTGTGCAAGAAAATAAAATGATGGAGGTGTTCCCCATCCTTAAAAAATTTAGGGATATTTGGGGAAAATAAATCCTTTTAATTCCTTTACTAAAATGGTTTAATTTATTTATTGAAATCATTCCTAAAGTGCTTCAATAATTTTAGGTGTAACTATAATATATTTTGAAAAAGTGTTCATTAGACATCATGTTTCAATGGGGGTGTTATAGTGTTCTTCATAAAGAAGAAGGATGGTACAACACACTTATGCATTTCTTATAGGATGTTTAACAAAGTAAATACCAATAAACACTATCCTTTTATAAGGATAGATGATCTATGTAACTAAATGAAAGATTTTTCTATATTTTCTATTATTTATTTATGGTTATAATATCATCAACACTTTGGATTAGATAGGAATATTTGTAGGAAACTTCTCTTCAAATTTTCTACAGCATTACAAGTCTAAGGTTATGTCTTTTGGACTAGCCAATGCCTCGCAACATTCATAAACCTATTAAATAGTGTATTTAGAGACTTCTTATACCATTTTGTGTTGGTATAAACCTTGATAACATTTTGGTTTAGTCTAAGAATGAATAGGAAAATTAACACCACTTACGATTTGTCTTGCAAAGGATAAGGCGTAAACAAGTTATTTGGAAACTTAGTGTTCATTACTTCGCAAATAGATCCACTACCTTGGGAATATCATATCTAATAATGATATTTCCATAGACCTTAAACAATTAAATTCATACAAGATTGGCCAACCCATAATAATTGTAATGCCATATTTTTTTAACTTTTAAAAATGAGCACAACTAAATATTTTAGATTTAATGTATATTGTGCATATTTCTAAACAAAACAAAACCTTCCAAATGAAGACATTGAAATAAAAAGGTTCATGGTTTCATTATGATCTCAAAATGATAATCTTACAAGATTCTTGCAACAATGAAGGAAAATTTCTTAGGAAATGACTAAAGTTTACAATAACATCAAATACAAAAAAAAGGTGTTTTACAAGAAGGTGAAAGCTTCACAAAGCCACATTTATTTACAAAATGAAAGTAATGCCCTCAAAAGATGAGGATGACCAAGAGGACCAAGATGGCAAGAGGCTCCAACTATCTCCAACTTGAGTGTTCTTCCAAGGATGCTGAAATAAGAGACAAGGCTTGTTTACCACCCAACCAATAGGCATCATCACATGCCTTTCCATGGTTGGAAGCCATGCTAGCCTCCCCAAGCCCATGGGAGAGAGGAACAAACTTCCACAATGTGCACAAGTATAATGGGGATAAAACACAACAAGAAATGCATAAGATCATTTAGCCACTTAGACATACAACACATGATAAAGCAACAACATGAGGATAACAAGGTCAACCTCATAAGGGGGAAGAGAAGAAGTATGATTCCCAAATCAAAGGTGTGTCCAACCATAAGGGCACCCACAAAAAAAAATATGTTTACAAAACTCCTTATTCCTCCTAATCATTCCTCCTCCTTATTCCTCCTTTATGTCATAGAAATCCTTCTTGGGAGGGTTTTCAAACCCAAAAGGGTTTCCTCACCAAGAATGGGGAAAGGTTCAAGCCATATGAACCTTTCTCCCACCTCAAACCATATGAGGGGATGAGAAGGGACCTTCATGGCTTAACCAAAAACCATGAGGTTTGAGAGGGAAATCCCTCTCTCTTCCCCTACATTCTCCAAAAACCATCAATCCAAATGATGGTGGAGAGAAAACAAAAGAAAACAACAAAGAACAAACAAACAAACCACATTCACCATACAACTTCACAACACATCATTTTATTGATCATAGCATAGTTAACAAGATAAGTGCAACTAAGAGGGAAAAAGGTTAAGAATCCTACCTCTACAATGCTTTCCAAGACTCTAAGCTAAGAGGGAAAAAGGTTAAGAATCCTACCTCTACAATGCTTTCCAAGACTCTAAGATTTTCCCTTTGTCCAAGCAAACCTCCAAGCTCCTAAAATTCTCCAATTTCTCCCAAAAACATGAGCCAAGAAGACCCCTTCCTTCCACATGAGGAAGAATAAGAAGGGAAACCCAAAAGTTTCTCACCAATGGGAAGGTGACAAGTGTCACCCCTCTCCTCTCAAGATTCAAAGATTCCAAAAACAAAATAAGTAAAAGTAAACTCACCTTTTAGCCCTTATCACCCAAAATATTAAAAACTAAAATAAAACAAAGTGGAGCAACTTTTAACAAATACACACAAACCAACCATCTTACATGGATGGTGACTAAGGAGGAAAAATGGGAGGTAAATTCCCTCCAAGCCTTGGAAATAAGCCCCCTACCTATTAGGTAGGGTCTAAGGGCCCATTTTCATGCTAAGGGAACTCCCAAACTAAAAAGGGGTCCCTAAAAATGCCCAAAATAACCCAATTTCGGGTTTGGCATGCTTGGGCACAATGATAGAGGGTGTGGGGTCCACCCAAGGTTCACATGTGGTCCCCAATCCCTTCTACCAACACACACACACTTACCCAAAACCATCACTTAAATAAGATGAGATCATTAAACCCCTAAACTAGTTTACTTAATTAAACACACCCTAAACATAAGTAATTTTGCAAGACATAAATACATTACAATTGAGGGTTCACCCATGGTGCCCAAATAAATACATCTATTATAAGGCCTCAAACATTTAGCATGGTTAGGACTCAACCCGTGGGCCGCTCGTGCATAATTGCGTAGTTTCCTAAAACCCATGCTCTCCTATACCTGTCACCTGCACACTCATTGCACACATTAACCGCATCTGTCCAATATAAATCATCATATACACATCACAAAATTAATCACCTTATAATGTCCTAACATCATTTTACAATTGATAGTGCAATGTATACAATTATACACATGGTTTGCCATGAATCATCCACAGATAAAATTACAACGACATACACTTAGGCTAGCATGAAATTACCATTATTAAATCTAGAAAACTATATCATTAATCAAATCGAACACAAGAACCAACATCTAACCAATAAATCTCACTATCATATAACCTTGTTAGTGTCATCAACATCATAAGAAATATATCAATATACAAATCTAGTCTAATTGGTGCTACGCGCCCAAAATATCATAATGTCCATGAGGATAAAAATAACATAGTAAAATGTCCAAAATCTATCGAGTTTAAATCAAAACATGTCTATGCATAAGGGAACAAAGATAACTGGAGCTATAAAAATGTGGGCACTACAATAATGTGCATGAATTGTGTAGATTTATGGGAATGATTAGGTATCATAGGTTGTTCATGAAGAAATTATCCATGGAGATAACCCCATCACTTCCTTTTAGCATAAAGGAAAGAAGTTTGAGTGGGCCCCAAAATGTGAGGCTTCATTTCAACAAAGTAAAGAACTCCCAACTTCTACTCCAATATTGATCATTCTCAATTCATATGGATATTTTTATGTTTGTATTTATGCTTCCCTCAGATTTTAGGGGAATATTGACCAAAAATGGCTAGTTTGTTATCTATGAGTCAAGGAAAATGAAGTATTGTGAGAAAAAGTATGTGTCTAATTATGTATAATTGGTTACAGTAGTACATGTTTTTAAAATGCAGAGATAATTTTTGATATGTAAACCATTCAAGTTAACAAATCACTATAGAAGTCTTGGACACATTTATACTGAAGATAACTCTAAAGAGCATAACAATGTTGTATTATTTTAAAAATAATAGAAGTTTATTAAGAGATATTTTAACAATAAAAATTACACATAATATTATTAATAAAATAGGGTGTGCAATAACACAGAGGACCTATATATCTAAATTAACACTACCCAAATATAACTTAGTATTTTTTAATAACTATATATATTTACATTGTGTATGCAAATGATTAGTTAATTCATTCGTAACATTCCTCCAAATTAAACCATCATTTTATCTTGATAAAATAATATATATTAGTTGAATGACTCAAATTTATCCCATTTAAGTGACTTTATGAAGACTTTTTCACATTGGTATTTTATTAGTAAAAAGTGGAAGTGAATGTTGTGTTACAAAACATGCTTTTGTACAAAATGAACATGTACCTCAATTTGCTTCATATGTTCATGAAATATTTGGTTGTGAATAATATTTATAATAACTTTTTTGGTTGCTTCTATCGTTATTTCTTCAAGTATGTGACATAACCATATTGCTTGACAAAAAAATTCTCATACATTGTGATATTATGCTTTAGTGGAAGATCAAGAAACAAAATTTTATTTCTCTTTCCCATGATATCAGATGTAATCTAAGCCAAATTCCATGGTTCCTTTATTGTTTCTCAAAATTATCTTTGTTAGTTTCTAATGACATATTTTTAGATCTTGCATGAACCATTTAAGATATTTGATAGCATAGATGATGTCTAAATTAATATATGTTAAGTAAATGAGACTCATAATAAACTTTTAATAGAGAGTGTAATTTATTTGTGGTGATGGAGCATCAATAAATAATTGAAGCTTTACCTTTATGGGTTTGTCAAATGGTTTATCATCCATCATCCGAAGCTGATTTGTAATTTTCTTGGAATATTTCATTTTGGATGAAAGGATGTGTTTCTCATTTATCATACTTCATTCTAAGACAATAGTACATTGGCATGAGATTCGTCATGTTAAATAATTGATTAAGATATTTCTTTATTGCATTTATCATATTTACTAAACTCGCTAGTGACAACTAGATCATTGACATAGACAACTACAATTACAATCTCTTCCCTTACTTATTAAGGTAGAGATTAGGATCATAATAATTCTTATGGAATATGTGATAAATGATATTCTCATTAATATTTATATACCATGCCCTACGAGCCTATTTGAGACCATACAATGGCTTGACGAGTCTAAAAATTTGTTCCTCTTTTCTAGGTATGACAAAACCTTCTTCTTGATTTGTGTAAACTCATCAAGCCATCAGATGGTCTAGCTAAAACTTCTCTGTCATGATTTTAATCCTTTAATGTAATAAAGACCACATATTTTTAGCTATAGATGATATATTTATTATTAATAATAATTAATAGATAAACACATAACTATGCTTCTTTGATGTATTATCTATCCTTCCACATTCTACCACTTTATATATGAATAATCAATTACATTTTAAGAGGTGAAAATTTTAGTTTGACTATAAAGTTTTTCAAAAATAAATATTTTTTAAAAACTTTATATCTTTATTATGATTGGCTTAAATCATTTCCTAAGATTCTCCACAAAATTCAATTAATAAAAATACAATGTGTTATGTGCCCAAACTATTATAAAACTCAAAACACAGTGTGAGATAAATTCATTGATAACTACTTGGGTAGATTTTTCCCTATTTTCATGGACACATACTACATAATTAATGAATATTAGAAATAATTCATTTGATTTTTAGTTTAATATTAAGAATTAATTCATACAATGGTGTTCCATCATCTATAGAATGGATCCACCCAAGATAAAAATGTAAATTATGTTCTCTTCTTTTCCATTCCATTTGATTTACTTAAGTTTTAACTTATGAACATCAATAATGGGTTGTTTTTGTTGCTTTGGTTTTTTTATCCTAAAGTATAAAGTTAAGATGCAAGAGGTGGAGTATGTGTATAAATGCAATAATTGGACTTAAGTTCTTATCTTATTCCATACAAATCTTGTTAATCTTATCGATTATGAGACTATTATGGGTTATTATTTTCTATATTTTTCTAATGAAAAAAATGCATGGATATGTGGGTGTGTGGTCTATCAATAATGATGATGTTGATTATAGAAAATTGAGATCACCCAAAATCATCGTGTCAAGTATTTTCAGTTCAAATCACACCTCTAAGTTTTTATGACCTCTATAAGCAAATATCCAAATGGTTTTTTTGGTAAAATAATCAATCTTGTTATATTCATTATTAGTTTATTTGTGTTTAAGAATAGCCATAGAAATAGTATCACAGGTTCTATGAATTCATGAATCTATGGTTAAGACTTCCTTCCACAAATATTTTGGTGTGGCCTATTAGGTTTCCTACATCCGATTCCTTAATACCAAATATGACATCCCCGATAAAAATTTTACTCACAAAACTTAAAAATTGGTATTCCCTTTGAGGAATATTTTTATTCTACACATAAGAATTGACTCCTCCATGGATATCGGTAAAAATCATGGTCACATGGTGGAGGGATTCTTCTACACAAGGCTTATAATCTACTCCTTTGATTGATGGATCCTAATGGAAAAAAAGAAAGAGCATGCACAAAAACTCTACAATATACCAACTGGAGATGAATTTAGGTCCTTTTACATAAAAGACAAAGTAAATGACCATGGTGGGTAGTTTTTCTTAAATAATACAAATCTCAATGGGTAAAAATTGTTGGGAAGATTGTGGGAAAACCTTTCGAATTATCAAATATCGTATTTCTTGGTAGCTCTTTATTGTTACTAGCATTGTCAAGAATGTTCATATTTTATACATCTAGAGGATTTATTGTGATATCTTGAATGGTTATTTTGTAATGATTTTTTGATAGAACGTAACTAGTTGGTAGGAACATTTATAAATTATCAAATGATATAAAAAAATGGAATTCAAACACAACAAAGAGAGGAGATTCTTAGAAGAGAGATTTCAACACACATGTTTCTATCTATACTTTAAAAATGTTTTTTTAACATAGAAATCCTAATGGAAACATGATATTTTAAGCACAAGCATTAAAGGTGTGGAATTTTTGATATGGTACCAAATTTTATTTATTATGGCGATATAGAATTTGTGTTTTTAAATGAGTTGTCACTAATGCATGTTTTATAGGATTTCAAAGTGAGTAGGGTATCATAGTTATTCTTGTTGATCCAAAATTAGAAAGTATAAAGAAATTTCCTTTTCCTTTCCAAAAAAATAAATCATATATTGAATGTGGAAGAAGGGGATCACAAATTATACACTACTAAAGGAAAAAAACACAAATTTTAATATATTATCTTTGTGGCCTTCTTATTTTTCTCCTCTACTTAAAATTAATATTTGACCTTGTTTAATTCGTTAGTCAAGTTGGATGTTTTGGATATTGTAAGTTGCTTTCGCTTCTATGTTTACACCGATTTGAAAAAAATTAGAATTTTATGCTAAACACTAAAAACAAAGTCGCGTATGATAAATAAATGCTAAAATACATAATTGACACAAGTAATAAGCTAATAAAAATATGAAACCCTAAGTACAAGAGAGAGAGGAATGAAATTATCTTATTTACGCTCGATCTGGGACTAATGTAGACTAGGAAAACCGTTGAAAAGGAATTCATCTATTTCGTTATTGCTCAAAATAATTTTTATCGGTCACGAAAAAACCTAGACACAAGCACCCACAGATGAGCAAGGATGTTTAGGTGTTGATGGCCTCTCTGGGCACCTATGACTATGAAAATGGTTATAACTTGATCTTCATTGTGTTGCACAAGTATCAAAAATATTCTATGTTGATCACCTATGTGTTGCAATATGATTGTCGAGATACTTGTAACCTACAAAACACATATTATCCCGCAAAACCCATAGTACCACATTAAATCCAAAAAATAAAGATGCAATATGGGGAGTCAAAATGACCCCGGTGGTCACCTAATAGAGTGAGATTACAACTGAGCACTGAATTATATCTCATACTCCAAGTATTTCTTGTGCATGTGTAAAAGAATCGTTCCTCAGAAGCCCTTGTGTAAGTGCACATGATAGTGGGTGATAGTAATATGTACCAATGTAAGTAGATGTGTGTATGGAATAATGAAATTCCCCTTCCTATGAAGTGTATGAATAAAGTGTTGTCCCTTGAATGGATTCTAGATGGATGCTTTTGATTCTTTTATATGCCTTTGGATGTAAGCTTGGGTGACGATAATATATGCTTAGAGCTTAGTCCTTTATTTTAGTCACATAGATTTGTGTTTATATGATTCCAATTGTTGAATTTTGTAATTAAAAACTGGAAGGCCCATCCATAGGAGAATAAGATGCCCAAAATATAAAAGATACCCAAAATAAGGGAGTAAGATAGAAAAGGGTTAGGGGGTGTTATACGATAAAAATCAACACGTGACCTTCTTCGCACCCGATCTCTCAAGGTCGTGCCGAGACATTTGGTGTATAATGGAAGTGAATGTGAGTTTGGTGATGGTGATCAAGCTATTTGGGAAATATTATGTCTTCAACACGCAATATCGGGATCTGCGAGTCTAAGGTGAAGAATGATCTCCTAACTTGAAGTGGTGTGATGGCTCGGTCTGATATAATCACGCTCAGAGACTCCAATCGATATCAAGATCTACCAAAATTTTGTTTATTGGTTGTTGAACATGCATAAAATGATTTTTTATTACCTCATATGGAATTCAAGACAAGGTCATGGAAGTGAGAACAAGAGACGTAGTGGAGCCATAAGGACTATGGGTGATTTTCTCGGTCTAGTCCAGAAATTCTTAGCCTGATCGGCTGCTATGTTCAATAAGGAAAGTTGTGTAATAATGTCAGGTGGAAGTGGTGAAGATATGAATACTAATGTATGCAAACTAGTGTCAATATCTAATTGGTTAGCAGGCCCATTGGGTTTTGGGACCTGAGGATCACAACCAAAGACTCGTGGAGGTTGTGGCCCTTGTATGGTCATGCATGTAATAAAACCCTATTTCCAAGAATAGTCCAATAATCGTAGGATTGATTAACAATGATGTTTAGTGTATTTAGTTATTCTATTTTCTCAGGAAAAGTTGTAAGTGTGCGTACATTGTAAAATGTAAACTTGTATCAATGTCGCTTATCAATTTCGCCCGTCGGGTTATGGGACTAAGGGATCACAACTATATGTCTTTTCTTGTTGTGGACTGTTGACGGTCATACAAAATGAAATGAAATGATTTTAATAGGAAAACTAACTATCAAAGGAAATCTAATCTATTTTTTTGGTGTTTTCACAATATATCAGAGAGAAAAATAAAAGAAAACTAATATATCAAAGTAAATGTTTTTAATATTTTTTAAATTTTAAACAATGCGTTCTAATCTAATAAATAAACTAAAGACAAGTAATCAGTTAGATTAGCTGGTTACTTGTGTGAATATGTGAATCTAATCTTAAAAAAACCTAATCTAATCAAAACCCTTCAAACCCTACCTCGAGGTGAAGAACAAATCATGACCCTCGAAAGAGCTATTGTTCCCCATAACTTCTCTGGTAATGTTAGGGAGAAAAATTTCTAATGATTTTATCTACTTCTAATTGCCCAATCAATTGAAGAGAAAAAAATTTCTACTCTATTTGATATGCAATTGAAACTAGTGATTTGAAATTGACAATTTAACAAAGAAAAAAAAACAAACACACAATTCCAACTTGGATAAGCAAGAGCTTTGGTGAATCTAGTTGTATATGTATCTGTCCCCTTAGTTTATTCCTTTATTTCCTTGAGTGTTCATATGAGTCCAATAGATTTGGAATGCAATAACGGTGGTATTAGGATGACGCTTGAGCAATGGCAGCTTGAAGGTAGTCTGGATATAATGTAAGTAGAAGAGAGATAGCATAAGAGATATGAGTTTGGCTATCCAATTCCTAGCAATATTGTGGCGAAGCAATATAATACAAGATACAAAAAAATTCTAAGGCCTTTTTCTTGAACACAAGCATGGAATATATAAGAATTGGGGTTGGTATGTGTCTTCATACACAAGGTAAGAAGAGGTAGTTCCAACAAACTAAAGCACATGCAAAAAAAGAAGAGGGAAGGAGAACCAAACAATCAAAACTATTTTTAGACAATTTGGATCACTTGACGCATGCTAAAAGTGAAGTTAAGTGAATCGTCACATGTTAAAACATGCACGATGAAATCTAGAAAAATCAATCAAGACCACCACCCTATGTAGGGCGGTAGTCGCAGAACCACCACCTTACATGGGAAGCGGTTTCGTAACCGTCACTGAGGCAGGGCGGCGGTCCCGACACTAAAGGCCGTAACATGCATAGAAAGAAGAAGGAAGCTGGAAAAAGTGTGGGAAGGCTAAGTAAGGATGTATAGGCCAAAAATATACACTGTGAATGGGTTTTGGAGCTCAAACACCTTCTTAAAAGGACCTGAATCATCACTGAGGAATTTTGTAACCATTTTCTAACAATGTAGCACATGTAATTTTGGGAGTATACATATTTCCCCCTTGGAGAAGTGTCTTATCCATGAAGAGGTGTAAAACATATAGTTTTAGTATGATGTTCCCAAAATGGGGAGTTTGAAGCTATACCTAACACTTCTATGTTTCGAAATGTCACCATCCAATCTTCGAATTCCTATAAGAGAAAAGAAGACTCAAGCGTGGATAGATAAAATATCGAAAAATAAAAACTAAACGAAAACGACAAGAGGACTTACCATTTTTGCGGGAATATGGAGATATACCTGCGCCAACACTCCATCCTGTAAACACATACACTCAAAATGAGGTCAAAACATCATATATATATCAAAACAACTCATTTTTCAATTCATTTGTGCATATTCAATTTGGTGAATTTGGTGCTCTGGGACCATAATGACCATTTTTATGAGACTACAACCAAAACAACAGTTACGAAATCATGATCATGCCTCCACAAGTAGGAGATCAGCCAACATGGTCTAAGGTTGGTTTTTTTCACTCTTGACTTTTCATACCTAAATGTAAAATGTTTGAAAAGTTTACCTAGGGGGACTATTTTCAAAAAAAATGGTCTTGAATGAGTCCCTGAGGGGGGTGCCCATAGGGCGGTCTTTTGTTTTGTTTAAAATGGTCATTTTTTATGTTTTTAAGAATTTTTGGGGTTAGGCACATATTTTGAAAATCAGCTCAAGACCGTTGCCCAAATTAGGGTGGTGGTCACGGGACCGCCACCCTACTAGGGTGGTAGTCTTTAAACCACCGCCTGTACTAGGTGACAGCTTCCGAAATGAATGACCAAAAATGTGAATTAACTTGAATTTGTTTTATTTTTGATGTTTTCTAATGTTTTTGATGAGCTTATCTTCTAGTATAGGCTATTAACTTTCTCTTTTTCCATGTTTTGGTGAAATCGGAAGAAGGAGGAGTACATCATCGTTGGATCTCGTGAGTGGGAGTGTGATTATCTCCTGGATATTGGATCAATTGACTTGGGCCGAGAGGGACACTCTTAAGAGGGAAAACATCTCGGAGGATTGCACGCATGCCCCATATTGTCCCTACCAGGTCACATATTGGGTGACTTATTTTATTATTGGGATGCGAGACTAGAATATTTTCTTGTTTCTAGGTGCGAGGTGAGTGAAATATCACCCTAGAGGATGTATACCACATTCTTGGTCTCCTAATACTTGGGAGGAGAATGACTCTAGAGACAGAGAATCCATGGCTAAGATGACTCGGTGAGCCACCTACATGGAAGATGTCGATGTTTAATTTGGTTTGAAGAAGGGAATTAGGGTCTCGGTCCATTACCTCTGCTCTTATCCCTATCATCCAGAGAGCCATTATGGGCATCTTTTCCTCGTGATTGATTGGGTAACAAGGGAAGTGACACACTACTCTACTGCTAGGATCCCATTATTACTTAGATTGAGGCGCATGGTTGCACATAAACCTAGGGAGAAGACATCTTAGGGAATACCTATCACAATTTATATAGGGTAGTTAGATTTCAGGGGTAGTCACTGAGCCCACCCATTCTTGTTATGAGTTAGGTTTATGAGTGCATCACCCCCTATAGAAGGGGAGTGTCAGTATTAGATCCGGGGGCTATCGGGGCAGCAAGGTAGAAAACTATGTTGGTTCTTAGGATGCCACATCAGCCAATGGCCTCTTTGACCATGACAAACATGGTTTCACACCCTACCAGGATATGGTAGGGTTATGGGGACAGGAGGTGACCATGGTGGTAGCTTTCTCTACCACAAGCTAGTTAGTTGATAGGACCGGGAGAGTCGAGACTCATCCATTTTATCAGTTCCTCAATAGTTTGGCCTCTCGTATGTTGACATACTTCACCTAGTGGTGTTAGGAAATAAGAGATAAAATATGCGGAATAATCCTTCACGTAATCACAACAAGAGAAACTATTATGCAGAAATATTATAGATCTCAAATAAAAGTGTAGAATAAAATAACACAACACAAAGAGACAATATTTAATGTGGTTCACCCAATTTGGGCTATGTCCACCAAGAATCACTTGCTCGATTTTATTACAAGCCACCCTTGCTCTCTCAATATAATACCAGATATGTTTGGAGCTATGCTCAAAAACTCTATAGAATTCACACCCAAATTCAAAACATGTCTCGCAATGATACATTATTCCTACCATATGCATAAAACCATATAAGTAGACAATTGTTTAAGTAGTTTTACAAAACCGTGGGTATTAAAACAATGGGCCAAAACTATCCCATAAACATATGGGTCAAAAATCCATCCATATGAGAAAATCACATTTCCAGATATGTCGGCACATTTTAAAACCCAAAAACTATGGAAAGTGTACAATACTCTTAGTGTACGAGTCTTCAACACTGTCTCACATGAAAAAAACTTCACAACCTAACAATATCTGACTTAGAGGCTAGTTTTCCTTTGAGCAAGCTTCTCAACCCTTCACTAGTTTCTATGAAGACCAACCAAAGTTAAACACAACTTCAATTTTTCCCTTTTGACCACCTTAGTCATCATGTCTACAGGATTTTGACTGTTATGAATCTTTTCTAGCTTCAACTTCTCTTCCTCTAAAGTTGTCCTGATGAAATGGTACCTTAACTATATATGCTTCATCCTAGAGTGGAAATCAGAGTTCTTAGCTAGGTGTATAGCACTCTGACTATCACTATGCAACTTTCCTTCTTCCTGCTTATGCCTCAACTCCTCAAGCAATTGCTATAACCAAATCATTTCTTTTCTTGCCTCCGTGGCGAAACATACTCACCTCGTGGTTGAAAAAGCCACCAAGCATTTATAGTCATGAAATACAACTCACCGCTATCTCACCTACATTATAAACATAACTGTCATGCTCCTCCTATTGTCTACATCTCTAGCCATATCTGAATCTACATAACCACACAAAGTGGTGTCTGATCCACTATAGCAAAAATTGTCCTCATGGTATCTTGAAAATACCTAAGGATCCACTTTACCGCCCGCCATTGATCTCTACCCGGATCACTCATAAATCTACTCACCGCTCCCACTGCATGGGAAATATCATGTTTGGTGCACACCATGGCATACATCAAACTACCAACCACTGATGATTAAGGTACCTTGGACATTTGGTTTCTCTCTTGCTCTATCTTAGGACACTGCTCCTTTGATAAATTCAAATGGCCTGCCAAAGGATTACCAACCGGTTTAGCATCCTACATATTAAACCTCTCCAAGACCTTCTTAATGTACTCTTCCTGAGATAAAGTCATCTTCTGTTCCTTCCTATCCTAAGATATCATCATACCAAGGATTTTTTTGGCTTCCCCCAAATCCTTCATAGCAAAGGATTCACTTAGCTACTTCTTCAAGTACTTTTATTTCTTGCATGTTTTTACCTACAATAAACATGTCATCCACATACTGAGACATAGGATAATATAACTACCATCATCAAATTTATTTTTATACATGTAATGGTTAGAATGACATCTAATATAACCTTGCTCCATCATGAAACAAAAAAAATTCTTATACCATTTACATGGAGCTTGTTTCAAGCCATACGAGATCTTCTTCAGTTTGCACATCATCTCCTCTTTACCTTTGATCTCATAGCCCTCTGGTTGTTGCATATATAGTTCCTCCTCCAAATCATCATGGAGAAATGCAGTCTTTACATCAAGTTGTTCTAAGTGTAAGTCTTTTGCTACAACTATTCCTAGAACATTTCTAATAGAAGTCATTTTTACTACAGGAGAAAAAATCTCATTAAAATCTATACCTTTTTTCTGTGTAAACCCCTTGACCACCAACCAAGCCTTGTATATTTTCTTTCCTCTTTATTCCTCTTTGACTCGAACACCCACTTGTTCTGTAGTTCTCTTTTTCCTTTTGGTAGCTTCACCAAATCCCATGTCTAGTTCTCCATGAGAGCCTGATGCTCCTCATCCATGGCTTTCTCCCACTTCTTCCTAGCATCTATCTGTATTGCTTCATCAAAGCTCTCTGGCTCTTCACTATCAGTGAGTAATAAATAATAAAGAGAAGGTGAAAAATGTTTAGGTTATCTTCTTACCCTAGAAGACCTCCTCAATATAGGAGTTTGGGGTTCCTATTGAGGAGGTTCCTGAACTTAGTTTCATGTGTCACTTTCCCATCCGGAAGATCCTCTACCACCGCATATTCTTTTTGGATTCTTCCTATTTTCTAATGCAACCTTGTTGCTTATACATGACTTTCTCATTAAAGACCACATCCCTAGATCAAATGATTTTCTTGTCTTTAATACTCCAACATTTAAATCCAAAGTCATCACCACCATAACCAATAAAAGTGCATTTTTTTAATTTAGCCTCTAACTTGGTCCTATCATCTTTTCTATATGAACAAACACCTCACATCCAAAGACTCTAAGAAATGAATAATAAAATTTCTTACCATACCAAGCCTCCTTAGGTATGCCTTGATCCAAGGCACTTGAGGGTCCTCTGTTTATCAAGTACACAGTTATGCTCACTGCTTCTGCCCAAAAAGAAAGAGGTAGTCCTACATATAACCTCATGCTCCTAACACATTCCATTATTGTTTTGTTCATCCTTTCTGACACCCCATTCGATGTGGATTTCTTGGAACCATATTTTTCTTGTGGATTCCATTCTTAGAACAATAATCATCAAATTCATTGCTACAATACTCCCCTCCATTATCTGACTTGAGACATTTTAGCTTAAGACTTATTTCATTCTCTACCAAGGCTTTCCATTTAACAAAAGTGTCAAATACATCAGATTTGTTTCTAATAAAATAAACCCAAAATTTCCTTGTTGCATCATTAATAAAAGTAACATAATAACTTGAACCCCAAGAGATGATACCTGAGCCGGTCCCCACACATCAAAATGCACCATCTCTAACTTACTCTCTTTCTTTGTAGGTCCAACCTTGAGAAACCTTACTCGCTTCTGTTTCCCATATATGTAGTCCTCACAGAACTCCAAACCTATTTTTGTATAACCAGGAAAATCCTTCTTTATGATCTCCATGCCCTTATGGCTCATATGACCAAGCCTATAGTGCCACAATGTTGTGTCTACTTCTGAAGCCACAAGATTACAAAAATTAGTGCTATAAGTGGTTAAATACAAGGTTCCAACCTTCTTACCTCTTTCCACCACAAGATCTTTCTTTGTAACCTTCCAAGAGTTTACTATAAATATCACAATACAACCATCACTTCCCAACTACCCTGCCGATATCAAATTTCATCTTAATGTAGGCACATGTCTAACATCCTTCAATAGCCAAGTATTCTCATTCTACATCTTAACCTGAACATAACCTTTTCCAACTATGCTGCAAGGCTCATCATCTCCAATAAAACATGCCCAAAATATCCTTGAACATAATCAACAAAATAATGCCTATGTGGAGTAGCATGGAAAGAAGCCCCGAATCTAAAACCCAAGATTCAGTAATATTATGCAAAGAAAGAATCAAAGCATCCTGACATACATTACCCATTGCCACATTTGTCTCTTTGTTTTCTTCCTATTGTTTCTTCTTGTCCCGAAGTTCCCAACAGTCCTTCTTTGCATGCCTAGACTTTCCACAATGCCAACATACTATCTTGCTTTTGGATTTTGACCTTGCTCGATCCTTTGATTTTCCATGACTTCCTCTATTCTTCTGTCTCCCTCTAGTTTCCTTTGTCAAAGCATTCACAAGTAGAAGATTCCTAGATCTTTTTCTTTGCATTTCATCACTTAGAATCACCCCTACAACATCCTCAAAATTCAACTTTGAATTAGCTAGAACTGATTTGCTTACCACCATTACCAAGTTATTCGAACTCTCAAGTAAAGAGCATGTAACTAATAAATCCCTAACTTCTTCATCAAATTATATTGTAACCAAACTAGCATATTTACAACCTTATTAAAATCATTTAAATTATCTACTCTGAACCATTCTCATAAATATTCATATTAAACAAATTTTTCATTAAAAATATTATTAGAGGCAGAGAGTTTTTAATACAACTTCCCTAATGCATCCATCAAATTTTTTGTAGTATTTTCCTTTGAAACATTAAATAATACCGAAGATGCAAGACACAACCATATTTTCCCAAGTGCCTTCCTATCCATTAAATCCCATTCCACATCTATCATGATCGAGGGTTTGTTCACCTTCTCAGACAAAGGAATATAAAGATCCTTCTGATAAAGGTAATCTTCCATCTACATCTTCCAAAGACTGAAATTTTTCCCGTTGAATTTATCAACCCTAGATCTTCCATCATCTGTCATAGCTCCCACTCAAGATAAAAATTTCCCTATGATTCAACACTTCAGCAAACCAAACCAGCTCTAATACCAATTGTTAGGAAATAAGAGATAAAATATGTGGAATAATCCCTCACAGAATCGCAACAATAGAAACTAATATGCATAAAATATTATAGATCTCAAATAAAAGTTTAGAATAAAATAACACAACAAAAAGAGACAATATATAACGTAGTTCACCAAATTTGGGCTACGTCCACCAAGAATCACTTGCATGATTTTATTACAAGCCACCGCTCTCTTAATACAATACCCGGATCTATTTGAAGCTATGCTCAACAAACTCAAAAAACCCTCCCATATGAGAAAATCACATTTTCGGATATGTTGTGCACATTTTAAGGCCCAAAAACTATGGAAAGTATACAAGTACTCTTAGTGTACGGTATTCAACATTGTCTCACATGAAAACAGACTCCACAACCTAACAAGTGGTATTAGTCTACAGGACCATTCAGGAGGCCCAGAAAGACCCTAGAGAAGATCCGGTTGGAGAGTGGTTACCCCAAGTGTGCCTATTGTTGTTAGGTGTGTGGTCTATGCTTGAAGGGTAGCAGGCCCCTAGAGCACCTTTAATTCATATTTTGGCTGCTCTTGCTCATAGTGGAGAGGAGGATGAGCCCATTGACATAGACTCCAACTCTAAGGAGCACATAGGAGATGAGACCGAGGAGGATTCGGTTGGGGAGGAGACAGAGGATGAGGGGGTTGGTGTTAAGGCTAGTGGGGTAGCCCATATGGAGGAGGAGGAGAATGACCCTGGGTGACATGATACTAAGGATATCATGAGAGTAGTGCACGAGGAGGCGAGTGAAGAGAGAGAGACATTGGTCTCAAAGGAGACACTTCCTCGAGGCGGGGAAGGGGATGATGAGTCCGTGATGGGACAACGTTTGGCCTCTAGCTTTGGGAGTCTCCATAGCCACCAAGCGGCATCGTGCAGCAATAGCCACTAATCCTACCTAGACGCTTGAAGATCTGAATATGTTTAATAGTCTTCTCTCGACTTTGTTAGTTGGAAGCGTTAGTTTGGTACATTATTTTTATTTGCATTTTGTGGTTTTCTAAATCATTGTTTCTTCTTATTTTCTTTCTTGCAGCAACTTCACAGGAGTGATGGAAGCTTATTTGATAGTTTTGTGTGGGCACCTTACTAATCCCCTTAGGGAAGACCCAAGCCAAGTTGAGTGAGGATTTAGTTTAGCCTCTAGCATCCAACAAACACACTAACTTGTTTTCTCTTATTTGGAGGATAGCAGAGGTGGTGACCTCCCTTCGTACCTAGGTGGCTGGATATGAGACCGTCAAGCATTTGATGAGGCAGAGCCATTCCTATAGTGAGACCATAGTTAGTGGATGACACCACGAGAATTCACACCATTCAATTCATTCCCATCATCATCACAGCCACAGTAGGATCCCTGGACATGGTCGTGACCATCCAAGGGATCCTAAAGGGACTGACAGGCCATTAGGTCATTTATTGCTTTGATGCCATTTTTTCGGGAACTACATGATTTATTTTGTATATCTTGGGCTCATTGCAAGAATTTTGACCACGCCTTAGTGCATGATGGCATTGTATACAAACTTGACTCACCATGATATATACAGACTTTTATTTTTGGTTTGGTAATCCATTGTATCTGAGTTGAATTTATTTTGGCTTATTTCTCATGTGTACTCTAGATGTTTAGAATTTCTATTTTTCTATGCTTTTCAGAATGCATGCAGTGGGTGTGAAATGATGACAAAATGATTTCTTTTTGTATTTTATAATGCTGATATATGATAATGTGAACACAATGTGATGTTAAACTTTAGTTTCTTTAAGCAATCTTTGATACTTCATGTTGTCTTGGAAAAACGTGGTGATACAATGATATGATAAGAAAATGTACTTTCCCCACTCTTGACTCCATGCAACTAGTAGGATGTGAGGGCTCAACACCAAGAGCCAAAAAGGGCACAAGTTATGAAAATTTGTTGAATGGTAATGATGAGGGAAAGACAATGGTTTGATAGAACCAAATTGAGACACTACAACCTCACCCTACTCAAGTTACTTCATATTTTAGAATGTGATTTTCTTCCCATTTTATCTAGACTTAGATATGTAGATGGTCACTTAGTTGACAAAATCCATTTTGGGGTTTTAAACTCTTTTGGATTTTTGGACATCTAACTCACTTTGTTTTTGACTTATGATTTCACAATATTTGAATGGATTATTTCTAACTTTCAAGTTTATCAAAGAGGCCCCCTACACCTTACCCCATACTACTAGTAGGAAGCATGGAATAATCACTTGTGGATAAGGCATATGTGAGTAATGGAATTTATCTCCTTTGCAAACCCTACATCACTAGTAAGAGATGCAGGCCCAACACCGAAGGTTAGTAGGGAAAAGAAATGTGTAAAATAAAAATTTTCTGTGGATTTGCATTTGACTTACTTATTTAGGAAAAAAAATTAGAATTTTCTTATTTATAAAGAGATCCATACTTGATAGATGTGAAACCATGAAGCTTCTAGAACAGACTATAGGAAAAGACACCTAATCTAGAAAGAGACTATAAGGAGAACCAAGTATGTAGGCCTTGGTATGGTTACGGTCAAAAATTTGTCTTATCTTGTTTGGATTCATGAAATGATTCAGAAAAAATTGATGATACCATGAAAATTTGAAGAGATATGATTTGAATGTTTTGCCAATATTTTTAGAATTTCTATAAGAATAAGTTCCTTGATCAAAAATTTTACAAAATGAAATAGCATATGAAAGTGCAATGCACATGCAAGTAATGTACATATGAAAATGCTAATGGATCATGCGTAATACATCTTCAGTGAAGAGAGTTCACAAATTCATTAAACTCCTCACCCTCTAGTGTACATAGGATAAACCCCCATTTTTATAGTTTTCTACTACTCGATATGGACCCAACCACCTAGGTCTGAATTTTCTTCCTTCGGCGGTATTTTTTTCTATCTAGTTATCAAGTCTTAAGACCAAATATCCCTTATATATTTCATGCTTGTAGACCTTATTGTTGTATTTCTGAGCCATTCGATTAGCATAAATGTTGTGTCATTGTTTAGCATTGATTCTATCCTCATCAAGACTTTCTAACTTAGAGAGTCATGTTCCTCGATATCCTTCTTTTCCCCTGGATTCCTTGTAGTGAAATATGGAAACTAGGTATTTCAACTTCGAGAGGTATAACTTCTTTACGCACCAAACACCAAAGAAAAGGGGGTTTCCCCTTTTGGTGTTCTAATTGATGTCTGATAGGCCCATAAGGACAAAAAAATCTTTAAGTGTCTATCTTGTTTGTTCTCCTTAATAGTCTTAAGGAGGATGGTCTTGATGTCTTCTTATTAGCCTCAGCCTACTCATTGGCCTAAGGATAATAAAGATAAGCCATGTGGTGACTTATCTTAAACTTTGCATACAATTCACGTACTTTGTCATTTTGGAAAGATGTTCCATTATCTGAGATAATGATCAGTGGGACTTCGTACCTACAAATGATCTGGTTTAAGATGAACTTAGAAATTACGGCACTGTACAATGATAAGAGGCATGGTTTATACCCACTTCATAAAGTATTATGTGGCTGTGATTATGAAGTTATGGCCATCTGTTGATGAGGGAGAGAATTTCCCTATCAAATCCAGGCCCCACATGGAAAAGGGCCATGGATTTGCAATTGGTTATAGAGCTTTTACCGATATGTGAATCTCATGAGAGAACTCTTGACATTTATTGCATCTCGCGCAAAAGCTCTACCGCATCATGCTCTAGAGTGGGCCAGAAATAGCCTATCCTATATATCTTTTGAGCAATGGCATGGCCGCTAAAGTGACCTCCACATAATCTATTATGTGATTCATAAGGAATATTTTCAGACTCTTCTACATCAACACATATTAACAACATTCTGTCGAAGGATCTACGATAGAGAACTTGCTCCAAAATAATGTACTTAGTGGAAATGACACCTAACCGCATTATTTGTTGTGATGTTTTCCTTCTGGATACATATGGTTCACTATAAAATTAATAATGTCAGTATACCATGGACAAACAAAAATGGGGGGCCTACTCTCGACAAAGTATACACACTCATCGGGAATTTTAGATCTACCAAATCACCTCCATCCAATGGATTATCAGTCAACCAGTCCCCAATGATTTGTCCTTTGACAGATTTTTGATTAACAAAATATTAATTCAAATTCCCCATCAAAGTTATGAATTGTCCAACTTTCTTAGATAAGGATCCTTATGCGAGGAATGTCCGCAAGTGATATGAATTAACAATAACCCTAGTTTCTTGATTCAACATATAATGTCTCAAATACTTTATTGCAAAGACTATGGCAAGGCATTCTTTCTTTGCCTATGTGTAACGTGTCTCATAATCAAGCAATGTTCAACTAATAAAATAGATTGCATGTTCATATTTATCATAATCTTCTTGAGCCAACATGTAGGCTAGCAGAACATCCATAGCTCATGAATACAAGATCAAGAGACGATCGACCTAGACGGCATGAGTGTGGGAGGATACAATAATAATCATTTAACCTAATTGAATGCCTCATTTCATTCTTCTATTCAATCAATGCAATAATCCTTTTTAAAAAAATTGATTGGGTGAATGGAAAAAGTTAAATAAGGGATAAAACTTCAGATTGCACCGAGTTTCCCAAGGAAATATCTGATGCAAGACTCATCTGACGGTGGAGTCATTTCAAGACAACCGGATCTTGGTTGGGTTAGCATCAATCCCTCATGAAGATATGATGTATCGCAAAATATTACCTCCTGTTACACTTCGAATACATATTTTTTTGGATTCAATATGACGCTATATTTGATTAAGTGAGAAAGGATGATACGAAGTACTTCTAGGTGATCACAATGCTTTCTGGCCTTAGCCAAAAGATCATCCACATAGGACTCCACAATCTTATGGATAAGATCATGAAATATATTTTTCATTTCTCGTTGGTATTTGGCACCAGAGTTATTAAGTCTGAACAACATGAAAACATAATAGTAGGTTCCTCGAGGAGTTAAGAACATAGTCTTGGCCTGATCCTCCTCATATATTTTGATTTGATTGTACCCAGAAAACCCATCCATGAGAGACAACAATTCAAACCCATCTCTTGCATCAATAATAACATTAATGGATGGTAATGGAAAATCATCTTTGGGAAAAGCCTTATTTATATCCCAAAATTCTATGCAAATGTGGATCTTTCCATTTTTCTTGAGAATGGGGACTATGTCGAAACCCATTGTGAGTAGTTGACTGACTTGATGAATCCTACCTGCAGGAGTTTCATCACTTCTTCCTTCACCATGAGGGCCACCTTTGGCTTCATGGGCCTTGAATTTTTCTTAATTGGCTTAGTATCGGCTTGGTGACAAGATTATGCACTGTAATGTGTGATGTGATTCTTGTCATTTCCTTATAGCTAAACGTGAAAGATATTTGATGCTCTTTGAGGATACGGGTATGTATTTCAACTTCCTTAGGAGTTAAAGAGGATCCTAGTTTTAAGATTTTTGGTTCTTCCTCGGTCCCAATATTTATATCGATTGTTCCCTTGATTAAGGAGGTGTTTTCTTCCTCTAACTTAGGTGGGGCTGAAGGCAACTCCAAATCCCCCTCTTCTCCTACCTCATAAATTTTTATTTCCTTCCCAAGGGAAGATTCTATCATGGGATTTATGAAATAGGAGGAAGAGTGTGGAATCAGGGAAAGATCAACCTCGTGATGAGTAAGATGTAATTCTGTGAGAGTGTTTAGATATCCTAGAGTTTTTTTGTCAATGTCAATGTGATCTGTAATGAAATACTCACTCTCAGTCTCTATGTATGTCAACATTGGAGTTACGGTGTGTCTTACAAACAAATGGTTCTACGAAATGGATCTTGTGAAGTTTGTATCTTCTAACTCTTGCTTGGAGTGGAGCGTGATGCATACGTTTCTATAGAGTCCACAAGAAGGTTTTTTTCATGTGGAATTTCTTCAATTGATATGAAGTCAAACCTCTTTGTTAGATTTAACACTATTGTTTTGTAGAGTTGTAAATGCTCAGCTCTAGTCTCATACACCTCAGATATCGATTTGTAACAAGTTGTGAATCACCCAACACCCTAATATTAAGAGCACCCATTATTTTGGCTACAATGAGACCAAGTAGAAGGGCTTCATATTCAGCCCCATTATTTGTGCATTCAAAGTTTAACTTGAAGGCAAAAGGAAAAATCCTTCCCTCGGGAGAGGTAAGGATCACACCTGCCCCGGCACCAAAATGACACTTGGCTCCATCAAAATGGAGAGTCCAACAATTGCTTGGAAAAATGGATGTTGGATCATCCTTTGCATCCTCTTCTTTACCTCAGTTACTTCAACCATACAAACTTCATCTGCTAGAAGAGAACCAAGTCCTAAATTATGTCCCATACCCATAGAATCGAAAGGAAGGAGGATAGGTAAATCCTTCTCCAATAGCTCAATAATATTCATCGTGGTTCCCAATGATACTGTCTCTACGATGATAGTTTCATCTTTGACTTCTAGAATGCCTTTGATCAAACCCGTGACTTATAACTCCATTGTAGGAACCATCTTTTCCTCTAGTATTGAGCTTGTAGGTTTATTTAACTAATTTGTAGGAAGCTCAAACTCATAGTGGATCCTTGGCCTCTTTTTCAAGTTATCTAGGTGTATGTCAAAGGTTTTGGATCACCCTATGCCATAAAGACCTTTCCTAATTGAACCTAACTTCCTAAAACAAAGTGGAAGGGATTTCCTTCATGTGATGAATCCAAGGATGGTCAAGGATCATATTATAGTTGGTTTCTCGATCTATAATATAAAACTCAGTTAGTATTGTCTTAGGCCCAAGGGTGACTGGAAACACTATAGTTCCGATTGACGTTGCCTTGAGGTTGTCGTAGCCTCTCAACATGTTTCATGTTGAAGAGAAATTGGTCTCTTTGTACCCTAGATTTTAAAGGAAAGAGAAGGGGACTATGTTGACCGCTTCCCTATCATCAATCATCACATGCTTTACATAATTGTTGTAAATCCAAACTTGTAAAAATAGATTCGGATCACCTCTACAAGCTATTTCAACATTTGTGGGCATCTTGTTGATGTCAAATATGAATCCAACATCTCTTTCAGGATACCTTGATGGATAGACATCAAATTCCACATGGTTTATTTGTGCTTCCGGAGGAGGGGTGATGTTAATCAAATGACCAAGACCTAGTGCTTCTAGTAGAGTAGCTCTATGAGTAGGGGAATTCTTTAACATATCCAAGAAGGAAATGTGAGAGAAGGTCTTAGTTAAGTCATTGATCAAGTCATAAGATCCTACTAGCTTGCTTAGCATATCACGAATGTCATCTGATATAGTTGGGTAGTTCAGATTGGCTATGAAGAATAGTATTTGGTCCTAGTGACAGTGTTAATTTTAGGTTCAGTGTCTAACTCCACCAACCCTACAACTTTTGTTTGCTGACAACTATCCAAAGGAGGTTCCACTTGTGGGTTTGATGAAGTTAAGGCTTCACAATCATGGGTCCCTATTGTAATACCTTTGTTTGAACCATTGGGATCTATTCAATCATCATTTGGACATGTGGGGAGAGGATCGTTAAAGATTTTGATCGGTGTGTTCTGTGGAGATACCAGTACCATATAGGTGTTTTGAGTTGGCGATGTCGGGTTTTCCAAAAACATGTCAACAAATAATTGTCTTTGATCCTCTTGAAAATGTTGTAAAAACTTGTTACAATCGTGGCATGTTCTTGCATCATGCTCGCAAACCCTATGGAAACCGCAATGTAAATTATGATCATAATCTTAATGCCTTTGGTTTGTGCCTTCTTGTGGTTTGAAATTACGGTTATTATTCAACTGCTGATTATTATAGTTAAAATTTGGGAACCCTTGCCCTTGGTTTTGAAATTAGTTTGGATACCCACCTAGGTATTGATTAGGGCCTTGGGTCTACATTTGTCTTGATTGTTGAGGTTGTTGTTGTTGTTGTTGGCGCTAAAATCTACATCATTGATTAAGGGCGAGAAGTTATTATTTCTTTGATGATTGCCATTGTTATTGTTATTTTTGAAGTACTTGTATTAGGAGGACTAACAACATTAGGCTTTTAGGCTGGTTAGTAACTACATCCATTGTGACTCCACGATTCTTATTAAATATTTTTAGTCCTTGATTGTTGTTCATATTTTTGGAGTAATTGGGGTTATTTTGATTAGGAATGACTAAATTTTCATTTTCTCTATAAGTCTTACGACCACTTTGTCAATGGCTGCTTGGTCAATTCAAAGAGCACCCTCTAGAACTTCTTCATAGTTCCTTAGAGGGAAATTTTAAACTTCCTCCTTTTTTTCCCTATTGAGAAAGTGGAGGAATAAATCACAAAGTTCTTTCTAATCTATATTTGGAGCACTTGCAGAGTAGTAGAGAACATGTCGCCACCTTTGAATGAAGTGGACTGCGGACTCATTGTGCTCTTACTTGATATGAAGGAATTCCCTGATTGATGTTCTCAAAAGTTTGTTCATATCAAAAGACTTAATAAATTCAAATACACATTGCTTAAATGAGTGTATTTAAGCCTTCAGTATCCTATAGTACCAATCGAGAGAAACACCTTCTAGCATCTTAGGGAAAATCTTCACAACAACTGTGTCCCATAGGAGCAGCTCTCGAATGGCCATTTTGTAAGCTTTGATGTGGGTGTTAAGATCACTCTCCCTTTGGAATTTCAGAAGATAGGGAAAGGGTCTTGGGAGCATGACGCCTAGATGGAGAAGTTTAGAGGCTCTTTAAGATATTCATAATAGGTCCCCATTGTGTACGTTTCCACCATTGAAGATCCTTGTTGAGGAGGTGGAGGTTACATCGGTCGCTAAAATGGGATAGCGTAAACATTTGTTGGGGCATCTGGAATCCCTGCAGATTTCCATATAGACTTGGATAAGTGTACATATCCCCATGTAGATATTTAGAATACATGTGTACGTAGGGGGTTGATTACTTTGATATGGAATCGAAGGCACGAAGCCAAGGAACTTTACATTTCTACGGTATGGCATTTCGAACACACTTGTTGGTTCTTGTTATAGATATACATATGTGGCATGAGGGGGCATACCCAAGGTGCCCATCCCCTATGATTTCCATATAGACTTGGGTAAGTGTACATATCCCCATGTAGATATTTAGAATACATGTGTACGTAGGGGGTTGATTACTTTGATATGGAATCGAAGGCACAAAGCCAAGGAACATTACATTTCTAGCTGGTATGGCATTTGAGAACACACTTCCGATGGTTCTTGTTATAGATATCCATATGTGGCATGAGGGGGCATACCCAAGGTGCCCATCCCAGTCAACAAATCTCCAAGGTTTGGAGTACCCATATAAATTGGAGGATTCTACGCAGTAGGTATTTGTCTGTAATTCTGTGGATAGGGATAAGTTCTTGATTTTCCCGCGTATGAACTTTGAGCATTTTGGGAAAGCTCTAGATCCTTGACTTTGACTACCAACACCGAGATGATGTTGTTGTTGCAGACTCACAAAGACCCCTAGATGCGAGATAAGGCTTCTAGGTTGATCACTCTAGCACCCGCAGTGTGATTGCACAACATGGAAACCTCTCTCCAAGTGTGGGGACTTGTGGCGAGAGAGGAATCTCTAGATTAGAGGCTGGTTCCTCAAACTCCTCTCGATTTAGATCTATATTTGCACAACTACAGAGGTTCAGATCCTAATCCTACTCTAAACTGCAAGGAGACAGGGATAGAAATGCAAAAATTGAAACTAACTAAAGATGGTGATGCACCAAAAGGAGTGGTGAAACATTTATGTCATGCAAATAGACACAAACCAGAGATTGCAATATAAAACATACACAGGACTGATAAGATATAATTTAGGATCTGAAATGAAGCAAATAATACAAACAAAGGACTGAAAACCATTCACAAAGCTTGCATTATCATTTCTAGTGTAAAAATCATTGCATTACAACCTCAGAGAGGTAAAAATGGTTACAGTATTTGGAGAGGTCTGATTCTTGCATCAATCACTTGCTGGAGGTGAAAGAAGAAGTTGTTATGCCCAAAAAATGTTCCACACTAGAAATGAGCCGAATCTGGTTTTTTACATTACATGGGTCGAGCCCAGGAGACAGAAACGTACAAAAAATGTGAGATCCCATTCCTCCTTGACTTCAGATGCATTAAAATGGCATGGGGGCCTTACAAACCCATACCCTACCATTTTTGACTGATTTGGAGGAGAATGCGACCCATTCTACATTAATTGGGTCGCTGAAATGTCACTTCTAGTCATGAACATGCGTCAGAGCCATTTCTCAACTTTCTCTCTCCATACTACACCAAAATCTAAGATTAACCCCAAAATCATGTAGAGAATCTTATAAGCTTTCCGTTGATATAAAGAACGTGCAAATCCAAGATCTGGATCAAAAGATATGGAGATCTGAAGATTTAGGGCACAAAACAGGGGAAAATGTGTTTTGAAATTTTTTCCCACGCTCCACCACTGGATGACACGTGTCAAGCACGATTGGATGCATAATTCTCTCTACTTCTGTCTGTCCCATGGGTTTTTCTTGAAAGTTTTTCCTTTTTGTGATTTTGGAACATTTTTCACTTTTCCCCCGCGCCCCGCCACAGGGACACGTGGCATGCATTAATTGGAGGACAGGGGCGCGGGGGCTTCCTTTACTTTTAGCTTTTTGGGTGAAACTTGGCCAAATTTTCTAACTCCTCCCCGAGCTCCACGCTTCCCTATTCCATTGGACACGTGTCCAATTCCTATTGGCTTGGGCCAATGCTTGAAACCTCGCCCTTTGAATTTTTGGACGTTTCCCCTTGTGACACGTGTCGTGATTTGATTGGTCTCCGGGTCTGCCGGCTTTTCACGTCCACCGTGTCCCTTCGTCCCGAATGTCTCAAAGCATCTGGGACAAAAAAATTGATCCACCCGATTCGGGCTTCTCTGTCCCTCTTTTGACCGATGACACGTGGCGTAATGTGATTGGCTCTCGGCTCCTTCGGCTATCCGCGTCTTCCACGTCCCTCTGTCCCAGATGTCCCGAACTGAAGTTCTCTACGTCCTCACGTCCTCATGGCCCAAATGTCTCGACTATGCCGCTCGTAGTTAGTTGATTTTCTTTTCTCCTTCGGCCGAACCGGCTTTCCGCATCCTGCGCGTCCTTACGTCTTGGATGTTCCTTTGCTCTATAGATCGCCTAGCGGTCTTTTGGCCGATTCACGCCCGAGATGTCCCTCATGTCCCGATTGTTGCAATGACTAGGACTTAGCCAAATTTCATGATTTTTCCTGGCCCAAGCTTGTTTTTTTAACTTTTTCACCTTTTCTCGAGAACTTGCTCTTTTCAACCCGGACGGGGAGTTAGAAAAACTCGAGGGGACCCTAGAAACATGATTTTTGCCCGAATCAATCTTTTTGCACGAGGCTTGAGTATTCAATGCATGTTATCAAAATTTACCCTGGGGGTGAATTTTGGATAACAATTTGGTGACTCAGCGGGGTCATCTACCTGCTAGATGAAAAGACCGATTAGCCTGAAGCAGTCCATTGGGCATGGAGTTATCAAATATTCAGTTTAGAACCCTAACTGACTCAGAATGTGTAAGGAGGAAGATGGAATATCACCTAATGGGCAAGCAAGGACTGCAAAACATCTCCATGGATAGCAAGCTGTGCCAAAGCACTTAGGGAAATAAAAACTAACCTACAGCAAAACAATGTGCACAAGCACTTGGAGGAATGAAAATCTAATCTAATATTTACAAGGTAGTGAATTTCCCTCTAGAAGCAACGCTTGAGATAGATTCCATTGACTGGAATCTGCAGTTCTTCACCATCCAATGAGGCCAATTAGAAAGCATTGTTGTTCTTGCACTTCGTGACCATGTATGGGCCACTCCAAATGTAATCAAATTTTGAATGCCTTCCCGATTTTGCTCGATCCACATCCCATTTCAATACTAGATCTCCAACTTGAAAAGATCTATCCTTGGCCTTTCTATCAAAGGTCTTCTTGATCAAAGCTTGATCTGTTTCCATTGCTTGGGATGCCTAATTTCTGATTTCTTTCAGCTCCATCAACTCTGCATACCTCACCTCCATGGGCTCAAATTCAAGCAACTCCAGTTGCTTCATGAGTTCCAATGTTGGCAACTCAAGTGACATGGGCAAGATTGCCTCTCTTCCATAGACAAGCCTGAATGGAGAGTTACCTGTGGATCTTTTGGGAGTTATCCTATCAGCCCATAAGGCTTATTTCAGTTTGGTATGCCAAGACCTCTGATTCTCGTCAAGAGTCCTCCTAATGATCCTTAACAAGTTCTTGTTTGTAGACTCGGCCTGGCCATTACCTTGAGGGTAATAGTTTGATGAAGTTCTTAGGTAAATACCGTTCTTGACAGCCCACTCAGTCACCTTAGATCCAACGAATGCCAATGCATTATCAGAGATTATTGTAGCAGGTACACCAAATCTGGTTGTTATCCCCTCATAAAAGTCTAAGATGTTAGACTCATTTGCCTCTTTGAGTGCTACTACTTCTGTCCATTTGGTGAAGTAGTCTGTGGCTGTTAAAATCCATTTGTGCCCTTGGCTTGAATTGGGATTGATGACTCCAATGAAGTGCAAACCCCATTGCATGAATGGCTGGTCAACTGAGATTGGGTGCAATGGAAGGGCAGCAAGCTTCTCTTTTCCTGTGAAGAATGCACAATTCTTACACCTCTTGATCCATGCATAGCAATCACTGAAGATCTTAGGCCAATAATAACCAGCTTTCATGATTTTTAGAGCTGTCACTATTGGTGCAAAATGGCCACCAGTTGGTCCACCATGGAACTGTTCCAACACCCTTTGAATCTGATTTGTGCTAATGCATCTCAGTAGCACTCCATTTACATCTTTCTTGAACAAAACTCCATCAACAATGGCATACGGAACAGCCTGCAATCTGAAGTGTCTCCTTTGGGTCTTGTTCATCTCTGGAGGGCATAGGCCTATGCCTAGGAAGTGTATAATGCCTTGGGTCCAGCAAGGAGTGGGGGCAGCATTGTTTTCTTCTTTGTTGCCACTTGGCTCATGGCTGTCCTGGACTGTCAAAACAGCCTCTTCTTTATTGCATACTTCTTTTTGCTTCCCCAAAACCAGCTTCTCACACAATCCTTTCCTCTTACCAACTTGGTGATTTTGATCTCAATGTCATACTCCATGACATGGGTGATCCAACCTGCCCTTTTCTCATTCAAATCCTTGTTGAGGAGGAAGTCCTTGACCCCAGCATGTGAGACCAGCAACTGGACCTTGTTGTTTGAGACTAAATGCTTGAATTTCTTCAAGCTTTTGATTATTGCAAGTACATGCTTTTCAATAAAAGAGTACCTCACCTCATAGTCATCTAGGCTCTGGCTGAAGAAGGCAATTGGCTGCTCATCATTATCCTTGTTCTGCTGTACCAAAATGGCAGAAATAGTGTCATTACCTCCAAATGCATAGAGGATGAAATCCTTGGAGAAGTCCGGGTTGATGAGAGTTGGTGCTTGAGAGATGGATTCTTTGATTTCTTCAAAACTCTCCTTGCCTTCTGTTGTCCACTTGAAAGCCATGCTCTTCTTTAACATTTTGGTGATGGGCTTGACAAGGGCTGCAAAATCTAGGACAAACCTCCGAACAAAGTTTATCCTTCCCAAGAAACTCTGAAGGGCTTTCTTGTGGCTTGGCAATGGTAGTGCTCTTATGGCTTCAACCCTCTTTGGATCAATTGCTAATCCTTCCTTAGAGACAATGTGACCAAGGAGCTTTCCTTCATGTGCAAGAAAGATGCACTTCTTAGGATTCAAAGACACTCCGAACCTTCTACACCTCTGAAACACTTGCCTGAGGTGAAAGAGATGGTCTGCTACATTCTTTGAGAAGACAGTGATATCATCTAGGTATACCAGCACTATCTTGTTGATCAAGCCTTTGAATGCCATATCCATAGCTCACTGGAATGTTGCTCCGGCATTCGACAGTCCAAATGGCATCTTCTTGTAAGCATATGTGCCCCATTTTGTAGTGAAGGCCGTCTTGAATTGATCTTCTTCCTTCACCATTATCTGATTATAGCCTGAATATCCATCTAGCAATGAAAACCTCTCTGAACCAGCTACAACCTACAATATTTGTTCCATTGATGGAAGCGGATAATGATCTTTGAGTGATGCTCTATTTAGATCGCAAAAGTCCACACACAATCTTATTTCTCCATTTCTCTTTCTTACTGGCACCAAGTTTGCAACCCAACTTGAGTGTTTGATGGGGAAGATGATACTGGCCTCAATAAGCTTGCTTAACTCTTTTCTCATGAGAGGTTCAATATGGGGATTCACTGGCCTTTGCTTTTGCCGACGATGGGCTTGGATTCAGATCCACTCAATGGTATCTTGAGCTAAGTTGGGATTGAAACCTCTTAAATATTTGTAAGTCCAAGCAAAGAAAGTGGGAACTCTTGACAAAGCTGAACAAAATCAGATTTCTCTTATGAGGTACTTACTTTGCCAATTTGTAATGTTTTGCCTTCTTCTACTAAAATAGGCTCTGAATCTTCACCCTTTACTTAAATGTTCACTTTCTCCTTCCAGAACTAGTCATTCGAGTTGAAGATGGACTCCAAGGTTATGAGGCCTTTTGGTAATTTGTTAGTTCTCAGCTGCACCACTTGGTCACCATACTGCTGCTGCAGCTTGTCTTGATTCCTGGTGGAGAACTCAGCTTCTTCTTGTAGGAAATTAACAATTTGCTGATCATTCTCGAAGACTTTCCAACTTGTATTGTTATCTAGAACAGCTGGTCTCACAACCAATTTGATATGAGGCTGATATTTCTCACTTTTGATACTTTCTACAACATCAAACGCAGCCCCAATTGCTGCTAGCCTGTCAGCGGCTTCATTCTTTTTTCTTGGGATGGAATTGATGCTAAAAGCTTCAAAATCTTCAATAAGATCCCATACCCGATTTTTGTAGTTCTTCAACAGATCATTTTTGGCAGCATTTTTTCCTTTGACTTGGTTTACAATCAGCTCACTATCACCAAATACTTGTAAATTCCTGATGCCTTTCTTCATTGCCCAGTGCAGTCCATGAATTAAGGCTTCATACTCAGCTGTATTGTTTGAGCAAGAAAACTGAAAATGGAAGGCTGAGTAATACTTTATACCTTGTGGTGAAATGAGCATAGCCCTCCTCCTACACCTTGTCTACTCCTTGACCCATCAAAGAACAATTGCCATACTTCATTGTCATCTTTGTGGTTTGGCTTGGTGATACTAGGAATAGGCTGATTTTCTTCGTGTATGCAATAGACCCCTAGCTCAGATTCTTCTACTTCTTGATAGGGATTAAATGCATGTATCTTGTTTTCCCATTCATCAAGATTCAAATCTAGGATGCTTCCAACCTTGGTGTCACCTCATCGGTGCTTGAGTGATCTTCTTGATCAAATACTGAGCAATTGGCATTGATCTGACTTGGAGTGTAAGGCTCAATGTGGAAATTTATAATAGGTTCTGACCTAATTGTAGCCTTAGTTCCGTACCTTGTTCTGAATAGCATGTGAGACCAATCAGCAGACAAATATCCCCAATCTTGGCTGTGAAGTCCCTTGACAAGCAAAGGGAAAAGAGTGGTGGAAGTTCTATGACTGATACATCTTGTAAAACAACAACATTTGGACATGCATGCAAGGTAAGACTCAAATTTCTAATCACTCCAACTATCGCTCTCGCTGTCCCATCTAACCGCACTACCCCTTTGGATGTTGTTTCATACTGGAGCCCTAGCCGATCAACTATTTTTTAGGAATTCTTGAGCTACTTGCTCCGGAATCAATCATGCAATTGTGCACTAGCTGATTTCCAATGATTAATGAAACATAGAAAGGAGGGGGCTTCAATATTTTACCTTATTGTCCTCCATGATTTCCCTCAGGCTGGGTAGCATTTGTAAGCACTTTGTCTTGCATCTGAACATGCTGATTTGAAGTTGGCTTGATCCTTCATGGCAGCTTGCAGCAAATCTCTCTCGGGTGCGGGATGGATAGGGATCCCCACATTGATATATTGACGTTTGTCTTCTTCATCCGATCAATGATCTTGAATGGAGATGAAGGATCTCTTTGCTGTCCCTTGGTTTGCACGTTCACTCCTTGTGCATGGGCAGCAACAGCTGGTATTTGAGTTGGCCTAGGGGCTGTTCTTGGCTGCCCTTGTGCATTTACGATCAGATTTTACTTGCCAACCACTTGTGGAGCCATAGAAGGTTGTGGATTGGTTGGGGCTAATGGATTTTCTTCACCCAAATTCCTCCTTTTTGACCTTGTGTTGGCTGCAACACCTTGAGAAACTGCTTGATTCATGCCACATAAATCTTCTGCTTGCCGGTTCACCAATGTGGTGTCATTTGGGGCTAATTGCTGTTGGAATGTCTCTTGTTGTTGATTGTTTCCTTGACTTCCCTCACCCTCCACACCAGTAGTTGTCACCATGAGTGCTTGATTCAAAGCACCATTGAAGCACATGGATTGGTTATGAGGCTCAATGCATGGAAAACACCAATCATACTCCTGAGCAATGTTGTTTTGTGTTGGCACCAATGCCTTAGAGGTAGACATGGCATTTGGATTATATGGCTGAAATGGTCTATTGGCAGGGGGCCTTGTTTGATTCATATTTGCAGCTAGGTTAGGTGGCCTTTTTGGTTGGTATGGCTGCCTATTAGGCCGAGCTTGGGGTTGATAAGAAGGTTTAAAACCTTGGGTCTACCGCCTTTTGAGAGTGACCAGCTCATTGCCTAGGTTTTGAAATTGCTTCATGACTTCTTGTAGCTCATTTGGGGCACTTGGAGATGAATTGGAAGCTTCATTTGAACTCGATTTCTAGGAGTGGGAGAAGGAGCCAAGCTAGGTGCTTGATTGGTGTTTGGGTTCTCAAAACTTGAAAACAGTGGCATGGGAGGTCTAGGGGCAAGTTTGCCAGATTGGATTAAACAATTTTCAGCCCTAATGGCAATGCTATAAGCCATAGGGATAGTTATGCCTCCCATGGACTGAATCAACATAGAAATATCAGAATTTAAAGCTTTGAGAGAGTAGAGAAAAGCACCTTCTGCTGTTGGCTTGACTGCCACTGGAATTCTCTCCCAAGTCTTTTGAAATCTGAAGTTGAAATCGGTCAGCTGCTCATTGGGAGCTCTCTTGATGGTTGTCAGCTGCTCCAAAAGAGACAAGTTGTCTCCCTTCTCTCCAAATTACTCATGAAGTGCTATACACAGCTGATTCCAATTTGTGATAGAACCAGCTCCAAGGCTCCTAAACCATTGCAATGCTTTACCCTTGAATGAAGATGCCAGTAACTTGATAGCCACTTGCATTTCATTGATTTCATGAATTGCACAAAGGTTAGAAATATCTTTAACATGATCACCTGGAGTAGTCTGATTTTCTCCAGTGAAGTAGGGAATGTTCATCAAGGCTACAATAGGAATCGAATGTTGTGCATTGAGGGCAAGTGGGCTGTTGCCTATGAAGTTGACGTAGGGGTTGTTTTGTGCCATTCTAATCAGTCTTAAAACCCTTGTTGACTGAATGAAAGGCCTACCAGTTGGAGGAGTTGAGAGAGTTCTATTTGTTGGAGATGGAGACCTTTGAGTCCTTCTTCCTCTTTGCCTTCTTCTTGGAGATAATTGCAGGTATTCAAACAGCACTTCTTCTTCTCTAACTCTTGACCTTGTGGTGATTCTTCTCATGAGTTTTCAGGTCTGCACTACTGAAACCAGTTGATTCTTCTCCTTGGAGTCACCAGATATGCAAATAATAGCTCTTTTTAAGCAAGAAAATTGTAGCAAATGCACATCAACTTTGCTGCAATAAAAATGAGACCTCTAGTGTCCCACCCGGTGTGCCAAAACTATTGTTGTAGACTCACAGCACCCTTGGATGTAGATCAGGTTTCTAGGTTGATCACTCTAGCACCCAGTGTGATTGCACAACATGGAAACCTCTCTCCAAGTGTGGGGACTTGTGAAACTAAGAGAGGAATCTCTAGATTAGAGGCTGGTTCCTCAAACTCCTCTGATTTAGATCTATATTTGCACAACTACAAGGGTTCAGATCCTAATCCTACTCTAAACTGCAAGGAGACAGGGATAGAAATGCAAAAATTGAAACTAACTAAAGATGGTGATGCACCAAAAGGAGTGGTGAAACATTTATGTCATGCAAATAGACACAAACCAAAGATTACAACATAAAACATACACAGACTGATAAGATATAATTTAGGATCTGAAATGAAGCAAATAATACAAACAAAGGACTGAAAACCATTCACAAAGCTTGCATTATCATTTCTAGTGTCAAAATCACTGCATTACAACCTCAGAGAGGTAAAAGTGGTTACGAGATTTGGAGAGGTCGATTCTTGCATCAATCACTACTGGAGGTGAAAGAAGAAGTTGTTATGCCCAAAAATGTTCCACACTAGAAATGAGCCAAATCTGGTTTTTTACATTACATGGGTCGAGCCCAGGAGACAGAAACGTACAAAAACGTGAGAGCCCATTCCTCCTTGACTTCAGATGCATTAAAACAGCATGGGGGACCTTACAAACCCATACCCTATCATTTTTGACCAATTTGGAGGAGAATGCGACCCATTCTGCATTAATTTGGTCACTGAAATGTCACTTCTGGTCATGAACATGTGTCAGAGCTGTTTCTCAACTTTCTCTCTCCAGACTACACCAAAATCTAAGATTGAACCCGGAATCATGTAGAGAATCTTATAAGCTTTCCGTTGATATAAAGAACGTGCAAATCCAAGCTCTGGATCAAAAGATATGGAGATCTGAAGATTTAGGGCACAAAACAGGTGAAAATGTGTTTTGAAAATTTTCCCACGCTCTGCCACCTGGATGACACGTGTCAAGCGCTGATTGGATGCATAATTCTCTCTCCTTCCCTGTCCCATGGGTTTTCCTTGAAATTTTTTCCTTTTTTGTGATTTTGGAACATTTTTCACTTTTCCCCACGCCCCACCACTGGGGACACGTGGCATGCATTGATTGGAGGACAGGGGCGCGGGGGCTTCCTTTACTTTTAGCTTTTTGGCCGAAACTTGGCCAAATTTTCTAACTCCTCCCGATCTCCGCGCTTCCTTGTTCCATTGGACACGTGTCCAATTCCTATTGGCTCGGGCCAACGCTTGAAACCTCGCCCCTTGAATTTTTGGACGTTTCCCCCTTGTGACACATGTCGTGATTTGATTGGTCTCTAGGTTTGCCGGCTTTTCACATCCACTACATCCTTCTATCCCGGATGTCCCAAACTGTTTGGGACAAAAATTTCCGATCCACCTGATTCAGGCTTCTCTGTCACTCTTTCGGCCGATGACACGTGGTGTCATGTGATTGGCTCTCGGCTCCCTCGGCTATCCGCGTCTTCCGCGTCCCTCTGTCCCAAATGTCCTAAACTGAAGTTCTTTGCGCCGGTCGATCCAGGCAGTTCGCGTCCTTTGTGTCCTCACGGCCCAAATGTCTCGACTGTGCCACTCAGCAGTTAGTTGATTTTCTTTTCTCCTTCGGCCGAACCGGCTTTCCGCGTCCCGCGCGTCCTTCGTCTTGGATGTTCCTTTGCTCTATAGACTGCCTAGCGGTCTTTCGGCCGATTCACGCCTGATGTCCCTCATGTCCCGATTGTTGCGATGACCGGGACTTAGCCATTTTTCATGATTTTTCCTGGCCCAAGTTTGCTTTTTTAACTTTTTCACCTTTTCTCATAACTTGCTCTTTTCAACCTCGGACAGGGAGTTAGAAAAATCGAGGGGACCCTAGAAACATGATTTTTTCCCGAATCAATCTTTTTTTGCACAGGACTTGAGTATTCAATGCATGTTATCAAAATTTACCCGGGGTGAATTTTGGATAACAATGACATCGCCCATTGATGGGGTGGGGCTTTTCTTAGGTTCGTTTTGTTGAACCCTTGGAGGTTGTTAAGGAGAGTGGTATCCTACTATGAATTGTTCACTATGTTTCCACCCCTCATTAGCAATATTTTTGGTTGGTGGAGGGGTAGTGTTATTATTTTGGAGTAGAACATCACCTTGTCCTTACAACCTATCAAAATATCAGTTCATATTCTGGAAATGTTGTTCACTCCTAGCATATCATGCTAAGTATTCCTCGTTTAGATGTGGGATTTAGTCAGATTACATGCTAATGGGATGTCAAAACAATACCCAAGGAGATGAACTTGCTTCCCCAGTTAAAGTCGTCTTGTTTGAACTTGATTGTTCATGATGAAAATGATCTACGGGTGCCTCGTATGGATTTCCAGACAAGGTCATGGAAGTGAGAACAAGAAATATAGTGGAGCCACAGGGATTATGGGTGATTTTCGGTCTAGTTCGAGAAAGTCTTAGCCTGATCAGATCTTATGTTTAGTAAGGAAAGTTTTGTAGTAATATCTAGTGGAAGTGGTGAAGATATGAATACTAATGTATGCAAACTAGTGTCAATGTCTAACTAGTCAAGTAGGCTCGTTGGGTTGTGGGACCTAAGGATCACAACCAAAGACTCGTGGAGGTGTGGCCCTTGTATGGTCATGCGCGTAATCAAACCCTATTGCCAAGAGTAGTCTAATAATCATAGGATTGATTAACAATGATGTTTAATGTATTTAGTTGTTCTATTCTCTCAGTAAAATTTATAAGTGTGCGTAAGACTGTCAAACATACACTTGTATCAATGCCGATTATTAATTCCGACCCGTTGGGTTATGGGACCAAGGGATCAAAACTATACATCTTTTCTTGTAGTGGACCATTGATGGTCATACAAAATGAAATGAAATGATTTTAATAATCAAACTAACTATCAAAGAAAATATAATCTATGTTTTTTTCCATTTTCACAATATATCAAAGCAAAACAATAAAAGAAAACTAATTTATCAAAGTAAATGTTTTTGATCTTTTTGAATTTTTAAGTAATGCATTCTAATCTAATAAATAAACTAAAGACAAGTAATCAACCGGATGTATCTAGTTACTTGTGTGAATATGTGAATCTAATCTAAAATAAATAACCTAATATAATCAAAACCCTTCAAACCCTACCTCATAGGTGAAGAAACAAATCATGACCCTAAAAGAGCTATTGTTCCCCACAACTTCCCTAGTAATGTCAGAGAGGAAACTTTCTAATGATTTGATCTACTTGTAATTTCCCAATCAATTGAAATGAAAAAAATTTCTACTCTATTTGATATGCAATTGAAATTAGTGATTTGAAATTGACAATTTAACAAAGAAATAAAACAAACACATAATTCTAACTTCGATAAGCAAGAGCTTTGGTAAATCTCATTGTATCTTTCTCTAAGTGTTCATATTATTCCAAGGTATTGCAATGCAATAAAAATGAAAAGAGGATGGTGCTTTAGCAATGGCAGCTTGAAGGTAGTCTGGATGTAATGCAAGTAGAAGAGAGATAACAAAAGAGATTTAAGTTTGGCTATGCGATTCCTAGCAAAATTGTGGTAGCAATATAATGCAAGATACACAAAAATTCTCAGGAATTTTTCTTGAACACAAGCATGGAATATATAAGAATTGGGGCTGGTATGTGCCTTCATGCACAAGGCAAGAAGAGGTATTTCCAAATAACCAAAGCACATGAAAAATAGAAGAGGGAAGGAGAACCAAACAATCAAAACTATTTTTAGAAAATTTGGCTCATGGATGCATGCTAAAAGTGAAGTTAAGTGAATCATTTCAGGTTAAAAACATGCATAATGGAATCTAGAAAAATTGGTTAGGACCGCCGCCCTTCCGGGTGGTGGTTTCGTAACCCCGTCAAGGTAGGGTGGTGGTCCTAGCAATTAAGGCTAGAATATCCACAGAAAGAAGCGGGAAGTTGGAAAAAGTGTGGGAAGGCTAAGTAAGGACGTCTAAGATACAAATATACACTATGAATGGGTTTTGGAGCTCAAACACCTTCTTTAAAGAACCTAAATCATCATTGGGGACTGTTGTAACCATTTTCAAACATTGTAGCACATGTAATTTTGGGTGTGTGCAGGCACCGAGGAAGGACGAGGGTACATCAATCTTTGTCATCTAAGCTAGGTGCTAGTGTCTAAAGTCATGATAGATAAATAAGTAAAGTAATGACTAGGTTTTATGGTGTAAAAGAATGGTAATAAGGAAAGAAACAAATCTAAAAGGCCAAATATAGTTTTCAATTACTATTTTTCTTGCTCAAGAATCATATGAATGTAAGTATGCTTTTAGGGCTTATAAATATACCTAAAGTGTGTGGTTTTTTGTCTACATTTTCCCCACTTTATCATGTTTAGTGAATATTTGATATCATAAATTAGATAAGAGATGTGTACCTAATCAACATGTAGATCATGTGGTGAATAACGTGTCGAGTGGATGAGTGAAGTGCGAAATCATGCAAGAATGAAGCATGGAAACTAGTCCTAAGAGAAGGTGACCCTAGGGGTGAAGTGTATGCATTATACCATGTTGTACCTATTGTTGTGTTTTGTTTTTTCTCCTTCTTGTAAGGAAAAACCTACAAAAAGAAGAGAAAGAGTGTAGTCAAAGTCTCGTATATAATAAATCGAGAAAATGTGCATAAGTATGTAAAAGTGTGCACTGATGTGAAAGAGTGTAGAGGATAGAAATATGTATTGGAATGTTGTGTAGAGTGAGTTTTTTGGGTGATCTCAAGCCAAGAGAGAGTTTTTGGGAGATTTATTTCCAAAGAGAAAGTGTTGGGGAGAGAGGTCTAGTGTTACTCTCCTTCCATGAATCTTCTCGATAAACACCACTACAAATGGTGTGTCCCTATTTTATTCTGTTGTCTGATATGTTCTAAATATACTATTTTTTTGAATTGAAATGGAGAAATAATGCATTATACTTTCTAGAGGATTGTTCCTATATTATGAAAAATATTTTGTAACTGTTGCAAAGTGTGATGATCTCGAGTAACTAATTATGTGTGCCCTCGGGAAATTAGTGTCTGTGGGAGGACACAGGCACCTAGGCTCTCTTGTCTGAGTCTAGGTGATGGTGTCTGTGTTGTGCTAAGGACCCAAGTCAGATTCTAGTTCATTCGTGACTTTATGACTGCTTTGTTTCTATAATTTTTAGGCTTATAATGTAGCTATGAGCTATTATATGGGGTGAATGATTCACTTAATGTATAACCCCCTCTTTTGGGGTGCATGTGACATTGCTAGAGTATGCGGCCCAAAAAGAGGATCGTATGTTGAACTAAAATTTATCCCTATAGGGAAGAAGGTATTATGCATGGTAGAAACTAAGGAATATGCAAAAATGGCTAGAAACATTTGTTATGAGAAAATAGTAGCAAACATGTTATATAAAAGCAATGTAACAAGAAAATGTGCATACAAGATGGACCATGAAAAGTGGGTTTCAAACATGGGACATTGCTCACAATGTCACAAGACAGCTTAGGTCCAAAATGGCCAAAATAATATAGTGTGCATATAAAAAAATGGAATATCCCATAAGCAATAGCATACAATGGCAAACAATGTCAAGAAATGTGTAACAGAAAACCATGTTGGCAAATAGTTCTGTAAATAAAATTTTGCACATGAAGAACCCATTAGCATGGTATAAAGATAAAGAGTATGTTAAATTGTGTATGTACCAATATAAAGTAATGTGCTTGGAAGTATAAGTAGTAAATAATGAACAATAGCACATGTGATGTGTGAGAAAGTAGATGCCCCTAGGAGCCTTGGTGGGGCTGGTAAGAGGTACAATTCTAAGCATCATTATTGCGTGTAAGGATATGTAGAAAGTTTTCATTCACAACTAGACAAAAAGTTAATTTTCATGTATATATAGAAAATATATTAACATACTAAGTATCCATCTAACGTGGGAAACAAATTGTACATGTAAGTGTAAGCAAGAAAGAGTTAATGCAAACCGGATATGCAATATGTTGTGTACAAGTGAGATGGAATGGTATGAAATTTGAGTGTGATAAGAGCAGCGTGTCCCCCAATGGATGTGTAAAAGTATGATATGAGGTTCATTTATAAAATACCCCTTGATAGTCAAGAATGAACCATAGAAAAAGAGTGCATCATAGGAAATGGTTTGAGAATAGATGCTAGAAAGATAGATCATGAAGTGTAGAGAATAAAATGTAGAAGAGGTGAGGTTCATTTAATATTTATACCTTCAGTAGTCGAGTACGAACTGTTGAACTAGAGTGCATCATAGGGTAGTATGATGTGTGAGAATAGAATGCTAGAAGGGTGTATCATGAAGCACGAGTATAAAATATGTAGTGTGTGAGGTTTATGGATATAGTATTCCCTCAACAGTCTAGTGTAAAACTTAGCACAAGAGTGTGTCATAGGGTAGAGATGATACAAGAGGTGTATAAAGTTATCCAAAGGCATCTAAGAGCATCAAAGGAATCACTTAAAGGGACAAGGGACTACATTTTCTACATACACTTCATAAGAAGGGGAATTTAATTATTCCATCCACACATCTACTTACATTGGTAGATCTATATATCACCCACTATCACGTGCACTTGCAAAAGGGCTTCTTGGGACATGATTCTTTCACAAATGTACAAGAATTACATGGATTTTGAGATGTAGTGCGCAGTGCTTGGTTGTAATATCACTGTAAGGTGACCACCGGTCAATATGACTCTTGTAGACATAAAATCACACACTTTGGGTAATAATCTAGTCCTAATTACATACTACTATTATAATGATTCCTAAGCAATAATGGTACTAATAAACCCATGTCTTTTTCCACTTTCTATTGCTTTCTATTGCTACTTTCATTCTTACACCTTTATCTCGCTCAATTTTCCTTTTTAGTCTTTGGCATTGGTCATCTTAGACACCAACACCCAGCCTAAGACACCGAGTGTCGAGCGCCCTCATCCAATTTATGCGCCCATGTCCTCTTTATACTTTACTCACACTTTATAGTTCCTTTCTAGCCATTTAAGCATCTTATCTTTTTGGTAGTTAGCCTTTTCAGGGTTAATTATGAAATTTGGTGAAGGAATCATATAAATATGAATTTATGTGATCATAATAAAGGACCAAGCACTAAGCATTAACTATCACCACCTAAGGTTGCATCTATCAAAGGAATCTAAGAGCTTCATTGCACTCATCTAGATCCATCACAAGGGATATATGGAATGGTTTTTTACATCACACTTCATAAGAGGGAAGTTTATTCTATTCTATGCACACATTTATTACATTCTACATCTAGCTACTTGCTCGTTATGCATGTGTGAGTAGCACAGAGAAACCTAGGGAAAGATTCCATGACACATAAATAACATCATTGGGTTTGATATATAGTGCTAAAATTATTTGTAAGTCCATCATTGTGGCAGCCAAGGAGGAGTCGACCCCTCATTTTGCATATTTATTTTTAGGATTTGATGTTTATTTTAGGGTTTTGTAGTTATATGTTTCAATGCATGTTTTTGGTGATTCCAACAATCATTGTGTGAATATATGGCGATAAAAGGTGAGCATCAACAAACACCTTGCGACCCTGAGAATTTGGGTTTCTAAGATTTTTTACATACTCGGGCACTTAGAATTAGTACCCATGCACCCGTGGGTGCCATTGTCCATCTCCACGTGCCCTTGTCCATCATGTTCCTCCATCTCTACAATTCTATGAGCTCAAGTGCGGCGGTCAGTGCTTTGTATTTCTCATTTTTCTAGCTATGTGCACTTTCCAGAATTTGGCGGATCAGCAAAGGCATCTTACCCCTCTTTCCACATTAGGGTTTCATTATTTATTACTTATTTTACTTTGGTATATTTCTATATTTCCATGTATCATTTATTTACTGCTACTATAACATCAGATTAGGCATAATATTTCATATTTTACATAATCATTTTGGTGAATCTATTTTGATCTACAAGCTATTAGGATATTTGTTGCTTTATCATCATGAGTATCTCAATTAATGACTTCTTTCTTTCCGATCCTAAATTAAGCGATATATTCCAACATCTCCTCGCTACTACTTAAATTCCTACCGATATGTATCCAGATTAATTGCATCACTCATTTTTCAATGCATTTTCCCAACATATAGCTTTCTAATCTAATCCTCATGCTAATATTTATTTATTTTTTAAATGATTCACATTTTCATATCATGATTCGCATTTACAATATGGGTATGAAGCGTACTTTAATCAATAATGGATCTGAACTCAATCTATCTCCTATGTCATTCCTTAAAAGATAGGTCTTTTCGCTAATGTTAGTCCATCGTCTCTTTCCCTTTGTGCATATAACAATTATGTTCATCCATACGTAGGTCACATTATTTTAGCTATCACCTTTGTAGGGCCAAAAACTCTCAAACATGTACTTCTTTTTCATTGAATTTTTGATTTCATATAATTATTTACTTTGTAGGCCATGGCTCCATGCCATGAAATTTGTTTCCTCTATAGTGCATCATTATGTCAAATTTCTACATGAGGGTGTCGAGTATACTATTCTTCGTGACCATCATCCATACAAATATTGTGACCATGATCCAAATACTACACTTCCTATTCCAAGAACTAATAACTCGCAACTCATATATGGGCTACCACATTTACCACCACTTGAAGGTGCCATTTGCATGATAGATTCAATCCCAACTACATCTCCACCTCCCCCGCTACTACTACTACTATGGTTCTTTATCAGGGGCCTGTTCCTACATCGAACATCATACCACCTTTTGTACCTTCTCATACACAATCAACATCTACACCACCTCCCTTTACATGTACACTTTTCATGAATGATTCTTATTGGGAGCACATTCCATTTGATCCTACTTGTAATGTCACTATATGTTCACATGATGGTTTGACTCGGCTAGGATTTTATTTCGAGGATATTTATCCTCTAACTCATGATCCTTATCTCTATTATGGATTCATCACTATCACTTCCACTTATGGTCTACATGTCTTCCGTCTCACCATATACCTTGCGCGAGTCCCTCGCTCTTCTCCACTTACATTAGGAAAAACATTGGGGTCACGTTAGACCCTGACCACACTAATATATAATTTCCTATTCCATTTGGTCACATTTTCATTTACAATGATTCATTCCTAGGTTATTCACCTGATGTGACTTGGTGGTATGCACATGTGTTTCCATTACCTCCTTTCATTGACAAGGAATATGTTATGGGCATGTACAACTTACACTTAGATGGTGTTTTATGTGACCAACCTAACACTATAGCTTATCAGGTCTCAGATTCCTCACCTTACGATTTTGACAATAAAAATTATGACCTTTTAGATAAATTCACACCTTTACTATTACACATTTGGGGGCATCACACTTACTCCCCCCCACACCTTTTTCTCCTTATCAACTATCGTACATCTTACACACATCACATATAGCCTTTTACATTCATCCTACATATCACCATACATTTACATCATCATTCTCCTATGATGCACTCTTTTTCTATGATTCACACTTGATTTTTGAGGGCATCTTATATACATGATCCTCACACATTGCACCGTCAACAATACACATCACATATTCATGCATCATATAGTTTTCTACATATATAATCTTCTATCTATACTACATCATCTGCACTTTATGTTTCATACACCTATACATTGTACACATTATCCAAAATACATTCTTATACATTTTACATCATTCACACTTATATAATCTATGCATTTTACATTGCATACTACACATACTATATTACAAATTACACACTTTACACATAACATAATTCTCACCACATCTACTATACATTTTACTCATACAAGTTGCACTCACTACTTGGCGACGCACTCTAATGTTGTGGTTCATACTCAACTACTAAGGGTCCAAATCAAAATTGAACCTCACATCATCACACCTACATCATTCTACACTTTGATCTTCATAATCAATCAATCAACCTTTTGTTTCACACTATGCAACCATCTTATTCATACACTTCGTGATATACGTTTTGTGCTACATCATCATGTTTTCTACCATCTTATTTATATATTTCATATACACTTTGTGCTACATCATCACATTTTTCTTGCATTCCATTCATATATTTTTGATATACGCTTTGTGCTACATCATCACATTTTTACCATCATCTTCATTCATCTCGTGATATATTCCTTATGCTACATCATCACGCTTTTTGACATCCTATTCACCCATCTAGTGATATACGCTTTAGGCTAAATCATCACACATTCTACCACCTCATTGATTTCACTTTGTCACATTTAATACTACACAACACACAATACAAATAATTCGGACTATTTATCGATGATGTACCCTCGTTTACGATTCATTCTTCATTGTTGAGGAGGTATAAATAAATGAACCTTATTGCATACATAAACATCCACTCAGAGGGCACTCTGCTCCTATCATTCACATTGCATTCCATTTCACCTCATCCACAGCATACTGCATATCTTTGTTGTATTTACCTTTCTTACTTATAATTTTACATGTACAATTTATTACACATGTTGGATAGGTATCTTGTATGTCATTATATTTATTATACACACATATACGTTCACTTGTTTTTCTAGTTATGATCGCAGACTTCTACAGATCTATTACTCGCAAGCATGGATGTTGGCACAATACCTATTACTAATCCCATAATGGCTCATGGGGCATCTAATTTCTTACACTACAAGTGTTATTACCTCATTTTGTTTCATAGAACACTAGTTTATTGATGTATACCTGATTTGACATTATTTTTAACTTTCTAACATGCTAATGGGTGCTTCATGTGAAACTAATGTTAAACATGACTATCTATTTTCATGGTTGTCTGTTACATTTCTCGTCATTATTTTCAATTGTTTTGGGATTTTCCCTTTGTCTTGTGTGCACACTTAGTTTATAGCCATTATGCCTTGATTTTCTTGCAACATCATGAGTGATTTCCAATGTTTGCAACCCACTTTTCGGTGTATATATTTTCTTCTTATGTGTTTACACATTGTCTATGTAGCTTACATTTCATCTTATACATGAGTGTTTGTATTTGATTGTACTAACACTTGTTTTTCCTAGCCACTTGTTTACATGTGCCTTGTTTTTTACCAAACACATTCCCTTCCCCTTGCAGTGCATAGTTTTAGCATAACGGTCGGTCCTCTTATAAGCCACATGCTCCTTTAGTGATGTCACATACACCCTAAACGGGGGGCATCATATGGGTGAATCATTCACCCCATATAGAGTTATGCACAACATGGTACCAATACAACACAATTTCAGTTGTAGACGGGGCTCAAAATCATACTTGGGTTCTTAATACATAGTGGCCTTCCTTGAGTTCCAATAAGAGGGGAAAATTACACAATTATTTGACATGTCACAGAGGATTTTCATATGTCATAGAATCTTTTAGCATTGGGCATTTACACAACAAATTTTATATGGTAGAGAGTCCTTTTCACATACACACCATCTGCAGTGGTGTTTCAAACAACGAGATGTAGTTAAAAGTTGGTGGATGACACCAGATAGTTCTCCCTACACTTCTTCCATTACACTGGCATGAGATTGCATGAAAAATTCACTTGTCACTATCATCTTTAGGATCCTTTCTACACCCTTTTTCTCATCATGGATCAGGTGCACATGTTCCTTTTTTCACACTTTCATCATTTTTACATACTTTCCTTACACACTTTTATCATATACATGTGTATTTGACTACTTGTCAACTTCTCTTTTCCAAGTCTTTCTATATGGGAAGTGATAGTTAACATCAACATCAACAACAACAACATCACACGAAAAACAACATCGACATTAACAACACATACATTGCAACATCTACACATGCATTTCTTCCCTAGGTTCATTTTCATCACTTTTTTGCACTTTCTCCTCCTTAGCATCCACGCTTCACATTTTCATCACTCCATGCTTTGTCTAGTCCTTTAGCACATTTTTTATATATCTACATGGATATTAAGTATGTATCTCTATCTACCTTAAGTTACCGATATTTCCAATCACCAACATAAGGTGGGGCTAACTTAGACACAAAATCACGTACTTTGGGTAATTATGTAGTCTTGATTACATACTACTATTCATATGTTTCCTAACCAATAATGGAACTAATTAACCCATGTCTTTGGCCACCTTTCGTTGCTTTTTGTCACTACTTTTAGTCTTACAACCTTATCTGCTCGATCTACCTTTTTAGTATTCGGCATTGGTCTTCCTTGACACTAGTGCCCAATCCAGGATGCCAACGTCGGGAACCCTTGTCCAATCTAGACTCCCTTGTCCTCTTTATACTTTAGTCACACTTTTTGGATCCTTTCTAGCCATTTGAACATCTTATCTTTTTGGTAATCGACATTTTTGGGGTTAATTAAAAAATTCAAGTGAAGGAATCATGTAAATATAAATTTATGTGATCATAATAAAGGACCAAGCACTAAGCATTAGTTATCACCACCTAAGGTTACATCCATCAAAGGCATCTAAGAGCTCCATTACATCCATCTAGCTCCATCACAAGGGACATAAGGGTTGGTTTTATGCATCACACTTCATATGAGGGAAGTTCATTATATTCCATGCATACATTTATTACATTCTACATCTAGCTACTTTCCCACTATCCACGTGTGACTTGTTGTCCATCATTGTGGTAGTTGAGTATATTCTAACCCCTCATTTTATATCTTTATTTTTAAAGATTTGATGTCTATTTGAGGGTTTTGTAGGTTTATGTTTCACTACAGGATTTTAGTGATTTTGGCAATCATTGTGTGAATCCATAGCGGTAAAGGGTGAGGATTAATGAACACCTTGTGACCCACGAGAATTCAGGTTTCTAAGGTTTTCTAGAGACTTGGGCACCAGAATCATTACCCATGTGCTTGTGGATGCCCCTATCCCTCTTTAGGCATCCCTATCTAGCTTGTTCCTCCATTTCTGCAATTTTCTAAGCTCCAGTGCGATGGTCAATGCTTCACATTTCTTTGTTTTCCAGCTCTGTGCACTTTCTAGAACTCGAGAAAATCAACTAAGGCATCTTACCCTTCTTTGCACATTAGGGTTTTATTATTTATTGCTTATTTTTCTTTAGTATATTTATGTATTTCATTACATCATTTATTTATTGCAACTATAACATCATATTAGGATGCATATATTTACATTTTAGCTTAATCATTTTTGGATTTGATGTGGTATTGTGGGTTTTATAGGTGAATCTTTATTTTGTAGGTTACATGTGCCTTGCTTGATCATATTGTGAAACATAGGAGATCAACACATATTATTTGTGACTCTTATGCGATATAGCTAATATCAAGTTCTAACCATTTTTGTAGTCATAGGCACCGGTAGAGAGTCGTCAACACCTAGGCACCCTTTTCTAGCTGTGGGAACACATGTATAGCCTATTTCATGACCTACATGATTTATTTAGAGAAATAACGACACATATCACTTCTTGTTTAGAAATTTTCCTAGCTTACATCGGTTCTCGATCAAACGTAAATCATCTAAGTCCATTCCTCTCTCTCTTGCACTTAAGTTTTCATATTTTTATTATCTTATTGCTTGTGTCAATTATGTATTAGTATTTATTTATCATAAGTGACCCGTAATTAGGGTTTAGCATAAAATTCTATTTTTGTTAAATCACCACGGATCTAATATTTTCCTATCAATCTCAATCTTAAATGATCCTAGAGATTTTTAAGGAAACCTAACTCTATTAAGGTTTTTTCACAACACATGTCTACATATTGTAGCTCTTGATTTTTTCTTTCAAAATCACATCTCAATGAATCCATTATTTCACTAAAAAACTCGTAATCAACCTCAGCGTTTTATTAACACATGTTTCCTCCTCTATAAGATTGGAAGATGACATAAGGGATTAAAAGGCCTTATTATCATCCTCCCTCCGTCTCTCAACTTCTATATTTGTTATCTAATTTTTCATATGAGCCTTCAAAGATAGCATTGTTGCCTTGGACTTAGATTCCTTAGAAATGCATTAGGATTATGTTAGAGAAAAAATATCACCCTTGGATTTGATCATGATAAATAAATACTTTTGGCTAACATGGGAATGTCTCCAAGGTGTCAAATCTTTCTCCCTGGATACTGAGACCTCCATAGAAGGTTGGTTCCTCTACCTACAAACTAACCCTATTACTACTCCTACAATTAAAAATATAACTATCCAAGCTTAAACTATTCATTCACATGGATGGGGTTAGAGAGAATACAAGAAATGAAACCTAAGATAAAGAAGGATGTGATAGCACCAGTAATAAGGGGATCAATCTCTATGAGGGGAAGAATAGAATTAAATATAGATAAGAGAGGGGAGAAACGTGTCACAAACAATTCTTGCATCTACCCCTCCATTCCATACATTATAAACACAAAAATGGAAACCCGTGAATATAATCCACACAAAACACACCAGAAATGAATGGAGATGAAAGAATACAATAAACATGAGTATAAGATAGAAGAGAGATGCTATGAAAATATTTAAATAATTAAAGGATGTTATTGGTGTATATGAATTGTCTCATTGTCACTCGGCAACTCGTCCACCTCTTGTGGTTAGTCATCTCACTTAGTGAGATCATAGATCATTAGATTTAGGGTTTCAAGTGTCCACATGTCATGCATGTGAAGTTACATAACACTCATATATGCACCATCTTATTTTGATCTATGAGTGTGATATACTATTTTTCTTTCACACTTGAATTTACTTTATGATATGATTCTTCTTTGATTACATAGAGCATTCACATCACCATTAGAAGTACAACCCTCTTCGATGTGTATGAGGTTCTATATTGATCCTCATAGAATAATCTGATATGGTATCAAATTTATTGTTTGGTAAATGTGCACTCGATTTTTCTAGTTGTTGATTACTTATTTTTGGTTTTCATGCTTCTCTTGTAAGTTTTCATTCATTTTTTAGAATCTTGTTAACAAGTTTAACTATCTCAAATTTTTAGAGGTTTTATTGGTTTTATGGTTTTGTATGTGTAGGTTTTAGGTGTTTCTTAGCTAGATCTAGCTAGTTGTAGCTAAGTTTGGAGGGCATAGCTAAACACGGAGGTTGATACATTTCGGGTTTATTAGTAATTTTAATGGAAAGTGACTTTTTATTTTGAATTTTTTTTTCTATACTTGTTTCGGCCTCTTACCCTCCTTGTTTGTTTTTTTGGTTATCATGTGATGTCTTTACCTCTTGCCAACTCATTTGAGCTTCGCAGAGCTTGGTGAGCTCCTTGGTGAGCGGGTTCTCCAACCCCATGGAGTTGCTTGGAGATTTGTTTGGCTTTGCATCTGCGAGTTGGGTTGTGGGTTTTGCATTATTGTTTGAGTCAAATTACTCCTTTTAAGTTTTTTTGTCTATTTCTTTTCCTTTATCTCGCACTATGAACCCGATTCGAGCTAATATATTTGAGTGAGTTTAGAATTATTTTTATTTATTTCCCTCAATTTGTTTTATTGTGCATTACGTTGGGCTCTATGCTAAGTTATTGAGTTGTGATTTATTTTTTCCTTGGATCTATCAAGTTGTTTATTTCTTTGCACCATGTAATGAATTGCACCTATTTCATGGTCTATTTTCATGTGGGTTTGTTTACATCGAGTCTCTTTGTTGAGTCATGTTTCTTACCTGCTAAACTTTGTTTGCTTTTTTCATTCTTGAGTTTCCCCTGTTGAACCACTTTCCATTACAATGTTACTTTACCTATGTTGCCTTGGCTATTCTCCCTACATTGTGAGAGCTCATTCGAGCTCCCCATTCGATTTCTGAAACCATTCCGCTCCATCCCAAAATTGATTCATTCCTCTAAAATGTTCAATGGCTCTGTTCTATGTTCTTACCACGTGCAACTCGCTCAATAATGTCGTCAAGATTTTCTACCAATCCATAACCCAATCTTCAATGTTAGTCTCCCCTCTCTTCGGGTCTTTCACTCTAGAATACCTATACCTTGATCCATTCTCCTCCACCTATCTTGGGATCCTTGATACCCTCTCCCATTTAAACCTATGACCAAGCCCGCCTTTAAAATTTTACCCCACGTTTTCATTTTTTAAAACCTAAGTTTATTAATTATTTATGTTGTTTACTATTTAAAGTGGTGGGAATTATTCAAAGGTTAGGTTTATTATTAAAGTGATTAGTCTTTTGTTAAGGAAGGGGGTTAATTAAAGTAGGGTGGTCCTTTTGAATATAAGGGTAAGGTGGTTTAATTAATAATTAGATATTAGTTTTTAATTAGGCTCTTATAATCTATTAAAAAGTGGTTAAAATTAATTTAATTAATCGTTTTAATTCAAATTCAGCATCTAACTATTTTTTGAAACCTTAATTAAATTTCATTCGTAGTCAATTTAATCATTTGATTATCCTTATAGTCACTTTTTAGTCCTTTTAAAATTTAAAATTAGTCTAATTGGGCATTTCAAAAGTGTGTTTTAAGCGTTAATATACAATTTTTTCTAGTAATCGTTTACTGGAGTGTGTAGCACCATTCCTAGTAGCATTTTTACTTTTGGGAGAATTTTCAGCAACCTAGAGGTCCTCGGAACTCATTTCTTGCATTATAATAGACCTTTTTTTTTTTTGCGGACAAGTGAGCGCATCCACCATAGTATTTAAAGAAGGTTGTTTCTGCTACGGTCTCGAGACATTGTTTCTTACAACGGGACTTGATTTCATCCCTTCTCTTATTTTTTAGCTCATTGTGCTTGTTTATGGTGTCGAATCACTTGCCATCAATGAAAATTGATTTTGGTCTCCACACTTGTACATTATTATGATGATTGAAAGGTGAGTGACTAACTATTTCATGATGCACATTCACACCTAATATTATCCAACGTACTATACTATAAAGTTATGAAATCAGGGGGGGTGATAATAGTGTTCTAGGGTGGTTATGTTTCTTTGTACATTAGTTTTTTACTCCTTTTCTCATTTCATCCTTTATTGTGCTTGTTCTTACGGTGTCACCTTGTTTTACATGTTAAAACACATTGTGGTATCCAATTGTGTGTTATTACATCGATTTCAAGGTGAGTGACCAAATGTCTCACACCGCACGAATGCACATGTAAACACAAAATCACACACTTGGTTAAATTTCTAGGTCCATAAACACATACTTGAATTCATAAGATAGAAAACTAGTAATTGAATATTTTCTTTGGCCTCTTTTCTATTTTTCTTTCTTTTTCTTTGGTCTTGCACACCCTACAACCAATTTTGAACCTTATTGCTTTATCTTTCATAACTCTTGACACTAGTACCTAGTCAGGATGATGCCAACACCTGGATGCCCTCATCCTTCTTGGAACCCCAAAATATTCCTATATTACTCACCTCTTTTGGGCCTCTTTTATCTTTTAGGCATCTTATTTTCTTATGAGTCGGCCTTTTAGTATGCCAATTATGAAATTAAACCAATGGAATCATATAAATACAAAGCTATGTGACCAAAATAAATGACCAAGTTCTAAGCATCTATTATCGCCACCTAAGGTTGCATCAAAAAGCATCTAAGAGCATCAAAATCATTCATCTAACACTATTTAAAATGGCAAGGGACTCGTAATTTTTGCATACACGCATAAGAGGTAAAGTTCATTTTTCCATCCTCACATCTATTTACATTGCTACATCTAGTTATCTCCTGCTATCATGTGTGATTACACAAGGGATTCTGAGGGCATGATTATATCACAGACACGCAAGAACTACATGGAGTCTCGATATGTAGTGTATCACTTGTTCATAAGCTCACTCTGCTGGGTGACCACCGAGGTCATTTTGACTTCACTTTGTAGACATCAATTTTTGATATCGCTCCTCCCCCTCACCCCATTTTTTCTCTACTTCATTGAGATTACTCATTTGAATCCATTTTCCCCCCAATTTGAAAAAATACCATTCCCACAAAAAATACACATTCGCTTCATCACTCTCAATTAGTTAATTAATCCCCTGCAATCCTTAATCCTCATTATATGTTAATGGGTTCCATGTAAACCCATTTGATAATTAATATTTTAAACTAATTCATATCACCTCACCTAATAATCAATACTCCAAAATCATTCAAATCATGCACCCCACTCATGAATTAAATAATTATATACTCCAAAATCATTCAAATCAAGCATCACACTCACGAATTCAATAATGCATAATGACCCAAATGGGATTCAATATTGCACCTAACCATTAAAATCATGCACCCAACTCATGAATTAAATAATGAAAAATAATAAACATGGGATCCACTATTACACCTACTCATTCAAATCATGTCCCCCACTCACTTAATCAAGGTTACTTTTGTAAACCAGGGTTACTTGATAACCCCTAAATTAACCCCATCTTTAGGCTATAAATACAGGCCTTTCCCCCCTCTTTCAGAACAAGTTGGAATTCATAGTGAACCTTTGATATTATAGCTCCTCATTTTCATCATATCATAATGCCATTGTGATGCCATTTGTGTCACCATAATATCATACTCATGCCTTTGTAGTTTTTTTAGCAAGACCACCTCTTGGCAAGTTCTTTGTGGTTCTCTTAGCAAGTCCACCTCTTGGAAAATCCTCTTGGAAAATCTAGCCCCAAAATTTCCATTTGTTTGTATAAGCTTGGTTTACTTTGATTAAGTCATCAGTTTCTTCATTCATCGGCATTTTCATGTTCTGACATTTATCAGTTTCTGCATGTTATCCATCTATCTCTTGTTTATATCATTTTCTTTTATCAAATGGGGGTTGACATCTGTGAAAGGAAGGTAACACTTCTTAGAGCCGAATTCATCGGGAACCCCCACATAAAATATCTAATTAGTTTTCTTAGTGTCTTTGAGTTGCAGGTTTACCAAGATCGCAACAAGGAGCTCATCACTTACTTTGTGCTCGTATCATTCATCACCATCTTCTCCCAAGGTACTAAGCCCTTGCATATTCAAGGTTGTTTGGTGTTCTTTTTATCTAGCTCACTAATCTAGATAGGGATGAAGAAAACCTAATAAATATTCTAGAATGCGGTGGGACCCTCCCATGAGTTATTATCATTGGTTTCCCAACTCGTTGCTTTATCTATCATTTTCCTATTAGTTTTTTTGTTGTCATTTATTTTTTTGTTCCATATGGTATTTTGTGGTTAACGTTCACATTTTGGGAAGTATTATTTCTCTATGTTATCTTAGGGTATTTGTGAAGATTCTAGTAGCAGTGGATACACGATTGCATTGTCGTGAACTCCTGGCCTTGTGGTTTTTCTGTGATGATTACGTTGTACTAATACTTGTTTGCAGGGTTTTTGGTATTGGCTAGTTGTGGCGTTATTTTCATCATTTGATTGTTTATAATGTCTCAGTTAGTCACCTTCAAGAGGTTAGTATTTGACACTTTATAAGGGGTATTAAGTTTTATTTTTGTTATTATTATTATTATTATTATTATTATATAATATTAATAATAGATAAATATAATATATCAGAAAATAAATAAAAATAAAAAAATAAAACAAGATTTATTATCCTAAAACTACCCCTATCCCTTAATTTCCTTAGCTCGGCCAACTCGGCTGAGCTACTCCCTCACCTCTCCGCTCACCTCCTTACCCACCTTTCTCTCTACCCAATCCCCGAGCTACTTCCCACACCCAAATCATTGTCCCACTCCACACTCAACTCACTACTCAAATCCGTCCACACACATGGCTCTTCCCCTCCTCACGAGATTCCACATCCCTAACCAACCACCCAACTCGTTGTTTGACTTGAATCCCTTCAATGCACTCCCAAATCTACCCACCCATCCTACAGACTGATCCATTCAGCTCCACACAACCCACCTCACTTGATCTCTCCTTTCTTCCCCGCACACATACCTTACATATCTCTCAACTTAGTTGTTCATGTACCTCACCCATGAGCCCTTGGCTCACCCTCCACACACATGGTTACTCCTCTCCTTGTGAGCTCCCATCTACCTCCATACCCAAATCTCTCTCCAACTTCGTTTCCCATCCTGTACACCCATCCATATCCACCAAAAATACATATTTCGTTTACATCCCTTTACCGAGCCTTTGGTCATCCTTCCCATATAGCTCGAATCAACATTTCACCCCTACTCGACCATGGCTTTTCCCGCCACCCGACATACACCGACCCACATGGACTTCTCCCTTCTCCATGCAAAATTTCCTTGACCACGTGGATCCCCCATGTGAACTCCACATAGCTCGACCACACACAAATTTAACTTTTGAAAAAAACATATTAGATCAAAGCACCACATTTTCAAATCACCACATCAACGAATCATATTAGGATAACATTATTTATTTCGAATCATATGAACCACTAATTTAGACTATAGTATTATTTATTTAGTTCGTCTTTATTTAACAAACCTTGGTTAATGTTAGTTAGTAAATCTAATTTAATTCATGACGTAATTAATTTTTATTTAGTCATTTGAATATTTTGGTTCATTTCCTCGTTAATTAATTTGTTAATATAAACATTTTGTTAGTATTTAATTGGGCTTAGTTTGTTAATTCAGTTGTGACATTAATTCAATTCGTTCAATTCAACTCGTTTAGACCCCTTTATTTTCCTCTGTATGTGATTTATCGTCCCAAAAACATTTTGGAATTTTTCAAAACATAATTTTTATTAATTAATTAGAATAATTATTTTTATTATTTCTCTAATTAAGTTTTTTTTTTACACATAAAAACATTTGGACTTCATAATGGTATTCTTATTTTGTCAAACACATCAACTAATTGTCTTATTTTATTTTATACATGAACCCCACAATGTGGCGATCATAAGTCATGACGTCAAAGCATAATTTTTGAAACCTACACACATCTAAAGTATCTTCCACTGGGCCCCTTCTGCAATCATGAACGATGCAATCCGTAGGGAACCTTGCCATCCCCGATCACCGATTAGCACCTCTAACCACCGTGCCACTAGATAGGAAAGAAAATCACTCTCTAGGTATTCCTCATTTTCCCTGTTTACTCCCTTCTACATTGTGTTTTCCCTTTCCTAGGTGATTATTTACATCAAACTTCATATTTGAGATTTGTTCTAAAAAGAACCTTGTGCATCCTACTTTCTCATGTAATTTAAATAGGGGTTTAACTTTCTACATCACAAAATACCACACACTGCCTAAAACCTCACAAATTAATTAACACATCAAAACATTCCTTTCACCTGCTTCATTGATTGGGATTTCATCACCCAACAAGAAGTCACTTCAGACATTTCCCAGCCATAACATACCTAAAACCAAACTTAGACTTCCTCCTTATAGGTACTGACTTATTCATATTCTTCAAATTTTAACAAAAAAATAAAAAAATAAAAAAGGAACTACTTGCTTGATTTGTCTGGGAAAAATTTGTTTCATGCCCATAGTCACTCGCTTAGCTATTAAAAGAATGGAACATAATTTTGCATCTACTAGTTCTTTGCATCAACAAACATCTATAGTGACATCACCATTGCCTTTGGTTCCTTCCCTTATAGACACTCAACCACTTATTGATGTTTCTCACATAGATCCCCTCACTAACACTTTGAACCTAGGTGAGACCAATCCATTCTTCTATCACCAAAGCATGTCCCATCCAGACCAGCTACTCCACCATTTGTCAAGTCAGAACCCTCCGGACTTCCTCTCATCCCTCATGGTGATGTGCACTTTCAAGAAATCTTGGATGCTAACCTAACTTCTCTCCAAGATTATCTACTCTAGAAATCTATTCATCTTCCTCTAGACAACCCACCAATTCTATAGCTTTATCCTTATCAGACCGACCCTCAAACCAGCCTATTTGTAGTGAATGAGCTCTCCACAACTCACCTTGCCTCTTCTTCTACCAATTTCTCATCCCACCAGACCACTCAGATAGTCACACCTATCCCCCACAATCTTCCCCCAATTAATACAACAATTAACACTACCCTTCCTCTCATGTCTTCAACTGCTATTACCACCATCATCCCCACTCGCTTATGTCCAAACATCGGATCTTGTATTGGATCAATATAATCTTCTTACCTCCCATGCCATTACATCTCAACTTACATTTACCAATACTTTACAACATCCAACACCACACCCATTTAATCAAATATATCAACTCATGCATGCCCATCATTTACCTCAACATCCTATTCAATCCCAACAATCATATTATCTTCTTAGCTCCCGAGTCACAAGTTTATCAAGAACCACTCATCTAAACATAGTCTCATGACATATATTCCTTCCCATCTAGTTCCTCAAACACCAACACATCCACATATTCCTCACCAAATTCCTCCCCACATCCTATACGTAACCACCTCCTTTTATCTCTCAATAAGCTCTCTCCAATGATCTCGTTCAGGATTTAGTGAGTAGGTTAGAAAACCTCGAGGCTACCACCTTAGGGATGAAAGTCTCCTTATCATATGAACATATATGCAATGATCCTATTCACCCGTTTGTGCCCATCAGACCATATCCTCCACATTGGGAATTTCCCAAATTCACCAAATTTAATAGCAAAGAGGATCCTCAACATCATATCCATGCATTCAAACACACATGCTACCTTATTGCACATGACCAAGACTTGATGTTGCATACCTTTCCCATGTCTTTGGCTAGTATCTGCCCTAGATTGGTACAACAATATACCTCAACACTCTATATTTTCCTTTTCCTAGCTTGTACAATTATTCCTAGAACACTTTTCAATTAATATTGTGTGTTTATTATTTCTATACCATCAGAAAGTTCGAGGATGAATCCATCACGGACTTCATCACCCAATGGCGTAACACCATAAATAAGTTATCTTTCCCTCTTCCAAAGACCATCTTATTGAACTTTTTTCATGGTCATGTGCGAAGCATATAGCTTCTACATTACAGATCCAATATTTTCAAACTTTATATGAAGCCTTCATTATGGCTCGGAAGCTTGAGACACGTGCCCTCAAATAGGGCCACTTAAAATTGAGGTCAAATAAACCCAAGCATGAATTCACCAAATCATCTATCTAAAACAACAAATCAAAGGCAGCGACCAATGTTGTAATTGTTAAATCATCCCTACATCCACACCTACTACGTGGACTCAACAAGTCATGAGACCAACACCAAATTATATTCCCTTCAGAGTCATATATCACAATATTCAATAAATTGATGGTTTTCAATCTAATCACACTTCCCTAATCCAACTAGTTGATGAGTCTAGACCAAAACTCATGTGGTATCGAGAAGATCACTACTATAAATATCATCAGGTCCAAGGACAAAATATAGAGAGGTTTCAAACCTTCAAATATCTATTCTAAAGACTCATCGATCATGGTGATCTTCAAGTGGAAAATCCTAATGCATCCCCTAACCAACCACTGGAAATATTTAAACAACCATTCCCAAATCACGCACCAACACCAACAAGTCAAGTCATCACTTCTTCTACATCCAAAGCATGTAACGATCATACCATAAACATTCTATAAACTATTGATCAAGATAATATCTCATCCATAGATTCATCCTTTTCATCAACCATCGTATCCACCTCTCTATACATTCTTCCTACATCCACAAGTTCATCAACACTTATTCCCATACCCACACCAATCATATCTACATATATCTTGACATCTATTCCCACACCCATACCTACTTCCATACATGTCACACCTCCCCCATTCACAAATATCACACCTACTTTGTCACTTACCACATCCACTTCATTAGGTTCGACTACCTTATCCACAACCATTCTGCCTTTACCCATTGTTCCATCCTTAGCATCCATCCCAGTTCCTCTTTCCGCACTTTTACTCAAACCCATTACTTCAACTCTTGTGACCATAAATACATCACCTTATTCTTCTACAAAAATTTCATCACTTGAAGAATTTTGGAGAGAAATTCAACTTGCAATAACTTCAAGTGACCCTCCCATCTCTTCTACACAATTAGACGGCTTCGCATCAAACCAATCTTTGATTCCTTTTGACATCATCATACAAAGATAAATCCCTCCACTCGTGTCTACCACAATATCATCTTCAGAAAATCTAGTAGATATTGTTGTCATTCCTCCCAAGGGTGCCTCTTTAAAAAAAAATCTAGACCCCCATTTCCTCAAAATCCTCCTTCACGTCCTCACAAAAAGGTAGATCTTCCTTTCCCTAAGACCAATCCTCCTAAATCCACATCATCATATTCTATTTTGGGACCACTCCCTTCATCATCTTCCTCTATTTTGGGACCACTCCCTTCATCATATTCTTCTATTTTGGGATCATCCCCTTCATTGAAAACCTCAGTTGCTAATAAAACAACACAACGACGACCTCTTTCTAAGCCACCTCCCAAAACTAAGTCTAGGGCATCCACATCATCAACCAATATCCTAAATCAAGCACGTTGGCTCCATCCCCTTCCAAATCTAAGACAATATAAAAGTCTCCCATTACACCATCACACATCAAGCTATCATCAATTTCATCACAAAATCCTTTACCTATAGCCACACCATCACCTATTCCTTTAGGATATTATACTAAAATGTTTTATCAATTGCTCCAAGCCTCGGCAATCACCTTGCCACCAATTAAACCTTTCGACCCAAGCACACCAAGACCCTCATGGTTTGAATCTAAAATTATTTACACATTTCACCATGCACCAAGGCATGACATTGAACATTGTAGAGCCCTTCAAACCATCATACATAACCTTGTCAACGAGGATGATCTCCTTGAAAAAGAGGAACCAACTCTTCCACCAACTGAAGCCACTTCCTCCGCCCCGTATTCACTTACAAAATATCCAAGTCACCTACTTCATCCAAAACTGATGTCACCATTCCTCCACCTACTTCATCTCCCTCCTCTTTACATTTATGTTGTTTGGGTAACTACTCGTTCAGGATCACATAAATCTAGATCAACAATCCAAAAATGTCAAGGACCTTAATTGCTATCCTTCCTCCTAAGGATCTTACCTCATCCACACCCCCATCACAACCTAAAGTGGTCATCACTGTTCTCACCACCTAATCCCTATCATTCCTTCCATCTTCCTCTATGGCCAAGGTATCTGTCTTGGCTGCTCCTAATCTTTCTTCCATCAAACATGGACCTTCGTCAAACAACTTCATTAGGCTGGGTTAAAATGTCACTTTATGAACTTATCCAAATTTCTCCTAACCACAAACAAGACTCTTATTGAAGCTCTACAATGGATCCCTCTATCATCTCGATTTGCCTCAACCCCTTATGGATCTAGTTGATTGTCTTGTAGCATCTGCCACTAGTCCTTCGAGGATTCAGAAATCCCCAACATACCACCCAAAGAACACGATATTACTCTCTTCATCATGGTCCACATCAACGACACATACATCCAACGGACTATGATTGATAATGGTGCTAGTTTCAATATAATTTCTCCTCACACCTTTAACCAAAGTTAAAGTACCTAATTAAATTTTCATGGAATCTCCTACCATCCTCCATTATTTTAATGATTTTGTAACTCCCCCATTAGGTACAGTTGTCCTTCCCATTCATGTCAGCCATAAAATCCTCCATGAGCTCTTCTATATTATAGAAGGATAATTTCAGTATAATATTCTACTTAGACATCCTTGGATTCGTGTCATGCATTATGTCCCATCTACCCTCCACCGTTGTATTAAATATGAACATGAAGGGACCATTTATGCTCTCCCTGTCGATGCCCCTCCTTTCAATACATGTCATATGATCTATAGACCTAAGGAAGTTTTTATCCCAAAATCCAACACTTCTTCCGACATATCCACCGGTTCCTCCGTGCCTTCATCTACATTACCCCATGATGGATCTACCGATGGTGTGATGTAACGCCTTGCCTTAGGAGAAAATTAGATTCTCACTCTCAATGCTCTTCCTTCTCCCAACCTCTTTGATTGCCCTAATAAATCCCCTATATATCAATCAAGCATTGGGGAAATAATCTCATTTGGATTTTCTTCTCTCAAAACCAACCTAGTCTATGACATCCTCAACCGACCTTCTTTGCATGCATACAATCACCTTCACACCAAACCATATATTGATAGTTTCAAGTTCCTTAGAAAACCATCCTTTTCCTATACATACCTCCACCATTGTACATGGAAGGGATTTGGTATGGGACATTATGAACAAGGTCATCAAGGCCATGTCTTCAAACAAAACCATGAACCATGTGAAAATTTTGTCTTGGGATCCTCTCCCATAAACCTTGAGTCATCTCCCTCCTCTCCATCGACTATCTTACAAATCCGGATGATACATCCTCTCCATCTGACTATCTTACCAATCTAGAGGATACCTCCTCTCCATCAAACTATCTTATTGATCCAAATGATATTGTATCTATTCCCCCTACCTTTTTTTTAGTTTCCACCATTTCCCTGATGGTCACTTATCGGGTTATAAATGAAAACTGGTCCTTTCATCTAAAGCATCTAGAGATGGTAGAGGAAGATTCCCTATCATTGACATTCTTCATTTTGGTGATGATAATTCCACTCTTTCTTACATGGGGTCTGAGGATTCTCATATCCAGAATTCCCTTCCCCCGACACTTCCACTCTCCTAAATGAATCCACTATCGACATTTATATTGAGACTCTATAAGATCCCCACATCTTTAAGGTGGGACAATCTCTAGAACTGCAAGAACTCAAAGCCTTCACCTCTTTTTTATCCAAACACAACCAGACGTTTGCATGTTTGTAATCTAACATGCTAGGTATTGACCCCTCCATCATTGTCCATAACATCATTACCATCCCTAACACTAAACTGGTTAAGCGAAGCTTTGTTGTATGCATCCTCAATTTTATCACCTTATCAAAGAGGAGTTGCAACGTCTTCTTTCTACCAATTTCATCATCCTCATTGACTATCCCCAATGGGTTTTAACATTTTACCCATCGCTAAAGAATTAAGAAAGCTTCATAGATATTGACTTTCAAGATCTTAATCTCGCTTTCCCTAAAGATGAATTTCCTCTTCCTAACATCGATCAACTTGTGGATCTTACCGCAGGTCATGAGATGATTTCTCTTATGGATGATTTTTATAGCTATAATCAGATTCTCATCACACCAGAAGATCAACATAAGACCTCCTTCATCACCCCATGGGGGACCTTTTTCTATCATGTCATGCCTTTCAGTTTGAAAAATGTTGGGGCCACCTATCAACGAGCCATGACATATATCTTTCACAATCTCATACATAAGACCATAGAATACTATGTTGATGACCTCTTGGGAAATTACAAACATCGATGTGATCATATCTTTTTCCATGAAATCCTTTTGTGCATCTCATCTATTTCTTCTTTCACCTCAACCCGGTAAAGTATGTTTTTAGAGTTCGTACTAGAAAAATCCTTGGGTTCATCGTTTCTATTAGGGGTATTGAGGTGGACCTCAAAAAAAATTAAGGAAATCCTCAAAATGCCTCCTCCTTCCAATCTCAAGAAGCTTTAGTCTTCAAGATCACCTCCAATCCATATGTCATTTCATCTCACAATTTTTTATTGTTGCCAACCCTTTCATCACCTTCTTCATAAATACATAAACATTGATTGGGATCACAACAATCAAAAGGATTTTTATGATATTAAACAATATCTTTTATCTCTGCCAGTACTCACACCTCCATGCGAGGGGTAGTCCTTTTATTTTATTTATACAAATCTGTCACCAATCATGCTAAAGGATCCATGTTAACACATTGTGATGATCAAGGCCACGAGCGGGTTGTCTACTACATTAGTCATACTCATTAAAAGCTGTGAAACCTAGTACACTAAAGCTGAGAAGCTATGTTGCACCATTTTCTTTACTACTTGAAACTTCGAAATTATCTTCTTAATCACAAGACCTATGCTATTACTAGCTTCCAACCCCTCAAAAAAATGCATTCTAAACCATATCATAACAATCACATCACTCGACGGCTCATGCTCATGACTGAGTTTGACCTTGAATTCATTTCTCAAAAATATGTCAAGGACCAAGCTATTGTCGACCAATTAGCATAAGCCCCTCTTCCTAATACACAACCTCCTCATGAGTACTTCCCAGATGAATCCATCAATCAGTCTCATCATGATCCCCTTAAAATTACCCTCTTATTCAATGGTTCTAAATGCTAACAAGTGGGAGTCATTCTCATTCCTCTCAGGGATTCTCCTATTCCCCTCACATTCAAACTTGAATTTGAATGTATAAAAATATGGCAGAATTTGAAGCCCTTATCCTAGGTCTTGAAACCACTATTTTTCTAAGCATTCAGATTATTGAAATTTATGGAAAGTCTGAACTTGTAATAAAACAAGCCACAAGTGAGTATCAGTGAAAAAGTGATACTCTACAACAATATCATGACATTTCTCATCTTTTTATTAAAACCTTTGATTCTTACACCATTCAATTTATCCCTTGGTCAACAAATAATTTTGTTGATATAATGACATCCCTCATATCCCTTATACCTTGGACAACGCAAGATTCCAAGCTTTCTATCACTATACACCGTCGTGAAAAACCATTTCATGACATACCCCAAATCCATATTGTTGGATATAATTCCTCGGACCTGCGGTATTATCGGATATTTGATTATTTATCCATATCAATCACTCCTCCTGGCCTCTCTAAAAATGCTAAGAGGTATTTCATTCAGCGCATTACACGGCTATGTGATCTAATGTAGCCAAATTCTAACCAACTTGATTTACTGCAAATAATATGAACTCTAAAGAAAATAGATCTCCTTCTTCGTTGTTGAATAATGAATTACAATGTTTCCTAAATAGAAAAACAACTCCCAACTCGAGTTGCCAAGTAAACTCTAACTAACTCTGACTAAATCTACTCTAGGTGGCAGAAATTACTATTTTTAGCAGTTTACTAGAACCTACTATTCTTAGTAAGTTTGCATGCTTATTCCTACGGGAATAGAAATTGCCACACATCTTCTACATCCCTAAATTATAGGAATTTCCAACTTTCTAACTCATAATGCAACTAATAGACTACAATTAACTAATCACCAAAAATAGGAAAAAGTGAGCTATAAGTTAAATCCTAATTTTCGGCCTCAAGATGGCAGATTTAGGGCCCAAAAACATGTTGAAAACTTGCCCCAACTAGTAGGGAAGGTTGCCACTACATTTGTCTCATCGAAACACGTGGTTTAAAAAAAAGAACTCAAACAGACACCCAGAGCTCAAGTTATGACCTTGTCAAGTTCCTACTAATTCTGGCGCATCATGATCCTTGGCGGAATTCTTTATAAACATGGATTTGATGGTATCCTTCTTTGATGCCTTAAATCCCATGAAGCCTCTTAAGCTACCCAAGAAGTCTATGATAGAATTTGTGGTGGAAACTTTAGTGGTTTATCCATTATTAAGCATGTTCTCCATCAAGGATATTATTGGCCTTCCCTTAATCATGATTGTTGTGAGTATGTCAAGAAGTGTGAAAAATGTCAACATCACTTTAATCTCATCTGTATTCCTACACAAGCTTTACAACCTGCTTAGGATATGTGACTCTTTTTGCAATGGGGTATTGATCTCATTGGTCTAATTAATCCTTGATTGTCGCAACAACATCATTATATTATCACTGCTATGGAATATTTCACTAAATGGGTGGAAGCAATCCCACTCACCTCAACTAAATCTGGTCCAATCATTAATTTCATCTATCAACACATCATTTGTCACTTTGGTATTCCACACAAACTTGTTATGGACAATGAAAAGTCCTTTAAAAACAAGGATCTTAAGGAAATATGCAATGCATTCAACATCCAACTTATCTTTTCTTCTCCATATTATCCTCAAGCTAATGGCCAAGCTGAAGCTACCAATAAAACTCTCGAAACATCCTTGCCAAGACTATTGATCAAGAAGGCCGAAGCTAATATCTCTAGCTTATTTTTTCCTGTGGCCATATCGCACTAGAATTCTCACCTCCATAGGGGCAACTCCCTTTTCTCTTGTTTATAGTTTCAGATTCGTTCTTCCTCTCGAAGTTTAAATTCCATCCTTACATGTGTCTCTTTGTAACTTCATTTATGATGAATATTATCACCAAGAGTGTCTAACACAACTTGATTTGTTAGATGAGCATCTCCTTATCATTATTGAGAACCATCATGTTTATCAAGAGAGCATCTAGCGTTCTTATAACAAGCATCTCAAAGAACATGACTTTAAAATAGATGACATTGTCTTAAAATAAAATCAAAATGTCACTACTTTAGAAAGGATCTAATGGGGAAAGTTTGCCCCCAACTAGATTGGACCATACATTATTATGTATAAGTATGGTTATGGGGCATATCATTTGGTTTTCCTTGATGGTAAACCAAAGATCGAACCTCTTAATGCATTGCATTTTGGACCATTCTATTGTTAATATATATACCCATGAGCCGATATTCATATCTTTAGATCATTCCTCTATCATCAGCCATTTCCATCTGTCATTGTAATGATATGGAACTATGTGGTCTATCGTCACTATTGGTGTAGGTGGTATTTTTCATCGCTTATTTAGTGTTATTCCACCTCACCGGGTGAGTCATCTCACTTAGGTGGACATGGATCTAGGTGGCATTTTAGTTATGACATATTCTCTTACAGAATATGTCATATGTGTAAGTGTGTCATAGGAGTTACATTCCCATTTGGGAAAGTAACTCCTCTTCTCCATTATGGAGGAATATTCTCTTACATGGGAGTTACACATTACTCCCCTATTTGTACTCACCTCTTTTGATATAGCCTAAGCCAAGCCAAGGCATTCCATTCTACTCCATTTTTTTGAATCTTGAGCTCTCATATGCATGCACATTGCTTTACAAAGCTTGCTTGCTTTAATCTCACAACTCCTACACTTTGGTGAAGTGTAACTATTTGATGCATGTGTATTCCTTCCAAGTCTTCGTCATTCCTCCGACATGGTATCAGAGCTCGGGGACTAGAATCACGTTGTTCACCATTGTTTCTCCACCATGTAGCTATTTGTGCAAGCTCTCTTTTAAACGTGCTTTACTTGCATATTTTGAGATTCTATTTTTCAGTGGTTTGTTTTGTGTGTTTGTTGTTGGTTTTACGTGTGATCAGGGGCAAGGAAGATTGTGGTTTAAAAAGGAGGACTACAAGTTTATTGTGTTAAAAGTGTTGAAAGGGTGAAGATCCACTCTAACATCTCGCCATACAATCCATTGGTAGCTCGTTTAGTAGCTCACTTTGTGTCCATGCTCTCAAAGAACCTGCGTGCTTGTTTTTCCACCACTCATGGCAATCTCTTCTACAACCCTCACAAACCAGATTAGCCCTAGCATTGCTGCATAGCCAGCCTACCTATCATCCTACTCAGTCATTATCTACGAAGCCGGGTGAGCTCGACCTCTGACTAGACAACTCGTGGCATGCTTCAGGCTATCCACCCTTGGCTCGAACCATTTCAGATACTGCTCACCATTATCATCCACCTCGATGACCTTTGTGTCTAACTTCATGGTTTCTTATGTTCCACGACACGTGGCTCTGACTCGTGTGGCCTTCTTCTCTTTGTTCATAGCTCATGAGTAAACTTGGCCATTACAATGCTTCAAGGAATATTTAAATGACAGTTACTGTGACATTTATCACAGTCAACACGTGGCATTAGACCTATCGGCTTAGCTCTACTCACAGTTCACACCTCCAACTCTCTGGTGGTATCCTTCAAACTGCGTGGTTATTCATTGCTCAATGTAACCTGTTTGATTGGGTGGTTTACACATGGATCTTGATGTGTTATCCCGTGACACACTCCTCCTCACACATTGAGTTGGGTGATGGCCAACTTAGCATAGTCCTTTTGTTTTAAGGCAAAAAAAACATTCATTTTGGCTTTAAATAAGCTTGGGTCTCCCTTTTAGACATTGTTTGGTGGTCAAAAAAATCCCTATTTTTTAATGTTTTGAGGCAAAACATTCATTATGGCATTGTTATAATTTTTTAGGCTCTAATTTTTCTTGTATTATGCCCTTCCTACGTGTGTCGAAGACGGAGGGCGAGGTTCGGGTTTGGCGCAGGGGCTAATCCCCCCTCGCAAGAAAAACAAACCCTACCTGAAATTTGATGCCATTTCCAATGAGTACCCACATGACACCCTTTGCACCCATTTTGAGAACTTTTTAAATTAGTTTGCAAAGCTTATTGGCATTTTCCATCAGTTGCGGGAATCATTTTCTTGCTATAACTTTTGACTCGCTGCTTGGTTTTGAGCACTTCTTTAGTCAAAGTTACATGATTTTTCGCACATTACATGATGACATTGTCAGTTTTGTAAACAAACTACTTTATAAAGTGCCGCATTTTGGGGGTTCACTAGTACTCTTAGGTTTTCACTCGTAGATGCATTATCAATTGAGTCCGACATCTTGCATTTGTGCACCCTACACTTTTTGATTCCACATCATGGAGAGTGCTCTTTCTAGACTTTAGCATCATAGGATCACTTTATAGCCTCCACCACTTCTTCTTGGGATAGGGAACTATTTAGTTTGGCGTGCTTCTATGGAACGCTACTTCACCTACGAGGGTCTTTCACACTTCTTGTTTGGGCTAGTTCCTACACTCACTGATCACCATTGTGTTGAGGAATTCCTTAGCACTTGTGACCATGTTTTTGGTCACATGATGATGCATGCCTCTCCATCTCTCGGATTCACGTGGTAGACTCAGATCCACCCCGCCGTGTCCGGAGAATTCTTGAGTCTCTATGGAGACCCTTCACATACTGTCACCATTTTACTCTGTTGATTCATTGTCTCCTCCATTTCTTCATGTGATGATATTTCCACCATGACATTGACTTATTTGGCTCTACTTTGATGATGATCATGGATTATGCATCTAGTTTTGATGTCAAGAGTACTACAGAGGACTCTTCTTCTCCTCTCACTATTCCAGAGTGTTATCACCCTCCCATCTCATCGCCTTTATCGAGCAGTCTCCTATTCAGTCTTATACATTTATCACACCTGCCTCTTTTCCACCTTCAGTTTGTGAGGCCCATTTCACTCCTCTACCTTTATTGTATGACTCATACCTATCTGACATCACTCTTCTATTTGTTGAGCCCCCTCATTGGGATGAGTATCTACCTAAGCTTTGTTGTCTTTTCATGAGTCCACTTGTGATTCTCTACGGGTTCCTCATCCATCTACAATTATTTCAAAAGAGTTCATCATCTCCATTTTTGGGAGTGCCCCTTCTAGGACTCTTACCACTTCCACTTTTTTGGAGACCTTCATTGATCCACCCTTGCTTGTGGATCCATTTTATATTGTGGGGGACATTTTGTTTCCTTCACATTAGTTGGAAATCCTTTCTATAGGTGTTCACTCATCATACTCTGATAGTTTTGCACTCATGACATTACCTTCAGCTCCTTTGCACTCACTTACTAGACCTATGTCACACTTTTGTGGACCAGACTTAGAGTTCTTTGTGTTGCTGCCTTCGGTTTCCTTCACAGAGTGGTAAGACTTCCAACACGTAATCCTTCCTAAGGGCAGGCACACATTTCGGTGTGGGTAGCTTTTCTTGATCTAGAGGCAGAGGATCTCATCATCAACATTCTTCTAGGTGACTTCTAGAGATGTAAAGTTCAAATCTGTCCATGACATCTTATGCATCCTTATTATCTCCCTCTTCTTCTCTCTTCTTCTTCTTTCCGAGAGATTTCCTCATTATACATGGGTAGCTTTACAAGCCTACGTCTGTCGTGGCTAGGACCCATCCTTGGCATCTTTCTTAGATTAGAGAGTGGACTTGTCTCTCTTTTGGGGGGAGTTTTTCCCACTGGGTTTTCTCCTTTTACTCCACTTTTTGAGAGTTTCTTGTACATGGGTACCTCATCAAGTTTTGTGTTGAGACCCATTTCTCATTTTTGACTTTCCACCTCATCCTAAGTTACGATGAAGGGGGTTGTTGGTGTAGGTGGTATTTTTCATCACTTATTTAGTAGTGTTATTCCACCTCACTGGGTGAGTCATCTCATTTAGGTGGACATGGATCTAGGTGGCATTTTAGTTATGACAGATTCTCTTACAGAATCTGTCATATGTGTAAGTGTGTCATAGGAGTTACATTCCCATTTGGGAAAGTAACTCCTCTTCTCCATTATGGATGAATATTCTCTTACATGGGAGTTACACATTATTCCCCTATTTGTACTCATCTCTTTTGATCTATCCTAATCCAAGCCAAAGAATTCCATTCTACTCCATTTTTTGAATTTTGACCTCTCATATGCATGCACATTGCTTTACAAAGCTTGCTTGCTTTAATCTCACAAATCCTACACTTTGGTGAAGTGTAACTATTTGATGCACATGTATTCCTTCCAAGTATTCGTCATTCCTCGATAGTCACTTCCTCAACATGACATTAAATATGGGCACCACGACTCTAGCCATAACATTTTCCTTATGGATAGGTTCTCCCATTTAGTGAGGACTCCACAATCATTACATCCATCACCCTCTCATTCGCCTATTGGAGCCATGTAAAGGGTCCAAGGATGTCTCTTGTACATATTTATCCCCTCCTAAGTGGTCTACCTAGCTAGTCCCAGCTCTCCCCCATGTTGATTCAAAATTCACATAAATTGTTATCAAAATCAAAATTATCAAAAATAGGTGATCCTCAAAGGACAGGTTGTTCATGAACAAAAGTAATAATAATAATAATAATAAAGAAAAAAAAATCATGTATATAAAAGTCAAAATAAAAATGAATAGACTTGTCCCTTGAAGGACAACTATCATGCATATCTTATCTTGCCATCCAAAAGAAAAAGTCAAAAATCCCAAAGCAAAAGCAAAAAGTAGACCATACCCTCGAAGGATGGCTACTCTCTTATCATGGCAGCAAAGGCTTCTCGCATTGATCAACCTTCTACTATATTAGCATCCTCATAAATCTTCCCACTTTGATCAGCTTTCTCTTAGAAAACTTCCCGCATTGATCAATTTGCTCTCTTTCCCTACCCAGAGTTGGGGCATAGTTCTAGGAACAACCACCTATGGAGATCCCTCTTCCCGCGTACAAGTTACATCTAGAATCCCCTTTTTCGTGTCGACATTAGGTTTATGAGCATATTTCATCCATATTTCCCTCATGGTATTTTGGTATAACTAACTATCATTGGTTATGTATTAACACCTATTATTGGCTACAAGTGCAATGCCTTGAGTGGTACCCTTTCTTGTTTACCTCCAATCCGGTTCAAAGCATGGTTTCTCTGTATGTCATTTGCTATGATTATCTATCATTTAAGGTCACCTTTTATCATGGATAACATATCTTACCATCATCCATAATTTCATTAATTATGTTAATATCTATGAATGCTCTCACTAATACAATTTTTAGTTTGTGAATTCTACTTGATCTCCATTACAGTTTGCAAATCCTACTTGAGGATCTTTTTCAAGTAGCATTCGTTATCCAGTAACTCCTCATCCCCCACCATGGTCACCATGTATTTAATCCATTCATCCTCGCTCCTAATTTCTACTCATCCACTTCTATCTTTAGAATCTTATTTAATCACCCCTTCCGCGTAGGCCTTGTGGTTGAGATATACCCTCTTCCTAATATCTTCTCGCTGTAGAAGCTTCTCCACCATATCCTCTTTCATAAGACAATAATCACCACCACACACATCTTTCTACTCCACCTCTTCCACTTATCACTTCGCCTCATCACTCTCACCATGTGGGCATCCCAATTAATTATTCTCGTCACACTCTCTATCCTACACTTTGCATATATTCCCCCATCCATTCATATTACACTCCTTTGTTTCCTTATTTCCTTGTTATCACCTCCTCTCACCTCTGGTTCCATTTGGGTATACACCACTTACTCTTTTCTCATCCTTCCTAGTACCCATCTTATGCTTGGTAATCTTACTTACACACTCTTGTAGTATGGAAAATTCACTTAAGGGTTCAAATCATCAATAACTTATTATCATCATTCTTCTTCGTCTTCAACTTGGTGATCCTACTTAACCATACCCATCGTATGGAAATATTACTTAAGAGTCCCTCTTAAGGTTGATTTGTCATATGGCCCTTCCCCATTCTATCTTATTTCCTCCATCCTATTTCTCTCACCCCTAGCATCATCATTTGCTCCAACCAACTATTCCACCCTTGTACCCAATCCATTCTTGTCTTTCCCCTTTCGTATCATCACTTTCGGTTTGGAGATTTTACTTAACCACTCACGCGGCATGGCGATCTTACTTACGAGTCCCTCTTAAGGATGATCTGTCATATTTCCTTTCCCCATCACCACACATCTCTACCTTTCACTTTTTCTTGGCATTCCCCATCATCTCATCCTCTCATAATCTATATCATTATTTTCTTCTTGGAAATATTACTTAACCACTCGTGTGGCATGACGATCTTACTTAAGATCCCCTCTTAATGATGATCTATTATCTTTCACTCCCCCATCACTCCACATCCTTAACATCCGCATTTTATCGTTAGTCCCCATCATCACATCCTCTAACCTCCTCTTCCATTCTCGTAAACACCACCTCCTTCTTTCCCACTTTTCATCTCCATCATCTCTTGCTTGGCAATATTACTTAACCACTTTCATCTTATGACGAGTCTTAATTAAGGGTCCTCCTTAAGTTGAAATTTTCATTCGGACTTCTCTTTCACCTCATTCTTCATTCCCTCCATTGATTGTTTCTTCCTCCTAGTTTTCCTTACCAACTATTTTCCTCGAGCATTATCCTTTCTCAAACTATCATATTACAGAATGCATATACTATCTTCCACCGGTAACCATGTTCTTTTCCCTCATTTTATCCTTCTTGATCCATCATCCTTCATACCATTTCTTGTCATTCTTTTCATGTCTTGTTTCTTCATCTTTCCCTCATTCATTCACATCCACTACATTATCTTTTCATGTTCATCTTAGCACAAATTGTTATCCCTCCTTTCTTTACTCTTTCCACTCCATCTTCTCAAATTTCCCCATGTTTACCCATCATCATTGTTAATCATCCCCTAACATTATTTCATCATCATCTTCCATTTCTGTGCTAATAATTATTGGTGGAATTCTCCTAAAATTCACTCTTCCCCATTCTGTGCACCCCTATTCACTCTTTTTAACCTCCTCCATTCTCTCTTCATTCCTTTATTTCCCTATGTACACCAATCATTATCGGTGAACTTCTCTTAACATCCCTTCATTGTCATCACTTTCTACACCATCCATTCTCCTTTTTCCTCGCCACCTCTTCATCTTTGTCCATTTCCATCAAAAATTACTTCACCTAACGGCCTTTCACCGACATTCTTCAATCCCCTATTATCTCTTCCCTCTTCTTCCTTTTCCCCACCTCTGCCATTTCTTTTCACTTCTTACCTACCTCTCTATCTTCCCTTCCCCTCTTCAATCTCTTTATTGTCATCATCATACGCCACATCTCTATTTTATCTTCCTCATCTTATCATCATTTCATGCATCTCCACATCTTTTCCCATCTGTATCATTCATCTCCTCTATCTTCTCTTTGCATTCCCGAATCTGCTCACTCTTCACATGAATATATTTGCTCTTGTTTTCCTTCCTTTTGCATCATTTTCTCTATTTTCCTTTCCTCCTTTCTACTCCTTATTTTATTTCACTTCCTCTATATCATCTTCATCCCCTTTTTACTTCATGTTTCCTTCTTACTTCCCCATTGATAACCTAGCTCTTCAAGGTTATCCCATCTTTTTATCATCCCACCCTCCACATGCATCTCCATGTGGTCTGTTTCTATATTATTTACCTTGGTTTTCCTCTTGATAACTTGGTTCCTTCAATCTTCTCCCGTATTTGCTCTGTCATCTCTTCTTTCCCTATCATTTTCACCTTCCCACTACCATCCCCTTCCTTTCTCTCTCACCCCCACCTTTTCAATCATTGTGTGAGTTTCTCTTCTATTCTTTTCTTTTCTCCACATCTTCCTAGTCCCTCATTGTTTCTTTCTCTTCTCTATTCTACCTCCTCTTTCGTCTTCTTTACATTCTTCATCATCCTCATCTCCTTAATTTTTTTGTCCTCTCCCATTTTTCTGATTTTACCCCTACTCTCATCTCGTCTTCTTGTTCATCTTTCCTCATTCTCTCTTCTCCTATCATCCTTCTCTATTATTCTCTTTTACCTATTCTTGTTTTCTTCACCTCCAACTTATATAGTTCATTTATTTTCTTAGTTTTATCATCTCTTTCATTTTCCATCATTTCTCTCCCTTCATCCCCTTCACCCTTCGTCACTCCCTTCATTTTGACTCTCTCTCCCTTTTTCTTAATTTCACCCTCGGTTATTCTCTTCTACCTCTTTCATTCCTTTTTTTTTTTTCTCCTCTATCTTCATCTGATCTATCCCATACCTTTATATTTTTCACCTTTTCTTGCTCTTCTCATAATCAACCACTACTCCTATCCATTCCTATTTTATCTTTCCACTCTCAATCGTTACGTCCCAGTTTCCATTCCTTTGTCTACTCTTTTCCACCTCTCCCTCCTCCACCATAATTTCCTTATTTTCTCATCTCTTTTGTCTTCCTTGCACACATCCTGTAACTCATCTCCTTTTTTTTTCATTTATCTCCATCGTATTCTACATCATTCTCCATGTTTTCTTTTTTGGTTTCAACTTCATTCATTTTGCACATCTCTCTCTCATTTTCACCCCCTACTCTTTCATATTCTCTCTTCTCTTTCCCTTTTACTTTTCCTTATTTGTATGCCATTCATCCCTTCACTTTTTCTCCCATCATCCTTATCTCTTCCTCTTTTTATATCATCTTATTTGTTTTTTTCCTCTTTCATTCCCTATTTCTATTCCTGCATCCCATACGATTAGTTTCCGTTTCACCCGACATCATCATCATCTTCCAATTATTGTTGGTCTTCCCTTAGCATTCCTTAACTACCATAGCCTCTACCATCCCCCATTTCCCTTATCAATTGTGTCATTTTTCTGTCATCCTTCCCATCTCATCTCTTTACATCTAGTCTTCTCCTTCTTGTTCGTCCTTCCTCATTTCTTTCTTTTCCTATCATCTTTTTCTACTTTATTTTTTTCTAGGCCCATCACATCCTCTCTATTTCCTTCTATTATTATCATCCTACTTTATTTATTTTCAATGTTGTATCATCTCTTTCCTACCTCCCTCCCTTTATATTTTTCACTACCTTCATATTGCACATCTCTTTCCCTCTTCTATGCCTTCACCCTCTACTATGATATATTCTCTCTTCTCCTATCATCCTTCTCTATTATTCTCTTCCTCCTCTTTCCATCACATTGAAGACCAATTCAAACTCCTCCTGGTTTGTAGACAATAGCGTCTCCATCCTATTACACCCCATCCTCATACTCCTCTCTATGAAGTTTCCCTCTCTTCCTTTCGGGAGCGGTTTCATCTCTTCTATTCTCGTCTACCCTCTCGAGGGGAACATCATCACATATATCCCTCATCACATCTTCCCTAGGTGTGTTTTTCTTGGAGGATACCATAACGGTCATTAGTTATCACCTTTTATTCTTCCTAAATGACATTTGTTCTACCTTTTTCTTTGCAAAAGTAGATTGAATTCTTCCCCTCTATTAGGAGAAAAAGACTACTTTCTCTTTTCTTCATCTACTCATATGCCATCAATGGAGAACCTTTCTTATGAAACATGTATTCAAAATCATATTTACCCCCTCTTTGGGCATTTTATCTCACACTTCTATCCAATCTGCTCTTCATGTCCATCTTTGTGACCATACTCGTTCCCCCTTGGGGCATATTATTTCACCACCCATCTTCCACTTTACCTTCTTGGTCATTTTCGTCTCGTCCCTTTTTCGGACACATATTTTTCACTCGATTCCTCACTTATGAAGTATACCACTTTTGGTTGCACATACTTTTATTTTTACCTATGGCCCATTGGTCATCACGATTTTCATCCATATTCTACGTATTTTCACCCACTCTTTGGCTTGTAAAACATTGTCTCCATCTACATTGATACCACCCTTTGTCCCCTACCCACATGATATCGAAGTTACCACCATGGTTTTTAATGTTAATGCAATACTTTTTTACTTGGGGCATCTTGCATTGCAATCCCATTTTTATCAACATCGCTTAGTTCGTCAATCCCAAGTTTGAGGGGAAACACTCAATCAATAATATTTTCATCATTTTTGTCTTGCAGTTTTCCCAATGCAAACCACTCATCAAAAAGGGGCAAATGTAGACACCATTTTTGGTATTGTTCCTCCCCCTCACCCCATTTTGGCTCTACTTCATTGAGCTTACTCATTCAAATCCCTTTTCCCCCTAAATTGAAAAAATCCCATTCCCACAAAAATACACATTCCCTTAATCACTCTCAATTAGTTAATTGATCCCCTTTAATCCTTAATCCTCATTATATGTTAATGGGATCCATGTAAACCCATTTGATAATTAATATTTTAAACTAATTCATATCACCTCACCTAATAATCAATACTCCAAAATCATTCAAATCATGCACCCCACTCATGAATTAAATAATTATATACTCCAAAATCATTCAAATCAGGCATCCCACTCATGAATTCAATAATGCAAAATAATCCACATGGGATTCACTATTACACCTAACCATTCAAATCATGCACCCCACTCATGAATTAAATAATGCAAAATAATCCACATGGGATCCACTATTGCACCTACTCATTCAAATCATGCCCCCACTCACTTAATCAGGGTTACTTTTGTAAACCATGGCTACCTGATAACCCCTAAATTAACCCTGTCTTTAGGCTATAAATACAGGCCTTTCCGTCTCTTTCAAAACAAGTTGGAAGTCATAGTGAACCTTTGATATTATATATCCTTAATTTTATCATATCATAATGTCATTGTGATGCCATTTGTGTCATCATAAAATCATACTCATGCCTTTGTAAATTTTTTTAGCAAGATTACCTCTTGGCAAGTTCTTTGTGGTTCTCTTAGGAATTCCACCTCTTGGTAAGTCCTCTGTGACTCTCTTGGAAAATCTATCTCTTAGCAGGTATAGCCCAATTTTTTTGTTCTTTTAAGCTTGGTTTGCTTTGATTAAGTTAGTTTTTTCTTCATTCATTAACATTTTCATGTTCGACATTTATCATTTTTCGCATGTTATCCATCTATCTCTTTTTTATATCATTTCCTTTGATAAAACAATGGTTCACATCCTTGAAAGGAAGGTAACACTTCTTGGAGACAATTCTTCAGAAGCCCCACATAAAATATCTAACCAATTTTCTTTAGTGCTTTTGAGTTGTTGGTTTACCAAGATTACAACAAGGAGCTCATCACTTATTTTGTGCTGTATCATTCATCGCCATCTTCTCCCAAGGTACTAAGACCTTGTATATTGTTTTTATCTAGCTCAATAATCTAGACATGGAAAAAAACCCAATCGCCATCCCCATATTACATATTTTCTTTTTGGGATTTGATGTAGTTTTAGGGTTTTTATAGGTTATCTTCTCTTTGTAGGTTACAAGAGAATTTGAAGATCATTTAGTGACATATAGATGAACAAAAGACAAGGTTAGTGAAACTTGTGTGATACAAACAAAACCATTTTTGATCTCTTGTGTGGTCACATGCACCCAAAATAGGTCTCTAACACCTAGGCACCCTCGCTTGATCAAGTCATCCTACTCCAAGCTAATCCGATAGTTCCAGTATTTTTTGTGCTCAATTGCGATAGTCTGCATTTTTGTTCATTAGTCTTCCAGGTCTAAAATAGTCCGAGGGATAACATGAATCAACTAAGTCTTTCTTTCTCCCTCTTGCACTTAGATTTTCAAACTTATCTTGCTTATTGCTTATGTTGTCTATATTCTAGAAAAATTTTATTATTTTTTTATCATACGTGAGTCTATAATTTGGGTTTTACAAATTACCATATTTATTAAATCCTTTGGTGAACACAAATTTGAATACTCTTAGATCCTTATTTTTCTTCTATCATGAATCCTAAGGTTTCTCTAGTATCCTTACATTTATTTCTTCAAATGCACCCACATTGTAAATATTCTCTCCACAAAACCATAAACACTATGTATCTCCCTAACAATATGTTACCTTCACAAGTAAGTGTTGTTTTTTTATCATCTATTTGATTAATCTATCATTCATAATCCTCCATCTAATCGGTGCATCTTAGAGTCAATTCAAGCTTTACATTCTTTATTTCAGGACAAAATTCAAGCTATGGAAACAATGATTACCTCTCTTAAACCTGAAATTCAATATGTCAAGGATTTTTATTAAGATTAATGTGGAAATAAGATCCTAATATGATGATATTGTAGCGAGTAAACAAATATGCAATTAAATCCGTAAATTACACCCAAGCAACTAAAAATAGATTATGAAACCCTAATTACAAGGAGGAGAAGGAGATACTTAGCTAATTTGAAATAAAATCTAGAGTGTACCAAAGTTTTAACCAAGTAAAAAGAGTAGCAGGAGCATCACATAGAGACCCAAAAATTTAGATGCAGTAGAGATATGCTAGATTGGGGTGCCTGAGAGTGACAGTGGTTCCCAGGGCACCCTAGGCTGTTTTCAGGAGCCTAAGTCTACATAAAAGCTCAGAAATTTTTTTCTAGGTGGTCATAAGGTGTTCATTGTTGGTCATCTTTGGTTGCTCTAAGGTAGCAAAAAGATCACCAAGGTTGCTAGAAAAACTGTAATAAACTATGGACTTACAAAACCCTCAAATAGACGTCAAATCCTAAACAAGAAAGATACGAGAATAATGGGTCAAACTGTCTAAGTTGTCACAATGGTGAACTTATGACTGATCACTACACTACATCTCAGACCTAATATAGTTCTATGTGTGTGTGTGTGGAATCATGCCCTATGTGGCTCTTGTTCGTGTCACACTTGATAGTGAAAAAATAATCTAGATTTAAAGAAAAGTAATAGATGTGTGCATGGAATACAATGGACTTCCCTCCTATAAAGTGTATGTAGAATAACCATCCCTTGTGATGGTGCTATATGGATGCAATGAAGTTCTTACATGTTTGATGGGTGCAACCTTAGGTGGTGATAGCTAATGCTTAGTGTTTGGTCCCTTATTATGATCACATAGCTTTATATTTATATGATTCCTTTTATTGAATTTCATAATCAACCCCAAAGAGGATGAATACCAAAAAGATAAGATGCTCAAATAGATAAAAAGGCCCCAAAAATTGTGAGTAAAGTATAAATGAGACAGGGTACTAAGAGGGGATGAGGGCACTGGCATTAACGCCTTGGATGAGCACCTTTGGTGTCCAAGATGATAAAAGTTGGAGTACAAAAAGGAATACTAAGAAAGTAAGGGTGTAGGAAAAAAATGGTAATAGAAAGCAAATAAAGGTGGCCAAAGACATGGGTTGATTAATACTTTTCTTATGTAAGAATCATATGAATACTAATATGTAATATGGATTAGATAATTACCAAAAGTGCATGATTTTGTTTCTATATTTTCCCCACTTTATGTTGGTAAGCGGAAAGATCGGTAATATAAAGTAGATAGATATTCATACCTAATAACCATGTACATCAATGAAGAAAGTGTGTTAAGCGACTAGATAAAGCGAGGATGTTAAGGAGGAGAAAGTGAAAGAAGTGATGCTGAAAATGAACTTAGGGAATAAATGCATGTGTAGATGTCAATGTTAGTGTTATTTTTATGATGATGTTGGTGATGTTGAATACCGCTTCCCATACAGAAAGACCTACAAAAGAGAAGAATGAAAAGTAGTCAAATACACTTGTATATGTGTAAAAGTATGTATAAATTCTAAAAATGTGAAAAAGAACACATGCACCTGATCTGTGATAAGAAAAAGGGCGTAGAAAGGATCTTGAAGATATTGTAGAAGATTGGGTTTTTTGGGTGATCTCAGGTCAGTTGCGTCGGCCACAAGTATTTGGGGTGATTTCATGCCAATTCATGGAATAAGTGTAGGGAGAAAAGTCTTGTGTCATCCTCCAACCTTTAACTATTTCCCGCAATGTAGGACACCACCTCGGATGGTGTGAGAAATTGGTGAATGTGTGGAGTTCTATAGATTGTGATGAACTACTAATCGTTGTGTAACTACCGCTCGGTTACTAGCATCCAGGAAGGACATCATTGTGTTAAGGATCCAAGTTTGATTATGAGCCTGTCTAAGACTAAAAATTGTGTTATATTGGTAATGTGATGTGTTTTTATAACGCTCTATGTGATGACTAATTCACTGAATGATTCCCCCTCATTTCGGGTTCATGCGACATTGCTAAAGGAGTATGTGGCCCAAAAGAGGACTGACCATTGTGCTAAAATTATGCCCTATAGGGGAAAAGGGAATGTGCTTGGTAGAAACCAAGGTACAAAAATAAAGTGGCTAGGAGACAAGTGTTAGTACAAGAAAACATGCATGTATAAGATGAAATGTAAGCTAAGAAGACAATGTGTAATCTAAGACACAAGTAAACATGCAAGAAGACAATGTAGACTGTGAAAAGTGAGTTACAAACATGGGACATCACTCACAATGTTGCAATATAATCAAGGTTGTAGTGGCCACAAGAAAACAAGTGTGCATACAAGACAAAGGGAAAATCCCATAAACAAGATTAGAAAAAGATTAAATAATGATAAATGATGTAACAGATAACCATGAAAACATATAGTCCTACATAACAAATGCTACACATGAAGTACCCAGTTAGCATGTTAGAAAGATAAAAAAGTATGTCAAAACATGTATAATCTAATAAAGTAATGTGTTCTAAAACAAAATGAAACATTAACACCTATTGTGTATGAAAGTGGATGTCCTTAGGAGCCTCGTGTGGATTTGGTAATAGGTAATACACCAAGCATCCTTGATGAGTGTAAGAAATTTGTAGAATATGTGATAACAAATAGAAAGCAAAGTGATAGTGCATATGTGTATGATAAAATATAATGACATACAAGATATATATCTATCATGTAACATCCCTATTTCATGATTACAAAAGCAAGGGAATTTATATATATATATATACACAAGAATGTTCATTGTTCTAAAGTCGAATTTAGAACCACATTAAACTTTCTAATCAATCTTACAACAGTAACCATATGCAGTTGTTATGACTCGGTGTAAATTGATCCCTCATATATCATTTTAATGATGAATCGGTATAAAACCGACCTCTCATATTTCATTTCAATGTATAATCAATATACTTGTAGTTCCCTAATTCATTTAAGGGATCATCAATTGTAACTAAGGGATTCTATAGGTACTTGTTACGAGTACCCATCCTATATCCCACACCTTAGTCTGGTGAATTTAAGACAACGTAACCAACATCTTGCAATACTTTGGCCAATTTTTCAGACATGTTTTCCATGCTTATATTCGAGATGACATACTCGTCTTGAAGGAGTATGTCTTTCACCTCACTTGAATTGTTATCTTGATTAGATTTTTTTAACTCTTGTTAATCCTTCTCATTTCTATGTTATATGATAGGAAGAATAACCCACATAGGCTAGGGTAGATGGTCCACTTACGGTGATTAAGGGTCATCAAATTTGTTCCAATCGAACCCTTTCACTTCAAGTACACTTCATCACCCATAGTCAACGCAAGTCGACATCGACCGTAGACCATGGACTCATCACTACCTAGTGTTCAATAGATAATTGAGATCCCATTCCGATACGGTCTCGATTAGTGGAGCTAAATGGATTATTATGCCATAATGACTACTTCACAGTAACCACCCAATGAACCCCATCATTGGATGGGTATTATGCAATAGTGGTTATGCTACAACAGCCCATTAAGTTCCATAATCTAAACCTCCTTCCTTAACAAGTTCATTAATCCCTTTAATTCATAGCTTGTTAATCCCACCCTAGTTATTTTTACCCTTTACGTGTCGTTCCAAAGGACTAACTCATGTCCTATCAATCATTCCATGAAGAAATGTTATGTTTCTACATAATTTAACTAGAAGGATCTGTAGGTTCATTCTTGCTCTTTATTTATTCCTTTAAATAAGAAATATTCATTAGTTTACTTTTATACTCTAACACGTCATACAAGAATTTTATAGGGCAATATATTCATACATTCAATTATACCTTAAGGAGCATTCAAGTTCATTTTAATGACTCCTAATTGGGTCTTATATATTTGACCACAATAATTTCATGACTTACATTTACTTCCTTTAAATCATGCAACTTATTCAAACTGAATTACCTTGTTAAACTTAATCCCTTAAGTGTAACTCATTTAAGGTAGAAAAAAATTTACGTCACACTCAAATTTATTTAAAGGGTTCATTTTGTCATCCCACGGTGAACAATCCCTTGAATTCAAGTTCTCATAGTATAATTATTTTCATGCATACAAGTAAAATATGTATCATACTTATAGCATCATTATTACAACAAGAATAACTATGCTCTTAATGCCTTAAGGTTAGGTTCATTATACTTCTAACCCCATTATCATTTATATCCTTCATTAACACAATTCGATTTCATTTATGTGTCTCATCATTAATTTATATGGACATATTTCATTACAAGACAATCACTTGGATCCCCTTTTCTAAGTGGATTCCTATATGCACTTAATAAGATTAAATACTCATATGATTATTCCTATGGTTTGAAAACCATTATTACAATCATGTATCCCTTTAGAGTTCATAGCTTTCCCCATAGAACGCAGTCATGATCAAGAGTTGTTTCATAAATATATAATTAAAAACTAGTCATTCATGATTTAGATTCCTTAACATATGAATTGTTAAGTGTAACTTACTCTTTATTTTTCTTATTTAAATGAATTGAGAAAATAAAAGTTACAATAATATGATTATTTCATTCAATTCACTTGCAAGGTAAATATTCCTATGTATTCCATTTGCATATTCAGAGATCATTATTAATATTTCTTACTACATAATAATAATGTAAGTGACATTTCCTTAAATTTCCCAAGGATATAAATTAATGCAAAGAAGTGAAGAAATGTAAATCAGCAGTTACCGAAAAGTTCACTTTTCAATTAAAAGAACTATTTCATTGAAGAAACCATTACATTTATATAATCAAATCAAGAAAGAATTATTCAAACAACAAATTTCATCATTTCCAATTTAAGGAAACATTTCAATATGACAAGAATTAATCAAGTTCTTTCCATAATTTACAACATTGGTCTTAGGGCCTAGGCACTTATTCCCAAGAATAGTTCGATAAATGAAACATAATTATTTCATTAAACTAAATTTCCTCAAACAATATGCTAAATGCAGCTTTCCATAAGTCTTCCTCTTTACCTTTTTATTTTTCATGAAACGTATCTGCAAAGGCATTAGCACCTATCAATTCATTTGAGGCTGAACATGATAGAAACTAAATCCTTGGAATCCATATGTTCTATCTAACAACTTTGAAAAGGAACACTTCTTATTAAAATAAATCAGTCAATGGTCCAAAAATATCTTTTCTGTTTGAACAATTTAGCAACATCATAATCAAGCGGATCACAATCATGTAGTCTTAGAATATAATAATCCAAACAAGTCTCGATTTCCATTAACTACTAGACTTATTCACAATTTAGTTTAGTAATCATCCAATTTCATTCAACAAGTAATCCCTAAACATGAAAGTATACATTTTGTCTTACGCAATATCACACTAATGATGCAAGCCAAGTATTATCGATAGTAGATAATAAATAGTGAGTAGAAATTCCTTAATCGTACAACCCATACTACATAATTGAAATGTTTCTCTCTTGTCCAATCAGTTACATTAAAAATTGAATTCAGTCTAAACATTCAAATTTTCTAAAATTTGGACAAGTTCTAAACAATGGTTATAGATATAACAATAATGAGCTCTCAAGGTATAATTCCTTTTTAACCTATCAAACAAGCAACTAAACTAGAAAAAATGGCTTAAACCAAATTCATAGTGCAAGTAATACATTGAATATATACGACATATATATAAGTCATCAATGAGACAATGCAAGAAAATGTAATTATTCCATATAAGTCATATAAAGAATCATATCAATTCAAATACATCACTTAGATTTAGAACAAGTGATTGAACTAAGGAAGAGAAGGCTCATGACCAACATTCTAGCAAATTGATTAATGATATTTATGATCATCTTCATATGATCAAGTATTGAGAGGAGTTATCTTTATCATCACTCAAAGGAAAATCTAATAAATTATCTAGCTCGCACAAGTTGAGATCCCAACCTTATTTGTTTACGGTACGAAAAATCAGTAAAAAAATCAAACATAATCTAAGATATTAACGAGCTTCAACATATCTGCTATCAAACTATAAGTCTACCTAAGACTAAAATAGTTAGTAGAAAGAATCACAATAATTTTGGTATCCATTAACTACCCTAGTTCAAACAATCATTGCTATGGCCAAACTAAACCAGACCACCTCCTACACATTCACCCAACAATACCCCCAAACATTCTTACGACCTGGGCAACAAAATATCTCATCCATGGTGTAAGAAATTCAAACCGACTAGTTAATTTGAATGATAGTCCCAAGACTTACTCAATACCCAAGATGATCACATTAAATCATGGCGGGTGGAAAATATTACCCCAAATCACAGTTGCATTCCAATTTGACCTGGGTTCCTAAAAATAACACCGCAAAGGAGATAACCAAAACTTAGACCCGGTTCAAATAGCCATGCATCGTAAACAAGGGTGTTTAAAATTATTTACCATGAATCCATAGTTACAAGATTGTAGGGTTTGATCATTCGAATTAAAAATAAAACACAACCCACCCAAATAACTTTGACTTGCAAATGATACTGAGTTATGTCCAAGCAAAAATATAACTCAACTAGCCAAACAACTTTGGCATAAACAACATCAATCTTATTTAACTAGAATAAAACTAAACCAAACCAAAAATCCTTACAAAAATGATATCAGTCTTATTCAATTGAGAAATCGAGTTCAAGTTCGACCCACAACACAGGGTCTTCATTTTCAAAAACAAAAGATAAGCATATGCCATATAAATAATAATATAGAGGTTGATAGCAACAATACGACCCATATTTAAGAAGTATCTACACATGCAACTGGAAAACACATTTTTATCTTTCCAATATAGTCAAGGAGTTATTTACAAACATTCCAAAATAGACATGTGAATAAAACCAACTTCGTCACCATGATAAGGCCAAAATACAATGGCATAGTCAAAAACCAATTCCAACAACTACTTACTAAGAAACAAGTTCCATTTTACCATGCAATATTAAAACCCTAGAACCCCAAAATTATTTCTATAATAAGAAGAGTTCATTTTACAAATTAATTAGATAGAACAAGTGAGATCTAGAAACAAAATGTGAGAAAATGTCTTGTTTAAATCTAATATAAAATCATAGGCTCCTGCTAGTTACGTGATTGTAGGAGCAGAATCATTCGGGAAGGAAAGAATGGGGTACGGGTTGTGAAATGTACTCCCTCTTCTAAGTTGTTGCATTAATTTCATACTCAACCTCTAGCTGAACTAATCCCAATATTTTGTATTATCGCTTAAATCAAAATTAGGAGTAACCGAGGGTTGTGAGAAGTTAAGGCTTCATAGTTGTTGTTTCCTATAGGAATGACATTGTTTATATTTTGAGTATTCACTTTGGAATCCTTAGGGATTTTAGTGTTTGCATTTTGAGGTGTGATAGATACGGTATGACTAGGTTGTGGGTTTGTTTTAGGATTTTCTAGGAACATGTCTATAAAGAGTTGCCTTTAGTTTTTAGGAAGTTGTTGTAGAAACTTGTTGAAATCATGGCAAGTATTATCATCATGTCCTCAAACCTTATGGAAAACACAATATAGGTTATGGTCATAATATATTGGCCTTTGATAAGTGTCTTGTTATTGTTGATTATAATCTCGGTTATAATTCTGAAATTGATTGTTATAACAATGATTTACTTCCCCTTGGCCAAATTTTTGATAGTGGTTTAGGCCTTGGATTTGATTTTTATTTTGAGAGGGACAATTTACATCAATTGTGTCAAAATATGACACAATTTTAGGGCCTCTTTGATTTTCCTATTTGTTGTTATTGTTATTATTTTCATTGTTTGGAAAAACAACATTCTTGGCTTAATCAGTAGCACTATTTGTGGTAACACCATGATTGCGATTCACACCTTTAGGTACTTGGTTGTTGGCACCATTGTTTTGATAATTTACATTATTTTTATTTGGAGATACTAATTTCCCATTGGGACCATAGATCTTACACCCATTATCTATATCAACTTGGTCAATCAGAGCGTACCTTCCAATACTTCCTGTAATTGTAGAAATGAAACTTTTGGACTTCCTCCCTAGTCTCTTGATTAAGTGAGTAAAGGAAAAGATCACAAAGTTCCATCTGGTCCATGTTAGTTGCACGTACGGAGGAATAGAGAACTTGGAACATCTCTCGATGAAATGGGCGGTAGATTCATTTTCTCCAATCTAATATGCGGGAACTCCCTAATCCTTGTATGCAACTTTTCCATGTCAAATGATTTTATGAACTTAGAAACAATCTTTTCAAAGGAATGTATAGAAGCTTCCAAAATATAGTAATACCAATCTAGTGTAATTCCTTTGAGAGAAAGATCTTAGCCACTATAGCATCCCAAGGAAGCAATTCCCTAATCGCAGTAGTATAAGCCTTTATATGAGCATTTAGGTCTCCTTCTCCCTTAAATTTTGGAATATCAGGAAATGGTCGAGGAAGCATGAAACCACGTACGGTGAAGTCAATATGCTCCTTTAAGTACTCAACGTATGTACCCATTGCATAAGATCCCACTATTAAATATCCTTGATGAGGAGGTGGAGGAGGAGGAATTGGATAAGCTATATTATAAGAATTGACAAGAATGTATGGGGTCCCTTGATACGGCATGTAGGGAGAAATAATGTCATATAGGTCCATACAGGGGGTTTTGAATACATGTGCATGTAAGGTGGGATAGTACCGGGATATGGACTATTGTGGTGGCATTTGAGAATGTAATTCCAGCTTGCCCTTGTGTAAGATAAACTTGATAAGGATGAGGAACCATCCCTAGTCTATCTAATCCTATGAGAAGATCATCTAGATTTGAATAAAGTTTGGATAACATTGTCGTATAGGATATTGTGTTGGTTGCTCATTGAAATGGATGCATATTTTACTATCAAATGGATACCGCTAATTTTTCCCTCTTGCATGTGTTGGTTATGAATTCTCGTCACTTTCTAGTTCTCTAATCCTCCCTACTAAAGTATAAATAAGATCATTGGGAGAGGATTGAGTCCCTTATTAGGGTGCCTGTGGCGTAGGGTTTGATTGAGCAGGCTCATGATACCCTATCATGAATTGTTTAGTGTTATAATTCTTTTCTTCCTCAAAAGTAAGAATCTTAGGATAGGCATTCAAAATCTTAGAGGCTATAGCCTTCATTCTATCCAAAGACTCATCTATCTGAAAAAGAGGACTAGTTATTTGTGTGAATATATCATCTTCTGTTGATTGCATGGTAATGTGAGGTCTTGACAAGACTCTATGGTAAGAACCTATTCCATTTGTGATAATAACATGGTTTGCATTGGGTTGACCATATTGCATGTTTAATGGTTGATCAAACTCCTCCATCCTTACGTAGATAATGGTGTTTGAAGTATAACTAAGGGAGGTTTGGATGTTGCTTGTGTAATTTTCACCCCATCTCGAAAGAGAAGGGGACTGTTGTGGTTGAACGTTGGTGTAATATCTATCAGAGCCAAATGGCCCACTAAACTCTCTTCCAGACATATTTTAAAAAGTTATAAAATACCTATCAAAATAGGGGAAGAAATGGAAATATGAGGTAACAATAATGAAAGAAAAGGAAATAAGAAGGAATTAATCCTTCATGTTAGGTTCACCAATTTTTACAAATGAAAATTGACATGTGACCTTCAATTTGCATTTGACCTCTTGAGATCGTGCAGGAGTAGTTGATGTTGAATGTGTGTGGATAACTATAGGAGGATTAGTGAGTAAGCTCTAGTAGTGTGATCTCTTGGTAGATGAGTTGGTAAAGGGGAGATTTAGAGGCTATGAACAGGTAGCGTAAATTTCCTATGGTTTGTTTTCCTAACTTGGACCTAAGTGTTTATCTAGTTTGAAGTGTCTAAATAAATTAAGATGAAATTAACAATCTATGTTACTACTGAAAGGAAACTACTCTAAACAAATCACAAAACTGAAATATTACAATCATGAAACAACAATTTATTTCTATTCTAAATAATTAAAATACTTCTACACTAAAACTAAACAAGTGAGATAACCCGATGTGGTTATTCACATGTTATGAGTGTATGCTAACATAAAACAAGAAATTTTCCAATTAATCTATGATATGCAGACAACCTCCTACATATATTCTCTCCTTTAAATCCATAGGGATAGGAAGAAGAAAATTCATCACCGAGGGTTACTATGAAATATTTAAACCCTTTTGGAAATTAACTAATTACTTGCAAATGAAAGGAAATTAATTTCTACTCTATTTGAAATGATGTGACAATGATAAATTACAGTAATGAAGGAAATCAAATAAAAAATCCAACCTGGAATTGACAAAATAGAGGTAAACCCATCGTGTGTAGTAATTTATCCCTCGGTTTATCCTTTTCTTTCCTGTGTGTCCATATGAGTCCAAACAATTGGGAATGCAAAGGACGGTAAGAGAGAAGACACTTGAGCAATGGTATCTTGAAGGAAGTGCAGTTTGTACTACAAGTAGAAGAAAGATATTATAAGAGATCTAAGCTTGGCTATGTAATTCTTAATAGGGTGGGAAACAATACTATGCAAGATACACAAAAATTCTCAGGCCTTTTCTTGAACACAAGCATGGAATATATAATAATTGGGGCTGGGATGTGGCTTCATGCACAAGGTGAGAAGAGGCGGTTCAACTAACTAAAACACATACAAAAATAGAAGAGGGAAGGAGAGCCGGAAATCAAAACTATTTTTAGACCAATAAGTTCGAAACACATCTTAAAAGTGAAGTTAAGTGAATCATCACATGTAAAAACACGCATGATAGAATCTAGAAAAATCACTCAAGAACACCGCCTTACAGGTGGCGGTTTGAGGAGAACTATTTCCTAGGCAAGGCGGTCCTAGCACTAAAGGCCAAAACATACACAAAAAGAAGTAGGAAGCTAGAAAAAGCATGGAAAAGCTAAGTAAGGACGTCTAGGCTACAAATATACACTATAGATGGGTTTAAGAGCTTGAACATCTTCTGAAAGGATGTGAATCATCATTGGGGACTTTTGTAAACATTTTATGATAATGTAGCACATGTAATTTTGGATGCGTAAAGGAACCTCTTGAATGAAGTAGGAAAGTGCTCAACACTACCAAATTGACTAGTGCGCCTTAAAAGATTAGAGTCAAAGTTATTTCCATTATGACCCCGGTGATAATAATACAATGAATGCACTATTTGCTCATTATATTAGAAGGGGGTAAAGTAAAGTTGGGATACTCCTTGGGAAACCTTGGAAAATTGAGCTCGTAGAAGTAAACTTGTGACACATAGAGAGATAACCCCTAGGAAAGCTTTCCATCTTGGAGCCAAATTTTGTCTTAGTTGTTATACTTGAGAGATCTCACAAAGTGACAACTTTTTGGAATCAAAATTTAATTTTTCAAAAATGGGAATGAATATTTTAAATTTGAAACCGCATGACATTTAATCATGAAATATATTTAGTGTTACTTTGACCTAGTGTAGACACCTAAAATTGGTTACCCAATTTAGTGTCCTTCACATTCGTTTACCTTCTCGAGTAACTGGGGCACATTTTCATTACCATTGCCCCTTGGGGTATTATTCAATTTGTGATTTAAACACCTATCCTAAGTTTAATTCACCCCATTATGTTTTACCTGTGAGTAATTAAATATTAACTATTTAATTACACCTTTTTACATATATCCTAACCACTTATCTACCCCATATCAATTTCTAACCCCCCCATATCTATTCTATCCATATATCCCCCCTATTTCTCCTCCTCCCAAACCAAGTGGGATATTTCCGTATTTGAGGTGGAAGGATCACTCTCATCTTTCCGAAATTGTTCCTTTTGCCCATTTTGGGAATCTGTTCTCGATTAGTGCCGACCGGTACTCGGTCGACGTTGATTTTTCGAACGGCGCGCGATTTCTTCTTGGCGGCGCAATTATAAATAGAAGCTGTAATTCAGTTCTAGTTAGATGGTGAGATAGTGAGATAGACAGTGAGTTAGACAGAGAGAACAAGAGAGTTTTGAGCATCAGTCTGAGCATTATCTATCAAGTGAGAGCGAATCTTGTCCAAATCATAGCCAAAGCCACAGGTGGAGCCTTGCCAATATCTCTATGGCTTTTACAGATCCAGCATACATTGATGATCTTGCCTTCATTTTCCGTTTCCCAAACCTTCTTGCAGTTTGTCTCGGATCGCGCCGCTCAAGACCGGTCGACACCGATTTTACCTAATCGACGCTGATCATCCTGCAGACAGGTAAAAGAACTTAGGTAACACAAATTTAGAATTGTTTTCATAGTTTCCTATTTTCTGTTGCTTTTTGTCCACTGTTTAGATTTTATTTATTACTTTGATCAGAAAATCTAGTCCTTTACGTACATCTTTTATCATGTATGCTTCTTTACTTAATTGAAAACGTGGACTGACATCCACCGAGGGAGCTTATCGCTTCTCGAACCCGCTTCTTGGGCAGTCCACCTAAATATATTTTAACATGGTCTTTTTCTGTCAAGCATCGGTGTCTCGTAGGTTTCTTGGATCTACTATGCAGGATCACTCGTGTGCACCCGTCTTATCTACATCGGCTTCCTTATCCATCTACATCTTCGGATCTTGTCCATCAGGTATCAATTTCATTTGAGTTTTTTAAGGTTTTTGTGTTTAGTTTGGTACATTAACTTGGACAGGTAACAAGCACGAAATTCTTGATCAACATTCTGGCACACTGGTGGGACCCAACCAAAGTCCCTTATTGGTAAGTTCATCTCTTTTCTAGTTTTGAGCTTTGTTCTTTTTCTTCACTGATTTTTATCAGTTCTGCTTAAGCATTTCCTTTCATCGTTTCAGTCTTGCTTCTTTCATTTCTGAATTTGCAAAGTTAGGTCCTTTCTTTTTTTACAAATCTCAATTCCAATTTCTATTTATAAAATTAGTAAATATTTCATTTTGATTTCAAGATTGCATGTTTGATCCATCTCTTTATGCAAAATTGTTATTTCTTTGAAATTTTTCTAGTCCCTTAAATAGAAATTTTTCATTTTGCTATTATCTGGATATATCTTTCTGGGTTGGTTTGTGTGTTTGCTTAACCTTTTCTTGCGGAGCACTTTGCTTGTTCGTGGGATTGTTCGAGGGGAAGAGCTCAACAACACACTTTTTGAAGTCCACACACCTTGGAGAGCTAAATCTACAGGTATTTCTCTTTTACGGTGTTTTCCCCTTTTTAGGAACTAAAAAAGAAAAAGAAAAAAAAAAAGAGACTTTGTTTGTTTGTTTTCTATCACATTCAAACATTTTGATTTTGGTGCTTAAAAAGAATTTAATCACATTTGGGAAAGAATCTGTTTGACTTGTCTTCATCGAAATCAAACACTTCATTTTTAAGTGCTTAAAAGAACTCTTTCTTTGTCATTTATGTTGTATGTTTTTCATCTAGTTTTAATTAGGTTGGAAAATTGATCAAAATCAGTAGTGACACTATTTGATTTTTATTTTTCACCCTTGCACACAAAGCCAAAATCACTAGGTATAAAGCATTTAAACAAAAATTCCTCCCCTAGCCTCGCCTACTTGGAAGTGACATCCAAGAGGAAGAGCCTACGCGGTACTTGGGCCGCGCTATAAATTCACGGAAGTTCTGGTATATATTGGCAAAGCACCGACTCCCTTATCGCAGCGGTGTGTGAAGTGCGGGGGTAGGCCCCTATATCAAGCCACGTACCGGTCTTTTACTGAAGTGCCTTCGGGACTCCTCACCAAAACATTCCCAAACCATCCTTAGTTTGGCTATCTGAGTAGTTCCTGTTCTAAAAGGCCTTCCCTAATATTTTCTTTCTTAAAAGCATAAAAACTTAAAAGAGATAATCACCTACGCTGCTTGAATTATCTGTGCATTAGTTAGGTCAAATATTCTTTTTCTATATTTTTGTTTGTTTATGATGGTCATCACTCGATTACAATCTAGAAGAATGGCTCAACTGGCCCCTTCTTCCTCTGAGATCACCACTAGTGTGGATGTTTCGGCACCCCCCGGGTCTTCCTTGGGACCATTGTTAGTTGGTTCCCCATCCTGGTCATATAATCCTTTTTATCAGGCCAAAGCAACCCCATCATGTCCAACTACCCCTAGTCCTTCAGAAATATCATCTGCTTCTAATATAGAGTATGTTCCTCGCGGGGATCCTGAATTTCAAGCGCTCCTTGATCGTAATCCCAGGAGCCCTTATGGACTACCTAGTACATAAGTCTATTCGAATATTTGATCAGGGACCACCAATCTAGCAATTTTACGATTATCCTCGTGAACCATCCCAGGATTTTGTAGAACAGTTAGCATCCTTTTTCTCACCTCGAACCACGAAGAGGGTGGCGCACATGTGCCTCCTTTTTCTCTTCCACCAACCATGTCGACTAGTTCTCAAATAGTCTTGCCTATTCCTAACGCCACAGTTACCTCGACTATTCCACAACCTACTTCTGAGAAGTCCTCTTCTCTAGCTATAATGGGCACATCTGCACACCCACAGATTGCTGTTAATTCATCTATGCCATCCATTACGTCCTAGGGTCAGTACCTCTTTATGAGTCAACCCCTTTGACGAGTCAGTTGGTTCCTGCTTCTCGTCCTCCAGTTGGTTTTTCTTCCAATGTTCCAGCAACAGTGACCTTCGCCCATCCTCTAGTGTCGGCACCCTTAATAACTAATCCGGTAGTAAAAAGCCTCTTTCAGACCTTATTCCCCACCATGTCCAATCAAATCGACACCCATGTTCCTCAATCCATTCCGATTCAGTCAACAAGCATAGGAGTCCACCAATCATAGGCTCCGTCCGTCATCCAACCTTCTTTTTCTCAACCACTTATTATCTCACAGCTTGCCTACACACAGGCTCCTTCATAGCAAATACCCCACCAGGAGTCACCCAGAATGCCTGGTTACTCCTCTTATCATCCTATCAATCAACAGATGAATCCCCTGTTGACACCTCAACAACATCCACCATTTGCTTCTTATGTAGGACATGCCAGTGTGCCTCCTCCTCAATCTGACGTGGTTCAAATTCTTTTCAAGAAAATCGCAGACTTGGAAGCCTCCACCAAAGGGGCTCGTCCTTCATACTCTTTTGAAGAAGTATGTAATGAACCGATTCATCCATCAGTGGCTTTTAAGCCTTATCCTCCCCAATGGGAACTTCCTAAATTTTCAAAATTTCATAGTCGGGAGGACCCTCAACAGCATCTGCGAGCATTCAAACACGCTTGCTACCTTATAGTCAGGATCAGGAGCTTATGCTCCATACTTTTCCTATGTCTCTAGCAGGTCCTGCTTTAGTGGTACGAGAAGATTCCTCAACACTCCTTGTTTTCTTTCTCTCAATTGGCCCAGATGTTTGTTGAAAACTTTTCAATAAATATCACACATAAGATCTCGATTACAGATCTTTATAACATTCATCAATTCGATGATGAGTCTATTACAGAATTTGTCACTCATTGGAGAGGGATAATAAACCAATTGTCTTTCTCCCTTCCTCAATCCCAATAGATCGAGTTGTTTACTCAATCTTGTGCTAATCATATTTCTTCCACTTTAAGGATCCAGACCTTTCATACATTTGAAGAAGCCTTTACGATGGCACGCAAACTTGAGTCTCGCGCCATTGAACAAGGGAAGTTAAAACTTCACTCTAAATCTAAACCAGATTTTTCTCGGTTTACCAAATCAAACCCTTCCACTTCTAAAGATAAGAATCAGGGATCCACCAACGCTATCGTATTAAAAACATCACGATCCGATAACAATTCTAATCAAACACCATGAAGAGACTCCTCATCTTCTCGAAAAGGGTCCTCATCATCTCGATCTTTCACTTCGTTGGGGGAATCATATGCTTCTATCTTGGAAAAAATGTTGGAAGTTCACATGATCAAACTTCCTCCCATTAGGAATTTTGATGAAAGCCAAGAACATCCATTCTAGTATAGGGAAAATGACTTCTGTCATTATCATAGAACCAAAGGTCATGACATTGAACGATGTCAGACCTTCAAAAATCTTGTCTAGAAATTCATTGATAAAGGAAAGCTCATTCTGGATAACCCAAATGCTCCCCCAAATCAAGCACTTGATGTTTTTAAGAAACCTTTTCCCAATCATTCCCCGAACCATGATGTTTCAAAATCTCAAAAACCAAACACTCATACTATCAGCTTCATCTCTACTAAAGAATCTTCTTCTGAACCTAGGCCATCTGTGAACACATTGACCGAATCAGAACCTCCTTCCATTTCGCTAATCGCTGGGATTACACCATCTTGAGATAGCCCGTCTTTGAATATTCTAACATTGTTAGATATAGATTGATCTCTCTCTGCTTCTTTGTCTCGATCTTGTCCATACGAGATAGCAGTGTCATCCTCATCTGTCTCATCGTCAGATATTCTTTCAATGCTCGAGGCAATTACATCCCTTCAAGTTTCCACCGTGGATACATCTACTTCTGTTTCTCCCATTTTTGATGCAACTATGCCATTGGTAAACGTACCTATAGTTGTACCAACTTTGACGGAAGTGTCTTCGATTTTGACTCTTCTGTTTCCTTTCCTACGGTAGTCTCACCCACAATTATTGTACCAGAAGTAGCTCCCTTGCAAGGAACTGCTTCTTCATCACTCACTTCTTCCATCACCGATGCTACTTTTCCTATTAAGGGAAAATCTAAAGAAGTAGCACCAGCACCCACACTCTTGGTGCCTGAACTTAGACCGAGACAACTGAAATCTAACGTTGCGTCATCAGTACCTCCCCATTTGCTTCCCCCGAAAAGGTTACAATCACCTTATGCGGTTGAAGTTGTCACCATCCCTGAAAAAGGAAAGCCCATATTTCAAACCATCAAAACTCTTGGTACTTTCACGCAAAAATCTCTCTTTGTGCCTCATAAAACATTGGATTTGTCTGCTGAGAAGGTGTCTTCTTCTGCAAACCTATCAAAACCATCTTCTTCTTCTACAACACATTCTTCACTAGTGCCTTGAAAATTGGACTTACCTACTAGAAAGACGTCACCTCTTTTATTAGAATCATCATCTTCGTTCATGAAAGCCAAGGCACCCTCTGTTCCTCCAATCAAACCTACTTTGGGATCTCCTCCCTCATCTAAATCGACATTATCTAAATCATCATTAGTTTCGACCAAGTAGCCTCCCTTATCTCTGAAGACCACAACACTTGTTACATCTCCATCATCTTCAAAATCTATTTTAGGGGCTCCTCCTCCATCGAAATCAATCATGTCTCACTTACTTCCATCTCAAGTGCCCAAGGCTACTCCTCCAGATGTCCAAAAAAATAAGACGATCCCTAAAGAGACTGTCAAACCTAACATGCAGGTTCTTTTACCTCTGCAGTCTGTTAAAGTAAAAGAGGTGCCTTCATCATCTTTGTCCTCATCTTTGTCTACCAGATTCTATACTGAAATCCTTCGCCAACTTATCCAATCTTCATCCATATCTCTTCCTCTAATTAAACCCTATAACCCTAAAGGAGTAAAACCTTCCTGGTTTAACTCTGATTTGATTTGTGCTTACCACCATACTCCAGGAGTCATGACACCGAGGGATGTAAAGCTCTTCAATCTGTCATCAACGGTCTTTTGGAAGAAAGTGATCTTTTGCTGGAAGAGGAGGAGGAACAAGTATCTCCTATCATCTTAGCTCCATCTGAGCCCCAACGATCTACTCAGACCTCTACTTCTAGTGATTCCACTCCAGATGGTCTTCCACCTTCTCAAATTGACACAATTCATATCGCCACTAGAACCCAACAGTATGATAATCCATCATCATCTACAACATCTCGACCATGGGTTGTCATTTCTATAGCCCCTGAAGGAGTTCTTCCTTCCTCATTAGCCCCGAGACCTTGGGTCTCTATTCGTGTTGCACCTTGGGCTCAAATTCCCGTGTCAGTTGAAGAGAGTGTTATGAAACAACTCACCCAGGCTCCGGTCAAAATGTCTCTTTTTGACCTCATTCAATCCTCTTTGCAACATCGCCAGGCTTTGATCGATAATCTGTGTCACATCGTAGTGAATTCAGATGAGCCCCAACCCTTCGAGATGGTTGTTGGATTGAATAGACCATCAACCACCATTTCTTTTGAAGATTTAGAAATTCCTTCCCTTTCTTTCGAGGATTTAGAGGCTCCCCTCTTTATCACGGTCCAAATCAACAACACTACATTAAAACACACTATGATCAATAGTGGTGCTGCACTCAACGTCATCTCCTCGTACACATTCGAGAAACTTAAGTTACCGAAGAACGTAGTGTCACCCCCGCCTTTCACTCTTCGATCATTTAACGATCAGCTAGCAGTTACTTTAGGAACTGTGGTCCTGCCCATTTGAGTAGGTAAGAAGCTACTTCACGAACTCTTTTACATTGTTGAAGGGAAATTCCACTACAATATGATCCTCAGACGCTCCTGGATTCATGCAATGCATTGTGTCCCATCCACCCTCCATCGATGCTTAAAATATCAATATGAGGGAAAAATCTATACTCATCCAGGAGATCCTTTTCCTTCCGCACAATGCGACATGACCACAGGGTCTGCCCCTCTAAAGGAGAATGCTTGTTCTCCTGACAAGGCCTCATCCTCTTCCATACCTGTAACTAAACTACCGGATTTACAAAATCTAGAAGAGACATTGCAGCATTTCTCACTAGGAGAGCTTCCTCTCCTTTCTTTTGACGCCCATCTCAAACCTAACGAGTATGGTAGACCAGACAAACAACTTGAATATCAGCCAGGTATTTTTCGCATCGTCACCATTGTTCTACCCAATCAATAAACTAATTTCATTTATAGTGGTCTTGATACGCCTCACTATTGCCCAGATTCTCCTCCTAGGACCAAACCTTATTCAGCAGGGTTCGATTGTCTACAGAATCCCACGTTTGCAAAAACTTATTTATATCGATGCACGTGGAAGGGCTTTGGCTTGGGAAAATATGAACAAGGTGTGCATGACCTCGCGTCCATTCCAACTCTCAAGCCACATCAAAAATTTGGTTTAGGATTTAAACCTCTTTCAAAAGCCACCATCACTATTCTCGATGAGCCTCTTCCTATTGAGGAACCATCTTCTCCCGCTAGGTCAGAAGCATCACTTGATGTGGATGATGCCATTTCCATCCCATCTAACTTTTTTTTTAGTCAATACCATTTCCTTAGGGCCACTAGCCTATAAGACTAATGACAGGTCCACTTCCATACCATTAATTTTCCCTGAAATAGTTGGAGATGATTCTCCTACTATCAACACTATCCACTGTGCGGATGATGATTCTGTCCTCACCTATCTGGGGGCAGAGGATTCCTATCTTCCTAAAACCATTCCTTCTGACACGTCTACGCTTCTCAATGAAGCCACTATCGACCTTAATATAGGGACTTCTAAAGACCCTCACATCATTAAGGTTGGTCAATCCCTTAATCCACAGGAGTTAGGAGACTTTACCACTTTTCTTTCCAATCATCATCAAGCCTTTGCTTGGTCATATGAGGATATGCCAGGACTCGATCCCGATATCATGGTCCACAATATCGTTACTCTTCATGACATCAAACCGATTAATTTTTTTTTGCATAAAATACACCCTAGAGTAGCCCTTCTTATTAAAGAAGAGTTCCAGCGGTTGCTCTCGGCTAACTTCATCCAACCCATCGATTATCCACAATGGGTTTCCAATGTAGTACCAGTAACTAAAGCTACTAGGAAAATTTGAATTTGTACCGACTTCCGGGATCTTAATCTTGCTTGTCCAAAAGATGATTTTCCTCTACCTAATATTGACCAACTCGTGGATTTAACTGCGGGTCATGAGATGCTTTCTCTTATGGATGGTTTCTCTAGGTATAATCAAATTCTCATCGCACCAGAGGACCAACATAAGACTTCCTTCATAACTCCTTGGGGACTTTTTTTATCGTGTCATGCCTTTCGGTCTTAAGAACGCAGGAGCAACCTATCAGCGAGCAATGACCTACATCTTCCACGATCTCTTACACAAAACTGTGGAAGATTATGTCAACGATCTCCTCGGTAAATCCAAACACCGTCAGGATCATCTTTTCATTCTTACACCTCTCTTTGAGAGGCTTATTCACTTTTGTCTTCGTCTAAATCCATCTAAGTGCGTGTTTGGTGTTCTCACTGGTAAACTCTTAGGCTTTATCATTTCCATTAGGGGTATTGAAGTAGACCCCACAAAAATAAAAGCTATCCTTGAGATGCCTCCCCCTTCTAACTTAAAGCAACTCCGCAGTCTTCAAGGACATCTTCAATCAGTGCGTCATTTTATCTCGCAACTGTCGGACCGTTGTCAACCTTTTCATCATCTCCTCCGTAAGAATGTTCATTTTGAATGGGATGAGCATTGCCAAAAGGCCTTTGATGATCTCAAAGCTTATCTTCTTTCTCCACCTGTGCTTACACCTCCATGCGAGGGGGAGCCATTCTATCTTTATATCTCTATGACTGACCATGCTCTGGGAGCCATGATCTCACATCGGGACACTTGTGGTAAAGAACAAGCCATCTATTACATCAGTCGCACTCTCCATGAGTATGAAACACATTATTCTGAAGTTGAAAAGCTATGTTGTGCTCTCTTCTTCACAACTTCTAAGCTTCGTCACTACCTCCTTAATCACAAAACTTACATTGTCACAAGTGTCAATCCACTCAAGACAATACATGCGAAGCCTTATCACAATGATCGTATCACTCGTTGGCTCATGCTTATGACAGAATTTGATCTCGAGTTTATCCCACAAAAATATATCAAGGGTCGAGTCGTTGTAGATCAATTAGCTAATACTCCTCTTCTGGACACTCAATTCCCCCTTGCTCAATTCCCCGATGAATATATCCAACAAATTGATTTTGGTTTGTCTCCATTTAAAGTAAAAATCTTCTTTGATGGATCCAAATGCCAACAAGGGGGAGGTGCAGGTTTCATGATGATTCCTCCTTGGGGTGTGCCTATCCCGATCGTACACAAATTAAACTTTCGGTGCACCAATAATATGGCTGAATATGAAGCTCTTGTTTTTGGTCTTCAAAGTGCCATTAATCTCGGCACTCGCCATATCGACATCTTTGGTGATTCGAACTCGTCGTTAATCAAGTCATGGGTGTCTATTAATGCAAGAATGATATCCTTCAAAATATCGTGATATCATTCTCGTTCAACTCAATCTTTCGAATAAATTCACTATCCAAGCTATTCCTTGCACTGCGAATCGATTCGCAGATACAATGGCTTCGTTAGCCTCACTTATTCCACCTTTTACCGAGGACTCATGACTTTATGTGGCTGTGCAACGATTAGATCAACCATCTCATCTTAGGCAACTAACTTCAATCAATGCCGTCACAACCAATACTCAGGATGAGTGGTATCAACAAATCGTTGATTATCTATCTCATTCGATGCTTCCTCCAGATCTAACTTCTAATGGTAGAATATATTTTATCCTACGCGTTAATCACTATACTATTCTAGGAAAGATCCTCTACAAACGCAGCTTTGATGGTATTTTGCTTCGATGCCTCAAAACCCCTGAATCATCTAAAGCTATCTAGGAGGTCCATGATGGTATCTGTGGTGGACATTTTAGTGGCTTGGTTGTAGCTAAACGCATCTTACGGTTAGGCTATTATTGACCTTCTATTAATCGAGATTGTTGTGAATACACTAAGAAATGTGTCAAGTGTCAACAACATTCCAATCTCACACATATCCCCAGCCAAGATTTACAACCTACAGCGGATTTGTGGCCTTTTTCGCAATGGGGTCTTGATCTCATTGGTCTTATCAATCCTCGTTCTTCACAGCGTCATCATTCTATCATTACTGCCATTGAATACATTACTAAGTGGGTGGAAGCTATTCCTCTTTCTTCAACAAAAGCTAAACCGATTTTTGACTTTGTCTATCAACACATCATTTGTTGCTTTGGTGTTCCACACAAACTCATCATAGACAACGGTAAGTCTTTCAAGAACGTCGATTTGTAGAACCTCTGCAACGCTTTCAATATCAAACTCAAATTTTCTTCTCTATACTATCCCTAAGCTAATGGCCAGGCTGAAGCTTCCAATAAAACTTTGCGTAATATCCTCACAAAGGTAACTAGTTGAGCTGGTAGGGATTGGCATATGCATATCCCTTTTGCTCTCTAGGCTTATTGGACTAGCATTCGTACTCCTACTAGTGCTACTCCCTTTTCTCTCATCTATGGGTCTGAGGCTATTCTTCCTTTGGAAGTCCAAATCCCATCTCTCTGTGTTTCTCTCAGAGAATTTGTCTCTGATGAGGACTATCATCAAAATCATCTAGCACAACTTGAATTATTAGATGAGCGGCGTCTCAATGCTCTTGAACATCATCAAGTCTATCTTAAGCATGTCAAACGTGCTTATAACAAGCATTTGCAACACCGTGACTTCAAAATTGGTGATCTTGTTCTTAAAGAAAACCAAAATGTCACTACACTAGAAAGGAGTCAGTGTGGTAAGTTTGCTCCCAACTGGATGGGTTTGTACGTTGTCACTCATAAATATGGGTCTGGGGCTTATCGTCTATCTTCCATGGATGGTATACCTGAAGTGGAACCTCTTAATGCCTTGCATCTAAGGCCCTTCTACTATTAAAATCTATCTTACACAAATTTAGTCGCAAAATAGATCTTTCATCCATCTAACAACCAGTCATATACTTTCATGGTGATTCGAAACTATGTGGTTCTCCGCGTATTGTCTTTTTTTACCTTAAATATGAGTATCACGGCTCTACTCATAGCATTTTTCTTATGGATATGTTCCTCCTCATGGTAGGAACACCTTAATCACTTCTTCATCTGTCCCAAGTGTTTATCTTAATCGGATCTACTCGGGGCATGAGTATGTGCTCTTTATACGTTTTCTTCCCCTCTATCTGATCTATCTAGGTCTAAACTCAGCTTCTTTCAAAAATCTTCAAAAAAAAAAAAAAAGATGCTATCCAAAATTCCTAAAAGATAGACTGATCCCTTGAAGGACAGCTATCCATGCATTATCAAATGAATCAAAAGATATAGACCATGCCCTCGAAGGATGGCTATCATTAAAATTCAAAATACAGACCACTCCCTTGAAGGACGGTTGTTTCTCAAAGGAATTCCCAAGGCTTCTCGCATTGATCAGCCTTTTAGTCAGTTTATACACTTTTTAGCATCACTGAAAGACTTCCCGTATTGATCAGTCTTTCCATATCTAGCAAACTTCCCGCATTGATCAGTTTGCTTTTCTGCCAGAAATCATGAAGCTGAGATATAAGACCTTTTGTTGATCATATGGAGAATCCTATTTTCCCAAAGATATGAACATGTATCTCGCCCTTATAAATTTCGACAAGATACCTACTTACTGCTCCTTCCGTTTCCCTCCTAGATCTGGTTTGCATGCTAGTTAGTGTCAGGTTTATTTTAACCTCATATATGGCCTTGTATGCATGATCTTTTGGTTTCCTATCAAAGTTTCTATTTATGGTCGGTTAGGAGCCCAGCTCACCATTCTTTTTCTTATCTGGGTGTATTTCCTTTATTTCTAATCAAGGTCGATTTCATTACGTCCTTGGCTCTCGCAGAGAGTATTTCCCATTATTTCATCCGGTTAAATTGACATTTAACATGTTAATTTAATCAAACTCTATCATTTATCTAATTTCATCTGATCTACTTTGTCCAAAACACATATCATAGCATCTATTATGAACACATGTGGGTCTATCTATCTATTTTCATCAAAATTTAATTAACATCTCAAAACTATCAAATCCCATCTATCCATCACATCATCTAAACACTTGTACATCCAAGTAACATTACATCTATCTATATCTATTTCTCATCCAAATTAAATCCACATATCAATCACATCAAATCACATCTATTTATATCCTCTACATCTATGTCTATCCAATCACATCTATTCATCATCTATCGGTCTATGTCTATATCCATCATAATTACGCTACATCTATCCATGTATATCAAAATTAAAAGCATGAGAACAATCATATGACAAAGGAAATGATGAATCTATATATATACATGAGTATCTGTACAACAAAAAAATGGGTGGCTTTCAATCAAGCCATCTATAAAATGCCTTCCAATCGAGGCTACATCAATACATTGATACAAAAATACATCAGTCTCTATATCGTGAAATCTGATAGGTGGAAGACACTATCTCCTCCACCCTCCTCTAGACCAGGTTGTCTCTCCTAGCCACCGCCTATCGAGCTAGATACACCTACTGCTGGGGGCCTCCGTCCACCTCGGTCTCTCTCGGTGCTCCCTCCCTCCGATGCCCCGCTCGCTGTGGCTGTCGCTGATCTCCTCCTTGCCCGTAACGAGGCACATCAGGGGCATGTTGTGCTAGGGTGTCCTCGTAGTATCTCACCTCAGTGAGGAGAGACTGATATGTACTCAGGCTCACGGTACCAGGTGCTTGTAGTGTCAGTTGTTGGTGTTGTTGGTGCTTCTTGGTGGTGACCCTCCTATGGTCGTGCCTTGTGTCCCAGACTCTGACATGGTACCTGTATCACCATATTTGGCCTTGAGGGCCTCCCTATGTCGATGGTAGCGATCCCTCTGCTGGATCGCTGTATCTCGCTCCTGGCGAGTGGTGTCTCTCTCAATATCGGGCATCCCTCTTCTCGGTCACCAAAGCTCGATCTCCTCAAGAGCTACCGGTGTGTATGTGTCGGGGTGGTATGCTCTCCCTCCACCTCTCCAAAGACTATAGCCATATCCTCCTCATTGGCATCTATAGATGCTGGCAGGTGTTGTGGTAGCTCTTTCAAATACCATGCCGCATAACCATCATCCACTCTGGCATCATCATCACTGTCTGTGGAGGGTGGGGCCTCCCTCAATGGATCTACCGGGATCAAAATCGGCAGATCGGTCTCTCTCGATGTCTCACCTATAAGGCTGTAGGTAGGTAGTTGGCACTCTTTACTAGGCCGAACTATCTCAATACTCGTATAAACAAGACGCGCTCCCACATATCAGGCCTGTGGCCCCTAACCACCCTGCTCCGTCTCAATCCCACTAGGTGAGCATCCTGACCGCCCATGTTAGAAATACCTAATATGGTCTCCAAATGACCTGCTCTAGTGTCAGCGTCCTGAAACGCTCGGCATACCAATTTATGGATCTCCCTGTATCTCCTAGGGCCATATTGGCCCGCCATCGCTGGAATCCGTAATCAATAGCCCCCACTACTGTTGGCATCCAAGGAAGCCTTGATGGATGGCACGACACGTTATGTGCTCATATGCCCAGCAATGGAGCACAAAACTGACATCAATGCCTGTCCTCCGGCCAGTGGTATACATCCATAACTCATAATATATCTGAGCTATCAAGGCATCAGCAAATGCGAACACCTGTCTGAACTGCAGGATGTCACAAACGTAATCTAGTAATAACAATGGGAATCTCCCACCTCCCGAATCTGGTAGAGCAAAGTAGGAGATCGCCATCTGAATCAACACTATCCGTCTGCTCCTGGGATCATGTTATGCATCTTTGCGAGGCTATCTCTCCTTTGCCCCGGACACTATCTCTGAATCATCTGCCCTGTCTCCATATAATCAACCTAGGGCCCTCTGCTGCTGCTCTCATGGCGTAATCTCTATCGGGTCCCCAGTGATCGGTAGCCTCAGGATCCTGTATATGTCCTCGTGGGTGATGGTCATCACCCGATCTGAATCAAAAGGTGCACGCACGCTCGGCTGTCCCATCGTCGTACTAGAGCTCATAGCAACTCTACATCTCACGACACTCATCTCGTAGTACCGAAAGCCCCCGAGCTCGGCTAACTCTAAGTGGCGCTAATCCACGTCAGTGACATTAGGGAGAATGGTCTCTAGTAGCTCGGGAATCGCATCCCTCATGTGTAATACCTCTCGTGCCTGCATCCACAACATCAAGAGCAATGTTAGCTTCATATTTATCCAAATCTGAACATCCAAAACACATTTTATCATTTTTATCCACACGATCTCGTCCAATCGACGTCGATCATAAATAGTCAACGTCGATTGAGTCAAATCGGTGCTGCTTTCATAAAATTGGCATTGATTCTAACAATCGATGCCGATTGACAGGCAGCGTGTCCAAAACACTCTGGCCTCCCACGAAATAAAAAAAATAATAATAAAAATAAATAAATAAATAAGATAATGACGAGTTCAGGAGGAACCACTTACCCCAGGTCATGTCCTCCTCCGCTTCTGGCCGCTCCCAGAGGCTTCCATGGTGCTCAAATCAAATTTTTGACTCTCTCTGAATCAATCGTCACGGTCTAAATAAATCGTTCATGTTTTCCATCCGCATATTTATATGTGTTCGGCACGGTTGGCGCCAATTGTTGTGGTTGGTGCCGATTGTTATGGTCGGCACCGATTAGTATGATCGATGCCAATTTAGTCCCATTTTTGCCGATGGGATGTGGTTTTGCTTCTCCACGTCGCTTTCTTCCATCTCCTAATCTTCTTGCCATAGTGTTGATGCTTGGCTTATTTATCTGGTCATTATTCTGCCCTGAGTGTTGCCTTTTGGCACATACTTTTTCGATATTATCGTCCATTTCGAGTTTGTTCCCTTTGCATGGGGCACTCACTTTTTTTTTGGCAGCTTAGAGTTAATGGGTCGTAGGCACTCACATGCGCTGCGCTTGCACCATCCGGTTATCCCTACCAATGTGTCTCTCTTTAGGTGTTGATTATTTTGCAGCCCTCCTTACACTCATGGGTTTGTAGGTACTAACGTCATCTCATGAGGAATCCGTCTAGACTGCCCTACCAATGTGAGTTCCTTAGGTTGTTTCCTCTTTATTTATTTATTTTTGCATCATTAATGATCAGATCTACTCCAGACATCTAGCTGGGGCATCCTGCATTTTCATCTACCTTTTTCAAACTTGGGATCATTTGTTCTATCACCCATCCCATCCCTAGTTTGAGGGGGATCGCATCATCACTTTTTCTTCCTTTCTTCCACCTCCTCATTTTTGTCTCACAACCTTGCTTATCGCAAGTTACTTGACAAAAAGGGGCAAAATGTAGACACCTAAAATTGGTTACCCAATTTAGTGTCCCTCACATTCGTTTACCTTCTCGGGTAACCTGGGGCACGTTTGCATTACCACTGCCCCCTTGGGGTATTATTCAATTTGTGATTTAAACACCTATCCTAAGTTTAATTCACCCCATTATGTTTTACCCATGAGTAATTAAATATTAACTATTTAATTACACATTTTTACATGTATCCTAACCACTTATCTACCCCATATCAATTTCTAACCCCCATATCTATTCTATCTATATATCCCCCCTATTTCTCCTCCTCCCAAACCAAACAGTGGGATATTTCCCATATTTGAGGTGGAAGGATCACTCTTATCTTTCTAGAAATCACTCCTTTTTCCCATTTCAGAATCTATTCCTAATCGGCACCGACCGATACTCGGTCGACGCCGATTTTTCTGGAGCAATACTGATTTCTTCGGGGCGCCGATTACAAATAGAAGCCAGTAATTCAGTTCCGGTTGGATGGTGAGACGGTGAGATAGACGGTGAGTTAGACAGAGAGAACGAGAGAGTTTCAAGCATCAGTGTCCGAGCATTATCTTCAAGTGAGAGTGAATCTGCCCAAATCACGGCCCAAGACAGTGGAGCCTTGCCAATATATCTACAGCTTCTACAGATCCAGCGGACGTTGATGATCTTGCCTTCATTTTCCGTTTCCCAAACCTTCTTGCAGTTTGTCTCGGATCGACGCCGATCAAAACAAGTCGACGCCGATCTATATCAGTCGACGCCGATCTGAACCAGTCGACACCGATTTTACATAATCGACGCCGATCATCCTGCAGATAGGTAAAAGAACTCAGGTAACACAAATCCAGCATTGTTTTCACAGTTTCCTATTTTCTGTTGCTTTCTGTCCGCTGTTTAGATTCTGTTTATTACTTTGATCAGAAAATCTAGTCCTTTACGTACATATTTTATCATGTATGCTTCTTTACTTAATTGAAAACGTGGACTGACATCGCCGAGGGAGCTTATCGCTTCCTGCACTCCGCTTCTCTTACTTAGTCCACCTAAATATCTTTTAACGTGGTCTTTTTCTGTCAAGAATCGGTGTTTCGTAGGTTTCTTGGATCTACCATGCAGGATCACTCATGTGCGTCCGTCTTATCTACATTGGCTTCCTTATCTGTATACATCTTCGGATCTTATCCATCAGGTATCAATTTCATTTGAGTTTTTTAAGGTTTTTGTGTTTAGTTTGGTACATTAACTTGGATAGGTAATAAAGCACGAACATTGTATTGTATTCTATTGTGAAACTTGACCTAAATTTCTACATTGTATTGTTATGTTGCTCGAACACATAGTAATTCCTAGATATACTTAGACATAAATTTTACATCCTATATTTTTCTTGAGCTTTGTGAGTGTTTAGGTTACTTTATTAGCATCACTATAACGTGATTTTGATACTAAAATCTTTCTTTCTTGCAAATTTTGATTACGTGTTCAAAATAGCATTGTTACAATGTTCACATTAGTATCACCCATTTTACAAAACTTAGAATTTGTTAATGTTTAGAAACTGGTTTTTAGTATACCTTATTAGAAGATCGTGTCAATACTCTCTTATCATTTAGGTCTTGTTTATTTCAAACTTAACCTAATTTGTGATATTGTGTTGTCACTATTTTGTTTCAAACCTATCTCAAAGTATCATAGGGAGTAAACTTTTTGGTGTGACTAAATTTGAGTATTAGACATCATTGTGGTGTCTTAGATAGCTCATGTCATATATTACCTTGCTAGAGTAGGTTATTCTTTATTATTTGGTTCTTAGGTTCACATTGACCTATTGGATTTGTGGCTATTTTTATAGTTACCATTTTTTTGTGACAACTTAGTGCCATTACGCTGTAAAAATTTGACTAGGGTCCATTTTTAGTAAACCTTAGTGGAAATCTTTTACGTTGTACCTCTTATTTCGGGTATGCCTACTATGAGAATTGGATCCCAAAAGTTAGAAAGCTGATATATTTGGAGGTAACAACCCTCTTTTAGAGGATAATCTCATGGTTGACCATAGTGGTGGAGAGGAGGATTCTCCTCGTATGGATGTAGAGTGTCATCCCGCCAATTTTGATGATTACATTTTTCAAAACAAACATGAGGTTCTTATGCATGTTGTGGAATTAGGGGCCAAATTACCATCTACAATAGACCCTTCTCTCATTTTCGGAATGGTTTGGGGAGAAGAAGAGGTAGACCAACCTCATCATATTGTTAATGAAATATTAAACCCAGGTCATGCCTCTACTTTTGCACGATAGAATAATGAAGAGATACCTTTTGAAAATGACAGAGATTATCGAGTACTGTTGTTAGAATACATTTCGAAGACAACAAGGACATGTTCATCATGCACAACCTCCCCCTAACAAAGATCATAATGAAGTGCCTATTCGAGAGGTGACATGAGGACAATAGGTTCAATCCCTCACTTGCCAATTGGCAAGTTTGGCTTCACGTAAAAAAAAGGAACAACCAAAAGTTTTGAAACAAGCTCTACCAATGGCAAAACCTAAAGCTTCATTTCACAAGTTCCCAATAAACATTCCTTGACATGAAACATGAAAAGATCCTTATTAATAATTTCTCATAGATAATAGAGGTGGGAATAAACCTAGATTTAACCCTTCGTATAGGCCTGCACCACCAATGCAAGACCCACTTTTCAATCAAGAGTGGTCCACTATGAAGAACACCCTTCTAGCATTGTAAGAAGAAAAAACTAGTAACATCAAGAAATACCAGTTTGATGAGTGGTGCCCTTATCCGTTTGATAGATCCATGTTACAAGTACCTTTCCCAAGACACTTTGACTATCCAAAATTTGACAAGTATAAGGGAAAAGGTGACCCTCGTGACCATATCAAATATTTATATAGCATTTCAAGAGGCTATATGTAGCGATAATTATATTTTCCTCTTCCCATGGAGTATAGGAGGATAGGCATTAGAATGGTTTATATGCATCCCCAAGGGATCTATATCCACATGGTTGGAATTAGCAGAAAATTTTATAGGTCAATTTTCTTTTAATATAGAGAGTGATATTACCATGTTAAATATTTGGAATGAAAAACAATGAAACAACAAAAACTTCACTACTTTCCTATAAAGATGGAGAGGGTTAGATGTCCTCTTCCCTTGTTCCATACCTAAAAACATTTGATAATTATATTTGTTCTCAACCTCCACTGGACATTACATTCCACTTGGAAATGCATTGTGGCAATACATTCAAAGATGTAATCAAAAATGGATTCAAACTAAAAAAGCGTTGTTAGCTAGGGGACTCTAAAACCTTTATCCCACCACCATAACAATTCCAAATCTAATGACACACCAAATTTTGTAATAATAAGAAAAAAATCTTTGGTTGTCGGATAGTAGAATCCAAATAAGCATAAGCCATTCAAAACCATGCACCTTTGAAGCTTGTAAAGGGAACTCCTCCTATGGAATATAAATGTTATACTTTCACACCTCTATCTGAATCAATATCATCCATACTAAAGTAGTTAGAGGCCATAAACATGGTTAAGTACCTTGAAACACAACCCTATGGGGATAACACACCTAAACCATCATGGTTTAGGGACAATGAATTTTACTGATTTCACCATGTAAAGGGTCACAAAACTGAGAAGTGTTTAATATTAAAACACTACATTCAAGACCTAGTCGATAATGGTGATATAGAAGTAGACTCCATTGCACGCTGCCAAGTCTCCAAACACAAACTTAGGGATCTTCAAAGATCCTTTTCCCAATCACAAAGGAAAGAAAAATCTAGATCAGGGACAGTCATCTCAGAATAAGAATGCTAACTATGTGTCAAACAAAGACTATTTTTATGCCTTGATAGGTTGTGTTGATCCACTCATTGAGAAAATCAATATGATTAGAATTAAAACAAGAGATTTCACCATGGAAACGTGATGGGTTCACCTTGTTATCTTAGAACCTACTCCCCCTCCTCCTCAAGAGAGTCACTATGATGTGTTAGATCAATTGGAGAAAACCACGACCAAGATTTCAATCTTGGACCTTCTCAATATTTCTAACGTCCATAAGGACATACTTTGTAAAACCTTACAGGGATCAAGAGTATCTATTGATATTGAGCCAATGCATTTATAGGCCATGTTAGTGTAAATTGATCCTGCAAAACACATAACCTTCAGTCTGACTGAATCCTTAACTGAAAATCCTTCCCATAACCTGCCCTTATATATTGAGGTAATAATCAAACGTAAGAAGGTCAAGAGAGTGCTTGTGGACAATGGATTAGGTCTCAACATTTGTACTCTTAAACTAGTTCATCAACTAGGCTACACAGAGGCTGATTTGGAGACAAAGGTCATCACCATAAAGGCGTATGACAATGAATAAATACAATTAGTTGGAATGATCACTTTCTCATTAGAAGTTGGTCCCATAACCCATGATATGAAGTTCCATGTCTTGGACCTGGAGCTCCCTTACAACATCTTGCTCAGTCACCCATGGATTCATGCCATGTAGGCCATACCATCTACATATCATCAGTGTTTAAAGTTGCAGCATGAAGGAAAAAAACTTACTATACAAGGGGATCCCCAACTATTTGCTCATTACAGAGCATTGTTGGGTTATTTTCCCACCATCTATGAGTGTCCCTCTATGGAGATTATTATTCATGTTAAGTCCCAAGACCTTGCTTCACGAGTGGATCTAGACACCCTGACTCCCAATGAAAATAGTGTGTCTACATCGAATATCCTTTTGCTACGTGGGAGATGAAATTCATAGGCAATGGCATGTGGAGAGTATAATCTTTAGTAGGCCCTTATGGTTTAAAACATTTTGTTATCAGCCAAAACATGTGGTAGACCATGTAAATTCCAAAGATCAAGGGAGAACTTCCCTTTCAATAATTTCACTTCAGGTGGCTTGCTATAAGATGAAATAATCCTCAATGATATTATATTTCATCCTCAAGATGATGAAATGGCTTTATGTTACAAGTCATCTAGGTATGTTATTCCTAACATAATCATGCTTACTATGAGATATCAAGGACGTGGTTGTGGCCTCCAAGAACAAGGTCCATTAGAATCTCTTTCAATACCTTGTCATATAATGGGTAAATCAGGTATTGGCATCCATTTGTATGAGTCTCACCCTTCAGATAATGAGTATGCTTCTTCTGAGAGTGAGGATAGTTTTTCCAAAATGAAAGTGAAATAGATTCTCAATGTAGTCTTTATAAAGACCTCACCTCTATGAACCTATTCTCTAACATGGCTATCCTTACCATAACCCATGTTACACCCACCGTATCCCCTATAACTTAGAAATTAAACCTCATCTACCCATCACTTGTGAATTGGGATCAACAACAACATGTACATATTGATGTATTTTAGAACAATGATGCTATTGGTGAGTTCCTGGGCATCAAAGATAACATTCTAAGAAATGATCACAAGAAAGGATTCTCCATTCAGCTTAATGTAAGTGCATACTTTGTAGAGGAGATAGAGTTTTTTGGAAACTTAAGTAAAAAAGTGAGTAAGGTCAAGAGTCCTATGGAAAATCCTTGCGAGAAAGAAAAAGGGGAAGTCCTATAGCAAAGACATCTTTTAGGAGCTTGTGGAAAAATAAGAAAAACAACCTATGGAAAAGATAGTGTACCCAATTAAAGATGAGGATCTCCCTAAACCACCTTTGGTAGAGGAGGATCTCAATCTCCCTCTTGATCCTACGCGCATGGAGGACGAGTCAAAGCTACTAGTGGAAGATATAATAGATGTTAACATTGGCATAGAGGAGCTTCCTAGAATAGTTAAGTTGGGAGCTTCACTCTTAGCTCAAGAGTAGAAACATTTACAGGAATTTTGAGAGAGTATGCAGATATCTTCACTTGGTCTTATGCAGACATGTCAGGACTTGATCCTGCATTAGTGGTGCATAATATTTTTGTGCACCTAGATGCCAAGCCCATCAAACAAAAGCTCCGAAAGATGCATCCTCATGTCGCCTTGTTGGTAAAGGTAGAGCTAGAAAGGTTATTAAAAGTAGGCTTCATTATGCCTATCGAATATTCAGAGTGGATTTCTAATGTGGTACTAGTTCAGAAAAATCCAATTGGTATCGAGTGTGTACCGATTTCAGAGATATTAACAAATCTTGTCCCAAAGATGACTTTCCTCTTCCTAACATCAACATGATCATCGATTTTACTACTGGTTATGAGATGTTATCACTCATGGATGGCTTCTCATGTTATAATCAAATAAATATTACGAAGGAAGATCAACACAAGAAATCTTTCACAACCCCATGGGGGACATTCTACTACCAAGTCATGCCCTTTGGCCTTAAGAATGCAGCACTACATATCAATGGGTGATGACTGTAATATTTCACGACATGATAAGTGACATCATGGAAGATTATGTAGATGATATACTAGATAAATCTAGAACTTAGGAGGAGTACCGAAGAGATTTTGTGGCATATATTTTAGTGTCTAAGGGACTACAAAGTCCACCTTAACCCAAATAAATGTGTCTTTGGTGTGCTATCTGGGAAATTACTAGGATTCATTGTGTTAAGGAGAGGAATATAAGTAGACCCTGCAAAGGTCACTACTATCACATAAATGTCTTCTAAAAATATTAGACAACTGCGTAGCTTATAAGGGAAAATTTGGGCCATCAAAAGGTTTATTTCACAGTTAGCAGACAAGTGTCATACATTCATGCATCTTCTTAAGAAAGATGTTAATTTCACATGGGGGCTAGAACAATAGAAATAATTTTCTCTATTAAAAGAATAATTGGCTAAAACCCCTGTTCTCATACCATGCACGGCTAGAGAGAACCCTTGTTGTTTTACATTTCTGCTACACTTTTTGCGATTGGGGCATTGTTGGCCTAGTAAGATAAAGAACAGAGAGAAAAATTGGTTTACTACTTGAGTAGAACATTGATAGCATATGAGCTCAACTATTCGTAGATCGAAAAGGATTTCCTAGCCAGTGTTTTCTTTCCAAAAGTTATGCCATTATTTTCTCAACAATAAAGTCAAGCTTATTTTAAAGGTCAGTCCTTTAAAATACTTACTATAAAAACCCACCCTAACTAGAAATATGGATAATTAGATCATCTTATTAAGTGAGTTCAACATTGAGTATGTACATCAAAAGTCAGTGAAAGGACAAGTCTTAGCAGATCAGCTAGCAGAATCTCCACTACTAGGTACCGAACCTTTGAGTCTGGAACTACCAGATGCATCTATCATGTACCTTGAGGAATCTATCATTTGGAAACTATAATTTGATGGTTCCTTTACCTTTCATAGTTTAGGTTTCGAGTTGTTTTTATCATTCCCACATGGAGACTTTATTCCCCAAGCATTCTAGCTCAGTTCCCATGCATGAATAATATAGCGAAGTATGAAGCTCTCATCATAGGGATGAAGCTATCCATCAAGTGGGATATCAGATGAGTAAATTTCATTGGTGATTTAATTCTCATTATAAAATAAGTCATAGATGAATACAAGGTCAAAGACGAGAAACTTCTTCCATACAAAAGGATGGTTGATTCTTTAAAGGAGTTCTTCAAGAAGATAACATTTGAGAAAATACCAAGAGCCTAGAACAAAGCGAGTTGATGTTATGGATACAGTAGGATCCATGTTGAGTATTCCGCTAGGGAACAATGATATGCCATTCTTCATAGAAAATATAAGAATGCCAATATATGACATACCAGATTCCTATTTGTTGTGCGCTATTTTTGGTCCCTTTTCCCTATGGTATGCTGAAATCTTTAATTACCTCCATGATGAAACCTTTCCCACTAACATTTCCCGTGTTGAAAAATGCACCCTCATCCAATGTATAGCCCGTTATACCCTACTTGGGGGCACCCTCTTCCATCAAGGCTACGATGGGAATTTGTTGCGATGTTTAAGTTTGGACGAATCTATCCAAGAAATCAAGGAGGTGCATAAAGGCATCTGGAGCTCATACTAATGGGATCATACTTGTAAAGAAAATACTCAGAGTAGGCTACTATTGGCCTACCATGGAGCATGACTACTGTAACCATGTGAAGAAATGCATGGATTGTCAAAAGTATAGCAACTTGATACATGCACCGGTGTAATCCTTGCAGCCTGTCACAACCCCTTGGTCGTTCTCAAAGTGGGGTCTCGATCTAATAGGAAAACTTAACCCTGTCTCTTTAAATGGTCATAAATTCATCATTACTGCAACTGAATACTTTACAAAATGGGTAGAGGTTATTCCTCTCACCTATGTTGAAGGTGCCCAAATCTCTAAATTTATCATGAACCATATCATCTGTCGATACGGTATCCCTTCTGCTATTATCACTGATAATGGTAAGCCATTTAAAAAAATGTGAAAGCACTTTATAAACGCTTTCAAATCTCCCTTAAGTTCTTGACCCCCTATTACCCTCAAGGTAATGGGAAAGCCGAGGATTCTAATAAAACCCTCATTCACATTATGGAGAATATGGTGAGTAAGATAGGACATGACTTGTATCTAAAAATTTAACCTTCCCTTTAGGCATTGAGAACTTATATCTACACCCCGTAAGTGCCACTCCATACTCCTTAGTATTTGGCACAAAATCCGTACTACCTTTAGAAATCAATATCTATTATTTGTGCATTGAGCTAAGGGACTACCTGAATGAAGAGGACTACATATTTTCTTAATTGATAGAGTTGAAGCTATTAGATGAGAAAATACTTCATGCCCTCAATCAACTTAAAGTGTATCAGGATTGAATGTAGAGAAGCTACAGTAAAAGAGTAATACCTCTTCAAATTGAGGTAGGAGACTTTTTGTTAAAAGAGAATCAGAAGAACAACAATAAGGATCGTGAAAAGAAAGGGAAATTTGAGCCCAATTAACTAGGACCCATATGTCGTGGTTACTAATTTCAGTTTAGGTGCCTATAAGATTTCCCATGCAGGTGGCCAAGAGCTTCAAGAACCCATGAACACAATGCATCTTAAGTGTTTTTATGCTTAAGTATGGGATCTCTAAAGTATCAAGAAAAGAAAAAAGTATTAAAAAAAAGAAGAAAAAGATACATAAACAAAAAGGTGCCCAATAGTGAAAGCCACACAATGGTGGCACTTTAGACAAGTCTTTTGGTGAAAACCATTTTAGATTTAGGATGATGACATCTTTTTCCTAAGATGATCTTTTGCCCCTATCTAATTCCCTTGTGAACCTACAGCTCTTTGCCTTGAGCCGATTGGTCTAACCTTTTGAATGTAGAGAATTTAAATTTGAATAAACCCATCTCATGTTAGGGGAAACTTTGCAACGTCACTTACTGGCACACAAAACATGACATTCTTCCTTATATATCCCATATAACATTGGGGAATTCATGTTTCTTCATTTCCTTACACACGTTCACCTTGGGAAAGTTTTAGAAAATGTCAAAAAATTCATATAACATTTGAAAACCCCAAAACATACATATATGTTCCTTGGAAAAATCAAAACATTCAAATATGTTTTATAGAAAACTCCAAAACAATAGAAAATTGTCTTAGAGGTAATACCCAAAAATAATGAAAAACGTCCCAAAACTGTCCCACAAAAACAAAGTAGTAGTTTGCTTACTTTTAGTTGTTGGTTTGTATGGTTTTTAGTTGCATTGCTTTTTTGTATTGTGTACTTTAAGTTGGATTCACTTGCTTACTTAGATTGAATGTTATTTTAATTTGTGGTGCATTGCATTGAGTTCATTTTATCTTGCATACTTGTAGATAAATGTGTTGCTTTGATTAGATTTGTTTAACTTGTGCTTGTTATTTTACTTGTACATTTTGTTATCATTTCATCATCATATCAAATAAACCATCACATATATACATCATATATCAATAAATTCTACGTATACATCACACATGTATGTTAAAAGCTAATCACTAAATACCATGTCATCAATCAGGCAAAAGGGGTTAAACATGATCACAAATCTATCCCCCCCACACTAATATCACAAATAAAAACATGTTTTAATTAAAATTATCTCATCAACATGTAATATGACATAAGATAAGGCTATCTCATACATCTAACAACATGTGATAAAAACATAAGCATACAAGATTAAACATGATATCTCATAAACAAAATGTGATACATCGGTAATCCATGCTCACCGCACCATACATCACCATAATATAAATGTCCATGTAAAAACAATGTGTCTCAAAAGTGCATCTTCTACAATAAGCCATCATGGGAATCTATATAAAAATGTGCCTCCATCATGAGGTATCATAAAAAAATAATACATAACATACATATGTATAAAAATGTTCCTTCATCATGAGGCATGATAAAAAATAATACATATACATATGTACAAAATTATTCCTTCATATTGAGGTGATACACCAAAAATATACATCTAGTGCATCAATAAGAGAGTCAACCACGACTCTCACCCTCTCTGAGACTTCTTGACCTAGGCCCCGAGTTAGAAGTTGCTAATGTGATGGTCCTAATCTAAATGATCTTGAAGTCCTTTGGGATCTAGATCTAGACCTGCTAACATCTAACTAATCAAAAGGGGTAACCCTTTGTTCCTATGGGATGGCCTTGTGGTACAAATCCTTATAGTATGAAGCATCCCCACTAGCTCTCATAGTATATCGCTAATATGTTTTTCATCCCGGATGTTGATGATTCTTGTAGTAGAGAATCATGCTCTCCCTTACTCTGGCTATGTCTTCCTCAACCTTTGTGTGCACTTTATCATCCACTAAACTTTGATTAGCCACTAGTTGATCCCTCTCTTCCTGCAGCTATAGAATATTTGTGATCACCTGATTTCACTCTGTCATGGCATGTAATCTCTTTGTCTTGGCCTGATCTCGCTCTATCACAAACCAATCCCCATCTACGATAGCCTAGTTTCTCTAACTAATATCCTAGTCCCTCTTAGCTACAACCTAAAGCTATATATATACACCTGTGGTAGTGTCTCTGCTGCAAAGCAACCACCTGCCCACTAGCCTGTATATCTTGAACATCCTCCTTTATATCCTCACCACCCCCACCATCTCCTCCACCTCTTAGTGGACTATGTCATAGAATCACATGACGGGGTGATGGGGGTTCTTGTAATGGTGCCCGTAATGGATCCTGAAGGGGCATCCATGGTGCCAACACCTGTGGGTTCACCACTACCTATTACTATACTAAGACCTATTTTTGGACTATTACCTACTACACTAGTACCCTTATCCTGTGGTCCTCCCTATGGATCTACATGTACATGAGCTTGTGCATGTTCCTAGGATCTAGGAAATGCCCTCTGTGTTCTTTGCATCGAATACCTCCTACAATATAAATAATCTATGTGGCAGCACTATCACATACTAGGCTACATAATATGGGGTCGTCCCTATATCAACTATCTCTACCCACTATACTCAAGGATGTGGAACCACATGTAAAAATCTAGTGCACATTTGGCCCAACCTGATCGAGGCCCTATGTGGAATACCTCTTTGAATCTATGTGCATACCACATCTCATCACCAGAATCCCCTAGATGAGACCAAATTGACATTGGACCTTGTCTACTCTGTACCACTCCAAGATGTAGCTCATGTTCCCAAAAATGAAATGAACCATGACAACAATACTCAACTCAACAACATCATGAGGCCACTGGTATAACTTATAGGGCCACCATGTGATCATGTGAGGTTATACCTCATCAAATTATCACATATAGTAATATGTTTCTCCCTTATGGCCGCAAATATCATCCCCATCCATAACTTATCCCATGAAAAATGGATCTCCAAGAATCGAGATATCAATGCTCTTAAAGGACATCCAATTGCAATATGATCCCAAGCTCATGTATATAACATTGTGGTAGGATCCATGGACCTTTTCCATGATAATCTATCATGTGAAAATCTACGTATAAATTAGTCAATAAAGCGACGCCAATAGTAAACCTCTCCCTACAGAAGGCCATGAATTACTCCAATAAGGCCTAGAGCAAATCGTGTACTAGTCTTTTCAAGAAACAATATGTCACTGATAAGAGCTAATAAAAATACAGTACCCATCCTAGTTTGTTGATCAACCATGAACCTCCTAGTAAATATTTTCATACCCCAAAGTGTGGTATGTCCGCACTCCAAATAGCTCGGTTATCCATCACACTGGATGTGGTCTGGAAACCATCATAGGTGATCAAACGACCCTATATACGAACTCGTAAGATCTGCCATACATCCTCTAAGGTGATGCTCATCTCATTGATAGGTAGTCGAACGTCTAACTCTCGCTCTCCGCCATTTCTCAACTACGGTTATGAGAATTTTTTTATCTAAGGTAATATGTGGCATGTGAGCCACATAAGATAAACCAGTTACCTCTAAGGTGATCTCTAAGAAAATATGGTCGTGTTGGCTAAATGTCGCCTTGTAGGCCCAAAGTCCCCCCTATCACTCCTACAAATCTAGCACATTCAAGTACTCATATGGAACCAATCCGATCATTTATTATGATATTATTCTTCTATTCTATCATCTAATTTTCTACTTCTATCATTAAATTATTCTATTTTATTATCCAATATATCTCTTTTTACCATATGAGGTTTCCAAAAATTCTCTTTCTTCTAAAGGTAATTTTAAAGTGTCTTTTATGCATAGGCATACCCTTGAGTGCATCATCACACTCTCTAGTGTATAGGCATACCCATTGCAACAATACACTCTTTATTACACCAGCACACTTCTCAGTGCGTAGGAGCATTCTCCTTTCTCCTCAAAACCATTAGTGCATAGGTGCACTCTTCTTTGCTGCAGTACATATGCGCCCCCATTTCCCTAAGCAATTTTGCATGGGCACATACACATGTGCACCAACACATGCATTCCCATGCTCCACAGGAAAAACCAAAAAGGAAAAAAATAGAACATTTGCATATGCGCATGCCTTTATGCACCAGCACAATCGTGCCCATGCAAACCCTAGCGAATGGTACACATGCGCACCCCGCGAAACTAAAAATAAAAAATATACATAAAACCAGTTCAGTGCATAGGCACACTCATTTTTACACCAACACATATGCACCCATGCAACCACCGGTGTACAAAGCACCCCCATTTTTACCCTATTTTAACCCTAAAAAAAGTACATTTTAACTAAAAATTAAATGCTTTAAAAAACCAAGGTAAAAGGGGAACTTTGTGTACTAGTGGTCATTCTACTAGGAGCCTCATGTAGTCTCTCACATGATTCACATGGTGTCTCCGGTTCTGCACCATCGTCATTTCCTCCCATATGTTAGAGCTCAAATCAATAGTAAAATGGTAAGTGAATGTGAGAAATGAATTGGCTGCGTAATGAATTATATACCCATTTTTACCTCCCATGATTTTATGAGGTCTCATGACTACGTTATTTAGTCTACAATATATTCTTCCTAAAAATAAAAAATTTAAAACAATATAAAAATTTTCAAAATTAAAAAAATTGGTAAAATCATTAAAAATCCAAAAAATTACAAAAATTAATTTTTTCAAAAATTGGTAAACGACATGCATACAGCTGAAGTCTGTGTCAAATGCATTGTCCTCGAACATCAAAATTTTCCTACAAAAACATCTTTCTAAGGTTCTTGCTTGTTCTGGTCTCAAATGACTTGTGGATCATCATGATCTACCTCCATTAACAAAAGCTAGGCTACTTACTATGTCGGTACTCACATACAACACTGAGTTTCCATAGATTGTGTCATAGTGCACAAAATATTTTCCATAGGACTACTTGCATCCTCCATTATTCCCTTCGCGTGTATGCTTGATTAGGGCACCATTTTTATCCCTTGTTGTTACAACATGAAAATTCAATAAGTACGGCTTGATAACAAAAATATTGGTGCAACTGTCTTAAATGTTGTTTGTTTGAGTATGTGTGATTATATTGGTTTATCTGTTAGGCTATTAACTTTCTCGTATTACATTGCATTATGTATGTTACATGGAGTTAAGCATTGTTTTACTTTCTCATATTTCCTTGCATTATGTATGTTGCGTGGAGTTACATAAAAATGAACAAATGTTGGTAATTTATATTTTCATGTTATGTTACACTTTTTTATTTCAATAAATTCCGATAATGTAGATCTAGGGGTAAAATGATACAACAACGTTTCTTATTGAAGGATTGGATGCAAAAATTGGGCTTTTCCCATATTCTCCATTTTATAATTTCTTTTCCATTATCATTTATTATCACTACTAATTTTTCTTCCAAATCACTTGGGGCAATAAACAACCATGTTTATCCCTATCCTTTTCCTTCTAAATAACCAAAGGTTTCACGCCCATTCTATCCTATTTCTTCTATCCATTTTGATCGTCGATTGAATTCTTCTATCACCCCATCGACACTCGAGGGGGCATCCTTCATCCTACTAATTTTTCTTCAAAAATTTACCTATTTATGTTTGTCTACTATATTTGAAGAGAAGTTACTTACTTCACCTCAAACAGGGGCAAATGTAGACACCTATATTCCACTTTTGCAATATTATTGCCAAACACACACAAATCACTCTCATTCTTGCCAATTCCGTTATAATTAGTGATTTTTGCTAATTAACTAACGTTTCTTACCACTTTGACCAATTAACAACACATTGTTGATTACCTAACCTCTTTTGCATTCAGGATGCCACTTTACGATGAATCATAAGTCAAAATCCTCTTCAAAATAGGCAATTAGTGTTTATTAGCTAATTAAGCCTATTTTGCTCATGTTTTGATCAATATACCCTATTATTGACTCAAAACCTCTTCCAACCACTCAAACTCACCCCACTTCTCTCCAAAACATCTCAGCAAGCTTCAAAATCTTATCCTAGCCTCCTAATTGACCCTACGTGGTTGATTAAGACTCTTCACATCCTAATCACTTGGTAATTCACTAATTGTGATTAGAAAATATTAATCATGATTATAAAATATAAATCTTATTTGTACTTTTAGTCCCACATGCACAAAGATGTAAGTTTTTCTCAAATATAAATCTATAAGTAAGACTAAGTTCTACCTTCCAACTTTAACCCATGCTTTGATTTGCATCTCATATAAGAATTATGATTTATAGCCAAGCTTAGTCCTTGCCTAAAGTCTTGAATGGGGTTAGTAGATGGATATTCAAAATGACCATGTAGTCATTTGGAGAGGCCATTTCACCTTGTTTGGAGTAGCAACCATACCAATTTGATTTCCCTCTTAGATCTATTTAGGTCTTTGTTAGTTTAGCAATTCAATATATTAGTAGGCATGATTAGCTAGTTTTTGAATTATATTCATGTTAGTTAACATTCCATTAAGATTTTATCATTAGTGTTACACTCCTAGACTTGGAGACTTGATTATAGGTGGAAATGGTGTTATCCTTCCTTAATTAGTCATTTATTTTCTTTGTAGATTTTAGGGTGCTTTCGGTCTTGAATTATATGAAGTGTTTATGTAAAATGGGTTTTAATAAATGTGTATTGAATTGCAATTTACATTTGAGGATCAAACAATTAGAACATGTGTCCCATGTAGAGACACACTGAACCAATAAGTGAAATATTTATTTTGATGTTTAAGTTGAAATGAACTTAGATTACACCTAGGATAATTATGGACATCATAAGCCTCTCAATTGTTCATGTGTGATAAGTAGAAATATGTAAATATTAGTAACCTTTCCTTCCTAACTTAAGAGAGAGTTTGTGGATTTATCTTAATCATTATATTTTAAAAAAATTAGACACATTTTCATGGTCATGATTAGGAGGGATGTTACATGAATCCAACCTTTTCAAAGTGATTCATTTAGGTCATTTTAGTAGATCCAACCATTTAACTTGATTATTAGTTTTAATTCTGTATGGAAAGAAAAATTCATTTTTTGTTAACTTCATACTTCTCAAAAGACTCCCTACCTCTTGTCCGACTAGGGTTACCTTTTAGAGATGCATCAAAAAATAATTTTATAAACCCACTTGGAAATGGAACCCGAGAATGGTTTATTTTCATAATGCTTCTTGAAACCAACCCCATATTATCACAAAAATAATCTTACATTTTTGGATTTTTATGAATTTATAATACTACTTTCTAACATATAAAATTGTTAAATAAAAACTAAACTATATCATATTTTCTTAAAATGATTTTGTTTTAAATTCAATGTCTTTTATCCATTGTGGCTAGCTAAATATCCACTTCACTAGGAGATAATTGTGTAATAAGTTTTGCAATTTGTACAAGAGACTTAAGAGTCTATCTTTACATTTGTGTAATTGGACAATGGAAATAATTATATCAATTTATGAGTTTGTGTGATTAATATTGCATAACACTAAACGATTAACGTGCACAAATTAGATGAGGCTAGCAAAATATCCAATTCACTAGGAGATAATTGTGGAATAAGTTTTGAATTTGTACAAGATTCTTAAGAATCTAGCTTTTCATTTGTGATAGGACAATGGAAACAATTATATCAATTTATGTGTTTGTGTAATTAATACTTCATAACAATAAACAATTAACGTGCACAAACTAGATGATTAAAATCTATATAGAAATATATTATTTTATAGAAAATTGAATTGATTAATTAAAAAATAATAAAATGTAACAATTACATTTCTATAGATAGAAAAATGAAATATATAGTTGCCCAACTATTTTGAATCAACAATTATATAGTTTGACTCTTGAGATACATTCATAATAGGTGAATACACATTTTCCCTCATTTATATAATTAAAATAAATAATGATATATTATGATGCACCACAACACATGAATTTATGCTCTCTAATTATTTCAATAATCATTTTTATTGATTAACTTCTATTTTACTTAATTAATTCATTAATCTATTATAATAATAATAATTTGATTATTCAACTTATTAGTTATATTTGTAATAAAATTTAAATTATCATCATATTTCAAGTTCTATTAATTTAGAATATATAAAAATTATTGTTATTTTAAATATAAATTTAATATATCTAGAATGAAATCCAAATTTTATCCATATTCGAATCCAATTTATTTAGAAGATATTAAAACTTTTCTTATTTTAAAATTAATTAGACGACATAATTCAAATCATACAAAATATTCTTAAAATGATATGTATGATTGATACCAAGCAAAAACAATTATATGGTCTAGAAATTCCTCATAGGCCCTCTCCGAGAAGGATATATCTTGAAAAAGTATAAAAGATAATATATTAAGTCAAAATATGTTCTATGTAAGCAGCTATATGCAAACACCTATTTGAACTAGGAAATCAAATATATGTGAAAGAAATTAAATAGAATTTTTAATTAAAATCCAAACATTTTCCCTCAAAAGTAAGATCTAACTAGTGAGGGTTACAAGTGGGAAATTTTTTCATGAAAAAATATATAAGATAATATATTAAGTCAAAATATGTTCTATGTAAGCTATATGCAAACACCTATTTCAACTAGGGAAATCAAATATATGTGAAAGAAATTAAATAGAATTTTTTAATTAAAATCCAAACATTTTCCTCAAAAGTAAGATCTAACTAGTGAGGGTTACAAGTGGGAAATTTTTTCATGAAACATCTTGATGATGTAATTGAATTAATTAAATATAAAATAAAAATTTAACAATAAATCAACCTTAATTAATTTTTTTAAATTAAAATACATTAAGAAGAGGAAATGAATTGACATATTTTGAAATAGTCTTTGAAATTTTTACTATATAAACTTTGTCCATTCTAAAAAGTTTTCTTAATTTTTGAAACTAAACTAAAGTTAGTTCCAATTAAAAGAGACTATTGAATGCATGCACATTCATTCTAACATGTATATTTATATCAATTATGATCACTATCTAATCAGAATCTCTAAACAACGTATTTTGGAGGCTTATGAAATATATCCGTCCTCAATCTCTATATATTTATAACCATCGAAATCAGATATACTAATTTTTTTCCTTTTGCAAATGGTTAAAGAGAGGCACTCCTAGGATTCAATCATTAAAAGACTAAATAATTTTCATTATGTGCAAATTTTTCTTAATTACAATCCTTGGTTTACTTCAATGCTCACATTCTAAATGCCACTTTCCTAGTAGGCATATATTCTAAATTTAACCTTAAATAATTCTCATTAAAAGACTAAATAATTTTAAATATATATGCTGGATTTTTTTATCTAAATTATTTTTAATATAACTGTAAATTAATAGTTAATAGCTTAATAATTTTTTTTTATTAATGGTAAATAGTTTTTTGAGAGGGGCCTATACCCTCGAACAAAAAGGCTTCAAAAAGCCAGATGGAAAGTAGTCAGCACAAAAGGAGCCAAAAACCAGCATAGAAAAGATGAACACCAAATGGGCTCCCATTTACAAGCGCCAAAACAAAAGAGCACGAAACGGAAAAAACCAGCAAAGGAACAACAGAAGGAAAGAATTAAGCAAATAAGGAGCAAAGAACTAAACAGAAAAAGTCAATTGGTTATGGTTTTCTCCACAGCCGCCTTCAAAGCGAGAAAGGCCGAGATGAGGCCAAGAGCTGAGATTTGCGCAGGATCATTCTTGTATGCCTCTTTAAACACAATGTCTTTTTTAATGCCATGTATCCAGCCTGGTTGGAGGGAGGTTGCTCAGATTGCATATATTTTTGATTTGTGTTTCGTGAAAGGTGAGAATCGCCCTCATTGCCGTGCTGTGCCTGAGATGAGAGGCCTGAATTCTGCTATCCAAGGAGAAGAGTTTCTTGTAAATCTCTTCCACCTGGTTGGCCTGTAAGTCTTCCTGATCCCGCACTTTGCGCTTGCCGGTCGACTTGGAAAAATTTGCAGTGAGAGTCTTAAGCGCAGCAACATCCTTGGAGAGATCATCCAGGGAGGGACCAGTGGAGCTAGCTATCACAGGGGAGTGAACAGGGGCATCAGGAGGAGAAGAGTCCAAGGCAGGAGACTCATGGTGCATGGTGAGGAGGTCATGAGCCACCTGAAGTTCAGCCCTTTTCATACTGCGCAGGATGCGCCTCGAGGGAATAGGGACCGGGGACGCAGGGGGAGGCACAAAAGCCGGGGAGGGAACAGGGGCAGGGGAAGGTACAACGGAGGAAGAAGCAGGGGCAGGGGAAGGAACAATGGCAGGGGAGGGAGCCGGAACACTGGAAGGGTCAGGGAGGGAGGGCGACGACATGGAGGGGAAGGCAGTGTGATGAGAAGAGGGAGACGGCATGGAGGAGTGGGCAGGGGGCTGGACAGCGGGAGGGGTGCCAGAAGGAACAGAGCCAGCGACAGGGGTAGAAATAGAATGACGGGGGGAGTGCAGGAGGAAATGCTGATGAAGGAGGAGGATAACCCCCTGGTGGAGGGGAAGAGAGCCCACAGAATGCTTAACAGCAATGATAGAAGCTTCTAAAGATTTTAGGATGAAGTGTGGGAAACAAACCTTGAAGCCTCTGCGAAAATGATTCAGAAAAATTAAATGGCGAATAGGAACAGTGATAAACCTGCCTTATAATCGTAAATTAATAGTTAATAGCTTAATAATTTTATCTTACATTGTATGTGAGAATAAATTTCAAGTTGGAGGGTCAAATATCAAAAACTATTGGTAATTTTTATAGTGTGTATTTATTCTTACATGATAATAAAATACCTTAAAAAGTTAAATTTTGATAGTTTTTACAATGGGTATTTATTTTATGGTATTATCTTAAACAACAAAATTTCACACACGCACTCGCACGCCTCCTCCTCCACCTCCTCATCAACGATCTTCAATGGTGGAATCTTATGAAATGGGTACATATTATGAGTACTTAAAGGAACCACTTGACTTCAACATATGTGGTGTCATGCTTCCACTCCCATTTCCCGATCTTCTAAAGTTTAAGGGATAAGGATACCCAATTATCATATCAAGGCCTACGCATCGCTATCAAGGAATTACTTCCTTGGGATGTTGTGGTGGCTAATATCTTTACGAATACTCTCAAGGGAATCACATTGGATTGGTATTACCATATTCCATAAAATTCTATACCTTCCTTTAAACAACTTGTTTCCAAGTTCATCAAAGCATTTGACATGAAAAAGTTGTTGCATACAAGGATTAAGGAGTTCCTGCATATTAGATAAGAGAAAAATGAATCTTCCGCCTATTTCATCTAGAGATGGTGCCGAGTTCTCTATTCCTCTGTAAGTGTGCCCAACATGGATTGGATGGAACTTTGTGATCTTTTCCTTCACTCGCTCAATCGAGAGACTAGGGAGGAAGTCTCGAAGTTTCCTTTCGTAGTTATGAGGAAGTATTGGAAGGTGCGCTTCATATTGAGCAAGCCACTATTGACAAGTGGGCGTAAGATCTATGGTCCCCATGGGAAATTAGTATCCCCAAATCAAAATAATTATCAAAACAATACGGCCAACAACCAAGGACCTAAGAATGCAAACCGTAATCATGGTGCTTCCACAAATAGTGATATCGATCAAGAAAAAATTGTTGGTGTTACAAACAATTGTAACACTAACAATAAAAATAATTCAAGTAATCAAAGATCCCCTAACAATGTATCTTATGTCAACACAATTAATGTAAACCGACCCGTAAAAAAAAATCAAACCCAAGGCCCAAACCAATATCAAAACTCGCCAAGGGGTAGTGAATTATGGTTATAACAACCAATTTAAAAGTACAACGAGGTTATAATAAACAACAACAAGATACATATCAAATTACAAGATATTACGACCCTAACCTATACTTGTGGTTTCCATAAGGTTTGAGGTCATGATGATATGACTTGCCATGATTGCAACAATTTTCTGCAAAGACTTCCTGAAAACCAAAGGCAGCTCTTTGTAGACATGTTCCTAGCAAATCCTAAAATAAACCCGCAGCCTAGTCATATCGGACCTGTCACACCTCAAAATGCAAACCCTAAACATCTTGGGGATTCCCAAGTGAATCCTCAAAATATAAACAAGGGCATTCATGTAGGGAATAATGACCATATAGCCTCAACTTTTGAGAAGGAAATATCTGGTAGGGGTTGCTCCTAACCTTGGTTCAAATGATAATACAAAAATCTTGGGATTAGTCGATCTAGAGGTCGAGCAAGAAATTAATGAAACAACTTTGATGAAGGAGTATGTTTCAAATCCCTACCAGATATTTCCTTCTCGTATGATGATATTCCTACAATCTCAAAACCAGTAGGATCCTATGATTTGATATTGGATTTGAACAAGACCTTTTATGTTTCAAATCCCCTACCGGATATTTCCTTCTCGTATGATGATATTCCTACAATATCAAAACCAGTAGGATCCTATGATTTGATATTGGATTTGAACAAGACCTTTTCTCACATCTCGTTCCTAGATTTGTTGAAGAATTCACTTGCGCATCATTTTGCATTGCTTGATGCACTAGGTATTGGTCATCTGATCCATGTTATGCCTCCTCCCAGTGCTCAAATAAATCATATTGACTTTGACATACATCCTCTGGGATAGAGTGATAGGGATAGTGTGTTTTTTTATATAGACAAGATGTCATCGACACTGAAATTTCCCAAAGAGGTGATCTTGCCTTATATTTATAGGTTTGGGTTTATAACAATTGCATTAAGAGAGCCATGATTGATGACAGAGATGTTGTAAACATAGTTATCTTCTCCTTCTTGAATAAGTTAGGGTATGGAGAGACTAATTTCTCCTCTACAAGAAACACGTTGTGAGGGTATGACAGTCTCAAAGAAACCTCGATTGGAGCCATAGTTATTCCGGTCACACTTGGTCTGAAAACCATTTTGACGGAATTTTACATCATCGATAGGGAAATAAGTTATAACATGATCCTTGGGAGACCTTGGATTCATTGAATGAAGGTTGTCCTTTCTACGTTATTCCAAGAAATTAGATTCCTCAATTTGGAAAAGGTCTTCATCGCTCAAGGGGATCCTAAGCCCTTTGATATACACTTAGAAAACCTCAAGAATAAGAAAGGGGTCCATATGAAGTATGAACTTCCTAAGAATCAATTGAAAAAACTTACTCCATCACAAGAGTTAGTCGTTATCACCCCGGGAATTCGAAGATTGAAGTTGTTGACCAAAAACATTTGAGTTGGTGAAAATAGATAAGGGTATATCAATATTTTAGAAACAGTGTCCACTAAAACCACAACAAAAATTATAAAACTCTTAGAAAGTGACGATATGATCTTCCTCCCATTTGAACCACAGGGGATGGGTAGTCTTCCCGTTTATCATCTCTTCCTCTCGATGAATTAGGTCTAGGTGTAAACATGATAGAATTAACAAACGAAGAAAGGAAATTTGAGATTGAAATGATTCCCATCAAAACCATCTCTAAGGGTTGTTCTATTCTAAACCCCAGTTTCAACCCATGTGCATATGAAACTAAGCTTTCCATATTCATCAGAAAAGCCTCATCATTCAGCAAGGGTCACAAGTAAACATGACGCTCTACATAGGAAATAAGGTTGAGTAGTGTATAGACATGCTCACCCACACACCATGTCTCAAGAATGTGACAAAGGGGTTCACAAACACCTCTTTCAATCAAATAAGTTTAATGATTAGACATATACACTTCCATGAAAATGTTGTAATTTTAAACCCAGAATGGTAGGCCCTTGTCAAGAGAACAGAAAGTTTGAGGATCATGGTTCTCCATTGTGTACTTTTAGGGGTGAAGAATTTAATATTCATCAACTCTCTTCACCTTATCCATCATGACATGTAGTTTCACCTGTATTTCAACTTGTATATTATCGTATCCACGTTGCATTTTCATTTTCTAGCTCATTTCATAAAGTTTGTAATCAAGGGGCTTATTATTACAACAATTCCTTAAAACTTCTGAAAATATTGGCAAAACATTCAAATCATATCTCCTCAAATTTTTGTAATGTCATCAATTGTTTTGTAATCATTTAATCAATTCAAAAAGATAAGACAAAGCTTTGACAATAACCATATAAAGGCTTGCATACTTGGTTCTACTCATAGTTTTCTTCTAGATTAGGTGTCTTTTCCTATAGTTTGTTCTAGAAGCTTCATGGTGTCACATCTATCCCATATACACCTCTTTGGAAATAAGAACATTCTAAACATTTTACCTAGATATATGTGTCAAATACAAATCAACAAAAAAATTATTTACACACTTCTTTGCCCCACCAACCTTCGGTGTTGAGCCCACGTCTCTTACTAGTGGCGTGAGATTGGGAAAGGAGAGAAGTGCCCTTACTCACCTATGCCTTTTCCTTAGTGATGATCCCATGCTTCCTACCGGTAGCATGGGGAAAGGTGTAGGGGTATTTACAAACAAATTAGAAAGTTAAAAGCAATTCATTCAATAAAGGAAGTTGTAAAGTCATAAAACCAAAGCAAAGTGAGTTAGATGTTCAAATTCCAAGAGAGTTTAAAACCTTAAACCAGATTTTGTCAACCAAGTTTCCATCTACAGATCTAAGTCTAGATAAACTTGAAATAAATTCAAATTTTAAACTATGTAGCAAACTTGAGTAGAATGAGGTCATAGGTTCTCAATTTGGTTTTTCCAAATCCTTTTGTTTCTCTCATCATTACCATTCAACAAATTTTTATGATTTGGTTCCATTATGGAACTCGTGGTTAAGCCCTCACATCTTACCAATTGCATCGGGTTAGGAGTGAGGTAAATTCATTCTATTATCATATCAGTTTTCATCACATTTTTCCAAAACAATAAGAAGTATGAAAATTTTCTTAAAGAAACTAAATTTCAGCATTACATTGCTGTATACACCAAAATTGGGTCACACTCCCCTTGACCCCCTTTTGAATAACCAACTTAAACACATTCACCTAACCATGACCCTTATATCCCACATTAATATTAATTTAATTATTTATAATTAAATTAATACTCATCCTCACTTCATTCATTATTTAATTACCTTAATTAAACTAATTTCCACCTCACCCCACCACCTCACCTAGACACCTCACCATAGACCTATTCATAACATGTTTCCATAACTAACTAAGACTTAGCCCTACTTACCTTAATGAACTAAGACTTAGTACAACCCTAAAATCACATGCCTATTCTCCCTCTAACCACATTCCCGCGTACCTAAGCACAACATTCCATTTAGACCTAGGAAAAAATAAGCAAAATTTGGGAGAGGATAGCCAAGATCTACTATTTTAGGCAACCTAGGATATCCCGCTTAACCGATGCCGGTAACCCTAAACTGTCGTTGGTTACCATATAACCATTTTGGTAACATTGTTTGAGAGGTCAAACACATTCTCAAGTTTTGGAGTGAAAGGATATTTACATGCAAGCAAGAACCAGAGCTCTTTCACACATCTAGGCAACTATAACCAGCACAACCATTAATCAGAAGGTATTTGCATTCAGAGGAGAACTCTAGGAAGCACTTCCACAACATTGATCGCCATTTCACCGATCAACCATCACCACCACCCAACCATTGAACCTGCACGGCAGTAGTAGTGTGTATCTAACCTATACCACTTCATTTCTATTTAGTTTATAAGATTTCTTCACCTTTGTTTATCAACCATTAGTTATATTTTCACCCCACCACTATTTCCTTCCTGTGAATTCGACCATTCCCATCACTCATAACCCTTTTAATCACCTTTGTCTACTCCTGAGTACCTCTGAATATTCCCAACATCTCCCCAAACCTAAACCAACTCCTCACCATCTCTCGATCTAGTCCCCAAAACCATGAACTATTGAATTATTACCAGCCCATCAGTAATAATCATTAGTTCTTACTAAACCTGTCGTCGGTCATACCAAACCGACATCGGTCTCTGTATTTGGTAGTCCTGCTAATACCAGATCCCAATAACCCTTTTAAGTGATTCAAGTGACCTGAATTTAACCCGACTGCTCCAAAGACCTTAGTTATTTACCTTATTTCCGATCTTGATCATAGCCTAGCCTGTTATGTTATATTTGCTTATTGTATTTGGATGAGATACCTAAATCATATCAACTATAATAGGATTCTATTTACTTACGTTATTTCTTACATTAAATTGTATTAAATAGTGGGTTGACTGCCACCGAGGAAGTATCACACTTCCTGGATCTAGCACACGCTAGGCAGCCCACTGACATATATTATTTAATCCTCTTTTTTTGGTCTTATTGTGTATTTTAGGTAGTTCCTCCTAGCCAAAAGGAAGCTCTCACAATCAACATTGGATCAAGAAGTCAAAACATGTGCAACGACCTTTAAATCAACTATCACAATAGGTATTCCTCCTTGGCCCACACCCTTATCTGTTTTGTCTAAAAATTAAAGAAAACGGTGAAACTTTTTGGCACGCTCGATGGGACCCATCCAAGATTCCTTGCATTTTATTCTTTCCTAGGTAAAATTTGTGTGTTTATTTCCCTTCTGAAAAGCTTACACATTAATTATCCTCTTTGGAATCTTCCTCTCTTTCTATTTTCTAAAATCAATGTTGGTTTTGGTGCTATAAAAAGAATACTTCTTTTCTTTCATTCATATTGCATTAGTGAAAGAGCATCCCTCTTCTCTGTTCACTACTTGCTACATCGAATATCACACTTTGATTTGGGCTTAAAACACTTGCATAGCATTTTGATTTGTTGCATCTTAGCTCAAGTTAGAAATGAGGGAAACCTATATGCTGGAAGTCATGCCCAGCTGATGGTTGACATAACTAAATCATAGAAAAACACACTCTTTCTTCTCTCTTTTCCAAATTGCACAAATTGAAATATATACATCTTCTTAAACAACATCCCACTCGGAAGAAGTTTTCAACGATCACATGATCGAGGATTAACGGTAGAGGCACCCAATCGGTTATCTCTGTCTAGTCATTACCTCAGAGAACGGCCCGCCCCGCCATAACATAACCTGAAACCTCACATTTAGAATTTCCTTCTTCATAGGAAGCCTTCCCAACCAAAAACTCTACTCTAAATTCATGAGTCAGTCTTTTAAATAACATAAGCTAAACACATTAAAATCACTTGTTGGATTATGTATTTTTCTTAGCTTTGTGTTTAACTTGTGTTTTGAGGTGTGAGGATATGATTCTTCATTTTTATTTTTGCCTCTCACACTCTTTCATCACAGTTAGAGTATTCTAACTTTCTCGGTGTGTCGAGGACCTCATCTTTTCATCCCCCATACTTCGAGTTGATTATTCATCTCATCTAAATTCACAAAAATTCATTTTTTCCTCATTCTTTAGATTTCACAGTAACTGGCATTGGTCCAACAACCATCGTCGGTTTATATATGACTACCATCGATTTACCAAACTAGCATCGGTCCCTTGTTCTTTTGGTTAATTTACCCAAAAGACACTTATCTCATCTTCTCTTCTATTTAGAGTCTTTATGTATCATTATACTCTCTATACTCTGATAACAGTCATCAAATACAACTTTCTTGTCTGACAATCATCATTTTCTGCCTCATTTCTTTGAAATCGCCATTTTCTCATAAGAACCTGAGTATCGGTTCTTGTCAGAATCGACATCGGTCACCCCTTAACCGTCATCGATCAGTTAGACCGGTGTTGGTCACTCTATTTTTTATTTTAATCAAAACATTTACTAACTTTTCCTCCCAAAATTTGTTTTTTCCCATCTCTGTTGTTCCTGTGTCATTTACAGAGCACAGTTCACCTGATATACTCTAATTCACATGGTGTTGACTCGCAGCCAAATTAACGCCCTCGTGTTTCATGCCAGTCATCAGCCACTCCCACCTAGTCCATCACCACCATCTATTATGTCACCTATGGATCCGACTTAGCTTATACCCATCGTAACATGTGACAAGGAGTTTGCGAGACTCCTTGACCAGAATCCCACTACCCTCTAGTATTACCTTGCTCATTATTCCACCTAGGATTCCTTAGGACAATTAATATATGACATGCCCGTATCTATCCCTCCTACTCTAGCCCCCACTTATGTGTTAGCTAGCACTAGTTTTCACTACCTTCATCCACTTTATCACCTGTGGTGTCTCATCTAAATCCCACATCCGCTATAACTACAACATCTACATCATCGATCATGCCTACGACATCAATTATCCCTCGATAGCCTCTATGAGTATAGCTTCATGTACACCCACCACTTCACATATACCCATTACATCGCAACCACCTCCGGTATCAGAAACTTACACCCCTTTCTAAAACATCATCCTTTCTATCCCACAATCCTTACCCCCAATCACCACTAGAGTTTTTACGACTACCCCACCCATATACACATATTACTAACAACCCCCGACCTCATCTATCACTTATGTTGGCTATGTGCCACCCACATCTATTCCTCCTGCGTATTTCTCATACTCAGCGCCACCATACACTAGCATACCACCTACCTCGTACATTCAACAACAACCCCTTTTTCTACAGGGGGCACCCATTCATCCCAACCTACTAACGACCTCATTAAAATGATGATGGAGAAGATGCAGACCTTAGAGCATATATTTCTATCTCTCGTAATTCTTTAACATATGATGAAATCTATAATGAACCTATCCATCCATCTATTCCCATTCGTCCTTACCTAGTGCATTGGGAAATTCCTAAATTCAATCGCTTCAATAGTAAATAAGACCCGCAACAACACTTGCAGTCATTCAAACATGGGTGTTATCTAATCACCCACAATGATGCTTTGCTCCTACAAACTTTCCCAATGTCTTTGACAAGACCAACATTGGATTGGTATAGTGGACTACCTCGACATTCTATTTATTCCTTTAATCAGGTAGCCCAAGCCTTCCTAGATCATTTTTCAATCAATGTTACCAAGAAATTCACTTGTGAATGATCTCTATTCAACCTGATAGTATGAAGAAAAATCTATCGCAGATTTCGCTTCCCATTGTGAGTCTCATTAACCAATTGATGTTCCAACTACCTCGATCGAACTTATTGAGTTGTTCGCTAGAGCTTGTTCCAGACACATCTCACCAATTTCGCAAGTCCAAACCTTTTGAAGCTTTGATGAAGCATTCAACATGGCCCAAAAGCGGAAATTCATGCCATTGAAGAAAATAAAATCCATTTATGGAACAAGAACACACCATTCAAATCAAACGATTCTTCTTCATCTTCAAAACCCTAAAATATATATTCAAAGCCCAAAGGATCGCCAACATACGGTAGTCCTCAAGATAGGTCTACCTCATCATCTTTCTAATCAGTGCCCAACCTTCTTCCAATCTTTCTCTTATCTAGGCCTTTCATCTCTCAAGCGAGAGCAATGGAAGTACACTTCGATCGGAGAGCCCTATTCTTTAATCTTGGAAAAACTTCTTAAAGCTGAAGTCATTACACTTCCTCCCATAAAACCTCATACAGGTTTCAATCCCGCTCATCCTATGCCCGCATGGTATAAAGAGCACAACTACTGTAATTATCATCACGTTAAAGGACATAGTGATGGTAACTACATAACTTTTAAAAACATTGTTTAAGAGATGATAGACAATGGAGACCTTTTCATAGACAACCCAAACATGCCAACAAATCAGAATTTACACATCTTCAAAAATCCATTCCCTAATCATAAACCATCATCTAATCAAAATAGTGAACCTTCATCCATCGAAAACAATGTCCGTGAGGTTCACACAGTTTTTTATATCATGCCAACTGTTCCTCAAAACCTACCTACTTTATATATTGATGAAATCTTGGCACGAGCTCCTCAACCCAAAGAGGAGAATACTTCTTCTACTCCTCCACCCACATAGGAGTTTCCTTAATCTCCCCTTTCTCTCATAGAGGAACCCACACTTTCTACCGATGTTGTGTCACCGTCTGATTCCCAACCTTCTAAATCGTCAACACTTGTTATTCTCCCATCCACAAGAGAATCATCATTGCCTTCTCCTCCACCAAGAGAGAATTCTACCTCACCCGACCTATTATCTCTCCTACCCATGGGAGATTCTTCAAACATGTCACTACCTATCAAGGATAGTTCTCCCCTAGCATCCTAAGACCCTATTGACATGATCTCGGCTCTCTTACCTATAAAATCTGAGGCCAACCAATTCCCTGTCTCATAAACATATTTTACAAGGATTTCCACCCAACCCATTCCATCCTCTTCTTCAGAAGTCCCATTTTCACGATTGGTTGATCCTTTAGATTACGTTGATCATTCCATGCTCTAGGGACATCTTCAGCTCCCGTTTCAACCCAAATGTAAATGTTTCTGAAGATACTTCCATGATCTACCCAAAGGTATTTTTGGAAACCAAAACTACACTAACCATGTTGATTGAAACAAATTCCTCTTCATCATCCCTACCTCCATCAAAACTTATACCCATCACTACAACTATTCCCAAACCTAAAAACCTACCCACACTTATCCCCCCACCCATATCTAGACCCATCACTACTTTGGGTGTTATGCCGACATCAAGCCTTACTCACCCACCTATCAAATTAGACCTAGCCACGTCTTCCAAAGTCTGCAGTAGCATTATCCTCCCACCTAAAAAGAAAACCCAACCCTCTAGGCCACATACACCGGTCTCGCCTACCACACCTTTGTCACCTTCCCCCTTCGTCCATCATAGTGGCTCATCCGTAAACCTTAACCAAACAATCTCATACCTAAGGCCAATCAAAAGCTAAACAACCTACTACTACATCATGATCCTTTGTTACACCTCATTCACCCAAAAACCAAACTCCCTCACCCTCACCCATGCACTTCTTGCCACCTATACCTCCACCAGTTACTATAACCCCAACCTTGCCTATACGACTTCAACCAATGTCGCCTACCCAACCTCTATCAACAACCTCCATCGCAACTTGGTTTCCCCATGGGTAACCCATCCTCTTCCACCATCTACTTTTCCTTCTACATCTCATACTCCCATGTCACCTTTACTCAAGAAGGTGCAACCCAAAGCTAAGAATCTGCTACCCTCCAATAAGGTAGTCAAACAAACCAAACCTTCCATCACCAACTCTTCTACCCCACTTTTACCCAAATAGATGACAACAAGACCTAAGACCACTCCACATACCAAACTAGTAGACTAACCCATTCCCCCTCCTGTAAAGCCTCTTCCTTCACAATCAGCCACACCTGTACCCAAACCCACACTCACTTCCCATTTTGATCCATTAATGGGGTCCTACGCCAACATTTTAACCAATCTCTTAGAGACTTCCATCATCACATTACCACCGCTTCGACCTTACGATCCTCTCAAACCCAAACCAAAAGGGTTTGATGAAACCAAGATTTATGCCTATCATCGTGTGTCAAGACATGATGTTGAAAATTGTAAGGCTCTGAAGACCGTTCTTCTTCAAATTTTTCCTCCTAAACAAAATTTCAACGATGACGACCTTCTTGATGAGGACCATGCTCCACCTTCACCTATCACCATACATCATCATCCTTTACCCATTCAGTGATCAATATCTCCACCCCCACAACCATTTTTCCCACCTCTAAAATTTGAGATCAACATCATCCGTATTAGAGAGTTGGCCAAACCACCACCCAAATGTTAGTGCACCCTATTCATTTCACAATTCTCTTATCCACCGCTAGGATTTTTCCCCTCATGTTGTTATACCTTTCATGACACACCCTCTCCATCCACCTCCCCTCAGATTAACATGGTTCATGTTGCTACCCGTGCTCAGAAATAAAAAGGAAAAGAAAAAGCAACTAGCCCATCAACCAACCCTATACCCAATATACGATCTTCACTCGCTCCCAAAATCACCATCTACATACCTACATACCCTATCTCGAATGGGGTCACCCGTCATGCAATGATAAAATAATTGCATCAATCTCCTCTAAAGATGTTTTTGTATGATCTCGTCTAGACTTCTGAATCCCACAGACAAGCACTTATCGAGGTTTTACAATCCATTGAAGTTCTTCCCAATGACCCCACACTAATGGCCTCGATTATCATCCCTCTCCATGTGGCCTCACTAACCAAATCAGCTCCTCCTTCTAACCCCATGACCACTCCTCAAGTTGCCACCCTCAGATTCTATGAAGAGGAGACTATACCTCTCTAGTCAGATGACCATGATCCCTCCCTATTCATTTCTATATTTATTGATAATATATGCATATGACGCATCATGATTGATGGTGGTGCCATCTTTAACATCATCTCCTCCCATGCATACAATAAAATGTGTATTCCTTCTAACTGTATGCATAATAACCCAGTTATGTTATGCTCCTTTAACAATTCCATCACCTCCACCCTTGGCACTATTATCCTTCATGTTCACGTAGGCCCTTGCATTGTCCGGAACTATTCTACGTCTTAGAGGGGGAATTCTAGTATAACCTATTTCTCAAAAGACCCTGGATTTGCATCATGGGTTGTGTCCCTTCAACTTTACACCACTATGTAAAATTCAAGCATAAGGGACATAACTACACCATCCCCACTAACTCATCACCATTCAAGACCTGTAACATATTGTACCAACCCAATGATGTACTTGTACCAGTCAAGGCATCTACCACTACCCCCACTTTGCCTTCACCCACAAGCCCATCCACCAATGTTGTCATCATCTCACCCACACCTAACCCTACTATCCATACTACCATCGTAGCCTCTACAAATAGCTCACCTGCTTCTCAATCATCTAGCGAGTCATCTATCCCCACTACCCACATATAGACTACTAATCCTTTAGAAGGTATTTTTCAATGCCTCACTCTGGGGAGTACCACCGATACAATATCAACACATTACTCACTCCACAAGAGTATGGGAACCTACGCCAGCACCCTAGTTATGACTTCTACATAGGTGAGGTTTTTCCATATGGTCCTCCCCACCTTTGCGTTAATCTAATCTATGGGGGACTTGATATTTCCACTTATTCACCCGAACCTCCATCCCAAACACAACCATTTTCATTTGATCTACAATCCCTTACTAACCACCGCTTCATCCACACTTTCCTCCACTGTTGCACGTGGAAAGGATTTGGCTTCGGTTTTTACAAACAGGGCCGCCATACAGTCATTACCTATACTACCCATAAACAAAATGATCGTAGTGGCATTGGCTTCACTGTACCACCTCCCAAAAAGGCTCAGATCGAACTCATTGAGGAAGACAAACCTTCTCCACCTCATTCACCCATGTCACCATCTTCACCCATGGAGTCCATAGATCCTGAATCTATTTCTCCTAAATTTCTTTTTGTAAACACAATTTCTTTGGGATCTCTAACCTATCAATGTGATGGCGAGGCTCCCTCTTCTTTCCCCTTCATGTATCCTGATTTGATTGATGATGATACACCTTCTATTAACATCATTCAATGTCAGGATGATGAGTCTATCCTTACCTATATGGGTGCGGAAGATTCTTATATTCACCGGTCGTTACCCTCTGAGACACAAACCATGTTGAACAAATCGACTATGAAATCAACATTAATACTCAGGATGACCCGCACATCCTAAAGATAGGTCAGTCTTTAGATGTTACTAAACAAGAAGCTTTTACCTCTTTCCTTCATGACCATAGCAACGCGCTTTTTCCTCGGACTATGTCGATATGCCGGTATTGACCCAAAAATCGTGGTCCACAATATCATAACCATTCTTAATGCTAAACCCATCAAATAGAAGCTACGGAAAATGCATCTTCGCATTGCTCTTCCGGTCAAAGAATAACTTCAACACCTTCTCTTAGTTTCCTTCATCCTAGCCACTAACTATCCCTAATGGATTTCTAACATCATTCTCCTGCACAAAGGAGACAGGGGGACTCTGCGCATTCGCACATACTTCGTGACCTCAACCTTTCTTGTCTCAAAGATGATTTTCCCCTACAGGCATTGACCAACTAGTTGATCTCACCCCCTGGCCATGAAATGTTCTCACTCATGGACAATTTCTTAGGTTATAATAAAATATTACTTGCTTCAGAAGATGAACACAAAATTTCCTTTATCGTTCCTTGGGGGACCTTCTATTATCAAGTCATGAATTTTGGCCTTAAAATGTTGGTGCTACATATCAGAGAGCCATGACTTACATCTTCCATGACATCATGCATCACATATTGGAATATTACGTAGAGGATCTTCTTTCCAAATCCAAACATTGAGCTGAACACCTAACCGTCTTGGAGGTCATCTTTGAGTGTCTCATCAAGTATTGTGTTCATCTTCAACTAAAGAAGTGCATCTTTATGGTACTTTCAGGAAAACTCCTTAGTTTCATCATTTCTTTGTGTGGCATAGAAGTCGATCCTGCTAAAGTAAAGGCTATTCTAGAAATGTCTTCACCTACTAATCTTTGTCGACTTCAAATCCTGCAAGGTAAGTTATAATCCATTCATCATTTTATCTCGTAGCTTTCTAACCGCTTATCAACCATTTCATCATCTTCTCAAGAAGGATGTTTAATTCAAATGGGATGGTGAATGCCATAAAGCCTTTGATGCCTTAAAAAAATACCTTCTTCAACCACTAGTGCTCATTCCTGCTAAGGATGACCAACCCTTTTACCTATATATTTCCATCACTGGCCATTCTTTAGGTGCCATGCTCGCTCATCACGATGAGAAACACAAAGAGAAAGTGGTTTATTACATAAGTCGTACCCTTATGGACTACGAAACTAGATACACCCATGCTGAAAAAATATGATTAGCCTTAGTTTTTGTTGCCACCAAACTCCGTCATTACCTACTCAACGAAAAAAACTTCGTTGTTACCAATAATGGCCCCTACACTATATGTACGCCAAACCCTATCAACATCAACATCCCGCACATTGGCTTATACTTCTATCCGACCTTGAACTCAAATTCACTCATAAAAAAACTATCAAGGGATAAACCATCATTGACCAAATAGCGAGACACACCTCTTTCCAGAATCAAACCTCTAACTTCAATTTCTCAGACGAATCCACACCTACCCTCTCCTTAGAAAAACCACTTACCAAATTCCACTCTTCTTCGATGGCTCCAAGTGTCGGCGTGGAAGTGGGGCTAGTGTTATCCTAGTTCCTCTTGATGGTGAACCTATGCCTTTATCTTCAAAACTATATTTTGATCGCATAAAAATATTTCCGAATACGAAGCACTTGTATTGGGTCTCCATGTTGCTTATGCCTTAGATGTTAAGTCAATCAATATCTTTGATGATTCCCAACTGGTCATAAACCAAGTCAATGGTATATACTAGTGTTGTAATGAAATAATTCAAAAGTATAAACATCATGTTGACATACTTTTGACTACCTTTGATCATTATGAACTTCAAACCACCCCACATTCTACCAATAAATTTATGGATACCATGGCTTGTTTGGCTTCTCAGATACCCGCTTCACCTACCGACTCTAAAATATTTGTCACAATACAAAGGTTACAATCATCCTCTTATTTACCTCATGAGGTCTACTCTATTGGGACCATTGCACCTGACCCACATGACCTTTGGTATAAACAGTTTGCATAATATCTTTCCCTTTCCATTCTACCTCACTGATCTCACTCGTAATGGACAACATGCCTTTCTTAAAAGTGTCTCTCGCTATGTCATCATGGGTTGTCTTCTTTATAAGTACGGCTTCGACGATATTCTCTCACGATGCCTTACAAGTTCTGAAATTCCCTACACCATCAAGAAAGTTCCCGATGGAATTTTTGGAGGCCACTTTAGTGGTTTAGATGTCGCTAAACACATTATTTTCCTTGGCTATTATTGGCTAACCCTAAACCATGACTATTATGATTATGTCAAATGTTGTGTAAAATTTCGGCAAAATGCTAATCTTCATCACACACCTAGTCATGCCTTACATGTCACACGATACCTTTGGCCATTTTCTTAATGGGGCTTAGATTTTTTGGTGAGTTCAATCCCCATTCTTCATAATGCCATCAATGGATTATACTAAATGGGTAGAAGCCATTCCCCTCATTTCTACAAAAGCCAAGAAAATATGTGAATTCATCAACCATCACATCATTTGTCGCTTTGGTGTTCCTCACCGCCTCATCATTGATAATGGAAAGCAATTCAAAAAAACCCTACGTAAGTTGTGCGACGCTTTTGGCATCCAACTTAGTTTCTCATCACCTTATTACCCACAAACCAATGGCCAAGCATAATTGACCAATAAAACCTTGAACAAAATTCTTATGAAAGTAGTTGACGATACTTGGAAAATATTGGCATTCACACATTCCTTTCGCTTTGTGGGCTTATCGCACTAGTATTCACACTTTGATTTACTACACACATTTTTCTCGGTCTACGGTACAAGGCTATCTTACCTCTCGAAGTTTAGATTCCATATCTCTCGTATCTCACTACAAGACATTATCAACAACGATGAATTTCATCAAGATCATTTGGCACAACTTGAGTTATTATATGAACATCGTCTCAATGCTCTTGACCATCTCCAAATCTACCAAAAATGTATCAAACGTGCCTACGAAAAATGTGTCCATGAACGAACCTTCAGTCGCAACCTCGTCTTAAAAGAAAATCAACATGTAACCAAAGAAGAGAAAAGTAAATGGGCAAAATTTGCTCCTAATTGGCTTGGACCCTATATCATTACTCATGTTTATGGATCAGGTGCTTATAATTTATCTTCACTTTAAGGTAAACTCAAACACAGATCCCCTCAATTCCTCACATCTTAGACCATTTTATTGTTGAAATCAAGTCCTATATCAACAATGACATGCACAATGACGATGAATTTCTCCGAGAACCATTTATCATAACTTGAGTTGTTAGATGAATGCCATCTCAATTATCTTGATCATCTTCAAATCTACCAAAAATGTATCAAACGTGCCTATAAAAAACATGTCCATGAATGAACCTTTCAGGTTGGTGACCTCATCCTAAAGAAAAATCAACATGTAACCAAAGAAGAGAAAAGTAAATAGGGAAAATTTTCTCCTAATTGGCTTGGACCCTATATCGTTACCCATGCTTATGGATCAGGTGCTTATCATTTGTCTTCACTCAAAGGTAAACCTAAACCTGAGCCTCTCAATGCCTTAAATCTTCAACCATTTTATTGTTGACATCAAGTCCTATATCATTTTTTGTCAAATGATCACTCGTCCCTTGAGCATTGTTCATATTCCATATTACTCATTTTTAGGATCAACGACTAAACAAGATTCGTGTGATTATCTGTCACCTTTCAACCCCATCTTCAATATGAGTACCACGACTCTACTCACAGCATGATTTTCATAGATAATTTTCATATTTTTAAAGATCCAATCCCATGGTATTTCATCACTTTAAACCACCTCATTCATAGTTAACCCCTGTGTACTATGGTTTTGTCTTCTAAATAAAAACCTAATCTTCCTCTATAGTCTTGTCCATGACTTGAACTTCTAAAAATAAATGGGATTCAACTCCTTGGGTGGGACTTCCAAAGAAAAGATGACTCCCTCAAAATGGGACATCTCTTCTCTCTATTTCACTACTATAAATAGACTGCTCCCTTGAAGGATAGTTATATAAAGTTATTGCAAAAATACAATAAAAATATCCGAAGTTTCGCATCGAGTATCTTCTCGAAGACCTTAAGGAGATAATATACTCATCCCATATAGAATTCCCACATCAATCATCGGTCTATTACAAACAAACAAATGAATAAAATGATGAAATTTTTATCATGGACTTGCCTATTTTGGATCTGGGTTTTTCGGCTAAGTACACATGTAGTCGTATACTAGGTTACGCGTAACCATCCATTTTCACCTCATTGCCTTTTGCACCCTAGTTTTCTCTCTACTCAAGAGACTTGCCATAAATGTGATATTTCATGATCATGTGACTTTCTTCACCTTTAAAATAGTCCATTATGAAATGCCTTTAGGGTCTTACGTTCATAATCCCATCTTGGGTATGGTAGACTCATTAGGTTTCTTATCAATTAAGTGGCTCTTTTACCACCTCTTACCATTTTCCTTTCTTATTACTTATTGATTATCATATACAGGACCATATCATCGAAACCTATATTTAAAATGACTCAACTATGCCTATGACCAACATTCAATCATGCATAAGATATACCAACCCATTCCTCATATACTTCCAGCATTATAGGAGAACTACATCGGCCTGAGGCCCCTTTTCACCGGGGCTATATAGGAAGCACTTCGAGGGCATGGGTTCCTTGAAGGTTAGCTCGGCCACTCTTCACCTTAACCTATTTTCCCCTTCATTTTCCTATTCACATCCTACCTTAGTTTGTTTCCATTTTCTATAAATAATTGGAAATTAAACCAAACAAGCAACAATTAATAAACATTTTTACCACATCATCACATCGGTCATTTATCATTTTCACATTTCCAATATAGAAAATATTTGGAAACTTAAACCATAACATGCATATACATCATCATTTATTTCCCATAACCTATAACTTGACTCCATCATGCCTATAACCTAACTCCATCATGCCTATGACCTAAATCCATCATGCCTGTAACCTAAGTCCATCATGCCTATGACCTGACTCCATCATGCTTATAACCTGACTCCAACATGCCTAATTGACCTAACTCAGTCATGCCTACAAGTCCTCAACTCAATCATGCCTAATTCACCTAATTTCCATCATGTACACAAATAATAATGGAAATTAAAACAAATACACCATCTATACCATAAGTATCATCATCTATATAAATGAGAAATTCTATGTATCCATATATATGTACACAGATACAAATAAATATAAATATCTCAAATCACTCAGATACAACCTCACTATCTTCGGAACGTGGGCCGGTATAAAAATCAAAATCACAAAACTCACATATACATCCTCACTATCTTTTACATGCATGTTGGTATGTATATCAAAAAATCAATATAATGATCGTCTCCAGTGACTAATCGTCACCCAACTTGATATACTTTGGGCCAGTCTCACTGTCTCCTCCTCTCTACCTGTCTGTCATCCCGCTAACATCTCACCACCCTCCATGGGCCTCGGTCTGACCTCTACGGGTACCTATCTTAGGGATCGTCATCCCCTGTACTCTCCACACTATGAGTGTGATACATGGTCCTCTCACTTGAGGCCTACTATGCTCTATACTCTACATAACTAGGGACATCTATCCCTGCGGCCATCAAGTGATCTTGATACTACCTCACCTCTCCTAGGACATCCATGAACTTGGCCATCAGTACTATCCACGGTGGTATCATTGGTATCTGACCCTATACATGTACCACGGGACCCTATCCCACCCCTACCTATAAAATGGGACCTTATCCTTGAGCCTATGTGGGTGCCTGTGCCTATACCTAGGCCTAACGGGCCATAATCTACACCTGTGCAGTGGCCAAATGGCCCTATAAACCTAAAACCTACACCTGTAGGGCAGCCACTTGTCCACCATTTCCATCTCCACCCTATGCGGGTGCCTATCCCTGTGCAACTTGGGCCTAAAGGGCTACTACTTATGCCTATAGAGTAGTAACTTGTGCCTCTAACCCTGTTAGCTACCCTTGCACTATCCCTAACTATGTCACCAAGGTAGTCACATGTCATTGTAAGGCATCCCTCGAACTGCGTGATAGTGGCTAAGTCAGGTTATCTTGGCCTCGGTGGTACTGCCCATAGTTGTGCTTTGCCCACCACTGTCTATATCTATTTGTCACTCTGGTGTCATCAATCTGTTGGTCTACTGCCTACTCCTCCTGCCCTGTCAGCACCATCAACTATGGTAGAGGCATAGGCCTCTCCACATCGTCCCTCCTATATTGTGGGAAGGGTGGAGGCACATCTACTGCAACCCAAACTACTGCATCTGCTCCTGTCTATAGGTATCATCTCGTGCTCCCCGACATGACATCCCTCTATCCATCTGAGTAATTATAGCTCATCTAACTCCACGGCCATCTACCTATATGATGGGAAGCCCACATATGGCCTCCAAATAATGTCAACCCTAGATAATCCCTCCAACACCCACCTGTAATATGCTACATCATGTGTAGCCCTAGCATCCCAATGCTCTCCAACAACAGGTACCCATCACCTGTAGCCTACTCGGACCAAGCCCGCCTCAAATGCATCGGATGGGGCATACCAACTAGATGCACACACATGATGTGCTCGTATGCCCAATAGTGTAGTAGAAATGTGTAGCATAGGCTGAACCATCGTAACCTCCCATAGGCCCATAACTCTTTATATAACTACACCAAGAATGTTGGTGCCCATGCAAAATGGGTCCTATCCTCCATCATGTCATGAAGAACCCCCATCAATGCCCATGGGAATCTCCCACCCTCTGCATCTGGCGGGCAAAACAACAAACTACCTCCATAATCAGAACCACTAACCTCATCTCCTCGGGATGGGCCCTATACATGTCTCCATAACTTAGGTTGGTGCTATGAAACCGCAACTCTACCAACCCCTCACCAAAAATGTCAACATCAACTCCTCATATGCCTCTAAGGTAATAGAATACACTGTGTCCCCACTATCGATAATCACCTAGGATCCTATACACATCCTCTAAGGTGACTATAATCTCACCTGTCGGCAGATAAAATGTGTTAGTCGTTGAATCCCATATGTCGATGAGGGAAACCATCAAGCTCATCTCTGAAACTACATAGCGGTAGCGTCTGACCCCAATCAAGCCGACATTTGCAACATGACACCACTCCTCGGTTGTCACACTCCCTCATACCAATACTAACAGGGGTGGTACCCTATCTCACATCTACAACTGATCCCACACCTACATCCAACAAACCCTAACATCATTAAACCTCGACCATACTCAACTTTACCTAGACCTTCCCACCTATTCCCAAGATCCTTCCTACTCATGACCTATCTCCCCATCTCAATTTCACATCCCTCGAATCATACCTATTTATACCCATTACCATCCCTATTTTCCTTCGGAACTACCTTCCTATCTCAAGACCTATCTCCCCACCCACCCCCTCTCATTTGTTGGTTGCATTTTTCTCTAAATACTAACCAACATCTATTCTTATTGACTGGAAACAGTCTCGCAAAACCAATATAGGTAACCTCATCCTTGACCGATGATCTTTGACTAACTCCCACCGACATCATCTACCCATGGTTGACATCGGTCCTTTGTCCGCAGGTCAAATCCACCAAACCCTTACCCTGTTTCTCTAAAACATCCCACATTCTACCCTACCGACCTACCCTTCCCTACCCAAATCTCACCCCAACCCATCCCCACCCCTCTTTAACCTACATACCACTTCCTACAAGTCCTATTTCTTCAATCCTCCTTCCAAATTCAAATTTGATTCCCCTCCCAAACCCATTTTTACCCAAACCTGATTTATACAAACAAATTCCTCTAACAAACATAGAATGGGACCAAATCCTACCTTGTCATGATGTTGTCTCTATGAGGGCACTTTGGGCCACTGCACTCGTGGTCCACCTGACCCATCTCATGTCTCTTTCATCACTGAATGCCCTCCTCACCTCCAACTAACCAAAACGCTCACACTGATCTCGTGGACCTATATATTAAATGACTCTCTATCTCACTCTATCACTTTCCACTTTTCCACCGCTCCTTTGTCATTTTCTACTATTGGAAAATGACAAATGATTATGTAAAAAGTGGAATTTTCCTTTTAATTCCTATCCGCTATTACCAACATCGGTCATATTGGTGCCCTAGCCAACCATCGTCAATCAACATGTAACCGGCATTGGTCACACTTCAAATTAGTTTCCCTTACACCACTCCCTTTTCACTTGTCACCACTCATTCCTATACCTTTTATCATTCCAACCACCCATTGAACCATACCTACAAGCCTATCCTACCCCTACATTTCCTTTACTACATCTAAGGAGTTGTTATTTTACCTATACCTTGGCCTTACATGTGTCATGACATATTTCCATAACTTGACCCACTTGGTGTGACCATTGACCTTATGTACTTGTCATACCTTGTGATGTTGTTACCTATGTTGTTTTATCCTAACAACCATACCTTGCCTATTGCCTTGCTGTTTATCCTGACCAAACATTTCGTGTACCGGAACATACCTAAAAATTCCTGCACCTGACCTACAATGTGTTTCTTGACCATATCCTATACCTAGGATACCTGAATCACTTCACCCTTGTTTGGATAAATGTATTGACCTTGGATAATGTAGAGTTTTCAATCTCTTCAACCTGGTACCATGTTGCAATATTTATGTTTGTGTACGTTTGATTATGACTACCCATTACCCGAGTTGACCGTCACCCTTTCCCTCAATACTCAAACCTTTCCCTACCTACACCTTTATCAAACCACTCACTAATTTCATCTTACACCTCATCAGTGTCCGGTTTGAGGGGGATCACCTTCACCCACACATGGGGCAATCACTTCCTATTTTTGTTAGCATCACTTACCAATACAAGCTACGCAACAAAAAGGGGCAAAATGTAGACACCAAAATTGGGTCACACTCCCTTGGTCCCCTTTTGAATAACCAACTTAAACACATTCACCTAACCATGACCCTTATACCCCACATTAATATTAATTTAATTATTTACAATTAAATTAATACTCATCCTCACTTCATTCATTATTTAATTACCTCAATTAAAACCAATTTCCACCTCACCCCACCACCTCACCTAGACACCTCACCATAGACCTATTCATAACATGTTTCCATAACTAACTAAGACTTAGCCCTACTTACCTTAATGAACTAAGACTTAGTACAACCCTAAAAGCACATGCCTATTCTCCCTCTAACCACATTCCCACGTACCTAAGCACAATGTTCCATTTAAAACCTGGACAAAATGAGCAAAAGATGGGAGAGGATAGCCAAGATCTATTATTTTAGGCAACCTAGGATATCCCGCCTTAACCGATGCCGGTCAACCCGAAACCGACATCGGTAACCCTAAACTGTCGTCGGTTACCATATAACCATTTTGGTAACCTCATTTGAGAAGTTCAAAACATTATCAAGTTTTGGAGAAAAGGAGATTTGCATGTAAGAAATAACTAGAGCTCTTTCGCACATCCAGCATCCATAACCAACACAACCATTGATCAGAAGGTATTTGCATTCACAAGAGCACTCTGGGAAGCACTGCCACGACACTGATCACCATTTCACCGATCAACCATCACCACCACCCAGCCATTGAACCTACACAACAATAAGTGTGTCTCTAACCTACACCACTTCATTTCTATTCAGTTTATAAGAGTTCTTCACCTTTGTTTATCAACCATTAGTTATATTTTCACCCCACCACTATTGCCTTCCTATGAACCCGACCATTCCCATCACTCATAACCCTTTTAATCACCTCTGTCTACTCCTGAGTACCTCTGAATATTCCCAACATCTCCCTAGACCTAAACCAACTCCTCACCATATCGATCCAGTCTCAGACAAATCCCCAAAACCATGAACTATTGAGTTATTACTAGCCCACAATAACCATCATCGGTTCTTACTAAACTATCACCGATCACACCGGACCAACGTCGGTCTTTGTATTTGGCAGTTCTCCCAATATCATATCCCAATAACCCTTTTTAAGTGATTCAAGTGACCCAGAATCTAACCCTGACTTGTTCCAAAGCACCTTAGTTATTTACCTTATTTCCAGATCTGATCATAGCCTAGCTTGTTATGTTATATTTTCTTATTATATTTGGATGAGATACCTAAATCATATCAACTACAGTAGGATTCTATTTACTTATGTTATTTCTTACATTAAATTGTATTAAACAGTGGGTTGACTGCCACCGAGGAAGTATCACACTTCTTGGATCTAGCACACGCTAGGCAGCCCACTGACATATATTATTTAATCCTCTTTTTTTGGTCTTGTTGTGTATTTCAGGTAGTTCCTCCTAGCCAAAAGGAAGCTCTCATAGTCAGCATTAGATCAAGAATTCAGAACGCACACAACGAACTTCAAACTGAACATCATAATAGGTATTCCTCCTTAGCCCACACCCTTATCTGTTTTGTCTAAAAACATAAAGAAAACATTGAAACAACTGTACTTACATAATCATCATATATCAACATTTTAAAAACAATAAAAAGGAAAAAAAAATTGTTAGCATTCATCATCCATTGCATATATTCTAAAATCATATAAAACCGTAAATTCTAAAAATCTAGAGTACACATGTGAATCAAACCATAAATGTGAGTAAACTCTATGCAAGGAATAGTCGAACCAAAAAGATATATATATATATAATCATTAATCATTTTCTCGTGAACAATGACATCACACACTAGGCGTGGTCAAAATGCTCACAATGAGCATGAAATATAAAAACATCTTATATACATCACGAAATGGAGACTACGCAATAAAAACACTTTGCCTATCTGCCTCCTTGTGGCCCCTTATGACCGTTCTAAGTTACGAATTTCTTATAAGCTCCTCTCAAATTCATTCAAATAGAAAAGATTAAATCCTAACACAAAATACCATTCATAAATCCATTCCAATTCAAACATAATCACAAACAAAATGCTCATTGTGGGCCCAGAGCTAAAAAAATCACAATGAGAAGTTGTTTTCATATATATATGCTTTTTTTCAAACCTAGTTTCAAGTGTATGTGTCCAAAGGGCTAGAGTGTTGGCGCAAGTAAATTCCTATCCCCGCACAAATGGTAAGTCCTCTTGTCATTTTGATTTAGCATTTTTTTGATATTTTGTCTATCTACACTTGATTCTTATTTTCATTTTACAGTGTAGCGGGAGCTTGGACGACGACATTTCAGCACATGGGTGTGTCAAGTATAGCTTCTAACTCCCCATTTCAGGAACACCATACTCAAACTCTAATTTTTATGCCTCTTCATGGATAAGACACTTCTTTGAGGGGGCAATATGTATGCACCAATTACATATGCTACATTGTCGGAAAAATGGTTACAAAATGTCCCCAATGATGATTCATATCCTTTCAAAAGGTGTTCGAGTTCCTAAACCCATTGAAGTATATATTTGTATCCTAGACATCCCTACTTAGCCCTTTCATGCTTTTTTCTAGCTTCCCACTTCATTTTATGCATGTTTTGACCTTTAGTGACAAAGCGCCGCCTGGTGCAGGTGGTGGTTTTTGACCGCCGCCCTAGTCGAGGTAGAGGTTTTGTGTTCACCACCCCGACAAGGCGGTAGCTCTGCATGATTTTTCTATAAACCTTCATGTGTAAATTAAACACGTGTGACTTCAGTTAACTTTTGTTTTTAGACACATTTGTTGCCCGTTTTAGATGATTCCAAGGCCCAACTTCCTTGTGGAAATCTATTCTTGCACTTCTATTTGTAATTGCATGTTTGAACCCCCACTTCATGTGATGATGTGGCTTTGTGCATGACCCAATTAATTCCTATATAACCATTTCTTGTTCTCAAGAAAAACCTGGAGAATTTTGAGTATTCTTGTTATTACAAAGTTGCTTCCTTTCTTGTTGGAAATTGCCAAAGCTAATCTCAGTTCAATTGTGCTTGCATTCTTCTACATACATTACTTCCCAAGATATGCTAATCCAAGATACTGATAATCCTTCACTTTTCTTTGTTTTTGTTGTTGCATTTCCACCCGTTGGACTCACATTGACATAGAAATCGAAAGGATAAACTGAGGGGACAAATATTCACACGACCAAATTTTCCATTGTTCTTGCATATCTAGGTTTGAGATGTTATTTATCTACTTCAATGATTTTAAATGTTAATTATTCATTTATCAATCCAAATCCATATCAAATTTAGTAGATAAATTGTTTCATTGTTTCAATTATCAAGAAATTACATAGATCAGATCAGATTAGAAAGTTTTCTCTTCAATATTGTTAGGGAAGTTGTAGGAAATAATAGCTTCGTTGAAGCTATGATTTATTCTCTACCTTTGAGGCAGGATTGAGGGTTTTGTTAGAAATATTCAATTGAATAAATAGTTTAGATTCAATTCAAAAATGCACAAGAAAATAGCCACATCTGGTTGCTTTCTTTGTTTAGGATTTATTTGTTTAGAGTAAAAGAAATTGTTGTTTGTAATTATGATGTTTCAATTTTGTTGATTTATTTAGGTTAGTTTCCTTTCAACATTATTATAGATTGTTAGTTTCATCTTAGTTAATTTGGACACTTCAAACTAGTTTGAACATTGAGATTTAGTTAGACAAACCATAGGGAATTTACACTACTCGTTCATAGTCTCTAAATCTCCCCTTTGCTAACTCGGCCTACTAGGAGATCACACTACCAACTCTTAGTCATTGATCCTCCTATAGTTAGCCACATACATTTCCGGATCGTGCCTTACGACATGAAATTGGGGGTCGAGTGTGGTTGAAGGTTGCTTGTCAATTTTCATCGTATAGAAACATCGGGTAAAAATTGTGACAAGGTATATAACCTAGCATGGTCATTTGCCCTTATGACTAATACTTTAGTTTTGTTATGTAACTCTCTTATCTCAACCGAAATCTGGATCAAATAGGACTCTCATTCCCTTCCCTATATGAGTCATATAATACACTATAGGAGATTAGTTGAAAGTAAAGGTACAATGAGAACAATTTTTAATGTTCCACCTTCGAATTTAATAGACCATCTCCTTAAAATTGTGGTTTGAGAATTATCACCCAAAGTGATGGAGGACATGGTGCAGAGCTCTAAGGAGGAAAACTCAACATATGATGAACCCATGTGGTGTGAAACACCAAATTTGATAACCTAAAAGGATTAGATGAGGATGTAATTGCAACTATTGCCTTTCCCTTATGTTTTTCTTTATATTTTTCCTTTACCTTAGTAGATTCTTGGGTTGATGAAGACTGTTTGATAGATTCAGGGACCCCTATGTTGTTCTTCTCAAGGAGATGACTGAGGTGGTCAATCTTCTTCTTCATAAATTTTTTTCTCATCACTCCCAAGTTTCTTGTGATAGACACTTAACCTTTTCCTTATTAGGTTTCCCATTTGAACTGGAGGTTTTAGTGATAGACTTGGAAGAGGTGGTAGATTTTTGTTCTTTCTTCTTTTATAGATCCTTTCTCTTTTGTTTCTTCTCTTGGTTGCTAGAGGATTTATGTTTCCCATTCCTGAAAATGAGGGCTTGAGGTTTGGATGAATTCAAGGTTCCCATTTGGATTAAATTGTCTTTCTCCTTAGTCAAATCGACATTAAATTCATATAAATATGGCATAGACCATGTGGCTCCAAGTGGCCTCTTGGTAGAATAAAAAGTAGAGAAAAAGATAGAGTATTCAAGACCTAGTTTGGCAAGCACCTTTGAAAGAACTAATTATTTATCCTTCTTATATGTTCCACATTTCTTCAACTACATTCATACGGACTTGAGCTTGGTAAATAAATCTTCCAAACTATAAAATTTTCTATGACTTAAGATGATAAGGGTCAATGCATGGTGTTGTGTCCCACTTATTGTCCCAAAAATGTGAGTGGGGAAGGTCGTGGGGTGGTATGCAAGGAGGGTTCACATGAATCCTCCGTTCGCATGACCATGGTTCAGACAAAGTGACACGTAGGCCATTATCTTGCCGCGTGTGACATTTAATGGGGTTCACGTGAAATGGGGTTTCCATGAACCCCGTTCATGTGAACCCTCTGTTTATATATTGGAGGCACTGCAGAGGAATTCATTTTCCTCCGCCCGCCTCCTTTATGTGAAGATTACTTAAAACAGAGCCCACCAGTGAGCCCACCAATGACACCGTGTAGACCGGACAGGACAAAGCCCACCAACGAGCCCACCAACGACGCCCAAAAACAAGCCCACAAGACGAGCCCACCAATGATGAGCCCACCAGTGATGAGGGACCAGGTATCGAACCTGTAGCCATTTCAATATAGGGTGTTGTATTGGTGATGTATTTGGGAGAAAAAAATTGAAACCCATTTTTTAGCAAAACCGTAGCCATTTCGATACCATTTTTTGCAAAACCCTAGCTCATTTTTTTGTAAAACCCCATTTAAAATCTCTTGTATCATGACCAGGCTTCACAAATTTCGGTGTTCAGTTTCCAATAGTAGAAGAATAATGGTGTTGTGAAAACTATAATTTCTGGTGTAATGATATATTAAATTTAAAACTGTGAAAAATGTGAAAACCCTAGCTCATTTTTTTTAAAACCCCATTTAAAATCTCTTGTATCATGACCAGGCTTCACAAATTTGATGTTCATTTTCCAATAGTAGAAGAATAATGGTGCTGTGAAAACTATAATTTCTGGTGTAATGATATATTAAATTTAAAATATACAGGTTCTCTGAAGACTGTAATTTTTGGTGTAATGATATATTAAATTTAAAATATACCTTCTTAGAATAATGGTGCTCTTAAGACTGTAATTGCTGGTGTAATGTTTTATTAAATTTAAAATATACCTTCTGTAGAATAATGGTGCTTTGAAGACTGTAATTTCGGTGTAATGATATATTAAATTTAAAATATACCTTCTATAGAATAATGGTGCTCTGAAGACTGTAATTTCTACTCTAATGATATATTAAATTTAAAATATACCTTATGTAGAATAATGGTGCTCTGAAGACTGTAATTTCTGCTCTAATGATATATTAAATTTAAAATATACCTTATGTAGAATAATGGTGCTCTAAAGACTGTAATTTCTGCTCTAATGATATATTAAATTTAAAATATACCTTCTGTAGAATAATGGTGTTGTTTGAGTTATTAAGATGATTATTAATGGTAAAAAAGAGGGATATTTTGAATTTCACATTTGTTAATGGGGAAGAAGGTTATGAACGTTGCGTTAATAAGGGAAGAAGCCTTGTTTCTCTCATTTGTTAGTTAGGAGAGGAATTCTTTAAACTTCTTACTAACATTTGTTAATAAGGTGAAGAGCGTTTTACACTTATGCCTCATCATTGTGAAATTCATATCATTTCATTTCATTGATAAATGTAAAGCCCAAAATATCTCTCTTCCTTTTTGAGTATTCCTTCCTAAGAAATTAGTATGTGCAATATCAAATCTCCTTACTTGTTTTGAGTATGCTTCTAGCCTATATAATGCTCCAAACCAACCAAACACTCAAGTCAATCTAAAACTTTCTCATTGTCATTTCAATACTAATCGCTTAATCCTTCACGCCATCTCTAAGTTGTAATCCAATAAAGCTCATGATATGGAGAACCTCAAAGCTCAATTTTTAAACATAGTGCATACATGTTTAACTACACGGCGATTTGTGGCTTTCCACCTTCTTGGACCTCCTATATCATACATCCCATCTACAAGAGTAAAGACATGAATGATACTAATTACCACAATATCATCATTGGACACACCTTGGCCAAGATCTTTGCCACAAGTCTGGACATTAATATCACCACATGGACATAGACTAAGAGGTTGAGAGCCAAAGGGCAAGTAGGTTTCAGAAGGGACCACCATACTAGTGATTGTATCTTCACTTTGGCCGCTATCATTGAGGAAGCTAAAGAAATAATTGTGAATTATATTGTTGTTTTGTAGACTTCTACAAGGTATTTAATACAGTTCCTCATAGCTTGTTAGTTAAAAGGCTTAAGGCTTGGGATCTTCCACCCTTGATAGTTTCACTTGTGATGATACCTTATGAGACCGTTGTTGATAAGGTACAAATGAGAAATGGTGATATAAAGGATGTCATATATATTAAACAAGGATGCCCACTCTCTTTGACACTTTTTGGCCCTTACATTAATGAGCTAGTAGAAATAAATACATTAGATACAACAAATGGTTGCTTATTCTTTGGAGCCTCTAACACAATTCTTCAATTTGCAGATGACATAATTTTGGTGTCTCATTCTATAAGACATCTTTAGAAACAACTTGATATTATATAACCTCCTTTTGTGATACTCATGGGTTTCAAATTTCTTTAGGTAAAAAGTGTCATGACTTTCAACATCTCTATCAATAAAATGAGGTGATTCTTATTTACAAAGGGGATAGGGTTGAGTTAGTCTCTTCATTTGTATATTTTGGGGTTCTCTTCTCTAGAACATGTGTTAGCTCGATTCCATGTATAGATTCAAGATTGAAAAAGGGATTTGCAACTCTCACCATACTTAAAAAATGATGTTTTCAAGACATTCAGACGAAGACCTACTTCTTTTAATTATTGGTCACACTTGCCCTCTTGTATGGCTTTAAGACTTAGGGATTATACCTTCAAGTTGAGACCAAAAAATAGAGAGTGATGATCATAATGTTGTCCAGACATATTCATGCCAAGAGATCAAGCCCTCATGCCATCATCCTTATAGAATTTGGCACAACACCGCTCATTGCTTCATTGATATTTCACGCAACAGTTATGATTCAAAGACTAAGGCATTTGGGTAACTCCTAGAGTGGTTGCCTTAGGTATCAATAACCCACTTTCAAAACATCTATGGAGTAGACACAACATACATGGGTTGATTCATGTTGGTACATGAGAACATCCTCATTGCTTTGCCTTATTGGTCTTGATATTTAAAGGCTACCCCCTAGGCATAACTTTCACGTGGATGCTCCTCATTAAGAGAGATAAATAATGGAATTCATACTGATATGTATAGAGTATATCTCAAGTCCACATGGACTAAACCTAAAGAGATGCTTGCCTCAAAACTTCAATACTATTCATATTTGTATCTTCATTTCAGTGATGGGTTCATCCAATCCATGGTACACCAAATTACATGTTCCTTTTAGTTTGAGAGTTCCCCTTTCTCAACTCATAGTTTGTTCCCATCAAGTTTTATCAAATTCCACCAACTAGAAAATTTCTTATTGTTTGCCCTAGATCTGGGCTGAGAACAAACAATTTGTCATAAAAACCACATCATGCACCAAAATTTATTAGGAAAGTATCCTAATTAGGTGCACCAAAATATTGTAATTTTTATCTTTCTTCCATTTGTAACATTCTCATTAGTTTGATTTCATGATATATGTGCATCCAATTATTCAAATCCACATCATAATCCCCACTAATGGACGAAGGTATCTCTAATGGAATATGGATATCCTCATTGGGATGGGTGTAATCCTTGTATGTATGTGTAAACTTATAAAACTATCATTTTTATGGCTTGGTAGGGAATCTATTCCATATTTTAAATATTTTTCTAAGAATGGTTTATTTGATTGTGTATTACGAGGAATCTTCCAAGTATTACACAAAGGTTACTCAATTATATCTACATGGTTCCTAATGCTTATTCCTTGGAATTTTTGATATGGTGATGGATTACAAATTTATATCTTCACTAGGTACCATATTGACCATTGTGACATTACGTAATTACTTATCCTTACACATTATCTCCAATGTGGGATAGTCTTATGTGTGAAGTTGTGTAGGAACTCTACGATATGTGCAATATGTTTCTTGCATTTGATTAGATGGGAAAAATTGTAAAATGTGATTTGTCTTTAAATAAAGGTATAGAACCACCACATTTGGGGTTGAGGCTCTATTATTATTTACTAGTAACCACCTTGGTATCCCCATGTTACACATTACACTTGACATCTATGGAGTGTTCTAGCCCTAATTATAATTATGGTATCCCTTGTATGGTCCTTAAGGTTGAGTAATGTTACAATGTGGTTGATTGTATGAAATTTTAGGGCCCAACCTATAATTTTTGTAAATAAGGTGGATCCCATATTAGAATTTTATATGGATATGGTGGAGTCCATTGTACATTGTATTGAGGAGATGAATGATCGTAAATTGTTACATGATCCATTTATAATTCCGACGTAGAGGTTTGGAAATTTAGGGTCAATTATGCTGCCAATTATGCTTGTACCCTAAATTATGTTTTTGGATTTAGGGTCAATTCTGACTGACTTATAAGATATATGTAATTTCTTATTTTCTAAATTATTTGCATTGAAGCTTTAAAATCATATTTCTATTTTCATTAAAATTGGAGAATATCTTAGGAGAATTTTTTCATTAAAAGTACTATTAATTGAATTTTACTTTCATTTTTTTATAGTCATGGCTTCTTCCGGTCCTAATTTGTTTGAGAGGACCGATTTAGAGATTGCAAAATTGCAATCTATTCTCCAGAATCCAACTACAGTTGGGCAGTATAAAGCCCATTGTGAAAAAATATTGGTTGATCTTCGTAGAATAGAGACAAGTTTGAAAACATATAACCCTTTTGATTCGAGTCAATAAAAAAATTATGGATTCATTAAAATCAAGTGTATCGGGAGATGTGGGATATAATGAGATTACATTACGAATTTCGATAAGGAATTCATTAAGAGGTCTTGTTGGATTTTTTATGCAGACAACCAAAAAATGAGGGCATATTATGTAAACAAATGTTCATTTCCCCTATGTGCCCCTTTGATTTATCCAAGATTTGTGGCCTCTCAAGGCCAATTTCCGAATAATGACCAATTACCATTATACTTCATAATGATGCTACATGACGAGGTTCACTTAAACCTAAAGGTGAACTATTTAGAAATCCCTAGTTATTTGGGGCAGGGGCATGGCCGAATTAGCCATAGGGAGGCATATAGAAAGGAGGGATCTCCTATAGTTTTGACACATGATAGCTTGTACTAAGGCCACAACCATTCTTATCAGGCTTTTAGGATGTCGCAACACCTATCATTATGACTGCACATGAGGCTGCTATCGAGGGTCTTGCTAGAATTACTCGCGAGACCTAATGGATATCTTCTGACCGTGTGGGTCAAAGCACCTTCAAAGACGCGATACTAGCAGTGGAGGTGCTAGTAGTAGCAATGATGCACACAATGAGGTATACGCTCATGCATCTTTGATTTCCTAGATGACTCTAAGCTATTTACGAGATCCTCGCTTAGGCACATCAGCTAGGACGCATCATGGTTCTGACTTGTTGTGTGCATATGAGGTGATTTCACAACATTGCAACATTCCACTATCGGGGTTTTAGATTTTATAGAGCAGAGTGGGAGTGTATCTTCTAGTTAGGGTACTATTTTCGCTGCTATAGATAGAATTCTTGTTGTTGGGATCATCACACCTGATGTTCAGCACATTTCTGTTCCGGTGTGAAAATTAAACACCCAATATTTAATTAAAATTTATTTTATTTCATCATTACTTTACAATTTATTAATATTAAAATTAAACATGTACTTCTATGTTTAGGCTTCTACTCCAGTGTGTGGAGCTTCATAGCCCACACCATCTACCCGTGTGACATACACATGCTCTTGATAGAGCACAACATGGATCTTGATGTTCCAGGGCCTGAGTCAGCTTGGCTCACTTGGTGACATATTTGCTGGTGTTGAGGTCATGGGTGGCAATCCCATAGATTTGGAGACGCGTTCTGCAGAGGTATAAAAGTTTGTGTTTTAATAGAATTAATATTTAATCTAAATTGAAATGTTAGAAATTAATGAAATTTATTCAAAAAACTTATTTATCAACTTCTTACATTTTATTTATTTTGTTTCATAGGGATCTATAGGATAGAGATCTACACATAGTGTAGATACTCCCAACATCCGCCCAGGGACAGATATTGAGGTAATCAATTGTACATATATGTTATATGATGTATTGAATTAATCAAGAAATTGTTGTAGAATTTTACTTATATATTTTAATATATGGTACATGCTATATATAGTTTATGACATGTATATTCCTTTTTTTTTAACATGCGGGATGCAAAGATAGCATAGCATAGTGAGGGTTTGACACTCGCCTAGTGCATGGAGGAGACTTAAGTGATATTTTATAGATTTTAGAGATTTTAGACATGTATATACTCATTAGACATGATTTTTGATATTTTAGTAATACTTTATGTTACATGATTTTTGATATTAAACTCGGGAAATATAAACTCATGTGTTGTTACAGGTGTGCGAAATGATGGAAAATGAAGTAAATGTAATGCAATACATTTCCATGATTTATACTATTTTAATGTAATTGTAAATTTGACTTTATTTGGAGATTTGTACTATTAAAACACCTAACGTAAAACGCCTCAATGTAAACCAAAGTCTTTGGAGATACAACTCGTGTCATCCTACCTCATAAAGAGTAATAAGTCTTCATCTACATTTGTAATATGTTCACTCACATTTCTACCACCATTTGTAATATTATTAACCTTGAGTCATAATATCTTTCAATACAAGTAATAAATGTATTTTGCATCTTTTATTATTAATTATATGTATGTGTTTTGAATGTTTAGTTTACACATTAATTTATATCAGAACTCTTTATTACTTTTAATTTCAATCATATTATTTTTTGAGATTGTGTGCGATGAAATTATGAAGCATGTATCTCAAAAGAAAAGGATTACGTGCATCATGGGTTAAATATGAAACAAAATCGTTGATGTCTAATATTGTAAGATTTCACCTTGAAAACGTGCATAAAACATATATGTAATATGAAATTTTCCATATGTGGATTTATGATATAATTTATATAAGCATAAGTGTAAGATGTCTTTTATGGGTTAAATATAGGCAATGAAAGTGCATGAATAAGATGCCCCATATGAACGAAGTATAATCAAAGAAATCCCAAAAATATAATATGCTCCAAGTAAGAAAATGTAGTCAAAATAATCATTGGAATAAGCTATCCCATATGGTCAAGATATGAGAAATATTTAAATCACGAGGGCACTATATTTAAATGATATACCATTGAAAATAATATATCCTTGTGTGGGAAAGATGCAAACGATGTGGATCATCAAAAAATATATGATCAATGTAAAGTAAAATTATGGGTCCTTGTCCCCAATAGATGTATGATGTGAATCATGATAACATAGGTAAGTATGAAAATAGAATTATGAACGATGTGGATCGTGGCACCATAAAACATGGTAAACATTTAATGAAAATAAGTATGGTAGAAACCATGTCAAGCATATAATCAAGCACAAAGAAAACATCTGAGAGATGTTCAACATGGAGTAGGCACATTCACTAGTAAATACATGCCATTATAGACACGTAAACCTAGTCTTTAACACTTGGCAACATTAGATTTGACACTCTTTAGCACATTTGGATGATTGACATATATTTGGCTCTTTATCACACTTTCATTCTTTCTAATTTACCATACATCATCTTAGTCACCTTTATCTCCAAGTTATACCTACTCAAGATTAGTTGAATATATACAAGAATGTATTATAAAACCTACACATACATTCTCCATCTCACAAACCCATACTTGTAGTCTCCAAATGGTATCGTCTACCTTGGATCTGTTATTGTCAAATTTTATTGTCCTCCTCTACCATCATTTTCCTCACAGGGGAAATAGTTGCCTTTTAAACACATGCACTTTCATTAGGTCAACCTAGGCTTAATTCATGGGTTAAAAATTGCAAGAAATTCTACTTAAGATATATATTATGTGCAAAGATGATATATGAATCATAATTGATATAAAGATATTATAAACATGTAATGATTATATTTGGATAAATACAAGCTCTAGATCTTTTATTAATACAAGATTCATGTAGTTCTTTATTGTCTATATCAAAATTTAATTGTCTATCATTTTGCTCACATGAAATTTTAAATGATTCAAGTTAGATTTATTGACACTAAGAGATCTTGTTTCAAATTGTTATAAAAGATGTTGGAAAAGAGAAACTAAAATGAGGAAAAAATAATACTAAGTTTTTAAAACTCATTTGTTATATATAGATATAAATGGAAATAATATTATTGGAGATACTAGGGAACAAAATTACATCATTAATGAACCCATCCTTAATATCATAGCAAGAAAGTTGTCAAATATGTATGCCAAATGACAAATAAAATAGATAAAATATTTTAAATTCTTAGAAGACATGAATATATAATATTCCATGTCCTTCTATGTAACATCCCCATTTTAAAATACCAGAACAAGGGAATTTTTTTTTTTTTGATAACGTTCTCTGTTATGAATTACAAAATTCAAACACACGTTCAAGTTTTAATAATTGTTCTCTGCCCAAACAACACAGTTTGGATCACACAATTTCTTTTTTTTTTTAACGAATGTTCCTTGTTCACATATTTACAATATGGAACACACATTCAATGCCATTCAATCTTATAACATTCTATATGCTATCTGTAAATGACTCGAGGCGCCGATCTTCCATTTTCATGGCTCGGAGTTTCAACGATCCTTCATTTCATGACTCGGCAACAACCGATCCTTCATGTTCATGACTCGGCAACAACCGATCCTTCATGTTTGTTTATGCATAGTATATTATATATACCTGTTCTCATAACCGTTTCCGGTTATCGAAGTGATCCATTTAAGAAGCCTATCTGAATATCTGTTACTGATATTCATCTGACATCCTGCATCTTAAATTAAGTGATAAGGACAACGCAACCAGCAATTGCGATACTTTGGCCAAAGATTTTCACATGCTTTGCATGATCATATTCCTGGATGTTATACACATCAACGGAATACGTCCTTCACTTCACTTCACCTGTTATCTAGAATGGTCTTTCCTGGTTCCTACCAGTCCTCTTCGTTTAAGGTCAGTTTTAAACTTCCAGTTTTCAACTAGTAATATGAACGAATATAAGAAGGCACTCCTGGTAACTAAAGATACGCAGACATACGGTGTCGTTACCCCACGACTCCGTGTGTCTAGTTATCCTTAGTATTCCGGAGTCACTCCGTATATCTGATCATATCCTATCCCCGCTAAGAGTTACACATTCAGCCTATGTATTCTAGATGTTTTGATTCGGGAGGGCATTGCTATATGTCAGCTGCAACATTGTGTCGTCATGAAGACCCCGTCTTCATGGAGACACCTTGCTGTAGCTGGCGTATGCCAATGTCCTGCAGAATCCACCCATCGAGAACACACATCCTGCTCAAGTGACTTAGCCACGAATTAATAATTAAAATCAACTTTCAGCATCGCGCGATCCCTTGATCCTCGTTTCCGTTGCAGTTGCATATAGCTAAGAGGGACTAAACCGTCCATTAGCTTGCTATGCATCTTCTCCTTCGTATCGAAGGGCTACATTTCCCTACTTGGTTCACTTCTTAATCATTGGATTAAGCAGTCCGTACCGACGGACGTGATAAGTTTAACCTATTAAACTTAGCCAAGATTTTCCAACTGCAACTAAATTCAGAATTCTAACTTATTAGACGTCATTTAAACGAGGTCTAATTCCCAAGAAAAGTATTCATTTGTTCTCCTTAACGTTATATGGTTAAGGTCCATTAGTTATGGATATACTTATCCTATATCCTTTATTCTGAATTTAACACACGAGATCATTAATGGAGCTCGAAAGCGAAGTTCGATTACTCCGAAGTTTAATTGGTATTCCTTAGCTCCTAAGCTAATCCGAATACCTTCCAATTATGGAATCATATTCTTCCTAATCCTTATAATGTCAATTAAAAATTCATCTTTACCCAAGTATGAATTAATTGCATTTTTCAACTTAAAAGTTGCATTTAGGTAAGAATAGATATCAGTTTCCATTTAACATCCATCCAAGGACAATTAAACAAATCCAAATCAAGAAATAACATTATATTTCCAATTTAGTCAACAATACAAAACTGATATAATTATTAAAATATCACACTTGTAATTGTATTCGACAATCCATGTCATAATCTGTACATTTTCCAATCCAACTAGATGGGCATGGTTTACATAAAACATCAATACAACTCATAGATAGAAGAATATATTTTCTTCTTTTCACAATTCCTCGAAGAGGAATAAAAGCAACAATTACAATTCATCTTTTAGCTAATCAAGAAGCATCAGAAAATAGCCAAGTCTTCATTCTAATCAAATTCCATCTGCAAAATGAATTGCAGGTCGGGGTTGATGAATCGAGCATATTAAGCACTTATCCTTAAAATAAGGTGCTTCAACTAACTGTCTCAATAAAAGAACCCTGCTTTTATGAAACGACAGTTAAACATCAATCACGAAATAGGCACAAAAGAAAGATCAGCATAACAACTGAACTATCAAAATATCATCACAATCAGCCAAGGAACTGCTGTCCCGTTTCCACATAATCATTACAAGTATCAATTCACAATATTTGTAAAGTTAGGAATACAAGTAGCTTACTGCATATATAACATACTGTTATCCTTTCCACGCCTTTCAATAACAATGAATGCAAAGGATGAAACGAACTGGAATGTAAATCCATTACTTTCCTTTCAGTTCATACATCATATTAGAATCCAAGTAATCAAGTACAGACAAGAAAGCGAACAACAATGCATATAGTTGCTCCCATCTAAGCACTATAAAATTCATTATTCACGAATTACAGATTTCCAACTGAATGAAAGTAGAAAAGATTATTTTTCCCAAGTCATTCATTCATATCTCTATTTCTTTCCACATGACTGTCCTAACAGTGGAATCCAAACGAAAGACAAATCAAGATAACAGTTCAGAGTGAAACTTACAAAATCCATTCGAGAATTCACTTTCCGGCAGCAAGAATAATTTCATTTATAATCCGCTTTAAATGAAAACAGGGAAGAATTCATCATCCATATCCATACTTCATTTGAATCAGACTCATATGAAAATCCGAAACAGGTTAGTACAACATTATGTTCATCCAAGATCAAACAATATAAGGATGCATACCATATATTTACCATACTAAAAGAAACCATATTTCTTTCACTGTATGCTAAACAATAAACAGTATTACAATCATACAGTCAATTAATTTCATGATTTCCTAATCCTATGAACGTATCCCGTTCAAAACAGCATATTATTCATTGTTGTTGCCTACAGCAAATCCCATCATAAAGCACAGTAAGTCCCTAATGCTATCTCCAAAGTTCAACAGCCAACAGAGAACATTTCCTGCCCTTAACCTTCACTAAGAAAACAACCATCTTCTTTGGACTCATCAAGAATTGTTCAAGCTAATTTCAATTCTCCCAAATGACAGTACCAAGATCGGAAGACCACACGAAATATTTAAAAAAATTCATTTACACAGAAGGTACAACACTTAGAAAAATAATTTAACTACCGCTGTCACTTCCAACAATCCGATCTTATAAGGTTCAAATAACTTAATTACTATCTCTTTCGAAATCAATAGCAGAGGAGGAAGAACTAATTTCCGTGATATCAGTAAGAACAATCATTTGCTCAGAAAGAAATAAAACATCCAAATCGTGCTCACTGCCAACAAGCATTCTGCCCGAATCCCCCTTTTTGGTTGAGTTCAAAATAATATGCAGAACTTCGGAATGCAATATTCAGTTATCAATACCTCTTTTTGAAGTAAACCCGTATAGGGAGCTAAATGCGTAAGTCAGATACAGCTAAGACAAACCCAACAACAAGACAGAGTTCCCATGCATCACTTCTTTCGCACACAATTTAAAGTCAAGTACGCATTCACAAAACAGTCGAACTAGAGGATTGAGCGATCATCATTTAAACACAACAATTCATCATACCTTCTTCAGCAAGAAAACAAGTATATTATACTATAAGTTCAGAAGGAGAAACTATTTCTTTTCTAACTTTCACGAGCACTCATATAAAATTCCAATGCCCATTCTTTTAAAATACAAATGCCATTTCCTTATAATCCCGAAACAGCAGAAGGAAGAGAAAAGTTCTATTTCTTTCAGCAAGAAAACTTCAGTACAGAAACGACATCAAGTCGCACACACAACTTTCACCATCTTATCACCAAGTTCATGTGACAAAAGACAATCATACAGCAATAAGATGACCAACACTACCTGCACAGTTTCCTATCATCTTTTTTTTTTTTTTTTTGCAAGAAAACCAGTTCGAAACCCCGTCTAATCGTCAACAACCAACACAGCATGGAGGTATTCCATGCAAGAAGAGCAAGACAGTTAAACACAGCACAGAGAAACGATTTTCCTATCATTTCAAAAGAAAAGAAACAGCAAGGGTCGACGAACCCAAATCATGGCAACACAACCCAACCATATTCAACCTCCATTTACATGCAAAGGCAGTTCCAGACACAACAGCAAGGAACGATTACACAACCTGTTCCAATTTCCACACAACACGAACAGAGAAGGGAATATCTATATCCAACCACCATACTGTCACAACCAATACAGTAATTCATTTCCAACTTGATTCGAGCAAAAACAAATCAAAACCGAGCAACCAGAAACAATTCATCATATCATTTTCCAAACAAAAAGAAGCAAGAATCGATGAAACCCAATTCGAATCGACTCGACAACAGTCACAGAATCAAAACCCAAGAGCAGGGTTGTTTTAATGAGACACTTAAACAAAGCAAGAATTTTTAAAGAGAAGGGCTTAACATGCCTGAAATCTCTTTTCCAAAACTCGAAGAAAGATCATTTGCAGCGTTTTTCCTTCCACTGATGGCATGACACAAACTTCCCAAAGACTCCTTTCTTCTTCGGGCTTAGCAACAGCCTTAAAAATCTCCAAGCACAGTGTCAAATTCCAAGAGCTGGTTCGACTGAACCAGACCAGAAAAACCAAATGCAGAGCAACTTTGCAAAAGCCAAATCGAAACAATGAAAAATCAAATTCCCTCATACACTTTCCAAGGTGAACTGGTCGCGAGGACCAAGAATAATCAATGCAATTAAGGCTCTGCCTTTTTCCTAACTTCCACGCCACCGCCACTTGAGTTGGCGAACTCTAAATTTCAAATTTCCCATACAAAACTGAATTTGGCTCTATCTCCAAATAGATGCCTCTATTTCCTACCTGCCCCGCCAAAACTGGCGTTGTCCACGTATGGACTGTTTATTAAATGCCAATGAATGCCCTTTCCATCCTTATCCTTTCCTTCCAAGGGTCTGCGCGCCCTTTTAGATTAGGATTAGTTTAGGTTGCATAAAGTGTTCAACCTAGGTCTTAGTTTAGCCTTAGGTTTTATTTTCCCCTTTTTTTTTTTTTTGTAATTTAAAAATCCACTTAGGATAGTAGTGTAGGATGCATGTTAGGACTTAGGATTAGTTTAGGGTTTTAATTCATACTAACCACTAACACTAATCAACTCCTAACCCAACCTCCATTCTGCCTTCCTACAGACATTCACGTTAATGCAGAGCAGGACGTTCCGTCCTCTGGATCACGTATCAAAGCCACCCGTGTCCAGGCATTTCTTGCCTCACGAGGTTCCAAGTTCGACAGTACAGGGCTCAAGAGTAAATCAATACTGAAATCACCAGAAGCCCTCAGCACACTTGGATCAATGAAATTGATTCAAGGTGTGCTGTCAATCAGCCACGAGAGTTTAGCAAGTATACGACAATTTGTCGTCATATCAGCAAACACACAAGTACAATAAATGTTGTCCTAACCATAAATCACAGCATGCAAGAATCCAAGTTAGCAACACATTCTCTTAAGATCAGAACATATCTTAACATGTTTGCCTTCATTTCAGAAGTTATAACAGCATGTAAAACATTCATCAAGATAATTTACAAAATCAGAGTGTTACATTCTATATAATACCAAGTGGCTCTGCTTTCGTTGTTTAATGACTGTAAAAATTTTTCATGGTCTTCTACATCTACTCTTCATTTTTTGCATTGACTAGTTTTAGTCTTCACCTGCTGCAATTGTAACCCTGTAGCAATTATGTGATGGGTGTAATGATACACCTTTTTTATGGTTTGTAATCAACAAAGTGAATCCCAATTTGGAGGGCTTTCACTTGTTGTAAATATGTTCCTTGCACTACAACCGAGCCAGTATAAAATGTTGTCTCTTCACTTGTTATTTCACATGTTAGCTTTGTTCTCTCTTCTGTGCAACACAACAAGTAGTACTCCACTTTCTCAACATTGTCTTCTTCAACAATGACTGCAAATACATCACCTACAACAAAATGCAAATAAACATTCAATGATCCATGTATAGTATAAATATATATTTAATTATCAAATTATACAATCCTTTTAAATAAAACATACCTTGTTTAACCAGTCCAGATATGTGGTCATAATCAGTTGAAATTAATGGCACATCTTCAAAACTATCATCATGATCTGATCCATATGTGTCATCCACAACTAAAGGAACTTGCTTCCACTCACCTACATACCCATGTTTTTTACTATTGCACTTTGAATATGATTTGTTCATGCATTCATAACAAAAACAAGAATAATCTCTTGTACAAATTGTATAGTTTTTACTATCCATAGTCATCAAAGAGTGCAAAGACCTAGAATTGGGAATCCTTTCACATCCATACTTTGTCCTTGATCAATACCTTCATTTAATCATGTTCAAAAGATCAATAAAGTTTAAAACAAATATCAAAATTTAGAATAAAAAAATTTAAAGTTAGTAACTTGTAGTTCACTTAATAAATCACATCAAGTTCTACATATCTATGTTTTAAATGTGCATGTACTTGTTATCTCCCAAAACACTCTGTGTGGAGTTGAAGCCTGTGGGGTTGAAGCTTGTGATGTTGAATCCTGTGAGGTTAAAACCTGAATAGTAAAATGTTTCTTACACCATTCAACAATGGTGTGAGCATCAATCAATTGATCTCCCTCATAATCAAAGCTTTGTTTCTTTAGAGCATGTTTGATGCATGCACTCGCACCATCGTGTTCTCCCTTCCCATGACCACTCTAAAAAAACTCCATAAATGAGGAATTTTGTGATGACAATGATAATGACTAAGTGTAAAAGAAAGGCGAGAGGATTTGAATTGTGATGCATAACCATCTGACCAAACAAAATGTTGATCTATTTGTATTCCTCGTTGATGAAGATATTGAAAGAACAAACCAAAACAATGTTGCAAAAAGTGGGTGTCATGTTCCTTGTCATCACTTATATAGAAGTGATACTCCTTCTTGATCATTCGCTTCACATATGTACTTTCAACCTCATCCAAATCCAATTGTGCATGCCTATAAAATACTTGAACCATGATAGCAACCTAGTCAGTATGATAATACTGTGTTTGAATTTCTTTTTGATGAGAAAATGAGTAATTCTCAGCAAAATCAACCATGGACAATATGGAACCAATAGGGAATGTGTCTCTATTAGTCTTGAATTGTGTAGCCTGCCACTTTGAATAGTGAGAATGTTTGATGTACGGACTAATTAAACTTGATAGCAATGAATGTAGCAATGGGGATTTCCTTTTTACCAAATCCAACTGGTTGCATCTTTTCCAAGCCTTGTTGAATATTTTATGTATTTGAACCTACAAAATAAATTCATAACATGGACAAATTGTCATGTATTCATATGCAAAGTAAACATAAAAATCAAAATAAAATATAACATCCAAATTTAAAAACATAAATTTATATATATCACATCTTGCAAGCAACCATTTTAACTATGTCCAAATCTTCATTTGTTTTTGGCAATAATTTCAAGTCCCCACACTTTTCACAGACACCTTTGATGCAAGTCATATGATCATCGACATGATCATTGGATATCTTGTAAAGAATTGAAGTTATGAATTCACTGACACGTGTAGGTGGGGCATTTTCTTCTTGTAACTTTCTATACATCGAAAAAAAAACATAGATTTTGAAATACATTAATTTTAAATCACATCTCAAAAATGATATTTAAACAAATTTCAAATATATAGATATAAATGAAAGCACACCTCAAAATATATATACATGATCTATAAAAAAATTTGTACCTGATAGTGATAATCAAACTCAACGTGATAGTGACAACAACATTTGTGAAGGACTTTATCACTCACACATACCAGCTTCAAATTTTCAAACATTCATTGTCTAATCTTAACATTTGGATTTTCTTCTGTAAACTTTATGTACATCTCATGTTGAGTTATTTCAATCCAATGTTTTATATGTTCATCATAGTTATTGTGAGTTATCCTGTTTTTGAAACATCCCTCACATTCGGAGAAGGACAAGTCCTCTCGGTCAAAAATTAGAAACTATATTCACAATATTATCCTCTATTTTATCGAACGTGGATTTCTACACATTAGTGCCCAATTTCCTTCCATAATAGAGTCATCCAATGCCTTCCTCCCTCTTTGCATGCTTGCTAGCCATCTTTCTAGATAAACCCAATGCCTTGGCAATGATGCAGTAACATGACGATTCTTTGTTGTATCTTCACTTACAAATGAAGTTAATATTGCTCTACGAGAAATAATCTTATCACCAGACCTAGTTTTTGTACCCAAAGAATTTATTCCTTTAAAAACATTCCCAACAAATTCTTCTTTGACACATTTTGAATTTTTCCGTCCAAAATCAACACCCAACAATTCTAATGTTTCCCTCATATCAACATGATTCAAGAATGTAACCAACAAATGTGCTCTAACAATTGTAGTCAAATTAACAAATTCACCATATATTATCTCTACACTTTTTGTTGTTTTCTTTCGTGATAGTGGTTCTTGTTGGGAAAATTCTTTTAATTTTGTAAATCCATCTTCACCAAGTGTTTCACATTTTTCTTGGGAAGTAATTTCATAACTTTTGTTATCACTTCAAAGCATAATGTTGCGCATCATGATCTGTGTCCATAAACATACACATGGGATCCTATCAAAACCCTTGCCTTTACCCAATCTAAAAAACATATTATCATATTTAAACCTTAGAACTAAAAAAATTACGATCTATCAAGGGTTTCTATACATATGTACCAATTTTTACAGCCTTTTCTTTCACTTGTTGTGTCTCTCTCTCTCTCTCTCTCTCTCTCTCTCTCTCTCTCTCTCTCTCTCTGCCTTCCTACGAACAAATCTTGTAGCATTCTTCTTTGCATTCTCTTCCTCGAGTAAATTTTCGTTTCTCATTCTTTGCATTTCTCATTATTCATCCACTTTAATAATTTTCACTGCACACGTAAATCATAATAGATCTAAATGTCTAAGAGTAAACTCAATACAAAACTATATGTGCATGCAACTCTATTTATATACAAATCTCAGTAGAAATTAGGTTATTTTTAATCTTAGTTTTTTATAACTTTAAAACAACTTTTCTAATTTAATATTACATATTTTTGGTTAAAAACAATTTTTAAAAAACAAACTTAGTTTAAAACAAAAAAATATGTAAAAAACTAAATTTAAAACATAAAAAACGAACAATATTAAATAAGTAACTTGTAAAACATTAAATGTAGAAGGGGAGACGCAATTGCAAAACATTAAATTTAGAAGGATTTGTTTTGGCGGCACTTTTGTGGCGTAGGGGGGGTTCACGTGAACAGGGATTCGCACAAACCATGTTCGGGCGAACATGGTTCGCGTGAACCCTTGTTCGCGCGAACCCCTCTGAGTGGCACTAACGTGGCGCCAGGGTGGCACATTTTGGCTCCAAATCCTTTTGGGGGATAATTGTGAGCCAAAATATGCCACTCAGGTGCCACGTAATTAGGGTAAATGAACTAGTTAAATTACAAAATTTTGACACAAAATTTAGATTTTTATTAGCTTTCTAAAAATGTAATTTTCATTTTTAAAAATCTGTTTTGTTATTTATTTTTAATTTTTACTAACATACGGTATTTTAGGACAATCAATAGTACACAATCAACCAAATTTGAAAAATAGTAGAATATATAAAAAAATTGAAAAAAATAAAATTACTATTTATTGAAGTCTTCTTCGTACTTGTGAAAAAAACTTCAATTTCAATATAAATCTTAAATTTTATTGGCATAGACATATGTACACTATTTATTTGAAAATATTTTTACTAAATAATTAATTAAAAATATATATAAGTCAAAAAAATATGAAAATTTGACAGAATCTCAAAATTCAAATCTTAAAAATACATCTAAAATTTCATGGTCAAAAAATAAATTTTCATATAAATAAACCACCCGAGGACAGTCATTACTCTTTTATAACATAAGAAACAATGTATGAAAAAAATTAAGAAAAAGACCATATTTTTTACCAATTTTATTTAAAAAAATATACATGTATTCTAAACTCTAAACACAACATTTCGTTAGTTTGTGGAATTTCATGAATGTGTATGGTTTTGTGGCTATTACCTTTAGAAAATCAATGAAACTGAAAATTCATGTTTATAAAGGTACAAACCATACCAAAAAGTGGGACATTTTATTATGCTTTGACCCATTTATATTTCTAGCTCATGACCTCTCATAGTGTCAACTTTTCCAAATAAGGTTTATAAAATTTTCCACACTTGGTTGGGAGATTTAGATGACTCTATATGAAAGTGGATCTCAAGAGACAACCTTTGAAAGACATAAAATACCAAAATATTCATCACACTTATTAAACCACTTAACTTTGTCTATGGATTTACTAGTCTCAAGTTCCAACCCCATTGTGATACGGTACAACCCTTTACTCCTAAATGCAATGGTCATTTTTATTTCCATTCATGGTAGTTAAAAGGTGTAAGTGGGAAAAGTGTACTTATATCCAATAGTGTATAATGTAAGGTTGTGGTAGTTGTAGAAAAAAAAACAAATGTGTGGAAAGAAAGAAGTATCAAACAAAAGAGGAAACACATTATATACCCCAGGAAACTCTATCTGGAATCTCCCCACATTTTTGAACTTTATATCTTGTTGTGTTTTACAAAATAAATAGGTTCAATTCTTTGGGAAATAAAAACTATTTAATTTTTTGTAAAAAGCGACACTCGATATTGAGCTACCAATCAAAAGTTTTACAATAATAACTTCCCATAAATAGGCCCTATTTTACATGAATTTACACTAAATTTGAAATTCATAAATCTGCATGTAGCAAATAGCTCTACCATGGGATTTAAAACACTAAATCAAGATGGATCTTGATGCATGTATGGGCTATTGGAAACTCTGTTCTGTAAGTCTAAAACATCTCTTGATAAAAAAACCCTTTGAAATTCTAAACATGTATGCAAAGAACTACCATAGGTAAAAACGCCCTTCATAGGACTAAAAACACCTAGATCTAGATAAATCTTCTAGGCAGCTTGCAAATATGATTTAGGGCCACCAAAAAATAAATCTCCAAAACTATATATACATTATGTAGGCTGCAAACCTCTGAATCCTGCAAATAGGCTATATACCCACAAACCAAGAAAAATAGCATTGAAAAACCCCTAAATACTTGCAAATAATGACCTCAAATGAAATTAAACTTGCAAAATAATAACCAGACAAACTCAATACCATCTTGGCTTTGATATCATATCGAGAGAAGCGCCATGGATCTATTGGTTTGAAGAATGCACATGTGAATGATGTGAGACATGAATTGTTCTAAGACAAAACAAAGAAAGCATACAAGACTGTAAATTACAAATATACAAGAGAGATAATTACAATAACACAAAAATAAATACAACTCAATACGATCAAATAATAATGCAAGAGATGTACAAATATGAGGTGAATGTGTAGCCTACTAGAATCATGGCAATCTCCACCTAGAATAGTAGTAACCAAAACCTATAATGGTGTAGTCAAATGGTAACCAAAACCTAGAATAGTGTAGTCAAGTGTACACCTAAACAAGCATATAACATAAATGTAGGGAAAATCCAAGTGAGGTGGAATATCTTGAGTAGGATAATACAAATAAAGTGAGGAAAATAAATCCTACACCAATAGCAAAATCATAGGGTTGTGTGATTTTAGGATGTATATTATTCTTGCCACGTGGATGATTACCAATTGATCGTTTAATGGCTTACACATGAGACTCTCTCTTTCCTCATTGATTACCACATCTTCCTTCTCGTGAAGGGTAGGTCGACTCTCAATATTTGAGATATGTGCGGAGATCCATATGGCTCATTGTAAGAGGTAAAACGCTCCAATAATTCTCTTTCTTCATTGTAGTTGGACAACAAAATGGTTCTCTACATCTTGTGTCTTGATATTATAAGGTAATAATTGTATCAATGTGTTTCAAATGTGTTTATATTAAATAAACAGAGAAAAGAAATTGTATGTTTTAAATTTAATTTTTATGATTACTTTGCTAAAATTATTAAAATACCTTATATTGTCTATGATGGATTATTTAAACAATTAGAGCTACATAATGAAGACCCTAGATCTCACTAATTAGTGGCTAAGTTGAGTTCAGCCAAAATGTGTACATGTTATGAAGGATAAACCCATTTTATTAGAACTCTAATTATAAAATGCTTTCATGTGGACAAATTTGTGTGATGATATTGTGTAAATTATTATATTGATAAAAGAAATGTAAATGATTAAATAAGTGATCTTAATTTACCAACTAGTCAATAAAAAAATTGACCATATGTATGGTGGTATTCATTTCAAATTATCAACTCATTTGTCTTGAATTATATGAAGTGTTTATGTAAAAATGTGTATTGAATTGTAATTTACATTTGAGGATCAAACAGTAAAAACACTTGTCCCATGTAGAGCAACACTAAACCAATAAGTGAATTATTTATTTTTATATTTAATTTTAAATGAACTTAGATTACACCTAGGGTAATTATGGACATCATAAACCTCTCGAATGTTCATGTGTGATAAGTAGAAATAATTAAATGTTAGTAACATTTCCTTCCTAACTTAAGAGAGAGTTTGTGAATTTATCTTAATCATTGTATTTTTTAAAAATAGACATGTTTTCAAGGTCATGATTAGGAGGACGTTATATGAATCCAACCTTTTGAAATGATTCTTTTAGGTCATTTTAATAGATTCAACCCTTTAACTTGATTATTAGTTTGATTCGTACATGGAAAGAAAAATTCATTTTTTTACTTGATACGTCTCGAAAGAATCCCCACCTCTTGTCAAACTAGGGTTACCTTATAGAGATGCATCAAAATATGGTTTGATAAAATCATTTGGAAATGGAACCTAAAATGGTTTATTTTCATAATGCTTCTTGAAACAAACCCAATATCAGCAAAAAGATTCTTACAATTTTATTTTTTTATAAATTTATAATATTACTTTCTAGCATATAAAATTGTAAAATTAAAACTTAACTATATCATATGTTCTTAAAATGATTTTTTAAAATTTAATGTTCTTTATCCATTATGGCTAGCTAAATATCCACTTCACTTTGGAAGATAATTGTGGAATAAATTTTGCAATTTGTACAAGAGTCTTAAGAATCTATCTTTACATTTGTGTGTAATAAGACAATGGAAATAATTGTATCAATTTATGTGTTTGTGTGATTAATATTGCATAACACTAAACAATTAACATGCATAAATTACATGATTGAAATATAGATATAAATATATTATTTTATAGAAAATAGAATGAATTAATAAAAAATAAATAAAATATAACAATTATATTTCTATAGTTATAGTAAACAATTACAATTCTATAGCTATAGTAAACAAATGAAAATTTAAAGTCCAATGGCCATGGAAGGGAAAATCATAGGAAAGGGGATAGAACTTGGGTGGTGAAACTATTCGGTGAAGAAAATCGAGAGCCTGCGAAGCTCACGACTTCTAGAAGGAGGCTTAGCCACAACTAGATATCCCAAAATTCATCATTGACAAAGCCAATCGAGAGATTCGATTTGCATAGTCGGTAATTTTCTTTGAGCTACGACCGAACATTGATTTTGTAAGAGAGTGGGGAAGAAGAAAATGGTGTTTCAAGGTAGAAGTACGAGCTTTGGTTGGAGAAGGCTTTCTTTTTTACTTCTAAACCGAGTTGCAGAAATGTAAAAAGTGTTACACAAGGGCCATGGTTTTATGGTAGCGCTAATTTCACTTTCCACTAATGGGAACTTGGAATGCCTCATGATTTTAGCTTACATGCTCTTCTTAAGATCGGGCTCCTGGGCCTTCCTTTGGAATTCTGGGGATTCTAGATCAAGGGTTTTCTTATTATTGTGGATCGACTACCAAACCCAATCTAGACTAGTTTTTTCCAAGCTTTGCATTAATATACCTATGGGTTTCAAAGTGCCTAAGAGAATATTCTTGCACTCACCAACTAAAAATGGGAACATGTGATCAAGGTTGAGAGCTCCTGCATTTTCTGTGCACAAGCGCAAAATGGCTAGATATGAGATGAGGGATTGTTGTGGTTCTGAGGAGCTATCAATTGAATTTACCTATATCCAAGGGGATGATGTGTTGGAGGAATCGGAGGAGGAGGAGGAGGAATATGCAGATTATGTGACAGAGACCCCTATTTTGTACAGGGCCCGAGGGACAAGTGGTGGTGGAAGGGAGTGTGCGGTTAGAGGTGGGAGCGGCTCGAGCGGGGTTTTGGTTGGCGTTGTTGATGGAGGGCGTTGTGGATCACTTGGGGATATGTCGTTGTCTCGCCCATGATGTTTCTCTGTTGGTATGGAGGTTTTGCAGGGTGGAGAGTCTCGAACCATGGTAGATGGTGGATTAATGAAGGAAAAGGGAGGTTTCGGTCGTGTTGATAGGGAGGACTAGTTAGATGGGTGGGAGTCATAAAATTTTGAATCATGCCCTACGTTGGATGGTCTCGCTTTTAATTATCATTGTTTGGGGGTGGTTGGGCATAATACTGGATTGACCAAAGCCCATCGATTAGGGGTAGGGTGGTGGATTTATTAAATGGGGGCTTGAAGTGAACCTTGGGCTGATTTGGAAATCCTTTGGGATCCTCGTCTCTCGGGAATGATGGTGTGGGTTGGACGAAGGTCCATCATAAGAAACATACGCGAAATCACTCTAGAGCGGCACGGTGGCGAGCCTTAGTGTGTTTGTTTTGTCTTCAGTTTGAGTCAAGTCTCCTTAACTTGGCCTTAGGTATTGTTTACCCTTTGCCTTAGTTTTGTCTCTTCGACCCTTTGGTAGAGATCATTTTGTTGTTCCTTCTTGTTTTAATTTTTCCTCCCTTATGTCTCTCACGATGTATTTGAATCTGTAAGGCCTCTGCAGGAGCCCTGATCCCTACTTTATTACCTTATCTAATAAAAAACAATTATGTAGTTATTAAAAATAAAATATAACTTGCCCTGACTATTTTGAATCAACAATAATATAGTTTGATTCTTGAGATACATTCATTATAGGTGAAGACACAGTTTCCCTCATTTATATAATTAAAATAAATAGTGATATATTATGATGCACCACAAAACATGAATTTGCGCTCTCTAATTCAATAAACATTTTTATTGATTAGTTGCTAACTTTACTTAATTAATTCAATAATCAATTATAATAATAAAAATTGATTATTCAAACTTATTAGCTATATTTGTATTAAAATCTAAATTAGAAGTTAGAGATTCCTTATAATCTAATATTTTGGAATAAAATCTTAATTAGCATCATATTTTAAGTTCTATTAATTTAGTATATAATTTTTTTGTCATTATATATATATATATATATATAATGAAATCCAAATCAATTTATTTATAAGATACAAAAGAAATTCTTATTTTAAAATTAATTAGGATGGCATAATTTAAATCATATAAAATATTCCTAAAATGATATAGATGACCAAGACCAAGAAAAAAACAATTAGATGGTCTAGAAATTCCTCAAAGGTCGTCTCAATAAGAATATATATTGAAAAAGTATATAAGATATATAACAAGTCATAATATGTTATATGTAAGCTATATGCAAACACCTTAAAGATTCAAAACAACACACAATACAACTAGGAAATCAAATATATGTGAAAGAAATCAAATAGAACTTTTTATTAAAAATAAAATATTTCCCCTTAGAAGAAAGACATAACTAGTGAGGGTTACAAGAGGAAATGTATCCATGAAACATCTTACTGATGTAATTGAAATAATTAAACATAAAATAAACATTTATCAATAAATCAACCTAATTTAAAAAATAAAATAAAATAAGCTAAGAGGAGGAAATGAGTTGGCATAATTTAAAATAGTCTTTGAAATTTTTACTAGATGAAATTTATCCATCGTAAAACGTTTGCTCTTTTTTTTTTTTTTTTTTAAACTCAACTCAAGTTATTTTATAATTAAAAGAGAGCAATAAATGCATGCACATTCATTCTAACACTGATGATCATTATCTAAGTTTTAATTTATCTAAACATAGTATTTTGGAGGCTTCTGAAACATATCCCTCTCCTCTATCTCTATATATTTATTATCTTCTCTAAGCATAGTATTTTGGAGGCTTATGAAACATATATCTATTTATTATCATGGGAAAGTGCACGGAGATGGTGTTAGAAAATTTAAGTTTCAAAACTGCTTTGAGTCAATTATGCTAGGTGGCCTCCACATAGGCATTTTGTTTGCCAAGCTCCGCGAACTTTATATATCTGCAATAGTTGGTCAAGGCATTCAATCAATTTCTATTGCAAAACTGCACACATACACATACACATACACATACACATATTATATTATATAAGCGACAAGACAATTTAATATATTAATCTCCTCTTATTGAATAATTCATTCAACATTTCTGTCATTGGTATTAGGTAGAGCGGCGTGGAATCATGCACCTGTCCTTTTAGAAGGACGTGGCATGAAGTCTTGGAACACCCAGTGGCCAAAGAAATGTGAAACTTTTTTTGGCCTTTTGCTATTTTAATAAAAAGAAAAGTTGTCACGCCACAAACAAAAGCGCCTTCAGTGGCATTCGTGGCACAGACATTATACTCTGACTCATTTTTAAAGTGACCTATTGCAGACTTTGGCGTTTTCTAGTCATGGCTGCACAACAGTGTTCTTTAGAGAGCAGCAAGAAGAACCCTTTAGAGAGCAGCATGTCATCGGCAATGCATCTACGGGTTGTTTGCTTGTGTTAATCGAGGCAGCATACCCACGAAATAAGCCTAACACCCTCAAGGATATTATAATCTATTTGGCGCAGGAGCATCAGGTGAAAATGTGCCATTTTTTGGGGTTCTCGATTGTTTAATGAAAAAATGTGGACGGCGGTGAATGTTGCAACAATAGGCCTACGTATACGAGATGAGGAGACATGTGGACATTGTTTTGAATCAATGAGCCTCAAAGCCATATTTTCTAAGTAAGAGGATACATGGAGGTTGGAGGACAATTGGGGTCCTCTCGCGAGTAACCTACGACGGGGTCACATCATTGCTTTGGTGACGTTTTGTTAGTGTTTGTTTTTGTTGTGCATTGTGTGGTTTTTTGTTTGCAATGCGTGTTTTTCAATAAATTGCATAGAACTTTTCAAGTTTTGTACCTCCTAAATGAAAAACATTGTGAGGAGAAAAAGCACTAAAGTAGTGTTTGGTTCTTGTGTAAAGGGTTTGTGGAAATTTGAGAAACCACCAAAGTGTACAATTGAGACCTCCAGGTTCGTGGTGAACTTGCAATCGAAAAACCATAGGGGTTCGTGGTAATCTAGGGAAACCAGGAAACCACCGAGGTGTTCTCAGAGATATGTACTCAGGTCACTTCCAGGTTTGTGGTAATCCTGCAAGGAAAAACCAAGGTGTCACCAAGACCATGAAGCCACAAAGATGACATGCCACCTCAAAGGTGAGCATGCTACACGGAGAGTGTAAAAACTTTTTTCCATGTTTGAATTAAGGGGGTCTATTAGGTTTGGAAATATAATTTTTGTAAAAACAATGTATTAAGGAGGGAATTTTAGCAAATTTAAGTTAATACATTGTTAAAACTATGTTGGTTATGCTTTGGGTGATTATATACTAGGTGGCCTCCACATAGGCATTCTGCATTTTCCTAACCACTGCTCCACCACCCGCTCTCTCATGTATATATTTGTGTTGTTATAAAATATTTGATCAAGGAATTCAATCAATTTCTATTATATTTCTACCTTTAGATGGGGCACCAAAAAGTGGCCAAATTTTCAATTTTAAATGAAAGGAGGGCACGTTTTGGAAAGGACAATCACATTATGAATTATTAGGATTGGTAATTACCGAGTCTAAAACGTGAGAGCATTATAACACAATCACATTCCTATTTGCAATGTGTTATATGTGCTTTTGGGAGGAATATATTTACTAAAATAAATGGTTTAAATTTTTCATTAGTAAATATAAGAAATTAGGGTCACTTTGCACCTTATGGAACTAGTCTCACAGCTCCATCAGTCACGATTTAGAAGATATTTTTTCATATTCTAATGCGATTGTACTTAGGTATTTATCGGGATTTCAAAATTTAGCCTAAATATTCTAGGGTTTAAATTCTACAATTAATATATGTTTTGTGAAATAATATAGTCATTGTTTAGGTTTTGGGGTCTTCTTGATTGGTTATTAACATTTGTAGGAGTTTTAGATGTGTCAAAACTATATTTTATAAACCTCACAACTCCCAAAGGTAGAAATAATTGTTCAAATATATGGACTCATGCAATTCCTTATAACACATAATAAATCAAAACACATATGTAAGTTTTAATCGATTGAATAATCGAGGAATGGTCATCATGAGATTTTTGAAGGATCGAAACATCATGAGGAAAATGGGTGCAATCAAGAAAATCATAAGGTTTGTGAAGGATCTAAAATATCAATATCTTCATCGATATTCAAATCATCAAGGGAATGGTTTTCATGAGTATTATAAGAAATTCTCACCATGAGTGATGGTGGCAATCATCTTAGGATCACAAACAATGCATATTTTCTGAGAGTGTTTCTAAACAATTAATCAATGCTTGGTAATGAACTCACATCTTGTAAGTTAGGGAGGTGGAATATGTAGTGTTTCAATACAGTTTGGAGGTAAAAACATGGAATTCATTCTCGTCCATTCCTCTAAGTTTCATTTAGGGATCAATCCTTCTATCAGGAGTAGGAAACCTATCTCCATGAGGAGCAATTGAGAAAGAGGGTGTCCATACATCATAACCACGCTTCCACTTATGTGACATCTTGGGCAAAGAGGTGAATTGTGAGATTCAAAAGATATTGTCATGTTTAAAGGTCAATTGTGAGGCTCAAGGAATGAATTGATGATCATCATATTCTAACTCTACCATTCTATCCATATCTCTTCGAGAAACAAATAAAAATGAGCTAGTCATGCTACTACGACATCCAAGACCGTCATGTGTGAAGGATCAAGAAGTCACCTATTCTCATGAGAGGGATATGAGAAAGAAGTGTATGAGCATCCTAAATATGATTCCATTTAAGGATTATTTTGAAGCCTATAAGGGTAAGAGGATGATCTTCATATGGATATGTTGTCGTGTGAATTGACTAACCCAAAAATGCAAAACTTAAACCATGAAAACTAAGCCATAATGTGAAATATTGCTCTCAAATATTTTTGAATCCCTCTTTGGGCCAACCTGCCTCGTGTTTCATGATCATGTCATCCTTGAAGGTATTCCTAATGCATTAGGTAAACATGTATAAGTTTTCAAAAAAAATTAACAAGGTCTATTATTCCATCCATTGAAGTGGAGTAAAAGACTAATTCTCTGGCAAGCATAGAAAGGCCAATTTGGCCATTTCGGAGTTTGTGTGCATCCTCTGGGAGGGTTATGAAAAGGTCTTAAGTATCCAAAGGTGGTATTTGAAAGACTTGAAGGTTTTGGAAGAATTTTAGGAAGATTTAGGAAATTTTTGATCATTCAAGGATAGTCTGTTCAATAACGGGTTTTCAGTGCAAGGAATGAGTAGTCAAATTGTGAACCTTGACTTATCCGAATGATTTTGGGAGCTCCGTAAGGAGATTGAAGGAAAAAAAAGTAGGCACTAGAAATATTTAATAATCCTTTACATTGTGGGAGCATCCATTTTGATCCAAGGCCACCAAAGGTGATGTTAACAATCATCTCATACTCTCAAGCAATGCATACCTCCTAAGAGTGTTTCTAAACACTTAATTAGTGCTTGGTAATGATCTCAATACATTGTGGAGGTTGGGAACATGTGATTCACCTTCAAGTTCTAATTCCACGTGGATAAAATTGATCAAAATGGTGTTCTTTGCAATGGTATCAAAGTCTTCTCCGCAATGGTGTGACTCAAGAAGACTCCTAAGTTTTATAACCCAATTCTATGTAGATTTATATTCTAAGAATCCTTCTCAGTTTAGATATTAATATTTTCTTTTTGAAACCCCAAAATAGGGCTTTAGATAAATTGATAGGGAGAAAATTCATGATTCTTATCATACACACCCTTCTTGACTCATTTACATATTGAATAAGTTTTAAGATGATTAAATTAAAGTTTCTTATTTTATAACACAGATCTGTGGACGCCTGATATGCTCCCAACATTAAAATTTAGGTGAGAAAAATTGCGAGAGTTATAAAAACACAATCAAGGATGGAAGTAAATTATATATGTCATGAACTACCACTATATATTTGTAATGAAATTACTTAGATAGATTTTACTATCGTAGTGATAAAACACCAAGAACACCAAAAATGTAGATAAATGATCACTAATTATAAGTTATAAGACTAAGGGTATAGTAATGTTACATCCCTTTCCTCTTAATAGAAATCAATCTATGCATCTTTCTGTCACTTTGCATACTTCCTCTAACTATCCCGCCTTGATTCAACATTCACCCCGACTCAAAGAAAATTCTTAATAAGGGTTTAAATTTTTTTAGTGTGTAAGGATGATTAATTTATTCAATGAAAGATAACTTCCTTAGGAGGCCTAAAAAGGAAATTTTATCCATTTTGTAGTTGATAAACACACTTGGGAATGTTCGAGAGAAACTCTAAAGCATCTGAGGGTGCTTTTAAAGATAATTAAAGGTGTATGAAGTAATTTAGGAAAATTTAGGAAAGAAAATATCATTCAAGATCCATTTGTTTAGCAACGTGTATTTAGGGTGTAGGTAATGAGATCTTGATGATGAATGTTGTCTTCTATGGAATATTTCAGCAGTTCCCGAATGAATTTAGAGGGAAAAATATGCATCGAAATGTGTAATAGATAACCACTTGGACAACGGGTGTAATCAAGAGAATCATGAGGTCTGTGAAGGATTTGAAACATTAAGAACCTCATTGAAATTCAATTCATAAAGGCAATGATGATCATGAGAATGATGAGAAAGGAACACAATGAGTGGTGATAATATTCATCTCAAGCTCACAAACGGTGCATTTATCTTGAGATTTTTTCTAAACACTTAGTTGATACTTAGTGATGTACTCACATCTTGCAATTCAGGGAGAAAATTTCACAGTGTTGTTAAGAAATAAGGGATAAAATATGCGGAATAATCCCTCACATAATCACAACAGTAGAAACTAATATGCAAAAAATATTACAGATCTCAAATAAAATAGCAAAATAAAATAACACAACACAAAGAGACAATATTTAACATGGTTCACCCAATTTGGGCTACATCCACCAAGAATCACTTGCTCATATTTTATTACAAGCCACCACTCTCTCAATCTGATACTCGAGATCTGTTTGGAGCTATGCTCAAAAAACTCTACAAAATTCACACCCGAATTCAAAACACATCTGTAATGTTACATCATACCTACCATATGCATAAAACCATATAAGTAGACAACTACTTAAGCAGTTTTACAAAACCATGGGTATCAAAACCATGGGCCAAAACCATCCCATAAACATATGGGTCAAAATCCTACCCATATGAGAAAAGCACGTTTCTCGGTATATCGGGCACATTTTAAGGCCAAAAAAATTTCACGGGGGATGTGCCCCCGAACCCTAGCGAGACCAGGCTCCACAACCTAACAATTTCCCACTTGGAGACTAGTTTTCCTCGAGCATGCTTCTTAACCCTTCATTAGTTTCCATGAAGACCAACCAAAGCTGAATAAAACTTCAGTTTGTCCCTTGTGACCACCTTGGTCATCATGTCTGCAGGATTCTGACTGGTATTCATCTTGTCCAACTTCAACTTCTCTTCCTTCAAAGTTGTCCTGATGGAATGGTAACTTAACTATATATGCTTCGTCCTAGAGTAGAAAGTAGAGTTCTTAGCTAGGTGTATAACACTCTGATTATCACTATGCAACTTTCCTTCCTCCTGCTTATGCCCTAACTCCTCAAGAAATTTTTGTAACCAAATCATTTCTTTGCTTGCCTATATGGTAGTAACATACTCGGCCTCTATAGTTGAAAAATCTATCAACTTCACGTAGTCGTGAAATCCATCTTACTACTTTCCCACCTACAGTGTAAACATAACCTGTCGTGTTCCTCCTATTGTCTACATCTCCATCCATATTTGAATCTACATAACCACACAAAGTGGTGTCTAATCCACTGTAGCACAAAAATGTCCCCATGGTCCCTCTTAAATACCGAAGGATCCACTTTACTACCTGCCAGTGATCTCTACTTGGATCACTCATAAATCTACTCACCACTCCCACTACATGGGCAATATCAGGCCTAGTGCACACCATGGCATACATCAAACTACCAACCATTGATGAGTAAGGTACCTTGGACATCTGGTTTCTATCTTGCTCTATCTTGGGACACTGCTCCTTTGATAACTTTGAATGGTCTACCAACCCAACCGGTTTAGCATCCTGCATATTAAACATCTCCAATACTTTCTTAATGTACTCTTCCTGAGATAAAGTCAGCTTCTATTCCTTCCTATCGAGATATCCTCATATAAATGATTTGTCTGGCTTCCCCCAAATCCTTCATAGCAAAGTATTCACTTAGCTACTTCTTGAGTACTTTTATTTCCTACATGTTTTTATCTGTAACCAACATGTCATCCACATACCAACATAGGATAATATAAGCGCCATCCTCAAATTTCTTTGTATACGTGCAATGGTTAGAATGACATCTAATATAACCTTGCTCCATCATGTAGCTATCAAATTTATTATACCATTTATGCGAAGCTTGTTTCAAGCCATACAAGCTCTTCTTCGGTTTGCACACCATCTCCTCTTTACCTTTGATTTCATAGCCCTCTGGTTCTTTACATATATAGTTCCTCCTCCAAATCACCATGGAGAAATGCGGTCTTTACATCAATTTGTTCTAAGGAAAGTCTTACTTTGTAACTATTCCTAGAGTAGTTCTAATAGAAGTCATTTTTACTACGGGAGAAAAAATCTCATCAAAATTATACCTTTTTTACGTGCAAACCCCTTAACCACCAACTAGGCCTTGTATCTTTTCTTGCCTCCTTCTTTGACTCACGAACACCCACTTGTTCTATAATGCTCTTTTGCCTTGGTAGCTTCACCAAATCCCATGTCCGGTTCTCCATGATATCTGATGCTCCTCATCCATGGCTTGCTCCCACTTCTTCATGGCATCTACCCTGCATTGCTATGTCAAAGTTATCTCGGCTCTCCACTATCGGTGAGTAATAAATAATAAAAGAAGGAGAAAAAAATTTTAGGTCCTCTTCTTATCCTAGAAGACCTCCTCAATATAGGAGTTTGGGGTTCTGTTGAGGAGGTTCTTGAGCTGATTCATGTGTCACTTTCCCAGCTATAAGATCCTCTATCGCTGCATATTCTTTCTTAGATTCTTCCCTGTTTTCCTTCAATTGTTTCTTATACATGAATTTTTCATTAAATACCACATCCCTAGATCTAATGATTTTCTTGTCCTTAATACTCCAACATTTATATCCAAAGTCATCACCACCATAACCAATAAAAGTACATTTTTCTAATTTAGCCTCTAGCTTGGTCCTATCATCCTTGTCTATATGGACAAACACCTCACATCCAAATACTCTAAGAAATTAATAATCAACTTTCTTACCATAACAAGAATCCTCAGGTATGCCTCCATTCAAGGAACTTAAGGGTCCTCTATTTATCAAGTACGAGATGTGCTCACTACTTCTACCCAAAAAGAAAGAGGCGATCTGTATGTAACCTCATGCTTCTAACATGTTCCTTATTGTTTTGTTCATCCTCTATGAAACCCCATTCTGCTGCGGAGTTCCTGGAACCATATTTTTCCTGCAGATTCCATTCTTAGAATAGTAATCATTAAATCCATTGCTGCAATACTCCCCTCCATTATCTGACTTGAGACATTTTAGCTTAAGACTTGTTTCATTCTCTACCAAGGCTTTCCATTTAACAAAAGTGTCAAATACATCATATTTATTTATAATATAATACACCCAAACTTTCCTTGTTGCATCATCAATAAAAGTAACATAATAACTTGAACCCCCAAGAGATGATACGAGACGGCCCCCACACATCAAAACGCACTAGCTATAACTTACTCTCTTTCTTTGTAAATCCAACCTTGAGAAACCTCACTGCGTTTTTGTTTCCCATATATGCGAGTCCTCACAAAAATCTAAACTGTTTTTGTATATTCAGGAAAATCCTTCTTTATGATCTCCATGCCCTTATGGCTCATATGACCGAGCCTATAGTGTCAAAATGTTGTATCTACTTTGAAGCCACAAGATTAAAAACATTAGTGCTATATGTGGTTAAATACAAGGTTCCAATCTTCTTACCTCTTGCCACCACAAGAGCACCCTTGGTAACCTTCCAAGATTCCACTTTGTAAATATCACAAAGTACTGACCATCACTTCCCAGTAGCCTACCGATATCATATTTTGTTTTAAAGTAGGCACATGTCGACATCCTTTAATAACATGTATTCTCATTTTGCATCGTAATCCAAATAGATCCTTTTTAACTATACTACAAGGCTCATCATCACCAAGAAAAACATGCCCAAAAATCCTTGAACATAATCACAAAATACTACCTATGTGGAGTAGCATGGAAAGAAGCCCCTAAATTTAAAACCCAAGATTCAACAATATTATATAAAGAAAGAATCAAAGCATCGACATACATTACCCATTGTCATGTTTGCCTCCTTATTTTCTTCATGTTGTTTCTTCTTGTCCCGAAGCTCCCAGCATCCTTCTTTGCATGCCTAGAGTTTCCCACGGTGCCAAGATACTATCTTGCTTTTGATTTTGACCTTTCCTGATCTTTAGATTTTCCATAGCTTCCTCTATTCTTGTGTCCCTCTAGTTTCCTTTGTCAAAGCATTCCACAAGTAGAAGATCCCTAGAGCTTTTATTTGCATTTCCTCACTTGGAATCACCCCTAAAACATCCTCAAACTTCAACTTTGAGTTAGTTGGAACCGAGTTGCTTACCACCATTACCAGGCTATTCCAACTCTCAAGTAAAGAGCACTGAGAATTAATAAAGCCCTAACTTCTTCATAAAATTCTATTATGCTTGAAGCTAGCATATTTACAACCGTATTAAAATCATATAAATTATCGCTTTCTTGAACCATTCTCAGACATCTTCATATTAAACAAAAATTTCATTAAAAATATCTTATTAGAGGCAGAGGTTTTTTCATACAACTTCCCTAATACATCCATCAGTTCTTTTGTAGTCTTTTCCTTTGAAACATTAAATAATACCGAAGATGCAAGACACAACCAGATTGTCCCAAGTGCCTTCCTATCCAACAAATCCCATTCTACATCTGTCATGCTCAAGGGTTTTTACCTTCTCAGACAACAAAATATAAAGATCCTTCTGATAAAGGTAATCTTCCATCTGTATCTTCCAAAGACTAAAATTCTTCCCATTGAATTTACTAACCCTTGATCTTCCATCATCTGCCATATCTTCCACTCAAGATAAAAATTTCCCTGTGATTCAACACTTTAGCAATCCAAACCAGGCTCTGATACCAATTTTTAGGAAATAAGGGATAAAATATGTGGAATAATCCCTCACAGAATCACAACAGTAGAAACTAATATGAAAAAATATTACAGATCTCAAATAAAATAGCAGAATAAAATAACACAACACAAATAGATAGTATTTAACGTGGTTCACCCAATTTGAGCTATGTCCACTAATAATCACTTACTCGGATTTTATTACAAGCCACCACTCTCTCAATACAATACCCAAATCTGTTTGGAGCTATGCTCAACAAACTCTACAAAATTCACACCCGAATTCAAAACACATCGCGATATTACATCATACCTACCATATGCATAAAAACCATATAAGTAGATAAGCTGCTTAAGAAGCTTTACAAAATTATAGGTATCAAAACCATGGGCCAAAACCGTCCCATAATCCTATGGTTCAAAATCCCACCCATATGAGATAAGCACATTTCCCGGTATATCGGACACATTTTAAGGCCAATTTTTTTTTCTTGGGGGCTGCACCCCCAAACTCTGCGAGACAACTATGGAAAGTGTACAGTACTCTTAGTGTATAGACTTCAACACTTTCTCACATGAAAATAGGCTCTACAACCTAACAAGTGCTTGATGTAACTTGAGTTTTAGAAGATGGAGCTCACCCTAAAACATTCATTCGTGTCTCATTTAGGGATCAATCCTTCCATATAGAGGGGGAAACCTATTTCCATGAGGAAAAATCAAGTGAAGATGTGTCTAGATACTATAACCATGTTTTCACTCATATGACATCTTGGTCGGGGAAGTGAATTATGAAGTTAAAAAGGGTATCATCATTCTCAAAGGTGAAATGGAATTCTTGTGGAGTAAGTTGAGGATCATTGAATATATTTAATCTACCATCATGTTCAAACATCTTCAAGGAATAAGCCAAGAGATGAACTAGTCAAGATATCAGACAAATTCAAGACCATAATGTGTGAAGGATCAATACATCATCTATCTCCATGAGTGGCATATGAGAAAATAAGTGTATGAGTATCCCAAATTTGATTCCATTCGAGGAGAACCTTTTTTGGAGCCATGAGGGATAAGAGGATGATCTTCATATAGAGCACCATTTATGTAAGAATGATGAATCATATGAGTTTAACTTGATGTTACGCATTTAGTAGTGTTCTTAAACACTCATTCCAATCTTGTAATGTGATCACACTTCAAAGGAGGAAGGACATTGCAACCACCTCCTTTTATTCCAACAAGTGGTCATATGACAAGAATTTCATTCAGTTATAAATACTTCCATCTACATGGTGAATACCTATTTCAGTAAGTGAGAGATAATCAGAAAATGGTTTGAGGATCATGGAGTTGATTTGTGATCACTAGGGTTAATTATAGAGGCCTAGAAAAGTAAGAGAGTGATCCTTGCTCTTTCCTTGTAGTTAGAAGAGAGCATCATGTTCCCATCACAATGTATATATCATAACAGTGTTTGTAAACACTTAATTCATCACTTGAGGTTTTAGAAACATGCTTTCAAGTCATGGTAACTGGTTTTTACCACATTTTCACTTCAAAAGTTTAGTCAACCAAAAACACAACATAGGGTGTGAGGAAGGTGTTTTCAAATCACAAATTTTGGCCCCATCCTCATGAGATCCTCACCCATGGTAAACAATAGTATATTTATGAAATTACCCATTTTGAGAGGTACTTATCAACATTTACAAATATTCACCTATCACCATGTGGTGACCATCTCTCTAGATCTTGCAAATTTAGGGCCATTTTTGTCTAAAACCGAAAGGGAAGCTACATTATTTGGACATTATTCATGAAACCTTCTAGTTGTAGAGAAAAATAGATGTTACCAACATGTATATGATTCACATATATTTCCATTACCTATTTATTTTCCTACCAACTCCTTACATAGCCCCTAAAATCATGTGGAGAAGCTAGATTTCACCATTAGAGTGTTTATTCCCTACACCTAGAAAACCCGTTGTTGAGCAGATTGTCCTTGAATGAGAAAAATTTCCTAAATATTCCTAAATTACCTCCAACACTTCTAAGATTTCCCAACATCACCTCCAAATTCTTAATATATTTCTTGAGCTCTCCCAGACGGTGTTTGATTAGCTCCAGAATGGCCTTTTTAGGCCTTCGGAGGAAGTTATCTTCCATCAAGTCACACTGAACTCATCAATCATCATATTTAATCATCCTTGCACATTGAAACAAACTTAAAAACCTTGTTAATAATTTATTTTGAGCTAGGTTGAGAGTGGTACTGAGGTAGGATGGCCAAAGGAAGGACGCACCAGTGATTGGGAAGCAAAAGATTCAATTGTGGGCTTAGTTGTCATGCTCAAAGTTTCAATTTTTCATGCCATACATTTTGCATGACAACACCCTCTTACCAATTTCACCAAATTCCTTTTTGTAATGCAAAAAATTATTTCATTGGTGTCTTGTCCATATATGAAATTATTTCAAGGGTTTCTTGGCAAAAACACAAAAGGATATCTGAAAAGAATTTATCTTAATGTTGATGTAGATTTGATTTCTTATGAAGTATGTGGCACTTGAATCAACCTTCCTACTCCTACACTAGGGTGAGAATGTAACTAATTTACTTAGCATAAATCTTGATGAAAGTTCTAAGTTTCTTTCTCCATATAAAGTAAATGAATGTGTGGAATATTTTACACATTTTCACCTACTCCTACCCTAACTTTTGTTGAGTGTTATAAATATATCGATGTGATGCACTCTTTTAGCTTCTAACTCTTCAAGTTATGTCTTATTCTTCTATTAAAAAAATGAAGATATTATTGGGTCCTTAGATAGATCATCTTCTTTCCCAAACCTTAATATTGTTATTCTATATTATAAGGATCAATGGATTATATACATGCCAACATGGGAACCAAGGTCACTCCCTTACATTTTTGATTGTGAGGATCACTCAAGTGGTCCTCTTAAATATGCATTCCCTAAGCTTGTAAAGTAGGTACTCATCCATAATATGATTCTACCATATTCTAAGATGAAATTAGGGATTCAACTCCATGCTCATGGGAAAATTCATGAGTCCATTTATTTGATCAATTATCGCTACATTTGGAAGTTGTGAGGTTTGTAAATTCAAATTGTGACACATCTAACACTTCTACATTTGTCAAAATACAATCCAAAAGGCTCCAAAACCTAAAAATGACTATATTCTTCTCCATGCTCATGGGAAAATTCATGAGTCCATATATTCGATCAATTATCACTACCTTTGGGAGTTGTGAGGTTTGTAAATTCTAATTTTGACACATCTAACACTCCTACAAATGTCAATAAACAATCCAAAAGGCCCCAAAACCTAAACAATGACTATATTATTTCCCAAAATAGACATTGATTTTAGAATTTAAACCCTAAAATATTTAGGCTAAATGTTGAAATCCTGAAAAATACTTATGTATTGACTAGATTAGAATATGAAAAACTATCTTCTAAACCGTAATTGATGGAGCTATGAGACTAGATCCATAAGATGGAGAGTGGCCCTAATTTCTTATATGCACTAAAATACATTTAAAGTATACGTTTATTTACTAAAATAAATTTGAAGTATAAGAAATAATAAAATATAATGATTAATAAATGAAAACCTTGTACTTCAACCATTCATTATAGTACATTGCAAACAAGAACATGAGCATATTATAACTATTGAAAATTTTTATAGTGTGTATTTATTCTATGATATTTTACATCAAAATAAAATACCTTAAAAAATAAAATTTTGGTCATTTTTATAATGTGTATTTATTCTATAGTACTACCTTAAAAAGTAAAATTAGATATTTAATTGTCAACCAAATTTGTCCTAACCAAATTTGTAATTTTTTGAATCAATCTTAAAGGATAGAGTCTTGTCTAGATGTTAGTAGTGGAGCCTTCTTTAAAAAATATTTATTTTCTAAATATACAAATTATATTTTGCTCAATATTTTTTTTAGTATATTTACCTTCTTTCTACATATAATATATAAATTATATTTTATTCAATATTATTTGTGAAATAGTTAGTTAATATATAAATTGTATTTTATTCAATAGTTTACATATAAGGGAGACTTGAGTTGCCTTCAAACATATTTATTTATTTTATCCACTTGTTAGAAGTGTTGTGAAGACTAGGGTTCAAAATTGAGCTCGTCATAGCCTTTCCAAAGGCCTAAAACCCGTCACAAAAGGACAGGTGAAAATTTGCATGTAAAAAAATTAAAATGTAAAAAACATTTGACAATACATAAGTGCAAGTTACTTATAAAAATGTCAACAAAAGGGCTATGGTGAAAAAACACCTCTCAACAATTTGTGTGAAATTTTTAAATCTTAAAAAATATTTTTTCCGACTTCTACAAAAAACGATCACCTCCATCTTTCAAGGCTCTGTGCATGAGTCATTGTAACGCCCGCCTTAGGACACTGAATAAAAAACCAATAAGTCAGATTTTTTTTTTGATAGTGAGCTAATGCTCTACTTAACCCCTTTCATTAATATTTAATTCATATTAATTATTAATTTCCAAAGTTGCCTAAATGTTAGCCCAACAAAGCTTGCTTATTTCATTTTAATAGTATCAACTGAAATCACAAGTTTTATTAAGTTTACACAACATTTTTAATTAATTTAGTCTTCCCTTTTATTTAATTATATTAATTTAATCATGTTCAAAAATCAAATGTATTATTAGCCCAAAACAATTTAATTACCTATTTCAATTAGACTTACTAAGGTTACTAATATAAATACACACATCTTTTAAATTTATTTGTTTTCCCCTTTAAATTATTTGTCCACACATCCCCTTTTAATTCATTTTCTTTACATGCACATACACTAAACTTTATATTTCATTTATATTTAAAAATACTCATGACTTAATGTGAGCGAGTTTTATTTGAGCCCTAGGATCAAATCGATCTTGACCCTTGATTTTGAAAAAAACCTAAAGATGACCTAAATTTCCTTATGTTCTTCCTCCTTTCTATTCTTCTCTTCTCATCTTTTTTTAGGTCTATCTTTTGCAGGTTGGAGGAGGGATTATGGAATTTTATTGAATTTTACATTGTATTGTTGAAGATCCATACAATAACAATTAAACATTTCCCTTTTTTTTTGTTGAAACATACATTTTTTTTTTTGTTTTTGAAGGTGGAAGGGGGCGGTGACGTTGTGTGGCGGTGGTGGTTTGGGGTTTTAGCCGAAGGGGCGGGGAAGATGGCCGCGGGGGTGAGGGGTCGGGTGGTAGATAGGGCGGTGTTGTTGCGCATGGAGGAAGGGACAACAACGCGGTGGTGGCAGGGTCGGCGGTGGTACCGTTGGGGAGGGAGCCGTGTGGAGGAGGTTGGGGGGTGACGGACGGACGGGGGAGGTGTTGCGCGGCAACAAAGATGGCCGGGGAGGGGTTTGGCCCTCCCCAGCAGATTCATTTTTGTTTAAATTTTTTTTTAACTTTTCTTTTAAGCTTTGTTTTAAATTTATTTATATATACAATATTATATATACATATATATATATATATATATATATATATATATATATATATATATATTATTAACCATTATAAATTTTAATATATATATTTATTATTATATATAAAATCAATATAATATTATTAACCATTATCCATTTTAATATATATTTATTATCTATAATCACCATATATAACTCTGTAGACATGCTGAAATTAACAAAATAAATTTGAGAATATTAATTCACAATATCTAACTTTTTTGAGATAATCGGTTATAATATTAAATAGAATTCTAAGCTAAGCTTAAACAAAATATAGCTATGTTATAAACTATAATCCTACTTTGACATAAATTTTGTATTAGTTACAATACATAGGAAGAGTTCTTTTCAAGTTAATAATAACAAATTTTACTTTGTTATGTCAATGCAAAAAAAAAGAACTTAAAATTTTCAACTAATCACACTAAATGATTCATCTATTTTGTGGTAAAGAAATACACAAATATTTCAAATGAGAATACTAAGCACAAACCATTAACTTCTACATGGAAAAGAATTCAAAACTATTCACATTCCATTTAATAATGTTTCAAAAAGAAATAAGAGTAGTTACTTTCTTTTCCAAGGTAATACTAAATGATTACTTCAGATTTACACACAAGTAAAAATCTCCAACAAATAATATATTTTCTTTTGAGTAGACATATTTTTAATAAACAATTTTTCTTTCTAAAAATACAAAAATCATATGAAGAGATTTTCATACTTGTTTTCCAAGCTTAAACTTAAAGAGCATCATATTCCAAAAGCACAACTACACAAGAGTTCCTATTACAAATTTCATGGGAAGTTGAAGAGAGATTTCTCAACAAGTATGTCTCAAGCTTTTAAGAAGTACTAGTTATACAAAATGGATAGTTTACAAGAAAAGGAAACTTCCACAAAACCATATACAAGAGGTTTACAATGCAAGTAATGTTTCACCAAGATTTGAGAGGACAAAGAAAGAACAAGATGTCACCAACTCCAAATTTTGAAAGCCAAATTTCATGTCTTCAAGAAATCCATGCAAGAAGAATTTTTTTTTTTGCCACCCAACCATAGGCATCATTACATGTCTTTCCCAAGGTTAAGATGCATGCTAGCCTCCCCCAAGCCCATGGGAAAGAGGACTACCATCCACAACTTGCACAAGAGTGAGGGTGAACAATAATAATACATCCACATGAAACAAGGAAAATATGAAAACAAGACACCAAATTTTTACAAAGATGAAAAATGAGAAGAACCCAAGTTCTACCTCTAAAACAATATGGGGAAGAGAGGAAAGAAGTTCTCCAAAATTGTAACCAACAACAGTTTCTTTAAAACAAGATCTCCACACCCTCCTTATTTCTCCTAATTCATTCAAACCCTCCTTATTCCTCCTCTCTTTCACCAAATCTTTTTTGGAAGGATTTTCAAACCCCAAAGGGGTTTCCTTACCAAGAATGGGGAAGGAGGTTCAAGCCAAATGAACCAAATTCCCCACCTCAAACCATTTGAGGGAAAAAAACTAAATCCTACAAGGCTTGCCTATCAAGCCTATAAATATTGAGAGGGAAGAAAATCCCTCTCTCTTCCCCCATAACTCCAAAACTCCATCATGTCATATGATGGAGAGTAAAATCAAATAACAATAAATACAAATCCACATACACAACCATATTTCTAAGAAAACAAATCTAACAACTAGCATGACTACAACACATAAAATAAAGCTTAAGAGCCTACCTCAAAGAAAACTTTCCAAAAAGTTTTCCAACTTCAATCTTCTCCACTTCTTGACCCAAGCAAACTCTAGCTCCAAATCACACAAGCATCCAAGCAAAAACTCCCAAAAAAAAGTCCTCTTCTTTTCCCATGAGGGGGAATTTGAAGAGGAGAAAGCAAAAATCCTCACAAATGAGGGGGTGACATGTGCCACCCATCTCCTCCTTTAAGGTCAAAGATGCCAAAGCTAAATGAAAGAAAGGGTAAAAATGACTTTTAGCCCTCTTCTCCCAAATTACTCTAAATGATAGCAAAACAATTTTTGTGCAACTTTTAACAAGCACACTAATCCATACCTCTTACATGGATGTGACCAAAGGAGAGGAAAAAAGGGAGGGAAAAGTCCCTCTAGCCTTAGAAATAATCCCCCCTACCTATTAGGTAGGGTCCAAGGGAAACTCATTTTCATGTTAAGGGAACTCCCAAACTAAAAAGGGGTCCTTAAAAATGCCCAAAATAACCCAATTTCGTGTTTTACATTTTTGGCACAAGGGTAGAGGGTGTGTGAACCACCTAAGGGTTCACATGTGACCCTAAATCCTTATGATTAAGTACACCATTAAACAAAATCAAAACTTAATGAAAGTGGGATAATTAATTCCCAATACAATTTTACAACACAACTAATTACCCTAAGCAAGATTAATAATTACAACACATATTACATTACAAAATAGGGTCACCCATGGTGCCCAAAACAATAATTCTAACGCTAAGGCCTAAAGTAATAAACATGGCTAGGACTTAGCCGTGGGATCTTGTGTAAAGTTGTGTAGCTGCCCTGAATCTCACGTTCTCCTGTGACCTATCACTGCACACTCATTGCACATATAAGCTTTGCACCTATTCGATAAAATATAAATAAACAACTCAGTAAGATATCAATGAGTTCTAAAATAACATATCATCTTTATGGAAATCAAAATGCGACAACAACGTGCACAATCATACACAATTCACCATAAGTTAGACATAATGATAAGGTGACATATACCCATAGAATTCCAACATGCAACTACCGAGTATACATCAATATAATTATGGTCCAAAGCAACATCATATCAAATTAGTATCCATGACCTCATAATAAAATGCTACAACATAGCGATCAAGCTAAATTGGCGTTATACGCCTAAATGTCCATACATGTCTAGTAAGATCAAATTTCCTAATATAATGTCTAAAATATAACAAATCTCTGTCAAAACATGTCTATAAGAAAATAAGAAACAAGTGGCGATCTATAAAAGTGTGGGCACTACATCCCCCTCTACTAAAATTAGACTTCCTCCTGGAAGTCACTAAAAGAGATAGGGATATCTAGCCCTCAAAGGTGTCGCATTCTCCCGGGTATTTCTTTATCTCATCATATCGGTCCCACCTTTGCACTCTAACTGGTCCATGTCTCGATCTGAAATGCCAACCTCGGTGCTCTAGTATGCGTCACGGGCTCCGGTCTCCACTATCCTCCATCCTCTACCTGTAATGCCGACCAATCCAAAACATGAGAAACATCAGGTACATATCTACGAAGTACAAAAACATGGAAAACTTCGTGGGCCCGTGAAATGCGTGGTGGCAAAGCTAGGTGATAGGCAAGCTGGGTCGATGACCTCTAAAATATCAAAAGGCCCCAAAAATGAGGCGATATCTTAGAACCCTTTCCATAGCAGATTGGACTCTTATGCAAACGAACTCTCAAGAAGACTTTGTCACCCACTGAGAAGTGATGATCAATCCTCTTGGTGTCTCAGTATACGGCTTATGGCATGCTGCAGTCCGCTTCAAGACATTGCATCTAATCAGAACAACCTCTTTGCTCTAAATCCTGTAAGTAAAGCTGGTCCTAGAATAATCCTGTTATCTAATCTGTCCCAATTGAAAGGTGTCTGCAAGATCGTCCTTACAAGGCCTAGTAAGGAGCCATACTAATGGAACTATGATAGTTGTTGTTGTAAGAAAACTCAACTAAATGCAAATAATCTTCCCATTTCTTCTGCTGGTCCATCACATACATCCTCAACATGTCCTCTAACACCTGATTAACTCTCTCTGTCTGTCCATCTGTCTCTGGATGATATGTTGAGCTGAAATTAATCTGAGTACCCAGAGCGGTCTGAAAGGAAGTCCAGAAAACTAAAGTGTAGATGGTATCCTTGTCATTGATGATGGTCTTCGGAATCCCATGCAACCTAACAATGTCCTCCATAAATACTTTGGCGATGGCTTGTGCATTATAGGTGACCTTGGTTGGCGAAAAATGTGCAACCTTGGTCAACTTATCCACGGTGACCATAATGGCATCATGATGATAAGAAGACATAGGAAGTCCGACTATGAAATCCATGGAAATCACATCCCATTTCCACTCGGGAATATCATGAGGGTGTAAAAGTCTGCGAGGATGAGAATGCTCTGCCTTGACCCTCTGACACTCAAGGCAACGTGTAATAAAATCTGCTATGTCCCGTTGAAGACATGGCCAATAATATAACTCCCTCGATTGGCATACATTTTCTTCACTCCTGGATGTCTTTGCCTATGGGGATTGATGAGCCTTTGTGAGGATGAAGCTACGCAGATCGCCGGACTTGGGTACATAGATGCGCCTATGGGCTGAAGTAAACAATCTGTCTCTAAAACACACCCAAAATATCTGCCCTCTAATGAACCCTATGATTCCAACATCTACCTAGCTCCCTCATAAAACCTGTCCTCTAGAAGGTACTCAAGAATCCTACCTCTCAAATCATTGATGCGCAGTGTTAATGAAGCAAGCACATGTCATCGTCTCTTGAGTGCATCGTAACCACATTTTCCTTTCCTTTGATATACTGTACCTCCATGTCATACTCACATAGGAACTCCATCCAACACCGTTGACAAGTGTTAAGGTTGGAATTTGTGAGAAGATGTCTTTGCAAAATACGATGGTATGTCCTCAAAATGAAAGGTCTACCCAAAAGGAAGTGTCGCCAACACACAAGTGCATGAACAACTGCTGCAAGCTCCAAGTCATGAGTAGGGTAGTTAAGCTCGTAGTCCTTGAGCTTACGAGACTCAAAGGTAATAACCCGATGCTCCTACATAAGAACTACTCCCAAACCCTCTAGTGATGCATCAGTACAAACAACAAAATCCTCTGTAGGGTCTAGAACTGCTAAGATGGGCGTCGTGGTTAACCTTTTCTTAAGCAACTGAAAGGCCTGCTCACACTTTTCTGACCAATCAAACTTCTTCCCTTTTCTTTGAAGAGAATTAATAGGGTGAGCAATCCTAGAAAAGTCTTGTACAAACTTGTGGTAATACCTGCTAAACCCATAAAACTTATCACCTTAGTAAGCGATGTGGGTATTTGGCCATCCATGATGCTTTGTATCTTAGAGGGGTCTCTTGAGATACCCTCACCTAATATGATATGACCCAATCTTGAATCTCTTTCGAAAGAAGCTACATTTTCCAAGTTCCAATACAACTTCGCTCTCTCAAAACCTGAAGTACTGCCTCAAATGTTCCTTGTGTTCCTCCTCAAAATGGGAATATATCAATATGTTATCAAGGAACACTAAGACAAAGTGATCCAGAAAGGTTCTAAATACCCCATTCATGAGGCTCATAAAGACAGCTGGGGCATTGGTCAAACCAAATGGAACAATTGTGAACTCATAATGCCCATAACATGTGTGGAAAGCTATCTTATGAATGTTTGCATTTGATATGCGCAACTGATGGTACCCTAACTTGAGATCAATTTTGGAGAACACTCTCACTCCCCGCATCTGATCAAACAAGTCATCAATCCTAGGGAGTGGATAATGGTTCTTTATTGTGACCTTATTGAGCTGTCTGAAGTCCACACAAAGTCTAAGAGAACCATCCTTCTTCTTCACAAATATGACTGGCGCTCCCCAAGGAGATGCATTAGGCGAATGAGACCCTTATCTAACAACTCCTCTAGCTAAATCTTGAGCTCATGAAGCTCTGGAGTCATCATCCGATAGGGTGCCCTAGAAACTAGTGCAGATCTAGGTACTAAATCAATGGTGAAATCCACCTCTCTACGGGGTGGTATCCCTAGAAGCTCTCCTAGAAACACATCGACATACTCCCTCAAAATTGCATGATCATCTAAGGGTGAATACTCTGGAATGCTCTCTGATCAATCATTGATGGTGATAGCAAACAACTGACATCCCTTACACATGCTCCTCTTGAGTTGCTTAGCCGAGATCATGTGTAAAGAGATAGGCCTCTGCATCCCTAATATCACAATTGCACTCCCAAGATCATCCTGACACTTAATGACATTATTTCTATAATCCACCTTGGCTCGATGAGCCTCAAGCCAATCCATACCCAATACTATCTGATAGGATCCTAAAGGGATAACTTGGAGGTCAAGTGTAGTGGAGAAGGCTCCTAAATCAAGTACGCAACTCTCCACATATGATTCCATGGCGAGTTTAGCCCCAGAGGCCAACTCAACCTACCAACTATCTAGTTTCCTAGCCACCACTAGCCCACACTGGTCCACTATAGAAGGAGATATAAAAGAATCTGAAGCACCTGGATCAAAAAGTACTAAGATAGAAATACCCCTGATAGTACATGTCGTCTCGATGTTGCGTGGCACAGTGCTTATCAACCACTACATATACATGATGAGCGCATCCCACGTCACCCACCGTGCAGTGCGATCTAGCGGCTCTCTGTGTATCCATGGTATTAGGTTTTGTGGACACATACACACATAATGATCAGGGGACCCACAAATAAAACATCCTCCTGTACCCCTTTGAGATGGGGTCCCTCCTGTACTCTAGTGAACTGACCTTGCCGGCCCAACTTTAGCATACTACTGCGAGTGAGTTGGTTGTGCCTACTGAGTACCCTGCCTCCTATCCTTGGCTCCACCAAAACCTCCTCTAGTACCACCTCTCTGAAAACTCTGAGTCTGTCTAGCCCTCTGCTGTTGGTGGCCATGATGTTGCGTCTACTGCTGTGGGTGTGGTGGAGCTCTCGTGGTTGCTGGCGGAGGCCGAATCCTCCTCTAGGGGGTGGTGCTATACCCCGTGACCTCTGACTTTGAAAGGCCTGTATCCTCTCCTGAAACTTGCTCTTGTTTCTATCTCGGTGCTCCTGTGCCTTGGTCTGTTCTCCTCAACTAAGTAGGCCTTCTTAATGGCCTTCTCAAGTGTGGGAGGAGATAACATCTTGACTACTCCTGCTATATCTGCATTAAGGCCTCGAATAAACCTGTTAACTTACAATTTCTCATATTACAGGTAGTCCACATCTTGCAGGAAGATCCAGAACTGCTCTCTCATCTTTGCTCTACTATGCCGAGATCCTGTCGTAAGTCGTGAAACTTATCAATCCTCTTCTACACGAAATACTCGACATATAGAAAACTTTGAATTGCTCCTCGAATAACTCCCTGGTCATTGTCTCTCTTGAGTCGGATGGAGTTTCCGCTCCTCATTCCTCTACCAAACGCCTAATGCATCTCGAAGAAGGTGTATGGCGAACCTTGCCTTGAAATTTCTCTCATAGAAGTGTAAGCCAAAGCAACTATCCAAGCTAAGGAGCCATGACTTCACCCCAAAGCCATCTGTAGAGAAATTTGGTGTAGGTAGGCGAGCTGCAAGCGAAGAAGATCTCTAATCACATTACTGTGTCTTTCTCCCGGCAATGTAGTCCAACATGTGAAAGGGGTCGTCTATCCCCAAATAGTCCGTCGAGGCTGTGTGAGTGGCTACAATAGTATGAGGCTACCCTCTCATGATGAATGAAAGGGCTACGTGACCTCTCCCGCCTTGGGGTATCATGCTCTGGTGGCTCGAATGCGCATCCTCACCTATTGGCTCCTTGTCTCCCACCTTTGGAATCTCCTCTCTCGCCTCCTACGGTGGTGGAAGACGCTGCTCCACAACGCCTATCAACTCTACCGGGACCTTTAGTATCCGAGGTCCAAATTCGGGTGACGGCGTCTCTGTGTAGGTGCACTACACCCCAAGCCTCGGACGATCATCCCCTCTTGGGTGCCATCCTGTAGACGAGGTGGCGAAGAGGTTATTAAATTATGATTAAGTGGTTGTGAAATTTTTTAATTATTTTATTTATTTATTCACTGTAATGTTATTGCAAATATTGTTGACTAATTGACTAATTACCCAGAGTGTTCGTGTGTGCGAACCTCGCTCTGATACCAAATGTAATGCCTCGCCTTGGGACACCTGAATAAAAGACCAATAAGTCGAATTTTTTTTTTTTTGATAGTGAACTAATGCTCTACTTAACCCTTTTCATTAATATTTAATTCATATTAATTATTAATTTCTAAAGTTGCCTAAATGCTAGCCCAACAAAGCTTGCTTATTTCATTTTAATAGTATCAACTGAAATCACAAATTTTATTAAGTTTACACAACCTTTTTAATTAATTTAGTCTCCCCTTTTATTTAATTATATTAATTTAATCATGTTCAAAAATCAAATGTATTATTAGCCCAAAACAATTTAATTACCTATTTCAATTAGACTTACTAAGGTTACCAAAATAAATACACACATCTTTTAAATTTATTAGTTTTCCCCTTTAAATTATTTGTCCACACATCCCCTTTTAATTCATTTTCTTTACATGCACATACACTAAACTTTATATTTCATTTATATTTAAAAATACTCATGACTTAATGTGAGCAAGGTTTTGATTTGAGCCCTAGGATCAAATTTGATCTTGACCCTTGATTTTGAAAAAACCCTAAAGATGACCTAAATTTCCTTATGTTCTTCCTCCTTTCTATTCTTCTCTTCTCATCTTTGTTTGGGTTTGTCTTTTGCAGGTTGGAGGAGGGATTATGGAATTTGATTGAATTTTACATTGTATTGATGAAGATCCATACAATATCAATTAAACATTTCCCTTTTTTTTGGTTGAAACATACTTTTTTTTTGTTGTTTTGAAGGTGGAAGGGGGCGGCGGTGGTTTGGGGTTTTAGCCGCGAGGGGCGGGAAGATGGCCGCGAGGGTGAGGGGGTCGGGTGGTGGACATGGGTAGTGTGGCTATGCATGGAGGAAGGGATAGCGGTGGCGGTGGTGGCGGGGTCGGTGGTGGCGCCGTTGGGGTGGGGGGTGGGGGCGGGGGCCGTGTGGAGGAGGTTGGGGGTGTGTGGACGGGAGGGGAGGTGTTGTGCGGTAGCAAAGGTGGCCGGGGAGGGGTTTGGCCCTCCCCCAGATTCATTTTTTTGTTTATTTTTTTTTTTTTAAAAAGCTTTTCTTTTAAGCTTTGTTTTAAATTTATTTATATATACAATATATATATAATATTATTAACCATTATCAATTTTAATATATATTTATTATTATATATAAAATCAATATAATATTACTAACCATTATCCATTTTAATATATATTTATTATCTATAATCACCATATATAACTATGTAGACATGCTGAAATTAACAAAATAAATTTCAGAATATTAATTCACAATATATAACTATTTTGAGATAATCGGTTATAATATTAAATAGAATTATAAGCTAAACTTAAATATGATATAGCTATGTTATAAATTATAATCCTACTTTGACATAAATTTTGTAGTAGTTCTGATGTAGGAAGAGTTCTTTTCAAGCTAATAATAACATGTTTTAGTTTGTTATTTTAATGCAAAAAGGAACTTAAAAATTTCAACTAATCACACTAAATGATTCACCTATTTTGTGGTAAAGGAATATACAAATATTTCAAATGAAAATACTAAGCACAAACCATTAACTTCTACATGGAAAAGAATTCAAAACTATTCACATTCCATTTAATAATGTTTCAAAAAGAAATAAGAGTAGTTACTTTCTTTTCCAAGGTAATACTAAATGATTACTTCAGATTTACACACAAGTAAGAATCTCCAACAAATAATATATTTTCTTTTGAGTAGACATATTTTCAATAAACAACTTTTCTTTCTAAAAAAATACAACAATTCATATGAAGAGATTTTCATACATGTTTTCCAAGCTTAAACTTAAAGAGCATCATATTCCAAAAGCACAACTACACAAGAATTTCTATTGTAAGTTACATGGTAAGTTCAAGGGAGATTTCTCAACAAGTATGTCTCAAGTTTTTAAGAAGTACCATTTATACAAAAGGGAGAGTTTACAAGGAGAGGGAAACTTCCACAAAACCATACACAAGAGGTTTACAATGCAAGTAATGTTTCACCAAGATTTGAGAGGACAAAGAAAGAACAAGATGTCACCAACTCCAAACTTTGAGAGCCAACTTCCATGTCTTCAAGAAATCCATGCAAGGAGAAAAGAGCTTGTTTTACCACCCAACCATAGGCATCATTACATGTCTTTCCCAAGGTTGGGATGCATGCTAGCCTCCTCCAAGCCCATGAGAAAGAGGACTACCATCCACAACTTGCACAAGAGTGAGGGTGAACAATAATAATACATTCACATGAAACAAGGCAAATATGAAAGCGAGACACCAAATTTTTACAAAGATGAAAAAGGAGAAAAGCCCAAGTTCTACCTCTAAAACAATATGGGGAAGAGAGGAACGAAGTTCTCCAAAATTGTAACCAACAATAGTTGCTTTAAAACAAGATCTCCATGCCCTCCTTATTTCTCCTAATTCATTCAAACCCTCCTTATTCCTCCTCCCTTTCACCAAATCCTTCTTGGAAGGATTTTCAAACCCCAAAGGGGTTTCCTTACCAAGAATGGGGAAGGAGGTTCAAGCCAAATGAACCAACTTCCCCACCTCAAACCATTTGAGGGGAAAAAACTAAATCCTACAAGGCTTTCCCATCAAGCCTATAAGGATTGAGAGGGAAAAATCCCTCTCTCTTCCCCCACAACTCCAAAACTCCATCATGCCATATGATGGAGGGAGTAAAATCAAATAACAATAAATACAAATCCACATACACAACCATATTTCCAAGAAAACAAAACTAACAACTAGCATGACTACAACACATACAATAAAGCTTAAGAGCCTACCTCAAAGAAAACTCTCCAAAAAGTTTTCCAACTTCAATCTTTTCCACTTCTTGACCCAAGCAAACTCTAGCTCCAAATCACACAAGCATCCAAGCAAAAGCTCCCAAAAAAAAGTCCTCTTCTTTTCCCATGAAGGGGAATTTGAAGAGGAGCAAGAAAAATCCTCACAAATGAGGGGGTGACATGTGTCACCCCTCTCCTCCTTCAAGGTCAAAGATGCCAAAGCTAAATGAGAGAAAGGGTAAAATGACTTTTAGCCCTCTTCTCCCAAATTACTCTAAATGATAACAAAACAATTTTTGTGCAAATTTTAACAAGCACATTAATCCATACCTCTTACATGGATGTGACCAAAGGAGAGGAAAAAAGGGAGGGAAAACTCCCTCTAGCCTTGGAAATAAGCCCCCTACCTATTAGGTAGGGTCCAAGGGCTCATTTTCATGTTAAGGGAACTCCCAAACTAAAAAGGGTCCCTAAAAATGCCCAAAATAACCCAATTTCGGGTTTTGCATTTTTGGCACAAGGGTAGAGGGTGTGGGGACCACCCAAGGGTTCACATGTGACCCTAAACCCTTGTGATTAAGTACATCATTAAACAAAATCAAAACTTAATGAAAGTGGGATCATTAATTCCCAAAAACAAGTTTACAACACAACTAATTACCCTAAGCAAAATTAATAATTACAAAACATATTACATTACAAAATAGGGTCACCCATGTTGCCCCAAAACAATAATTCTAATGCTAAGGCATCAAGTAATAAACATGGCTAGGACTTAGCCCGTGGGATGCTTGTGCAAAGTTGTGTAGCTTCCCTGAATCTCATGTTCTCCTGTGACCTATCACTGCACACTCATTGCACATATTAAGCTGCACTGCATTCGATAAAATATAAATAAACGACTCAGTAAGATATCAATGAGTTCTAAAATAACATATCATCTTTATGGAGATCAAAATGCGACAACGTGCACAATCATACACAATTCACCATAAGTTAGACATAATGATAAGGTGACATATACCCATAGAATTCCAACATGCAACTACCAAGTATACATCAATATAATTATGGTCCAAAGCAACATCATATCAAATTAGTATCCATGACCTCATAATAAAATGCTACAACATAGTGATCAAGCTAAATTGGCGTTATACGCCTAAATGTCCATACATGTCTAGTAAGATCAAATCTCCAATATAATGTCCAAAATATAACAAATCTCTGTCAAAACATGTCTATAAGAAAATGAGCAACAAGTAACTGATCTATAAAAGTGTGGGCACTACATCCCCCTCTACTAAAATTAGACTTCCTCCTAGAAGTCACTGAAAGAGGTAGGGATATCTAGCCCTCAAAGGTGTCGCATTCTCCCGGTATTAACTGCACTGTTCGATAAAATATAAATAAACGACTCAGTAAGATATCAATGAGTTCTAAAATAGCATATCATCTTTATGGAAATCAAAATGCGACAACGTGCACAATCATACACAATTCACCATAAGTTAGACATAATGATAAGGTGACATATACCCATAGAATTCCAACATGCAACTAACTGAGTATCCATCAATATAATTATGGTCCAAAGCAACATCATATCAAATTAGTATCCATGACTTCATAAAAAAATTCTACAACATAGTAATCAAGCTAAATTGGCGCTATATGCCTAAATCTCCATACATGTCTAATAAGATCAAATCTCCTAATGTAATGTCCAAAATATAATCAGATCTCTGTCAAAACATGTCTATAAGCAAATGACCAACAAGTAATTGAGCTATAAAAATGTGGGCACTACACTCATAGATACGTTAGACAAGGCGTAATACTTGAAATTACCAAAAATTTTAATATAATAAATATACTACTACTATAATACTATTAAGCTCAAATCCCAAGTTTCTAACAAGTTGTTGATGCTAGCTCAATGAATACTTGAGCACAAATACCTAAAAACCAAAGATTTAATATTATCGTTTACGGTTCTGACCTTTGCTTGGGATTTATTCAGATGTTTTATCTACCACCTTGTACTTGTTTTTGCTTCTTTGTTGTAGGAGCCACCTTGAGAGACAAAACAAAACTAGGATCAACTTGCACACAAATATCTGCCCACTCAAGAGCCTACACAACATGTTTTTAGAACACATCCAACATGTAGAGCGGCCACTAGTTTGGATATGGGTTGAGATGGATATATAAGGTTAAGGAAGAGGTTGAAGAAAAGTGTTGAATTGATCTTAAAGAGTGACGTCAATTCGTGACTCATAATGTAGGGTGTCAAGAAGGCTTTATGGGTGCCACGTTAATGCCAAAGGGCATGATGAGCTTAGAAATGTCTTGATCCGCACAAGGCATAGACTAAGAAGATTGGATTATCTCTCTTTGTATGCAGTGGAGAAGGATCTACGGGAAAAGGTAGATGGGGCTTGCTTTTAGGAAAATCAAAGGTTGAGTCACTTGAAGAGGTCACCCATTATGACCCTTGTAAAGAAGAACTGAGCTAAGTGTAGAGTTACTTCTTTGGACCCTTTCAAGAGGGTAGAATCAAGGCAAAGGAGAGGAGCTCATTTCGAGGAGGAGGGAGTTAAGGAAAAAGGTTGTGAACAAATTTAGGGATGATTACGAAGGGTATGTTTGCTTAATGGAAAAGTATGATTTGGTAATACATATGTATAGAAGATTTGAATGCATATTGTGCGCGAGGTGAAGCTCATGTGTATAGTAGATTTGAATGCATAATTGTGCATGAAGTGAAGCTCTTGACTCTAAAATCCAACCAAGAATATCTCATGTCACTAACATTTAGTGTGGGTATTTCAATGTTTAGATGCACATTTTCTTAAATTTAGCTGAAAAATATCTAATTCAATGCATTTTACTAGTTAAAATCTGAATTCATTTTTTTATGAAAGTGATAAAAATTCAAATGAGTTTTAAACACTTTAAATACATTTTATAAAAACAAATTTAGGCTTTCTTTAAATCATAATTTAAATATTTTACCACTTTATTTTATACCATTATGATTGAAGATTTTCCCCTTTATTTAAGATGCCAATCAAGTGGGAATTTTGTAAAAAAATATTTTCTCATTTTTAAAAAGTTATTATGAATTTTTATGATGTGTGTACTTCAACAAAATATGTTGAACAACAATGTAGAGTTGTGGAGCCCAAATGGATAAGAAGAGCATTGAGGTGGCTTGTAAATCTCTCTTCCTTTAAAATGTATTTTTATTATAAAATTGTTCTGTAAAAACATAGATGTTTTCATTTATTCACTTGTTACAAAAAAATTTATGTGTGTTTAGGGTTGTTATTAAGATAGCCGAGAGTGATCTTTCCCCTACCACCATGAGGGAAGATTCCTTCGGGAAATGACTCGTTGCCAGTGGAGTAGATGATTCGAGAATCGGCGGGACTTCTCCCATACGCCACAAAGTAGACATCGCCCACAAGAATGTTGCCCCTCTCCTTTCCTTCTGCTCCCTCTTCCTTTCTCACAATCAGACCACCGTCCACCACTCGCGTGTACCCAAGCTTGTTTCTCAATTCGAAACTCTCTCGCTGAATTCCACCACCGTGTACGGATATGGCGCCACCCTCTCCGACTTCCTCTCGAATAACGGTACGGATCACTGCGTCTTGCCCCGATTCAACTCCCGGAAGACCCGCCATGTTTGCATGCATACAATATTTCATTCATCAAGTGAGTTTATAAATGTAAGAATATATTTCAGCTCTACTACTTACTCGCTTTGCGAGTTATAGAAACGGAGGTGAGCATTGGTGCCGACATAGCCAGTGAGGCCAACATAAGGAATTAAGTAGCTGCAGCACAGAGATAATTGAGAGAATTGGCGTACGGATCAAACGGAGGATTCAACTTGGTATCAAATGCACTTTATCAAAACTTTGGCAAACCGTTAAGCGCTCGAGATCCGGTTGAGGTGCTGGGAAAACCCTTTACTATTTTCTTTATGGCCCCGCATTAATTTGGAAAAGTTAAAAAATAGTACACAAGAAAACAACATAATCAGAAAATCAAGTAAGTACGAGGTGACCAACTTCCCGGTAAGCGAATTCTTTGAATGATGTCTTCCACGAGGGGATCAAGATTATCTTTCCTAGCTCCGATGGGAGGAGGGCCACCACTGGTCAGCTCAGGCGTGGCATGATCGAGTCCATATCCAAATCCCCCAAACAAAAAAAACTCAGCCTCTAAGTACTCCAAATTTAGAGGAAATTCAATCAACCCTATTTCTTGAGGCAAAGCACTAGTCTGGCCGATATCCGCCATCTTGGTGGCACTCCAACTCCACCGATGATCCCCGAGACACACATAGCAATAGCTTTATGGAAATGAAGGACCACAACGCAGCGCCATTGTTTGTGATATGCGTACGAATTTCCTCTTTTTTTCCATCAACTTTGGTGCTCTCATTGCCACAATCTCAGAACTCCCACACTAATGGCATGCGTTAACCTCTCTTTTTACCTCCGCAACCACCAACATTTATTTATACTTACAAATTCATGTGCAATTAACCTTCTAACTTGGTAAGTATTTAATACCTACAATCATAAGTTCCAAAACTTCCAAAGAATATGTGATATTTTATACTTGAAAACTTAATATTAGGTAGATTTATTCTATTTTATTTCACCTACTTCCTATTTTTACATACATGTAATTAATTATAACTTTGATAATACTTAAACTTCATCATAATATAACCAAAATATCAGTCACAATTTCTTGCGCATAATACAATGTGAACGCGAATGGTATATGTTATTTGATTAGAGGAATAGTTATTACTTTTGTAGTTGATGTTGATAAGGGGTGTGATTGATTTTGTATGTGTAGGAATATAGATGAAACATTACATTGAAAGGTTCCATGTGTACATTTCAAATTTGTTACAAATTTGTACATATACATTTACAAATCTTATATCATGAGATCGAACTAAACATGAATACATGAAGACATTTACAAATTTTATATCAAAGTAGAGGGTAGTATTTACGACGGGTTGTTTTGGTTGAGTGATAGTAGTCTTGACTTCTCCTTTCTTCTTGTTCCAAGTGGTGGTACGTGCACCATTTTTTAGTACCTTTCATGCGGTGTGAAATGACCAAGGACTGTGAGGATATCGAGAGGATCTTGTAGATGTAAATCACTCAGACTTCTCGTACATGACCATGCCTTGAATGTGTGTCCCAACTCCCAACAATCCCAAATCATTTTTTTCATTAAATGTTGGCAATAGAATTACCTACACAATACTTACCCCTTTACTTAAATCTCTTGTATCATGATTAGGCTTCACAAATTTCGGTGTTCTTTGTGCATCACGAGTATGTTGTGGTCTTTTTCAATACGCTTATTAAGATGGAAATTACTATTTTTAGGAACCTAGCAAAGCAGTCCCACCTATTATAGTTGAACAAAGTGTTCATTTTACATTAAAAGAAATGTAATTAAGCAACCAACTGTTGAACCTTATACAATTAGAGAGGCAACAACATAAGAGTGTACTACTGCTAGTATCGAAAGTGGATTGATTTAACTTTGACGAAAACGTTCCTCTTGGGCAAGTGGAAAAGGAACAAAATGCCCAAAAGCCAATTTTTCCCTTTAAAAATAAATTCAAGAGCCATTGTTACAAAATTCAAGAGGCAACATGCAAACTTAGAAAATATTAGAGGACAACATATTCCATAAATCCATCACACATGAGCCCTTAGTGCATGTTATTGCATCTAAATGCTAAGCAATGAAAGATGGTGTCTAGATAACTAACAATTATGATTCTCTATTAAAGCCAAAAGTTAAAACAAATGTTGTCACTTATAAGTACCACAATCCAATCAACTGACACATATCGGGGTAGAGTTCCCACTAAGAAATTGTTGTGTAAACCCCTGAATTTACCCATTCAAAATGAAACCCTGACTTAGTTTGTACATAAGACACAAAAGTGGAAGAAATAACAAACAAGGGAAAATAATAAGATACACAGAAAGGATCCAGAGTGTTACAAATATTGCAAAACTTCATTCCAATAGATAAGCCTAGGAATGTCTCCGCTTAGTTGATTCTGGGCCAAATCCCTGAAAGAAAAATACATATCTTTGTCAGATCATTTCAATCTTATCAAATAAATAGGATAAAAAGCCAACACAAAGGGACTTGTAATATCATGATATTATTTTCCAACTTACAAAATCTTTAAGTTTGGAATCTGTGACAACATTGAGGGTATAGGCCCATTAACTGATTATTCTTTATAATTGTAAAAATGAATAAACAAACTGAGACTATATAATTGCATCCCTAATTTGAATAACAATGTATATTTTTGCATCTCTAGTTTAAATTGGTAGAGAATAGTTTGTTACCTTCTTTCTTTGAGGCCTCTATCACGGCTTTCTCATACCATGCATCCCCAACCTTAGGTTTCGTCATGGAATTTTGCTTCCAACTCAGTTTCAAATTCACGCAAGCTTTGTGGGTAGTGACTATACAGTCTGTTTATAGCAATTGGCTTACAATTCGTTAGAACACATTTATAAATAGTGCTTGTAGCACCATAGCCAATTATATATTTCTCGTTTAGATTTTTGTGTTTCCCTGTTTGCCTACAATTTTTTCAAACATTAGATCTAATTCAACATAAAATTAGCTCGCATGTATAATTTTTAATATTATTCTAATATTCAAAAGAGCATGACTCGGTTTCAAATCCAATGACTTCCTAAATCCATAGAATTCTTGCATTTGAATGACATTGGGCATGGATGGGTAAACTGGAAAAATACCAAAAAATAACTTCGCCATTTCAGCTCTCCATTTTTTCTTTAAGGCATAATAACTTACACCAAAAATGGAAAAGATCACCAAAGCAGAAGCAACCACTATGCCTATGATTGTGCCTGTGGTTAATCTGTACAGACTTCCTTCCCATGCAATCCATAGCACAAAGTTACAAGAACAAAAAAACTCTCGATATCTATGTTACTGATTAGCTAAAAAGTAGGAGGGCCCAAATTCTAGAGGAGCTCTGAACGTTTTCTTGCTCAGAGAAAAACCGATCCGTTGGACATATTTTGCTTGAAGTATTTCCCCCAGGTGGGAATATTTGTAGAATGAAAGCAACAAATGAAGACATAACCTGCGGGGAGGGTAAGATTGTGCCATATGGAAGTCTCTAGGTGTTGGAACCTCGATTCATTTGATAAATCTGAGAATGACGGACACGAACATTAATTCACCTGAAAATGGCACTTGACATTCACAAGTTGCAGGGTTGAGTTTCTCATAAGGAGTGTGGCATGATTTTGTGTTGCACTTTGATAAAGAAGTGTTGTAGGAAGCATCTATTTTTCTTGGATGACATATTTTGTTGCTTGAAAAGGAACTGCTCTCAAGCTGGGTTCCCCAATAATCTACAATTCCCATTGTTAATGTCTTCCTCCAGGATAATTCAAAAAATCCATTATAACAAAGGACTTACAATAGAATTCTTTTGTAATTCATTTGCATGTCGACATCTCGAATATCGTTGTACTCGAGATCCACATATTGAAGCCTGGACCAATCCTGGCACCAATGTTGAGGGTCATGCTGAAAGCGTTGTTTCAAAGTTTTCTGCTCTAGACAGACACAACAAACATTACTTATACTAATGGAAAACAAAGCTCATGAGTTATATAATTCTTGATACCTACACTAATTGAAGTTGTGGCAAGCTAAAAAGATCGGGGGAACTTGTCCTTCCAAATTCACATTTTCCATCACTCTGCAAACCAAAACAATATTCTGAAAGGTTAAAATATGGAAAAGTCAGATTTCACAAATTGCTTAACCCGTTGGGAATGGATCCCGTAAAAGCACATCCCATCTGGATCCTGAACAAAGCACCGATCAGATGTGTTTCTCAGTTTTGAAGTGAGATGCTAAACCCATGAAAAAGATTAAATTTTACAGGCTTACAATGTATCGAGGTGAAGCAATTGGCCGATGGAGTTTGGGATTTGGCCAGTTAACTCTTTGTTGTAGGATAAATCTTTGTGTCACAAAACATAGTAGATAATAATACTCATACACAACTAAACAATGCATGGAAACAAACGACATGTAAAATTCATGACTTACAGTGATTGGAGGTCACTTAGATAGCCTATATCGCTAGGCAAAGTTCCTTTCAGATTCATAGTTGATAAGCTCTTGCACCAGTACAGAATAATAAATATTGTATATTGATGCACCTGAATTCTATGATTACGAGAGAGAAGCGTGAGATGTATACAAAGAGGTAACTTTGGAGCCGAAGTAGGTAATTGTACGTACCCAAAATTGTATGTCTTTGCATAGTCAAAAATTGGTTACAGAAGCCCCAATGATGATTAAGATCTCTTCACAAGGTGTTCGGACTCGTAAAGCTCGTTGAGTATACATTTGCATCCCAAAATCCTTGTCTAGCCTCTACATGTTTTGTCCTAGCCTTTTCTCTCTTTTTCCTTGTTGTTTTGTTGTTAATTACTGGGACCGCCTCCTGCCCATGGGCGGCGGTCCTATGCTCACCCAAGCCAGTGGCGGCGGTCCTGAACCGCCACCCGTGCCAGGAGGCAAGCTGCCTGTAACCGTCGCCCGCGGGCATGGCGGTCTATCTACGCGCTTTCCAGAATGTTCCGTCGATCGCGTAAAGCATGAAAATTCAATTTTCACCCACATTTCTCAACCACTAAAGCTTGTATTTATGTTTTAGCCGCCTGAACAATGATTTATCTTTGTTTAATAGTGGGAGAGTTCAATTTGAACTTGCCTTCTGGTGTTTGTAAATGCTATAAATATGTAGCTTGTTTACAAGTAAATGGTCTTGGTTCTTTGGTCTGGAGTCTTCATTCTTGAGTTTCAGTCTTCAATACTCAGTCCTAGATTTATTTTATGAATCATTTTATCTTTAGCATGGATTAGAATTTTGAGTATTTAGTTATGCCTCACTGTACACCGACAACGATCCTGCTAGGAATCGTATAGGCCAAGATTTGTTCTCTTGTGCCATCCCTCTCCTACTTGTACTTCGTTGTATTTCTATGAAGCTACTATTATTCATTGTTTGAGTACTTGTTGTTTATCATTTTATTTCATCATTGCTGCAACGACCCTGCTAGGAATTGTATAGGCCAAGCCAGTTCACTTGTGCTATCCCTCTCCTACTTGTGCTTCGTGCCATTTTTACTTCAAAGTGACTACCGTCCCAGTGCCTTCTCTTGCTGATGCTGCCATACTCCTACTCTTTCTAGATTCATGCGAACATGCAAGAACGAAGAGATAAATCTGAGGGGACAAGCTACAACAAAACTGGATTTGCCTCTTTTCAGTAAACTCTAGGTTTAAATGCCAAAGTTATTATCAAATAGAGTAGCGAATCATTTTATTTCAGTTAAGATTACTTTCAATATTGCCAGGAAAGCTGTGAGGAATGATAGTTTCTGAGAAACTATGATTTGTTCCTCACTTCTGAGGTAGGATTGAAGGTTTTCAATTAAGTTAATTAGCTGTCTTTTATTTAGATTCACACATCTGCACAGGTGAATAACCACACCGGGTTATCTCGCTTGTTTAGTTTTAGTATAAAGTAGTTTAATTATTGCTTGTAATTATAATATTTCAATCGTATATTTTGTTTAGATTAGTTTCCCTTTCAATAGTAGTATAAATTGTTATTTTCAGTTTAAGTTAATTTGGAGACTTCATAACTAGATTAAACACTTAAATTCTAGTTAGGAGGATAAATCACTAGGGAATTTATGCTACCCGCTCATAGCCTCTAAATCTCCCCTTTGTCATTTTAGCTACCAGGAGATCACACTACCAGATCTTAGTCACTGATCCTCCCATGGTTAGCCATAAGAAAGTTGCTTGCCGATTCTCATCCTCACTTGTAGCTTTTCTATCATAGAAAACTGACCATAATCCCGGCTGTGACTTCATCTAAGTCACCCACATTTCAAACCACCGGCTATCTCGGCACGACCTCGGGATGTCAGTGCGCGGAAGAGTTACCTGTAGATTCCCACGCTCGCTTGTCGCTTTTCCGGTGTACAAAATTGGTGAACCCGACGTGAAACTAACAACTGTTTCACCTTCTCTTTGAGAAGTTTCATCTTATCTCATCCACCTTCGCTCCTTCCCATTATTCTGCGGGTATTCATATACCCCCCGAATATGTCGGGATTTGATGCATATGGCAGACCCCTCTTGGGTCTTGAGGCATACTACACCCAACAGAATAGGCAATCATCACCATCACTCTCGGTATGGGGTGACAACTACTCAACTAATCAGTTGTCAACACAAACTCCAAGAATTAGATATAATTCGTCTTTTCAAACTGAGGAGTTAGATCAACCCCCTCAAAAACAACAAACAGAGCCTTCAGGCTCGAATAATATGACGTTCACCGGAGAATCTGGATCATCTCCTCAGATGCTATTTAGACCACAAATTAGTAGACAATCAGACCCATACCTGGTCTTAGATGATGAACAATCAATACGTTATCCTAGGAGTGAACAGCGCTCTCGGGGTATGTACCCACCTGTAGGAGGTTTACAAACGCAACCCGAGGTCTCTTTTCAAGAAAATACCTCTATACCATTCCATATAGGAAATACTCTCAGAGAAACTTGGCAAGATAATGATCAGTTCATAGCAGGATATCACATGCCTATACAAAACCATGGTATACAACAAACGCCACCAAGGCAGAATATCGTGACTTCACCAAATGAAGTCATTTCAACGTTAGTAGAAAAAGTGAGAGGGTTAGAACTTGCCCAAGCAAGTCAAAATTCACAATTCATGCAAACAGGGGGTTCCAATCCTCCACGCCATCCTAGCCAAGTAGATCTTCTCACAGGAGTAGGCACGTTAGGCATGCCTCCTCAGTATCCACAACAAACGCCAACTAGGCCCATCATCTCTAACACCATTCCTCCCGGTCTAGTATCAAACAATCCATTCCTGGACAATACCCCGTCATACTTAAACATGTACTCCAAATCACCACAAGGAGATATGTTCTCCTCTCCGACATTTTTGCTCAAACATAGGGACTTCCCTATGCCCCTGCCAATGCATACACTGCACCATATCAATAACCCATCCCACCACCACTCCCTTAGAAACCACCATCAATGGTCAAAACCTATGCGATAGGGACTTATTCAGAATATTTGAAAGAGCCCTTAGACTTCGCCATACGAAGCGTCATGCTTCCAAGACCCCTTCCTGATTTACCCAAATACAAAGGAGAGGGAGATCCAAATGTGCATATCAAAGCTTACGCTACAGCCATACGAGAACTACTCCCTTGGGATGGGGTTGTTGCTAAAATATTCCCCAAAACCTTGGAAGGCATCACTCTCAATTGGTATTATAGAATACCTGAGGCTTCAATCAATTCGTTTAAACAACTCGTTTCAGAGTTCATTAAGGCATTCGATATGAACAAACTATTAAGAACAGGAATCAGGGAGTTCTTACACATTAAGCAGGAACATAATGAATCTGTCGCTCATTTCATTCAGAGATGGCATACAGTTCTCTATTCTTCAGCCAGTACTCCAAATATGGACCAAATGGAACTATGTGATTTATTCCTTCATTCTCTCAGTAGAGAAGTGAAGGAAGAAGTCCAGAAGTTCCCACTAAGAACTTACGATGAAGTACTTGAAAGCGCTCTTCGAATAGATCAAGCAGTGATAGATAGTGGTTGTAAGACATATGGAACAAATGGGAAATTAATCACTCCCAATCAAAACACTATGACCTATCCTAATGTTGGGAATACCAATCAAGGACCCAAGATCCTTAATGAAAACAGTGGGGTTACAATAGATGGAGTCACTGATCAAGTCAAAAGACCAAATGTTGTGAACACCCCGGCACCTGCTAACAATCAACGCAATAATAACTTCACTTCAACGATCAATACGGTGGATTCTAATCATCCTCCATAGCAGAAAATCTAGTCACAAGGCCTTACTCGGGGCCCAGATGGATATCAAAACCAAAGCCAAAGGCCACAACCTCGAAATTTCAACTATAACAACCAACAACCCAATCGAACTTTTGGGCCACAACAAGATTCAAACCAACGACCACGGAACTATAATCCCAATCTATATTGTGGTTTCCACAAAATTAGGGGTCATGATACTAGGACTTGCCATGACTGCAACAAATTCTTACAACGTCTACCAGAAGAGCAAAAACAACTCTTTGTAGATATGTTTCTGGAAAATCCTACACTGCCACTTGGTATGGGATCAGTTTCCACTCAAAATGCACCTCTCAAGATCTTCAATGATCCTCTCCCAAATCATTCTAACAATAACAGGTTAGATCCAAATGGGAAAAACAAAGGTATCATAATAAGAAATAACAATCAAGATGCCTCAACTCCTGACAACTCTCAGATTGCTCCTAACCTAGGTTCAAATGGTAATACAAAAATCTTGGGATTAGTTGAGCTAGAGGTTGAGTGTGAAATTAATGCAACAACTCGGACAAAGGAGTATGTTTCACAACCCCTACCCGATATTTTCTCCACACGAGATGAAGTTCCTACAAATGCTAAACCGGTAGGATCCTATGATTTAATATCAGATTTGAACAAGACCTTTTCCCACATTTCATTCCTAGATTTGCTAAAAAATTCACCCACGCATCGCTTTGCATTGCTCAATGAATTAGGTCTTGGTCATCTAATCAACATTACACCACCACCCGAAACACAAGTGAACCATGTAGACTTTGATATCCACCCTCCGGGGCAGCCAGATAGGGATACCGATTTTATATTCAACATAAACAAAATGCCAACAGATGCTGAAATTACACGTAGATGCAATCCGTCCTTGCATTTATAGGTGTGGGTTTACAACAATTACGTTAAATGCGCAATGGTGGACAATGGGGCAGCAGTTAACATAGTCCCCTTCTCTTTCCTTCAAAAACTAGGATATGGGGAAACAAATTGTTCCACTACTCGAAATACACTGAGAGGATATGATAGCCTTAAGGCCACTTCGATTGGGACTATAATACTACCAGTCACCTTAGGACCTAAAACAATCCTCACTGAATTTTATATTATAGATTAGGAAACCAACTATAATATGATTCTCGGTCGTCCATGGATACACCGCATGAAGGCAATTCCTTCTACGCTATTTCAAGAAGTAAGGTTTTTACACCTAGGAAAGGTCTTCATCGCTAAAGGGGATCCTAAACCCTTTGATATACACTTAGAAAACCTCAAGAAAAAGAAAGGATTCCATACAGAGCATGAACTTCCCATGAATCAATTAAACAAGCCGCCTCTAACAAAAGAGTTAGTCCCGGTCACCCCAAACATTCCAAAGGTTGAATTTGTTGACCCAAAAATATACGAGGTGGCAAAGACAAATAAAGATAAGTCAATTTCTGTGGAAACAGTCTCCACTAAAACCACAACAGGAATTATGAAACTCTTGGAGAATGATGAGCCAATCTTTCTCCCATTCGAACCACAGGGAATGGGTAGTCTTCTCAGTATAGCACCTCTTCCCTCCGATGACCTAAATCTAGATATAAACATGATAGAATTAACAAATGAAGAAGGGCAATTTAAAATTGAAACGATGCCTATCAAAACCATCTCTAGGCACTACCCTATTCTAAAGTCTAGTTTCGACCCATGCGTGTCTAAAGCTAAGTTTTCCCTATCCATGGGGCAAGACCTCATCATTAACACAATGCTCACTATGAGAGAGAAGGTCGAGCAACATAGTCATGCTCACCCACATGCCATCTCTCAAAAACATGACAAAGAGGCATGCGAACACCTCTTTCAGAAAAATGTTTTTAATAATGGGACATATACACCTCTGGGCAAGGGTTGTAAGTTCAAACCCAGAATGGTAGGCCCTCGTCAAGAAAATGAAAAATTTGAGGATAATGGTTCTCCACTGTGTACTTCTAGGGGTGAAGAATTCGATATTCGTCAACTTTCTTCACCTTAGACATCATGACATATAGTTCCACCTGCATTTTCATATGTACATGGTTACAGTTGCATTACATATTCATTTAGATAGGTTCATTTTGTTCACTCATTTCATAAATATTGTAGTCCATGAACTTACTCTTAAGTAATTTGTTACAAATTTCTGAAGATATTGGAAAAATTATTCAAATCACATCTCTTCAAACATCATCAAGTATTTTCAAATCTTCTCATCAAGTTCGACAGACAAACATTGACGGAAACCATACCAAGACCTGCATACTTGGCTTCGCTCTTTCTTTCTACTAGGTGAAGTTGTCCTTACCTACGGTCTGTTCTAGAAGCTTCTTGGTGTCACATCTATCCCTCTTAAAATCTCTTGGAACAAAAGGATATCCCAAAGTCATAGATCAGAAATGTCAAAATCAAATGAAATCAAAAGTGCCAAACAAACAAAATATTTTTATTTTACACACTTCTTTGCCCCATCAACCTTCGGTGATAAGCCCACATCTCCTACTGGTGATGTGAGGTTGGGAAAGGAAAGAAGTGCCCTTACTCACCTGTATCTTGCCTTTGGTGACAAACCCATGCTTCTTACTAGTGGCATGAGGCAAGGTGTGGGGGGTCTAGTCACACAAACTAACAAATCTTGGTATGCTAAAAACACAAGTCAAATTCTGTTAAAAGAAGGCAAATATCCAAACATCCAAATTCCAAAGAGATCAAATCCTCAAAACCAGATTTTGTCAACCAGGTTGCCATTTATGAATCTAAGTCTAGATAAACTGAAAAGTAAGTGGCCTTCTAAGCTTGGTAGTAGTTCTGAGTAGGGTGGGTGTGTAGGTCCAAATTTGGTTCTTGTTCTTGTTTTGTCTGTCTCTCATCATTCCACTCAAATCAAACTCATACAACTTGTGCCCTTCCCAATTCTTGGTGTTGAGCCCTCGCATCTTACTAGTTGCGTGGATTTGGGATTGGGGCAAGTTCATCTCTTTATCGCTATACATTCATCACGTTTTGCCAACATGAGAAGAAATCACAGACATTGTCTAAAGAGGCCAAAAGTTCAAAACTACAACATGTTCGTCATCACATATCAGCATTGCAAAAGCAAATAAAGTAAAAACATTTTGTTTAACATTTGTTATCACTTGTCATCCATTGCATACATTCTGAAAAGCATGTGAAAATCGGTGGCATTTCGACACATGGGCATGTCAGGTATAGCCTCTAACTCCCCATTTTGGGACTGCCATACTCGACTCCAATGTTTTATGCCTCTTCATGGCTAAAACACTTCTCCGAGGGGGCAATATGTATGTACCCAAAATTGTATGTACTGTACAGTCAGAAATTGGTTACGAGAAGCCCCAATGATGATTAAGATCTCTTCGCAAGGTGTTCGGAATCCAGAAAGCTTGTTGAGTATACATTTACATCCCAAAAATCCTTGTCTAGCCTCTACATGTTTTGTCCTAGCCTTTTCTCTCTTTTTCCTTGTTGTTTTGTTGTTAGTTACAAGACCGCCTCCCTGCCAGGGCGGCGGTCCTGTAACCATCACCCAAGCTGGTGGTGGCAGCTCCTGTAACCGCCACCTGTGCTAGGGCGGCGGTCTCAGAATCGTCGCCCGCATGGCGGAGGTCCTATACGCGCTTTCCAAAATGTTCCGATGATCGCGTAAAACATGAAAATTCAATTTTCACCCGCATTTCTCAACCACTAAAGCTTTTATTTATGTTTTAGCTGCCTGAACAGTGATTTATCTTTGTTTAATAGTGGGAGAGTTCAATTTGAACTTGCCTTCTGGTGTTTGTAAATGCTATAAATATGTAGCTTGTTTACAAGTAAATGGTCTTGGTTCTTTGGTCTGGAGTCTTCATTCTTGATTTTCAGTCTTCAATACTTAGTCCTAGATTTATTTTATGAATCATTTTATCTTTAGCATGGATTAGAATTTTGAGTATTTAGTTATGCCTCACTGTACACCGACAACAATCCTCGCTAGGAATCGTATAGGCCAAGCTTTGTTCTCTTGTGCCATCCTCTCCTACTTGTACTTCGTTGTATTTCTCTCGAAGCTGCTATTATTCATTGTTTGATTACTGTTGTTTATCATTTTATTTCATCATTGCGTTGCAACGACCCTACTAGGAATTGCATAGGCCAAGCCAGTTCACTTGCGCTATCCCTCTCCTACTTGTGCTTCGTGCCATTTTTACTTCAAAGTGACTACCGTCCCAGTGCCTTCTCTTGCTGATGCTGCCATACTCCTACTCTTTCTGGATTCACGTGAACATGCAAGAACGAAGAGATCACTCTGAGGGGACAAGCTACAACAAAACTGGATTTGCCTCTTTTCAGTAAACTCCAGGTTTAAATTGTCAAAGTTATTATCAAATAGAGTAGCGAATCATTTTATTTCAGTTAAGCTTACTTTCAATATTGCCAGGGAAGCTGTGAGGAATGATAGTTTCTGAGAAACTATGATTTGTTCCTCACTTCTGAGGTAGGATTGAAGGTTTTCAATTAAGTTAATTAGTTATCTTTTATTTAGATTCACACATCTGCACAGGTGAATAACCACACCGGGTTATCTCGCTTGTTTAGTTTTAGTATAAAGTAGTTTAATTGTTGCTTGTAATTATAATGTTTCAATCGTATATTTTGTTTAGATTAGTTTCCCTTTCAATAGTAGTGACAAGCGAGCGTGGGAATCTACAGGGTAACTCTTCCATTTAGAACCGCAAGAATCCACACATTTCATTTGGGGGATTCGTGGGTGAAAATATGCCGCTTCCATTGTATTGTACAACTAAAAAGGCTACTAGAGTTCTTTATGCAATTGGAGTTCTTCCCTCGAATCTTGTTAAAAATGGCAAACTGTCATTTAGGCCGCCAAATTTGAAATAATCCCATGAATTTCTGTCAAATCCTTTTCCCATAGGGATAAGGCCTTCATGTAATTATTGAAAAATTGAATTTAAAATTATCTAATCATATAATTAAATAAATAATTCAATCCATTTCAATAAGAAAGAATCATTGGAAAGTGAGTCCTTATATAAAACAAAATTGATACTTGTATTACTATTTTATGTATCAATTCAATATTTTCATAAAAACACTCTTTACATCTTATACAAAATTAGAAAATTTAAACTTCAAATATTGTCATTATATAATCCAATATACTTTATTCATATTATTTAAAAAACATATCTTCTTTGGATTTTTAATTTCAAAGTTTTTATTTCTATTACTAAAATAATAATAAAAATTGTGTCATATATAATGATATTTAATTATGATTTTAAATGAATAAATAAAACATATAATATTGATAATTTAGTACAAAACATAGACCTCATTTCTAAAAATAAATATAAGTTTTTTTATTTTCTTCATACTTAGATAAATTGATTCAAGTTTAAAAGTTAACTCCTCTTCAATGGAATGCCAAATTCTCTTAATTGAATTTATTGATTACTTACAGCTTATAAATATAGTTAATCAATTTTTCTATTACTTATAATAACATAAATAACTAATTTCTTATTTCATGTTTGAGTTTTCTATAGTATTGTTTTCTTAAATATAGATTCATAGACCTAATTTTAACTTGTATTCTAAAATATGTCTTGTGTTCTCTTATTAATGTCCTCTCTTATGTTCCCCCTTCTCTTCATTCTTATGGTAGACAGTCTTAGTAGAACAATTGGTAAAGCAGTTATTGACGATCTTCTGAAAGGTTCAAAGCCCACTTCCATCAGCCAAGCAGACTTCTCATCGCAATTTGTGGATGATACAATCCTTCTCTTAATGGCCTCCATCCTTGAAGCTAAGGCTACAAGGCTATTCTACAACTTTACGGGCAAGAGATCAATTATGATAAAAGCTCCATTTTCTTCTTCAACACCCCTGAGGAAAGACAACTTAAAATTGTAAAAATTCTGGGCTATAAAATAAGTTCACTTCCCACACCAACATGAGAAACATAGCTGGTGGAAAGATGCCCTCCTGGAACACTTGGTTTTCGGTGCAAAAGAGGACCTAGAATCAAATTCAAATGTAGAGGCTGAATCTGATTTAGTCCCTGAAACCCCTTTATCGGAAAATCCTATTGCCGACAGCAAGGAAAATGCAACAAATTTATCTCATTTAGTTGTTGACAGCAAGGAAAAATTATCTCAAGAAAACAATGATGTTGTTTCAGTTGGAATTATTGCAACTATGGAAAATACTCCTTTTTCTAACCCTCCATTCATGGAGGCATCATCAGGTTGGGTAACTGTCCGTAAAAAGAAAAATTTTATTTTAAAGAATGCCACTTCTCCACCTCGATGATTTGTTTCTCTTTTGTTGTTTGGTTGTTCTACATTGTTCCTTGTCTTTACCGAATAGTAGTTTTTGGATCTGCCATGGTGCTGCGGTGTTGTTGCAGACTGGTTGTTGTTCTTCAGCTATTTTTTTGTTGGATTGATGTTGGGTGTTGGTACTTTTCTAAGTAGACTATGTTTTCTGTTGTTGGGCTTCCATGATTCTATCCTGGCTTTTGAGCCTTTCTGTACAAGGGTATAGTCCCTTTCAAAAAACTATTTACCAATAATAATAAAAAAATAAGTTCACTTCCAACCACATACTTAGGACTCCCTCTTGGCACTAAATAACTTTCTACCAAGGTGTGGAATAAACTGTTAGATTTTAAAAAAATGGTTGGATGGAAAGGAGCCATTCTGTCTAGTGTTGGTAAGTGTCTGCTCATAAAAAGCACTCTTCAAAATCTACCTATCTATATCATGTCTCTGTATAAGATCCCTTCTACCTTCAGAGAAAGAATTGAGAGGATTCAGAAAAACTTCTTATGGCAGGGCATGGAGGAGAAGTTTAAATATCACTTAGTTGCTTGGGATAAGGTATGCACTCCTAAAAAAATTGGGGGCCTGGGCATAAAAGACATAAAGAAAATGAATGAGGCTCTTATTGTGAAAATGGGCTGGAGAATGCTATCTGAGAAGCAACCCTGGATAGATTTAATTAAGGCTAAATACCTTAATCAACAAGCAGTCTTTTTATTTTCTTCAAAATGAGCATATTCCTTATGGTTCCATTTTTGGAATAATTTAGTGAAGAGCAGAAATTTCATCAAACAAGGAAGTAAATGGAAAGTGGGAGATGGTTGTGATATAAAATTCTGGGATGATAACTGGTTTAATTGTAGCCTTATGGATAGATTTGGTGTAGTCAAAGACAGTCTTGAAAGTAAGTATGGCACTAGAATCATGGATTATATTGAAATAAATGGTAACAATAAAAATGGAAAAAATTTCTGTGGATAGAGATGATTTGACCCAAACTATTTCTTCCCTACAAGATCAGTTGGACCTTATCCCCTTAAGTCAGCTGGATGTTAAGGATGAATTGGTCTGGAACAATTCTATTAATGGGGACTACTCTATTAAAACTGGTTATAATACTTTCTTTGACAATAGTCAAACTGAGTTTAACTGGAGTAGAATTTGGATGATTGAGCTCACACCTAAAATTAAATTTTTCTTTTGGCTTGCTCTCAGTAGCCGAATCCTTACCACTGACAACCTGATAAGAAAAGGTTTCATAATGCCTAATAGATGTCATCTGTGTAAAAAAGACTCTGAGGATATCAGTCATTTTTTTATCCATTGTGAATATGCTACCAAAATTTGGAGTTTTTCCCTCTCTAATTTTAAAGCTTCCTGGGTGGTGCCGAAGGACTTGACCAACTCGTACCCAATGGAGCCCACCCTATAAACATTGTGTTGTGAGAATGGTAATGCCTCATGTTATTTGGAGGATATGGAAAGACGTAAATGATATCATCTTTAGAAATAATAACAGAATTATAAGCTTAGTATTGGTAAAATTTGTAATGCCATTAAGTAGAACATTGTTAGATTTAAACCCCCAAGAACAAGAGCTATCCAGAAAAATGAAGAGAATATCTTGTCCCAATGGAAGATTAGAGCCGACAATATCTCGAAATAATGTTGGTAATAATATTGATAGATCTTTGATACATTGGCACCCTCCTGATCTCAACCGGTATAACTTGAACTTTGATGGGGCCTCTAAGGGTAACCCTGGGATTACAGCTGGGGGAGGAGTGATCCGGGATCATAGAGGCAGTTTGATAGCTGCCTATGCTAGTAAAATGGGAATACAAACTAATCATTTTGCTGAATCATTAGCTGCTTTATGGGGCCTTAGAATTGCTTAGACTCATAATATCCAAAATCTTATTCTGGAAGGAGACTCACTTAATATCATCAATCATATTAATCAATGTTCGCCTCAAGTTGAAACATCAAAGACTTCATCTTGGAATCCATAAGTATTTTCCAAACCTTCAACAATATTCGGATCAAGCATACTTACCGGGAGGGTAACAAGGTGGCAGATGCATTGGCTAACTACGACATAAATGTTAATCACATTATTTGGGATAATAGTGATCACATTCCTGAGTAGATTCAAAACAAAATTCAAGCGGATACTTATGGGCATGCAAATACGGGGTAAGGTTAATGAGCATTTGGAGTGGGTCTTGAGAACAGGACTTACACACATGCTGATAAGTTTAAAACAACACTCAAGCAGATCTTGGTGGGAAATCAAGGATATAGAAAACATAATGATGACTTAAAGTGGATTTATGTGAAGATTAAATTCACACATGTGGGCAATCTTTTGCTTATAACAGCTTTCAAACAGGTTTTTGTGGATTTCCAAGTCCGTAGTAAGGATGATGATGACTTGGAGTGGGTTTCTAAGGGGTTGAAGTTCACGCATGTGGGATTCCCCAGGTACATAGCAACATTCACGCAGGCATTCATGGGAACTTTCTTGTTAACAATGGCTACACTAATTCTCATTCCCATTGCGTGAGACATTTTTCTAAAAATAGAGAAAGGCGGATTGGGAACTACATTTCTTATAGCATTCCTCATAGAGATTTTGAAGATAATACTTCCAAACCCTTAAGCAAGGTGAATATGGGAGGAGCCCTGTCGATTGAGCCCAACAAGGACCAGTATTGGAAAAATAATTAAGAGCTTCTTGAGTATTCTCAACAGGAGGAATCACAAATTTTATTGAGAAGATTTAGGTCATGACCAAAGCATTTCCGTAATTTGTGAAGGATTGGAAGGATCGTAAAGTTGAATATAGCGGGTAGAAAATTTAGATTAATGAAGAGATTATAGCCAAAGCAATCGGCCTTGGAATGGATGGGTACCGCTTTTTTAATAAAAGGATCGATGAGAGCAGTGAGGAGAGGAATTTTTTTGAGGGCAATGAGAAGTGGTCTTCGTCATGGCGGGTCCTGCAGTCAACTCTATCTCTCCACTTTTGACGAGGTCACCCGTATGATGGTTAGATACATCTCTTTGGAGGGGAGATACGTTACTGTGCCCATTAAACATCTTGTGTTCCTCAATCACTTCCGCAGAAGTTTCACGGTATGTTTCCCTCATTATCTTCTTAATTCTCTTGAGTGCTCCATTTTGGAGTTCCAAAACATACTCATGCGGTCCCTCTGCATCAAGGTCTCATCTTATTGCTACATAAACTTTGTATCCTTAAGCATCCCAGCCTTCCTTCTTCCCCCATCTCTGTTCCATCTGTCCCCTTCACCACTGCCGCTACCCCCATCTCTTCTCCTTCTATCCCCATCACCACTGCCGATACCCCTTTGCCTTCCTTTTCGGCTCCCACCGTCATCCCCTCCACCTCTGCTCCCACCCTTGCCTCCACTTCAACCAGACTTGTAACTAGATCTTCCAAGAAATCGAACTGATACCCCTGTTTCGGGGAGTGTTCCTCAGACTTGGAGGTTGCTCATAATCTTCTTCATATTAGCAGTGTTGGCTTATAGGAGGCACACACCGAGAGCTCCACTAAAAGGTTGGAAGCCTTAGAAAAAGACATGTTGCTGCTAAAAGATGAAGTTAAAAACCTGGCTAAGCAAAAAGGTAAGAGGAAGAAGGAGGAGGAGGTTGATCTTGACAATAAACAAGTTGAGGATATCTATAAAAAACTGAACTCCCTGGACAACCATCTAGGGAAAGCCAAGACTCACCATGACCATAATATGGCTATTTTTAGTGCAATCAAAGAATTCATTGAGCAAAGCATGTCCGCAAAGATCTCTACTCTTAGTGAAATCCCAAGAACTCTTTGGGGCACGGAAAAAGAAAGCAAATAGACCATTCAATAGCTGGATACTTCTGACCCTACTCACATGACGACTTTGGCTATGTTCACCTCTTGGAAAACTATCAAATCCAGAATCGCCAAAGCCGCCAAGAAGTAATTTTGGAGCTGCGCTGCTGTTGCGGCCTTCCTTCATGTTTTTTGTTGTTTTTTTACTATTTTTTGGCTACTTTTCTACAGTGTTCGAACTGGTTAGCTATTTTGTGGTTAGTTCTTTTTGGTTACCTTGGGTTCTTATGTCTTATCTGGATCTTGATCCTTTTTTTGATGCTTTTCATTCATATTCGCTTCTAGGCCCTCTTTGTATATAAGAGTATAGTCCCTTTCAAAAACTATTTACCAATAATATAAAAAAATGTCCTCTCTTATGTCTTTTTATTTTAGTCCTCAATCAAATTTTCAAGCTACATTTTGCCTTCCAAAATCATGTTTATTTGGATTTAGAAATCTCAAAAAAAAAAAAAAGAATGAAATGTACATTTCTCCATTTTCTTTCTTAGTTGAACTAACTTTTTGATTCTTAAACACTTGATTAGTCACTAGATTCTCTTATTGATAAAAAAACTCCATAACTTATTTTTGTGGCGCTTTCCTTTTAAATAGTCTTAAATTAGAAAATGTAATTTTCAAACTTGTTGAGAAGAACTTCTTTCTTTAAAAGTATATATTCCCTAAGTAGCTATAAGTTCACAAGATTCTTCCGAGATGCACCCACTTTTCCTCGTACTGTAAAAGTAATGCATTAAATTACACACAAATAGAAGATTATATATATATATATCCACTATAATGTATATAATTTTATGAATGGTAATTTTTGGTGAGTTTATGATGGAGATGAGGCAAAGAATATTTAAATGAATGCAACATCTAAGAGAGGACATAAGGGAAAGTTTAATAAAAAGGGTCTTATAATTAAGATTGAGGCTAAAAGGAAGAATATGAAATGTCCTCTTCTCCATTGAATATGTTTTATTGTAGTTCATCCTTATAAAAATTTTGTAAGACCTACCCTCAGAAACTTGTGGGATAAAAATCATGCTCAAATTATATAAAAATTAATGGAATTTCTTTATTTATCTTTAATTATGCAACATCCCACCTTTTTGAGTCCCTAAATTGATGACCATATAAACGGGAAATAGACTATCACTAGTTTAAACAAAGTTAATAACTTGAATTCTTAACTCGCACTTGCAGAATTTTGTGTCATATATATATATGAAATTAATTAAATGTTGGATAAAGATGGTATTCGAGAAGGCAATAATTTTAATTGTGTTAGATCTCATGCTTGGATTCTTCTCCGGCCGTTTGTTATAATGGATGGCAAATACGAATATATACTTAATTGCTACATTTAACCTTCATAGTTATTAAAATGTGTGGCTCGCCGCATCTTCACATTTTTTTGTTTAAGTACACCTTGTTAAAGGAGTTGGCATTGTTTGAATGGTCCATAAGTTGGATAGTCTTGGAAACTTGGATTTGGTTATATGTAAGTATGAAGGCCCATTTAGAATACATGTCATATTAAACCACTTAATGAAAGTGGGAGGAAAATAAAAATGTCATGCTTGCTTCATGGTATAGTAAGGTATATATACTAATGCTTTTTTTAAATTTTGGCATATTAAGATGGGGACATAAAGTATTTAATCAAAGTATGGGAAATTTATGCGAACCATGCTGGGTAATTGGGAGATAAATTAAGAAGGATGCATGGCATGCTAAAGTTCTAAGGAGGAGTTTAGGGTTTATAGGCATCTATTGTGGACCTCACTCTTTGGGAATGGTTAGCTTCCCAAGAAGCCAACCTAAATGTGGTCACATCCCTTCCTTCTCTCTCTCATTTGGTCATTTGAATTGTTTTTTTCTATTTTATTTTTATGGTTATGGAAATAATGAAATTTATTCTCCATTGTGTTTGTTTTATGGCTATGAATATGATTTTGAATATGGATATAGTTTGAATCTATTCCAAAAAGTAATGATTCAATATTACTATTATTATTTTTATTTTGGGAGGACATTTCGGAAGAAAAGAAGATGAGTTAAGAAAGAAGGAGATTAGTACAGGTATGAGCTTATTTCTCATATTCTAAATCTTAATAATTTTATTTGGTCATGACATTATGATTATTTTCTGAATTTGGTTTTCATTGTCGAATATGGATATTCTATTATTAATAGTTGGAAGTATTTTGTACATGGATTTTATATCAAAAATGTTTGTGAGTAGATTATACATGTTACTTAGATTTGCATGTGGAAAAAGGAATATAGTTATATTTGTTTTGAAGGTTATAATATTACCTTGAGATTTGTATTTTTTTGAGAAACAAATGTGCTTGATCTTTTACTGGGTATTGATAACTAGGTATGCATATTTTTGTTTATGGGTTGTATTGTACTTTACTTATGGGCATGCGTTCACCTTTGGGGTTGATTATTTTGAGTTTAAATATAATGAAATGTTGGGAATGCATTATGAACTTTTGTGACACTGTTGATTGGAATGAGTTATGGATTATTAAATTGTCGAGTTTACATACCTTTTATTTGGAACGATTTTATGTATTTCATAGCAATGGTAAACACTCATACAGTCCTGTGTTCGGTTTGTGTTTTTGTTATATAAAGACCGAATAAAAAATATCACCGTTGGGACTTCGATTCAAGATTTGAGTAAATTTTATTCTATATGTAGTTTAAATATACCCATAATGGCTCACGTGTTAAGGATTGTTACATATATGTGTACACGCAGATACAAGAACCTATTATATCAATTTTCTTCTTTTATGGGTATGTGAAACAGGAGAATATAAAGTTGTTGAATTATTTGGTGTTCTATTCGATCTAAGTTCATTACAGGTATTATAAATGTTATTTGTTCTTTGGATTTGAATATCTATAAGATATACAATTAGATGTTCGACTTCTCTCTCATGGGTATAATTACTTTACCGGTAAATTAATATTTAAGTGGTGTAATCTTATAACTTAGAATATTGTACTCTATATTGTAATAGTATACAAATTGGTTTTGTTGTAAACTAAATCTATAACAATGATTTAATTAGTATTATTACAAGGAATTTATTTTGTCTTATGAATAATAATGTGTTTTCTTAATGAACTCTTGAATGTGGGGATTGTATAAAACATGGAATGTACGTATGAGTTTAGATAAATGCAATGGATGTCGACTATCATAAGTTGAAGACCATTATTCTATAATTGATTTTGGTTTGTTATTAAATACAACTAAAATTCAATATAGATGAATTATTTTGGATTGTTGTAAAAATGATGATATTATATTTGTTGACTTAAATTGTTTATTTCATTTGATAAATGATTTGATTTGGTTTAGGGTCAAACCTATACTATTATTATCATTGTATAATGATTATGGTGTAGGAAATGAGAAATTTGTCTCATGTCAGTTCTCTCGAATTGACCCATGTATATTTCTCTCTCCTAACTGATGTACAGGTAAATAGGAGAAGCTATGAAGTGAATATATAGACCAATTTAATACTTTTGTTGATTATGACCTTGCGGTCACATGTATATAAGATATTTTTAATAGGTATCTTGTTTTTATTAAATGATTTCATGAAGAAATCCTAAATGAAAATATGGGCATAAGACCTGATGTATAATCATAATTATGAATTTGGTTAACGAAAGTTGGTTTTGTGACTTCGTGAGATTTTGTATTAATAAAGAAATGGATGGCATATTTAATCACGATATGCATATAGGAAGATATTATCTACGTTCATGTTTAATGATTATATCTTGTATAAATTACTATTGATCTATGAATTTAATTAGCAAAAAAATACCCTTTGATGAAATATTAAGTTATTACTTATTCTAATTCCTTGATTTAACTAGGCTTATGATTAAATTAGAACAATAGTAAACAAGTTATTAAACCCAATGTTTATCATGGAAATAATAGTATGGATCACTAATACTTTTATAAAGTAAATGTATATTGATTGTAAATGGTAACAATATTATCTATATTTCATAATATGAAGATATTATGATAATGAATGTGGATAATAAAATCCTAGTTGAGATTAAAATGGGCATGGTTAACATGAAATGATTATTCATAAATCATTATTTCCTTATGAAATATTAAGTTAACCTTCATAGGTAAATGATATTATCATCTCTAAAATAAGAGAGAGGTTAGTAAACTAAACCTATATTTGACTTGGTAACTTATAACTTAAATTAAGATGACCTTACAAGAGGGCAATTAATAGTTTACTCCATAACACGAATAAATTACGAAGTTGTGGGAAACACAATCGAATGACTTTAGGAAGTCTTAAATAATACTTCATGACTATGACTTAAGTAAACAAGAAGTAGCTTAAGTCCCATAGAAAGTGTCACAAGACAAAATATGGTTGTGGCAAGAAACCTTAAATATGACATAGATTAGATGTAATCTCACGTCATCATACAAATACCTTGACATAATACTAACTAGGGGTAGTTACGGAAGAGGGAAAAAGGACATAATGGAAGTAATTATATTATGTGGTCTCTCCCTATTCCGTAAGAACCTAGAGTAAGTTGTGGTTATTTTCATTTACAGAGATGGTAATCTGTAAAGAACAAACTTCCTCTTTTTAACATGTTCACCTTCATAAAAAGATCCAAATAATTGTTTTGAGATAACTGTTAGGTGACGAAATAATATGTCCCTAAGATTTTGTGCGGTCTTGAGATAAGTTGTTTATGCACGGTGGGAAACTTTGACTAAAGTAATACAAATAGTTGATTACATTGTTTGTTCACCGTATCCTTATATTATATTTTTCAAGTATGAGAATACGAAGTTAAGAAATTGAATTTCGTGGTAGAAATTTAAGGATGGAAAACATAGCTATCTCAACCTTGAAAAAGGTAAACCTAAACATACTAAAGATGTATGATTACTCATGTAGAGTGGACTGAAGGGAGAAAATAATAAAACCTTCTAAGCTGCACAAGGTTTATATGTATGGAAGAGTTATATGATGCATCAAACCTAACTAATTACTAGTTGTTTAAATTTGTTAGTTAACTGGTTTTTTCTTATTTAACTCTATTTCATACTTGTGATTAAACATGAAGATTAGTATTTTTAATTCTTTAGTTGTTGGGAAATAATTAAGGTGTTACATTTTGGTATCAGAGTGAGGTTTTAGCTCTTGGACTTAATGGGTTCATTATGCTAATATAAATTTATTCCTATTTCAATAGGATATAATGGTAAGAAGGAACCGAAAAATGATCTGCAACCATCTCTACAAATCATGAGGGTTCAGTGAATGAAAACTAGATGAGATCCTCTTAGTTCTCCAAGATACCCGTAACCAGATTTTTTCCTTAGAGAAGTAGGTTGGGGGTGAAAATGAAGATCATGAGGAGGAACATGGAGAGAAATATGAGGAAGAACATCACATGAAGCAATATAATGAAAATATAGGTGATATAATAAGAAATGTCATATGATTACTGAACTAGAAAAAGATATTAAAAAAATAAGTCCACCAAAGTTTGATGAGACTACCTTAGGGGATGGTGTAGAAAATTGGTTGAGTGAGATGGAAAAATATTTTGAGATCGAGACTTCTCTGAAGAAACTAAGGATATGTGGGGTTATTTTCATCTCTCTCATGAAGCTTCCACTTGGTGGGAAAATCATAAAATAGAACTAGGAATTGAGACATCAACTATAACTTGGGAGTAATTTAAAGGATATTTTTGTCAATGTTGGCTGCCCTAGCTGTATTTTGACCATAAAATGAAAGAATTACATAATTAAACAAGGAAAGGGAAATCACAAGAATCGAATATTAGGAATGTTTCACTATACTTATGAAATATTCTCCCCAATATCAAAATGATGAGAAGTTTTATGTTCGTAAGTTCAATTTGGGATTCAATCCTAGTGACAAGAGGTATGATGGTTTTAAATTTGAACATGATGGAACTCGATGATATTTTAGAAGAGTATATGTACCTCTAGGAAATGAATTAAGAACTAAAATGATTAAATAATTTCATGATGCACCTTATTCAAAGCCATCTTAGAGTAATAAAATTACTAGTGACATAATAACACAATATTTTTGGAAAGGAATAAAAAATATGTAACAAATTATGTAGCTCATTTCTTAGAATGCCAAAGGGTTAAAGCGGAACATTTACATCCAGCAAGACTATTGTATCCGCATAATGTACCTCAATATAAGTGGCAAGTAATTAGCATGGAATTTTTCCAAGGACTTCCCATGTCCAAAAATAAACATGATGTAATTCTGGTTGTGGTGGATAAGCTCACAAAAGTGGCACATTTTATACCTAGGAATCTAAAAGATGATTCACCGGCCTTTGGAAAGAAGATTTATTCAATAAATACTTAGGTTGCATGAAATATTGAAGTTGATCATATCAAATAGAGATCCTATAATGACTTCCATATTTCAAGCAGACGCTTAATGCAGCCTTAGGAACAAAAGAGAATTTGAGTTCATATTACAACCTAGAAATCTATGGACAAACTGAAAGGGTAAATCAAGTCCTAGAGGATATACTAAGGATGTATTATATGGATCAAAAATATAAGTGGGAATAATATCTTCCATTGGTTGAGTTTGAAAATGCACAATGTCTTCCATGTATCCTTACTGAAAAAGTATGTTGTTGAATTAACTCATATAATAAATTGGGATTCATGCATGTGTAGGATCTTGATATCATCACAGTTGAACATATAAGAATCTTAGAAACATTCAAGTTTCATATTAGAAATTGTGATATTTCACAATGCAAGGTCCAATGGGACTAGTACTTTGAATAAAGTGCAACTTGGGAAAATATGGATGACATGTTGGTTGCTTTTTCTTTTATGTTTGATCAAGTTTAAAAAGAGAAAAGTACTTTTATTACTGCAATTTGATTTTGGGTTGACTTTATTAATTACCATATGAGTGATGTCTATTTATTAAGTTATGAATTTATATCTTTATAAAAAAATGTTACAACAAGTTAAGGAAATTATGTAAGTGAACATTTTTTTGAATAATTTAAACCACGGTAAAAATTTCTAGAAATATTGCTTGGTGTATTAGATAAAAGTTTATCTTTTGTATGTGCATGAAAAATGTCATTAGGATGATGACTCTTTTTATGGGTAATGTATGTAACATCCCACCATTTTGAGTCCCGAAATTAATGACTATATAAACGATCAATAGATCGTTGGCTAGTTTAAACACAATTATTAATCGCGCGTGTGTGTAATTGAATGTTGGATAAATATTGTATTCCCAAGGAAATAGTTTTAATTGTGTTAGATCTCATGCTTGGAATCTTCTATGGGCCTTTTTAGAATGAATCAAAAATAGGAATATATACTTAAGTGTTATGTTTAGCCTTCGTTATTATTAAAATGTGTGGCTCGATTGCATCTTGACATTGTTGTATTTAAGTACACCTTGCTAAATGAGTTGGAATTGTTTGAATAGTCCATAAGTTAGATGGTCTTGGAAACTTGGATTTTTTTATATGTAAGTATGAAGGCTTGTCTAAAATACATGCGGCATATTAAACCACTTAATAAGAGTGGGAGGAAAATAACAATGTCATGCTTGCTTCATGGTATAGTAAGGTATATATACTAATGCTTCATTTAAATTATGACATATTAAGATGGGGACATATAGGATTTAATCAAATTCTGGGAAATGTATGTGAGCCATGTTGGGTAATTGGGAGATAAATTAATAAGGATGTGTTTCATGATAAAGTGGTAAGGAGGGGTTTAGGTTTTATAGACATTTATTGCAGACCTAAATCCTCAGGAATGGTTAGCTTCCTAAGAAGAATAGTCTCATCCTTTCCTTCTCTCTCTCATTTGGTCATTTGCATTATTTTTTTGCTATGATATTTTTGCAGTTATGGAGATAATGGAATTTATTCTCCACTGTACCTATTTTGCGGACATGAATATGATCATGAATTTGGATATAGTTAGAATCCTTTACAATAAGGAATGCTTCAGTATTAATATTGTTATTTTGATTTTGGGAGGATATTTAAGAAATAAAAGAATCTAAGTTAAGAAAGAAGGATATTATCACGAACATGAGATTCTTTCTCATATTCTAAAACTTAATCATTTTATTTGGTAATGGCATTCTAGGTATTTTTTGAATTTGGTTTTCATCATGAATATGAATATTTTTCTATTAATATTTGGTAGTATTTTGTTCATGGTTTTGTATCAAAAATGTTTTTGATTAGATTATACATGTTACTTAAATTTGCATGTGGAAAAGGCATAAAGTTCTGTGTGTTTTCAAGGTTCTAATATTACTTAGAGAGATATATTTTTGTGAGAAACAAAGGGGCATGGTCGTTTATTGGGTATTGATAACTAGGTATGAATATTACTGTTTATGGGATGAAAGATTTTATATTAATAAAAATGGATAGCCTATTCAATCACGATATGAATAAGGTAGATACTATCTACATTCATATTAAATGATTATATCTTGTATAAATTGTTATTGATCTAGTAATTTAATAGTGGTCAAAATATTGTTTGATGAAATATTAAGTTATTACTTATTCTAGTTACCTTACTTAACTAGTCTTATGATTAAATTAGAACAGAAATAAAAAAGTTATTAAACCCAATGTTTATCATGTAAATAATAGTATAGATCATACATACATACATACATACATACATACATACATACATACATACATACATATATATATATATATATATATATATATATATATATATATATATATATATGGTAATGGTAATATTATCTATGTTTCATAATATGAAGATATTATGATAATGAACGTGGATCAGAAAACCCTGGTTGAGATTGAAATGGGCATGGTTAACACGAAATGGTTATTTATAAATCATTATTTCCTTATGAAATATTAAGTTAATAAATTGTAGGTAAATGATATTATCATCTCTAAAATAAGAAAGTAGTTAGTAAACTAAACCTATCTTTGACTTGGTAACTTATAACTTCAATCAAGATGACCTTATAAGAGGGTAATTAATAGTTTACTCCATAATATGAATAAATTATGAAGTTGTGGGGAAAAAAACTTAATGACTTTAGGTATTCTTAAATAAATTCATGACTATGAATTAAGTAGACAAGAAGTAACTTAAGTCTTGTAGAAATTGTCGTAAGATGAAATATGGTTGTGGTAGTAAACCTTAAATACGACATAGATTGGATGTAATCTCATGGAAACATACCAATACCCTGACATAGTACTAAATAGGGGTAGCTACCTAAGACAGAAGAGGACGTAATGGAATTAATTCCATTACAAGGTGTCTCCTATTCCGTAAGAACCAATTCAAATTTGTGGTTATTTTTTTATGGAGATGGTCATGTAAATAATACACTTCCTCTTTCTTAACATGTTCACCTTCATAAACAAAAATATCCAGATAACTGTGTCGAGATAATTGTTTGGTGATGGAAGACTATATCCCTAGGATTTTGTATGGTCTTGGGATAAGTTGTTTATGCATGGTGTGAAACTTTGTCCAAAACAATGAAAGTTGCTGATTGTAATATCTGTTCACCGTATCCTTATATTATATATTTCAAATACCATAATACGAAGTTAAGAAATTGACTTTTGTGGCAAATATTTAAGGATGGAAAACATAGATTTCTCAACCTTGAAAAAGGTAAACCTAAACATACTAAAGATTGTATGATTACTCATGTAGAGTGGAATGAAGGGAGAAAATAATAAACCCTTCTCAGTTGCATAAGGTTTATACATGGAAGAGTTATCATATGGATCAAACCTAAATAATAAATAGTTGTTTAAATTTGTTAGATGATTTTTTATGAGTTAACTCTATTTCATACTTGTGATCAAACATGGAGATTAATTTTTAAACAGAATATTCAATTTTTGGGAAATAATTATTGTGTTAGAAATTATGTTTTAAAAATAAAAATGTCCATAAAAATATAATACTTAGTTAAAGTTATAAAAATATTAGTTGGACAAGGAAAGATATCATTATCAAGAATTTAATTCATATTTGTTACAGAAAAATGTAGTGAGACTCAAGTTGTTTCTCCATTTAATGATTGCTACATGATTATGGTTGTAAGTTCAGGGGTTTTTCAAAATAAATCATTTTTTAGATATGGTCCAAAACCCTTTCTACGTAAGTAACCAAACATGATGTTATATTTGTAGTATACCTAAAATGAGGATTTGAGAATAATTATTGGTGGTAGTGTTAATATCATGGAAGATAAAAAGTACTTTAAGTTCTTGTAACCAAAATATTATGCATTATATATTACAATATTAAATATCAATACTTTTCCAAGGTTGCACTTATTTTCCATTTTAGTCTAAGATAAAGAAAAGAATAATTTTTAATAGCTAAAATAAGTTTATTGCTAAAAATTGAAGGAAAATTCAATTGATTGATTTATTCAAATGAAGGAAGAGAATAAATACAAGAGAAAACGGTTCCAAAACAGTTAATCCATTCTTATTGGAATGAATTCAATTCTATTACAATGTAATAAAAATATTAATTAAGCTAACATACCCCCTTATTACATTGTTTTTACAAATACACCCCCAAAATAACTCAAATTGCTCTTTTCCAAGAGACCTAGTGATAATATATGCTATCTGGGAATCTGTGTGGTAGTACTGGAGCTGGATATGGTGGTTTAATACTTGTTCTCAAATTGAATGAAACTTAAAATCTATGTGTTTGGTTCATTCATGGAAAGATGGATTCTTCACAAGCTTCAACACACCCTAATTGTCACAATGAATGATGGGTGGCTTTTATTCAAGAATTCCCATATTGGCCTAAATGCATTGATACAAAATTTCTTCACACATAGACCCTTTTGTGGCATGATACTCTCCCTCAATGGATGATAGAGAAACAATAATTTAATTCTTACTAATCCATGAGATATGTCTAGATATGAGATGAAAATATATCCCGTAGTTGATTTCATGTCATCAAGAGATATGACATAGTCTTAATCGGTATATCCCTATAAGAAGAACTGATAGTTCTTCTTATATTCCAAACCATAATTAACTATACCTTGGACATATCTCAAAACATGCTTCGTTGTTACCCACTGACATTTATTTGGTTTCTACATGAATATAGAGAGATAGATGACATCAAGGAAAAGGTCTGGTTAGTATAATTCAAGTAAATGAGACTCCTAACAAGCTACTTGTAGTGAGTACCATCTACTTGAGGTGAATCCTGGAATCTAGATAGTTGCAAACATTTCTCCATTGGAGTGGAAAAGTCTTATAATTAAACATCCCATACTTTTACAGAATTTCTTGGTGTATTTCATCTCAAAGTGATAAGAATATAATGCTTCTTTTGTAATATATAAAAGCCTAGACAATAATGAAATAGCCCTATAAGAAGAACTGATAGTTCTTCTTATATTCCAAACCATAATTAACTATACCTTGGACATATCTCAAAACACGCTTCGTTGTTACCACCGACATTTATTTGGTTTCTACATGAATATAGAGAGATAGATGACGTCAAGGAAAAGGTCCGGTTAGTATAATTCAAGTAAATGAGACTCCTAACAAGATACTTGTAGTGAGTACCATCTACTTGAGGTGAATCCTGGAATCTAGAAAGTTGCAAACCTTTCTCCATTGGAGTGGAAAAAGTCTTATAATTAGACATCCCATACTTTTACAGGAATTTCTTGGTGTATTTCATCTCAGAGATAAGAATATAATGCTTCTTTTGTAATATATAAAAGCCTAGACAATAATGAAATAGCCCCAAATATGTCATGTTGAAGGATTTATTTAGATCATTAATAACGTATTCAATGAGATTGTCTAAAATTCTTATGATCACAAGGTCATCCACATACAAAACCAAAATGAAAATTTCTTTGCCTATATTTTTATATACTGATTGGAATTAGATGGAATACGAGTGAATCAATGCTGCAATATGTAAGGATTTATTTTAATGTACCATGCCATGGGTGCTTGTTTAAGTCTATAAAGAGACTTAATTAGAAGACATAAATTTTTAGGATGTTTCTCATCAAAAATTACTTTTGGTTAAGTCATGTATACTTCTTATTTGAGATCATGATTTAAGAAAAGAACTTTATATATCCATATGTTGAATTTTTCATCCTTTTGTGCTTCCAAAGTGCACAAACAACTCTAATTATTTTTATCTTTGCAATGGGTACAAAGGTATCCTCATATTCAATTCATTCTTTTTTATCATATCCCTTTTCTACTAGTCATTTTTATACTTGTTGATAGATCCATCTTCCTTGTATTTTATTTTTAAAATATATTTGCAGCCAATAGATTTATTTCCTACAAGTAGATCAATAATCTCCCACATCTAATTCTGATTCAGGATTCATATTCTACTTTCGTGGCCTTATTCCACTCTAGTTGATTGGGTGCCTCTCAAACTATATCAAGTTTGATATTATCAAACATTGAACTCATGAGTGTGAGATTTACCTCATTTCTCGTCTATCTTCTTATTCTAACTCCTGATGAAGTATCTGGGAGAGAGTTCAGGTGGGATTCCCTAATGGTGATTTGGAACCACTTTAGACATTGATTTTGTTGTTGATGTGAAGAATTATTTTCTAAATGACCAAGATCAACAAACAATTCTCCTTGCAACTCATCTTTCTGTGTGAAGAATCATCATGCTCATCATCTAACTATGAGAGAAATCTATGAGAGGATGTTGGTAATGACTCTTATTTTTGTAGAAATTATTCAAATGATGAATCATTAGAAACAACATCTCGACTCTTATATAAATTTCGTGTCTCAAGAACCATGAGACAATATTCATTTGAGGTAGTAATGTACCCTAAAAATATACAATAGAGTATATTCGCATCAATCTTCTTTGTCTTCTTAATCGGGACATGCATATATGTTGACAACCAAAAATATTAGATGGGAGATATAAAGTTTTCAATTACTCCATACCCCTTCTAGTGTCTTGTCCTACAAGATATGTTTTGGTTCCCGGTTTAGAAGATATACGATATTTGGATTATTTCTTCCCAAAATATATTCTCCCACTTCAAAGTGTAAATAATGGAATGAGCCATCTCCATGTCAAGTATGATTGCAACACTTTTCAATGTCATTCTCCGGGGTGTAAAGGGGGTATTCAAGTGATGTTTGATGTCATGATTCTTCAAGAATGATAATAATTTCTTTAGCGTGAACTCCCCTTTAATCTACATGGAGGACAAGAATAAAAGATTAGAAAATTAGAAAATGCTCCACTCTTCTTTCAGAGAAATAACACCCATGTATTGCAATAATAGTCATCAATCAACAATTGGAAGTACTAAAATCCTTGAAAGGAAGTAGGAAAGGGTCTGCAAAGATCAATATGTATGACCTGAAGATGATTCTTGGCATTTAAGGTACTCAGAGTGAATGGATATCGATGTTGTTTTCATGTTAGACATCCATAAAAAAGAGGTAATGAATGGGAGAGTAGAGTAATTCCTCGTACCATATCCTTATAACTGTAATGATATAGGGATCCGACATAAAGGTGCCCATATGGATTGTTCCAGAGTGTAGTAGACTCCACTATGGAGGTAGATAAAGAAATTACGGAGGATGAAACTACATCTAATGTAAATAAACGATCCTTAAAAAAATATCTAATAATTATCATACCTTCTCATGTGATAAAACATTATTTTATGCCTTCCTGAACCATGAAATCCACCTTGAGCTTGTGATTTAAGAGATGAGATATTCGAGACACACATGATATTTATGGTCAATCCCAAAACATAGAGCACCTTTATGAGAGTACAACTTCTCATCCCAAGAGGAATGGTGACATTACCTATTCCTTCAGCAACATACTCCTTATTTGTAATTCAAACTCAATATCTAGTGGATTGATCAAGTAAATTAGTAAAAATATTCCTATCTCCCATCATGTGGTTGTTGGTGTCAAAGTCAATAAAAAAACATTATTCGATGGTTGTAATGTTTTGGATACTAGAATAACATCTTTTGTGTGCTTTGTAATTTTCTGATTCTGGTACTTCCTCATCCAAGTCATAATCTTGTTGGGTTATGACACATCCTTTATGATTCCTCGGGAGGATTTCATCCTGGATTTCTAAGAATCAATGTGACCAGATGTGCTCTCATCTCTAGAATCACACTTGTGTGACACCATCGATTCAATTTTTGATACTTCTATAGTTATGGTTGTTTCTAGGGAAAATTTTGTGAATGCTTCTCTTATTGTCCCTTATGAGGCTTGTGACTTTTCTACTTCCTTGATATCGTTGCCTTGTCTTTGAACTCCTTGTGTACTATCCGAATGGATTCTTCCCGATAAACAAAATTCACTAGTTTGGTAAAGGTAACCCTCTTGTTTTGTGATGCTCAATGTTGTGACGAATGTAATATAATGGGAAGGAAGAGCTCTCAGTATGAGAGGGACTAGAATTTTATCTTCCACCTTTTCACTACAAGCTACAAGTTCTTCTTGTAGTTCTATCACGCGATGCAATAATTGTTTTAGTTTCTCTCCATATTTCATACTCAATGTATGAAGCTTGAACTAGAGATGGAGAATCTTTGTTGAGATTTTTTCTTCATAGATGGTAGAGAGATAATCATAGGATACCTTTAATGTCATGTCATCCCGTATATGTGGTTTTAACTCATTATAAATGTTGAGAGTGATCAACATTAAGGATTTTGCATTGGCCTTTTCATACTTCATTTTCTCATCTACATCATTTGGATGAATGAATTTTCTAGTGATGAGTTCTTATAGCTCCTCGAACAAGAGAATGATGCACATCTTCATCTTTTAGGTGGCATAATTATGCCCTTTTAAGATTTGGGCATCATAGAGAAGTATCTTTGGTGTGGACATGGTGACATAATATTCCACATTCAATAGGTTCCTTGCCAAGCTAAAACATTGCAAAAACCTCTTTATTTTATTTGAATTCCAATAAAACTTCATGTTAGAACAATCTCCTTATCGCCATAGAAATGGATTCAACACCACATCATGCCAAATGTAGAAAAAAACTACAAATTTGTGTCAAAATAAGGAAATATTCCTCTTTCTCCAAATATTTGCTCACCTTCACAAAATCCTCTAGCCCAAAATGCTTGGGGTTGCCAAAAACTCCTCCATGAGGTCAAGAGAAGATTAGGTGAGAAGTGTATTACGGGAAAAGAATGTGTCTCAATGGATTACACTCCTAAGTATTTTTTCTACTAGAGTATGAGGCAACGAGATACACATGAACCAGTACACAATGGGTTGATTTAAATGGGCTGTAATGAGTGATAAATTCACATATCTAGAAGTTAGTAATCCTACGATGGGTCAACTTAGGGTTTCTAAAGCCCATAGTTAAGATAGAGGAGAGTACCCTTCTAGGATATCAGTAAATGGGGAGAGGTATAAATTGATGGGAAGATAGGAAAAGCATGCCTAATCTACACTAATGTAATATAACTAAAATATAAAGGAAATGAAAGATAAGGATATCATTTTATAGGAGAACTATGCTAACTAACATCAATGTACATACAATACTAAGCTAAACATAGAGAAATGGGGAAGGGAACTGAAGTAATCTATGCAAAATGATAAATTAGGTTAGAGAACTTACCTACAATGTGGTCATTGATGCATCTATCTCTCCATAGAAGCATACCACCAACAAATAATATCTATGCATCTATCGGGGTGATCGCGATATATCTATCATGAAAGATAAACATAGATTTTTTTATAAAAACATTAACTAAAATAGAAAAAAATAAATACAAATGGTGTCCTCTTCATTGGGAAGAGTGAACACCCCTCCCTTAGAAGAGGGTAAAAATCAATCACAAAAGAGCTACTAAAATTTCCTAACAACTTGATCTTGTATTGTTTCTCCAAAATTGAAACAATTATCTAATTTACAACCAACCTTTTTCTAAGTTTTTGCTTCAACCATTGAGTGTTATATTTATAATAAATATCTTATGGTTTACTTAATAAATCCTTACAAGAATATATAACTAATTAATATTATTTTAAATACTTATTATTAATTAAATTATAAATAAAATGTAATTTCATGTTCCACTTCACAAGAGACCGTGGGAAATCAAAATTGACAGATAAATGAAAGATAAAGGAAATAAATCAAAAAATAATACCTTTTATGTAACTCTCTTGCAAACCTCAAGAATATCATGGAAGATCTTAGAATTGTATGATCTCAAAGATTTGGATTTTGGGATGCACTTATATTACTCTCCAAGGTGGATTTCCAAATGTTATGAGTAGATTTCATGAGGATTCAAACAATAAACGAGCAAAAAAATTCTATATTTTTTTTTATAGATTTCCAAGGATTCTCTAGGGAATATTTGTGAAGGATATGACCTCCTTTTATAGTTGAGAGTAGGACCATGAAAGGTGGATGAAGGTTTGACTAAAATACAAAGCTAATTATGGTAATTTCCTAGGAATAGAAAGTAACATGGATCTATAGGTTATAGATTTGAAGGTTCAATAAATATTTGGAATGGAAGAGGTAATTGAATTACATGTACAACCTAATTTACCCCACCTTTATAGGAATATATAAGTGGATTCCAAGTGGAGTAAGGAAGTTGAGTTCAAGTGGAGTTAACTAAGGAAGAGGATTCAAAATGGAGTTAACTAGAATGAGGAAGTGGAGTCTAAATGGAGTTAACTATGATATTGAAGTGATAGTTGACTAGGAAAATAGGTATATTTTTCTAATTAAGTAACTAACTTAATTACCTATAATGTGCATGATAATTAATTAACCATCTTTTTAATAAATGTTAATTAACTCAACTAAGATGGTGTTAGAGATTAATTTAATTAATCCAAGGGTGTAATGTGCACTATTAATTAATGTGATTAATCAATCGTAAAGGGTATATGAACTAGGATGTGAACTAGAACATTTGTGTAATTTTGGGTTGTCTACATTTTCACTTCTTTAACGTGCTTTATTGCAGAGTAATAATGCTTTAAATATAGTAGATGCATGAGTATTATCAAGAAGAAAATGATGAAGAATTTGGATTCACCAATGAGTAGAATGGTAAGAGAATGTCCCCTCAAGTGTGTAGGTGAAGCAACAAGGTGGTAGACAATGCTTGATAGGAAGAAAGCAAGCTATTAGAACAAGTATGGGAGAAATTGTGATCATATCATGAGTGTCGTTTGAGAGTATAAATATAATAAAACCATTATTTTGTTGTTGCATAATATATTTTTTACCATGATTATGAAATAATCAAGATGGGTAACCCAAATTTGTGTAAACAAACACACACACAATAAAGAAAATATAAAAGGAAAACAAAACCAATATACAAAGTAGGTGCAGACATCAGTGTTATAAAAGAACCAAGATGTAATCGCACTACTTGTAAGTGGTCCAACAAGTAAAGATCAACAATGCAACACAACTTCAAAAAATAATTCAATAATCTATGCCAAAGTATGTGTGTAACAATGATGATTAAGTAGATGTAAATTCCCCAAGGTGGAAGTAGGATAAGATTGGAAGAGTGGAGTAAATATACTCTTCATGTCACTCTTGTTGGATCCATTGAAAATTTATCTCGAGTTTATTTTCCCATACATGATCTGGAACCATTCAGAGGGAAGAAAATGATAGTCATAAGATTAGAACGATCACTAGGGTAGTAGATAAGAGTAGGACTCTATCAAGATTGTGTTGAAATGTTGAAATATTCACTTCAAGGGTTTTCCAATTGTAGGATTTTGTGATAAGTGAATGTTTATTCTAAAAATTTAATGGTTTTTCTAATTTTTTTGAATGATTAAATATATGATTTTTTTATGGTTTTATAAATTTTTAGAAAAACTTGATGCAAAACAGTGAGTGGATTTTTTTAGATTTGATTTGTTATGGATGAAAAATGTTTTTGAAAGCATAAAAAAGCATGTCAAACAAACCCAATATGAAAAGTAATGAGCTACTGACAGAAAGATATATGTGAGCTATGATGTAGATAATTTTCATGTAATTGTTCTACTATAAGAAAGTACAAAGAAATAAAAAAACTAAACAAAGAAAAACATTGTCATGATGTTGAAAAACCACGATAAGTACAACAAAATTTAAGATAACAACATCTAGTGACACTTCTAATGTGTTCCACATTGAAGAAATATACATATATGAATTCCCCGAGTGATATCTTAGAATGCGAGAGGATTGGATCGGGCCGAAGAGAGAAGTAGTTCTCCAAATGATACTCTTTTCGGATCCCATTGAAGTTTAATCTATATTGGATTCACATGTAAAATACAAGTGTAACCCAAGAAAATTTATATTGTGAAAGGGTAATTAATTGATTAGCGAAAGATAATTTAGGACAATCCCGAGGAGTATGTAAAATGGAAAAAATATTGAATTGTCTTACAAAGTTGCTAAAATTTGGTCAAACATTATCCAATGTTTTGATTTTGATAGTTTTATACTAATTTTTTGGTTTTTCAAAACATATTTGAATGTTTTAGAAATATATTTGATTGTTTTTTATGTCTTAGAAACACATTTGAATGTTTTTGATGTTTTGGAAACATATTTGAATGTTTTTGGTATTTTGGAAACATATTTGAATGTTTTTGGTATTTTTGAACATATTTAAATGTTTTTGTATTTTTGAAACATATTTGAATGTTTTGTATTTTTTATTTGATAAAGGGTTACACAGTTTGAACTCATTGTCAAATAATTGTAATCATTTCATTCCACTATAAAAATGTAGATGTTGTAATGAGAGGATGTCTCACTTCATTCGTGACTCCATGAAACTTGGAAGATACGGGGCTTCATGACCGAGAGCCAAGAAAAATGTAAGAACGAGGTGAATAGTGATATGAAAATGAAGATGATGGATGCTAAGACAAAATTTATAACAATGGTACATATGGGAAAAATGTAACTCATCTCTAGTAAATATTTCATGACCGAGTCCAAGATGATTTCACACCCTAGGTTTTGAATTAAATTAGATCCATTTATGGCCTACCGATTGGTAAAATCCAGTTGAAGGAATTATTGTCTCTCTTAACATGAGAAACTAAATTAATTCTCGGGATGTTTTTTATTAATTACTTTGATTCAAAATTGATAAAGGATTTATTGGTTTTTTTAAGGAACCCCTACATATTGCCCCATTCCACCAAAGTGAGAGGAAAGGGTTCAACTCCGAAGACAAAATGTAGGTAAGTAAGGACAACTTCCTCTATTCTCGTCTCATAATACTAGTAAGAAGCATGGGTTCTTTACCGAAGATTGTGAAGGAAAAATTTGTAATTATTGATTTTTTGTATTTTTAGATTGATTTTTCCTTGTATGTTGATATTGTGCTTGTTGGGAAGGAAAATTCTTCCCCACATCTCATTCTCATGCAACTAGTAAAACACAAGGGTTCAACACCATAGACTAATATGGATGATCAAAAGTTACATGTAAAGAAGTTTGTGATTTATGTTAAAGAAAGATTATTTGAAAGGAGGATTTACCATCAGTAATCTTCCAACATAAACCATAGGTAAAAAGATCTGAAATGGTAGGAACCATAACAGGGATAAGACACACATTACCCAATAGGAACAAGGTTAACCTTTGTTGTAGAGGTGAAGAATGAAAATATATGATAATGTTATGATTAAGATATCTTCCAATGGATGAAACAATTACATTTTTTTAAATTATGAGTTTTACCATGCAAGTGGCCTTCTTATTGCAAAGAGAACCCATGGAAGAAGACATTTCTTCTTATTATTGTTGATGTTCAAATAGTTATTTAATGATGGGTTGGATATGGAGTTTTATTCTTTTTTTATGTTGTATAATGTGTCTAAAATTTTGAGCATTAAGGTTTTCAATGGACTTATCAGAGAGAGGTCCATGTTTATGAAATTTAAATGGTCTTGACTTATGAGACTTGGGTGGATGAGATCCAAGTCAAAGGAGTAGCTAGAAGGATTTTCAATGTATCCATGATTAAATTAGTTCTTATTTACGAGACTTAAGCAAAGACGAGATCCAAGTCAAAGGATGGAATGTGAAGATTCAATAAGTCTTGAAGTACAAGACTTGGGAAGACAAGGTCCAAGTCAAATGAGAGAATCAAATGATTCGATGAGTCCTGAAATATGAGACTTAGGCGGACATGTTCCATTAAAGGAGAGAATAATTTTTTTGATAGGTTCTAAATTACGAGACTTAGGAAGACAAGGTCCAAGTCAAAGGATGTATGATTGGATAATTCTTCGATGGGATTGAAAGACCTATGTGATGTTAGAAAGAATTTGTAAATGTGGGGGATATGTTGAAATTCACATTCATTCGTGAGTGGAAGAATGTGAGGAAAGAAGGATTGATCCCTATATGTACACTCGAGGCTCCTTATAGGCCATAGAGAGAAAATATTCAATGTTTCTCCTTTGAGGTTGTGGATTAGTTTTTTTGACGATAGATTTATAAGTAAAGCTTGAAAAGGTTGTGTAAGGATATTCCTAGGTATATGTAACTCATAGAGTGCATGCATGTAGATGTCTTGACATGTAGGAGTCATTGTTGGTGAGATGGATACAAGATTGATTATTTAAACGATTGAAAACATGAAAGGTTGCATTGTTGCAAGTGTCCAAACTTTTATGGTTGTATTTCTATGACAAGACTAGATATGTTAAGCATATGAGTTGGAAATGAAAGAATAGAATCAAGCTCAATGGTGCTTGATGACGGAACCTTTATGTAGAGTCTATAGTTATATCAAGGGTTAAAATGGATTTTGAAGTAATTTCAAGTTCTCATTTTTTGTTAGAATATTATTGTTTGAAACATGTTTAATATTTGTTTGGAATAATGGAAGAAAATATGGAGAAGAAATGGATTGGTTTTAATTGATAGATACTTTACCTTTATCATCGTGATCTAATTGAGTGTTAGTGCATATAGGATTTTGGACATTATTCAACTATTATTGAGAATTTTTGGTAGTTGACATGTCTTTGGTTTTGATAGCTTTGCCGATTTGAGCACTATAAATATATCTCTATCATCAATTAAGTCTTGGACATAATTCTTAAATCACACACATCTATCTATTGAGTGGTCATCAAAGTGATGAAAGTCAAAATATATATGAGGTTTTTACCAAGTATGGCTTAGGTTCCCCTTTGAAAAAGGGTTTTGTAAATGAATATCTTATCATTATAGCCTTTACTAGTTGATGAAAAACACTAGAGATACTTTCTTTGGGGGTGTAAACTAACGTTTGACTTTGTGCAGAGTAGTGTCTTTTTAGGTTTTATGATTCGATTTTTGGTTGATTGTTCATGTATGTTGTGCACATTTAAATTATTTGTGATATCATCATTAACAACATTTCGGTTGTGATTGACATACCAATATTTATCGTGATAAGGGCTAATATTGTGATTATTGTGATTGTGCCCATTGTATTTAGAATAAGGCTTGATCAAGCCTTTAGCAATGAGGGATTTTTCTACGTGATTTCCCTTAGCAATGACTACCTCAAAATTGGTGAGGCAGTACATCTACATGTGAAAGGATAACTCATTAAGGTTTGTGATGAAGATGTTAACCATTTATTTTCTCAGGTATTGAACATGGGAACCGAATTTTGATTCCTTTCCATTGTAAAAATTGGCATAACTTTCATTTGGTCTTCGTTTGGCATTGCACAAATCCATCATTGTGACTTCGAGATCAAGGTTGAAATAATTTTTAAACTAACTTCTCTCGAGAGGTCTGCGAAGGTGGTGATAGATCCCTTTAGAAGGTGTAAGATCTAGTCCAAAGCATGTTCTCCAAGACTCTTAGGAAAGAGGCATAAGCGAAAGATATTGGCATGCCACTTAAAACCTATTTTATATTCTCTCTAGAAGCATTGTTTCCCTTATATTTATCAAATTTGGGAATCTTGAAATATTTTAGAAAGGGTGTTCATAATATTCCATGCCGAAAGGGTATGGACACAATTCATCAAAGTTTAATTGTTTGCGTTTTGTTTTTTGCATGCCCGAAATAGTGCCTTTCACCATTTTTTATTCCTTATAAAATGATGAATTAGTTATTGGGATAAGTGATGAAGTATCATTCTTCATATTGGGGTTATCTTTATTTTTCATAGAATGATTTTTGAAGTTGATGTCACTTTTCTTCATGTGTTCGGTACCTTTCGTATCATTGTTAGTGATTTGAGAGGACAAAAGAGCCAATTATTTTTTCATCTTAGTAAGTTGTTCTAAGAACTCATCATTTTATGTCTTGCATGAATCCATCATGTTTGAAAGAGAGGAAAAATGAAGAAAGGTGTGATGAAGAACTCAACCCTTAGAAAAGTGAATGCTAAGATGGAAGAGGAGAAAAGGTTTGAAAGATTGAATAACTCAACCCTTAGCAAAGTGAATGCTAAGATGGAAGAGGTGACAAATAATATTGAAGAAGTCAACCCTTTGAAAAGTTAATGCTAAAATGGAAGAGAAGAAAAGTTTTAAAATATTGAACTTTAGAAAAGTGAAAGATAAGATGGAAGAGGTGAGAAAGTTTTGAAATCTTGACCCTTATCAAATTGAATGCTAAGATGGAAGTGAGATTGAAAATATTTGATTTGTTTGACCCTTAACAACATGAATGTTAAGATGGATGAAGTGTGAAATGATGATAGACTACTCAACCCTTTACAATGTGAATGTAAAGATGGAAGAGTTTGAAAATTGAATTTTCTTGACCCTTAACAAAGATAATGTTAAGGTGGAAGAGACTTAGTGATGACAAAAGGTTACTCGATTCCTTACAAAGTGAATGTAAGAAAAGAGGAGTGGAAAATATTTGATAGAATAAAATATCAACAAGTGAATGTTAATATGGATGAGGGATTTGAAAATATTATTAGATTGACCCTTAACAATGTGAATGTCAAGATGGATGAAGAGAAAAATACTTGAAAAAGCAAATGTCTAATTGTGGAAATCTTAGCAAAAGAAATGCCAAGGTGGGAGAATTAACTTTATGAGTTACGTGATGTGCTCAATATTTAAACAAAGTGAATGGATAAAGGAGATGAGACTTTAACAAGGTTAGTTTTCTCAAATTTTAAGATGGATGTTTAAAAGAGAAAGAATTAACAAGATGTTGTAATCAAATCTTAACAAAAGGAGTGTTAAGCGAGAAAAAGGTTTAAAATGTTAATTTAGAAGAATCTTAACAAAATGAGTGTCAAGAGAGATGAAAAATGAATGAAAGACTTTGTGTCCCTTTACAAAGTGAATGTAAAGAGGGAAGAGATGAAAGGGGTTAGTTCTATCAACTTGCGTTAAAAAAATGAGTGTTACAAGAGGAGACTTAAAGACACGATGAAATATGTTCAATGCTTAACAAGATTAGTGTTACAAGATGAGACTTGGAAAAATGATAAGAATGTTCAATTATTAGAAAAATGACTATTAAGAGGAAGATACTTAGAAATATGGTGAAGGTGCTTGACTCTTAAAAATATGAGTGTTAAGAGAGGAGACTAAACAATGGAAGGATAACACTAAAATAATGAAAAATGGAATGCGAAATACGAGGTGAAAATATGATGATGAAAAGATCAAATCTCAACAAAGTGAATGTGAAATGTGACGATGTACTATGGTATAATGATTGAAGTGCAACAATGGATATGTTAAACTAAAGACTTATAAAGATGATAGATCAAGGTGATTGTGATGGTCTTTAACTATGATAAAGCAAGTATAATGATGTCAAGACTTAAATGGAAATGGATGATAATGTTTAAGTATGGATACAAATGTCCACAACTCAAGAATTATACTCATTTGTAATGGGGTGAAAATGAGACAAAAGTGGATCCAAATAAGGAGTATTTGGAAACATGAAAGAGATATGAAAGTGAACCCAAATAAGGAGAGTATTTGGGAAATATTAAAGATGAGTCTAAAATGAGCATGTAAGATACAAGTGTGGAACACAATTCACTAAAAAAAGGAGATAAACGAAAAAGAGAAAACAAATTTTTTTATGGATGTTTTGGTCTCTACTTTAGATTAGTTTGGTTAGTGTGTGTCTTCCTAGGTGGTTCTCTCAACTAGGTGTCAGTAGTATACTTGAACAAATGTGGTGCTATTACTAATTTCCATATTTAATTCACTCCCTTTGAAATAATAAGAAAACATCTTTCCAAATGAATCATACTAGGTTTTCTACTACTGGATATCAGTGACTCTAATTCACAAAGGAATAATAGTCAGGTATGATGGGGTTACCTATTTTGTCAGTCAATTCCCTTAATTTTATGATTACTTTGGGGTTCTTGTGGTACTCACCAAATGAGTTTTATGGATTAAGCCAAAGTACTTCCCATAGTTATAGAAGTTAGGAAATAGCCTTGTCAACCACACCTACAAATACAATGTGAATTGTTCATTTTATCTTGATTAAATATGAGATTTTCTTAACCACCATTAATTTACTAAGGTCGCCCGTAGTTAGTAAGTTGTTTTAGAACCTCGTTCAAGACAACTTTGTAGTTAGTATTTTAAGTATAACATCATGTGAAGCTAGTCTTATAAATAAGGATTTTTTTTTCTGAGGTGGAGAGGACAAGACGAAATAAGAAATCCCATGTTTTCTGATTTCTAAGATCACTTAGAAAGTGTGATGAAAGAGCATACACATGAAACTCACTTTAATCAAGAAATAAAAAGGTTCATTCCCAAAATAATCCAAGAAATGACCATGTTTCTGATTACCAAGATCACTTTTAAAGTGTGAGGAAAGAGAATACACATGATCATTTTGTGTGATTAGCCTCACAAAAATTAAAAATGACAACAAAAACGTAAGTAAAAACTTCCAAAAAGTGTTAGGACTATGCAAAAATGATTAAATGTTTACAAAAGGTCTCGAAAAATGAGTTTAAAGGGATGAAAACATCCAATTACCCTACATGAACAAGTTTCACAATTAGTCTAATTCAAGAAAATTGATGAAAATTAATGAAAATATCCTAATTTAAAAAGAACCAAAGTAATTAATTAATCTACTTAAGTAATTAAAATAATGAAGTGAATAATTAAAAATAATAATAAGATCTATTCTAATTAAATTAAATAATTTTTTTTTAGAGAAATTAGAATTAAAAAAATATCTAAACATATCCTAAGTTAACATAAGTGTTAAAAAATGTGACCTAAGTATAAGCCTATTAAACAAAAGACTAAACCCTAAAAAACAAAGTTTTAGCAAGGAGGTTGGGTTTATTTGATTTATTTTGTTTTGTCCTGTGACTTTTCTTATTTTGGTTGTGTTTTGTTTGCATGGGCTCAGGTAATTTTGGAACTCTACAAAGAAGGAAGAGGTGTGAGGTCGATAATGTAGTGATGGCTGCATTGGTAGGGTGTGCGGTGTGGTCGATGTTGGCAAAGTGCATTGGTAGGGTGGGTGTGACAAGGTGCCCGATGAGGTGTGGTGTTTAGGGTTGGGTAGATTTGTTTCTTAGGGTGCATAGGATAAATAGGGGTAAGGGTTTTTGGTTGGGCTCGGCTCAACTCGGTGAGTCACGACCGATTAGGGCCGAGGGTCATGAGTGAGTCAAGGGGTTGAGGGAATTAAAATGATAAGGTGTTGGGAATGGGTAAAGGGGGTAGCTCGGTGAGAGGACTTTTCGATATGGGGGTAGATAGGTAGTGAAGGGTCGATGTAGATAGGGGTTAGGACAGCTCAGTAGGTGAGCCAACTGACTTGCCGAGAAGCAGGCGAGGTAAGGGTAGAATGGTAGGGGTTTAGCTAGGGTTTTAGCTAAGGTTTTAGGTAGGTTGTTAGGTAAATATTTACGGGGATACCAAATTTAGTATGGGGGGTTTATAAATAAGGAAGAAAGGGGAAAACATATAGTAAATTTAACCCCACCAAATTTAGTTGTAACTTGCTAAATTTGGTGAGAAAACATGTAACTCTTGAAAGAAGATTTTTTTATGCTGATTTTTTCAGATCTGATGTATGTTTTAAAAATTTTATACCGAAAAAAGAACCTATAAATATTCCACAAAAATAATAATAATCAGCAAGAAATGTGTTTATTGTTGTTACTTTTAAACAATTTTTGCTTAGCAAATCCTCCCAGAATGCATCCTGAAAACACAACAATACACAAACAACAAAAACACACCAAAACAACAACATTAACCAATTAAAACCACATTCACACAAATGTTAGTATGGATTAAATACTTCATTTAAAAATAAAAAGATGAAACATGAATGAAATAAAATGTGGGTATGCCCCACCTAAAGCGTGCTAGAATGTGGGCAATAAAAATTGACAAACAAATGAAAGATAAGGAAATAAATCACAACATTATACCTTCCCTATAAATATCTTGCAAACCTCAACAATATTGTGAAAGATCTTAGACTTGTGTTATCTTTAAGATTTGGATTTTGGATGCTCTTTATATTACTCTCCAATGTGGATTTGTAAATTCTACGAGAATATTTCACAAGTATTCAAACAACAAACGAGTATCACTTTACTGCATTTTCTTATGGATTTGTAAGGATGGCAGAGGGGAGATTTGTGAAGGATATGGCCTCCTATTATAGTTGAGGGTTGGACCATGAAATGTGGATGTAATTTTAACTAAAATCTATGTTAATTATGGTAATTTCCTAGGAATAGAAAGTATATTGGGTCTATAGGTTACAAATTTGAAGAGGTAATATACATTTGGAATGACGGAAGATACATCTGCAATAGAATTACATGTACAAACCAATTGGCCCCACCTTTCTAGGAATCTAGAAGTGGATTCCAGGTGGAGTAGGGAAGTGTATTTTAAGTGAAGTTAATTGGTATGAGGAATTGGAGTCAAATGGAGCTAACTAGAATGAGGAATCGAAGTCCAAATGGAGTTAACTAGGATAGTGAAGTGGCAGTTGACTAGGAAAATAAGTGTATTTTCCTAATTAAGTAACTAATTTAATTAGCTATAATGTACACAATAATTAATTAACCATTTATTTAATAAATATTAATTTAGTTAGCTAAGATGTTATTAGATATTAATTTAATTAATCCAAGGGGTGTAATGTGCATGATTAATTAATTTGATTAATCAATCATAAAGGGGATATGAAATATGATGTGAAATGGGAACATGTATGTAATTTTGGGGTGTCTATAAAGACAAACATGGGAAGGAGTTAAATTCACAAACTCCTACTTAAAACTACCACTCATCCCATCCATCTAGGAACAAATCATGGAAAAATATTTATTACACATACCAACTAACTTTGATAGAATTATAGGAGAACATCTCATTGAAGACTCCTAGCTAAATGCAACTATTAAGATAAAGAAACAACCTCATTTATACTCTCATTACAAATGAATAATCCCCAACCTTTTAGGATAAAATAATGGTTATCTTGAATATTCAACATATTCAAAAACTCATCCCAATCTTTTAGGAGAAAAGTTTGAGTGTCTTGAATTTTCTTTGCCACCTTTATTCTCTCTTCTCAAGTGCATGATTTCATGTCTACCAATTTCTCATCAAAATAAATTTTTATGCTATCAATCTCTTTAAACTACCATCTAGGTTTTGTGTATCACATTCTAAGCTTTACATAACATTTTGAATTTCTAGTTTTTAATAAGAAAGGAGAATGATATTGTTATGTTATTGAAACTATTTTTTTCGTTATTTTAGAAGCTCACTACTCATATGGTTTTCCATATTTGGTTTGTCCACAAATAATGTTTTTACCATTCAAAGGTAAAAATTGTAAAGAGATAACATTCTATGACATATTTGGAGTTAGAATAGTATGAAGATGATCTTAAAATGTCTCATATTACTTAGAAGTTAATATTTTATGCTAGATATTTGCTTCAACACTGTATATTTAATTTTGAATGCCTAAAATAGCCTTATTTGTAACATATGATATCTATTTTTATAAATAAATAATAATAAATATGAATACTTATATTGCAATATAAATACATATAAATAATAATAATAACCTTAGTTGAGGAGGATCTTCAACGTGCTTATGAGACTTCTGGGAATGACCTAAATGAAATAACAGTGGAAGAAAGCGTAAATAATTAAGTGGTAAAATAAAGTCCCAATGACGTATGCCCATTGTTTATGTCTCTGAGATGGCTAGTATACCATCTCCAAAATAGAAACCAACCCCGAGAACCAGATCAAAGGTGGATGTTGGTGCCAATAAAGCATCTCCAGGAAGACCATCTAAAAAGGAAAAGAGGGAGAGAGCCACAAAGAAGGATATTATGGAGGGGCATCAAAAACCATTAATGGTAGGTTCTAAATCCTCCCATTCTAAATGATTTGCTTATCTTGGAATATAAGGGGCCTAAACCAACCCTGTAAGCATAGGATTTTGTTTGATTTCAAAATTAAGGAAAGACTGGATGTAATAATGCTACAAGAAACTAAGATGAATAAGGAAAAGATGAAAGACTTTCAGGATTTTTTTTGGAAAGAAGTTGGATTCCACTGTCAATCCTGTGCAGGGGCATCTGGGGGTCTTTTGTACATGTGGAATAAGAATATTTTGGAAGGCTTCCCCCTCATTAATAGTCAACACCATATAGCCATTTGTTTCACTGAAGTCAGCTCCAAAAAACAGTTTATTCTCTCTAATATCTATGCTCCCAATACTACAACTGGTAGAAGGTTGCTCTGGGAAGAGATGACTACCTTTAGAAGGTTGTTTAGTGATTTAAACTAGATCATAGGAGGGGATTTTAACACACCCCTCATTCCCTCTGAAAATAAAGGAGGGGTTAATGTGTATTATGAGAGTATGAAATCGGGGTTCATTTTAAGAGACCTCTTAGAAATCAAAGGTGGAAAATACCTGGTGAATATCCTCGAAACCGATTTCATGGGAAGGTGAATTTTTAGGGGTCTCGATGCGTAAATTTTTTTGCACGATTTTTAAGTGGTGGGACAGAAGGTTGCAGATGTGTGATAGAGATTTGCTGACATGCGTCAATAAGGTGGTTGACACGCATCAACAAACCTCATTAACATGCATCAACAACCTTGTTGACGTGTGTCAATGAGGTTTGTTAACGCGTGTCAACCACCTTGTTGACGTGCGTCAACAAATCTCTGTTACGCATATGTAGCCTCCACTATCTGGTTGCACAACAAAAAAAATCTCTGTGTCACACATCAAAAAACTCTCTATCATGCATCTACTTCCTCCGCACTCCTGTCGCATGTCAACAAACTCTCCTTTTCACGCATCAACAAACTCTCCCTGTCACACGTCAACAAACTCTTTTTCACACATCTACATCCTCCGCCCTCCTGTCGCATGTTTACTGTACTTGATAATACATATGCCCCTAGGTGGTATGAGTGAGCTAATAGTGTTCTACCTGGTGAATAATATAGGATTATATAGGGGATATTTTCAAGGGTAGGCAAAGCCGACCTAAAAAAATTAAACTGTAATTTTTAGGTGAATAGGTCACTGACCCGCGCTAGAAAATTCACCTTTTCAAATTTTTCAAAAATGGAATATTCACCATATTACGAATATTCACCACTAAAATTATCCTTGTATGAAAGACCTTAGGAATTTCCTAGGGTGGAACGATCTGATGGGTCTGAACCTCAGTGGTTCAAAATTCACCGGTCTAAAAGGAGAGAAGGGGAAAATATGATTTAAATTAGACTTGATCATTTTCTTGTGAATATCCATTGGTTTCAGAACAACAATATACCCTCTCCTCTCTAGCTTGCATTGGTTTGGTACACAGTTCCCTGATTCTTAAATTCAATGTCGGGAGAAGCCCATAGGAAGACCTTTTAGGTTCGAAAAAATGTGGACTACCCATCTAGAGCTGGAAAGGAAGATAGAAGAATGGTGGAGCTTGGAAGTCAAAGGTAACAATATGTATATGGTGGCTGCCAAACTTAAAAATATTAAGGTAAATCTTAAAATTTGGAAGAAGGAAGTTTTTGGCAATATCTTTCTCCAAAAAAGTAGAATTGCTGAAGATCTCCATGCTATGGAAGAAGTTATGGAATAGGGAGGATGGAGCATGGAGGAAAAATTAAAGGAAAGAGATCTTTTGGCTAAATACCACAATATATTGCGCAGAGAAGAGATATATTGGAAGCATAAGTCTATAATTACTTGGCTTAAAGAAGGGGATTGTAACACCAAATTCTTCCATATCTCTGCCACCATTAAAGCTAACAAAGGAAGAATCCAAGAAACAAAGAAATATAATGGTGAAATGGCTATAGAGGATAAGGATATCTCTTCTACCATTGTTTCCTTCTTCATAAACTTGTTTGCTGAAGAACAACTCTCAAATGAGATCTCTAGAAATGAAATCCTTAATCTTTTTGAACCGGTTATTAGCCAAGATGAGAATAGAGAACTCATTTTCATTCCTTCTAAGGAAGAGATAAAATATATTCTAGATGCTATGAAAGGTGATAAAATCCCAGATCCGGATGGATTTCCTACCTTCTTTTTTCAAATGTATTGGGATATTGTGAAGAAAGAATTGGTTTTAACTATTCAATATTTTTATGATATGGAAGCCTACTTAAATCAACCCCACTTTCATTGTCCTTATACTAAAAAAACTAGGAGCTAAAGATCTTGTGGATTTTAGACCTATTATATTATGTAATACTATGTATAAGTCAAGGTTCATTTTAAGACCCTTCCTCGAAAAATTAGTTTAGAATTGGTGGTGAATCTCCAAAATCAACTTTCGCATCAATGACGAATTTCCGAAAAACTATTTTTGGAAAATTTGACTAGGTTGGATGGCCGGGGTGTCCATCGTCTATCATATAACCTAGGTTGGACACTATCCAACCCAAGTTATACGAAAGATGATGGACAGTCATCAACCGGGTTGGGTGGTCTTCCATTTTCTATCATCCAACCCGAGCTAGATGGCTAGGTTAGACGACAGATAATGGACGACCATCCAACCTAGGTTAGACGATCTGTCCATTATCGCCATATAACCCGGGATGGATGGTGTCCAACCTAAGTTATACGCTAGATGATGGATGACCGTCTAATCTAGGTTGGTTGACCATCCATTGTTTATCATCTAACCTGGGTTGGATGACTATCCATCATCTACCATCCAACCCAGTCGCCAACTTGGGTTGGATGACCATAAATTATTTTCCATCTAACCCAACCATCCAGCCTAGGTTGGATGAATGTCCATGATCTACCATATAACCCATCTGTCTAACCTAGTTTGGATGACCATACATTATTTTCTACCCAACCCAACCATCTAATATGGATTGGATGACTATCCATCGTCTACCATCCAACCCACTGTCTAACCTAGGTTGGACGACCACACATTATTTCTCATCTAACCCAAATTTGTCCAACCGAGTTAGACGACCACACATTATTTTCTATCTAACCTAGTTGTCCAACCTAGGTTAGATGACTATCCATTGTCTACCATCCAACCCACCTGTCCAACCGGGTTGGATGACCATACATTATTTTTGTCTAACCCAAGTCATCTAACTCCGGGTTAGACAACCATACATTATTTATTGTCTAACCCATCCGTCCAACATGGGTTAGAAGACTATACATTATTTTCCATCAACCTAGCCATCCAACCTAGGTTAGATGACTATAAAGTATTTTTGTCCATCCCAAGTTGGACGATAGATAATGGAAGACCGTCCAACCTTGGTTAGACAACCATCCATCATCTGTCATCTAACCTAGGTTGGATGACAGACAATGGTTGTCTGTCTAACCTAAGTTGGAAGGACAGATCACTCTTTGTTGGATGTCTTTATTAAATGGGTACCCCTTGTAACCCCCTAGGCTATGTATTATACCTCAATGAATACATGCATAAGTTAATTTTTACATATAAATAGTAGGTGAACTGACCCATACAAATGAATTTTTGACTCAAATTCTTGGCGAACCGAAAGCAAAGAACCGATCGCTGAAAATTCATCATTTCCAATTTCCAATTTCCAAAATCCCTAATATTCATGAGTTTACAATAATTCACCACTAAAATTTTCCTGGTATAATTTAATCTCTAAAATTATGGCTTTAATATTAAGGGAGACTATAAGTAACTTTATTTCTCCCAATCAAGCCTTTTTCTGATTGCAGACAATTCGGACAACATAATCACTATCCATGAGATGATACATTCTATAAAGCTTTAGGAAGGGATGAAATGATTGTAAAGTTAGACATATAAAAATATTGTGATAAGATATCCTTTATATTACTCACTTTTAATCCGATTGAGTTATAAGCCTCACTTCATCAAAATGATCCAATCCTACACTAAAGATCCGAGCTTTTATATTATAATTAATGGTAAGCCCAATAATTTCTTCGAATCGAAAAGGATTCTGAGGCAAGGATATCCCCTGTCACCTTTCCTATATATAATAGTTGCTGAAACTTTGAGCAGGTTATGTTCTAGGGCCCAAAGTGATGGTATCATGGAAGGTATTCAAGCTACACACGAGGTTGAGAATCAAGACACGCAGCAGTTTGTCGATGATATCTGCTCTTCTTGGTCAATAAGGTGTTTAAGAGGCTTGGGCATTTTAAAACATCACTAAATAATATGAAAAAGTTATTAGGTAGAGGATAAATTTTAGAAAGAGTTCTTGTTTCTTTATTAATGTGGGGAAGAGCAGCGTAAAAGGCATGCAAACATTTCAAGTGTACGTCAATGCCCTCATAGATACATACCTTGGTATGCCTCTTTGTGGAAAAATGTTAGAGGAAGGAGGTTGGAATAAACTAATAGAAATATTTCATAAAAATCTGGCCTATTGGAAGGGATCTCTTCTTTCACAGGCTAGAAAAACTTAGCTCCTTTAAAGTAGCTTACAGGGTATAGCCGTGTTCATTATGTCCATCTTTACTTTATTAGTTAGAGTTAAGAAAGCTATTGAAGGCATACAAAAATATTTTTATGGACTGGATCAGAGGAAAATAATATAATCCCTTTAGTTTCTTGGGAAAAAGTCACTCAACCTAAGGATAGGGGTGGTCTTGGACTAAAAAACATACAATTCATGAATCAATCTCTAATAGCTAAGGTTAGCTAGAGATTGCCTGAGAGGAGGGCACTGGTCAAAATCGAAGGCAAAATATTTATGGCTCTTTGGTGGAACTTTGATTCTATTTTTCTAATATGGAGCTCCTAGAGGTTCTATTTTTTAGAATAATCTATGCCAAACTAGAAATTTGTTGATAAAAGGAAGAAAATGGAATCTTGGTGATGGAACTAAGATTAAATTTTGGGAAGACCCATGGATCAAGGACAATACGAAAATGGAAGAGCCATGGAGGGATATTTGGCCATTATTTAACTAGGAAAAGGGTGATTTGGTTTGCAACTATTGGAATGAAGAGAGGAAGTGGATCCCCCTCCTTCCTCCCCCCACTACCATTGCGATTTACAACCCTTCTAATACCTAAATAAGAGCATTAAAGATTATCATATACCCCATGATAGAGCTCAGGATGAGTTGATATGGAGAACCATGGATACATGGGAGTATGGTGTTAAGTCTGGTTATATGTTAAATTTTGAACATATTGAACCCAATATTCTCTAGAGGTCAATTTGGAATAAGAATCTTATTCCCAAAATTAATATTTTCTTTTGGGAAGTTGTCAAAGGTAAGATCCTAACTATGGATAGACTAAGAAAAAGGGGAATGATCATGACAAATAGATGTGGTCTTTGCAAGAGTAATGAAGATTCAATCCAACATCTCTTCCTGGAATGCTCCTTTCCCTTTCAAGTCTTCTCTCGCTATCCTAAGTATTTTTAAGTTACACTTGGTCCTTCCGGGATGTTACCCTTCTTCCTAATCAACGGAGCTTCAATTTTCAGCATGATTTAGTTAAGGAAATATTGAAACTTGCCCTCCCTCACATGGTATGGGGGAAATGGATGGAATGAAATAATAGAATTTTCAAGAACAAAGTTTCCAGTTTGGATAAGGTTATCACAAAGGTTAGACAGTCCCTTAAAGATAACACTTAGATTATAAAGCCTAAATATTCTAAAAAGTTCCCGAATTAGGAAAGAAGCATTCTTACTAACTTGGACATCATTCCTAATAGTCCTCTAAAGGAGAAGGTCATCCACAAAGTGTCAAATGGTCAAAACCCCTTTATGACAGCTTTAAGCTCAATTTTGATGGCTCGGCCAAACAAAAGGACCATGTTGCTAGAGGAGGAGGTCTGATTCGTGATCACATGGGCAGGTGTATTGGAGCCTATGCGGGTCCAATTGGTAATCATACCAATAACTATGTTGAAGCTAAGGCTATGCTCTGGGGCATCATGATGTGCAAAGATCTGAGTTTAAAATCCATCATTATTGAAGGTGATTCCTTGTGTGTTATTAATTCTCTTAAGAATCAGAGTAAGTGTGGGTGGAAACTCATAAATATTATCAAGGAGGCTCGTGGAATTCTGGAATCATTTGATAAAGTGGACATCCTACACACCTACATATATGGTAATAAATCCATGGATGCACTTTCTAATCAAGGAAATGACATGCCTGAACTTATGACATGGCCAGGGACACATATTCCTTGGGAAAACATTAAAATTTTGATTAATGATGACACATATTAGGAGGTTGTGTAATGATGGAGTACTAGACTCACACACTTGGGATTTTGAAAAGACTTTCTTCCTTTTGGAAAAGGTTACAATTCATTTGATTTGGCATTTACTCAAGTTTTTTGATATTGGCATCTGCAACTAGTTGGGGCTCAAGGAAAGGAAAACTGAGAAAACTATGGGAGGTGACAGGGTTTGAACCGAGCCTACTACTTTCCTCCACCTGAAAAATGATTCTATCTTGTGGAAACTGTTGCATAAAGGGGGCTTCACTAGGTATATTCAACACCTAAAAGGTAATGACCATGTGTTTTCTGTTGATTTCAGCAATGTTTGGATTGATGGGGGATTTAGTTTTAGAGGGGTTCAAATTAGGGTCTTTGAGATTTCCATAGCTGAGATAACAGGTCTTAAAATGGATGGGCTCAAAATCTATAAGGACAAAACTCACAAAAACATGAGATTGCCATTTTTTTGAGGCGGGGAGCATATTGTAGCCTACGATGATGGCATATCCTGTACTTGCCTCCCTGATCGTTGGGATGATGTCTTCTTAGTGGTCATGAAATACCTAACTTTGGAAGGAAAATTTTGGAAGATTTTCTCTCATCATCTCTCCATTTTAAACTTCTTTCGTAGAAACCAAACCATGAGTATTGCTTTCTTCCTCTACAGGTCCCTAAATTTCACCATTGAGGACTTAAAAAATAAGAAAATTAACATCCCTCTCTATCAAAGCCTAATTATTTTACTTTTCCAAAGAATCCAACCCATTATCCCTGCCCAACCTAAACATATCAGTGAACTTGAGTGTGACCATGAAACCCTGACATCGACCCTCAAACATATGAAGAAAAGGAAAGGGAAAGAAAATTATAAGGGGACAACGGACAGTATGTGTAACTTGAAAAGAGGGGTTCAAAATGTTTGTGAGAGTTCTAGTAACAAGGAAAAGGGTATCATGGACTGGGAAGAAATATTGATGTGTGTTGAGTCAACTGTGGATACTATTCTCACTGTTAATAATAATATTATTTAGGAATTGAAGGAGTGTCATCATAAAATTGAAGTCCGAACAAAAGAATTGGGGGTATTCAAGTTGATTTTGTCATGCAGGAACATAAGATCTTTATCCTTCAGGATCAAATGGCCAAGGAAGAAAACAAGCCCAATATGAAGCTCATGTTTAGTAGTTCCAATAGAGAGGATTCTGAGACTAATGAGGGTTATGATATGGAGGTCGTGAATACCCAGATTAAGGACAATGAGGAGGAAATCCTAAAGGACCCCAAGAGTATGGAAACCCATACTGAGGATCAAGAGGAGAAAATACCTAAGAAGGTGGTCATTAAAGTTAGAGGAAGGAAGGATGACTGGTTGAGCACCAGATCCCGTAGTAAGGTTACGAAGAACTAATGGCAGGCCTTTGGCTACCCTTTTTCCTTTTTCTTGTTGGTTCTTTTTAGGTTTTTTATTAAAAAATGTAATTTTTTACTATGCAATTTTTTTGCATTTTGTTTGTGTTTTGTGGTGGTCTGCAGTCAAGTCTTTTTGACTTTGTCTCCATGGCTTCTTATTGGTTTCTTTATGTACGTGGTAATTTTGGTCCCCTTAAAACTAAACTCTCTTTTACGTTATCTAAAAAAGTATTGCAATAAATTTTCAATAAATAAACCAAACATTTACTCTGCATTTTACTTTAAATAAGCTACTAGTTCTCAAAATTACATTTAAATCCACTTTAATACCAATATATGGAATTCAAAAACAATGTTATTATATGATACATATATTAGTTTCATCATTTTCCCCATGTATAGTACTTAACTCGTCATTCTAACCATTTGGTTTGAATATATAGATATGTGGCTCCACTATTTCCTTCCCTTACAATTAAGCAAGGTTATGGAGTGTAATGTTATTATCACTTGGATGAAAATTTCTTTCTATGTTATTATTATGTTGAACATTTTTGTCGCTTCTAAGGGTATAGACATTGTTATGGATTCCTTACATAAACATTTTTAAATTGATCAATACTATGTTCCCTTATTATAAAGATTACATGGTTATAATTGTAACTCTCTATGATCCTTCACATAGAGAGTGACTAGTTGGAATAGTGAACTTATTCCACTCATTGGTAGCATAGTATCTAAAATCATGTAATTTCTTAAAAGTGTATGAATGGGTTCATTTAAGTCCTTGTAGCATAATAATGATGGATAAAATACCATGTATGTAATGCCTCACTCTTGTATTATCAATGGTGAGAGTATGGGTCATATCTCAAGTGAATTCCCTATTACCAAACTTATTACCTTGGTGTCATGGTGAGAGAATTTTCTTTTGTAAGTTGTTTCGGTTTGAAATCTCACCTTTTAGCTCTCCCTCGTGATTAAACAATAACATTATATAATTCCATCAAAGTCTTAGAATATATTTTTATGAATCCTAAATAAAATAAATATAATTATGTAAAGGTATTTAATTAAAGTGTTTTAATATATATTATATATATATATATATATATATATATATATATACATTATAATAATAATAGTAATATTAATCAAATAATTGAATAAGAAGCTAGAGAAATTTTAAATTTGAAATCAAATAAAATTTAAAAAAGGTGGTGTGTGGATAAAGTAAAGTAGCTGTGGAGAGTTATGTTGGTGGGTGAGTAGTTTTTGGGGAGTAATTAGGAGACATGACATGTACGGGAAGGGAAATGGGTGGTTAGTCGTGCACCGTGAGAATCACGGATGACATGAAACAATGATCGAAAGGTAAATCCATCCATGAAGCAAAGTATGGAGTGTGACATGTCCTATAGAACTTTTAGACATCTCATTTCCTTGAATAATAATACAAGAACTTCATTCGAGATCTAGAGGCGTTAACCATGATGAATCTCAAGTTAACGTTGTAGATTTAACATCAATTGGATAGTTGCAATGATTGTATAAGTCAAATCTATACTTTAGTAACAATGGTAAAGTAGGGTTTTGTACTCCCTTAATTAAATAAACATAATGTTACAGGGATCAGTGCTAAATGAATCTCACTAATAGTTGTCCTAAAATCAATACCATCATGGATTAAATCAGTCTTGCACATGGAGCTAAATTTGTAATTGAAATATCTACTTATTTTAGTATATACAAATTGATTAATCTAGATCTATATGTATATCTAAGGTGAGCTCAATGTCTTTGAGAGGAAAGGAAATGACTTCTTTCCACTATTTTGTATGTTGTATGCTGAAGTAGAAGAAGAAGAAGAAAATTGAGGATTAGGTAGTGCTTCATTTGGGTGTAATGTCTATATGTATTTATTTTTCTTCTTTTTCTTCTTTTTCTTCCGAGCACCTGTGCTACGTGCATTGTAACCTTTGTAGTACCATTCTCAAGGTAGATGATGGTTACCACTTTTTTATCCTAATCTTTATATTTTTTCAGGTAGTTGTATTGATTAAGGTATTGAAAGTGCCCTTTTTTGATATCTCGCTTATGTCTCTATACTATTTGTCTCTTTCAATCTTCCTCTATGTGAAACCCTCTGTTTTTCCATCTTGTGCATCTTCTCAGCCAATGTCAATGGAGAGCCATGGTTGCAAGTATGTCCAAAATGGGCTCATTGGAAAAATATTAGAAACTTCTAAGCAAATGTAGCCATATGCATCCAAATTGATCAACCAACATCCTTCATTGGGAACACTTCTTAATGATGGGATTTTGAATCATTATTTTAGTCTAGCATAGGAATATGTGGGGAGGGTAGACACGTAGCTTGTAATTTTTTAATAGCAGTATAGGGACATCCAAAAAATCATGAAGGTTGGGGGGGAATCAATCAGATGTTGTAGTCGTAAATGTGTGGGTAGGAAGATATTCAAGAAAATGGATTGTTTATCAAAGGAACCAAATGAATTTGGTCTCATGGAATGTGTTAAATTCGGGATATGCATGTCTATGATTTTTTGACTTAATTTCTAAAATAAATTTGTCCTAATGGGGTAAAACTATGCGAGGCCTACATAAATGTGAGATCTTGGTGTCAAGTTTATGGATAGAAAACACCTCTTAGATGTGGTCATTTTACATGATGAGAAAAAGGTGCTCTTGCTAAATAAAAATTCCTTAATGTGATGAGGTCACGTGGAATGCAATGATTAATGGGTTCACGAGAAAAAGGGTTTGTTGAAAAGTCCTTATAAAATCCTAACAAAATGATATTGGTGGCTATACATGGTGAGAATCATGGTTTGAATGTTGTGGCTCGCCCTTGAGTGTTATTTGGTGACATACAAATTGTGATAAAAATGAATTAAGAACTCAATAATTTTTTCTCAACTTGAAACATTGATTCACTTCTTTGACGAGATAAGTTAGACCTTGGCGAGCTCAACAACCTTATTCACATCCTTGTTGAATGTGCGTGTCTTTGCTTGGTCAAGAGTAACATTACCGACACATTTTTACCTCGGGCATGGTATTTATACCTTATATTTCATAATCTTCATAATTTAATTTGTTCATTTACAATTAAAAACATAAACCCTTTATTTTTATGTAATTACTTATTTTTAAACGAACTCGAAGTGTAAAATAATAAAATTTACCTCGCGACTTACGCAAATCCAAACTACCTTTGGGTTTCTAACCACGATCTTAAACCCTCTTTTCGATATGTTCTAGAAACTTCGTAACCAAGCTGGAAACTGAAACCCCTCTAGTTGACTATTTGATTTTGAGTTCAAATTTAAACCTATCTAACGTCCCTTGGTAAAAGTTAGTAAATCACAATTTTCAGACTTGCAAAATAAATTTCCAAACCGGAAAAGAGATGTCAAGTTTTTTTATGTTCCTTGTTATGTGGGGAGTCATATCAAGCCTTATATCAACCTCAATTGACTATTTTTTCTCTTTTTGTCTTGCCTCTAGGAGCCCTATTACCCTCATTTTCCAATTTTGGAAGCTGGTAAAAGTGAAAAGTTGGGTTTCATTTTGGCTTGCCACTTAGACCCTGAGTGAAAAAATGTTTATCTCGCCTTTATAAACCTCTATTTTTTTACCGAAAATTTATTAACTAGTTTTTAAAAGGATTTTTATAGGCCCTCTGGTCCCTTTTTGACCAAGTCAAAATGAGTTGTTTTCATGTAAATGTGCAATAAGAAAATTGACAATTGTTTTGCATGAAAACTATACCCCTATGTCGTAACTTTAAAGTTTTACCCTTCCAAGACACCCCGGGTCTACCTAGTCAATCTAGTGACCTCCCAGTTGATGTTAAATCAGTCCCCTAGGTGATTTAGGAAAGTCAATTCAACCCCTAGGTGATTTTAGGAGTTCTTGGAAAATTTAAATTTTGGGCAGTTGTGGGAAGGGCTATCACTGGCTTTCCTAGGATGAGCGCAACCCCACTGAGTGCATAAGAGGATAAAAATATAATCTTTGAGATGAATTGAAGGCCTAGAAAAATCATGTAATTAATTTAGGAAGATTAAAAAAGGATTTGGAAGAGTTGGGGAGTTTTACAAAATAACGGTTCACAGGTGGCTAGGTTTGTGCACATGATCAAAAGAGATGCTAAGCTTTGGGAGGTGATTCCAAGAGCTTCAGATGGATTTAGGAGATAAAAAAAAATATTCGGAAAGGTAATTCCAAGACCTATAAGATGGTGAAGTTATAGTTTTCACAAAACTTTGGCTAAATAGGCTCACAACTACTTTTTTCCATGCACAACTAAGGAGCTAGATCAAAAATCTGATTTTTTAGGGATCAAATGGAGGAATAAATATCTGAGACCCCCACCTTTGGATTAAAAATTCCATTTTCAGTCAATATCATATAAAATTTCATCAAAAAAACCAGCGGGAGCTTGATATATCACCATTTGAAGTTTCCCTCAAGGAACGAGTTCGGGAGTTAGTCAAATTTGATGAGGACACGTGTCAGCTCTAGGAGCCTGGAAAAATTTCATGTCCCTTTTGTCCCTCAAGAAAAGGGAAATGAGGGACATAAAATTTTTCCCAAACCCTATAAGTCCTCTGGTCACCCATACAACCTCTTGGATTGCCAGTTCAACACCTAAGTGTTTGCGGGAGCTCAAAACCTCAACTGTTGGATCTGTGACAAGTGTCAAGCTGAGGCACGCCATGAAAATTGATGAACCTCATGTCCCTTTGTGCTTGGGTACATGAGGGACATAAAAATTCATCCAACCCTAAGAGTCCTTCAGTCACCCATGTGACCCTCTCTAGTGCACTTTCTCAACCCCCATGAGCTAGTGGAGCTAAATGGATGCTCGTCAATTTCGCCAAGTGTCAAGCTAAGGTGTGCCATGAAAATTGATGACCCTAAGGTACCTTTGTGCTAGGGGACATGAGGGACATAAAAATTCACCCAACCCAAGGAATGTCTCACGGTCTTCCATACAACCAGCTTTTAAGCCCCCAATGCTTCTAGCTTGCTTTTTTATTTGAAACCCTCACCGTTAGATTTCTGCAATGTGTCGCGACTAGGAACCATGTGAAATTTGATGTCCCTTTCACACCTTAATTCTTAAGGGCGTGAAATTATTACTCATCCCTAATTTTCCTTTTTTGAATGTTTTAAATCTTACCTATCACTTTCTTTCTCGCTTCTTACTTTCCATAGCTTCACCCTCCACAACTCTGTAACTTGCTTACACCCAGTCCACCATTTTTGTACCTCAATACAGCTCCATTAAAACAAAAATATCCTCCATTACATGATATTATACAAGTATTATAAGAAGAATTAATCAAAGTAAGGAGAAGAAATGAAGAATGAAGAAGAAGAAGCTCGACAATCTCTATTACCATGAAGTAAAAATTCGAAGAGATCTTGAAAACCAATACATCAAAAACCAAATCATTTTTTATTGTGTTTATAATTCTTAGAGACAAAAAAATCACCTTCAGACCTCATGTTTGCAGCAAGGAGTGCTCAGTGAAGAAATCTTCCATTCGACTCAACAGAGAGAAAAACCTTATTTCCGTCAAACCGAACAAATCGAATCAAAGAGAAATTTCATCGACGGAGTAAGAAACAAAACCCACAACAAAAATATAATTTTTATTGAAAATGAAGAAGAAAACCAAACCTACAATTTTTAAAGTCTATTAATGGCTTCCGTGTTCGAGAGAGGTCTTCTTAGGTCAAATTTTTGAAACTTTAAAATCTCCCAAACTACTAATTGGGTAGGTCCAAGATTTTAGAGGGGAGATATTGGGAAAAAAACCCATATAAGAAAAATTCATTCCATAGAAATATGACCACTAGAAGTTCACTTTCTAAAAATAGTAGGTATTCTACATAGGGGTTGTTATTTCAAGAAAGTCATCAACTGAAGAACATGTGAAGGAGACGGTGAACACAGAGGATGTACTATAGTTGAAAATTCACCAAAACAATCATCTTGGCCTGAATTGGAAACTTACTAAAAATAGTAAGTGGTATCATGAATACATTGAAGTAGCCCGGTCAAAGGTAATCAAGCTAGTGGATGAGATGACACCGACCAATTATGAGATGAGCATGATCCAACAGGGACCGACTACCCATGAAGGAGATTTTCCCATGTATCAACAATCTTACGCTTGCATGGTGGAAAGGAATAATGAATATAAGAAGAAGATTAATGACCTAAAATAATTGGTGTGAACTATGTCATCCTATGTGTAACAATTGGTTGAATTAAATTCCATGACAATCCCCATTGAATAAGTTATACCTATAAGTAGCTTCAACTGGAATATATCAAGAGGACACACGAGTTCATGATGCAGGGGCGAGCTAATAATGAATGAATTGATTTAATTTATGAAAAGGGAATTCAGTGCTCAAGAAGTGATCAAACTCTTTGCTTACATGTGTGAAACAACAAAAATACGGGGGCACTCAAGGAAGAATTATAGAAAGAAAGGGACTCGGGATCCTTTAGGTCCGGTAGTGAATGAAATGAGCAACACCGACGGGTCAGGAGTTGATCAACAGGAATATTTTTGAAACTCCTTCAGAAGACTTGTCATGTGTATGGGTGAGGTCTTTGGAAATCATATTTACAACACTTAATTGGGCCATTGTTGAAATATAGGAAAAGAGGGACAAGTGTATTAGTTGTAGGATAGTATAAATCGTCAAATTCGAAACTTGGAGTAACCGCAATGGGAGAAAAAAAACATACTGATGAGCTAATTGGTCCATTTGAGGAACATGTCAAGAAAAGGGAAAACAACCCATTTTCCTTCACTAAGGACACCATGGAGTTCCTCTCAGAGATTCAGGTTTTCATTGCACTTATCATAGAGAAACATCCATCATGGTTCGGGAAGTGAAAAGAAATCAAAAGTGTGATGATGAATGGAAAGAGACCATAAGCGAGTATTCATATTCCTCATGCTGACAAAGTGGAACTTGCAGCAGCTCATTTTAGTAAGGAATTTGGAGTGATAGAGATCTTATCATGAATGCAAGATGGAAACTAGTCAGGGAGTGAGATCAAATTCACCACAGAAGCTCATTCTTCGCATAATGCTTCTTCCTCCTTCCTTCTTCTTCCTCCTCTTTCTCTCTTCTCTTCTCACCCAACACTATCTCTCTTTAATGTTATAATTCTACATTGGGGTTTTCACTTTTTGATATATCTTTAAGTGACTTTAGAAACATAATGTAAACTTTAAGTCGCCTTGTTTTTATAAAAGGGACTTAAATATTTAATTGGAATATGAACAATCTAAAGTCAGAATATGGTATTTGAAAAGTCATTGGGAAGATGAAGAGTTGCCTTCTCTTCTATAAATTGTAGTAAGCTCCTCATTTGAGGGTCTTCTTAGATCTTCTTAGACTTATGAGCTGTTTTTTGTGAATTCATGAGAGAGATATCCTTGTGAAGAGAAAAAAGAGATAACAATTTTTCTTCCATTTTCCCTATTCTAAAATGTCTTCCATTTCTATGCTATGTACAATTTTTTCTTGAGCATCAATACAAGGAGTTTCCATCATTTTTGACTAAGGATTTTAGTGATACTTTGTGCTCATTAAATGCTATTTGGTCTTGTTGTTGTTATGTAGATTTGTTTTCTTCTAAATTTTAGTGCATGTGATGAACTTCTAACTGGTGTATGCAAGTCTCTGATTTTCTACTTGCAACATTAGTTTCCTTTGTCTAACATTCTCACTCCCTTTCCCACTCTCTTAGAAAATTATTCCCTTGTAGATATCTATAATATTTTACTATAGGGTCAGTGGAGTGCCCTTATTGGATCCTTGGTCAAAAGGACAATAAAAATTCACCTTTTCACTCACACCATGCATATACGGCAACTACATCGCTTAATTAGAGGGACTTAGATTCCCACAAAATTGAGAAGATATCACCAATTTTTCCCTGAAAAATTTTCTAGCCAATTATTTTGGCACCCAACATGGGGCAAATTTAACAACAATCTGCACCCAAAAAAACCTTTAAAAATACAAAAAAAATTGTAAAATTCAAAAAAGAAAAATTATGGAATTTAAATAATCACTTGAGCCTTATGTCTTCAAACCATGGCTATTCCAAGAAATCCTCCTATTGAAAGACTTGAATTACTCTTCCACATTCAAGAGGATATTGCTTCAGATTTACAAGAGGCTATTTGGCATAACAGATAAAGTGTACACCACTATGTCATAGCCACAAGAATTCTTAACCTCAAAGAAGAACACGTTGCTGAATTCGAAAGGTGAATAAAAATTCAAGCACCATAGAGATGAACATAAATCTCCAAGATGGTGGATAGAATATATGCTCGACAATAAAGGAAAAGAGGACAAACCGATCCCACTTTTAAATATCTTCAAAGAAGACAAGAGCTGCTCCAAATTCAGAGGTCTCCTTTTCATCATGTAACTAGTTCTACCGAAGCCCAAGTGTAGCTTGATCCATTAGATGTTGAGTTTTCATACATTGATGATAACCTTGATAATTTCACCGATGTAGAGACCAAAGAAGAAGCCAGAGGAAGAGAAGTAAGAGAGAAAGTGGAATTGAAGAAATTTAAAGACTTCAAGTTGAAGCAGAAGTAAGAGCAGAATTTGAATCCGCAGACTTAAAAAGGTTGGAAGCTTGAGTCATAAATGAAATGGTAGACCGTGAATGTGAAACATGCAAGCCAAATGTACCATGGGGTGGAAACACTGGTTTGATTTCCCTTGCTCAACCTCTCCATGAGCTACCAAAAGGCTCAGGAAAAAACTTTCCAAAATTCAGAGGTGACGGTTCTCAACTTCTCAAGGAACATGTAGCAATGTTCATCACTACTTGCGATGTATTGGGTGTTGAGCACGAGGATGTCTCAGTCTAGATTTTTGTAGAATCACTTCAAGAGAAGGCTACAAAATGGTTCTACATGTTGCCTCCAAGGTTCATCACTTACTGGGAGGATATAAGAAGTGCATTTGAACATAGGTTTAAATCCATGGAACAATGTCATGATCTTTTGGTTCAACTAGTACATATGAAGAAATAAGCTTCGACACAATGATAGATTTCATTGCCAAATATAACATAATGATAAGAATAATTCCTAAAGATTTTGAGCCTCCTGAAAATAATTTGAAGATATTATTCATCAATGCCTTGCCACCGAAAGTTGGTTTCTTCCTCAGAAGAGCCCAACCTAGAGATTTGAAGGAAGCACAATATTTCAAGATCAAGACAAAAGATGATCTTATTTTGTCCGGAAAGGAAAAAGGTCAAATTTTGGGCTTAATTACTACAGATCCAATGTTCCAAAAATGGCCAATGAATTAATTACTGTGAAGAAACAACTATCTCGAGATCACAATGAGGAATACTCCAAGGAAAACAAATCATCCCACTATACCAAGAATCGCTCCACCTCCTCACCAGATTGCTCTTGAAGAACCACCAGTCAATTCTACTTGTGACACCAAGGAACTAGAGGAAGAAGTAGAGGTAGAATAACCCGAGGAGGGGGATACGGGAGATGACGATAACTATCTTGAGGTTGAAGAAGTTTATGGTGATACATACAATGGCTTGATTGAGTGTGTTGATGGAGATGAAGATGATGATGAAGATGCCCCAAGAATCTTGTGCATGGTATTCACCCTTGAACAATCCTAGAAAGGAGCTTCATCCTCAATGGTTATAGTGAAAGAAAAGAAGAAGAAATAAGATCCTTCGTAGAAATTCCTCAAAAAAATCATTACCACCTTTTAAGGAGTCAATTAAATAAAAAATAGACCCAATGGTTAGAAAGAATCACATAGCCATGCCTAGTAAGTCATTTAGTCCTTCTCCTAGTCCTAAACATGCTAATAATAATTCTTCTTCAAATTATTTTCCTATAAAACCATCCAAGCTTCCATCCAAATCTGCATCCTCATATACTTCAAAGCCATTTGCTACACCTATAAAAGAAGATCCATTCCAAAAATTAGAAAAACCCTCATCATGTAAATCCTCTATCATTCTTAGAACCTCTTCCTTTCCCACCATAACCCCATTTGAATTTTTGGAACACTCAAGAAAAACTAAATTCCAGATCACGAGCTAGAATACTTACAAACACACCCCACTACACCGATAGGTTCATTGATGTAGTCCATGGTGGTAGCCCTATAGAATCAAATGATAATTCCAAAGGTCTACTTCCCACACCATCCACACCACCTTCTCAAAACATGCTAGCCCTTAGTGCCTCCAAAACCAACAATGTCGAACATTTTTACTGTCACTTCTCGTCAAATGTTTCCAAATCAACAATTACATCATATATTTTGGAGCCTCAAATAATTTGATAACTGCAAAAGTTGTAAATTCTCTAGGCCTCACCTTGACCCAAGAAAATGGTTCTTGTTATTCTATGGAATCCAAACAAGTGTCATTGGTAGGAAGAATAAAAGATGCACAGGTAGCACTAGCTGATTTTCCAGAGAAGAAGGTGCTTCTCAACATCCTAGTGGAAGACATTCTAGCATCCTTTGGAATTATTTTGAGCCAAAGATTCTACAAAGATTTGGGTGGAAAAATCAAAATGGATTGGTCATCTACACCTATTATAGTGAAAGGTGAGATGAAGAAATTACTACCAGTTAGGAATATGAAGTACAAAGTATGGAAATATGATGATCCAAGAGAAAAAATTCTATTTTAAGATAAAGAGGCTAGAAAAATACTTCCTCACATCGAAAGAACATGAAAAATTATGAGTTCTTATAGAGGAAGAAGATGACCAAGTTTGGACAATGGAATTTGATGGTAGTCACTCTAACATAGGTTCAAGAGCAGGTGTTGTGTTATGTTCTCCTTTTAGTGAATTGTATCCATTTGCCTACAAGCTATAATTTGATAACACAAATAACACAACAGAGTACAAAGCTCTACTTTTGGGCATGGGTGTAGAATAAAATATGGAAATCAAGAAGCTCAAATACTAAGGAGATGTAGAGGTGATAGTAAAGAAATTCTGCCAACAATATGAGGTGAAAAATACAAGTCTCTGACATTATAGAAACAAAGTATGAGAGTGCAATGAATCTTTTGATGCATTTTCCATTGAGTCTTTTCAACGAGAGAAGAATGAAAAGGTTGATTCCCTTGTATTATCATCTTTACTAGTGACACCTCATCCTTCTTTTGGAAAATACAAAGTGACCATTGAGATGGTGTTTAGGCCTAGTGTACCAGATAATACAAATCATTGGCAAGTCTTCAATGATGATAATCGAATCCTAGAGTTCTTAGATAAAAGAGATAAATTCAATAATAGATTATTTGAAGGAATTGAGAATCCACACTAAGAAGCAGTAGGTGAAGAGGAGAAAGAAGGAATTGAAGGAGTTGATGAAGAGGGAGTGATAAAATTGAAAGGAAAAAATATTCCTAAAGGCCTAGTTTCTCTGGAGGACCTCTTTGATAACCATGATAGATTCATTCAAGAGAAAGCGAAGCAATCTTCAAAGTATCCAACTGATTTTGAGAAGGAGAATATTGGCACTACATAACAGCCAAGGATGGTCAATATCCAAAAGTGCTGCTCACCCGAAGAAAAAAGAAGCATTTTTTCTTTGTTAAAAAAATATTCGGATGTTTTGGCCTACTCTTATGATGAGCTCAAATCCCTCCAATCGAAGGAAATGCATCACTCAATCCCCTTGAAGCTGGATGCCAAGCCATTTAGTAAAAAATTAAGGTGATACAACTCAAAGATAGTAGAAATTACTAAGGAAGAAGTGATGAATATGATCAATGAAAGAATCATCTTTCACACCCATCATTCCACGTGGGTGGAAAAAGTTTTGCCAGTCTGCAAAAGAAGAATTATGAATTAAGAATATGTGTGGATTTCTACAACTTGAACATTGCTAAAATATAATTACCCCCTCCTAGTCATGGATCATATTTTACAGATGGTCACCGAGATCTAAAATGCTCTCATTTCTTGATGGATTCTCGAGGTATAACCAAATCAAGGTGGCAGAGGAAGATCATACCAAGACAACCTTCACAACACCTTGGGGCACTTTTGCATACAACAGAATGCCTTTTAGCCTAATCAATGCATGAGCTATGTTCCAAAGGGTGATGGACCTAGCATTCAAAGATTTTAAGCATTACATTTTCATATACCTAGATGATCTCACAATCTTCTCAAAAAAGAGGGAGACCATATTCACCATTTGGAACAGGTACTTGTAAAATGTAGAAAGCATGGCATATATTTGAACCCAAAAAGTGAATTTTTGGAGTTATAGAAGGAAAGTTACTAGGACACAAGGAATAAACATGGAGCGCACATTGACCCAAAAAGAGTAAAATCCATTCAAGCACTATCTCTACCCACAAGCAAGAAAGTAGTTCATTCCTTCTTTGAATTGGTAAATTTTCTACACCACTTCCTTCCTCGGAGTTCACAGAATTGACGAAGCACATCACCACCATGATGAAACCTCAATCAAGCTTCAAATGGAATAATGAAGGAAAGGAAACTTTTGAAGAAATCAAGAAAGCCATTGCCAAAGCTCTGACTCTTGTATCTCTAGATTTCAAAAATAATTCATTATGTATTGTTATGCATTGGAACACACACTTTCTCGATGTTCTTGTCCAAAAGAATGATGAAGGTGTGGAGGTGCCCATTACTTTCATGAGCTGCCCATTGAAAAATCATGAACTAAACTACAACTAGTTGGAGAAACATGCCTATGCGGTGGTCAAGGCTGTAAAAAAATTTAGATTTTACATACTCAATTCTCATACGGTGGTGATGGTCCCGAGCAGTGCAATCAAGTATATCTTGACAAAACAAGATCTTGGAGATAAAAGAGGAAAATGGGTTACAAAGATTCAAGAGTATGATTTGGAGATCTAAACCTCTAATTTGGTACAAGGAAATGGCCTGTGTAGATTGATCGCTGAAGATGAAGCTCTCAGAGATCAACATGGCGAAGCTAACTATGCTTGCTCAACTTTCTTTGAAGATAATCCATAGGTTCTCTTCCTAACCACTATTGATGAATGGTATGCTGATATTTCCTATTATCTAACTTATGGAAAATTCCCTCCTCATCTCGATTATAAACAAAGGTGAACACTTAATCTTAAGGAAATATTTCTTTTGATTTGAAACCACATGCTCTACAAAAGAGGTCTTAATGGGTTCTTTCTCAAATGTGTAGACAAAAAGCAACAAGAAAAAATTCTTAAAGCATATCGTGACCAAACATGTGGCGGGAATTTTTCAGCATTGGTCACTGGAAATAAGATCCTCAGAGGAAGGTATTATTATCCCACCCTCTTTGTAAACACTCAAGAATGGGTTTCCAAATGTGAAACATGTCAACAATTCGTTGGGAGACAACAGCTTGTAGCACTAACACTCAGGCTAGTTGTCATTGAAGAACAATTTTGAGTAGTGGGGGATAGACTTCATGGGATCTTATTCACCTTGTTAAAAACATGAAAACAAAGCTATGAGGAATGCCACATGCTCAAGAAAATATTTTACCATTACCGATCTTATAGGGTGGTTGTGAGAATGTCGCTAAGCATACGGTATAAAGATAACTTGGATTTGGGTAGTTATTTAATTAATCTTGAAGGTTTTGTTGAGAAATGATTTAGGTTCATCATAAAGTTTTAGTTTTATACATTATGGTGGATCACACGAGAAGGGTGGAAATACGACGGTTTTATACTAAGGTTGATTGTTTTATTTAGATTCCTTTCCTACAATTTCTAGGTAAATAGCACAACACACCAAAGATTTAATCATTAATTTTTTTACTTAAATTCTCTATTAGAATTCAAATTAAATTTTAGTTAACATAAATATCTAACATGTTCCTCAAGAAGTTGAGGACCGTCACCTCTGAATTTTGGAAAGTTTTTTCTTGAGCCTTTTGGTAGCTCATGGAAAGGTTGAGCAAGGGAAATGGGACTGGTGTTTCCACCCCATGGTAAATTTGGCTTGTGTGCTTTACATTCATGGTCTTCCATTCCATTTTTGACTCGATCTTCCAACCTTTTCAATTCGTTGTTGCTCTTGATTCTACTTCAACTTGAAATCTTTAAATTTCTTCAATTTTGCCTATCAATTCCATTTCTACTCTTACTTCTCGTCCTTTAGCTTCTTCTTCGATTTATACGTCGGTGAAATCATCAAGGTTCTCATCGATGTATGTATTTTCTACACTTGGACTTCCAGTAGATCCGGTTGAGTGACAAAAAGGAGACCTTTGAATTCAGAACAATTCTTGTCTTCTTTTAAGCTCTTCAAAAGTGGGATAGGTTTATCCTTCTTGCCTTTATTGTTGAGTATATCTTCTATCCACCGCTTGGAGATTTATGCTCTTATTTGTGGTGCTTGAATTTTTCTTGCCTTTTTAATTCAGCAAAGTGTAATCTTCTTCGAGGCCAAGAAGTTTTATGGCATTGACGTAGTGGTTGACACTTTGTCTATTATGCCAAATAGACTTTTGTAAATATGAAGCAATATCCTCTTGAATGTGGAAGATTAATTCAGGTCTTTCAAAAGGAGGATTTTCCGAAATAGCCATGGTTTAAAGACATAAGGCTTAGGTGATTATTCAAATTCTATTATTTTTCTTTTTTGAATTTTTGGATTTTGTAATTTTTTGTATTTTTTAAGGTCACTTTTTTTGGGTGCAGATACTACTAAATCTACCCCACGTTGGGTGCTAAAAACTGTTGGCGAGAAAAATTTTCAAGGAAAAATTGGTGGATATCTTTCCAACACTTTGGGAATCTATGTCCCCCTACTTAACCAAGTGCAACTCACGTATATGCACGATTGAGTAAAAAGGTGGATTTGTGAGTTGGCCTTTTGACTAGGGATCCAATAGGGGCACTCTCTCGACCCTGCAGAAAAATCTTACACATATCTACAAGGGATGAATTTGCTAAGAGAGTAGGAAAGGGAGTGAGAATGTTATACTAAGGAAACTAATGTTGCATGTAAAAATTAGATACTTACATATGCCGAGTTAGAAGTCCATCACATGCACTAAAATTCAGAAGAAAATAAATCTAAATAACAACAACAAGACCAAATATCATTTAATGAGAACAAAGTATCACTAAAATCCTTAGTCAAAAAAGGCTGGAAAATCCTTCTTATATTGATGCTCAAGAAGAAATTGTATATAGCATAGGAATGGAATACATTTTAGAATAGGGAAAATGGAAGAAATTTCTCTCTCTTTGTTCTCTTCACAAGGATATCTCTCTCATGAATTCACAAAAAAAGCTCATAAGTCTAAGAAGATCTAAGAAGACCCTCAAATGAGGAGCTTACTACAATTTATAGAAGAGAAGGAAACTCTTCATCTTCCCAATGACTTTTCAAATACCATATTCGACTTTAGATTGTTCATATTCCAATTAAATATTTAAGTCCCTTTTATAAAAACAAGGTGACTTAAAGTTTACATTATGTTTCTAAAGTCACTTAAAGATATATCAAAAAGTGAAAACCCCAACATAGAATTATAACATTGAAGAGAGAGAGAGTGTTGGGTGAGAAGAGAAGAGAGAGAAAGAGGAGGAAGAAGAAGGAAGGAGGAAGAAGCATTATGCAGAAGAATGAGCCGCTGTGGTGGATTTGATCTTGCTCCCTGACTAGTTTCCATCTCGCACTCCTGAGAAGATCTTTGTCTCTCCAAATTCCTTACTAAAACAAGTTGTTGCAGGTTCCACTTTGTCAGCATGAGGAATACGAATATTTCTCAGGGTCTATGTTAATCCATCAGACACATTGTTGATATCTTTGCACTTCTGAACCATGATGGATGTTTCTTTTTGATAAGTGCAATGGTAGCCTGACTCTCTGTGAGGAACTCTAGGGTATCCTTAGTGAAGGACAATGGGTTGTTTTCCTTTTCTTGACATGTTCCTCAAATTGACCAATTATCTCATTAGCAGTTATGTCTTATCCCATTGTACTCCAAGTTTTTGAATTTGATGATTTATACTATCTTGCAACTTATACATTTGTCCCTCTTTTTCCCTCTAGTTCAGTGATGTCCCACTTGAGTGCTTAAATTTGATTTCAAAAGACCTCACCTATACACATGAAAAGTCTTCTAAAGGAGTTTTAAAAATATTCTTGTTGATCAACTCCGGATGACAAGTGTTTCTCATTTCATGCACTATTGGACCTAGAGGAACCCAATAGTCCCTTTCTTTCTCCAATTCTTTGTTGAGTGCCCCTGTATTATTTGTCCCTCTTTTCATGCACATATGTAAGCGAAGAGTTTGATCACTTAATGGAGCACTTGAATTCCCTTTTTCAGAAATTTAATTGACCCATTCATTATTAGTGTGCCCCTACATCATGAACTCATGTGTCCTGTTGATATATTTGGGATTGAAGCTACTAATGGGTGCAACTTCTTCAATGGGGATTTTCGTGGCATTTAGATCTACCAGATGTTGCATATAGGATGAAAGAGTTCACACATGTTCTTTTAGCTCATCAATATTATTCTTATATTCCTTATTCCTTGCAACCATGCAAGTAGAAGATTATTGATACATGTGTAAATTCCTTCATGAGTAATCAGTCCTAGATAGATCATGCTCATCTCATAATCATTCGGTGTCATCTCATCTACATGCTTGATTACCTTTGGCTAGGATACTTTAATGTATTTATTTCCTATCTCCCCATTATAGAAGTGCAAGGCTATGTGTGTGAACTTTCTTTATTTTCTTTAGCCAGTGAGACAATGGTTGATAGGTCGGGGGTTTCCACTTATTGCATAGTGTGGGTGTCAGGGAAAATTGTTTCTTACATCCAAGGGAACATCTCATGAGATTCATATTCAATGATAGGTGTACCAATTGTTCCCTACTCTAGAGGAAGAGGAAAATATTGAATGAGAGAGGTATGAGTGTCAACAAGAGGTGAGACATCTTGTGGTGGTTTGAAGACTAGGTATCAAACCATGTTATCTTTTTCTGCTTATGCTTACGCAAGCTGGATCTTCTTCCTACATTGTTGTACTTGATCCTTCTTTTTTCCTAGCCCTCTTTGGTGACTTTCCATGAGGAGAAGTCTCAAATTCTATGGATATTTGTTTAGAACTTTCTCCAGAATGCCTCAAACTTGAGGAAGGTTTCATGGATTTTGATGAGGACTAATGAGAGGCTTGTTTCTAACCTACGGGCATACCTCATGATTGGATGATCATGGTTCTCTTCCTCTGAAACCAATCCCTCATTCTCCTGACCACCTTCTCAGTTTGCTCCTTTATATCCCCTGATTCATGAATGTACCAATTGACTTGAGGAAAGGGGGAAACCTTGATCACGCTGCATACTCAGGATCATACATCTCTGTCCCATCATCCTACAAAATATCTTTATACCAAGAGAACTTGAATTTATTCATTTCATTGATTTTCATCCTCATATGATCCTTTTCCATACTTCAAATTCATCAGCACAATTGGCCCAATAGTCCTTGACTTGTGGCTTGTGTTGCAAGTCTAGAATGTGGAAAGAGTCGGGATCATCTCGGATGTCGAAATTAGGTCAGAAGTGTAGGAATGCAAATTCAAATGAGTAAAGGAAGCCTCTAGATGAGATGCATCATTTGAGATCTTGCACGTGAATACCCCGAGAGAGATGGGAAATGAGATCAAATTATTCTTCATGCTCCTAAGCCTATTGTTTACCTGTATGATTTACCTGCAAAGCTCAAATAGTATAATTTTGTCGCTAAGGTACTTGGGAAACCTTAGTAGAGCTTGGTTGAAGCCAAAAACTTGCAAGTAGGAGAAGGTTGAGAATTAGATGAAGTAAGAGCCATATACTTTGATCAGGGACACTACTTGTGGCGACATCCTTGCCTCTAGATCACTTTCCAAGTTTCAGACCACATACATTGTGAATGAATCACTCACACGAGTGAAGTATCTATGGATTTACTCCATCACCAATTGTAGAAGTTTCTCTAATGAAAGAACCTTTACGGAAATGTTCTGTGTGAGAGCCAATCCTTTGAACAATCTTAAATTAGTGAGAAGATAGACCAAGTAAGAATTCATGTGGAAATTCTTCTTCATGGGGGCCTAAAGAAATTGCAGATGCATATTGTCACTAATGATCTGCCCCTTTGATCAATTATCTTCTTTCCTTCAGTCACAATTAAGATGAAAAGGCCCATCCACTCCTGGAAGTCTCTTGTGTTTACTTCTCCCATCACCCTATTGAGGAGGGTGATTACATCTAAATATCCCTTGTGAAACTCACACCTTTGAAGTGTCTCAAGAATTCTTAAGGGATTTCTCCATATTTTCATCCATGATCCAAGAATAACCCCTTACATATATGCATCTATCATTTCCAAGTCATACAAGGCCCTGTACTTTGAGATGATAACCATGCTAGGTGATCTTGGTATTTATAGAGTGAGTGAGATGGTTTTGGGACTGATGAACAAAATTTTTGAGCCATTGTCAGCTCAAATTGTTCTTGTTTCTAGTTCATAGTGGTGAGAGAAAGGCAACACCAACTCAAGTATTTTCACAGACACAAGGTGTCTTGCAGCTGCAAATAATCCACTTGTGAATACATGATCTTCAATCTTCCCTCATTCCTTAGCTATCATGCGATTCCTTAGGTTATTTGTGTCCATATATGAGACATTAATTTCCTCTATCTCATATTCAAAAGAGAAAGGTTGTGTTGGCTTCTATCCTGTCCACTTATACTTCATGATTTCTTCAAAAAAATTAACTTACTATTTTTAGTAAGTATGAAAAATCAAGTCCCTTGAACCTCAACTAGATGTTGCAACTCGGATTTCTCTTTCTCCCTGCATTTCTCTCATCTTCTAGATCAATTTTATATTTTTGGAAGGTGTTTGTCACACCACTTACTATTTTTAGTAAAATTCCAATTTGGGCCAAGCTTACCATTTTAATAATGAATTTTCAACTACATTACATCCTCTATGTTCACCACCTCCTTCGCATGTTCTTGATTTGTCGACTTTCTGAAATAGTAGCCCCTATGTAGAAGACCTATTATTTTTATAAAGTGGAATTTTGGTGGTCAGATTGCTACAAAACAAAAAAATTTAATATGGGTTTTTTCCCAATATCGCCCCTCTAAAATCTTGGACCTACCCGATCAGTAGTTTAGGAGATTTTAAAGTTTCAAAAATTTGACCTAACAACACCTCTAAACACGATAACCATTAACGGACCTTGAAAATTGTAGGTCTGGTTTTCTTCTCCATTTTCATTGTGGGTATTTGTTTTTACCCCACCTGGTGAAATTTATCTTTGATTCGACTATTGGTTTGATGGGAAATCAAGTTTTTCTCTCTGTTGAGCCGGATGGAAGATTTCTTTGCTTTTAGCACTCCTTGCTATGAATGAGGGGTCTGAAGGTGATTTTTTTGTGGTATCTAAGAATTATAAACACCACAAATTTTTTTTTGTCTCATGTACTAGTTTGCAAGATCTCTTTGAAATTTTGCTTCACGGTAATGGAGATTTTTGGGCTTCTTCTTCTTCGTTCTTCATTTCTTCTTATTTGTTTGATCAATTCTTATTCTAAGACCTGTACAATATCATGAAATGTAGGATATTTTTGTTGTAGTTGAGCTTTCTTGAGGTACATAAAATGGTGGACTGGGTGTGAGAAATTTGTAGAATTGCAGAGGTGTGTAGGGTGAAGTTGTGGAAAGTACGGCGAGTAAAAGAAAGTGACAAGTAAGATTTAAAAAATTAAAAAAAAGGAAAAGTAGGGATGACGTACAATTTCATGTCCTTCATGTACATTAATAATTAAGGTATGATAGGGAAATCAATTTTCATGGGACACGGTTGCGAAACATTGCGAGAAATCCAATAGCTTAGGGTTTGAGCTAAAAAGCAAGCTGGAAGCACTAGGGACTGGAAACTAGTCGTATGAAGGACCATGAGAAATTCCTTGGGCTGGGTGCATTTTTATGTCCCTCATGTACCCCATAACAAAGGGACATGAGGGTCATCAATTTACATGGTGTGCCTCAGCTTGACACTTGGCAGTGATCTGACGGTCATCCATTTAGCTCCACTAGCTCCTGAGGTGAGAAAGTGCACTGGAGAGGGTCACATGGGTGACTTGAAGGATTCTTGGGGCTAGGTGTATTTTATTTACCTCATGTTCCCAAGTATAAAATGGACATGAGGTTCATCAATTTTCATGGTGCGCGCGTCGACACTTGACACTTGTCACAAAACGGCAGTTGAGGGTTTGAGCTCTTGCAAACACCTTGGGGCTGAACTGGCAATCCGGGAGGTTATATGGGTGACTAGAGGAATTATAAGGCCTGGGAAAATTTTTATTTCCCTCATTTCCATTTTCTTGAGGGATGAAAGGGACATGAATTTGCGCCAGGCTCCGGAGTTGACACGTGTCCTTATCAAGTTTTGACTAACTCCCAAACTCGTTCCTAAAGGGCAACTTCAAACGGTTATATCTCGAGCTCTGATGGAATTTTTGTTGATGAAATGTTATATGATCTTGACTTAAAATTTCCTTCTTAATCCAATTATGGAGCTCTTAGGTCTTGATTCCTCCATTTATGCCCTGAAAATTTGATTTTGGATCTAGATCCTTAGTTTTTATGGAAAAAACTAGTTGTAAGACTATTTAGCAAAATTGTTGTGAAAAATATAATTTCACCATATTGTAGGTATTGGAAATACCTTTCTGAAGATGTTTTGTTTGGCTCCTAAATCCATCCAGAGATCCCAAAATCACCTCCCAAAGCTCAACAACTGTTTTGATCTTATGTACTACCTAGGCCCGTGAACCTTAATTTTGGTGAAAGTGGCCCAACTCTTCCAAATACTTTTTGAATCTTCCTAAATCACTTCCATGATGTTTCTATGCCTTCAATTCATCTCCATGTCATATTTTTCTCTTTTTTGCTCTAGGTTTTGTTTCATCCTAGGAAATCCAATGATAACCCTTCCCACAACCACCCAAAATTTGCATTTTCCAACAACTCCTAAAGTCACATGGGGGTTGCATTGAATTTCCTAAACCACCTAGGGGAATGATTTAACATAAATTAGAAGGTCACTGGACTGATTGGGTAGACCCGGGGTTCCTTGGAAGGGTAAAACTTGAAAGTTCGACACATGGGTATAGTTGTCATGCAAAGAAAATTGTCAATTTTCTTGTTGCACATTTACATGACAATAATAGGCTAAAGCTTGGGGACATGGTAGGGGCTGAGCATAGTGAATACATGACATGAAGAATCCTAGAATTTTAACTTTTCAATACAAAGACTAGCACCTTATCCATTGGGCCCTACACAGTCATGTATAATTTACATAAGAGAGATAACAAGAATAAAATACACAAACAAAAAATGATGAAAATGACAGACACCTCACACAATAAGAAGGGAAACACATGTAATAGAAAGGGAACCACACCTAACATTCACCTATGTTATAATTCAAGGGACAGCCTACTTTCGGTGATGATATGACTTCAAATATTTCCCACTACGAGGAAATTCTAGCTATGCGTTCCATCTAGATATGAGTGTAGAAAAATGTTTTCACCATAATATTCTTGAATCTGGAATGGGCCAAGCCATAATGAATTAAACTTTCCATGGCTTCCTTTTGTCCCATAGCATGACAAGGTCTCCAAATTTTAACTCTCTCACTTTGGATTTCTTATCAAAGATCTTCTTCACCTTTAGTTGATGCTCTCTGATACGGTCCACCACTCAGAGTCTATTCTCTTCTAGCTTCTCAAGAAAAAGGATCCTCTTGTCAATGGAATCCTTATTTAGTCCATTTTCTATTCCTTGGAGCAACTTGATGGCATTTCAGCCGTGAATGAAATTTTTCTTCAACTCCATACAACAGCTAGAATGGTGACATACCTATTTCCTTCTTGAGAGTGATCCTATCCGCCCATAATGCATCATACAACTTTTTGTGCCAATTCCTTTGGTTTTCATCTACGAGCTTACGGATAATGGTCACGATGTTCTTATTGCTTGATTTGGCCTGACCATTTCCTTGTGGATAGTATTTTTATGAGTGGGATAGGGAGTTTCCATAACCATAGAAAAACTTAGTCAACTCCCTTGAAGAGAAATAGGTAGTGTTATGCACTTTCTACAATATTTTTGGCACTGGCACGAAATGTACTATGATATTCTCCTTGATGAAATTGCATACCATTTTGGTGTTAGCTTGATTGGTTGGGATCGATTCCACCCACTTTAGGAATAATTATATTTCTATGATCACGTAGGTGTGCCCTACACTTGAGTGAGGATTTAGAATTCCCATGAAGTCTATCCCCACTACTGAAATTGTTCTTCAATGACAACTAGCCCGAGTGTTAGTGCTGCAAGCCGTTGTCTCCCAAAGAATTGTTGACATGTTTCACATTTGGAAACCCATTCTTGAGTTTTTACAAAGAGGGTGGGCTAATAATATCTTCCTCTAAGGATCTTATTTCCAGTGACCAACACTTTGAAAAATGCCTCGCCACATATTTGGTCGCGATATGCTTTAATATCGATATGCTTAGTGATATTCTCACAACCCTACCCTATAAGATCGGTAATGGTAAAATATTTTCTTGAGCACATGGCATTCCTCATAGCTTTGTTTTCATGTGTGTAACAAGGTGAATAAGTTCCCTTAAGTTAGTACCTCATGTGAATATGATATAATTCATATTGTAAACCCTCTTGACTCGACACATGGGTTATAGTTTCTATCTTAATTCTTAACACATTTATTAGTACAGTTTACTATAACATGATATTAAGATTTAATTGTGGGAAATAACAAAATTGTAACTTATGCCTAGTATTTGAAAATATAATCACGAGATGATATTCTAGCAGAAAAGTGAAAGTAGATCTTCTTGTAACTTGGTTAAGTTTTCTATGTTGTGAGAAAATAAACTCACATTGTGAAAACATTAAAATGAACCTACCCAAAATTATTAAAGTATAAATAAAGAGAGGATTGTGAACCCTAATCCTTTAAAAGATAGAATTTTATCCTCTTGTTTTTATAATAGTTCCTATTGTGTAATGAATGTATGACACTAAACTAAATAAACATACCCTTTAGAAAAGAATCCTAGAGATAAGAATTAGTAACCTCATGTATATACATATGTCCCTATTAACTAATGAGTCATACAAGTAAAATGTAATAAGACAGATGATTCAAATCAAATGAAAACCACTTTAAGTTGAATGTTAAATAATGTAAAGGTGTTTAGTCTAGAAAATAAAAGGAATGTATGATTCACATATTATGTTCCTTTCTAAACCTTAAGTTAATTTTTGAAACATGATGGTAATAAATGTGTAACCATAAAAATGTCATGTTGTGGGAAGGTCCTATCCATAAGTTGTAATGTGGTTGGATTTTGTTGTGCCTTGTTATTTTGCAAATGTAGTTATAATGTGGATCATGTGGTTATGTTTTCTTTTTTTGAGGTGATTTTTCATCATTGTGTATTAGAGACATAAGGTGTAGACAATGAAGTGAGGAATAACCGAAATGTATGTTTCGTTTAAGAGGAAAAAAGGGGATTCAAGGCTAGTCATACAAGAGGTATAAGAGTGTTATATTGGAGGGATAAGGGGGTATATCAACGTTGATGTGGTGTGTATACTTTAGAGGAACAAAAATTTAGCCAGGATACCTTCTTGGAGGGATAAGGGGTAGTTACATTGATGAATCCATTAACTTATGTATTCTTGGTTATGGTTGTCATCTTTCCTTATGAATCCATTAACTTATCACCTTGTAGTACTTGTTGGCCCATGTTAGTATAATTTTTTTGTGATGTTGAATTATCCCAAGCATTCCCATGTTGTTTCATGTATCAAGTAATGAAATTATAAAAAAATTATCCTGGTATTTTTACTTTTGTATTTGTGTGTCTATTTTTGTGGGTGTTACATTTGGTATCAAAGATGATGTTCATGATCTCAAACTTCTAGGACAAATTATAGTTTCGATGATTATGCATGGTGGTGGAGGAGATGGAAGAGTAATGTGTTATTATGTTGTGATGTGAACAACATTGTGCTTGTGATATTATGAATACACATGTTGTGCATACCACTTAGCGAATTTTTTTGATAATGTGTATGTGTTTTGTGATGAGATTATTCACTCTTTTTTTGTGAATTTAATGAGAATTTCACGTGTGATGTACCACCTTGTTATGTGAAAGGAATGTTATTGTGGACTGTGAAGTGTTGGAGTGTTTTATTATTTTTGATATGTATGTGTGCTAATGTGTTGTATGACAAAATTGTTTCATAGTGAATTGGATCATATCATGATGTCGCAACAATGTTGTGATGTATCATATTATGTCACCATGTTGTATCAAAATTACTTGTATGTCATAATGTTAGTCACTATGCTCATCATACATGTATTTTATGTGTTATGTGATGGATTCATGTCATGAATTAGGGACATATGGTGATCGTATGACCCCTATTATAGTGTACTTGTACTTTATGTGTGTTATGTGGAAACGTGGTGTGTTATATGTTGTGGAAGTAATGTTGTGTTATACCCTATAAATATACCATGCGTAAGATGTTATGGTTGATTTACATGAATCATCATTGTTTTAGTAATGTAGTTATGTGCTATTTTGTGAACCTTACACTACTTGACCATAAGGGAAGAAATCGGTAAAATTTTATTTGTGGAGTGATAAAAATGAGTACCATTGACCAATCACTTGAGCTGAGTACGAGATAGGAAGTGGAGTCTTACATAGACGAAAATCCACTTTTTCATTTGATATTCATGGAACTTGCCCAACAGAACCATGTGTATTGTGTTTTATGAATACCTTAGGCTTAGTAGATGGCGACTTATACCCTTATCTCTCTCCCTTTATGGTTGTATAGATGACCTATGTGTAGTTACAACTATGTTGAGCCTTGTGGGAGTATGGAGGGATGATTCAAATAGAGATTATGACAATTATATTATTTGATCAGTTATTATATTATTTTGCATGAGTGAGGATCAATATCTCGAGTGCTCACAAATTGATGAGTACCCCTTTGGTGGTCGTATAAGGCCACATAGTGATTATGATGTGATATTTATCTATATGTATTTTATTTGTAAATTTGAATTTTCTTTTCTCTTCCTTTTCTAGAACCAAAAATTATTCTATTTAACTTTTGGTTGAGTTATGGTTTGTAATTTTGGGAATTTTATTTGATTGTTGCACTAACATGATGATTTTCTCTCTAATTGTAGCTCTTTAGTAATTTATGTTTCTTGATTGAAAGTTGAATTTGAGTTGAAATTATTCATTAAGTCGCAATTTATTTTCTCACTTGGCCCAAAGTAATTGAATTTTATGCCACTTGAAAACGTTTCTTATGTTTTGGCATGCTAGTTATAATATTGTTATGTGTTGTAAAAGGGACATGGGTTCACCAAGGATTAGTCCTACCTATGGGCATGCTTTTTGTATAGGGGTACACCCCAAGGAGTTAAAAATAACTAGTGGGTTGTTGAGCTAAGGGTTATTATGTCACTTGGGTTAGATGTGTCTAGACTCTATGTTCCTAGGGCCATAGGGTGACCGACCTCTTTGGTGGATCCAAAAGGAACTTTTTTCTTTATTTTGTTGTTTGGAAGGTATATGGAGTTTTTGGGATGATTATGGAGATTGGGAGGTATATGGAGTTGGTATTATGATTTATGAGTACTCATGTGAGTTTAGTTATGTTTTATGATGTTGAGGATTGATGTTCCTCATTGATGATATGATGTTGATTCCATCTTGACACTATGTAGCTATAGTTATGGTTTCAAGTTGCGTGAAACCTGTGTATGTGTATTGTTGGGAATTCCTTGTGGTTATAGTATGCTTATGTTATGGGTAATATTGTGTTGAGTACTATGTTGCATGGATTGCATGTGTTTTTTCCATGGTTCATTTGAGGTCTTGTGATGTGAAACAATTGTGAAAGTATGTAGAAATATGTCTTATGGAAAATTAGTGTTGTGTTTGGGAATTGCGTGGCATCGTGATGTTATTTTCTGATGGTCACCCATGAAAATGAATCAACTGAAATCCTAAGCAATGAAATATTATGAGCTTGAGATTAAGAAATATTGTTGAAGAAAATATTAACTAAGAAATAATGTAAAATGGAACTACCAATATTCACATAACATTAAGAAATTTTCAAAAGTTTCCTTCTACCTGTGTATGCATCATGTTTTAGCAATACAATTCCTTTCCCTAGACAAGTTTTGACATTGTGAATTCTTAGCTTAAGTACCCTTGTAGCCTCTCCTTTTCACCGCATCGATGACAATGCTTTTATAGGGGTGGGAGAATGTAATTCCCTACCCTTGTCTTGTAGATGGTGAGAGTATGGGTCATATCTCAAGTTAATTCTCTGTTACCAAACTTACCACCTTGGCATTGTGGCAAGAGAAATTTATTTTGCAATTTGTTTTAGTTTGAAATCTCACCTTCTAGATCTCCTCGTGATTAAATGTTAACATTAGATAATGTCATCAAATTCTTAGAATAGATTTTTTCGACTCTAAATAAAATAAAAAATAATTGCGTAAAGGTATTTAATTAAATTGTTACACACACACACACACATTAAAATAATAATGATATTAATATTAATTGAATAAGACAAAGCAAGAGAAATTCTAAATTTTAAATTAAACAAAATTAGAAAAAGGGGGTGTGTGGGTGAAGTGAAGTGGCAGTGGAGAGTTATGTTGGTAGGTGACTTGTTTTTGAGGATAAATGGGGATACTTGGAGTGTTGGGGAGGGAAGAATTGGCAATTGGTCATGCAACGTGGGAAGCGAGGCATGGTAGGAAGCAAGGATAGAAGGCTAAATCCATCCATCAAGAAGAGTATGGAGTGTGACATATCCTATATGGCCTTCAGACCTGTCATTTCCTTGCATAATATTATAATCACTTTATTCAAAATCTAGAAGCATTAAATACGGTGAAACATAAGTTAACATTATAGATTTAGTAGAAATTAGATAGTTGCAATGAGTGCGAAGTCAAAGCTTTTCTTTACTAAGAAGGGTAAAGTAGGGTTATATAATCTAATAATCACATAAATATAACATTACATGGATTGGTGTTGAACATACCTCTCGTTAATAGCCATCCTAAAATCAACACCATTATGGGTTAAATATGTCCTGCACATAAAGATATATCAAGTAACCCAAATATCTCCTTATTTAACTATATATAATTTGATTTATCTAGATCTATATCTATATATGAGGTGGGTTCAATGTCTTTGAGAGGAAAAGAAATGACTTCCTACCACTATTTTTTCCTTTGTATTTTAAATAAGAACAAGAAGATTGAAGATTATGGGGCACTTAATTTGGGTGTAATGTCTAGTTGTATAGATTTTTTCTTCTTTTGCTTCTAAGAACTTGTGCTAGACATGCACTGTAACCTTAGCAACACCATTATCAGGGTATACAATAGATACCACTTCGTTTTCCTTCCCTTTATATTTTATTTCAAGTAGTTTTTGTATTGATGAAGGCATTGAAAGTGTCATTTCTTGTTATTCCACTTATGTCTCTATAAGATTTGTCTCCTTCACTCTTCCTCTGTGTGAAACCATTTATTTTTATAGCCTCTACATCTTCTCAACCAATTTAAATGGAGAGACATGGTTAAGGTATGTACAAAATGGGATCATTGGGAAAAAAATTAGATACTTCTAAGAAAATATAACCATAAGAATCAAAACTTATCAACCAAAGCATCCTCCATTGGGCACACTTCTTAATGATGGGAATTTGAATCAATATTTTAGTATAACATGGGAATGTGGGGCAGTATGCACTCATCTTGCAATTCTTTGACAACAGGGGAAAGGACATCCAACAAATCATGAAGGTTGTGGGGGTGGAATCGGTTAGATGTTGTAGTTATAAATACGGGGGTAGGAAGATATACAAGTAAATGGATTATTTATCAAAGGAACTAAAGGAATGTAGTCTAATGGAATGCATTGAATTTAGGATATGCATTTTTTTGATCTCTTTGAATTAAAACCTAAAATAAATGCATCCTCATGGGGTAAAAATTTGAAGGCTGCATAAACGTGAGAGCTTGGTGTCAAGTTAATAGAGAAAAACACCTCTTAGATGTGGCCTTATTACATTATGAGAGCAAGGTGGTCTTGCTAAAAGAAAATTCCTCAATGTGATGAGGTCACATGGACTATGATGACTACTTGGTTTAAACAAAATGGTTTCTATGAAAATGCATTAGAAACTCTCGAGTAAATGATATTTGTGGATGGACGTGGTGGGAGTTTTTGTTTTAATGTTGTGGATCACCCTTGAGTGTTCTTTAGTGATAGGGAAATTGTTCTAAAAATTAATTAAGAACTCGATCTATATTGATTAGATTCAATACATTAATCCACTTCTTTTATGAGATGAGTTGGTCCCTGGTGGAGCTTGACAATGTTATTCAATTCCTTGTTTCTGTGCACATGCTTCTTGGTATTTCTACCTTGTCTTTCATAATATTTGTACTTTTAGTTATTCATTTTCAATTAAAAACATAAACCCTTGATTTCTTATGCAATTGGCTATTTTTAAAACAAACTCAAAGTGCAAAACAATAAACCTTCACCTCATGACTCACACAAATCCAAACTACCCTTGGGTTGCCACTATAGTCTTAAAACCTCTTTATGAGATATCCTGGAAACTTCATAACAAAAATGGATAGTTGTAACCCCTCTAGTTGACAAGTTGATGTTGAGTTCTCATTTAAAACTAGCTTACGTCCCTTGGTAAAGTTAGAAAACCATGATTTTTAGAGAGTTGTAAAACAAACTTCAACCCTGGAAAAGAGATGTTGAGTTTCATTTATGTTATTTTTATGTGGGGAGTCACATAAAGCCTTAAATTAACCTCGAATGACCATTTGTGCTCTTTTACCACCCTCTAATATCCCTCTGTTACCCTCATTTTGTATTTTTAGGAAGTGATAAAAGTAAAAATTTTGGTATCATTTAGCTTGCCGTTTGGACCTTGAGAAAATAAATGTTTATTTGCCTTCGCAAACCTCTAGTTTTTTTAGCTCACAATTTCCTATGACCATAAATTAAAGGAAAAAAAACATCACTAGATGGTTTTCCAAAGGATTTTTATAGGCCTCTAGTTGTTATTTGAATAGGTCAAAACTAGTCCAATTAAGACTGGTATCCTCAAAATAGTATTCACCTTTTGTAAATGGTTCATCAGTTCTAAGTTACCTTTGTTCTTATGAATTCTTGGTATATAGGAGAACACATATAAATTTATTGATTTCATTTTCCATCAGAATCCAATTTTTTTAATACAGTTTCTTAGCCATCATGCTAAAATTGGACATTTTCACATCTAGTAGGAAAATGTAAAAGAAGGTGTAGTACCTTAGTCAAGTCAACAAACCAACAAGAAAACTTATTAACACTTATAAATAACTGTATGAAACTCTATTTTGTGGCTTGTTTGAGAAATTTGATTTTTGGAAAAATAATTTTTTCTCTCTCCTCTCTCTTCCCTATCTCTCTCTCTCCTCCCTTAGTTAAGAAATGAAGTGTAATGAAATGATTATATATCTCTAACCCTCTCTGGTTGTGTGTGAAGTATTCTGATTATGTAAATGAAAAACAAAAATGTTAATTATGCTAGATTTAGGTGGATTTCATGCCAACATTTGTGTTGACCATGTGGTGGTTGTAGGTACTTGAGACATGGAGGAAGTGAAGTGTTACGATAATCTCATATTTGCATGTTATTTGAAACAATGAAATTGTAGAGGCTAAATCAACATTTTGTGATATATTGAAATGTTTATTATTGAAATTTTGTAATAAGTATGAGTTGTTAGTGTTTAGGGGTGTTTGGGGAAATGTGCATTTAATCATGGGTGTCATTTTGATTTAGAATTATGTATTGTAAAAAGATGGATATTTATGTTAACTGAAATTGAATTTGACCTCTTATAGTGCATTTCAAGTAAAAAAATTAATGATTAAATCTTTGGTGTGTTGTGCTATTTACCTTGAAATTGTAGGAAAGAAATATAAATAAAATAGTCAACCTTAGTATAAAAACCTTGTATGTCCACCCTTATCATGTGATTTTAGTGACTAAATCATGCACTTGGAGTCATTATTTAGTCTCCATCTCATACTACTATTCATATGGTCCTTGAGTGAAGAGAATAATAATCAACCCATGTCTTTAACCATTTTTACATTATTTGTTGTCATATTTTCGATCTTACACCTACACTTGCCCAGTATGTATTGTCATTCTACATTTTTCCTATTTTTGATTGGGGCACCCAGTTAGGATTGGGGCGCCCCAGTGCTCTAGTCCCCTCTTGGGCACCCTGATCTTCTTTACACTTTACTCTCACCTTTTGAGAACTTTTTAGCCATTTGAGATCTCTATATTTTTGGTGGTTGAAATTTTTGAGGTTAATTACAAAATTATAACAAGAGAACCATATAAATATAAATTTATGTGACCATAATGAGGGACCAAACACTAAGCATCTACTATCACCATCTATATTTGTATCCATCAAATGTACCAAAAGTTATATTTACATCCATCTAGCTCTATCACAAGGCACACAAGGTTGGTTCATCTACATCACACTTCATAGGAGGGGAGTCTATTATTTCTAAGCATACATTTACTACATTATACATATAGTTACTTGCTCTACTTCATAAAGTGCTACTGGCACAAGAGCAACCTAGGTCATAATTTACACATACACACCTAGAAATACATTAGATCTTAGAAGTAGTGTAGAGCTCGGTTAGTAAGTCAACCTTTGTGGCGGCTGAGGATAGTCTGAACCCTTCATATGCATATTTTTTTAGGGTTTTGATGCTTTGTCTAAGGTTTTAAATGTGATTCTTTATTACAGCTCTTATAATGACATCCAACATAGTTAGTAACATTAGTAAGATAGGAAGAAAATACAGCAAACATCCAGCAACACCTCAAATAAAGTTTTCGAGGCCATTTTTGTAGAGACTGGGCTCCTAGATCTTAGACTAGGATGCCCACATGTACCTTTATCTCTTGCCAAGCACCTCGGTCTATTCAGGAGAGCTCATATATGTACTTTCTTAGGATATTGTGTGGTCATTTCCTCCTCCTGTTTACTGGTTTAAAGCTGTGACACGCCACACATCTTCGTCGAATAAGCTAAGGACTTATTAACCCTCCCTCACACATTAGGGTTTCATCTTTCACTTATTTAATTACTTGATTAATTTTTGTATTTCATTATTTCATTTATTTTCTGCTCCTATAACATTATATTAGGCTATGATATTACATTTTAGCATAATTATTGTTCCACAATAAATAGAAAACTAAAAATTTATGATGATTCTAACTCATTTCTTGATGAAACCTTCTAGATTGAGGAAATAAGAACCCAAATCCAAGTTATCTTTATATCCGGTATGCTTAGCAACATTGTTACAACCCTACCTTGTAAGAATGGTAATGGTCAAATATTTTCTTAAGTATGTGGCCTTCCTCCTAGGTTTATTTTTGTGTGTGTAACAAGGTGAATAGGTTCCCTTAAGTTAGTACCTCATGTGAATCTGATATAATTCCTAATGTAAACCATAGTGACCTAGCACATGCGTAAAATGAAGGGTTGTAGGTGTTCAGGTTGGAGTTTCTCTTGAAAGGCATTTTGAATTTTTTTACAGATGAATCCTAATCCTTAACGCATTTATTCGTATGGTTCACTATAACAAGATATTAAGATTTATTTGTGGGAAATAATAAAATTGTAACTTAGGCCTAGTCTTTGAAAATATAATCAAGAGATGATATTGTAGCTTAAAAGTGAAAGTATATCTTCTTTCAACTTGGTTAAATTTTCTATGTTTTGAGATAAGAACCTCACGTTGTGACAATGTTAAAATGTAAATAAATATAGGATCATGAACCCTAATCCTTTAAACGATACACTTTTATTCTCTTGTTTTCACAAAATTTCATATTTTGTAATGAATTTATGATGCTAAACTAAAAAAACACGCCCTTTAGAAAATAATCCTAGAGAAAATAATTAGTAACATATTGTATATATATAGGTCCCTATTAACTAATGAGTCATATAAGTAAAATTTAATAAGATAAATGATTCAAATCAAATGAAAAACACTTTAAGTTAAATGTTAAATGATGTAAACCAATTTAGTCTAGAAAAGAAAAGGAATGTATTATTCACATAATATGTGCCTTTCTAAACCTTAATTTAATTTTTGAAACATGACAATAATAAGTGTGGAACCATAAAAATGTCGTGTCTTCGGAAGTTCCTATCCATAAGTTATAATGTGGTTGGATTGTTGTTATGCCTTGTCATTTTGAAAATGTAGTTATGATGTGCATATTGTGTTCATGTGGTTATGTTTTCTTTTTTGGGGTGATGTTTCATCATTGTGCATTGGATGCTTAAGGCATAGACAATGAAGCAAGGAATAAGTTAAATGTGTGTGTTTTTTAGGAGGAAACAACAAGATTTGTGGGTAATATTAGTGGATTTATAAGATCTTTTTATAATGGAGGGTTAATGGGTTTTGTTTAATTTTATGTGGTGTGTATAATTTGTAGGAACCGAAGGTTAAACGAGGATCCATTGTTGGAGGGATAAGGGTACGTACAATGATGATGACATATCCCTTATGTAAGAATTTTAGGTATACTTAGTTATGTGTGTTGTATTTCCTTGTGAAGCCATTCACTTCTCACCTTGTAGTACTTGTGGGCCCATTATTGTATAAATTAATTGTGTGATGTTGAATTATACCAAGAATTCCCATGTGGTGTTGTGTATCAAGTAATGAAATTAAAAAAATTATTCGAGCATTTTTTGTTGTATTTTTGTGCCCTATTTTTTACATTTGGCATCGAGAGAAGGTTTATGCTCTTAAACCTTTGGGATAGATTGGAGTTGTGATGATTATGCATGGTGGTGGAGGAGATGGAAGAGTAATGTGATATTATGTTATGATGTGACCAATGTTGTACTTGTGATATTATGAACGCACATGTTGTGCATACCACTTAGTGTGGATTTTTATGATGTTGATGTGTTTCGTGATGAGAGTATTCACTCTCTTTTTGTGAATTCAATGATATATTCATGTGTGATGTACCAACTTGTTGTGTGAAAGGATTTTTTAGATCTGCGAAGTGTTGGAGTGTTTTATTATTATATGATTGTAGTTTTTATTTATCCAAATCAGAGCTATGCATCGACACCTCATCCAAACAAGCCTAGATGCTCACCTTAAGCATGTGCAGCCATCGGGTCCCTCCTTTTTACTTCTATTAGTACATTAGCATGCATAGTTACCATATTCATAACCAAGATATTCAATTATGCACAAAGAATTATCATAACCCTGGTGGTTGGAAACACATAATAAGGAAACCAATCATTCAAGAAGGGTAATAACACTAACAATCTCAAACACCATCATGAGTACAATTCTATCACATGACATAAATTGATCATGAGTACCTGTGTGCTCTCATGCAGTTCTAAGATCCATGATTGCATACCATTAAAACTCTCAAAAATATCTTATCTATCTCTTATACTTACATAATCATATCCACGATATCTATTCTTGATTCTCTCTAACAAAGAAATACATCAAATATATATAAAGGGGCAGGTACTTTCCCTTCACCACTTCATTCATATTCCTAATAATAGGAGTGCATACAAAAATAACATGCATTATTTTTACATCCTCTGCTTATAATAGATTAACCTAATTATAATAATTTCTTTAATCTTATAATTAGCTCACCCGTGCATGATCTTCTTTGGTCCCTACGTATGCTTTTTCAATTATAACTTCTTTTTTATGATTCCCAATCCATCCTACTTTTCTTTATTTATAAAATTTTCTTGAATGCCACTCCTCTTATTTTCTATTTTTAGTCATGTCTCTAGAAAACCAGATAAGTCTAGGAATCATTCTACTCATGCATGAAACTTCACACACTGGTCCTTCATGTGTGTGTGTGCCCCTTCATGCACCCCTTGTGTTTGGCTAAAAACCTTTGTGTGTGGCTAGTACTTAGCCAAATTTTCCTCTCAACATTACCCCACACTAAAATCATTTCCCATCCTTAGAAATGTGTCACCCAACTTATCACTCCAATGAATGAATAAATAAAAATGCTTAAAAATAAAGAATAAATAATATCATGAATCCAAAGAATTACCTCTAGCTTAAGTGCAAGAAGCCTCACGCTTCATGTTGTTAGAGGAGCTCCAAGAATTTTGTGCTTAAAAATATTTAAACCTCTTCCACTTTGCGAGTTCCTTTGTGGCCTTCCGGGTACTATTTTTTATCACCAAATTACAACACCCTCTGAATTGTTTACAAGTGAGTTATCTGGGCAATCAGTGTAATTGGGTAACATGGAATTATCTCTAGGTGTGGGACCATGAACTTGAGATAATTCTCCAGAGTAGGTTGGTTCCTCTTCCTAATATAAGGCTACAAATACTCACAAAACACTTATCTAATCCTATCCTATGAATTCCAAGGGACTAGGGGAAGAGAAAATGCATGGAAATGTAAAATCCTACACTAAAGAGGTGATAACACCAAGATAATGGTGGTTTGGACACTCTCCAAGACTAAAAATGGGGAAAACGGAGATAGAGAGGATATTTGTAACATCACATTCTATAAAACACATTTGCATTGCCAATTCCATGAAACACAACCATTAAGAGCTTGAAAAACATCATTAAAATGCACAAAATACCTTACATGTAGAGGCTAGATAGTGCAATGAAATGCAAGAAACAGTTGAAAAATAACCACACAACTTGATTTTATTTCTTCAATAGGTGACATAGTTCATTACAACCAAGAAAAGAGGCTTGAATCTCTTTCCAAGTGCTCCAAATGGAAGGTTTGAAGCCCACAACACCTGCAACAACCTATGAAGAAGGATAGGAGCAACATGGAGAATGTATAACTCTACAAATGAACTCCTTTTTAAAATATATGAAAAGAGAAACAAGGGACCCAAAATCATCTTTAACCACCAAAAATGGCATTAATTGGCTGCAAAAGTGATGGGAACCCTTGAAAAATACATTCCTCCATGTACTCTAACTTGTAGATGAAGAAAAATGTACCCAAGATCTCGTTTAATACATTTGTTAAATCTTGAAGTTGTTATTTTGACTGGATAAGTTTTTCATGATTTTAAGCCACCTACCCCCATCAAATCTATGATTTTTTGTCTCCATGATATATTAAATTAAAAAATGAATCCATCCATATAAAAATTTGAGAAAAATGGATGACATGGGGTGAATATATCTTCATACGGATCAGGAGGGGTTGTGTGGAACATTTTTCAAAAGTTCGGCCTCTGTGTTTTACTTTACCACAGTCCCCAACACTTAGCCATTTTTTTGTTTTTTGTTTTTCTTGTATTATAGATGTTTCTTTAATGTGGGTAACTAGGGTTGAGGGGGAACAAGGTCCCTTATTCCATGTAGGCCTATAATACTTGCACCCATTATAACTCCCACTCCCCTTGGTGTGGATCTTATTACTTTGTGGGGAACAAGTTCCCACACCATTTAGTTCTCCACGGGCATCACCTACCCGCACTGCACGGTTCTAACCAACTCGACGAGCTTGGTGAGCTCAGCGATCTATCCCCCACCTCACCTCTTTGTTTATGGATCAATGCCCTCTGCGGAGAACTAAGTCCCCATGGTCCCTGTTCCATGTGATCTTGTCATTCCTGACTCCTTCACCCAACCCTTAATGCATTTACCAACCCACAACCCTTTATGTGTTAGATGAATTAGATGAGTACCCCAAATATCCAATTTGACCGATTTACACTATATTTGATCCTTTTTCTTCCTTTTTTCAATTTTGATAAATTTTTCTTGAAATTTCTCAAGCTAGGGGCTAGGAAAAATAGGACAAGATACCTCAAAGCCACTTTTCCAACTTTATCCATTTTTAGCTAATTTTAACCAATTTTTTTCTAAGTACTGGGACTGAACTACGGGGTGAAGGCTTTCTAATTTCTCCCAAATTTTCCAATTTTCTAGTTTACCATATTCTAAGCCATGATAAAGATGTAAGTTATAAGAATTACCTCTGGGGAATTTGGATAATGATTTGGGGACTTAACGGGGCCATCTTCCACGATCAAATGAAGCAATCGGTGGCCTTACAACTTCTATTAGGCATGGAGTCATCCCGATAACCCCGAAACTAATTTGTAACCTGAAATTCAAACCCCGATTCACCTTAAACAATGCTTGAAATTGAAACTGATCCACTGCTTGCCTAAATTGACCATCACATTACAATACATCTTTTTAATAAGGTTTTATGTGAGTGGAAAATTATTTTGATTCCTATGCTCACTTTCTTCTCCTTCAAAATGAATTGAAACTGCAAACACCACCTAGTATCCTACCCGGAACACTTCTTAGAGTTGAAGCTAACCTAAAACTACTTGAGCTGCTCACAATTTCATAAAAGTTTTTCTGAGCAAGACCGAAAGAGTGAAATATTGATTTAAAGTTAATATTCTACTAAAAACAAGGAGGATCTTGAGTGGATTGAGGATATATATTCATAAGGACTGAGAAAATGTAAGTTTCATAAGACATGCTACCTAAAATACATCTAGCTACCCCTTAAAACTATTTTTCTAACAAATGAAGAGATATTAGAGCTCAAAATGCAACTGATCTAGAATTGAATTTTAGTTTCTCTACATTTCAAACTCCTTAGAAATAGAAATTGTTCCTTACAACCTTGAACTTCATCCAACTATACATTTCCAGAATCATGATGAAATATGTAAGGAGACTATCTAGAAGCCATAAAACCTTTGCAAAATGCTTAGGGAAAGGAAACCTATTCTACCAAAAAAAAAATGTGCTACAAGCACTTAGAGGAATTAGAAACCTAAGATAATATGTACAATGCTGACATCTCACTTTAGTAACAATGCTTCAAATAGATTCCATTTATTGGAATAAGAAATTCTTCTCCATATAACTTATACATTTGGAAAGCATTATTATTCTTACATCATGTGATCATGTATGGACCACTCCATAGAGCATAAAATTTAGAACTGTTTGCATCCCACTTTAGAACTAAGTCACCTTCTTGGAAGTTCTTGGATTTATATTTCTTATAAAAAGACATCTTGATTAAGGCTTGATCTTTCTCCATGGTTTGCATTGCTTGGAATCTTAGCTCTTCCAATTCCATTAAATTTGCATACCTGACCTCCATAGCCTCTAACTCGGATAATTCAATCTACTTAAGAAGCTCCAGAGCTAACAACTCAAGAGATATGGGTAGCTAAGCTTATGTACCATAGACTAATTTGTAGGGAGAGATGTCACTTGATCTCTTGGGCATGTTTATATCAGCCCACAAGGCTGATTTCAGCTTGGTATACCATGTCCTTTTAGTTTCATCTAGCATCCTTCGAACATCCTCAAGAGGTTTTTGTTCCTAAAATAAGCTTACCCATTACCCTGGGGGTAATAATTAGAGGAAGTGCTTAGATATATCCTACTCCTAATGGCCCATTCAAATATTTTGGTGTCAATGAATGCTATAATGTTGTCAAATATGATAGTGGAAGTAACACCAAACCTAGTTACAATCCCCTCATAGAAGTCCAGTATACTTGACTCATTAGCTTCATTGAGTGTCACCGATTCAATCCATTTGGTAAAGTATTCGAGAGTTGTGAGAATCCACTTGTGCCCCCGAATTGAATTAGGATATGGACATGACATTCAAGGGATATTAGTATATGAACATATCCCTTGAATGTCATGTCCATATTCCATATCCCTTAAATGTCATGTCCATATCCCTATGAAATGTTGCTCTTGAATTTGATAACCCAAATTATTCATGTAAGTGTAACTACCCCATTTTATGGTGAAGGTTGTTTTAAATTGATCCTCCTCTTTTACCATGATCTAGTTATAGCCTGAGTAGCCATCTAAGAGTGAGAACCTTTTTACCTAACTACTACTTGTAAGATCTGATCCATGGAGGGAAGTGGATAGTGATCCTTAAGAGAAGCTCTATTCAAGTCTCAAAATCCACACACAATCTGATTTCCCCATTTCTTTTTTCTCGACTAGCATGAGATTTGCTACCCATGATGAGTGCTTGATTGGAAAAATAATACTTTCCTCAATGAGCTTGTTTAGTTCCTTTTTCATGAGAGGCTCAATATGAGGATTCACTGACCTTTTATTTTTCCTGATGGGCTTAGATTCTAGATCCAACTCAATAGTATGTTGTGCCAAAATTGTATCAAATCCTCTCAAAATCTTCACAACTATAATAAAAGATATCCAAAATTCTTGACAAAGTGGAATGAAATCATATTTTTCTTGATGAGTACTTTGCCAATTTGGAAAAAATTTCCTTCTCAAATTAAAATAGGTTCGATTCTTCACCCTTGACATGAGTATTAGCTTTCTCCTTCCAAAAATGGTCATTAGGATTGAACATTAACTCTAGAGTCACTAGGCTCTTTGGCAACTTAGTTATCTTGAGCTAGACTACTTCATCTCCATACTACCTTTCCAATTTTTCCTGTTTCTCGAAGAGAACTCAACCTATTCTTGTAAGAAATTGGTGATATTTGATCACTTTTAAACACTTTACAACTATTTTAGTTGTCTATAACATCTGGTATTAACATCTCTTTGATATGAGGATGTGATTTGTCCTTCTTAATGTCTTCAGCAACATCAAAATTTGCTCCAATTGCTACAAGCCTATCTACATCCTGATTCTATTTCCTTGGTATGGAATTTATGTTAAATGCTTAAAAATATTAAATGAGATCCCATACCTTGCTCTTGTAACTCTTAAGAAGATCATTTTTTGTAGTATCCAGTCCTCAAATATGATTTACAACTAACTCATTGTCCCCCAAAACTTGCAATTTATTGATATTTCTCTTTCTTGCCTAGTGTAATCCATGGATTAATTCTTCATACTCAGTTGTGTTATTTGAAAAACTAAATTGGAATATGAAATTAGAATAGTATTTAATACATTTTGGAGACATGGGCATTAATCCTCCTCCTACACCTTTCTTTCTCCTTGAACCATCAAATAACATCTATCAAACTTCGTTCTTATCTTCATCATCTGGTTTGGTGACACTAGAAAGAGGTGCGTTTTTTCATGTAGGAAATAAATACCCAACTCATCTTCTTCCATCTCCCTATAAGGATCATATCCATGCTTCTTGTTTTCCCATTCATCTAGTGTCAAATTTGGAATGCCTCCAATTTTAGTATCTGTTTCCAGAGTGCTAGGGAAGTCTTCTTGATTAAAGGATGAGAAATTGGCATTGATTGGACTTGGCACATAAGGATCAATGTGGAATGTAGAGATTGGTTATGAACTGATAGTAGCCTTGGCTCCATACCTGGTCCTAAAGAGCATGTGTGACCAATCAATTAACAAGTAATCGCCAATCTTAGTAGTGAAATATTGAGACAAGCACAAGGTAGGTCAATCAATGATATATCTTGAGGAACCATGACATTTGGACATGAATGTAATGTAATATTAAATCCTCTAATCACTCCAAGATTTTTCACTACCATCCCATCCAATTGCACCACTCCTTTAGAGATAGTTTCATATTTTAAACCCATATGATCCTCAATTTTCTTTATCATCATAAAGCTTCTCACACATGAGTCTAAAATGGTGGAGGTTTCATATTTCCCTTTGGATGACCTCTTTCTTGTTCCATTGCATTAGTGAGTACCTTGTCTTGATCCTTGGATGCTGATTTGGGATGGATAAGTTGGCCATGGCTGCCTGCAATAAATCCCTTTGTCCTGGAATTGTCAATGAATCCCACATTGAGATACTTACATTTGTTTTCTTCATTTGATCAATGATATTGAATGGATATCAATTGTCCTTTTATTTCCCCTTTTTTCACATTTTCCTCTTGAAAATGATCTATTACAATGGTACTCTAGGATGATTCTATGAGTTTGGGACTGCACTTAAGCTACCAACTCCTTGAAGTGTGATACTGTAAAACACTGCATTTGATGATTGCCATTCCTCTATATTTATTTTATTAGATCTTGTGTTCACTGCTACACCATGAGAAGGAGATTGATTTATCCCATGAAAATCCTCTATTTTCTAATTCACAAGTGAATTTTCATTTGGAGGTGCTTCTTAAGTGCTTGTTTGCTCTTGGTTTTCTTCTTGACTTGATTTTTGAGATATACCAACACTTTGCACCATTAAGGCTTTATTCAGCATGTTGTTATATTATGGGGTAGAACATAAGGAAAAACCATTCATAGTCTTGTACAAGGTGGTTCTAGACTAAAACCAAGGCTCTTAATGAAGATTCAACATTGGGATTGTAAGGCTAGAATGGTCTAGCAAGAGGAGTTTGACTCTGGTTTCGATTTTCTACCTAATATGCAGGCCTATTTGAATGATATGAGGGATTTTTTTATTGATACTAAGGCTGATAAGGTCTAATGTTTTGGATCTGCTATCTCTTGAGTGATACCAACTCATTCCTAAAAATTTATTGTCCCTTCAAGATTACTTCTTGTAACTATTTCATCACTTCCTAGAGCTTAGTTGAGGTGCTAGAAGAGGTAGAAGCTTCATTAGAATTATGATTTTTAGGGGTTAGGATAGGAGCTAACTCAGGTGTTTGGCTAGAACTAGGATTCCCCATTTTTGGATAAATAGGAATAGGTGGCCTATGTGCAAGTTTATTGGCTTGAATTAGGAAATTATCATCTGTAATGGATATGGCATAAGCTCCTGGAAAAGTTGTACCTCCCATAGATTGTACCATTATAGCTATATCAGAATTAAGAGCTTTTAAGAAATAGAGAAATACACCTTCAATAGTTGGTCTCATAGAAATTGGAATCATGTCCCACATCCTTCTGAACCCGATGTTAAATTCTATCATTTATTCACTTGGATATCTCTTGATAGTGGTCAATCACTCCAAAAGTGTTGGATTATCTCCCCTCTATCCAAATTGATCAAAGAGAGTCATGCATAGCTCATTCTAGTTATGAAATGATCCTTTTGTTAAGATTATGAACCATTGTAGATATTTTCCTTTGAAATAATAAGCAATAATTTTTACTGCCACATCCATATCATCAATCTCATGTATAACAAAGACATTTGTAGTGTCCTAGATATGATCAATTGAGGTTGTCTGATTTTATCCAGTGAAGAATGGAATATTTTTCAAGGCTACCACATGAATTGGATTATGTGCATTGAGGGAAATTGGAATGCTTCCCGTGAAATTGGAAAATTGATTTGGGGGTTGTGCAACTATTCTAATTGGTTTAAGAACTCTAGTAGATTGAAAAAATGGCCTACTAGGTGGAGGTGTTGAAAGAGTTATGTTTGGTGGAGATGGAGATCTCTAAAATTTTATTCCTCTTCTTCCTCTTCCTAGAGATAACTAAAAATATTTAAATATCATGTCTTCTCTTATTCTAGACTGTGTTTAGATCCTTCTCATGAATCGATATATCCGGGGCTACTAAAACTAGTGAATTATGATCCTAGGAGTTGTCAGATGTGCTGATGTAGAGCCTCTAAAGGCTAGGATTTTACCAAGACACACATCCAATCCTGATAAAAATGGAAATAATGACTTATGTGGTCCTACCAAGCATGCCAAAACTATTATCACCAAATTACATCATCCTCTAAATTGCTTACAAGTAATTTTTCTATGTAACAATGTAATTGGGTAAAATGGAATTATCTTTAGGCGTGGGACCATGATAAATTATTTCATGATTTTGAGCCACCCACCCCCATCAAATATCTGATTTTTGTCTCCATGATGTAGTACATTAAGAAATGAATCTATCCATATAAAATTTGAAAAAATGGATGACACGGGGCGAAGATATCTTCATGCGGATTAGGAGGGGTCATGTGGAATTGTTAGCAAAAGTTCAACCTCTATCTTTTATGTTCCCAAGGTCCCTTGTGTTGCGCAAGACCACAATACCCACACCCCTTATAACTTCTACTCCCCTTAGTGTGGATTTTAGTACTTTACAGGGAACTTATTCAAGCTCCCCACACCCTTTAGTTCTCTGTGGGAATCGCACACCGCACTTCATGGCTCTAACCAACTCGGCGAGGGGTGAGCTTGATGAGCTATCCCATCACCTCACTTCTTTGTTTTTGGATCATCGACCGCCACGGGGAACTAAGTCCTTGAGGTCCCTATTCCATGTGAGCCCACCATTCCCGACTCCTTTTCCGAACAACAATGCATTGCCCAATTCGCAACCCTTTATGCATCAAATGCATTAGATATATAGGGAACCAAACCCCAGGGGTCCTTTGTTCCCACAAACCCCTCCATCTCCGCACAATAAAGAAATCATTCCTCCTACCTTAGTAAATCATATTTTTTTCTGCACGAGAAGCTTAAGCCCCTAATTCCTTGTTCCTTAAGTGCCCCAATTATCCGATTTGACCGATTTACACTATATCTAACCTCTTTTCTCCATTTTTTCAATTTTAATCAACTTTTCTTGAAATTTCTTGAGCCGAGAGGGCTAGGAAATACATGAAAAGGTACCTCAAAGCCCCATTTTCAAATTTATCCATATTTAGCTAATTTTAACCAAAACTTCCCAAAAAAATTAAGTACCGTGGATGAACCAAGGGGTGAAGGATTTCCAATTGCTCCTAAATTTTCCAATTTTCTAGTTTACCCAATTCCAATCCAAGATAAAGATGGAAGTTATCAAAATTACCTCTAGGGGTAATTTTGGTTAACATCGCCCCCTCAATGCCTAGAATTTGGTCGGGAGTCACTCCATCCACTCTTCCCTTCGATCCTTGATGACTATACTTAGCTCCAAGATCACTCCTTCCATCATGTCCATGTGTTGTAAAACAAAAATTTGTATTTCTTTGATCCGGAAATCTAGAGTATCTCTCATGGATTTTATTATCTCCTTTTACGCAGATATTTCTAACATAACCTTTGTAGACGCTCAAGATTGATTTTTGGTGTCTTTTCTTGTATTGTCTTGAGCTCGCCTCTTCCTTTTCCATGCACACACTAATGATAGGGTCACTCTTGGCACCTATCAAAGGCCAAATTATCCTTACTATTAGTCCGCCTTATTTTTGCGACTACATCCTCAAGCTCGGTGATCTTGGCTTCTACCGCCACTTTATTCTTCTCCTTTGTCTTGGCCAATTCTTTTATTGATGACCCTGTGCTGCTCTTGATGTTCAAAAGAAACATTCTAACCAAGTCTTAGAGGTACTTTATTTCATCATTGTAGTTGGTCCAAGCTTGGAGTACAAAGGTGATGCATGCTCCTAATATTTGCTTCACTAATGCTCCTACCTTTTCATAGACCTCCTTCGTGTGTGATTAACTAAAATAAAGAAATGGTATCTATTTATATTTAATCTAAGTAAGATATAACAAATTAATAACTGATATAAACTAAAATAATGATGTTAAATAATTCTATTTAATATTTAAATGAAATGGAATAATTGAAATAAGAGGGATAAGATACTAACCTAAATATAACTTACCTTGTAGTGTGTTGGGCTTGAGCAGATTGATGTCCAGATAGGGTAGAATATGAAAATGCTACCCTGAGAAGTGTAACAGCTAGAGATATGGCTGGACTAGGGCACCTGGGAGAGTACTAGGATACCTATTGACATCCTGGTCTCGTATTCTAGGCACTATGCTCTACATAAAATATCAAGATATGAATCTAGAAGTGTCGCAAGGTCTTCACAATATATTTATCCTTATCGCATGGTTGTCATAATATCTTAGCTTATGTCACCATGGATATAAAATGAATATCTAGTTGTAAAAACCTATTCAAAGCATCAAATTCCTAAAAAGAAAAAATGCATATTAATATACAGAATGACCTTAGCTACCACAATGGTGGACTTACAAATAAGTGATGCACTACATTCTAGAACCAATGTAGTTCTATGTGCTTATGTGTGTAATTTTGTGCCTAGGATTCCCTATCGCCAATGACATAGAATTAGGGGTCAATAACTAGATGTAAATATGAAAATGGTGGATAGAACAAAAAGAATACAAACCTTTTCCCCAATGTTTGTGTGATGGAGATATAGAAGATGCCCAAATGTAGTCCCTTTCCTTAATAGATAACTAGCCCTTGATAGATTATAGTCGCACATAAAATAGTGAGTATGATATGTTTATATAGGTATCTTTTGTTTAAATTTTGACACTAATAACCCAACATGTTGATTAGTACTTAAGGTAATGAATGGTAAAATGACAAAGATCGACCTCAAATAGATAAATTATACCCAAGTGTTTACGGGGACTAGGGTGTCCATAGGCACCCTGACACTACCCTAGGCAACCCACTCAAGGAATTTAGATGAAAATTAAGAAAATTAAGACACCTAAGACTCCCTAAGAGATGACGAAGACTAAATAGACAATTGACGACTGTACCAGAAAAATGACGATGATGATCGACTAACTGACGACAAGACTAGGGGATGAGTCATTAGTGAATAATTTGATTACACAAGATCCATATATGAAATAACATACTTAGCGGTATAAATGTAATAATAAGTGCATGATTTTGTGACTATAGTGTGCTTATACTCCCGCTTGGTATCATTTTTTAGGGTCTCGAACTCATGCTCTTTATTCTTTTTATCTTCTACCATGAGCCTCATGGTAGCCCCTTTATCTAAATTTTTGCATGTAACCTCAACAAATATTTTATTTAAGGCATTACATGCCAATTAATTGGTTAGATACATGGGGTCCACATGCTTATATTTCTTCCCTGGATCCTTCTTCAACTCCATTGTGGTATATGACTTGTTGTTGATCTCAAACTTTGGCTCTTTTGTATGTGTATGCATATTCCATGATAGCATCTTCTTCATTCGTGAGATCCCTCTCTATTTTTCCATTAGGTCCCATCTGAAAAAAATTCTCCATACTAACCATGCTTTGAAATATCACCATCAAAACCTTCATAGGATCATAAAAAAATTCATATGTGGTGATTGGGGAGGTCTTTGTTTTCGTAGTCACAAAATCATGCACTTTAGACATTTATTTATTCTAATCTCATACAACTATTTAGAAGGTTCTTGAGGAGAAAAAGTAATTATTAACCCCCATCCTTTTCCCATCTTGCTTTATTTTATTTCTTCATTACAAAACTCTTACACCCATATGCTCAGTCATCTTCTCTTATATTGCATTATTTTAGCCTCGGCTAGGACACCTGTGATTAGCACTGGGGTGCCCGTGGGCTCCTCGTCCCACCATAGGAGCCAGATCCTTCTAGAGTTTTTGCCACTTTTTGGGCTCTTTCCATCTATTTTCGATATATATATTTCTTGTGGTTGGCCTTTTTGGGTTTAATTATGAAATTAGATCAAGATAACCCTATAAATATAAAGTTATGAGACCTTAATAAGGGACCTAATATCACTTACTACTATCACTCCATTTAGAGTTGCATCCATCTATTGCATTAGAAATCACTTACATCCACATAGCTCCATCATCAAGGAAAAAGGATAGGACATCTACATCACACTTCATAGGGGGAGGGATTCTATTATATTCCATGCACACATTCTATTACATTTTCTACACGTAGTTATTACTTGTTACTTCACAAAGTGTAACTGACACGACAACAACCTAGGCCATGTTTACACACACTTGCACGTAGAACTACATTGGGTCTTAGATGTAGTGCAATGCTCAGTTAGTAAGTCCACCATTGTGGCATTTTAAGTCATTCGAACCTTTTATATGAATTTTTATTTTTAGGGTTTGATGTTTGTTTTGGGGTCTTGCAGGTCTTTCTTCCATCTTGAGTTATTGGTGACATTCGGAATAGGAGAGAGAAGTTGATGTGACGGGAAGAAAGGGTCTCAAATAACCTTTCATCCCTATAAAGATAAGATTAAGAGATTTTATGTAGACTAGTGCACCTAGATTGCAAACTGAGCACCCTGCAAGTGCCTCGATCCTCCTCCAGCACCCCGGTTGAGCTATATCCTCTAGGTCCATCCTCTTTGACACCCCTACATTGTCATTCATGCTCCTTATTTTCTATTCTCCTCGCCACATAGTCCCACCACTTCATCAAATCAGTTGAGTTCTTTCCTCTTCCCTCTTGCACATTAGGGTTTCTATTTTCATTAGTCTTATTATTTATCTCATTTACATACTATCTTAGTGCATTTATTTTCTGCGTTTATATGTCCTCCTAGATTAGATTAACTATCCCTTACTACACTAGTTAGTTAATATTTTAGTTAATCATTTTGGTGAATCTGACTCTTTCACACTTCCACCTTCTTTAGTCCTAAGGTGGAGTCATAATGAATATCTCAATCAATGATTACTTTCTTGTAAATCCTGATTTATTACATAGAGTACAACATTTTCTTGCTACTACTTGTATTCGTGCTAACATGCATCTTGATTTAGTTTATCAAGCCTTTGTTGATGCATTTTCTCCACACCTAGTTTTCAGTGTAACCTTCCCGCTAATGTTCACACTTTTGATAATGACCCACCTTTGCATATCATATCTTGCATTCATAATTTTGTTGTTAAGTGCACTCTCATTGATTATAGATCTAAGATTAAATTGTGTCCTATGTCATTCCTTGAAGTTTTAGGTCTCTCCGTTCGTGACGTTAGTTCATCTAGTATTTCATTACATGTTTATGATGGCTCAGTCCATGTCTTAATCACATTACATTTCCTATTAGAGTTGGTCCAAAGACTATCCACACTATATTCTTTGTTGTTGAATTCTTAGTCTCGTACAACTATCTCCTTGATAGGCCATGGCTTCATGCCATGCAAGTAGTCACCTCAATATACACCATTGTGTCAAATTTTTACATGAGAACTTGAAGCATACCATATTTCATGACCATGACCCATTCCAGTATTGTGATCACACTCCTAATACTAGTATTCTCATTCCATGCAAAGTTATTACTAATGAGCTCTAACCTATCAAAGAACCACCCCACCTACCACCATTTGTGTGATAGATGAAGTTCCTTCTATGCCACCTATTACTACTACTTTTATGATTCTTTATTAGGGGCATGTCCAACCTATGGATGTCACTCTATCACATCCACCTTCTCATACACCATTGTGTCACCTCCAATATACACCATTGTGTCAAATTTTTACATGAGAACTTGAAGCATACCATATTTCATGACCATGACCCATTCCAGTATTGTGATCACACTCCTAATACTAGTATTCTCATTCCATGCAAAGTTATTACTAATGAGCTCTAACCTATCAAAGAACCGCCCCACCTACCACCATTTGTGTGATAGATGCAGTTCCTTCTATGCCACCTATTACTACTAATGTTATGATTCCTTATTAGGGGCCTGTCCAACCTATGGATGTCACTCTATCACATCCACCTTCTCATACACCACCTACCTTAGCATACCCACCATTCACTTGCACGTTCTTCATGAATGGTTCATATTGGGAACACATTCCATTTGACCCTACATGCGATGTCACTATATGTACACATGAGGGCTTGGCTTGCTTAGGCCTTACTTTCAAGGACCTCCACCCTACACCATATGTTCCTCATCTTTATTATGGGTATGTCATCATCACTGCCACCTATGGTATTCACATCTTTCATCTCACGATATTTCTTGCATGCAACCATCGATCTTCACCACTCACATTAGGAGAATCTTGGCTTACTTATATTGGAGGCACCTTAGATCCTATCCATGTAGACATTTCATTTCCTATGTCTTTTGGTCATGTTTTCATCTGCAATAGCTCTTTCCTAGGTTATACACAAAATCTTACTCATTGGTATGCAAACAGTTTTCCTTTTCCTCCATTTACTGATGAGGAATATTCTATGGGCATGTACACCTTACACCTCAATGGATCACTACATGACCAACCAGACATTGTTTCTTATCAGGTTACTAATTCTTACCCATTCGATTATGACTGGATGATGATCTTCTTGATGAATTTACATGATTTCCTTACATACACTTGGGGAGAAACAAATCTTACCTCCCCCTCACATATTCTTAGCATAGTTGCATTTATCCTAATCATATTTTTCCTACATTCATCTCCTCAAATTAGGCATATTCATCACGCATTATAGCATCATTACCTGATGACACACTCGGTGTTATGGTTCACACTTGAATATTGAGCGATTATCACACATGAACCTCACACACACTACACATCAATACCATACATATCACTCACATATTTGTATATATAATACCTTTTATATTTATTCTCCCTTTTGCATATCACACCCGATTGTTTATGTACTTTGCACATTACACACACTCATCATATGCATATTACTAGTTCGCATACGTTGCATTACATTTATTACATTAGTATATTCATCATCATGTACATTTACACTATCTACCTTATATTTATAGGCATATTCCTTGAATATTGTGTCTCCTACTACTTTTCACGACATTTACATATTGGGCTTGTCACTCATATATACCATGCTTTCTTATATTCATCACATAGCATATTCATCCTATATACTACATTATATTATGAATTTCCACAATACATGCACTTACAATTTCATCCATACATCTCAAATAGGTTGCATATATCTTTCATTTAGAGCCTCCCTTACCATATTACTAACATCATACATACTATAGGCATTACACATTACACATTATGCGTCATACAACTTATATTCTATATTTAGTCTAAAAAAATTTACATTCACATATTTACACATCCTACTTTATAATATTCTTTACTAGGCACACATCATTGTATATGTGTCTTACATCCTATCCTACATATTGCATTATTCTTTTTCTACATACCATACATATTACACTACACATTTTCACACATATTCTACATATTATACTAGTCTTCATCATATAAGAGTCTAGCATTACATTACTATTCTATCTACATACATTACATGTCACTATATGCATTACTCATTATACGATTTATTTATATCACATTGCATTCTACATATTATATGCTCTTAGGAACACTACACCTATTACACACTATATTATACATTGTCTTACTATACGTCATGCCCCGTATTCACCTTACATTTTACACATTTTATACCTCTTACATTGGAATATGTACACATTCCACTCATCACATGGTCGAAATTTATCATTACATATAATACATTTTATTTTAGGTGCTACATTCATTACCCAATGACGCACTTTAGTTCCTTAGTCCATACTCTACTGCTGAGGATTTACAAATCAAATGGACCTTACAATCATCACACGTTTACTATTCAACCTTTCATCATGTGACATTTCTAGGCTAGTGACATACGCTTTAGGATAAATCGTCACCTATTTCATCATTTTGTAGTGGTATACACCTTAGGTTACATCACCACTCCCTACTATTCATCTAGTAGTGACATACACTTTAGGATAAATCATCACCTATTCTATCATTTTCTAGTGGTCTACACCTTAGGTTACATCACCACACCCTCCTTACATCTTGTAGTGATATACGCTTAGTGTTAAATCATCACTCATCCATTCATCTTATAGTGATATACGCTTAGGCTAAATCATCACTTATAAGTTTATCTCAGTTTGTTATATACGCTTCGGATATAAGGTTCACACACACATCATATCTATGTCACATCTCATCACAACACATACACATTCATCAAAATGTGGACATGACACACACTACTTGACCATTTCACGATGACGCACTCTCATTTTTCGGTTCATTATTGACTATTGAGGAGAAAACCAAATGAACCTTATTGCATACACTTCCATCCACTGGGGACATAGGGCTTGTATCACTTGATCTTGAATTCCATTCCATCCATCCATAACATATTGCATATATGGTTTCTTTTATTCTTTCTTACTCTTGCTTGTTCATAGTCACTTTATTACACATGCTAGTTAGGTTACTTATATGTCATTTAATTATATCATACACACATGCATGATCACATATTTTTCTAGTTACGATCGTAGATACAAGTCTCATATATGCAACACAAATGCTCACCTTCTACCCTTACTACCCTTATCACTAGGGGCATCCACATTCGTCTCTCCCAAGTGTTATTATTTCATTTTGTACTTAGCATTTTATATTACATACTTATAAACGCTTTTGAAGTACTAGTTATCTTTTAAGATGTTAACAGCACTTCATGTGCAACATTTGGTATGCATGGATATTTGTTTCCATACTTTTTGTTACATTGTCGGTTATTGTTTGTAATTGTTTGTAGGATTTTCCCTATGTTTGGTGTGCACACTTGTTTGTTTGTTGGTGGCCATGATGGCCTTGCAAGTCTTACAACATTGTGAGTGATGTCTTATGTTTGCAGCCTACTTCGTGTGGCTTACTTGTCTTGTTGGGTGTTTACATTACTTTTCTTAACAGACTTACACATTGTTTGCATAGATTACACATTTATTCCATATGCATACATGTTTACAATTGTCTTTGGCTAGCCTTTTTGTTTGTGTGTGCCTTTGTTTTTACCAAAAAATTCGGGGTTACATCATTCATACTTGTTGGTCCTCTTTTGGGGCCACATTTCTCCTATTAGCGACATCACATGTGCCCCCAAAGAGGGGGCATTATTTGGTGATTTTTACATACTAACACAGAGATTATACACTGGTTCGGTTGAGTTACATTCATCGAGTGGGTTCAAACCAGTCTACAAACCCCATACATAGTGGCTTTTATAGGACATGGTGTCCTTAGCATTATGGGAAATAATTACATGATTGGAGGTTATAGTGGGTGTGCCTCTCTACACTACTTTAACCAGTGGTTTCGGATCACCCAAAAAACCAAGACGTACAGAGATCTCTACACACATTCAGGGAAGCAGTTAGAGCTTGGAGGACACAGAGCATTTCCTCCCTACACTTCTTCGGCCTATGACATGAGATCGCCCCAAAAAATCATAGTATAGGATATCCTTCTACAATCTCTCTTGACATGGATCAGGTGCACATGTTCCATTTACATTTACATTTTCCATTTTACATTTACATATTTTACATTTACATGCACATGCATATCACATTTACACTTACATACATACATCCATATTTGAATACTTGATTTTTTTCTCCTTGTAAGTCCGGTTGTATAAGAAACAAGTAGTAAAATGGGAACAACAACAAGTGACAACAACAAAATCAACAACAACATTATGTGACAACACACATGCTTTTACTAACCATGCACATACATCAAACACCACAACAACTACACACATGTTCCACCCTAGGTTCACTCTAATCACTTTTTCTTTACGCATTTTTCATCTTTAGTTTCCACACTCCTCTATCTCGTTTTGTCATTCCACATTTTTCTATTCCTTTGGCATACCTTCTTCATCACTCTACATCAGTGTCAGGTATGCATCTCTATCTACTTTATGTTACCGATCTTTCTGCTCACCAACATAAAGTGGGGGAAAATGTAGTCACAAAATCATGCACTTAAGAAATTTATTTATCCTAGTCTTATACTACTATTTAAAAGGTTCTTGAGGGAAAAAGTATTAAATAACCCATGTACGTTGGCCATCTTTCTTTATTTGATTTCATCATTACGAACCTCTTAAAACCATATGCCCAATCAACTTATGTTATCCCGCATCACTTTAGTCTTGACTGTGGTGCCCATATTAGTACTAGGGCGCCCGTGGGCAACCTAGTCCCACCATGGGCACCACAATCCTTGTAGATATTTTTGCCACTTGTTGGGATCTTTCTAACCATTTGAGATCTTTATCTTTCTTGTGGTCAACCTTTTGGGGTTAATTGCAAAATTAGATGAAGACAACCCTATAAATATATAGTTATGAGACCATAATGAGGGACCTAACATCACCTACTAATATCACTCCATCTAGATTTGCATCCATCTATTGTATTAGAGATCACTTGCATCCACATAGCTCCATCATCAAGGAAAAGGCTAAGACATATTCATCGCACTTCATAGGGGGAGGGATTATATTCTATTACATGCATACATTCTATTACATTTTATACACATAGCTATTGCTCGTTATTTCACAAAGTGCAACTAGCATGAGAGAAACCTAGGGCATGTTCACACACACACTTACACATAGAACTACATCGGGTTTGAGATGTAGTGCATGTAGTTATCAATTAGTAATTCCACCATTGTGTCAACTTAGGTTAGTCGACCCCTTCATATACATTTTTAATTTTTAGGATTTGATGTTTATTTTGGGTTCTTACGGGTCTTTGTTCCATCTTGTGTTATTGGAAACATCCGACACATGACAATGAAGTTGATGTGACAAGTAGCAAGGGTCTCGAGATCAACTTTCGGCCCTATGAAGATAAGATTAGGAGATTTTACACAAACTAGGGAACCCAAATTATAGACTAGAGAACCCGCAGTGCCCAATTCTCCTCCGAGTCTTTGTAGTTCAGCTAGATCCTCCAGTCCATCCTTTTCGGAACCCCCGCACAATCATTCCTTTTCCTAATTTATCCAATCTCCTTTGTGACACAAACCCGCCACTTTGTCGAATCAACTAAGTTATTTCCTCTTTTATCTTACACATTAATGTCTCTATTTTCAATAGTTTTATTATTTATCTCATTTACATATTTTCTTAGTACATTTATTTGTTGCATTTATATGTCCTCTAGATTATATTAACTATCCCTTATTACATGATTTAGTTAATATTTTATTTAATCATTTTCCTTAATGTTTTGGATTTGGTTAGTGGATTCCTCGGTGGAAATAGATCTATGTTGGCTTCACCTCTACCACCCGTATCTTCCTTGATCATATATGAATCATTTCCATCCTTATCTTCCTTGGGCTCCTCCAGAGTGTTGCACATTTCTTCTTTGCGACTTTGGTGCTTCTTCCTTACGTGGGATCTTGTGTTGTCCACTCTCTTCTTTCCTTCTTCGACTAGGATCTACATTGGTGAAGGATATTTCTCATCTTATTGCGTGGATATTTCACATCTTAACTCCTCTGTCACCACCTCCTCTAACTCCTCATCACTAGATACTACTTGGGTTCTTGTGTGCCCCTTCTTAGTTCTTAGCAAAATCTCCTTAGCTCATTGAGATGGTATTGCACCCTCATTTTTATTCCTCCTCTTGTATTACATTTCCATTCTCTTCCTTTGATCCAACATAATACCTTCTTCTTCATATTCTTCTATCGTGGATTCCTCTCAGACTCTTTTAGAGGTCTCTACTATGTGCTTCATTGGTTGTGGCAGGTAAGTGTCACACACTTCTACCTCCACTCCCCCATGTATCATTGCGAAAAAAACCACAAAGACCCTAAATATCATCCCTTTGATTTTGATGTTCATTATAGGGTTTAAATCTAAATTTTCTTACTATGTGGTGTCTAAGTATTCAAGCCTTGAATTATATCCAAAGGTGGTGCATAAAGTATGCCAATCTAAGTCCACCTTGTCTACATTAGAAGTCATCATTTGTGCATCCTAATTCTTTTCATTACACACTTGAAATACTTTTTTGTGAATGAAAATGGTATTTTACACCATGGCCCCATCTCTCCATTTTCCATCACAAAACTTACAAGGCAAAAGTTTTGCATCACTGCAAAAATTTTCTGATCTCTAACCTATTTAGGTATCTCCCATGGTATGTTTCATTCACTCTCAAAGGCTGCATACATGCATTATGGTGTACCATTTCTCCAACAAAACCTTGTACTAATTATTAAATTCCCCTTCACATGTGAAATCTACAAATTGGACTACAAGGGACTGGGCTTCTATAGGGTTAACCCACTTCCCATAACACAATTAGTAACAAAATTGAGACACATGTTAACTTGGATCCTTCCTCATTCTATACCTTCACCTCCTCAATGATTCCATCGAAATGAACTACGTAATGTTATACTATGTTTTGTGCTCCATTTTTTCACGATGTATAGGAATTTTATGTTCACATATCCCCATATTTTTGAGGCACCAAGTTTGTAACTTACCAAGTATGGCCACTACTCTAGTGACGAGGTTTGTAATTATGTCCACATTCATTGTCCCTCCTCCCCTTTCATACTACAATTTTTTCACCATCCCTTTAATATCATTGTCATCATGTAAATCTAGGTCTAAGTCTTCTCTAGTATCTTGTAACTCTGTAACGCATCTAATTAATCAGGTTGTAATCCTCATTCTTTAACCTACGAAGTAAAAATAGTCCTCCCGCACCCTCAACACCAACCATTGTAAGAGATGTGCAAGTATTCCAAAGTATGATAAATAAAATAATTACAAGACCCCTACCTTCTCAAGACTATTCCTCGTTGAGTCATCTATCAGCAATTGACCCTCTTCATACCAGTTTGGAAACTCTCACATCATATCCTTGTCTAGCTAGGCCTCATTTCCTTGTGCCCTATGGTTAAACTCACTAATTTTTGACTTTTCCATCTTCAAGGCCCATGATTGTTTTATAATTACTATAGGGGATACTACATTTCTAAATATAATTCCTCCGACAAGTCTTAAAATTTAATATTCATAGTTCACCCTTGCCCTTGCCCTTTGGTGTCGCCAAAATTGCCTTCTTGGGTTCCATTTATTGTTCTTATTCCATCACTAAACCCTATGCCATAGGTTTTCTTCTTCCACAACCCCTAATTCCGAGTTTTAAACCTTCACGTCGCAAACACCGATCCTTACAAACCCTAACCACTCAATTTCTAACTCCCATGCAAACCCTACTCCGCCCATGCTGCCATTTTTCACTAAACATTTCCACAAGGATATCCACACTAAGTATTATGCATTATTATTATGTGTTTTTACTACGCAATTTAATCTTTCACACTTAGTTTCTCTATTTCTCAATTCTCTTTGAATGCAAGGTAACAAATAACTTGATTTTCCCCTTTTTATAGTTTTTCTAATGTTTTTCCCACTTTTAAGTCTAAAATTAATTTTTCCATTTTAAAACACCTTTACTCTCTTGATGTTATTTTTACTTTCTTCAATGGCTTTATTTTATGTGCAAGGAAGTCATAACAATCTGTTGTTCTTACTACTACTTCCCAAGACTTGAGACATCTATGCACACACTTCCTTGCACTACAAACCATCTTTCCATGCGCCATATTCCAAGTAGTATATCTTGGTGTTGTTTTCTCCTCACGTTATATTGTGTCGCCTCTTATTTGCATAGATTTCCTCTGAAAAATCTTATGCACCATCATACCTGGAAACTTGTATCACCTTATTTAGCATTATTGTGTCCTCGGTTTTTATTCAATCCACACCTTTCATTTCACTAATGTCACGTGCACTTCGTATTTATTCCATTATACATCTCATCATCTCATTTTTCCTATTTAATAAACATATATGCTTTTACCCCACACTAGAAGTATGTGTTGTCTTCTACGCATCAACTCAATTAGTAGTAATTAGTTTCTTCGTGCGAACACACTTATTAAAAAAACAAGAAAATTTAAAACAAAACATGAAAGTAAATATAATCTAAATGAAAATAGTCACTTATTACAAAAACAAAGAATATTATTTATAGTAGGGCTTCAACCTACTCCTGTTGAAGTAACTGGGAAAAATGGTGTCATCTAATGCCTGCGTAATTTACATATGCATGATTTAAGTATCTTAGTTACTAAAAAGGTCCCAACTAATGCACCTTCAACTTCCTTGAATGGTGCACAAATTTGGAGTCATACAAAAGGACCATCTTCCCAACTACAAATGACTTATTCGGATGTGCTGCCATCCCAAGTCTTATGTCATTCCTTCTCTATCTTCTTTCTCCACCATGTGATGGAACACCGCTCATCTAGTTGCATTATTGTATCAATGCACTCTTCCATAGCCTTTTATTATGAAAAACCACCTGTATGTGTAATATGTAGGGATGGTAATATAAAATCCACATGTAATAAGACCTCTATGTCAAATGCCAACTGAAAGGGAATGCCATTATTTAACCATTAATAGGTTATTTTGTATGACCATAAAATATTTGATACCTTTTCATCGAAATCCTTTTTCCAACATCACATATATTTGTAAGTGCCTACCCCAAAATCTTATTGAAATATTTAACAAGTACCATTAACTTGAGGGTGATAAGGGGTAGTATTATGATGTGCCACCATAAACTCGCTAGTAAAATTATGATTTTCTCGCTCAAGAAATGAGTTCCTCTATCACTTGTCATACTCAACAGGATTTCATACCTACGATGATATTCTCCTAAAGAAACCTTTCTACAATAGTTTCCGTGCAATCCTTTATAGGTGCAACCTCTACCCACCTTGTTAAATAGTCTATGCATGTGATTATATAACACATCACAGTCTTGCATTCGAGTAGTGTAATAGGTCCTACAAATTCAACAACCTAGTTTTGAAAAGGTTCTACACTTATAATAGGCCATAAAGGAATTTCATCCTTATGCCTGAGCTTACAAATTCTCTGAAAATGATCACATGAATTGAAAAATGACTTGGTATCTTTATACAATGTCTCCCACCATAATCTAACTAGAATAATCTTGCACACAGTCACATCTCCTACATAATGTCCTCCTGTAATACCTCCATGAGCTTCCTCCATAATAGCTTCATGATCAAACTCTAAGACACACATGTGTAAGACCTTATCACCCAATTTATATAATTTACCTCTAATGATCTGATAATACGTAGCTCAAATAGAAATATGTTGATTCTCCAATGTTTTAATTCCTTCAAGCACAAGTCTAAGTGCAGAAAAATATTGTTATGTCCTCCAAATCTACGGGTGTGTGATTTAACCTCAATAACTTTGCATTAGGCATAATTTCTTCAATACTCTATGCATCCTCTCTAGAGTTGATCCTTGATAAGTGATCAAGTCTTAGCTTGATCTTGTCAAGATTTATAGTAACTCTAAAATCAAACTCCTAAAAAAGAAGTACCCACCGAGAGATGTACCCTTGCAAAACAGGATTTATGATCAAATACTTCAATGCCATATGATATCTATAAAATATGAACGGGGTGGCCAAAAAGTAGTGTCGAAACTTTTGAATCACCTAGATCATAGAAAATGCCATGTGCTATGTTGGTGTTAACTTCCTACTTGCAAAGCATTTGGGATTATCCACGTAGCTTCTCTTGGTTACACCCAGTTGCACTAATCGTCATATCATAGGCATCAACATGTACATGGAAGCTTTTTTCTAGGAAGGAAAGAACAAGATTAGAGTAGTTGTCAATATTTCCTTCAATGTATCAAATTCATGCCGGTGCGCATCACCCTAGTAAAAATACCCTTTAGCTTTAAGTAATTCTTCCAACGGAGCAGCAATATTCACATACCCATTGATAAATTTTCTAGTAGTAGCTAGTGTACCCCAAAAATCCACACATTTCACTTTGGTTGGAATGTTCCTCTAATCCCAAAATCATTGTTATCTTAGTCGATATACTAACAATCCATCCTTACAAATGGTGTGACCAAGCGGGGTTCCAAAGGGTGTAGAAAAATACACTTCTTAATTTTAAGATAGATGTTTAACTTATTGAACCTCTCAAACATGAGCATCGAATTATAACACTCGTCTTTGATGAGACCATAGATGGTCCAATCATCCGAATATATCCCTAAAAATTATGGATGGAATCATGAAAATCATGTAATGCACGAGAATATTGCGGGTGTATTTTTCAATCCAGAGGGCATAATCATATATGTAAAACTTTCCCATTTAGTGGTGAAAGTGGTATTTTCTTGGTCTTTACGTATAATGTGCACATGATTATAGCTTGAAAATCAATATGTGAAAGAATAAATCTCACGCCCTGCGACTCCCTCAAGGATATCCTCTATAAAAGGTATAGGAAAAGGATATATGACACACGAGGAATTTAGTTCATTATAATCCACAAAAATCATGATCCACCCATCCTTCTTGATCCTAATAACCATAGAGCTAACCCATTCAGACTCCACAATTAGTTCAATGATGTAAGACTTAAGCATCTTATCTATTTCTTCCTCCACCTTCACATGCATGTTTGAGTTCATCTTGTAAGGTCTTTCCAAATGGGGCACACACCTCTCCCAATGAGGGGTGTACTCTTTTCAACTCGTTATAGCCTCTTGGAAACAAGTCTTGAAATTCACACAAGAGGTGAATGATCTTTGATACCTCATGTTCTAACTAGTAATGCCTAATGATGGCATATTTAAGTGCATCCTTAGTACTAATGTTAACCTTATTAGTCTTCATGGGAGCATGGTACACGTGTGGCCTTTCATCCGCAAAGTTCATTATCTCACGTGCACCCTTTATGTGGCTAACACACAAATTCTCCACCTCTTCATCATCAATGAGGTATACCATCTTCCCTTTTTATTTTTTCTTCCAGGCATAGCTTAATTGCGTCTCTTCTATTTCAAAAATCTCTTTGCATGCCTCAGGATTAGGTTCTCCAAGTAAATGAAAGATGATCTCTTATGCTCTTACACTATCCCCTAGTGTGATGTGCTTCATTATTTGTAGAGCCTTCGTAAATGTGGATTATTAGAAAAATAGTCAAAGTTATGTGCAATAACTTCATTCATCTCATGCTAACTTGTGGTATCCCTTTTTAACTTAGCATGGAAATACCATTCACGTGTGCATCCATGCAGAGTGGAATATAACTTATGCACCCACGGATATGGTGGTAAAGCCTCCAGACCTTTCTTCCATTGTATCTCACGATTATGGACATATACTAAAGAAGGAGTCTTCCCATCATACTAATGTATAAGCATGGGCACATTTCTCTTAGTAAACCTTATTGAAAAAGATATTCTCATTTCTTTCCATCCCAACAGGTTATCTCTTTGTGTTTCCCATCAACATGTTGTTGTTATGCAAAATATTTACACCAACATATTCCTCCTGTTACCCTCATTTGGCGATTGGTTTTTCATAGCATGGAAGAATGTATTAGTATTTCATTCACCGGTATAATTTGGAAACTAACTTGTTCCCAAATGCCTATCCATGCGGCTTTGATCATCCTGGTATCTCTTCCCTTCATCTCATGCCCGACCATCTCATACATTCTATGAGCCTAATTTTCACAAGAAAAACTAGTGGTATCACCGAGGGGGCATACATATTCCCACCGAAGTATTTCTTCCTTAAATGGTTCTACATTCTCAAGGTCATGCACCGTCTACACATAAGTTCTATTAATATCCTCTTTACTTAGAGGATCAATGTATGGTGTATCCTTCACCTCATCCATGGGTATGATCACGCACTCATTCTTGTTCTCAAAACTTATATATCTCTTGTTGAAATGAAATTCAACATTATTTACATAACATGAAGGTCATCCAAGTAGTGCTGGAAATTTATCCACCTCGTCAAGCTCTAATCATTCAAAGTCTCTAGTAAACTTGGATCCCTGAATGGTAATTGAAGCATCCTTCAATACCCCAATAGGCATGGCCCTAGTTTTGTTTTCCATATACAACACATTGGAAGATGGATTCAATTGTGTTCTCCCCATATAGTTCCATGCATCCAAAGTTAGGACATTCACTTTAGTGCACATGTCAATCAAAATATTTCTCACCAACCAACCATCAATCACTACATCTAATGTGATTTCTTTTTTTCATACTCGTGGTTTTTTGGTGGCAAATTTGTATAAAGGATTTTTCATTCGCACTTAAATCCGTGGTGATACCTTTTGTGTATGCATTCTCCTAGTAGTGTGTGATATTATCCTATCTCAACATCTTACAAATATCCATCAGATCGTCTACATATTTCTATGAAATCTTGATGTTCTTCATGCATTCCCTCTCATAAATTTTTCCTTCGACATTTGAATCTAACCTTGTAGATATCTCAATACCCCCATGGTTTCTGATAGACCTCATTTTGATGAGAAGTATCCGGATACTTTTCATGTATAAATTTCTCTCTCCTTATGATTGGTTTGGCTTTAAGAGGCTCACATGTGCATGTCACTTCATCATGAGTAGTCACTACCATGGGCTATAAATCTAGATTAGGAATATTCTTTTGTGTCCACTATTCATTCTTCACATGTTGTACCTTGATCATCCTCGTGTTGTTTTAATTCTTGTTGTTATTAGACATATTCTCATAAAGATCAAGCCACCCTCAATATTATGTTGTTTTCCACAATATGTACATACCAAATTTGAGGGAAAATCATGATGATAATGATCTAGGGACCCACAAGTATAGAAACTTCTGCATGTGAATCTTCCACTACCACCTCGGACTCTTCTCCTATATCCTCCATGGGATTGAAATTATCCACTCATATGCCCCTCAATAGGTCGAGCTTCATGTACCTAAGAACTACTTGCCACCATGGTTTTATGTAATCAAGTCTCACAAGCCTCATGAATTTGGTCTATCATTCGGTAATCCTTCGTATCATGCCTATGTGTGTCACAGATCTTGTAGTACATAGATATATTTTTCATAGTTTCACGTTGCAAGAGTGGATAGTTCGGACATCATAGTTCTTGTGGAAAACATCACAAGACAGTAATAGTGTGCATATAGTTTTATGTGGACAACAATCCTTAGTATTTTCCTTAACTTCATAGTCGATTGCACCATAACCCACTTCATGTCTCATACCTCAAATTAACAGAGATATTATCTAATTGTTTATCCATTTCCACTATTTAAGCCTCCAAAAGGGGATTTCTCTAGTATCAAAACTTCTAACTAATTCAATGCATAGAGATAGTTCTAAATCATCATAGAGATACTTCTAAATCTTGGTGTGGATCCGCATATGTTTTATGAGATAAAGCCCTTTGAAATAGAGTCAATAATCATCCAACAAACCATTGTGTGTGTCAAATTGTATGAATGTTATAATATAGTTATGAAAAGAGGGATTTAAAGCACGTATCATACTCCCTCATACTCTTATACAAACCTTGCTTGATATCCTTAAGATCACTAATGCTCTGTTGTTCAAAATCTTGAATGTAGAACTTAGCTAAAAATGTTACACACAATGCATCATAATCCACCATAGTCTGTTGGAGATCATACTTTCTATACCAAATGTATGTGCATCCTTGAAGTGTGGTAGAAAATTGATTTTTCTTTCTATCGGGTTTGTAATGCCCTTATCTCCCCATAGTAAATCACACTTATACACATACTCTGTTGCATCCTCCACATCTCAAAGTAGACTTGAGGTGTATACTAATGTGGTTGTTGAGGTGGTGTCGATGAGGATGGTTTGGTGGTGGATATGGACCTTATCTAAGGGTAGAACCAGACCCAGATCCGGAATCCCCATAAGGATTCCCCTCGTACAATGGCTGAATTGAGCCTCCCGAGCCTCCCCATTTTTTTGTCATGGCTTGCGCTTCTGTGGACAAAATTTCTTGTGTCCAAGTTATACTACTGAACTAGACACTCACTTTCTGCATTGTCATAACACCTATAGGATTACTTCCAATGGTTTGTGTGTCAACACTTTATCCCTGAAGATGCACTGTAAACAATCCTCAAAGAGTACTTCCAAACATTGGCCCCTACTACACTACCATGTGCATGTTCCTAGTAAGTTTCCCTTCTAGAAATGAAAGTAAATTAGTTCTACCTAAATATCCTACCTTACACAAAGATGTTGTCTTCTTTCCTCTACTATAATTACCATCAAATACCTCTAGATCTAGAACACCCCGCACAAGGGCTAGGTAGTCGGGGTGGGTCGGACACACGCACGTGGTTCTCATTTTTCCTTTTATGAGCTCTAATCTGAAGCCAATGGGGTCTCTTTATTGAACTTTCCTAATGTTAAGAGGACATGATACTACATCTCCATGTCTTCCACAAGGGTCTCAAAACCTTCAATAGTCATTATTATTCTCGATAGTAATGTTGCGTCAAACACCCTCTGTCGCGCCTCATTGTACTTAAGTTGTCTTTCCTCTCTCTTCCTTTCTTCCACCGGGGCCACTACCATCCTTCTCAACACCTGCTCCTACCCCTATGCATAGTGGGGACTTAACTAGGCATATGTAATCTTTCCAATCATAATTATATCATCAAGATATTAATAGCTAAAGGTATTACACGCAAGTAGGATTCTCTCGAGCTTGGGCAAGAACTTGAACTCTACTTCCTCGGGGTAAGAATACGTCAAAATCACATACTCCAAAGTATAGTTATGCAAAATGCCTTCTTACCAATGATCCACATCTCTCGTACATGCCTCAATTGAATCAAAGAGATTATGATAGTATTCATGTGTCCAAACCCTTTTCCTATGGAAGTAAATTTTGTTTGATGCATAAGCTTTGAACTATTGGTACAATTCTACTAGATAGAAACTAAAGAATGTCTCCTACAAGAATTCATATAGATTATCCTCTACCCACTTTCATGCATTAAATTTAGGCCTAGTGTTATATCTATGTGAAAATGAGTCTTACCTATATTCTACCCAACTCTTAGTACTTTCCAAAGACAATAAATACACCATCTTCATGCAACATCCTATCGACAAATTGAAAAGAGGTCCTGAAAACAAAACCAAAATGTAGTCTTTTATTTATCCAAAATAGAGTTATATGTGTCGAAACCTCATCCAAATAATCCTAGATGCTCACCCAAAGCACGCACATCCACTAGGTCCCTCCTTTGTTATGCCTATCAATAGTTTAGCATGCATAGTTACTATATTCATCACCAAGATATTCAATTCTACACATATAATTATCATAACCATGGTGATTGGAAACACATATAATAAAGAAACCAATAATTCAATAAGATTAATAACACTAATAATCTATAATACCATCATGAGTAAAATTGTATTACATAACATAGAATAATTATAATAACCTTAGTGACCTCATGCATAGGACATGTGTGCTCTCATGCAGTTCCAAGATCCATGACTACATAAGACTGAAACCCTCAAGAATATCTTATCTTTCTCTTACACTTTAAGAATCTTATCCACAATCTTTGTTCTCGATTCTCTATAACAAAGACATACATGATACACACACACACACACACACACACACACACACACACACACACACACACGTGTGTGTGTGTGTGTGTGTGTGTGTGTGTGTGTTACATATATACATAAATATATACACATATATATACATACATACGTGTGTGTGTGTGTATGGGGGTGGGTGTGTGTGTGTGTGTGTGTGTGTGTGTTACATATATACATAAATATATACACATATATATACATACATACGTGTGTGTGTGTGTATGGGGGTGGGGACTTTCCCTTCACCACTTCATGTATCTTCCTAATAATAGGAGTGCGTATAAAAATAGCTCACATGATTTTTACATCTTTTTATAATAATAGATTAACCTAATTATAATACTTTCTTTAATCCTATAATTATCTCAAAGCACATGCATGTGGTTTTTCCAATTATAAATTCCTTTTTGTGTATCCCAATCCATCTTGTTTTTTATATTTATAAACTTTTCTTGAATGCCACTCCTTATCTACTTTTCTATTTTTATCCATGTATGTTAGAACAATAAAATTAAGAGCATCATAATATTTAGTTTGTACTTAAATAATATAGAATAGTTATATTCTTATTATTTAAATATAGACTTTACATTAGGTTAGATTAGTTATTAAGTAACTAATTATTAATTAAAATTAGGTGTGCCCTGTCACTTAATAGACATAACCCTTCGGGTTATTTATATATGACTATGGGTCATATTCGAAATACATTCGACATAACTAATTATTAATTAAAATCAGTGTGTGCCCGTCACTTAATAGGCATAACCCTTCGGGTTATTTATATATGACTATGGGTAATATTTGAAATACATTTGACATAATCACATGAATCTTTATGGATCACGGGTAAAAATAGGTAGTAGAAGTAGGGAGGAGTTCATTGGACTATGATGTAAATGTTTCTCACATTACTATATTATTCTTCGTGGTTTTTTACCCTTGTACAAGTTTTCCATGTTAAATCATGTGTCAATATGTTCCTTTATTTACTTGCTTATTTATTTCATTCATTGTAATGTTAAGTTATAATGTTTAAATGATATTCAATGTTATTTAATTTTAATATCTCGACCACGACATGGTACGAGTGAGAATAATTGAATTTCATACCAATATATTAAATGAAACCATTGGGAAGTTGGTAGTTGGTTGAAAAACTATATAACCCTTCCCTCTCCCCACTTCGAATTAATTAAATGTGCATAGGTGCAAGTTATTCAGAGTCTCCACAACAAAATTAAAATCATTCAAATTACCCAACCTACAAAACCAAGGTAAGAACTATTAAATATTTTTGAAATATTTTGTATATTTTATAATGTATGCAGGAATTCAAGAAAACAAGTAAAAAATTCCAAGTGAAAAATAAGTGCACAGGAGACAAGATTCGGGAAAATAGGCCATTTGAATTTTTTTCATTGGTCATGTAAAAACCATGGTCTCTTGGTAATATTGTTCTTTTTACATTATTGAAAAATGAAATTTTGAATAGTTCATTCACAATTTTTAAATCTAAATCTATAAAACAAAAATTGTATAGTATTCATACTTTATAAAACCATATATAGTTTGTCATACAACTATATTTATTAATAAAACTATATATATATACATATATATAACTAATTATTTAAACCTAAACGAAATCAATATATATATATATATATATATATATATATATATATATGAAATATATTAAAAAATTATATTAAATTAAACCTAAACCTATTGGAACGGCCCCTTCCTACAAGCGAACCCTCCTATATTTGTGCCAAGTGGCACATGCTGCTTCCTTCTGCGCAGAATCCTTCACACGGCTCGTGGCCTCTAAAGTGGGCCCCTCTATTTTTACGACCATCCTACAGGCCCTATCAAAACCCCTAACCTTTTTTTATACGTGGGTTTAGTCCCACATAGGGGACGACTCAACAATGGGAAGGCTTTATAAGCCTTCCTTATGGCTTTAGTGGTGTGACTTAGGTCACACCACCCATTGTGTTGTTGGCCCCTCATGGGCATGGTCGATGGCTTAGTCAATTTCAAATGTGGCTTGGCCACGATCCGTTATGTGATTTAACAATGGTAATTTGATAGTGCATTAATTTAGTTTGAATAATATGAGGCATTCAGTTAATATGGTTTAAATAAAATAATTTAAATAGCTCAGGGCTAATGAAATAGCAAAATCGAGTTGATTTAGAGAGCTCTTCATATCATATCAAGTTGATTATATGGGCTAGAGGCTAACTTTTTTTATATATATAGTTATTTTGTAAAAATAAAATAATATATATATATATATATATATATATATATATATATATATATAGTAATTTTATAAAAAAACTTTATATAGATTTTTTTATTTGAAATATACAAATTATAAACATTTTTCGTTGTAATTATTGTTTCTATATGACAATTTTTGTCATAATTTATTGTGAAACTAAAAAAATCACTCATGTTTTAATTCAAATTATTGATATCATTCTAATTTTTTCATGTATAGATTCTTTTTATATAGGATCTCTCTTTTGTGACGTAAAAGTGATCGAGATCAATTACGAGGATTGAAATACAATAAGGGGGATTTATCTATCAAACTCTTATTTAATCCTTGTTTGTTAATTTTTTATTTTATTTTACGCACAAATGGGATCTAATCAATTTGCAATTGAAAAATCACAGATGTTGAATGGAAACAACTACAACATTTGGAAAATCGATTAAAAGTAGAATTCATGGCTCAAAAGTTGTGGGCAGTTGTAAATGGAATAGAGAGAGCTCCTACCAGAAGACATGCAACTACTGATAATGTTGCCTCATATCAACAGAAAATACAAGAGGCAATGTCAATTATCTTGCGTAGCATACAAGATGACTTTCTACTTCATATCGGAAACCTTGAGAGTCCTAGTGAAGCTTGGACATAGTTGGAGTCAATGCACGAAGGTACACATTTTTCAAAATTTATTAAATTGATTTTAGAGCTTATGACAACTCCCATGAAGGGAGATGAAAAAGTGATTAATTATTTAGCAAAATTCAAAAATATTAAATCACAATTAGATGGATGTGGCAGTAATTTGATTCATGATAAATTACTTTATTTTATTGTTCAATTAAATATCCATGAAAAATTTAGAAATTTCATTTCAATTTTGAATTCTAAATACCAAACAGAACAAGACATTCCAGATTTGCAAACCCTAAGTTCTCTTCTTATATAGGAAGAACAAGTAATGTCAAATTTTGATTCTAAGGAGAATGCCTCACAGGAACTTCTTGCTTAGAAATCAAAAGATAAAAACTTTAGATTTAACAAAAACACAAAGCAAACTTCTAAACCTCCTAGCAAGGATAAGAAACCTGGAAATCTAAGAGTTAGCTTTGATGGAAAATGTCACAATTGTGGTAAATTTGGACATAAGAAAGATGATTGCAAATTTAAAAATAAAATGAATTCTAAATTTCAAAAGGGTAACAAATCTATTCAAAATCAAAATCAAAATCAGAACAAGAATCAGAAAAATAACCAAAAATCAAATGTGATTGCTTTGTATGCCACTTTTGTTACTGCAAAAGAGAATGAATGGATATTAGACAGTGGTGCTTCTAGGCATATGACATTTAGTTCGATATTCTATCTAATCTTAGTGAATGTAATGAACACATCTATTTAGGAGATCATTCCATTCTTGATGTTCATGGCCAGGAAAAGCAAAAGTAGCAAATGGTTTTATTAACAATGTATTGTTAGTACCTAAATTAAAAATGAATTTTCTTTCTTTCTCTCAATTAACTCAAAATAACTATAGTGTTACATTGTTAAAGGATAAATGGTTTATTAAAAATGAACATAATGTAACTATAGTTGAAGGCATTCAAAGAGATGGTTTATATGTATTTTTTGGTTTTCCTTCTGCTTCTTGTCTGACAACTCATAAAAGTGACTTGAAATTGTGGCATGAGATATTTGGTCATGTTAATTTTAGCTGCCATCCATTTCCCAAAATCATGAGACTTGTGAAGGTTGCTTACATGGTAAGCAATCTGCTAACCCTTTTCATAGTCATCATGATGATAACTCTTCAGAACCTTTAGAGCTTGTCCATAGTGATGTTAGAGGACCACTAGAAGTTCCCTCTCTTAATGGTTCTCTGTATGCTATCACTTTTATTGATGATTTCTCTCATATGATTTGGTCATATTTCATTAAAAATAAATCATATGTCTTGTCAAAATTTAAAGAATTTAAAGCTTTAGTTGAAAACTCTTCTAAATTTAAAATTAAAAGGCTTAGAACTAACAATGGGGGAGAATATGTGAGTCATGAATTTGACTCATTTTGTATTGAATGTGGCATTCAAAGGGAATTAACCACTCCCTATTCTCCTCAATAGAATGGGATTATGGAAAGAAAAAACCACACTATTTTGGAGATGGCTAGGACCATGATTCATTTTGCTCAAGTTCCTAAGTTTCTTTGGGTAGAAGCCATGAACATTGTTGTTCATATCTTGAACAGAGTTCCCACTAAAGCCTTGGTAAATTCAACTCCTTTAGAAAAATGGTCAAACCAAAAACCCAGTGTATCTCATTTGAGAATCTTTGGTAGCCCTACTTCTCTCTTTATTCCGAAGTCAAAATGGAAGAAGCTTGATCAAACTTCTTTTCCATGCATCTTTGTAGGATATGGTATAAAAACTAAAGGTCTTAGGATCTTTGATCCCTCTAAAAGAGAAGTTATAGAAAATAGGAATGTTAAAATATTAGAAAAACCTTTTTGTTCTTCTTCTTCATCTTTTATTTCTTATGATGTTTTAAATGAAAATGAAAATGAATTTGAAAATTGTGAAACTGATATATGTAATGAAGAAACTAGTATAGAACCTATAGTTAATAATGAGATTGTTCCTAGTACTTCGTAACTAAAATACCTAGATGGGTTGAGTCTGTTATTCAAGACTCTAACTCAGGTAACCTTCAGAAAATGACAAGAATTCATCATACATACCATGCCTTGATGACCTTGTATGAACTTGAACCCCAAAATTTTGAAGAAGCCTCTTCTGATGAAAGATGGCAAGATGCTATGAAATCTGAATACACTGCTTTAATTAAAAATCAAACATGGGAATTAGTCCCTCCTCTTGAAAAATGAAGTATAGTCAGATCCAGATGGCTATACAAAATAAAATATAAAGTAGATGGTAGTATAGATAAATTCAAATCCCGTCTTGTAGCTTGAGGGTTTACTAAAAAACCCGATATCGACTACGTAGAAAATTTTGCACCAGTTGTAAAAATGAGCACAATAAGGATTTTGATTGCCATAGCTACTCAATATGGTTGGGAAATCCATCAAATGGATGTAAAAATTATTTTTTTAATGGTGATTTACAAGAATAAATTTATATGACCCAACCAAAAGGATTTGAAGAACTAGGAAAAGAAAAATATGTTTGTAAATTAAAAAAATATGGTTTAAAACAAGCTCCTAGAGCTTGGTATTATAAATCAATAATTTTTTTAAATGAAATTAGTTTTTCTAATGTGCATCGATAATGATTTATTTGTTAAAATTGAAGAAGATGTCATTACTCTCATTTTATTATATGTTGATTATTTACTAATCACTAGTAATTCTAACACTTTAATTATGAAAATTAAACAAAAATTAATGCAATATTTTAAGATGATGATTTAGGTTTATTACATCATTTTTAGGCATGATTATATTTCAAGATAAAAATTCTATTGTAGTATCTCAATCACAATATGTAACTAATGTGCTTAAAAGATTTAATATGCCTGATTGTAAACTGGTTTCTATTCCTATAGAAGTATGATGTAAACTTTTTGATTGTTTCAAGGTTTATGCAAGAACATTATCAGGATCACTGGAAGTTAGCAAAAAGAATTTTGTGTTATGTAAAGGGAACTATTAATTATGGTTTACATTATGTTTCATCTAATAATGCATATTTACATGGATATTGTGATTATGACCATGCTAGTGATGTGATAGATCGTAAATATACAACTGGATATATATTCAAGTTTGGTGTAGGTGCCATTACTTGGAGTAGTAAAAAGTAGCCGACAATTTCCATTTCTTCTACTGAGGTAGAATACAAAAGTGCAATGGAAGCAACAAAAGAAGTCATGTGGCTGAAAAGGTTGTTGGAAGAAATACACATGGAAGTTAAAGGAAGTACTCCTCTTCTATGTGATAGCCAGAGTTGTATTGCTCTTGTAAAGAATCCAGTTCAACATCAAAGGACAAAGCATATTGAGATATGCAATTTATTTCGAGAAGGTTCTTGATGGTGATATCGATCTCCGGTCATTCCCAATCGAAGATCAAGTTGTAGACTTGTCTATGAAGTAATTGTGTTCTACAAAACTTTACAAGTTGTGTGTAATGCTTAGCCTTTAAGAGTTTTCATTAAGGGGGATTTGTCATGTAATTTCACCTCCTAATGGTCGAACGGTTGATTGACTCCTCTTCCTTTATACTTCTACTCTGGTTTAAAAGCATTGTAAAATATCTTATATGATCTAAAATTAAAATGATAGATTTTATGAAAAATATAATCCAGTGTATGCATCTAATTGTAAAGGAGGTCCTTGTGTTATAAAAGGATCCTACAGATGTAGAATAAGAATATTTCCATGATAAATAGTGATATATAGTCTCACAAATCATGCTTAGCCTAAATCATATGTCTAATTTATGGATTCCAAATCCTTTTATACCAAAAGGTAAGTTGACCATAATGAAGGTGTTATAAATCCTTCAAAAGTACATATGCTAGCATAAACCTTTAGGGTTTATGAATTTGTAAATCCTATTGTACAAATAGGAAATGTTAACATATGAATCCCACTTAATATTAAGGGGAGTGTTAGAATTATAACATTAAGTGCACCATAATATTTAGTTTATAGTTAAATAATATAGAATAGTTATATTCTTATTATTTGAATATAAACTTTATATTAGGTTAGATTAGTTATTAAGTAACTAATTATTAATTAAAATTGGGTGTGCCCCATCACTTAATAGACATAACCCTTTGGGTTATTTATATATGACTATGGGTCATATTCGAAATACATTCGAGATAATCACGTGAATCTTTATGGATCACGGGTAAAAACAAAGAGTAGAAGGAGGGAGGAGTTACTGGACTGTGATGTAAATGTTTCTCACATTAGTGTATTATTCTTCGTGGTTTTTTACCCATTTATGAGTTTTCCACGTTAAATCATGTGTCAATGTGTTCCTTTATTTACTTTCTTATTTATTTCATTCATTGTAATGTTAAGTTATAATGTTTAAATAATATTCAATGTTATTTCATTTTAATAACTTGGTCCGACAATGTCTCTAGAAAGCTGGTTAAGTCTAGGACTCATACGCTCATGCATGAACCTTCGTGCACTAATCCTTCCTATATGTGTGCATCTCTTCACTTACCCCTTACATGTGGCTATAATCCTTCACGCATGGCTAATACTTAGACATTATTTCTTCTCAACAATGATATGTATGTGTGCTCTTGTGTTGTATGACAAAATTATTTTGTAGTGAATTGTATCATATCATGATGAAGATACCATGTAATTATTTATCATGTTTTGTCATTGTGTTATGATGTATCGTGTTGTATTGCAATTGTTTGTATGTTGTGTTGTTAGTCACTATTTTCATCATACACGTATTTCATGTGCTATGTATGAGTTAACACAAAACCCTACAATCAAGGTAGAAGACTCGTCTATGATTTATTTCAACATAAATGTAGAATACTCATATAAAATCCTAACAAAAAATGCTACAACTAGAGTAAAAGACAAAGAGATGATACATGAAATACATGTATGATGAACAAAACCTAACACATGAAATGAAAGAGATCTCTTTGTCCTTGGAGTACTAATTATTCCCACATAGATATGCTTACATTAGTTTTCTTCATCTATTCAAGGATGTTAAAAGGAGTGGAATTGTCCTTTTGGTGGACTTTACAACAACATTGTCTTACACTTGAGCTGACATAGAAGGAACCTTAGTTTGATTTTGCACATTTTGAGTTGTGTTTAAATTTCCACCTTCTTTGAGTGTCAAATATTGTTGGGAAGGAACTACATTTTATGATTACCCCTCTCTCATAGATCTCTTCTTAGATCTAGTATTGTCAACCACACCTTATAGATGAGTCTGATTTATCCCACAAAATTCTTCCACTTGCTAATTCATAAGTGAAGTGTCACTTAGTGGTGTCTCATGTGAGTAGCTATATGTTGTTGATTTTCCTCCAAGGGTACTTCTTGAGAAATAAATGCACTTTCCACCATCAAATATTGGTTTAAAATGGCATTAGGAACATTACTTGGTTGTGTGGAAGATGACAAGGGAAACACCACTCATAATCTTTCATGAGTTTATTTTGAATAGGAACTAAAACTTGAGAGAAACTAGCCACATTTTGGTTATATGGTTGAAATGCTCTTGCATGAGGAAAATGATTTTAGTTTTGACGAGTAGCCTAGAATGAAGGTTTATTTGGTTGATAAGGGGACTTGTTAGGTTGGTATGGAGGTTGATAATGTTTAAAACTTTGGGCTTGTTTCCTTTTAATGGATACCAACTCATTCCCAAAATTTTACAATTGTTTCATCACTTCTTGCAAATCAACGAAGGTACTTGAGGAAGTATATGATTTACTAGATCTTTGACTTCTAAAAAATTAAATAGGAGCTAATTTGAGAGTTTAATGAGAAGTGTGTGTCTCAATCTCCAAGAATATAGGCATAGGATGTCTAGGAGTAAGTTTCCTAGATGATATTCCCAGCCCTAATGGCAATTTCATAAGCACCTAACAATGTTCTACCCCCATAGACTAAATCATGACTGAAATATCACTATTTAAATCCTTTAGATAATAGAGAAATGCATGTTAGGGTGTAGGTCTTACCACTTGAGGAATTCAGTCCCAAATCCTTTGAAATTTGATGTTAAAATCAGTCATCTGCTCATTAGGGGCTCTCTTTGTTGTTGTCAACTTCTCTACTAAAGACATGTGATCTAGCCTATCTTTGAAATGATTGTACATGGCTATGCCAAGTTCATCCCAATTATGAATTATTTCTGTTCTCAAACTCTTGTACCATTGAAGGTCCTTCCCTTTAAATTATTAGGCTAAAAATATGATTGTTACATCATCTTTAGTAATAAAATGGACTAAACAAACATTAACAACATCTTGGATATGATCAGCTAGGGTAGTATGGTTTTCACCAAGTGAAGAAAGGGATACTTTTAAGTGTAGAAACTAGTATATCATGTTGTGCATTGAGATCCAAAGGACTACCACCATTAAAACTAACAAAAGGAAAATTCCTTTGATGTGCCATGATTGGGATCGGTCTTAAAAATCTAGATGACAACAAGAAGGGCCTACCAGGAGGAGGAGTGAAGAGGACTCTATTTGGTGGTGATGGTGATCTCTTAACATATCTCCCTCTTCTTATTCTTCTTTGTGATTGTTGCAAGTAATCAAAATATCCTTTTTTGTTCTTGACCTTGTCTAAATCCTTCTCATGAAAATGAGGCACTAAACTACTAAAACTAGTAGATATAATGATTGGAGTCACTAGATGTGTTGCTCAAAACCTCCAAAAGGATGAAATTTACCAAGATACACACCAAATATTGGAAAAATGGAATTATTAACTTCTAAACTATCCCAATAGGCATGACAGAACTATTATCTCCTAAAAACAACACCCTCTGATTTGTCATGAATGGATGGATGAAAAATCAGTGTTTTTGGGTAACATGGGATTGTCTCTCAAGTTGTGGGACTTGCTAATTTGAGACATAACTCCAGAGAAGGATGGTTACTCTACCTTATTCTAATGATAAAATACTCCTACTACTAGAAAGGTAATTATCTAATCCTATTCCAATAATCTAAGGGACCAAAGGAAGATAAATATGCATAAAAAGGGGAAATCCTAAGCTAATAGAGGTGATACAACCCAAAAAAGGGAAAGACACTCTCAGATGAGTGGAAATGGGAGAAAAATGAAGGAGATGGAAGACATGAGTACCATAGTCCAAAACAACATTCAAACTCTCATTTCTATGGAGAATAAAAGAAACAAACCCTACAAAAGGATAATAAATATGCACAATATACCTACAAATTCAATAGAGAGGTAATACAATTCAATCAACACAAGTTAGGGCATAAAATAGCCACAAACCATGATTTTTATTGCTTCATTAGGATGCACAATCCATTACATTAGAGGAATAAGGCACAAAACCATTACAAATATCCAAATCTGAGACTAACAACTCAAAATACACATGCGACCTTGTGGGAGGATGCAATAGCATTACAAGACAGTCCAACCCCTACAAATGATCATCCTTTTACAATATATAGAACATGGGAAAGAGAGAGGAGGAAAAAAGGAAACTTGGATTTCCACCTTCAACCACCCACAACATTCATTGAATGACTAAAAATAGGAATGGGAACCCTTATAATACCATTCCCTTATAATAATTTACTCATGGGAGGAGGAATGAAAACCATACTTCATCAAATTCAGTGGTTGAGCTACCTGAAACTCTATTATTTAATGTTGGATTGTATCAAGTTTATGAAATTTTGAGCTACATGGTGGAATAAATGGCCATTGTAAGTTCATGGGCTTGGGAGGTCACAATTGGTTCCCTGCACGATGCTTTATAGTCCATATTAATTACTATATATGATAGAGTTTAATGCCCTCCATTTTATAATGGATATGGAAAGATAACAATGTGATCTAAGTGTTGGCACAATGTATAGGGTATGTAAAATTCTATATATCATGAAAATAAAGACTAATTGACAATGTATTTATTATCATTTGGACTTATTAGGAAATTATTTTAATTATCAAATGGAGTATTCTTTGTTTATATTAACTCTTGGGGTAAAGATAAATAATTTTTATTAAGTGGTATGAATGTTTCTAAAATACTTCAATGTACTCACTAATTATTATCACTTGTTAAGGCCATACTTTTTAACTTGAGGCATCACTAAACACATGTGACTATTTCATGAATAAGTGATCTTTTCTCAGTGACCACAAGTGACAATTAATTGAACTCTTTTTTACTTAGATACATATCTCACCTACAATTAGTAGTATGAAGAAACCTGTTAAAATTCAATTGCATAAAATTTTTATTTTCCTTTAAGATAAATTTATAAAACATGAATATTTATTTAGGTAACCATGATTTCAAGAACTAAAGAAATATTAATTTTATTTGATTCTTACCTTTCATTTCATTTTCTTAATATTATATTTAAGGCATTAAAATTGTCAATTCACATTCTTCAATCTTTACCTATTTGGATAGAGTGAGCTTGGTTATCACCTTATTCTAAAGTGATAATTTAAGCATGGTGGTTCTCTATTGATTTGGATTCTTTTCATCATTATAAATGAAAATGGTATTTAAGCATAGGGATTTCTTAAGGTTGAATTTACTGCCATCTCTTATATCATTATGAATTTCACATAGAGAGAGAAATATTGTTAAGTCAATAAATTTTTATTATATTCAATGTATATTTCTTATTTCATTATAGGTTGATTATATCATGACATAATTGAGTGTCTCCCCTTAAGCTTAACTACTATAATTTATTTTTGATTCTTACACTAGCTTGGTTATAAGAATCACAATATGGCCTATATGTTTGTGAATTATCACTTTTTCTTATTATTAATCATGTAATATATGTCTATAACATTCCTAGGGATGTTGAATGATTCCTTAGAAGTTGAATATGTTCACTTCATTACTTTAAAGGACTATCATAAATCCATGCATTTTTGGGTAAAATCTTGTTCTATCATGTTAAATTACTTTACATCGATTGAAATAATTTTTTTGGTAGTTTATCATCACTTTAGAATTTAATCTTGTTTTAATATGTGTTGGGTTTTAGAATGGAACATGGGTTGAAACCACAATTAGGGGACAACAAGTTCCTCCTCTTTAATGGGAGGTTCCCTTATTGAAAGTAGGAAAAATAAATGTACAAATATACAACTCTCAATGTTTAGACTCTGATATATTGGAATGTTTTCATACTTGAAAGATTATCAATTAGAAGGAATAGAAGAATATAGAGATGGGAGAAGGAATAAAACAACTATGCTTTGGGGAAATATAGATAGCAGAGTATCTCCCTACTTACATTGAACCAAGAAAATATAGAAAAGGATCAATTACTTCACCACCGACGTAAATCTGCAAACACAAAGTTCTAAAGATTCACACAGACCAGAACACAAAGTTTATATTGAATGCAAAACAAAAGATCCATTGAATTGAGAAAGGAGAGAGAAAGATATAACAGAGGAAAATAAGAAAAGAAATAAATAACTTCTAAATTGAATTACTTCAAAATTTACAACCTTCCCAGAAAACTAGAATCCTCTTTTCCCGTGGCCAAAACCATTTATTGATAACAATCCATATACATCCATAATTTGTCCCCAAGAAGATAAGATTTGAAAGGAATAATGTTTGTTGCAGATCTAATTTTGGAAAGTGACATGAAACAAATGCACTCATGAAAACCGGAGGTTCAAAAAGGCAAATATTTCATCAGTTTGAGCATGATTACTTTAGCAGGGGGCATCTCATGATTTTCTTCTTTATGTGGTCCTAACATTTCTACCTTTAAACCACTTTCATAGCACTCAAGAAATTATTGGTAAGTTTTATCCATTTTTATCGTGTATGCCTAATAAACTCCGTTCTCTTGTGATCAAACTTTACATCCCTTTAAAATTATCGATTTGTCTTCATAATAAACTAGAAATGCATCTCATGGAGAAATGAAAAGAATACAAAGAAAAGAATGAAGAATGAGCCATTTTGTGATTTGCGAGCTCGGTTCGTTAATGGCATTAAGAACCAGATGAGTGCATTCACCTATCCTTTCCCCTTTTTACCTTCAAATTTGGACCCTACATGTGGAAAGATCAAAGAAATGATGGCCTGGGGGGGAGAAATCTATATTTCCTGACATCTAGGAGAAAAAGTGTGATTTCTCATTTTTCTCTACCCCTCTGTAGCTTCACCAAAGGAAAACACATGGTTCCATCTAAGTGGCTGAGGAAATGTGGTTCAAATTTTCCATTTAAACTCTTTTTAACAAAAGGCTCAAATTCTCAAAAACCTCCACGGGCCCACTTGTTCCAATTTCATTCTTTGACACATGGCATCACCTGACTAGTTGCGGGGGTGTGTTTCACTTTTATACTTTATCTATTTTGGAAAGGGGAAAAATTCCAATCTTTCCCCGAAATTCCATGCCCCCGCCATTGAATTTTCAATGTAGGCCACGTGTCCCTTCCTGATTGACTGCGGGCCTTAACTTAGAAATTTTCCCCTTCACATGAGTGGGGCAAGGGCCATTTTATAAATTTTTGCCCTTTGTGGAAACAAGGCTAAAATTCCCAAAGTCCTCCACCACCGCCAAAGCGCATGTGAACTAAAAATGACCACGTGTCCCTTTCGATTTCATGAGACTTCAACTCGAATTTATCCTTTCTCTGCAAAAAAAGGTTAAAAATGAAAGATGCAAGGTCCCGCACATTCCAAATGTATAAAATAAGAATTAAAATTATTTCCCATCCATTAAAAATAGGTAAAACATTTTAACGATATTAGGATCGAGGGAATTTTGATTAAAAACACCGTGGGAAATGAAAATGAGCATCCGAGGAGTTTAAAACACAAATTTCTTCTATGAAAGGGGTCAATTTCCATGAAATTAGATTGAAAGGGTGGGGAAAATTAAGAGGAAAATAATTGGCTCCTTCGGGGATGATTTGGTAAAGGAAAGAGGAAAATCAGAACCTTAGAGAATTCTAGGTAATCAGATCGAATCATTGTCTTAGCCAATGGGCAACAGAGTCAAAATAAGTAATACCAACATAAAAGAGAACGCAGGAAGGAAACCAACCAAAACAAAAACAAAGAAAGAAAAATTCTATACAAAATGTACAGAGGGACTACCAAACCTCCTAGGTTTTGAACAAATTCAATAATTTCCCACTATAAGGAAGTGGGAGAGGAGAACCATCTATATAATCCAAGTAAAAAGAGTTCTCACTAGCAAAATGTCTAATTTTAAAAGGTGCCTCAAGGTTCATGCCTTTTATCCCAAAGAAGAACACAGTCGCCCACTTGAAAAGTTTTAGGTTTAGCCTTTTTGTCAAATAAAGCTTTTACCTTGAGTTGATGAGTTGATATTCTATCAACCACTTGCAATCTATCTTCATTCAACTTTTGGAGGTACATAATTCTTTTGTCCAATGAATTGGTAAAGTTGGCATCCTCAATGGCCTTCATCAAATGTAAGGCTAGCAGTTCCAATGTCACTGGCAGCTGAGCTTCAACTCCATATACCACTTGAAAAGGAGACATTCCAATGGCTCTCTTAGGTGCAATTCTATCTGCCCATAAAGCATCAGAAAGTTTTTTATGCCAATTCCTCTGAGATTCATTAACAAGCTTCTAAACAATGGTAACCAAGTTCTTGTTAGTTGATTATGCTTGCCCATTCCCTTGGGGATAGTAATCTGAAGAGTGGATAAGGGAAATGCCATAGCCATAGTAGAAATCCATCATCTCAATAAAAGAAAAATTGGAAGCATTGTCAGTGACAACCTTGTTTGGTATCCCAAACCTTATTAAGATGTGCTCCTTGAAGAAGTTGCATACTACTTGAAGTAGTACTTTTAACTCGGAATGGCTTCTACCCACTTAGTGAAATAATCAAAGTGGCATTCAAAACATGAGTATGCCCTACACTAGAAGGTGGATTGAGTGTCCTAATGAAGTCCAAACCCCATTTTGAAAAGGTTCCTTAATCACCACTAGTTTGAGAGGTAAAGCAGCCAATTTGGGTCTTCCAACAAAGGTTTGACATGCTTCACACTTTCCTACCCACTTTGATGCATCTTTGAACAAGGTAGGCTAATAATACCTAGCACGGAGGATTTTGTGGGCCATGATAGTAGAAGAGAAATGACCTCCATAGGCCTGGTCATGAAAGGATGAGAACAATTTCTTTTGCTTCTCTTTGTCAACACATTTCAAAAACCTTCCATCTATCCCTCGTTTGAACAATGCATTTTCCCACAACACATATTGCATAGACCTTAATTTGATGGCTCTATTATCCTTGGAAATCAAATAGGATGGACATTCTCCATAAGTAAGAAAGTGTGCAATGCCAACATACCATTCATTAGTTGAGCTAAGGAAAAGGACAATAGGGCTATCGACTTCCTCCTTAGACAATTTGGCATCAGCTCCTTCAGCAATGAGTTCACATAAGCCCTTTCCTCGAACTAGCTTGGTGGGTTTGATGTCAAGATCATACTCCTAAACTTTGGCTACCTAATTACCTCTCTTGGTTCCAAATTCTTGTTGTGTGAGAATGGATTTAGTAGTTGTATTAGGCACAAGCACAATAGAATGAGAGTTGAGGATGTACAAATGAAACTGTTTCACGGGTTTGACCACCGCAAAAGTATTTTTCTCCATCATGGTGTACTTCAGCTCATGGGATTGCAAAATATAACTCATGAATGCTATGGGAGTTCACATCCTTCAAAATTCTCCTATTTTAACATAGCAACTAGATTACTTTCAATAGCATAACAATAGATAATGAAGTCCTTGTTATAATCAAGGCATGCCAAGATTGGAGTCTTTGCTATAGCTCTCTTGATGTCTTCAAATGCAACATTTCCTTTAGAGGACCAACTAAAATTCTACTTCCCTTTCATCATGTGAGCTATGTTCAAATTAAGTTCAGAAAAATCAAGTATGAATCTTCTAAAGAAGTTGATCTTGCCAAAGAAAGAGTGAACACCCTTCTCGCTTGTGGGGAGAGGGATCTTGAATCACCTAGAATCTTTCTGGATCAATTTTGATTCCCTTATTGGAGACAATGTGTCCCAATAATTTTCCCTTGGTGAGAAAAAATACATATTTCTTAGGATTCAAGGAGATGCCATGCTCTCTACACTTTTGGAGGACAATTTCAAGGTGTTGGAAACAATCATCTCTAGTTTTTTAAAACACGGTCAGATCATCAAGGTATACAACTAAACATTTTCCCTTGAGACTAACAAAGGCCAGGTCTATTTCCCTCTAAAAGGTAGCACCAACATTGACGAGGCCAAAAGGAATTCTCGTGTAAGCAAAGGTGCCCCAAGGAGTGGTAAAGGCAGTCTTATGCTGATCTGTAGCACTTACTTCTACTTGATTATATCCTGAGAATCCATCAAGTATGGACAACATTTATGAACATGTAATAGACTTGATCCATTATGGGGAGAGGATAATTATCCTTCAAAGAGGCTTGATTCAAATTCCTAAAATCAACACAAATCTGGATCTCACAATTCTTCTTCTTGATAGGCACAATATTATCAATCCATGTTGAATGGTGAATGGAGAAAATGATCTTAGCCTTCAATAAATTTTGGATCTCTTGAAAGATTATATCATCAATTTTAGGATTATATTACCTCTTCTTTTTCTGGAAGGGCTTGATCCTAGGCTTTAGAGGAATGAAATGTTGCATCTCTTTTGGTTAAAAAGCCTTGAGATCATCATAAGAATATGTAAGAACATCAACATACCTTTTCAACAAATTTACTACTTTTTCCTCTTCTCTTGTGTGCAACACTTTCCAATGTTTACTAGCATGGGTTCATTAAGACTCCCAATGTTTATTTTTTTCATAGCGCATTCTTTGAGCTCCTTTGGAATTTTTGGACTTGATGTAGCTATCATGTTTATCAAATAACTCTTCCAAACTTACCAACCCTTTAGGTATCTTATTACCTTTTAGTTTTATGTAGCCATCATGATCCATTTCTTCTTGGTTATCTTCTTCATTTGGAGGCAGACATTCTCTAGGAAGATTCCCACCTTCAAACTACAACTGGTCAAAATCATCTCTGATTTCAAGGAAAGTAAGTGTTGATCATCATTAAAGACCTTCCAATTGTTTGCATTGTCAGGAACACTAGGCCTATGAATCATCTCAATGGTGAATTTATCTTGGGAGAAATCTAGATGAGGGATCAGTAGAGACCCCAAGACAGCCAAGGAATCAGCCCTGGTGTTTCTTTCCCTTGGCATGGCTTCAATGGAAAAGGCATCAAGGAACTCAATAGAATCCCAGACTAGATTCTTGTAATGTTTCAACCTTCTATTCTTCACTTGAAAGAGATCTCTGACCTGTTTTACAATCATCTCTGCATCTCCATGAGTAAGGAGATTCTTGATCTCCATCTCTTTTTCCATGATTAAAATGAGGATGAGAGCCTCATACTTAGCTATATTATTTGTGTTTTTGAATTGGAGCTTGAAGGAGAAAGGATGAATTTTCCCTTCAGAGAGAAAAAAGCACCACACCAGCTCTAGAACTAGCTGAGGAGAAACTCCCATCAAATTCCAAGATCCAAATGCCATTAGGATCAAGAAGCACTTCCTTAGGATGGTTAGCCTCATCTTGTGACATGATCATGTAGTTACCATGACCAATGTCCTCATAAAGTATTTGTGCCTTTGGGTCATCTATTTTTGCACGATATATTCAGTTTGTTTCTCAGCAAAGTAGCTTCTTCATTTTCCCATTCATTGGAATAAGAGCATGTGACCAATCCATCATGATTTCTCCTCTAACATCTTTACAAAAATTTCTACTTAGCAGTATGTTGTATGAAGGGGGAATATTAGCTACCAAAATGGTGGCTAAAACTCTCTTCTCTGGCAAAGCAGAAAAGGCTACGTACATCCTTGATCCTTCCAACCAATGGCACTTCTCTACTTTCCATTGAGTAACATGAACCAAAAGTGTGGGTTATGGTTAAGCCTATGGCATGAGCTACCTTAGCAGGCATCACATTATCTAAAGCACCAGAATCAATAACACAATTGTTGAGTTTGTGACCAGCTATGAGGAGAGTGACATAAAATGGTTTGATCTTCTCATTAGATGAAGTGATTGCTGCCACAAGGCTTGGTTGAGATGAAGGAGAAGGAGTGGGCAAGAGACCTTTAGAACTAGGAGATGAAGGCATGGATTTGGAGTTTACAAATTCTAACATCTTAGCAAAGGCCTTGGAATGGGCTTGGTAGAATTCAGCTTCGAGATATGGCTCTTAGTTTCCTTGAGATGGTTGATAATGTCAAAAGAACCAAAGGTAGATGGAGCATCATTAATAGGAGTAGATTAAACTTTTGACTTATCAACTCTATCATTTGAAGGGAAAGAAGTTTTAGGAGTAGAAACGAGAGAAGAGGAAGGGACAACAAAACTTACCTTGTGTGTGGAAGGAGTTGGAATAGGAGATCCTCTCCTTGTAATCACTGGAATGACCGTAGGAGGATTTTTAGATCTTTTAGCAGGTTGAACCACTTTCTCCTTCTTGTTGGCTTGGTCACAAGTCATGATAACATATGATTCATTAGTCATCTCTCGTAACTCTTTCTTCATAATCATCCTCTTCATCTAAAACTTTAGTGGTGATAAAATGGATATGAGATCCACTCAACTCTTCTAATTCTTCATCAGCTTCCTCTTTATATTCTTCACAGATTTCATCCTCCTCCTCATCATCAGGCTCCAGCACTTCACATGTTGCATTGACTGTAAATTTAACATGTGGGCCTTTAATTACCAATCTGGTCTAAGTAGAGGGCAATTGATTCTTGGGCTGTAAGTTCTTCCTAGGAACATCCTAATAAGAAGCATGCTGGGTGAACTACTTATTGAGAGCAATAAGATCATTAGCAAGTTTCTATACCAACTGATCTGCATTAGCTCCAGGAGAAGATGTGGAAGAAGGAGATGCTTTGGATTTGGATGAATATCTCCTTAGCTTGCCAGAAATGATTAGATCATCTTCAACACTAATAACAAATCTCTGATTAGCATCTAAAGTGGAAATATTATCTCTTCTAAGTGCATAGCTCACTTCAGGTAGTTGGGCATTAAGGCAAAAACATTTTTGAATCTGATCCACAGGGCATGTGTGTTGTGGGATCTTGTTAACCAGCATGTTGAATTTGGCCACAAATTCCCTCATGGGCTTGTGTGAATCTTTCTTAATTTGAGAAATCTGGGCCAAGAGGGCATGTACATCCTCAGCAGGTTTGAAACACTTCTCAAACTGGGTCATCATGGTGTTCCAATTGGTGATGGATCCAACAGGGAGATGATAGAACCAATCAGCAACATTATCTTCCAATGTCTCCACAAAACTTCTAATGGATATATCCTCATGTTCAACTCCAAGAACACCACAAGCAACAATGAAGGCCATAATATGTTCATCTGGATGAACCTTCCCATCACCTCTGAATTTAGGGAAATTCTTTCTATTTCCTCTAGGAAATTCATGCAATGGCTAGGGAAGAGCAAGAGGCCCAACCCTTTGGCCCCAAGGAAGAGGAGCTGCCATCCTTGGAAATATTATTTGGAGAGGAACTGAAACACCAGCAAGAATCAAAGCATACAAATTAGGACTGATTTGATCTTGAGGGATGTCACTCCCAGAAGTTTTGTCTCTAGTAGAAGGAGTGCTTGTAGACCTTGTTCCTCTTCTTTTTCTTGTTGATGAAGGGAGAGAGAAACCTTGATGATCCAGAAGTTGGAAATGAGGGTCTTCTTCCCCAAGGGTTCTTCTACTCCTCGAGTGTATCTTGGAGTTGTCAGATCAAAGATGATCAAAAAGTTGTTATTCAAAAACTGGAATCCATTTGCAATGAATTCCCCAATGGAGTCGCCAAAAACTATTGGGTTTCAGAATGGAACATGGGTTGAAACCACAGTCAGGGGACAACAAGTCCCTACTCTTTATTGGGAGAGGTTACCTTATTGACAGTAGGAAAACAAATTTACAAATATACAACTCTCAATGTTTGGACCCTGATATACTGGAATGTTTTCATACTTAAAAGATTATCAATTAGAAGGAATAGAAGAATATGGATATGGGAGAAGGAAGAAAAAATGATGCTTTGGGGAAATATAGATAGCAAAGTATCTCCCTACTTACATTGAACCAAGAAAATATAGAAAAGGATCAATTACTTCACCACTGACGGAAATCTGTAGACACAAAGTTCTAAATATTCACAGTGACCAGAACACAAATTTTTTATTGAATGCAAAACAAAATATCCATTTAATCAAGCAAGAAGAGAGAAATATATAAACAAGGAAAATAAGAAAAGAAAGAAAGAACTTTTGTATTGAATTACTTCATAATTTACAACCTTCTCAGAAAACTAGAATCCCCTTTTCTCATGGCCAAAACCATATATTTATAACAATCCATATACATCCATACTTTGTCCCCAAGAAAATAATATCTGAAAGGAATAATGTTTATTACAAATCCACTTTTGGAAAGTGACATGAAACAAATGCACTCATGAAAACCGAAGGTTCAAAAAAGTGAATATTTCGTCAATTCGAGCATGATTACTTTAGCATGAGGGCATCTTGTGATTTTCTTCTTCATGTGGTCCTGCCATTTCTACCTTTAAACCACTTTCATAGCACTTAAGTGCTTATTGGTAAGTTTTCTCCCTTTTTATCGCATATGCCCGATAAACTTCATTTTCTAATGATCAAACTTTACATCCCTTTAAACTTATCGATTTGGCTCTATAATAAACCAAAAATGCATCTCATGGAGAAACGAAAAGAATACTAGAGAAAAGAATGAAGAATGAGCCATTTTGCGTTTTGCAGAGCTCTGGTTTTTAATGGCATTAAAAACCAGATGAGTACATTTGGCTACCTTTTCCCCTTTTACCTTCAAATTTGGACCCTACACGTGGCAAGATCTAAGCAACGACAGCCCTAGGGGAGCAATATGCATTTCCGACATCTAGGAGAAAAAGCACAATTTCTCATTTTGTTCCACCCTCCATAGCTTTTGCCAAAGGTAGACACATGGCACCATCTGAGTGGATGAGGAAATGCGGTTCAAATCTGCCATTTAAACTCTTTTTAACAAAAGGCTCAAATTCTCAAAAACCTCCGCGGGCCTCGATGTTCCGCTTTCATTATTCAACACGTGACATCACCGAGTTGTCGGGGTGTGTTTCACTTTTATAATTTATCTATTTTGGAAAGGGGAAACTTTCCTATCTTTACCCCAAAATTCCATGCCCTCGCCATTGAATTTTCAATGTAGGTCAAGTGTCCCTTCTTGATTGACTGTGGGCCTTATCTTATAAATTTTCCCCTTTCGCATGAGCAGGGCCACGAGCCATTTTAGAATTTTTGCCCTTTTTTGAAACAAGGCTAAAATTCCCAAAGTCCTCCATAGGTCTGCCAAAGTTCCCGCAAACTAAAAAATGACCACGTGTCCCTTTCTGATTTGTTGCGGACTTCAACTCGGAATTTATCCTTTCTCTACAAAAAGGTTAAAAATGAAAGATGCAAGGTCCCGCGCATTCCAAACGCATAAAAGAAGAACTAAAATCATTTCCCATCCATTGAAAATAGGTAAAACGTTTTAACGGAAATAGACTAAGGGAATTTTGATTTAAAATGTTGTGGGAAATGAAAACAAGCATCTGAGGAGTTTAAAACACGAATTTCTTCTATGGCAGGGCTCCAATTTCCATAAAATTAGATTTGAAAGGGTGGGGAAAATTGAGAGGACAATAATATGATCCCTTGATATGTATATTTTAATCAAGTTTTAATTTATAGAATTTTGTTGCATTGAAATTAAAAATTAGTTGTTGAACTAATATTTGTGTAATATATGATGGTTATAGGTATTTTAACTTTTAATTGTTGTTATTTTGTATTATGAAGATTAATGGTGTCGCACCTCGTAAATCCATTTTATGTTCACGTAAGTGATCAGGTCAATGGGATGTTTGCATGATATTGTACATGTCATTAATGATTGTAGTCTACCTATCTTACTAAAAATTGTTTGGTTAAATCGACCTCACTTAAGTAAGTAGATTAATTGATTCAATATATTATCTTCTCGCATTAATATAACGAGTATGGAAAAAGGTTTAGGACCCTATAACTCTCATTAGTGATTACATTGAGTCCTTATTATATTGGCATGGTATGGGAATTATGTCAATAAGGGCATTAGTAATATGGTCACATTTATTAAAAGGGTTCCAAAAATAATGGAATAGTTGCACTAACCTTGATTTTACTTTGATATAATTTCTGTTGTGATACTAATGTATATGCTAGAGTAGGTATTTACCTTATCTCATGTTCACCTAGGTAATTTATTTATCTTTATTATATTTATCCTCACCCACTTATGTGTGTTGATATTTCTTTTATCTTATTTAGATATTAGTAGATATTATCTAGTTATTAGGTATAGTTATTTCCTTGATCTATGATATTGATTAGATCCTTGATGTCTAGTTCTCTCCTAAATCTATGGTTGTGACTAGTTCTTTGATGACTAATTATTTCCTTGATTTATGGTTTGATCTATGACCTTTATTGGTTCTTAGATTGTTATTCCTTGCCTACATAAGCAAGACCCATTCTCATTGTATTTCATTGAGTTCCATAATAATATATGATATTTTTATCATTTGTTTGCAAATTTTTATGTAAAGTTATTTTGGAAAATTTATTTCATCTTATAGATCGTGGTGTTTGATTAGGATCTTTATTCGGGCTTGGTACGATATGGTTATCACTCCTTTTAGTATTTTTAATGCACCTAAGTCTATAAATTTGGTTTTGGTATTGAGTTCTAGCCTACAATAGTATGGTGCCACATTATGTTCATTGCATCAAATGATCCGAGTAAATTCAATTTAATACCAACCTAGGTATAAGAGTAGATCTAAACAAGTAGTGTATGATGACCATACTAATATTACTTTGGGCTTGAATTATATGTCTAAGGAAAAAAATTATAATTGCTTGCACTATGGAAATATGATCGTGTTGAAAAATTATTGAAGTACACAACCAAAAAAATTTATAAGTCATATTAGGGGGTCTAATGTGAACACCCTTGAAGAAATTTTATAAGGTATGAAGAATAATTATTAAAAGGGCCCAATATGAGGTATATGGGTATTCAAATTTATTTTATTTTAATCTATGGGGAAGGGCTGAATGAAAATTCCCCCCTTTCACATTTAGTAACACCTACACTATATTAAATGGTCTTTAATTGGCATCACCAACCATTTTAAATAGTAAACAATTAGTTTGAGGAATAACTATTTGTCTTGACCACTACATGTTAAGTAATATGTTTTAGAGATAATTTTAGGAGATATAATTTAGTTTAGATTAGAGGGAAAACTTTCACCGTATGCATGCATTAATAGCATTTAAATTTTGGGGCATGCAATGGTGGTTTCAAGGAAACTGTGAGTTTACTTGTTTAGATGTTTCATTCTTTTTGGTTTATCGAGCTATTATTTCATGTTTGAGGCTTTCTCTATCATCATATTAGCTGTTGTTTGGAAAATTGTTACATGAATTTAGAAACCGTGAGTTGAGAAAACTTGGGGGAAACATTGAGATTTGGATTGAATAAATAATATGGAGGATTTATGGGGTCTTTCTTAATGCGAGATCGAACACAGGTTGTGGGTGAAGGAAAGCTTGTAACAGAGAAGAAGAATAAAGCCTTCGATATCGGGCATGATGAGTTCTATCCCTTTTCTATCGCCTTATTCTCGATTATTATTTATGTAAATAAAATCTTTGTAATTATTGTTACGTGATTTTGTGGAAATGGGTTGTTACAAATTACGTGTCTTAATGGTTATAATCGCTACCTTTTGTACATTTCTTCGATATGCATTAATATATATGAGACTTGTATTTTGTGAATGAAATAACTAGAAGAATAAGGGTGTTAAAGATATATATATATATATATATACATATATATATATATATATATACATATATATACATATATATATATATACATATATGTGCTAAATCAAATCCTTAGATTTGCATTTTGATTTTTCCGAGTGTTACTCTTGTTATTCTCACAAGTGGCATCTAAGGTATAAAATTTAGATCATATGGTGAATGAAAATGTTGTTATTCGATATATAAATATATGAGGCTTGTAATTCTATTATAAAAGTGAAAACCTAGTAGGATATGTGTGAAAACTTGTATATATTTATGTATGCAGTATCAAATCCTCATATTCGAGTCATGGTGACCTATGGTTATCAAACTCAAATTCCTTTACATGGTCGTTTGATCTTATGGATCTATTTTGTTTGACGGTTATTTGAGATAATCTATTGCTATCCTTGATCAATATATATTGGTTGCAATGGAATCCTTGTTCGATAGGAATGTAACTATGTCAACATTAAGTGTTAATGGTTATGCTTTTGGTTTGGAACTTGTGGAAATTTATAGGGCACAATAGGTTGGAATTCATTGTCAAATTCATGAGCTTAGTATGTATAAACTTAGCCTCCGATTTCTAAATCCAGTTTTCTATGTTAGCTTGTGGAATGTGAATCTTAAGTTAGGTTTGTTGGGAACTTATTCTCGTGGCTTTAGCACTCTCGTAAGTTTTATGGTAATAGGAGATTACCTTACTACAAAAAAACCTATTGAATCCCCCCTATTAAGTGATATCCCTTTGATAATATTATTTAGTCAAATTATTTATGTTGATAATTGGTTTTGTGCCGAAATTCTTCGATGGTTTAAGAAGCATAAATTATGGTGTTGACTATAACCCTTTCCTGTAGAAGAAAATATTTTTCTGTCATGATATATATAAAGATGTGAAATGAATATAATCTTAAGAATATCTCGTGATATATTTGTTCTACTAATGGGTTAGCCATTGTTTCTATAAAGTGGTACTCCATTCTATGATAAAGTGTTATTAATACTTGATTTTCTTCTAGTGGTAAATATTGAGTGACGCTTGAATATTATCAGTGACCTGAATATCACCGATACTGTATTTATTTCATAAATATATTAACACGTTGGTTACATGTATTGGAAAAGGTAATTAAATACCATGGATAATTATATTTAATTCAGTTATTAAAAGATTCTTGATATGTGTAACTAATAGAGTAATCGATTATATATGTATCATTGGTTATTTGTATTTGATGTGTTGACTCAAATATTTTTTATACTTGTATCACATTGATTGATAACATACTATTGATACTTGTATTTAATACAGTGATTGGATATTGTTAATGTATGTAATTAATTGGGAGATTGTTTAATTCAATTCTTTGTAACTTACTTGAGATTATATAGGACCAATATAAAGGTGTACTTACAACCGAGGTTCATAACGAATGAATGATGGTGGGATGAATTGTATTTGGTTACTTAACATTAAGTAGATAGTTCTAGAGAAAGTTAAAAAATATGAATGCCAAGTATTTGTCTGGTTATGTGACAAATGTGGTATTGTTATATCTGCGGTAAATCAATGGATTGAGTTAATCAAATGCAACATTAAAATTAAAATTTTAAATGGCATAAACCTTTAGAAGGGGAATAAGACTCATCATGTCGCTTATTTCGAACCGATGTTGCCTAAAATTTTGTAGATGAAGTACTTTTAGACCAAAATGCGAATGAAGTTGGAAGAATTTACTTGTTCTATTTGATTGATAAAATATGATTGTATTGCATAGTGATTTTGTAACTTAGTGAAATACGGATGTAGTTTTTATCTCGATTAAGAGGAGGAAAAATCCTATTATGTATATTTCTATTTTTAAAAAAGGAGGTAATGAAAGATGAATTTTTATATTCTATTGAGTCTTGATTTGTACCATAAATTCATATGAAGGGGTTATTTACCTTAATTGTCTGCATGATGAAAGATCTTATCTCGTAATTATATTATGTAGTATAAAGAAATTAAGTATGACATACTTAAGAATGAATATTGCATAATTGCATTATCAATGGCTCTTTGTATTATAAGATCACCTCTCCGTTATTAAATTAATTCAAGTACATATATTGAATAATGTCTATGTAGTCGAAGGTATATGTAATTAACCTATATGAACATGGACTGATGTTAGTATTTTTAATTGATAATGTTAAGTATTGTTAAATTCTTAATACGATACTAGTATAAATGATTGTATATAATATTCAAATTTAATGCAAGTAGGATGAAATTAATATACAACTAGTATTTATAATGATTATGTTTTAATGAATCTAAATGTGAAATTAATATTAATTAATTCCTTGTTTAGAACTTATATACCGATTCTACTTGAATGGAGAGTATCACTAAAACTAGGGTATTTTCATGTCCTAACTTATTTTAATAACCTTAACTTAATAAGATATAGAGTTCCCATTTTTCAAAACTTGTAAAGCCAACTCGCTATGTATGTTGCAATGTAGTATCCATTTAACGACTACGATCATTATTTGGCTCTTTGCAGAGCAGCTACTATGTCAAGTTCACCCATAAATCTCATCCAAATGAGAAGGTCGTAGTGTACTAAGATGTCGGTAACATCCTAGGTACGAATGTGGATTATACCACATGGTTAAGTACACCATTGTTATCTTATGATGAATATGAGAAAGGAAGAAACATGTAATGATGAAAATCATTTTGGAGACGCTACAATCCCTTAGTCAAGCTAAGCTGACACAGTGGCACTTACCCTCGTAGGCTTATCTAAATTTGTACTTTGTACGTATCTTGTAACTATCTAGTTCTAATCCAAATAATAGAAATTAATATGGTGGAATTAAATTTCCTAATGATAAGTGTGCCATCATGGAACCGAGCATGGCATACATGTCTCTGAAACTTTGGCTGGAGTAGTGTATGTTGTTGATTACAATGTCATGATTTCAACAAGATCTAATTTGTAGGTTGTTAGATGGGATTTAATGATGGATACCCATGTAGACATTTAGAATGCAATATTTGACTATCCTTGATAGATGAAAGAAACCATTAGTATACTTTGTATACACGCTTGTAAAGAGTAATCTATGAGGTGACGCTTACTAACCAACTCATGTAGTTGCGCATGGTTTATGACTATTAAAGGATGGATTGACTAAGATGATGTTATTTCTAAATTATGAGAATTTATAAAAGGAAACATGAGATATGAAATTAAGAATTATGTTGGATTTAAATTAGTGAAGCATGAAGTTAAAGAAAAAAAATCCTTTGTATTGAAGTCTTACAAAGAGGTTGTTATATTTTGATATCAGAGATGAATGTTGCAGATCTTAGACTTATTAGGTCCTTACGCTTACTAAATTATGAGTTTAACAAAAAAAAATGAATACGAGAAGGATGTACTTTGGAGAACAAACCAAACAAAATTAGGGCTACAAGTTCAGCGCTAAATAAGTTAGATAACACTCTAACAGTCCTTCATGACACATGAAACCGAGAAAGATGTTAAGAGCAACTCGGTAAAGTGTGAACATGGTCACCAAGCTAAAAATACATAAAATAAATGATAACAATAAGAAAAAGGTTGCACGATTGTTGAACTATCTTGATGGAAGATTTTGGAACTTGAAACCAACATGAAATAAAACCCACAAATGGTAGATGAAGTAGATAGAGAAGAGGACTATCTATTGTAGCAACAATGATTTGAAATGCCAATCAGGATAGAATGAGATCTGCAATAAATTTTGACTCAAAAAGAGAAAAATTATACAAGAGCGTTAGATCTTATCCACTGTAACTTTAGGGAAAAGTGGTGGAAACAATGTGATAGCAATTGTAGATTTCCAAAAAGAGTTAAACAAGAAAGACTTGTTGTGATTTCCAAAGCAAACAACATAACAATGTCATGCGGTGAGTAATAAGCTAAGATGAAGGGGGAAAAAATCCTAGCTTGACATCAGGTAAGTTAATTAGAACATCCTAGTGTTGTTTTAATTTGATACTAGTATAAGAGTTCTTGGTATCTAGTGATTAGCTTAAATAGAATAAAAAATGTGATTATCTTTTACATATGAAGAAAAATTACAAACCTCTCGATTGTTAATGCAACATTGAATGACGTTGGTGACCCTCATCATGGAATTTGGAGTTAATGAGTTCTTAAAGGACTTAATACATAGTGATTAACTTTGAATTTTTGACATAAATAAATGTTTTTGTTGATATGGAAGATAACCAATACCTAGAAGCATGCGAAAACAACAAGCCTAAAAGGTAAAGAGAGGAACATTTTGGATGATTTAAGTAATCATTGACCATGAATTTATGATGAAGATATCCAAAAGGTGAAAACCATGGAAGTATTTTAGATAAAAATAGTGAAAAATGAATCATTTTGCGAATTGCAAAGAAAATTGAGGATTTCATCGAAAAGGTCTAGAAAGACAAGTGAGTAACGAAACAAAACAACTCGTAAGACTTGGGGAAAAATTAAAAATGGTGTTTCCTAGTTGTTGTTGTGTTATATAACTTGTTTTTACTATTTGAATTATATATTAAATAATATTGCATGATATGACTAGTTGTAGTGACAAAAATGTGGTCATATTTTTGATTATGTGACAGCTTTTTTGTTAAAAATCTATTACAACTAACAAATTTGAATTTCACGTCTATAGACTATAAATTTTTATGGAAATTAATGACTATTCATCAAAGATTATTGGATATAATCTGTGTTTTACTATTTCGATTTCGAATAATGATGTAAAAATCATCGAGACAATGATTCATTAAGGGGGTAAGTATGTCACACCCCAAAACTTTAGTTTGTGTTCATGGAAATGATCAGGTCAATTGGATGCTTACATGATATTGTACCTGTCACTAATGATTGTAATCTATCTGTCTTGCTGAAAATTTTCTATTCAAATCAACCACGCTTAAGTCGGTAGATTAATTTAATCATTATGATCTCTTCTCACATTAATATAATGAGTATGGACAAAGGTTGAGGACCCTATAAATATCATTAGTGATTACATGGAGTCCTGATTATATTGGCATGGTATGGGAATTGTGTAAGTAAGGGAATTAGTAATATGATCACATTTATTAAAAGGGTGCCATAAATAATGGAATAGTTACACTAACCTTGACTTTACTTTGATATAATTTATATGGTGATAATAATGTCTTTGGAATGTAACTATTTCTATAAACTTGGTTTTCGGGTATTGAGTTCTAGACTACATCAATATGGTGCCACATTATGTTGATTACATCGATGATCCAAAAACTTCAATTTAATACCAATCAAGTATAAGAGAGGATCTAAATGAGAAGGAAATGCGAGGACCATACTAATATTACTTTGGGCTTGAATTATATGTCTAAGGAATAAAATCATAATTACTTGCACTATGGAAATATGATCGTATTAAAATATTCTTGAAATACACAACCAAGAAAAGGTTGTAAGTCAGTCTATTATGAATACCCTTGAAGCAATTTTATAAGGTACGAAAAATAATTATTGAAAGTGACCAAGATGAGGTATATGGGTATTCAAATTTATTTATTTTTAATCTATGGGGAGGGGATGAATGTAAATTTCTCCCCATCTTCACATTTAGTAATACTGCACCATATTAAATGGTCTTTAATTGGCATCATTGACCATTTTATCCAGGAGATAACTAGTTAGAGGCATAAATATTTGTCTTGACCACTACATGTTAAATAATATGTTTTAGAGGTAATTTGGGATTTCTATTCTGAAAAGGTGAGATAAGCTGGTTTGGATTGGAGGGAAAAAACTGCACTTTGTATGCATGCATTAATGAAATTTAATTTTAGCACATGGATTTCGGGGAAAACAATGGTGATTTTAGGGAAATTGTGAGTTCTCTTTTTAGTTGTTTCATTCTTTTTGGTTTATCGAGCTATGAAGCTCTGCATGTTTGAGGCTTTCTATGTCATCCTATTAGCTTTTTTTTGGCAAGTTGTTACATGAATTTAACAACCGTGAGTTGAGAAAACTTGGGGAAATAGTGAGATTCAAATTCAATAAATAATATGGATGATTTATGGAGTCTTTCTTGTTGTGGGATCGAACTGGGTTGTGGTAACAAAGGAAAGCTTTGAATGAGAGAATAAGAATAAATCCTTCAATATTATGTAAGATGAGATCTATCCCTTTTCTATAGGCTTATAACAATTATTATTTATGTAAATAAAATCTCTATAGTTATTTTTATGTGATTTTGTTGAAAAGGGTTGTTACTTAATTACCTATCTTACTAGTTATTATCATTACCATTCGTACAGCTTCTTCTTATATGCATTGATATATCTGAAATTGAAATAACTAGAATAATATAGGTGCCGAAAGATATATATACATATATGTGCTAAATCGAATCCACAAATTTGTATTTTGATTTTTCTAAGTGTTACTTATTGTTATTAAAGTCGATGGCATTTGAGGTATAAACTTTAGACTATTACAAGTGAATGAAAAAGTTGTTATTATGATATATAAATATATGAGGCTTATAATGTTATTATAAAAGTGAAAACTCGAGTAGTATACAGGTGGCTTGGTATATATTAATAGTTATCAAATCCTCATATTTGAGTCATGGTGACCAGTGGTTATCAAACTCAAATTCCTTTACATGTTAATTTGATCTTATGGCTCTATTATGTTTAATGGTTGAGTGAGATAATATATTGTTGTCCTTGGTCAATAAATTGGTTGTACTAGAATCCTTGTTATATAGGAATGTAACTCTATCGTGTAAGAGTTAATGGTTGTTATTTTTAGTTTGGAACTCGTGTCAATTTATAGCGCATAACAAAGTTCAAATTCATTATTAAATTCATGAGTTTAGTATGTATAAACTTATACTCTTATTGCTAAAACCATTTTTCTATTTTAGCTTGCAGATTTGTGAAGTTTAAGTTGGGTTCGTTGAGAAATTAATCTTATGGCTTTACCACTCTCATAAGATTTTATGTAATAGGATATTACCTTGCTACAACCGAACCTTTTGACTCCCCCTTTAGGTGATATCATTTTGATCATATTATTTAGTCAACTTATTTATGTTGATAATTGGTTTTGTACCAAAATTATTTGATACTGTAAGAATAATAAATTATTGTGTGGACTGTAACCCTTTCTTGTAGAAAGAACTATTATTACCATCATGAGATATATAAAGATTTGAAATGAAGATAATATTAAGAACATCTATGATATATCTATTCTACTAATGGGTTAGCCACAATTTCTATAACTGTGGTATTCCAATCTATGATAAAGTACTATTAATAGTTGATTTTATTTTAGTGGTAAATATTGAGTGACGCTTGAAAATTATCAGGTGACTTAATATTATCAATACTTGTATTTATTTCATAAATATAATACAGTTTGTTTCGTGTATTGGAGAAGGTAATTAAATACAATGGATAATTGTATTTAATTCAGTTATTAAAATCTTCTTGATATGTGTAACTAATATAGTGATTATATATGTATCATTGGTTATTTGTATTTGATGTGTTGACTCAAATATTATTGATACGTGTATCATATTTATTGATAACATACTATTGATACTTGTATTTAATATAGTGATTGGATACTATTGATGCATGTAATTAATTAGGAGATTGTATAATTTGATGTTTTATAAATTACTTGGGATTATAAAGAACAGTATAAAGTTTTACTTACAATCGAGGTTGATAACGAATGAATGATAGTGGGTTGGATTGTATTCCGTTACTTACCATTAAGTAGATATATATAGATAAAGCTAACGAAATATGAATGTCAAATATTTATCTAGTTATGCTACAAATGTGGTATTGTGTTATGGTAAATCAATGATTTGATTTAATCAAATGCAACATTTCATTTATGTAAATATTAAATGGCATAAAAATTTAGAAGGGGAATATGAATTATCATTCTAGTTATTTTGAACTGACCATTGCTAACATTTTGCAGATGGAGTACTTTTAGATTGAAATGCGAATGAAGTTGAAAGAATTTACTTGTTCTATTTGGTGATATAAGATGCTTGTATTTCATAGTGATTTTATAATTAAGTGAAATAGCATTGTATTGTTTATCTAATTAAGAGGCAAGTAAAATCCTATTATGTATTTTTATTTCAATAAAAGGAGGTAATGAAATATGAATATATGTATTCTATTGAGTCTTGATTTGTACAAGAAATTCATATGAAGTGGTTCTTTACCTTAATTGTCTGCATGATGAAATATTATGTGCAATTAGATTATGTAGTATAGAGTGATTAAGTATGATATACTTGAGAATGAATATTGCATAATTGCTTTATCAATGGCTTATTGCGTTATTAAATTAATACATTACATATACTAAATAATGTATATGAATTTTAAGTTATATGTAATCGACCTATATGAACATGGAGTGATGTTAGTATTTATAATTGATATTGTTAAGTATTGTTGAAGTAATAATACGATACTAGTGCAACAAATTATATATAATCTATGGATTTAATGCAATAGGCTGAAATTAATCTACAACTAGTATTTATAATGATTATGTTTGAATGAATCTAAACATGTAATTAATATTCATTAATTCCTCATTTAGAACTCGAATCTGATTCTCTTGAATGGAGAGTATCACGTAATTGGGGTATTGTCATGTAATAACTTATTTGAATAACCTTAACTTAATAAGATATGACATTCCCATTTAGTGGAACTCGATGAGCCAACTCGCTAGGACACTTTGCTACTTAGTATACATTTAACAACTATGGTCATTTTTTGGCTATTGTGAGGCAAATTTGCTATGTCAACTTCACCCGTCAAGATCCCCTAAATGAGAAGGTCGTAATGCACTAAGATGTAAGTAACATCTTAAGTACGAATGTGAATTGTCTTGAATGGTTAATATCCCATTGTCATCTTATGATGACTACGAGAAAGAGAGAAACCCATAATGATGTAAATCATTGTGGAGATGCTTACTCTCCCTTAGTCATCCTAAGTTGACATAGTGACACTTACCCTCGTAGGATGATCCAAATTTGTACCTTGAACGCAACTTGTAACTATTGTAGAAACAAAATTTAGGTCACACTCCCCCTTTACCCCACATGTATATTAATTTAATTACCCACAATTAAATTAAGTCCCATGCTCACAATATTCATTATTTAATTACCTTAATTAAATTAATTTCCACCTCACCTAGACACCTCACCCCACCACCTCACCTAGACACCTCATCATAAACCTATTCTTAGCATGTTTCCCTTTTACTAGGACTCAATATCCACTCACCATAACTAACTAAGACTTAGTTCAACCCTAAAATTTCATGCCTATTCTTCTTCTAACCACATTCCCACTTATCTAAGTGTAACATTCTATTTTGATCTGGGAGAATAGACCAAGCTGGCCAAAAATATTGCCAAGATTTGTCATTTTTAGTAAACCTAGGATTTCCTACCTTAACCGATGTCGGTCAACCCTAAACTGATGTCGGTCAACCCTAAACCGACGTCGGTCACCCTAAACTAGTGTCGGTTACCATATATTCATTTTGGTAACCTTTTTTAAGAGGTTGGAAGAATTATTCAAGATTTGGAGAAGAGAGATCTGCATGGAAGCACGCACCAAAGCACTCTTGGACATCCAAACACCCTGAACTAGCACCAAACACTGATATGAAAGGAAAACATTCACGATAATGTTTCGAGAAGCATAGCCACGGCACTAACCACCGATTCCATGGATCAACCATCACCTCCATCTAACCACCAGGTCTGTAAACACCAGTAAGTACCTTTGGATATACACCTTCCCATATTTATTTAGATTAGTTTCTTCATCTTTTTTGGAGTTCTAGTCTCCCTTACATCCCATCATCTCTCACCCTCCTGCCAATCCCTCCACCTAATCACCTACAACCTTTTAACCCCCATACTTGACTCCAGACATCTTTGACTACTCCCAACACTGTCATCTACCTCACCATTATCTATCCATTCTCTGGGAAATCCCAAAGAATCATCAAAACCCAACTTCACTAAGTTTCTATCAGCCCAACCCTATCGACACCGGTTAACCCAAACTGTTGTCGGTCTCCTTATAACTAGCATTGGTCATACCAAGATCGACGTCAATATTTGTGTCTAACAAACCTTCCTATAACAAAAACCTCATACCTTTCATCCAAACAACCCAAATCACCTAAAGCTTGACCCTAACCTGTCCCAACCACTTTATTTACCTGTCTGACCTTCGTGATCGATCATAACCTAGCCTGCTATATTAGATTTGTTTATTATACTTAGATGAGATACCTAAATCATATCAACTACAATAGGACATTATTGGTTCATATTATTTATTGCATTAAGTTGTTTTAAATACAGTGGATTGAAAACCATCTAGGAAGTATCACACTTCCTGGATCTAGCATACGCTAGGTAGTCCACTGACATATATTGTTTAATACTCCTCTTTTGGTCTTGTTTGTGTTCACAGTGTAGTTCCTCCTAGAAAAAAGTTCTCGTAATTAGCATTAGATCAGGAAATCAAAACATGTGCGGTCTACCTTCCACTTTCACTCACAGGTATTCCTCCTCACCCATACCTTATTTGTTTTTCTCTTACGTATGCATCACTATTCGGTGAAACAATTTGGCACTCCTAGTGGGAACCATTTGGGTTCTCTTGCATTGTTCATTCTTAGGGAATCATTTTGTGTTTATTTATTTTTGAAAGATATTTCACATTAAATTTTCTCCTTTGGAAACATTCTTCTTCTCCTACTTATCTCAGTGACACTCGTAGTTTGGATTAAAAAGAACACTTATTTTTATTTTGTATTGCATTAGTGAAAGACATACTCTTTCCTATTCATTATTTCTCTCATCAAATATAATTTTTGGATTTGGGTTTAAAATATTGTTGCATTTCATCCTTGTATGTTGCATTATTAGCTCACATTTAAAAATGAGGGCAACCTATATGCTGGAAGTCATGCCCAGCTGATGGTTGACATAATTGAATCATAGAAAGCACATTTCTCTCTTCTCTCTCTTTTCCAAACTGTACAAATTTGAATTTACATATCTTCTTAAACAACATCCCACTTAGAAGAAGTTGTCAATGATCACATCATCAAAGGATTGACAGTGGGCGTTCAACTAGTTATCTTTGTCCAGTCATCACCTCAGAGAAATGACTGCCCACGCCATAACATAACCTGAAACCTCGCCTTTAGATTTCCTTCTTCATAGGACGCCTTCCCAACCAAAAATTTGTTCTAAATTCACAATTCAGTCTTAATATCATAAGCTAAAACAAACATAAATTCACTTTTAGGATTACGTGTTTTTCTTAGCTTTGTTCTTGACTTGTGTTTTGAGGTGTGAGTTATGATTCTCCATTTTTATTCTTCCTTTCACACTCCCCATCATAGTTGGAGTATTCTAGCTATTTTTGAGTGGGTGGGAACTTATCTGGTCATTCTCAAATTTCTGGGTTGACCCTTTATCTAGTTTAATTCACAAACATCCATTTTTCTTCATTTCTTCTAATTTCACAACTAACGTCGGTCCAATGACTGTCATTGGTTTACATATGACCGTCATCGGTTTACCTAACCAGTGTCAGCTTCTAGCTATTTTGGTTATTTTACCTGAAACAACCTTCATCACCTATTCTTTTCTATTTTTGGTCCTCAGGACACCATCATATCACCTAACATTTTGATATCTCTGATAGATACAATTTTCCCAGTTCATATTCATCAATTTTGTTTCATTTTCTGAAATAGGTACTTTACACAATGACCGTATTGGTTATCATGACCATCGCTAGTTCCCCGTAAATGTTATTGGTCATACTAACTGTAAATCGGTTTTTGTGTTTGATTTTTAATCAAAACACTGACTAGATTTACCCCCCGGACTTTGTCCTTCTTTGTTTCTATTGTTTATAGTGTCATTTATAGAATACTGTCTTACTAGGTCAATACTAATTCACATGGTGTTGACTCACAGCCAAACTAACATCCTTGTATTTCATGCTAGCTGTCAACCACTCCCACCTAGTCCATCTCTCGACATCCATCCTGTCACCTATGGATCTAACTCAGCTTATCCCCATTGCTACCGGAGATGAGGAGTTCACAAAAATCCTTGATAAGAATCCTATAGCTCTACAATACTATCTCACTCACTCATCTACTCAAGGCTCCTCAGGATAGTTAATATATGACATGCCTATATCTATCCCTCTTTCTCTCGCCCCCACTTCTGTGTCAGTTACCACTAGCTCGGCGCTACCATCATCCACATCACCCCCTGTGGTTTATTATTTAGGCTCCACCTATGCCATAATTTTTTCCCCAACGACATCTATTGCACCCATAGTTTTAATCGTTCCTTCACCGACTACCTTGAGAATAGCCTTGTCAGCCCCCTTTTCTTCAGATGTACCAATTGCATCACAACACCTCCAGTGTCAGAAAACCACACCCCTTTCAAAAATTTGGCTAATTCTATCCCTCAGTCTCTACCACCCATTACCATGAAAGTCATCGTGACTACCCCACCTATTTACACGCATCATCTGCAGCCCCCGATTTCATCGGTCACCTATTCGGGGCACTTTCCACCCAAATCTATCCCCCCTTAATAGTTTTCCTATTAGGCACCCCCATGTATTGAGATGCCATCCACATCATACACCCATCATCAACCTCCCTTTAATGTAGGAGGCACCCATTCCTCACAACCCACCAATGATCTCATTAGGATGATGATGGAAAATATGCATACACTAGAAGCATCGGCCTCAGCTCTTGTAACTCCCCGACCTATGAAGAAATTTGTAATGAGCCTATTTATCTATCCATTCCTATTTTCCCGTATCCTATGCATCAGAAATGCCTAAATTCAATCATTTCAACAGTAAAGAGGACCTGCAACAATACTTGCGGTCATTCAAGCATGGGTGCTACCTAATCTCCCATGATGATGCTCTGCTCTTACGAACATTTCCCATGTCCCTAACAGGACCCACCTTAGATTGATACATCAGTTTACCTAGACATTCCATCTACTCCTTCAACCAAGTGGCTCAGGAATTCCTAGACCACTTCTCAATCAATGTAGTCAAGAAGGTCACCATGACCAACCTATATTCAAAATGACAGTATGAAGATGAATCTATCACATATTTCATTGTCCGTCGAGTTGTGAGTCTTATCAACCAAGTAACGTTCAGCTACCTCATAATGAACTTATTGAGCTGTTCATTAGAGCTTGTGCCACACACACCTCACAAACTTCCTAACCTTTAAAAAAGTGTTCACCATGACACAAAAGATGGAAATTCACGCCATTGAAGAAAAGAAAATCCAGTTACAAAACAAGAATGCACTTGTTCACACCAAACAATTCTTCTTCATCTTCATAACCTCAAAATAATTATTCAAAGGCTAAAGGATCTACCAACACATAGTAGTCCTCGAGGTGGACATATCATCCCTCTAATCAAGCCCAACCTTCTTCCAATCTTTCCCCTTTCTAAGCCTTTCAATTCTAGCAGGAGCAATAGAAGTAAACTTCAATTACAGAACCCTATTCTTCAGTCTTGGAAAATATTCTTAAAGTTGGAGCCATAACACTTCCTCCCATCAAACCTCATATTGGTTTCAATCTCGCTCGTCCTATGCCTACATGGTATAAGGAACATGAATACTCTAAGTACCATAATGGCAAAGGCCATAGTGACTGTAACTACATCACTTTTAAGAACATTTTCCAAGAGATGATAGATAATGGATACCTCGTCATGGACAACCCGAACACACCGAAAAATCAAAATTTGCACATCTTTAAAAATTCGTTCCCTAACCATAAGCCATCGTCTAATCAAAATAGTGAACCTTCATCCAGCGACAACAATGTCCATGAATTCCACATAGTTTTTGATATAATACCGGTCATTCCTTAAATCCCACCTATTTCATCTATTGAGGAAATTTTGGCACGAGATCCTCTACCCACAAAGGAGCATACCTCTTCTACTCCTTCACCCACAGAGGAGTCCCCTTCATCTCCCCTTTCTCTCACGGAGGAACCCACGCTTTCGTTGATGCCATTCCATCATCTACCTCATAACCTACCAAACAGTCAACAATTTTAATTCTCCCATCCATAGGATAATCATCATCACCTTCTCTTCCACTAAGGGAAAATTCTACCTCACCCCACCTACCATCTCTCCTACCCATAGGAGACTCATTAAACATGCCACTACCTATTGGGGGAAGTTCTCCCTTAGCATCCCAGGACCCCATTGACATGATCTCGACTCTTTTACCTACAGAGTCCAAGGCTAGCCAATTCCCTGTCTCATAGACATATTTTATAGGAATTACCATGAAACCAACTCCATCTTCTCCTACAATAGTCTTGTTTTCACAGCTAGCCGATCACTTGGATTACGTTGATAATTCCATGCTTCGGGATGTCTTTGTCTCCCCTTTTCGACTCAAATGCAAATTTTCCCGATGATACTTCCACGATCTACCAAAGGTACTTCCGGCAACAGATTGACATCGACCATGCCTATTAAAATAGATTCTTCTTCATCATCCCTACCCACATCCAAACCTATACCCACAACTAAAACCATTCCAAAGCCTAAAACCTACCCACACCTATCTCCTCACATGTATCTAGACCCATCACTACCTTGGGTGTCATGCCGACATCAAGCCTTACTCACCCACCTATTAAATTAGACTTAGTCGCATCTTCTAAAACCCACACCAACATTATCTCTCGACCTAAAAGAAGACCCAACCTTCTAGGCTGCATACACCGGTCTCATCTACCACACCTTTGTCACCTTTCCCCTTTCCATCCATCCTAGGGCCCCATCCATCAACCCTAATCAAACAGTCTCCTACCCAAGGCCATTCAAAAGCTAAAAACCTATTGTTGCATCATGAGCCTTCATTACACCTCATTCACCAAAAAACCAAACACCCTTGCCATCACCCGTACACTTCTTACCACCTATACCTCCACCAATTACTATAACCCCAACTTTTCCTATATGACTTCAACCCATACCATCCACCCAACCTCTACTAACCACTTCCACTGCAACTCGGTTGTCCCCATGGGTAACTCATCCTCTTCCACCATCTACTTTCCCTTCTGCATCCCGTACTCCCGTGTCACCTCTACCCAAGAAGGTGCAACCCAAAGATAAGAACCCACTACCCTCCAATAAGGTAGTCAAACCAACAAAACCTTCCAGTGCTAGTTCTTCTACCACACCTTTACCTAAATAGATGCCATCAAAACCTAAGATAATACCACTTACCAAACCAATGGACCAACCCATTCCCCCTCCTATAAAGCCTCTTCCCTCACGATCATCCACACCTTTACCCAAACCCACGCTCACTTCCCATTGTGATCCATTAGTAGGGTCCTACACTAACATTTTAACCAATATCTTAGAGACTTCCGTCATCACATTACTGCCACTTCAACCTTACGATCCTATCAAACCCAAACTAAAAAGGTTTGATGAAACCAAGGTTTATGCTTATCATCGTGTGCCAAAACATGATGTAGAAAATTGTAAGGATCTAAAAACTATTCTTCTCCAACTTTGTGCTCCTAAACAAAATTTCGATGATGATGATGTTCTTGATGAGGACCATGTTCCACCTTCACCTTTTACCACACATCATCATCCCTCGCTTCTTCAACGACCAACATATCCACCCCCACAACCATTTTTACACCTCCAAAATTTTACATCAAGATGGTCCGTATCGAGAATTTTCCAAATCACCACCCAAATCCCGGTGTGCCCAACTCATTTCACAAGGATTTTCTCCTCGGTGGGTTTTTCCCCCATCATGTCATTACACTACTCATCCTACATCTTATCCATTTACCACCTCTCCTTAGATTAACATGGTTCAAGTTGCCACCCACGCCTAGAAAGACAAAGGAAAAGAAAAAGCAACTAGCCCATCAACCAACCCCATGCCTAATATACCATCTGCACTCGTGCCAAAAATCACCATTCGAGGACCCATATACCCTATCTCTGACGGGGTCACCCATTACACAATGATAAAATAATTACATCAATCCCCTCTAAAGATGTCTTTGTATGATCTCGTCCAAACTTTTGAATCTCATAGACAAGCCCTTATGGAGGTTTTACAATCCATTGAAGTTTTACCCAATGACCCTACACTAGTGGTCTCCATTATCAACCCTAACCATGTGGTCTCACTTACCAAATCATCTCCTTATTCTACCCCCATGCCTACTAATCAGGTCACCACCCTCAGTTTCTTTGATGAGGAGATTATACCTATCCAATCGATGATCCCGATGTCGCCCTTTTAATTTCCGTCTATATCGATAACCTATGCATACGACGCGTCATGGTCGATGGTGGTGTTGACATTAACATCATCTCCTCCCATGCATATAATCAAATGCATATCCCTTCTAATTATATGCATAGTAACCCAGCTTATGTTGCGCTCCTTCAATGACATAATCACCTCCACCCTTGGCACCATTATCCTTCACATTCACTTGGGCCCTCGTACTATCCTCGAAAATATTCTACGTCTTAAAGGGAGAGTTCTAGTATAAACTATTACTCGATGGACCTTAGATTCACATCATGGGTTGTGTCCCTTCAACTTTATACCGTTGTGTTAAATTTGAACGAGAAAGGCATAAATATACCATCCCCATCGACCCATCAACATTAAAAAAATTGTAACATGTTGTACCAACATAATAATGTACTTGTACTACCAAGGCATCCGCCACTACCGCCACTTCTCCTTCACCCATGAAGTCCTCCACCAATGCTACCGCCACCTCTCCCACACCTAACTCTTCTATTCCTACTACTATCGTAGCCTCCGCATGCCTGACCCATCTACTTTCTAACCAACCGATACCCCTCCCGCCCAATCGCCTAGTGATTCATCTATCCCCACTATCCACATATCAAGTGTTTTGCAATTCCTCACTCTAGGAGAATATCGCCTCTATAATATTATCACAATCCTCACTCCGTAAGAGTATGGAAACCTATGCCAACACCCTCATTATGACTACTACATAGGAGAATTTTTCCCTTATGGTCCTCCCCACCTTTCGCACTAACCTAACATATGGGAGACTTGATACAACCATTTATTCTGTAGTGCCCACTTCCCTTTGACACTTTTAGATACTGATTTTGATACTATTGATCATATTATGGACACTATTATGTTTTATTTCAGTATGATGGTTAGATGTTAGATCATGGGTTATTATTGATCTGGATTCAGTTATTATGCATGATGATTACTAGAGACATTTTCTATATGTGGTTGATGATATACTATTTGACATGGACATATTATAGATGTTGATTTGGACTTATGATATTGGATATTTTGAGTAGATCTGGTATGGTAGATTTTGATGATGATATAGTTGATTTATTTAATTAAAAATAATAATGTTGAAATTATTGATATTGTTGTGATCTGTGTGTTTGGATGATTTTGAGATATTGTTTATATCATTTTGGATGTTCTGATATGGCCATGAGGCTGAAGGAGGTATTTACATTTTATAGGTTAAAAATCACAACAATGTCGGGGGACTGGAGACTAACCATATTGAAATTCGGGTGAAATTAACAAGGTCACCATAGCAACTGTGTTGTGTGTTGTGTGTTGAGTTATGTTAGGATTTCCCATGGGGGGAATTTCCATTATATGTGACCATGGGATATATGTGTTTTATTTACGTGTTCCTTTTTAATTATTATTGTATATATTTTATTTAGTAATGTGTTCCTTCTTGTAATTTAATTTAAATGTGATAGTTTTAATGTGAAAGTCATATAGTTACACTTTATTTAAATTTAATTGGGACATGGAGTGTATTTAATAAATTTGCTGAGTTTAAATAATAATGTTGGAAGAGATTGTAAGTTAATATGTTAGAATGTGTAAGAAAGATGTAAGAGTCTTGTAAGGTAGATTTTGGAATGTCAAACACTCCATCTTTTATGAAATTTGAATTTGACCTTGGAGGCCAAATTTGGAGGCTTGTGGGACAAGTTAAACTTGTCCCACACCTCTTAAAATGATCCACCAACCATGCCTATGGTTTGGAGGTTAAATATAGGCATTTATAATGCATTTTGAAATGACATTTGTAAGTTTTAATTGCACTTCCCTTACATATTTTTAATGCAGTCCTTTTGGAGTATGGGTTGAATTGGAGTATGTAAGTGATTTTGTCATGTTTAATTTATTGTGATTTGTTTGTTGATGTTGATTTCTTCTTGGGGATGAGGAAAAATGATGTGGCATCCCACTTGGATCCACATCATCCTCTCTCTTTCCTTTCCTATAAAGTGTAGCTTCTTGCTCATTTAGAGGTTGTTGAAGCTTTGTTATTTTCCTCTTGGGGGTGCATTTTTTTTGTTGTTGTTTTGGAGCTTGTTGTGGAGGGAGCTTGGAGTATTTTCACTTGCATATACTTGCTAGTTTTGGACTGCAATTTGACATTATGGAAGGCTTATGAGCTTGGAACAAACTTCAGTATGGAGAGGTAGGATTTGGACCTATATTTTAATGGTCTTTCCTTCTCTTGCATGCATGCTTAAATGGTGTTTGTGTTTACAGTCTTGGCTGGTCAGGTAGAATGCTTAGGGCATGGTATAGGAGAAGGATGTGGGGATTTCATATGGGGGGGCATAAGGGATTGCCAATGGCACAATTTTATTGTGGAGGGAGTTTTGGTTTGGGATCCACCTTGGAAAAGAAACTGCTTGCATTTCTTACTATGGGGGCATAAGGGATAAACTTGGGGGGGCATAAGGAGGGGTTGTGAGATATAAATTTTATGGGGTTGATATGATTATTAGCGATATGCATTTTTTGTATGCCCAATTCCAAATTGGGAGGCATAAGGAGTTCCCCATAGTCCTTGCTCTTGTTGGCTTGCTTGATCAAGCCTATGTGTTGTATGAATTGTTTCAAATGCAGTTGGGAACTGTTGTCTTATTTTGAACTGTGTATTTTGTTGATTGTATACAGTGTGAATGTTGTTTGTATGTGATAGAAGCCTTATTACCATGTGTTGATATTCATGCTCCATTTCAATATGGTTGGGGCTTGGGGGCCAATGGGGAAGGATGGCTTCTCCTTTCTCATTGTATGTCTTGGTTGGGTGGAGAGAATTACCTTTCCCCCTTCATTGTTGTGATCAAAGTTGCAAAGAAGAAGAAACAAGCATGCTTCTGTTTGGAGAAGAAATTACGGGGTTTGATAGTCATTTTACTTTGAGTAATTCAATGTAACCTTTCCCACTTCGAGTGGATGAGTGTATGAATGTTGTAATGTGAAGTTATTGTATTGATAATAGAAGTTTGAATTTTAATTGAGAAATGTATAGAGTTGTATCCCATATTTGTTTCAGAAAGAAATGTGAAAAATGTATATGTACCTTGTAAACTATATTTTGAATTCAAAATGGAAAGGAGATTAGTTGTAAAGTTATTTAAATTATCAATAAAGGATGACATTGGTTATTTTAAATTATATGGTAATTAATAATGGAATTGTATTGTTGTCTAAGAAGGAGACTCTGTTTGTAAAAGAATAAGAAACAATGTGTTTATTGTATGTATTGTAGTTGAAATCAAATAGAAAAGAAAGAATGTGTGGAAATGATAGATCATGTGTTGTATTCCTTGCAAGATACATATTTGAATTGAAATCTAAACTGTAATATAACTCAAAATTTAATAGAATATTTAATAAGCAATTATATGAGACCAATTGGAAACTATACGCACTTTTAAATGATAAATTGGCATGCAGACTTAAAAGAAACATTTCACTAATTTAAAACTTCATTCTGGCAGTCCATGTTTTATTAAAAATGAGAAGTTCAAACTTATACTCAACAATAAGTTATGAAACTTTAGATTCACATTTAGGAAGACTTAAGGAACTCAAATTCACTAAAAAAAGCAGTCAAGAATGAATCTCTAAAACTTAATAGAATTCAATTCGGAGCTTGCACAATCATTTTTCCTGTCTATTACCAAAAAAATGTAAACTTGAATAATTTGACAAATTGACTTCACTAAAACACTCTAAACTCTCCTTGGATTGATCCTCCAGGCATTTTTGACATGTGGAGTGAAGGAGGAGTTCAAATTTAATCAAATTGAGAAGTTGGAAAAATGCTAGTTTACAAATTAAAAGCCTACAGATCATTTTTACAAAATTAACCCTCAAAACTTCATCAAAATCAAAAAAAATTATGATATCTATGTAAAGAGGACTCTGAGAGATTTCTAGAAAGTCCTCTTTTTTTCCCAAAACTAACTTTTATATCAAAAGTTATGGCCATTTGAAGTTTTACTTCAAAATGGCCATCCAAAAATTAATCTAACTATATTAAAATCAAAATTTAACCTTTGGAAAAATTTCCCAAAAAAAGTTCGTGGCCCCGCAACCCCTGCAACCAATCAGATTTTGACACGTGGCACTTCAGAGGGAAGACTCATTTTGAAACTTAACTTTTTGAAAATTTGGCCCTCAAAATTTTTTCCCATTTTTCCCCACGACCCACCGACCCTCATCCAATCACATGCTGACATGTGGCAATTGGGACCTTGGCGGGAGCACAGAATTTCTTTCGCCATTGAGATTTTATCTTCTAAAATCCCAATTTTCCTTTTTCTCCATCAGTCCGCAACCCCTCGATGAATAGGAGTTTGACACATGGCATGGGTTTTCTCCTTGGCGGAGGCGCACGACAAATTTCACCCTTGGGGTTTTGGCCTAAAAATTTAATTTCTATATTTCTCCGTCGCTCCATTTTTCCATGCACCAATCAGGAAGTGACACGTGTCTTTCTAAACTTGTGGGGTAAATGGAGGAAAATCATGCTTTTGTGCTCAAGAAAGGAAAATTCCCAATTTTCCTCCCGCCCGCCGACCCACTCAAGGGAAAAATTTTCTCCCTAAGCCTGCGGACTCTCCCTAGGGAAAATTTCTCCCCAAAACTCCGCCACCCATAACTTGAGATTTATAAGGAGTTAGAGGGCTTATTTATATGGTTGGAAAGGTGAGAAAATTTCCTATCCAATGGGTATGATTTAGGAATTTTTTTATGGCTCTAAGTGTGTGAAAATCAAGTTGAACCGTATAAGCTTGTTAGAGTAAGGTTAACTAAGAAATTACTCTCCTAACCTAAGGGATGAATTTAAACCTCTTGTTTGACCTTGTGCTTGTTTCCAATTATTGCTAAGAAGAATTTTTGCAAGTCAGTCCTGATTATTAATCTTAATCTTGTTTGTGCTAAATTTTGTGATCTTGTAATCTAGTAGTTGATCCCTTAAAAAAAAATCCCATAATTTTCTAGCTAACCCTAGGTTGTTTCTTTGGTCTCAAGTGGTTGTTTAAACAGCACTACAGTTTGGTATTAGAGTAGTGGTTCAAAGGCTTAGACCATTGGGCACACTAGAAAACTTGAGACATGAAAACTTAAACCTAGCACACTGAAAACCTAGAAAACAACTTAGTAAGAATTTGTGTGTTTTAGTAAACATGGAAGTTGTATAACTTAACAAATGAACTGACTCTCACTTTGGTCTATGTAAGAGGCTCAGACAAAGTGAGAGGAACCTTTGCAGAGACTCATATTCACCACCACCACCACTAGATCAAGGTGTAGCAGCCATTTAACCTCAGATTCTATAGACCCTTCAGGATGTTAATGCCGCTCTACGTGGAGGATCAGTAAGAGGACATGTAGCTAGTCATGATAGAGATCCTTCCATCAAGGGTCAAGTATCTCCTCAACTCAGTGAGGAGTATAGAGGAGAGAATTCCCATGCGGAGTCAAGATGCGAGTAAAATTCACCATCTAGGAGACAAGGTGACAGAGTTCCAGAGCATAGAGAGAGGTCTCGGAGCCCTAGGCTTAGGGATGAGATTACAGAGAGGCCTAGAGGCCGACATACCACAACAATGGATCACACTAGGGAGATCCTGAAGCTTAGGCCCACACATTACTCAGGTGATATGGGTGGATTTCAGGCAGAGTCCTGTCTAGTGAGCTTGAGCGGTTGCTTCAAGCTTTTTCCTTGTTCTAGCAACATGAAAGCTCGTGTTACGATCCATCTACTGAGGGATGGAGTAGGAGTATGGTGGAGGACAGAGGAGTAAAATCTCTATGTAGATTCAGAGACAGTGACTTGGGAGCTATTTGAGGAGAGATTTAGGAGTAGATATCTATCATGGAGGTTCATCCAACAGAGGATTGACAAGTTCCATGACCTTTGACAAAGCTACCCTTTTAGTAGCAGAGTATGAGAGTAGATTTCTAGATCTACTTCAGTATGTAGAGTACATGTAGAATGAGCAGGTGTGAATTCATAGGTTCATCTGGGGCCTGAAATTTGACATTAGAGGTGCATTATGATTCATTTTCCACAAACTTTAGCAGAGGCCGTTGAGAAGGCCTATATTACAGAGGAGACTTGGGGTAAAACCCAGCAGGCTAGAGACCGAGTCAAGAGCCACATTCAGCAGATGCAAGATGGTAGATCAAGAGGTTCAACACCTCTCCCTTGTGGTGGTTAGCATTTAGCACAAGTCATCCTTTAGGCCACAATAGTAGCAGTAGTAAGTCCCACCCACCATATAGACCTCCACAGAGAGCTGATGCACAGAGAGGTCAGAGCATGGGGCCTCCTCCTAGGGGTCCCATTAGGACATAGGGTGGACCTAGAGCTCAGTCAGCTAGAGCTCGCTAGTAGAGGCCATAGCAAACCATAGCCAGATCATCAGGATCCACACCACAAGCTTCTAGGGCACCTACTAGAGGTGTTGTTCCTTGGAGAGGATTAGGTGGTTGCTTTAGATGTGGAGTAGCTAGACATTTTTGGAGAGATTGCCCTCAAAACCCTAACAAGGGTAAGGCACCGGTTTCTAAGCGACAGTTGGTGACATGGGACACAACCATATGATTTATGCAGTGGTTGAGAACCACCAGGTAGAGCACCAGAGCATAGTCATTGAGACCATAGGTAGCATTGGTGGTATTCTTACCTCTGTATTGTTTGATTCTGGTTCTTCTGATTCTTTCATTGCACCATCTTTAGTAGAGCGATGCAAAGGCTAGTGGTAGTTAGGTAGGGTCTTAGTTGGGATGTCGAGATGGATTTTGGAGCCAAGATATTTGTAGACTCCTTAGTTAAGGAGTGTGTTGTGGATTTGAAACCTTTCACCACCACCTCAGATCTCCGTATTCTTCCTTTGGGCTGATATGGAGTTATCTTAGGTATGGATTGGCTATCTACACATAGGGCCAGGATGGATTGTTATCATAAGACTATAGCTTGTGTAGATGATTTGGGAGTTGAGTCGGTGTTCTCAAGGGTCGAAGACCCATTTCTATTATTACCATTTCTACTATACAACTTAAGTAGTGTGTGCAATGTGACGGGGTTGTCGGATGTATGTTGTTACAATCGGTGATGATCATAGGATGGGTCTAGTGGACCATCGCTAGATGATCATCCCATCTTGAGAGATTTTTCTGATGCATTTCTAGGGGAGCTACCAGGGGATGCCACCCCCACCTGAGATTGATTTCCATATAGACCTAGTTCCAGGAGCAGAGCCTATCTCACTGGCACCTTATCGGATGATCACCTTGGAGCTTTGTGAGCTCAACTTATAGCTTGAGGGCCTTTTGGAGAAGGGCCTTATCCATCCTAGTGTATCCCCTTGGGGTGCACCGGTGATCTTTGTGAAGAAGAAGGATGGATCATTACGGTTGTGTATTGATTAACACCAGTTGAACAAGGTAATGATCAAGAATCGTTATCCTCTTCCTCGTATTGATGACTTGTTTGATCAGATGAAGGGATCCACGGTGTTCTCTAAGATTGATCTCAAGTCAGGCTACCATAAGTTGAGGATTTTGAAGGTGGACATTCATAAGACCACCTTCTACATGAGATATGGGCACTATGAGTTCACAGTGGTGCCTTTTGGTTTGACGAATGCCCCGCAAGTTGTTTATGAGTTTGATGAATGGGATATTTAGAACCTTTTTAGATCACTTTGTGCTCATATTTCTTGATAACATCTTGATATACTCATGTACATATGAGGAGCACAAGGGGAACCTTAGACAGTTCTCTAGTGTCTTCGCGAGTAGCAACTTTACATGAACTTAGAGAAGTGTGCTTTCTTCTAGCATGCAGGTGCAAAGATTTGGGTCATATTATTTTTGGGGAAGGTGTCATAGTCGATCCTTCCAATATTAGATTCATTATGGATTAGCCAAAGACCTACTACAATGACTAAGGTGCCTAGCTTCATGGGTTTAGCAGATACTACCAGAGATTTGTTAGGGACTTCTCTTAGATCACAAGATTCTATCACTTCCCTTCAAAGGAAAGGGAAGAAGTTTGTTTAGATGGACAGATGTGAGTAGGCCTTTAGGACACTGAAGGAGTGCCTCACTACAACACCCATTCTTATAATGTCAGATCCACAGGATGAGTTCTTTGTTTAGATAGATGATTCTTTAGAAGGGCTTGGAGGTGTGTTGATGCAAGATGACAGGGTTATAGCTTTTGAGTCTCGCAAACTCAAGGATCATGAGCTTAATTATCCTACCCATGATCTTAATATTGCGATAGTTGTGCATTTTTTGGTTAGATGGAGACATTTTCTTCTTGGATGGAGATTCACACTCAAGACAAATCATTTGAGTCTTCGCCACCTCTTCACGCAGCCTAATCTAAACACTCGTCAATCGAAGCGTTGGATGGAATTGCTTTGTGAGTATGACATGGAGATAGAGCATGTGAAGGGGAAGGAGGATGTAGTAGCATATGCTCTCAACCGATGGAGACATGTGGCTATGGCTACCTCAAAGTGAGCATGATTTGTAGAGCAAGATTCTTTAGCATCTTCCTCTTGATGCTTCTACATGATAGTACGAGCAGAGATCGAGTCACGGGGACCCTTGAGGGAAGTTTGATGGTTTTTCTTTAGAGGAAGATGGTATTCTTAGGCATAAAGGTAGGATATATGCTCCCAGAGATGGAGGCTTGAGGCAGACATCTTGGTAGAGGCACATCATGCACCCTATTCAGCCCATCTCGGGGTGAAGAAGATGCACGCTACCTTGAGACAGTTATACCACTGGAGAGGACTTCATCGAGACGTGGCTCAGTTTGTGTCATGGTGTTTAGAGTGCTAGAGGGTTAAGGCTGAGCATCAGCATCCAATGTCTTCTTTATCCTCATGCCATACCAAAATGGAAGTGGGACACCATTTCCATGGATTTCATTATTGGGCTACCTATGTCGAGATATCACCACGATGCCATTATGGTCACAGGTTGATAAATTGACAAAAGTGGCTCACTTTTCTCTGGTGAAGACCACTTATACAACTAGAGCAGTGGCACGAGTATATTTATATTAGATCGTCAGTTTCATGAGATCCCTGCAGAAGATCATTTGTGACCGTGACCCCTTGTACACTTCATACTTCTAGACTACCATGCAGTATGTCCTCGGGATGAGGATTAATTTCAGCATAGCATATCATCCTAAGATAGATGGATGTAGACCAAGTGAGTGAATCAGGTTTTAAAGGATATACTTAGAATGTACGTGATGGATCAGCAGTCTAAGTGGGAGGAGTACCTGTACTTAGTGGATTTTGCCTACAATAATAGTGTTTTAGATTTCTATAGGCATGGATCCTTTTCAAACGTTGTATGGTAGAGAGTGCAGGACACCCCTTAGGTGGGAAAGGTTAGAGGACAGAGTATCTCTTAGACTAGCTCTTTTGCAGGACATGGAGCAGCAGGTAGTGTTGATCAGGTAGAGATTACAAGAGGCACATGACAGGTAGAAGAAGTATGCGGATCAACATAGGATTGATCGTAGTTTTAATGTGGGTATGAAGGTGTTCCTTTGTGTTAGACCACACAAGATCCCTATCCGCTACGGAAAAGGTTCTAAGTTAGCTCCTAGATTCGTTGGTCCTTTTGAGATCTTGGAGTGTATTGGCCCTTTGGCCTACCGTCTAGCATTTCCACCCAGCTTGTCTCACGTACATGATGTGTTTCATGTTTCTATCCTTAGGAGGTACATTGCATATCCTTCTCATGTGTTAGACTAGACATTATTACAGGAGTAGGATGAGGGGCAGGTGATGGTGGACCCAATCCATATCATAGACTATAGGACTCGGGGCCTTCAAGTAGAGAGATTGATCAGGTATGGGTGCAGTGGGACAGATATGATGAGACTGTAGCCACTTGGGAGGATGCCACAATATTATGAGTGTAGTTTCCACATTTGTTCCAGTGAATTCTAGGAGGAAGTCAAGTCTAAGGGGAGGGGGATGTAGTGTCCACTTCCCTTTGACACTTTTAGATACTGATTTTGATACTATTGATCATATTATGGACACTATTATGTTTTATTTCAGTATGATGGTTAGATGTTAGATCATGGATTATTATTGATCTGGATTCAGTTATTATGCATGATGATTACTAGAGACATTTTCTATATGTGGTTGATGATATCTTTTTTTGACATGGACATATTATAGATGTTGATTTGGACTAACGATATTAGATATTTTGAGTAGATCTAGTATGGTATATTTTGATGATGATATAGTTGATTTATTTAATTAAAAATGATAATGTTAAAATTATTGATATTCTTGTGATCTCGAGTGTTTGGATGATTTTGAGATATTTTTATATCATTTTGGATGTTCTAATATGGCCACGAGGCCGAAGGAGGTATTTAAATTTTGCAAGAGTTAAAAATCACAACAATGTCTGGGACCGGAGACTAACCATATTGAATTTCCGGGTGAAATCAACAAGGTCACCATGGCATCTGTGTTATGCGTTGTGTGTTGAGTTCTGTTAGGATTTCCCATGGGGAGAAATTTCCATTATATGTGACCATGGGATATATTTGTTTTATTTATGTGATCCTTTTTAATTATTATTGTATGTATTTTATTTAGTAATGTGTTCCTTGTAATTTAATTTAAATGTGATAGTTTTAATGTGAAAGTCATATAGTTAAACTTTATTTAAATTTAATTGGGACACGGAGTGTAATTAATAAATTTGTTGAGTTTAAATAATAATGTTGGAAGAGTGTGTAAGTTAATATGTAATAATGTGTAAGAAAGATGTAAGAGTCTTGTAAGATAGATTTTGGAATGTCAAACACTCCATCTTTTATGAAATTCAAATTTGACCTTGGAGGCCAAATTTGGAGGCTTTTGAGATAAGTTAAACTTGTCCCACACCTCTTAAAATGATCCACCAGCCATGCCTATGGTTTGGAGGTTAAATATAGGCATTTATAATGCATTTTGAAATGACATTTGTAAGTTTTAATTTCACTTCCCTTACATATTTTTAATGCAAGCCTTTTGGAGTATCGGTTTATTTGGAGTATGTAAGTGATTTTGTCATGTTTAATTTATTGTGATTTGTTTTTGATGTTGACTTCTTCTTGGGGATGAGGAAAAATGATGTCGCATCCCACTTGGATCTAAATCATCCTCTCTCTTTCCTTTCCTATAAAGTGTAGCTTCTTTCTCATTTGGAGGTTGTTGAAACTTTGTTATTTTCCTCTTAGGGGCACATTTTTTTGTTGCTATTTTGGATCTTGTTGTGGAGGGAGATTGGAGTCTTTTTGCTTGCTTACACTTGTTGGTTTTGGACTACACTTTGACATTGCGGAAGGCTTGTGAGCTTGGAACAAACTTCCGTATGATGAGATAGGATTTAGAGATGTATTTTAATGGTCTTTCCTTCTATTGCATGCATGCTTAAATGGTGTTTGTGTTTGCATTCTTGGCTGGTTGGGTAGAATGCTTAGGGCATGGTGTAGGAGAAGGCTATGGGGATTTCATGTGGGGGGCATAAGGAATTGTCAATGGCACAATTTTATTGTGGAGGGAGTTTTGGTTTGGGATCCACCTTAGAAAAGAAACTGCTTGCATTTCTTACTATGGGGGGGCATAAGGAGGGGTTGGGAGATATAAATTTTATGGGGTTGATATGATTATTGGTGGTATGCATTTGGTGGATTCCCAATTCTAAATTGGGAGGTATAAGGAGTTCCCCATAGTCCTTTTCTTCTTCTTGGCTTGCTTGATCAAGCCTATGTGTTGTTGAATTGTTTCAAATGCAGTTGGGAACTGCTATTTTATTTTAAAGCGTGGATTTCATTTATTGTATGCAATGTGAATGTTGCTTTTATGTGATAGAAGCCTTTTTCCATGTGTTGATATTCATGCTCCATTTCAATATGGTTGGGGCTCGGGGGATAATGGGGAAGGATGGATTCTCCTTTCTCATTGGATGTCTTGGTTGGGTGGAGAGCATTTCCTTTCCCCCTTCCTTGTTGTGATCAAAGTTGCAAAGAAGAAGAAACAAACATGCTGCTATTTGGAGAAGAAATTACAGTTTGACAATCATTTTCCTTTGAGTAATTCAATGTAACCTTTCCCACTTCGAGTGGATGAGTGTATAAATGTTGTAATGTGAAGTTATTGTATTGATAATAGAAGTTTGAATTTTAATTGAGAAATGTAGAGAGTTGTATCCCATCTTTGTTTTGTAAATAAATGCGAAGAATGTATATGTACCTTCAGTAAACTGTATTTTGAATTCTAATTGGAAAGGAGATCAATTGTAAAGTTATTTGAATTATCAATAAAGGATGGCATTGGTTCTTTTAAATTTGTATGGTAATGTATACTGGAATTGTATTGCTGTCCAAGAATGAGACTCTATTTGTAAAATAATAAGAAACAATGTTGTTATTGTATGTATTGTAGTTGAAATCAAATAGAAAAGAAAGAATGAGTGAAAATTATAGAAAGTGTTGTATTCTTTGAAAGATGCATATTTGAATTGAAATCTGAATCAGTAATCTAACTCAGAATTGAATAGAAGATTTAATAAGCAATTATATGAGACCAATTGGAAACTATACACACTTTTAAATGATAAATTGGCATGCAGACTTAAAATAAATAGTTCACTGATTTAAAACTTCATTCTGGCAATCCATGTTTTATTAAAAATGAGCAGTTCAGAATTATACTCAACAATAAGTTATGAAACTTGAAATTCACATTTAGGAAGACTTAAGGAACTCAAATTCACTAAAACAGTCAAGAATGAATCTCTAAAACTTAATAAAATTCAATTCGGAGCTTGCACGGTCGTTTTTCCCATCTATTGCCGGAAAAATGTAAACTTGAATAATTGGACAAATTGAATTCACTAAAACACTCTAAACCCTCCTTAGACTGATCCTCCATGTCTGTTTGACATGTGGAGTGAAGGAGGAGTTCAAATTTAATCAAATTGAGAAGTTGGAAAAATGCCAGTTTACAAATTAAAATCCTGTAGATTATTTTTACAAAATTAACCCTCAAAACTTCATCAAAATCCAAAATTGATGATCTTTGTGCAAAGAGGACTCGAGATATTTTTGGAAAGTCCTTGTTTTCCCAAAAATAAATTTTCTATCAAAAGTTATGGCCATTTGAAGTTTTACTTCAAAATGGGCATCCAAAAATTTAACCTTTGGAAAAATTTCTCAAAAAAGTCCGTGGCCCCGCAACCGCCACAACCAATCAGATGTTGCCACATGGCACTTCGGAGGGCAAACTCTTTTTGAAACTTAAATTTTTGAAAATTTGACCCTGAGAAGATTTCCCTTTTTTCCCCGTGACCCGCTGGCCCTCGCCAATCACATGCTGACACGTGGCAATTGGGACCTCGGCGGGAGCGCGAAATTTCTTTCACCATTGAGATTTTAGCTTCTTAAATCCCAATTTTCCTCTTACTCCATCAGTCTGTGACCCCCTTGATGAATAGGAGTTTTACACATGGCATGGATTTTCTCCTTAGCAGAGGCGCAAGAAAAATTTCGCACTTGGGTTTTGGCCTAAAAATTTTAATTTCTAACTTTCTCCATCGCTCCGTTTTTCCCCGTGCCAATCAAGAAGTGACACGTGTCTTTCCGGACTCACAAGTGCATTGAGGGAAATCATGCTTTTGTGCTCAAGAAAGAAAAATTCCCAATTTTCCTCCCCGCCCCACCGACCCGCTCAAGGGAAAAATTTTCTCCCTAAGCCCGCGGACTCTCCCTAGGGAAAATTTCTCCCAAAACTCCACCGCCCATAACTTGAGATTTATAAGGAGTTAGGAGGAATTATTTATATGGTTGGAAAGGTGAAAAATTTCCTATCAAATGGGAATGATTTTTTTAAAAAAATGCCTCTAAGTGTGTGAAAAATCAAGTTAAACCCTGTAAGCTTGTTAGAGCATAGTTGACTAAGAAATTACTCTCCTAACCTAAGGGATGAATTTAAACCTCTTGTTTGACCTTGTGCTTGTTGCCAATTTTTGCTAAGAAGCATTTTTACAAGTCAGTCCTGATTGTAAATCCTAATCTTGTTTGTGCTAGCTATGATCTTGTAATCTAGTAGTTGATCCCTTAAACAAAAAAATTATCCCATAAATTTCTCGCTAACCCTAGGTTGTTTCTTTGGTCTATAGTGGTTATTTATACAGTACTACATATTCACCGAACCTCCATCCCAAACATGACCATTTTCATCGACCTTCAATCTCTTACTAACCTCTACTTCACCAACACTTTCATCCATCATTGGGCATGAAAAGGCTCGCTTCAATTTTTATGAACAAGGCCGCCATACGATCATTTCATGTACCACTCATAAACACAATGATCATAATGACATTGGATTTTCCATACCACCTTCCAAGAAGGGCTGCATAAACCTAATTGAGGAAGATAAATCTTGTCCACCCCATTTCAGACATCACCACCTTCACCCAAGGAGTCCATAGACCCTCGAATATATTCCTCGTAACTTTTTTTTTGGTAAACATGATTTCCCTAGGACCCTTGACTTATCAATGCAATGGAAAGGCCCCATCTTCTCTTCCCTTCCTGTATCCGACATGATCGACGATGATACATATTTTATTAATATTGTTCAATGTTAGGATGATGAGTCTTTACTCACCTACCTTAGTGCAGAAGATTCTTATATTCACCGGTCACTACCTTCTAAGACATAAAACATGTTGAACAAATTGACTATTGAAATCAACATTAACACTCAGGACGACCCGCACATTCTAAAGATAGGCCCATCTTTAGATGTTGTTGAATAGGAAGTTTTTACTTCTTTCCTCCAGGACCATAGCAATGCTTTTACTTGGTCTTATGTTGATATGCTTGGTATTGACCCAAACATTGTGGTCCACAATATCATTACCATTCCTGATGCCAAACCCATAAAACAAAAGCTGCATAAAATGTATCCTTGCATTGCTCTTCTGGTCAAAGAATAAATTCAATGCCTTTTCTCGCTTCTTCGTCCTACCCATTGACTATCCCCAATGGATTTCTAACATCATTCCTATCATAGAAGCAATAGGGGATTCCACATTTGCATGAACTTTCATGACCTTAACCTAGCTTTCCCTAAGGACAACTTTCCTCTACTAGCCTGACCATGAGATGTTATCACTCATGGATGGTTTCTAGGGTTATAATCAAATATTACTCACTCTAGAATATCAAAAAAACTACCTTCATCACTCCTTGGGGACCTTATGCTATAGAGTCATGATTTTGGCCTTAAAAATGTTGGTCCTACGTATCAACGAGCCATGACTTATATCTTCCATAACATCATGCATCGCATATTGGAAGACTACGTAGATGACCTTATTTCCAAATCAAAATATTGGGTTGAACACCTGATAGTACTTAAGGTCATCTTTGACCACCTCATCATGTATTATGTTCACCTTCAACCTAAGAAGTGTGTCTTCATGGAAATTTCAGGTAAACTCCTTGGTTTTATCATTTCTTTGCATGGCATAAAAGTCGAGCCTTCTAAAGTAAAGTCTATTCTCGAAATGCCTCCACCTAATAATCTCTGTCAACTTTGGAGTTTGCAAGGTAAGTTGTAATCTATCCTTGAGTTTAATTCACAACTTTCCAATTGCTACCAACCATTTCATCATCTCCTAAAAAAGGATGTCTAATTTAAATGGGATCATGAATGCCACAAATCCTTTGACACCTTAAAACACTATATTCTTCAACCACCAAAGTGCTCATTCTTCCTAAAGATGACGAAACTTTTTACCTATTTATTCTCGCTACATGACCATTCCTTAGGTGTCATACTTACTCATCACGAAAATCTGCACAAGGAGCAAGCAGTTTATTACATAAGCCATACCCTTTTGGACTACAAAACTAGGTACACCCATGCTGAAAAACTTTTCTTAGCCTTATTTTTTGTCGCCACTAAACTTAGTCATTACCTACTCAACCACAAAACCTTTTTCATCACTAACAAAATCCCCTACATTACATGTATGTCAAACCCGACCAGCATCAATGTGTTACACGTTGGCTCATTCTTCTTGCAGACCTTGACCTCGAATTCTTCCATCAAATTTTTGTTAAAGGCCAAGCCATCTTTAAACAACTAGCAGACATACCTCTCTCCAAAGATCAACCCTCTAACTTTAATTTTCAGGATGAATCCATTACTACCCTCTCTTAAGATGATATCACTTACCAGAGGAACTTATTCTTTGATGGTTCCAAATGTCAACGTGGAGGCGGTGCAGGTGTGTTATCGTCATTTCTCTTGATGGTGAAGCTATGCCTTTATCTTTCAAACTAGATTTTGATTACACTAACAACATTGCCGAATATGAAGAACCCATATTAGGCATTCAAACCACCATCTCCCTATATGTTAAATCATTTAATATCTTTTGTGATTCCCAACTGGTTGTAAACCAAGTCAATGGTATATACCGATTGTCATAACAAAATACCGCAAAAGTACAAATGCCACGTTTACATACTTTTGACTACCTTTGACTATTACAAACTTCAAACCACCCCACACTCTACAAAAAAATTGCAAATACCATTTCTTGTCATGCTTCTTAGATACCCACTTCACCCGCCAAATCCAAAATATTTATCATAGTATAAAGGTTTCGATCACCCTCTTATTTATCTCAATATGTCAACTCCATCGAAACCGTTACACCGACCCACGTGACCTTTGGTATAAGCATTTTACAAACTACCTTTCCCTTTCCATTCTACCTCCCAATCTCATTTATAATGAAGAATGTTACTTACTTATAAATGTCTCTCACTATGTCATCATGGGTGGTCTCCTTTATAAACGTGACTTCAACGGTATTCTCTTACGATGCCTTACAAGTTCTGAAATTCCTTTACACCATCAAGGAAGTTCACAATGGAATTTATCGAGGAAACTTTAGTGGCTTAGCTTTCACTAAGCACATTCCTCTCCTTGGCTATTATTGGCCAACCCTAAATCGTGGATCTGTTGTGACTATGTTAATTGTTGTGTGAAATACCAACAACATGCTAATCTTCATCAAACACCTATTCATGCCTTACAGTCGCATGAGACCTTTAGCCGCTTTCTCTCAATGGGGTTTGGATCTTATCGAGAGATCAATCCTCATTTTTCACAATGTCATCAATGGATTATAATCACTATTAAATACTACAATAAATTGGTAGAATCTATTCCCCTCATTTCTAAAAAATCCAAGAAAATATGTGAATTTATCAACCATGACCTCATTTGTTGCTTTGGTGTCCCTCATCGCCTCATCACTAATAATGGAAAGCAATTCAAAAACAAAACCCTATGAAACTTGTGAAACGTTTTTGGAATTCAACTCAGTTCTCATCACTTTACTACCCATAAACAAATGGCCAAGAAGAATTAACCAATAAAACCTTGAACAAAATTCTTATGAAAGTAATGGATGATACTTTGGGAAGGATTGGCATATGCACATTCCTTTCTCCTTGCGAGCTTATCACACTAGTATCCATACTTCGACTGGTGCCGCACCTTTCTCTCTGGTCTATGGTACCGAGGTTGTCTTGCCTCTCGAAGTCCAGATTCCATCTCTCTACATCTCACTACAAGACATGCTCAACGACGATGACTTTCTCCAACTCCGTTTATCATAACTTGAGTTGTTAGATGAATGTCATCTCAATGCTCTTGATCATCTCCAAATATACCAAAAATGTATCAAATGTGCCTACAAAAATGTGTCCATGAACGAACTTTCCAGTCGGTGACCTCATCCTGAAGGAAAATCAACATGTAACCAAAGAAGAGAAAAGTAAATGGGGAAAATTTACTCCTAATTGGCTTAGACCCTATATCGTTACTCATGCATATGGATCGGGTGCTTATCATTTGTCTTCACTTTAAGGTAAACTCGAACTCGATGCCCTCAATTCCTCACATCTTAGACCATTTTATTATTGAAATCAAGTCCTATATCACCTTCTCGTATATTGTTGCTTGTCCCTGAGAGCACTTGTTCACCTTCCATGATACCCATTTTGAGGATCAACAACTAAACAAGAATAATGTGGTCACCCGTGACCTTTCATCCTTATCTTCAATATGAGTACCACGACTCTGCTCATGGCATGATTCTCATGGATAATTTTTGTCTTTTTCAAAGATGGAATCCCATGGTTGTTCGTCACTTGAAACCATCTCTTTCATAGTTAACCTTTGTGTGCTATGGTTTTGTCTTCTAAACAAGAACATAATCTTCCTCTATAGTCTTTTCCATGACTTAAACGTCCATAAAAATGGGATTCAACTCTTTGAGTCAAAATTCTAACAAACAGATGACTCCCTCAAAAGGACATCTCTTCTCTCTATCTTGCCGCTATAAATAGACTGCTCCCTCAAAGGATAGCTATATCAAGTCATTGCAAAAATACAATAAAATATTCAGAAGCTTCCCACATTGATCAGCTTCATGAAGACCTCAAGGAAATAATATACTCATCCCATATAGACTTTCCACATTGACCATTCTATCAAAAACAACACAAACAAAGAAAATGATAACTTTTTTCATGGACTTGCCTATTTTTAATCATGGGTTTCTTGCTAGGTAAACATGTTGTCATACATTAAGTTATGCTAAACCACCCATTTGCACCTCATTTCCTTTTCACCCTAATTTTCTATGTTCTTAAGGGACTCACCGTAACTACGACATTTCGTGATCATGTGAATTTCTTCACCCTTAGAATTGTCCATTATGCAACGCCTTTAGGATCTTACATTCATAAGCCCATGTTGGGTATGGTAGACTCATTAGGGTTCTTATCTATTAAGCAACTCTTTTACGACCTCTTACCATTCACCTTATTCATTACTTATTGATTACCCTATACAAGACTAGACCATCGACACCTACATTTTAAAATCTTTCCACTGTCACCTAAGACTCAACCATGCCCATCACCCGTGACTCAGCCATGCCAACAACCTAGACTCATCTGCCCATTACCTACGACTCTACCATGCCTATGATCTAGACTCAACTATGCCCATTACCTATGACTCAACCATGCCTATGACCTAGACTCAATCATGCCTAAAACCTCCCAACCCATTCCTTTAATTCATCATATTATTCCCTAGCTTAAGGGATAACTCCATTGCCCGAGGCATATTTCGCTGTAGGGGCTATGTAGGCAGACTCCTAGGGCATGGGGCCCTTGGAGGTTAGCTTAGCCACTCTTTACCCTAACCATTTTCCCCACATATTTTCTATTAACATTCTACCATAATTAGTTTCCATTTATCATAACACTTGGGAATTTACCACACATACATATCTACCATGTTATCACATCATAAAAACATCCACTCAATCATTTCACATTTCCATGATATCAAAGATTTTAGAAATTTACACCATAACATACATATAACTCATCATTTATTTCCCATGTTATCAATAAATTGGAAGTTAAATCAAAATTAAAAACAAGACTCCACTATGCCTAACCGAACCCGACTCCATGCCTAAATTGACCTAACTTTACCATGTGTAACCGACGACTTCATCATGCCTAAACTAACCTAACTCCATCATGCCTAACTGACCTGACTCCATAATGCCTAAATGACCTAACTCCATCATGCCTAAACTAACCTAACTCAATCATGCCTAAATCGACCTGACTCCATCATGCCTAAACCGACCTAACTCCATCATGCCTAAACCAACCTGACTCCATCATGCCTAATCAACCTGGTTTTCACCCATATACATATAACAATTAAAATTTTACAACATAAAGTACATCATAGCATAAATATCACCATATATATATATATATAAATCATCAAAAATTGTGTTTCCATATAAATGTGCATGATGCAAAATCAATACAAGTACCTCTCATATACAGTCTCAACATCTTTGGCACGCAAACTGGTATATATAAAAAATCTACAAAAATCTATACCTTGAACATATATGGTGACTAATCATCACCCCACCTGATGTCCATGTCGATCTCATTAGTATCCTCCTTTTCTCTAATGTGGTGCCCTTCCGACATATCTTTGTCACACCTAGGTCTAGGTCCAATCTCTACCTAACACACGGCTATGTCCGGCCTTTGTGAGCTCATCGCCTCCCCTGTCCCTATCTTTATACTCGTTGGCTCCTGTGATCTCTCGAGATATGAGTACAAGAGCTAATCCTCTCTCACACCTTGCTCATTGTGCTATGTAATCAGCATTAGAGGGGACATCTATCCTCGTGGTCATCGGGTGATCGATATTATCATGCCTCATTTAGAGCATCCCTAAATTTAGCCATAGGAACTGTATCGTGTTGGTTCCATAGGTCTCACAACAATCTACGAGATATTTCCTAGCAATGATGGCCTTGGCCCTTATACCTGTGAACCCTTCCCTCCTCTCTGTACCATGGGACCCTATCCCTAATCCCAAGTTGTTGCATGTGTTGTGACTTGGTCCTGTAAGGTCAAAATATGAGCATGTACAATGGCCAACTAGCTCTGTAACCCTACTACCTGTGCCTATAGGAAGCTACCAATCCCCCGTATCCATCCCCACCTTGTGTGGGTACACGTCCCCTGTGCAATATTAGCTCTGTAAAGTCACCACCGTGCACTCGTAATGTGGTAAATTATGCCTCAGACCCTATCAGCCTTCCCCTATAATACTATGATTTGGGCTTGTAAAATGACAACCTACCCCTAAAAATTATCCCTCTGAACTATAAGGGTAGCCATGTCTCGGCTTGCCTAGCCTCGGTGGTGCTACTCGTAGTTGCGTTGCCCACCGCCTCGTGATCTCTGTTTGGTACTTCAACATCTTCAATTTTTCGGTCCACTACCTACTCCCCCCCGTTGACACTGCCGGTTATGGTAGAGCCGTAGGCCTATCCACGTCGTCTCTCATGTACTAAGAGAATGGTGGAGGCACATCCTTAGGTAACCCAAACTGCCATCTGACCCTATCCACGAGTATCATCTCGTGCTCTCTGGCATGGCACCCCTTTATCCATCCGAGAAATTACAGCTCATCTAACCCTATTTTCATCTACCTATAGTAAGCAAAGCCAACATACAACCTCCAAATAATATCCAATCTGGACAACCCCTCTAGTATATACATGTAGTACACTACATCGTGTGTAGCTCTAGCAGCCCTGTACTCTCCAACAATTAGCACCCAATGCTTGTAGCCAACTCGAACCAATCCCGTATCAAATTCATCCTATCAAAGCATACCAACTAGATGCACACATATGATGTGCTCGTATGCCCAATAGTGGAGAAGAAAGGTGCAACACAAAATGAACCTCTCGAATCCTCCCATAGGCCCATAACTCCTGTATAACTACACCAAGTATGTTGGTGCCCAAGAAAAATGGGTCCTCTCCTCCATCATGTCATGGAGAACCCCCATCAACACCTATGGGAATCTCCCACCCTCTATATTTGGCAGCACAAAACAACACACTACCTCCATAATCAGGACAACTAACCTCATCTCCATCATCCCCTCTCTAAACACCATCAACATCAGCTCCTTTGATTCCTCTAAAGAAATAGAATACACCTTCTCTCCCACTATAGGTAACCGCAAGATCCTGTATACATCCTCCAGGGTGACTATGATCTCACCCAGTTGATAGATGAAATGTGTTGGTTGTTGAATCCCATCTGTCGATGAGTGCAACCATCAAGCTCGGCTCTCGAACTATGTTCCCTGTAGCATATGACCCCAATCAAACCGATGTCTATCACATTCCTCCACTCAACAATCACGCCGATCATACCACTAGTAATAGCAGTGGAACTTTGTCCCACATCTACAACTGGTCCCTAGCCTACATCCAACAAACCCCAACATTATTAAATCTTGATCATACCTAACATATCACTTACCCAACTAACCTATACCCAAAAATCTTATTATTTATTTTAGCGCAACCCTAATGACCCATCCCACTTTCACACCCCTCAACTTGTATCATATATACTTGTTACCCTACCTATTCTCAACTCACTTGCCTTTATACCACACTGCCTATCTTTCCCTCCCACCATAACCCTTTCTTGATCTATTTTTTCTCAAAATCGACCAGCATCGGTCACTCCCGACCGCATCGGTCCCATCATAACCGCATCGATCACCTAATACTTGATCGATGCAGGCTAGCAAGGCTAACCGACGCCAACCACCTTGACCGACATCGATCTTTGTCGTGGGGTCCAAATCTGAAAACATCCTATATTTCTCACAAAATTCTCAAATCTAACCTTAATACCTATTCTAACCTACCCAAACCTATCCTAGCTTCATTACCACTCCTATTTAAACTACATTGGACCTTCCCATCCCTCATTTCCTTCATTTCTAATCAGTAAATTTCAAAAATTAAAATTACACCCAAATTTTCAACAAAACCAATTTTAACAACCTATTTCAAAAAAAAAATGAACGATCGGGATAGAATCTTACCTCATCTCATTTATGTTAGTGTGGTGGTATGTCTCACCACTGGATCGGTGGCCCACCCGAACCCTCTCACCCCTCTTCCATACCCAAATCAATACCTCACTCTCATAACCAATGAAATAACTCGAACCGATCTTGCAGACCCTCCCACCAAATGCCAATCACCTACTACGCGGCTCACCAACTCAGCTATCCATCTCACTTTTTCGCTTTCCAACTTTCCACCTCTCCTTTGTCATTTTCTACAATTGGAAAATGACAAATGATTCCATAAAAGTGAAATTTTCCTTTTTTAACCCCAATTTGACATGACCAACATCAGTCATATTTGTGCCCTAGATAACCAATGTTGGTTACCATATAACCAACATCGGTCAACCCTTATATATATTTGTCCTTGCTAAGCTTCTTTTTACCTACAACCATTAGTGCTCACACACCTTTTATCATTACGTAGACACCTATTGAACCATACCTACAAGCCCACACTACCCCTACATTTCCTTAGTTGCATCTTGGGATTTGTTATTTTACCTATACCTTGGCCTTACCCATGCCATGACCTATTTTCTTGAACCGACCTACTTGGTGTGACCATTGACCTTATGTACTTGCTATACCTTGCGATGTTGTTACCTATGTTGTTTTAGCCTAACAACCATACCTTGCCTATTTTCGTGTCATTTATCCTAACCCAAACCTTTGGTGTACCGGAACATACCTAAACATTCCTGCACCTGACCTACATTGTGTTTCCAGACCATATCATATACCTTAGATACCTGAATCACTTCACCCTTGTTTGGATAAACCTATCGACCTTGGACGATGTAGAGTTTGCAAGCTCTTCAACCTGGTACCGCATTGCAATCTATACGTGTGCGTGTGTTTGATTGTCATTACCCATTACCTAATTTTGGACCCTGACCTATTACCTATTACCCAAGTTGACCACTACCCTTCCCCACCTACCTTCACTTCCACCAACTACACATTTATCAACCCACTCACCAATTTTGTATTACACCTCATCAGTTCCTAGTTTGAGGGGGATCACCTTCACCCACACATGGGGCAATCACTTCTTGTTTTTGTCAACATCGCTTACCAATACAAGCTACGCATACAAAAGGGGGAAAAATTAGACACTAAATTTAGGTCACACTCCCCCTTTACCCCACATGTATATTAATTTAATTACCCATAATTAAATTAAGGCCCATGCTCACAATATTCATTATTTAATTACCTTAATTAAACTAATTTCCACCTCACCTAGACACCTCATCATAAACCTATTCTTAGCATGTTTCCCTTTTACTAGGACTCAATATCCACTCACCATAACTAACTAAGAATTATTTCAACCCTAAAATCACATGCCTATTCTTCCTCTAACCACATTCCTGCTTATCTAAGTGCAACATTCCATTTTGATCCAGGAGAATGAATAGAGCTAGCCAAAAATATTTCCAAGATCTATACTTTTTAGTAAACCTAGGATTTCCTGCCTTAACCGATGCCAGTCAACCCTAAACTGACGCCAGTCACCCTAAACCGGTGTCGATTACCATATATTTATTTTGGTAACCTTTTTTGAGAGGTTGGAAGAATTAATCAATCTTTTAAGAAGATAGATGTACTTGCAATCATGCACCAGAGCACTCCTATACATCCAGACACCATGAACTAGCACCAAACACTGATCTAAAAGGCAAGCATGCACAATAACATTCAGGAAGTACAACTAGGGAATTAACCACCGGTTCTATGGATCAACCATCATCTCCATCCAACCACCAGGCTTGCAAACACAAGTAAGTACCCTTAGATCTGCACCTTCCCATATTTATTTAGATTATTTTCTTCATCTCTTTTTGGGAGTTCTAGTATCCTTGCATCCCATCATCTCTCACCCTCCCGAAAATTCCTCCACCTAATCACCTACCACCTTTTAACCCCCATACCTGAATCTCAGACATCTTTGACTACTCCTAGCACTATCATCTACCTCACCATTATCTATCCATTCTTTGGGAAATCCTAGAGAATCATCAAAACCCAACTTCACTAAGTTTCTACTAGCCCGACCCTACCAATGTTGGTTAACCCAAAATGTTGTCGATCTCCTGTAATCGACATCGGTCATACTAGACCGACGTTGGTCTCTATGTCTGGAAAACCTACCTATAACAAAACCTCATACCTTTCATCCAAACAACCCAAATCACCTAAAGCTTGACCCTGACCTATCCCAACCACTTTATTTACCTGTTTGACCTCTAGATCTGATCATAACCTATCCTATTAGATTATATTTTCTTATTGTACTTAAATGAGATACCTAAATCATATCAACTACAGTAGGACATTATTGGTTCATATTACTTCTTGCATTAAGTTGTTTTAAACAATGGATTGACAACCATCTAGGAAGTATCACACTTCCCGGATCTAGCATACGTTAGGCAGTCCACTGACATATATTGTTTAATATTCCTCTTGTGGTCTTGTTTGTATTCACAGGTAGTTCCTCCTAGTAAAAAGGAAGTTCTCGCAATCAACATTGGATTGGGAAATCAGAACGCGCACACTCTACCTTCCACCTTTACTCATAGGAATTCCTCCTCACCCTTACCTTATTTATTTTTCTCTTGCGTACGCATCACCATTCGGTGAAAAAACTATCTAGTCCTAATCCATATAACAAAAATTAATATGGTGGAAGTCAAGTTCCTAACGATGAGTATGTTTTCACGGAACCGAGCATGGCATACATGTCTCTGAAACTCTGGCCGGAGTAGTGTAAGTTGTTGATTACACTATCATGATTTCACCAAGATCTAAGTTGTAGGATGTTGGATGAGATTCAATGACGGATACCCATGTAGACACTTAGAATTCAATATTTGACTATCCTTGATAGATGAAAGAAACCATTAGTATAATTTATATACACGCTCATAAAGAGTAATCTATGAGGGGATGGTTACTAACCAAATCATGCAGCTCGTACATGGTTTATGACTATTATAGGATGGATTGACTAAGATGATGTTAGTTCTAAATTATGATAATTTAGAACAAGGAAACATGAGATATGAACTTAATATTTATGCTAGATTTAAATATATGGGTATTTAAATTAGTGAAGCATGAAGCTAAGGAAAAAAATTCCCTTATATTGAAGTCTTAAAAGATGTTGTTACAAATGGTAATTGGAAAAAAAAATAATGTAAAAATTTTGGGGTTAATTTTTAGGTGGTACCACATGTGGTATCTAAGTTGAGTATGAATATAGCTAGGAAATTAGATAAAATTTATTTAGGAACTCAAAATAAGACTTATGTGAACTTATTTATTTAATTATCAAAACTCGATGAGAAATATAAATGGGATGGGTGATAGTTCAAGGGGTCATCATGAAAGAGATCTTTTTACTAATCATTCTCCTATAAATGAAAAAAATGAGATTACATTTGTGTACCCTATCTTTTCTCCTACCCTTAAAAGTGTTTTCAAAACCCTTAAGTGATGTAAATATTGACTGGATGAGCAAGAGACCCTCTAGGCTAACCTAGTTTGACCCCACAAGCATGAGCTTCAACAGAAAAAGTAGGAACAATAGTAACTTGAAAAACAACTCTCAACTCTTCATACCTATGATCAACATGTCATACCTTGGGAAAGGGATAATTTGGTGAAGGGTTAGAAAAAAATTCCTCATCCCAAATATTTAGGTGAATATGTGGGGATAAGTTTTAATCTTAGGTGGTTGAGATGAAGTAATTTGGATTAGAGAATATGTCATCATGGTGGGAAAATAGATTTTCTCTTAAGGGATGTGACATATCTACACTCACATGAGAATTTTTTAAGAAATAGGCTTAAAAAGGTATCTATCAACCACTCATAGGAAAAGAAAATCATTGAAATCCAAATGTTGGAGCAAGGGGAAATTTTTGTTGATGATTATGTGGCCAAATTCCTTATTCTTCTATGCAATGTGGATTACATAAGGGATAATGAGACAAAGATGAATAAATTTAAATTAGGTCTCAAACTTGTATTGATGCATGATGTTAATGTGAAAAAGCTTTAAAACTTAGATTATGTCATAAAATTATCTTATAAGGTTGAAGAAAAGGTGAATTTCAAGATGAAATAAAAGAAATAATACCCTAACAAGAACACTCCAAATAAAAACATATTTTCTCCCTCAAGATTTTTTTAAATAAAATATAATTTAAAAATCCGTTTGTAAGGAAGAGGAATTCATATAGTAACATAGGTTCACAAAATAAAGGAAATTGCAGGTCCCAAATATCTTTGAGGTAATAGACGAGTAACTTTAATAAAACTCACTCCTCATCAAATCATAATAACAACCCTAACATAGGTTCCAATCACAAATGATAGCGGTCAAGTACTCCCCAAATGCCTACAAAGTCTAAGAAATGGGGTACATTGAACTTGCAAACTTTTATTAATGGAAAAGTGTCATACGAAATTTAAAAATCTTGCTCACCATGGATATATTCACAAACGCAGAGGACTCCTTAGGACCTACCCATAATTCTTGTATTTTACATTTTCTCTATGGCATACTCTTGACCACTCTTCTTGGTCCCTCAAACTCTAACCCCTTCAACCTTCATTACCATCAAAATGGACAACTCCTCCTTTTATAGCCATGTGTCTAGCCATTTTCTTGCTTATCTCTCCTTTGTCTTTGCTCCTCCAATTTCTCCCACTTAAATAAAAATTTAATTTGGGATCTTAAACTCCCACACCCATCTTATCATTATATGACTAGTCATGTCACACCACATGATCTCGATGATTTTATTCTATAATCATTCACTCAATTGGCTAGTCATTGTTAGCCACATGACTAGAAATATCTAACATTTTTACCCTTCCTTTTATCTTTGTCACATCCTTTAACCTCAGGTTTTATTCTCTGTCATTTGGCTACACCCTTTCTTCCATTTTGGGCTTCCCAAAAAAATTGTGCTTCTCTTATCATCTCGTTCCTTCATTCTCCTATGTTCCTTTGGTACATCCTTGTTTTTTTCATTCTTCGCATGCCACTACCTCTCCTTACATCAAATATCCCTTGCATTTCACTTTCTCTCATGTACCTATCCACTTTTTAATGCATCAGACCTTCCTAGCCATGTGTCGAAATGTTCATACTTTTTTATCTCATTTACTTATCTTCCCCCTTTATTTCCATCACGTACACATCTTTTCCTTCTCTCGTATGCACCTTCCAATCCTCAAGTGCATCCTAGGAAAAATTATGTAGAATTTCCTTAGTCTTAGAATGCTCTTACACCAAACATATTGGGTACTTGAAAAATTGAATTCCACATCAATTAGATCGAGTGAGTGGTAGGAACACCCTTCAAACTATACAAGAAAATAGTCTTGAATTCTTCATCCAAAATTCCTATCCATGACTCTCATACTTCTTATTGCACCTCTTTTGATCCTTTTTACCTCCTTGGGACTTCTCCACACTATCCTCTCACACCCTTGCGAGATTCTTCCCACTATATATGGACCACCTCCTCTTATTGATATTTATCCTTGATCCCTTTTTAGTATATTCTAACTCCTCTCCTATGAAATTCTATGCTTTCTTTGAACTTTTTGCCTCCTAAGACTTATCCCATGATCCTTCTACTTTGAGATTTTATGCTCACATTCAACTCCCTTCTATGTGATTCTATGATCAAACTAGTTCATATGTCTCCTCCTAAATGTTTTTGGGATTTTATTATTTCCTTCTCGTGTTGTCTCTAGGATTATTTTATTTTCTTGTTTTTCATGTGTGTACTAGATTCCTTGTCTTCTCTTCTTCTTCATATCGATTTCCACCTTCTCAATGTTATTCTTATTTTATGTGCCTCTTTTCTTTGTGCACTTATTATTCATGCTATCTCCTCTTTTTATTTTCTCAATATTTTGTTGCACATTTTACCCTTGTGCACTTCATTCCCTATTTTTTTCACCTTCCTATTGTGACCCTTTTCTTATGTGCATGTTCCCTTTACACTCTTAAAGGTTTTGTTACTCAATGCACACCCTTTCTTCATTGTGCATTCTATTACACTACCTTCTATCACTTTATACTTTCCTACACATCCATTTCCTTGTGCATCTATGGGATTAGACGCATTGTAGACCATCCATCTTTCCATCTTCTTTACCACATTTTCCCTTAGCCATGTAGGGATCCTCTCTATAGCATGCCTACTTATTTCTATTCTCTAACTTCCATAACTCTTTTTGTATCCTTCTTCCTATTTCCTAAGGTCTTCTTGAATGCCTCTTATTTTCTTCTCCTCTTGGTCTTTTTATACCGCAATCCTATTGGTGGCTTGCATGTTTCTATGCCACACTACTCCTCTCCTCTACCTCTTTTTGTGGAAATTTTTTCTCCCTATTATCCTTTTCTCTTCTTTTCTTATTCCTTATTTACACAATTTTTTTGGATCCTCTTAATAGTGCTCCCTTCCTTACTTGGTTTCGTAGAGGAAATTTTTCATTCTTCTACAATATCTTAGTATTTTCATCGTTGCTTTCTTCACACATGCATTCTTTATTTTGTGTTCCTTTTACATTATTCACTCTTATAGTATCCTCAGAAAACTCTTCTTGAATTATATTTAGGGAAACTTCTCCTCATATCATTTCTTCTTACACTTTTATTTTTGCACATGTTCTTTTACATGTTTTACTTCTTGGATACTTTGTCATTAACCTCTTCTTCCCTCGGTGTGCTATTTTTCATGTGAACTATAACAACTTCAAATATGGTCTTTCTATCTTAGTTTCCTTTAGGGAAACTCCTTTGGGATCAACCGCTCCTGGAATCCCTCAATCCCCCTTTCCTTTGTTGTTTCCCATAGGGAATCCACCTATGAATATCATTGTATTTTATTAAAAATATTATCACACTTTCCTTGACTCATGTGCTCCTCTTATTTTTCACACCCTTATGTATTCCTTTTCTTGAGATTTCCTTTGATTTCCTTAAAAATTATGTTATGTTCCACACATGAGTTTACAATCTCTTCATATTTATCTATTTCCTTTGTATTGGTACCATTTCTATTTCATGTGTCTTTTCCCACACATTCCCTAACTCCTTTCAAGATAATTCCTCTCACATGTTTTTTATGTGCATTCTTCTCATTTCTATGGAGTCTTCCTCTTTGTGCATCATGTTACACCTTTACCCATTTCTCCCTCTTGACATTTTCCTCTATGTACTATTTTGTACTCCTTGGTCCCTCAACTAGGAATCTACACACCTCTTTCCATTTATGCTAGATAACATCTAGTTGTGACATCAATTCATGCTCTTTTTGTGCCCTAGGTCATTTTTGACCATATCCTCTCCCTATATAATATCCTCTTATATCACCATTAGGATGAAACTCACTCACCTACATTTATTCACTCCATGTGATGCCCCTTTTGCATAATCTTTGTGACTCCATCCTTACCCTTCACCCACACTCAACCCCTAAGTCTTCCTTTTTCTATATTTTTACACACACCACTATAATTCTTCTTTGTCAATTATAATTTCATTCCTCCCACACACCTTCATGTGGCTATGGTTCTTTTCTCCTTCTTTTCTTAGCAAGGGTAGATGAAATTTCTTGTTGTCTATATGTACCTTCATTATGTTGGATATCCTATCATATAGCATTTCTCTATCATATTGTAATGGCCTCCCTAAAAGGACATGGCATACATCCATTAATATCATGTCTCATAACACTTGATCAAAGTGAACCTATTGATCCTCATCTCTACTTGGCGTTGCTTTCACAAAAATTTTCCTAACATTCTACTAGTCAAGTCACTTTGTAAGGCTTGGGGTGAGTCCTTCAGCACAATCCTTAATTTCTACACCATTTCCCCTGCAATGAGGTTTTTAGTGCTCCCGTTGTTTACCATCACCAAGAAATATTTTCCCTTGTTATTTCACCTTGTGTGGAGTAATTTTCACCTATTCTCTCATTACGCTGCCTTTACTATCTTTAGCACTCAGCCCTCTCTTAGGAGATCCTTGTCTTGATGTGTCCGACCCTTTTCTCTTGGTATATTTTTGCAAACCTACCTATATTGTGTCAGTCTTCTCCTTTTTATACCCTCGGACACTCGAAAACTTAGTTCCATATCTCCTCATATATAGAATAGTATCCTTTGAATATTACACATTGGTATCTTCTCACCAAGATATTTCTCCTTCGGCCTTCTCTCTTGCACATTGTTTGTGCAATCCCCATGTAACCTTTCACATAATGATGCCAACTACCCATTAAGTATCCTTTCTTCTCACACATCTCTAGCGTATTTTATACATGCCTCATGTTCATATACACATGGTTCTTTAATCCATTCTTATGCTACTAGCATATTATCTTAATTTCATTACCTTCTCTTCATTTTAGCGAGCCCTAAGATCCTTCCATTAACCTTCCTATTTTTCTAGTCTAGTACTCACATCCTTGAGTTCCTCGATCTTCACCAACACTTATAGGACTACTACATCTAACATTTCAATCTTCTTTGGTTTGATATTTCCTTATAACACAAGATCATAAAATCTTCTAGTTGTTTCATTCTAGGTTTACTTGCATCCTCTACCCACGTTTCTCATAGTTGAGAACACAATCCTTTTAATAGTTTCCTCACATTTGTAATTCTACCAAATTTACTTGCAAGAAATATCCCACTATGATACCACTTGATGGTGAGAGGGTAATCCCATGCACCTATAAATTCTATGTAATAGGATACATTGAACTTTTAAACTTCTATTAATGGAAAATTTCCATACGACATCTACAAATATTTCTCACCATGGAGCTTATCACAAACTTAGAGGACTCCTAAGGACCTACACATTTTTATTTTTTTATATTCATCTATATGTCCCATTCCCGACCTCTCTTCTCAATTCCCCAAACTTTAACCCCTTCAACCTTCATTACCCTCAAAACGGAGATCTCCTCCTCTTATAGTTACAAGTCCAACCATTTTCCCTCTTCTCTCTCCTTTACAATGGATTCTCTAGTGTCTCCCACTCGAGATACAAATTTTAACACGGGCTCTTAAATTCCCTCAATCGCCTTATATTTCATTGACTAATATTATCATGTCACATCATCCAGTTGATTGGATTCTTTGATCAGACCTTTAATCATCTATTCATTATCATCTATGTGGCCAAAATGATCTAATATGTCACCCTTTATTCTAGCGCTATCACTTCCTTTCACTTTTGGTTTCATTCTTTTTCTTTAGTTGTTTTCTTTCTTCCATTTTGGAATTCCCAGAATCTTCGTGCACTTTTCCTATCATTTTGTGACTTCATTATTATTCACTACTTTTTTTCATCCTTTTTCTTTATATATTTTACCCACTACTATCTATCCTCATATAAACTCTCCCTTTCACTTCACCATCTTTTGCACACCTATCCACTTCTATGTGCTTCACACCTTCCTATCCATCTACAAAAAAATCTTTTTTTCCTCATGTTTTTCTCTTTGCCATTTCTCTCCATCATGCAAACCTCTTATGCTTTCTCCTTTACCACCTTCAAATTTTCATTTACATCCTTAGGAAATTTTGTGTTGGATTTCATTAGTCATGGGATGCTCCTACATTAAAAAAATAATAACAAAATGGGTTCGATGAGTATAGATTAAGGAAAAAAACCAAAAAAAAATTATATGGAGTAGTTAACTAGCCAATAGTAAAATTAGAGGATCTATGTGGTAGTGGACAAAAAGTAAGTAAATAATTAGTCCAAACCCATTTAGGGTAGAGTTATTTTAGTGATTAACTAAAATAAAATTTATTCTTCTATTCTAGTGTAATCTAATGTTATAGGATCAGTAAAATAACTAAATAAATGACCAATAAAATATAACATATATACCCAAGCAATATTAACAAGTGAAATATGAAACCCTAATGTGTAAGAGAGGATTAAGAAGTCCTTAGTTGATTCGATGAAGATGCAAAACTATGTTGCAGAGAAGACTAGTTGAATATGAGAAGGAAACATCTCGCATAAAAGCCTAAGAAGTGTAGATGTAAGCTATCTAGGTAGAATAGGGTGCCCGGAAAGGGATAGAGGAGTCTAAGGTTCCCTAGTCTAATATTTGGTTACCCTAGTTTGTAGAAATGAAAAATTAACCTCCTCTTGAGCATCGCTAGATGTTTCCCCATGTTTTCTTCCTATCACACTAATGTCGTTGAATCCGTATTGAGTATCATTGTAATCGAAGGATGGAAGAATCACTTGCAAAACCCCAAGCAAAGCATTAAAACCCTAAAAAATAAAGATGTATATGAAGGGTTCAAAATGTCATCATCTACCAAAGTGATGGACTTATCACTTAGCGTTACACTACATCTCGGACTCCAATGTAATTCTAGGTGTGTGTGTCTCGTGTGAAAATCGTGCCCTAGGTTTCTCTTTGTGAGTCACACTTTGTGAAGTAGAGAGAAAATAACTACATGTAGAATGTATTAAATGTGTGAATGGAAACGATAGACTCCCCTCCTATAAAGTGTTATGTATATGAACTAGCTTTTGTGCATTGTGATGGAGCTAGATGAATCCAAATGTAGCTTTAGATGTCTTTAATGGATGGAAATCTAGATGGTGATAGTATATGCTTAGTGCTTATTACCTCATTATGGTCACATAAACTTATATTTATATGGTCCTCTTGTTCTAATTTCATAATTAACCCTGAAAAGGATGATCACCAAAAATATAGAAAGCTCAAACAACTAGAAAGTGCCCAAAAAGTGAGAGTAAAGTGCAAAGAGGTTTAGGGCACCTGAGGGGACCAAGGTGCATGGGGAAACCTAGTTAGAAATAAGAACACAGAATGATAATATAGACTGGGCAAGTGCAAGTAAAAGACAAAAAGTAATGACAAAAAGTAAAGTAAAAAGGCCAAAAACATGGGTTAATTATTACTCTTTTCACTCAAGAACCATATGAATAGTAATATAAGACTGAGACTAAATAATGAATCAAGGTGTGTGACTTTGTGTCTACATTTTCCCCACTTTATGTTGGTGAGAAGAAATCTTAGTAACATAAAGTATATAGAGATGCGTGCACTGATAATCCATGTAGAGTGATATAGAAAACGTGCCAAAGGACTAGATAAGAGAGTGGAGTGACACAAATATGGAGCATGGAGACTAAGATGTAAAATTGTAAAAAAGGTGATGAATGTGAACCTAGGGTGGAAGTGCATGTGTACACGTCAATGTGTGTAATGTACCTTCATGGTTAGTACCAAGTGTTTGTTGTTGTTGTTGTTGTCTACTTGTTTCCCATATGGATGGACCCGATCCGCGATGAGACAACGGGGTGTAGAAAGGATATCCCAGAATCGTTAGTGAAGTGTGAGTTTTTAGTGATCTCATACATTTGTGGCCAAAGTAGTGTAGGTAGAAAGTTGTGTTATTCTCCAACAACTAATTTCTTTCCGAGAGTGAATGAAGAGATCTCTTTACTATCTAGTTTTTTAGGCAATATGACACCACCGGACGAAGAAGTGTATGGAAATTTTTTTGATGTTCCGCTAACATGTAACTACTCCCTAGAATGCTAAGGAAAATTTTCCCTGTAAAATCCGTTGTGTATGGGATTCGCAGACTAGTCTTAACTCACTCGCTTTAAATTAAAATGTGTCATGGATGAAAATAATAGATTGAATGCACTGCAGTCATCGTGTTGTGTAGTGTGTAAAATCCAAATAATACCCCCTTTTTGGGCACATGTTATGTCACAGATGCAACCCGAAAGAGGACCAACCACATAATCGAAACTTTTACCTATAGGGGAAAGGGAATTTTATTGGTAAAGACCAAGGCACATGTAAACAAGTGGTTATAAAACAAGTGTTAGTGCGAACATGCATGTAGAAAAATAAGTGAAATCCAAACAAATAGTGTGTAAGCTAGTTCACAAGCACATAATGTAAACACCCAAGAAGAAAATCATAGACCATGAAAAGTGAGTTGTAAACATGGGACACTACTCACGGTGTTGCAAGAAACTCAAGGATGCAAAGTGGCCGTAAAAAAACGTGCACAAAAGACAAAGGAAAAGCCCGTAAACAATAACAAGAAATAGCAGAAAATGTAACAAACAAGTATGGAAGAAAATATCCCTACATAACAAATTTTTCACATGAAGAACTTGTTTTCATGTTATAAAAATAGTAAGTATGTCAAAACATGTAGAAATTGATAAGGAAAATTTTAAAGTACAAAATGAAGCAATAACACCTATATTGTATGAATGTGGATGCCCCCAATAGGTAGTGTACCAAGAATCAATGTTGCATGTAGAATCTCTATATCTGCAATCACAACTAGAAAAGGATGTGAATGCACATGTGTGTATGGTAAAGATAATGAAACACAAGAGATTTATTTAACATGTGTAGTAAAGTGAACATGTAAGAGAAAGAGTACATGCAACCATAAAATACCGTATGTTGTAGATGGATGGAATGGAATACATAGTGAATGATAGGAGCTTTTTTCCCCTCAAGTGAATGGAATTATATACGGTGAGGTTTGTTTAGTTAAGAATGAACCACAAACAAAAGTTTGTTATCGGGAAATGGTTGACCTATGTGTTGTGTCTAGCGCACCGCGATGAGTATGTGGTTATGATTTGTGACATAGAGAGGAATTTTTCATGACTTTATAGCCTAAGCAAGGAGTGGCGACTTAGCCTAAAGAGTATAAAGGAGTGGTGACTTAGCCTAAAGAGTATAAAGGAGTGGTGACTTAGCCTAAAGAGTATACCACTTAATGATGTAAACAAATGTGATGATATATCCTATCACAAGATGATGCTAGAAGAAGTAACTATATAGCTCAAGCGTATATCACTAATCCTAGGAATGTGACATGAGAAAAGAAGATATAATTATGAAGGTGTGTTCGTGATGAGGTCCATTTGTAATGTATACCCTCAACAGTCCATTATGGACCATGAGACTAGAGTGTGGCGCCGGGTAGTGAGAAAAGTGGAAGAGTCGGACTATCTCGTATGAGGAAGTGGAGTGAACTAGATAGGTGGTACTTGGGCATCAAAATAAGGCACCATAGAAGTGATAGCATGATGCTCATTAGATATACACAAATCAAATTTAGGATCCCATTGTGATGTAGCATTTGTAGATGGGCCTACAAAAATGTTGTGGAGTGAATGAGATAAATCTCTAACACTTAAGTTGTTTAATTCTTTGTTGTAAAGCATATAAGTTGTTTTCATTATGTCCATTGATTCGATGGTAATTGCAATATGGATGAACTTGATATTTTTCTAGCTGATAAGGAGCATAGTAATGAGTAGGTGGTAAATTTATCAATTGATGACTAAGGAGCTCGAAATAAGTTCATGTTGTGTACTATTGTGATCAAAGGAGAGAGGCACTGCAATGGTTTGACTTGAAGCTCACCGATATGAGTACATGTAGTAGAAATAGATGAAGATGAGATGAAGAGGGAGAACAAAAATGAGCCCGAGAAGCATCCTTAAGATACTAGATTTCATATTTAAGAGATATTATTATGAATTCCATATCCTTAAATTTGTCATAAAATAGAGCATGCAAAGCTTGAATTAAATCCAATATGGGTTGATTGGATGGAGGTTCACGAAGGCTAGAGTTGTCATATAAACGATGGAAAGTAGGAATTATTTCATTCGGTGGCTTATATTAAGGAAGACATGTGGATTCTAAGGATTTTTGTAGAACATCTTGGTAGTCGAGACACATTTTAAGTAATTCAGACATAAAGGAATCGAGGAACTTTAAAACCCATGATAGAAGAAAAATGAGGATCCTAAGTGTGAAGTCGTTCAGTTCACTAAAAATGATTAACGAAATAATATTTATTATTTTATTCTAGTGTAATCTAATGCTATGGGAGTAGTAAAATAATTGAATAAATGACCAATAAAATATAGAAAATATACCCAAGAAATCTAAGCAAGTGAAATATGAAACCCTAATGTGTAAGGGAGGGTTAATAAGTCCTTATCTATTTCAACAAAGATGCATAACTATGTCATAGAGAAGACTAGCTGAATAAGAGGAGGAAATAACCACATAGAAGCCCAAGAAGCTATAGATATGAGTTTTTGGATAGATTGGGGTACCTAGAAAGGGATAGGGGCTCATGGGGCACCTTGGTATGATGTAGGGGCACCCTGGTCTATATAAATGACCAAGAAACCTCCTCTCGAATCCTCACTGGATGTTTTCCTATGTTTTCTTCTTGTCACACTAATGTCACTCGAATCAGACGAGTATTGTTGTAATCCAAGGATGGAAGAATCACCTGTAAAACCCCAAGAAAAGTATTAAAACCCTAAAAACTAAATATGCATATAAAGGGTTCGTATTTTCCTTAGTTTCCAAATTGATGGACTTATCATGAATGTAGCACTACATCTCAAACCCAATGTAGTTATAGGTGTGTGTATGTAAATCATGCCCAAGGTTGTTCTTGTGTTAGTCACACTTTGTGAAGTAGCGAAAAAATAACTAGATGTAGAATGTAGTAAATATGTGAATGGAAACAATATCATCCCATGTTATGAAGTGTGATGTAGATGAACCAGATTTGTGTTCCTTGTGATGGATATAGATGGATGTAAATATAGCTTTAAGTGCTTTTAATGGATGTAAATCTAGATGGTGATGATAGATGTTTAGTGCTCGGTCCCTCATTATGGTCACATAACTTTATATTTATATGGTTTTCTCATTCTAATTTTGTAATTAACCCAAAATGCCGACCACCAAAAATATAGAAATCTCAAATGGTGAGAAAGTGCCCAAAAAGTGAGATTAAAGTGAAAAGAGTGTCAAGGTGCCCCAACGGGACTAGGGCACCCCGCCTCCGGATAGGCACCCCGTCAAAAATAGGAAACACATAAAATGACAATACAGACTAGGAAAGTGCGAGTGAAAGATCAAAAAGTAATGATAGAAACCAAAGTAAAAAGTTCAAAGACATGGGTTGATTATTACTCTTTTCAGTCAAGAATAATATGAATAGTAGTATGAGACCAAGAGTAAATAATGACTCAAAGGTTTCTACATTTAGCTTTATATTTTATTTCTATTTAAGTTGATACAAGATAGAAAAATTATCTCTCCTACTCTATCTTTTAATAGTAATGTTGATCCACCTATATTAAGAGAAGGCTAGGAAGATAAGTTTTTCTTGGGTAAAAATTCAATAACGGATTTCCTTAATCAAGTTGAACTTGAATTAGGGGTTTTTAAAACTAAATTATATCTTCACGTAATTCCCTAGGTACCTATGACCTCATACTATAAATTAGTTGGTTGTAAATCCATCATGAAAATATATATTTCTATGAAAATAAAGCAAAATGCTTAGATTGCCTAGGGATCTTAGTAATATTCTCTATTATCAAGAGAATGAAGAAGCCCACGTACCTTTCTAACATGATACTTAAGAAAGAGGTAATAAAAGGTTGTGATTTTTTTCTATCCAACTTAAATATTTGAGTGTGGATGAAAATAAAATGATGGAGGTGTTCCCCATCCCTACAAATTTCAAGGATATTTTCCCCAAATAACTCCATTTAATTTCATTAGTAAAATGGTTTAATTTCTCTATTGAAATAATTCTTATAGTTATTGAATAATGAAAGGTGTAACTATAATACATTTTGAAAAAGTGTTCATTAGACATAGTGTTTCACCATGGGGTGCTCTAGTGTTCTTCACAAAGAAGAAGGATGGTACAACATGCTTATGCATTTCTTATAGGATTCTAAACAAAGTAACTATCAATAACCACTATATTTTTCTAAGGATAGATTATTTATTTAACTAAATGAAATATGTTTCTATATTTTATGAGATTGATCTATGGTTATAGTATCATCAACACTAAATCAAATAGGAATATTTGTAAGAAACTTCTTTTCAAATTCGCTACGAACATTACAAGTTTACGGTTAGGCCTTTTGGAATAACCAATTCTTTAGCAACATTCATGAACCTACTAAATAGTGTGTTTAGAGACTTCCTATACCATTTTTTATGTTATTCCTTGATGAAATTTTGGTTTATTCTAATAATGAATATGAAAATTAACATCACTTATGGTTGGTTTGGCAAAGAATAAAGAAGAACAAGTTATTTGGAAACTTATCTAAGTGTTTATTACTTAAAATATAGATCCACTACCTTAGGAATATCATATCTAATAATGGGATTACTATAGACCTAGAAATAATTAAATTCATACAAGAGTGGCCTAACCATAATAATGTGCATGGATTATGTAGCTTTATAGGACTCATCGAGTATCATAGGTTGTTCATGAAGAAATTTTCTAAGGTAGCTGACCCCATCACTTCCTTTTAGCATAAAAACAATAGTTTTTAGTGGGCCCCAAAATGTGAGGTATAATTTCAACAAAGTAAAGAACTCCCAACTTCTACTCCAATATTGATCATTATCAATCCAAATGGAGTTTTTATGTTTGGATTTATGATTTCTTCAATGTTTTTCAAGGAATATAGACCCAAAATGAATAGTTTATTACCTATGAATCAAGGTAATTGAAGCATCATGAGAAAAATTATGTTTCTAATTATTTATAATTAGTTGCAATGGTGAATACTTTGAAAATGTGGAGATAAGTTCTGCTAGGTAAACCATTCAAGTTAAGAACAAACTATAGAATTCTTGAACACATTTATACTCATGATAACTCTAAGATCATAATAATGTTGTATTATTTAGAAAATAATAGAAGTTTACAAAGATGTATTTTTATAATCAAAATTACACATAACAATCCCAATAAAATAGGGTGTGTAGTAACACAAAGGGCCTAAAATCCAAATTAACACTACCCAAAAATAGCCAAGTATTATTTTTATAATAGGATATATATTTACATTACATACGCAAATGATGAATTATTTAATTTGTAACATTTCTCCACCTTAAATAATCATTTAATCTATATAAAAGAAGATATTTTATTTGAATTCCTCAAATTTATCCCATGTAAGTGACTTTGTGAAGACATTTTTAGATTGGTCTTTTGTTAGGAAAACGGGAGTTGAATTTTGTGTTACAAAACATGCTTTTGTATGAAATGACCATGTACCTCAATTTTCATCGTATGTTCATGAAATATTGGGTAATTAACAATATTTTTAACACCTTCAATTTTTTTCTTCTATTATATTATTATTTCTTCAAGTATGTGACATAACCATATTTCTTCGTAGATAAATCCACCCATATTGTGATATTCCTCTTTAGTGGAATATTGAGAAACAAAATTTAATCTCTCTCTCACTTGATATTGGATGTAATTTAATGAAAATTACATGGTTCCTCTAATGTTTCTCAAAATTATCTTTACTACTATCTAGTGACATTTTTTAGATCTTACATGAACCATTTAAGATAGTTGATAGCGTAGATGATGTCCGGCATAATATATGTTAAGTAAATGAGACTCATAATAAAATTTTGATATATACTGAAATTTAATTATGGTGATGGATCATCATGATACAATTGAATATTTAACTCCATGGGTTCATCAAATGGTTTACCATCATCATTTGAAATTGATTGAAAATTTTCTTTAAATATTTCATTTTGGACAAAATTATGTGTTGTTAATTTTATCATACTTTCATTCCAATAAAATAGTGCATTGGAATGATATATTTCATATTAAATAATTGATTAAGATATTCCTTTTGCATTGATCATATTTACTAAAATTATAGTGATGAGTAGATCATTGACATAGACAAATATAATTACAATCTCCCCCTTTCTTATTGAGGTAGATAATAGGATCATAATAATTCCTATGAAATATGTGATGAATTATATGCTCATAAATATTCATATACGATGCCCTAGGAGCCTATTTGAGACTATACAATGGATTGATGAGTCTACACATTTGTTCCTCTTTTCTAGGTATGACAAAACCTTCTTGTCGAGTCATGTAAACTTCTTCCTATAAATATCCATTTAGAAACAAAATTTTTACATCCATTTGGTGGAATTCTCAGCCAAATTGAGTAGCTAGAGATATTATCATCCTAATAGTATTGATGTTATCCATGGGATAAAATCCTCTTCACAATCAAAAAATTCTTCCTAAGAAAAACCCTTTCTTTATGAGTCTTGCCTTGTGCTTGTCAATACTGTAATTTTCTTTGCACTTTTCCTTGAATATCCATGTGAAATTGATTAGATTCTTCCACAATGGATTATTTACAATTTTTAATATGGTATTTTCTATTAATTACTAATTTTCTACATTCATATAATATTTCCAAGGTCTTGACTCTAGGGCATTCTGAACTATAGAGGGATCAACAAATTTAACAATTATACTCAATAATTTCACATTGATCTTATCTTGATCCATACTATGAGTCCTTATTCTAATAGTCGATATGTTTGGGACTCTTTCTAACTTATTTTATCATATCACATTATTGTACCATTTCAAAAAAATTGGATTTTTATTGTGGGTGGTGGACCTATCAAATCATCGTCCTCACTCCCATGGTCGGATCTCAAGTCACCTTCTTATTTTACAATAGTACTAATTTATTTATCATGTGATCTTTTGGAAGATGGATTTAAATTAATCTTCTCATAAAAATCAAGATTCGTTATGCTATAGAATTTCTCATTTTTAGATCCATGAGTCTATAATCCAATGTATCTTCATTATACCCTAAGAAGATGTATTTTTGAAATACTATTTCTAATTTTTCCGTTCTTTTTGGGAATGTGTATGTTTTCCTTACATACAAAAATAAAAATTGGGATATAAATGGTTTATTCCCTAACCATGGAGTCACACCATCTATATGTATACATATATATATATATATATATATATATATATATATATGTGTGTGTGTGTATATGTATATATATATATATATATATATATATATATATATGTATATATATACATATACATATATGATATATATATATATATACATATATATATGTATATATATATATATATATACATATGTATATATATACATATAGATATGACTCCAGATATATATATATATATATATATATATATATATATATAATGGGAATGTTATTCGATAGATAAATTGTTGTTTTGCTACTTCTACATAATATGTTTTCTCTAAACCTAAATGTTCAATCATATAATGTGCCATTTCCATAATATTACAATTCCATATTTATAAAATACCATTATTTTATGGTGTGTGAGGTAGATTTAGATAATTTTGAATATATATTTATTTTTAAAATGAAAAAAATCATTATTGATGTATTACTCCCTCCATTTAAGTGAATATTTTTTATTGTAGGGCCAATTTTAGTTTCCAAAGACATTTTAAACTTTTTGAAAGTTTAGAAGGGTTAGTCTTTGGTCCCGATGTGCTACAACTAATTTTTGTGTGATTAATCATAAACATTTATTATGAAGTACTCAAATCCTTCATAATTGTGGTTTATCTATTCATAAATATTGGTTTACACAAAATCTAACTTTCTTGAAGCTTGAAAGGTACTTTTTCCAAATGTCGCTTTCGATGTTGTCTTGTATCTAGACAATTGAAGAATTTATATTTATGTTTTTAGAGTAGAGGAAATTCTCTCACCCATATAATAGTGATTGATTTAATAAATTTATCCTTAACTCACATGCCCATATCTTTTGTGACACAACTATGGAAACTCTAAATCCTTTGCAAGAATTTCCTAATTCTTTCTACAAAAAAATAAAGCTAGAATATTCTCCCAATGTTATATGTTCATGCAATAAACTTTAAGATCTTAGTTTCATCTTTAATAATGAAAATATTTTTACCACTTTTCTATCAAAATTAACATTTAGGCTATGCTCAGGAGCTTATATAAATAAATTAAATTCTGGTGATATCTACTACATATAGTACATATGTGATTTTATAATCATGTGTTATAAGAGGTAACACATGATGTTGCCAATAATTTGGACAATGTAGTAGACATCATCAACCAATAAAACAAAATTTTTGGGTGTGTTTTCAAAATGATGAACTATATTTTTCTCCCAATCATGTGTCAAAGTTACATTAGAGTCAAAATCTGGATAGAAATATACTAATTTGATTCCTCATATGATTTTTTAGCAAATAGGAAGTCCTCATTGGATGGTTTATCTTATTTTTCATAAATTTTTTCTTTTTGTTGTAGCTTCTATTAATTATGATTTCCCTTTTTGTCTTTAATAAATTTTTTTTTATTTTTATTATTGGTAAAAGAGGGTTGAGGGGACCCTACCCCATACAAAATATGCAAGATCTAAAGAAAAGGGCCAAGGGAGTGACCATTGAAGCCCCAAAAGTGCCACAAACCCACACAAAACACCATCAAAAGAAACAAAAACCTAAAAGTCTAAAGTACAATAACTAACAACAGAAGTCAAGGAACTAACAACAAGACAAAAACTAAAGAGAAACAACATCCAAAAAGGAATAAACACCATCATTCATTGATTAGTTCACTTTGTGTGCATGTACCTATTCCATTCCTTAACCAAGCTAGCAATAGTTAATTTCCAGAACTAGTAATTTGCTTCAATTATCTCCACTTTAGGTCCTGGCCCATATTTTTCTTTATTATTCACTATCTCTATGGAATGGATCATATCAACAAGGAGTTTAAGAAGGTGAATAGTTATTTTTACATTGAGGATGTGAAAATATCTGATTTGAAGCATAATCTCCTTCATCTTCAACATATCATTCTCCATGGCCAGACATCTTTCATTTGCATTTTTTAATTGTTCACTAAGAAAAATAGATGTAATATTCTCAACTTTTTCCTGCACCTGCCTCAGATCAATGGTCACCATGTTTATCTTGTGTCTGTTGATGTCGGTGTCTAACCTGTAGTTCTCAAACTCTCTCATGAAAACATTGGATTTGATAATGCAATATCCTGGGCATTAAACAAGTTCTTCTAGGTAGTTTTGAGAGCGTGCAGAATTTCAATAGCCTCCTCCATATTTTTGGATCTTTTTCCCTTAGAGGTTTCAGGATCTTGCTTGATTTCCATCTCCTCACTACTTTCCACTTGGAAATTTTCCTCTTCCTATTTTTCACTAGAGTTAGAATGGCCAATGTCCTCTTCCTGATGCTCCCCTGAATCCGAGATAACTTCCAAATTCTCTTGAGGCTCAGAAGCCCCACTCTCCTAACACTTCTTGTTAACACTCTCTTTAGCCAGATGGGATATGGTTCTTTTAGCCACCAACTTCCATGTATCCTCCATACTAGGAGTATCCACAACAGCTTCCAAGATCTCTATTTTCCCCCTGAAAAAATATTTATTCTAATTTGCGAAGCCCCATTTTTTCCAATGAGGGGGGAACCCAAATTAAGCATGGATTTGACAAGACCTTGATTTAGATGCGGGGTGAAGGTTCCTTTCCGACTGGGCAATTGATTTAGCCAAAGAGAGGTATATAAAATTATGGAAATTAAAGGGCTTGTTATTCCTAACATGATTCAACATAGGAAAGTGATACCCATAAATCACTTTATATCTCCCTTCAAGGGTAATATACACCATGATTAACTAAGCAATTTCATTGAAAGGATGGGGAAAATCCCCTCTTGCATAACCATTATGGATAGTTTTAGGCACACCCTTACCTTGCATGAAGCATTCGATCTCCGACTGTAGTCTGACTTGGGCTTGAAAGTAATTTTTCCTTCTCGAGACAAATCAAACGTTTGCAATGAACTTTGGAGAGATTTTTAATGCAAATTTTCTCGACCCGCACGTGACCATACTTCCAAGTTTTCGTGATTGCTTCACTCAATTTTTCATTATACCCATCAAATATATTGAATTTTTAACAAACCAGCCCTGTCGAGCCGAGCAACTCTGCCTCTTTTGACATCACCGAGACCTTTCTCGGTTCATTTCTTACTAAATCGCCACCCATATTGATTGTGTGACTCTTCTTCCTATAGTGAAAATTTTTACCCTTGTTTTAGCTACCTTTACCATGCTTGTTGAAATGATTCAAAATTAAAAGGAAATCCACCCAGACCTTGAAATGATAAGTAATAATGGTTTGCACGAGTCTAGGATTCATGATATCATGGTGCGTCACCTAGGAGACATTATAACCTATTACCATCCTCATTGGAAGATATGCTATTAAGGACACATTCCCATTCTATGATGTCTATGAATTTAGCTTCCAAATAGGTTATTTCCTCAACCACCTTTCAAACCTTAGCTTTCACCCCTTATTATCCATTAAATCGACAAGTTTGTTTCTATTTTTTAGATAAGTTAAATTAATTTGGTTTTGAAGGGACCAAAAAACCCTTTACAAAAAATGAAACAAGGTCAAGAACATCAACCAAAAAAGATACAAGGAGGCCCTTTTTATAGTAAAAAAATCTTGACATGAGGGTCATCCCCAAATAGAGCCAGGACTCTAACCGATCTGCAATATTAAACATACAAAAAAAATTATAACAAAGATACAAAAGGAAAATAATAGTAGTAGTAGTAGTAGTAGTAGGAAAAAATAAAAGCACATAAAAATACCAAAAGGTCATCCAAAATCCCACCATTAGTTTGCCTTAGTGGATATACCCTTAGTACAATTTTTGGCACTCGACCCACTATCATTCGACCTATGCAACCTTTATATTACCCTCTTAGGAATTTTATAAAATTTATCCTCGATCTTTGTTTCTATGTAGTCTTCACCTTTGTTGGATCTACTAAGATCAAGGTTCATCTTCTTCTTTCTTCCCTAGGCCTTGGCCACTTGATCTTGCAGGACATAAATCATTTGATCTTGCATTAAAAAAATTAGTGTTCATACCCCCAATCCTCTTGTTTTGGACATCAATTTTGTGGTGGTAGTATCTAACCACATGAGCCAAATTTTTGTTAACGATGAGGATAGTGTCAACAGTCAACTCAACATGCATTAACCTTGCCTCCCGGTCGCCGAGATCCCTCCCTCTCTCTCTCTCTTTCTATTACAAGAACCCTCACCCCATTCTTGGACCCCCTTTTTCAAGTTATAGAGGACATCAACAATCCCCTCTGAATTATCTTTCCCACTCTCTTTCTTGAGACATTTCATGGCAGTCACAAGGGTTTAATTATCGACTCAAAATCCTGTTAATCATTAGTTGCGCAGGATAACAAGTTTACCATTCTGAACAAGTAAAAGAATCAGACCCTGATGAAGGGGAATGTCAATTTTATTGTTCTTAAAGTCGGTTATGGAGGAAGTTAGAGACCTAAAAAGGAAAAAAAGGATAAGCTCATTTTTTGATCCCTTCAAAGGTAATTCAAGATAGAAAGGTGATAAGAGAATATCTTCCTAAATTTTCCCTCCAAGGTCAAATACTTCATCACCACAAGGAAAACATCTACCCATCATTCGGGAAGACAAGTGTGAACAATGACATTAATAATTTTTCTATTATCCGTATGATGAATATTATTTATTTTTCTTCTTTCCACCGAAGGTCCCTATAATAATCCATATACCAACAATATTTCAATTCATGTCCTTTTTTACCTCAAATAATACTATTTTTTGTTCCTTTGATATTTCTACTTGTTACTCTTCTTCTAGGGCTATTTAGATGACTTCATGGTTCATTTCCCCTTTTTATATGAATCTAGAGCATGTTCTTCTTATGTGGAGTTCATGGATTTTTCATATTGTATCAAGTTCACTAACTTCTCAAATGTATGTTTTCATCATATAACATTCAAAGTGGTCACATATATCCTATAGGAGGGTGGGAAGTGCTCTTGAGAGAATTGATATGAGAGAGGAATATATCACTTCCTCTTCCAATTATAGGAGTGATTCGCTCAAAGTTTTAATACGCCTTATAATGGATTCAATTATTTCACCATTTTTCAATTTGATATTGTGTAATTGACTTTGGAGATAGAGAATTGTATTATATTTCTTATCCCCATGCATTGTGTTGAGTTTATCCCATGCTTTCTTAGCTATTTTGGAATCATGATTTTAGGGTTATACCTCATTTGAAACTCCAATCAATATGATTAAATTGGCGTTGTGATTGGATATATCAAATTATCATTATACAACAAAATCATTTTCAAGTTGAATGAAAGATTCATCAATTAAATACCATGTCTTAAAATTTGTTTGTGCTCGATATTTTTTTGTTATAGGGTTATCTTCTCTTAGAGATGTGAATATGATATAAATAATTTCTAATAATTTATATCCATGTTTGTGAGTTTCATGATATGGATGGGGTCCTTATCAATCTAAAAAGTCACCCTTTATAAATATTTTCATTCCAATTTACCACACCTCTTGATATACACACCCTTTTGATATAATATTTGGTATGTGGAATAATATCATCTTGTCGATATACATGATGGTACATGACAAAGACATTAACGTACTGATAGAAGAGTGATACATGGTATCGAGACAATATATGAAATAAATTAATCTAATTAATTTCACCTTCTTAGTGTAATTCCTCATACCGAGGATTAATTTCCCTATATACTTATAATTTATACCTATCAAAATTTATTCTTAGTAATCATGGAAAATGGGAAATGAAGTAAATGGTTTGTGAAAATATTTTCTTTTCATTATTTCTCCTTAAAAATATATAGGCTTGATGCCATGTTTCATTGTTGAAAATATATTTATATAAAATAGTTGTAGTAGTTCAAACATGATAGAACTATCCATAAATTTGAACTAGATGAATCTATTAATAATAGTGAATGATATGAATTTGTAAAACACACATATTTTTATATGAGGAAATTTTTGATATCCTTGTTTTATGCTAATAAAAATTATGTGAACATTAAAAATGTATATTTGTGTTGAGATAAAATAACAAAAAATTATAAGTAGATTTTTAATCCATTTTTTAAAAATGCCAAATTTGAGCTTTTGGGCATGCACAATTTGTGAGAAATAAATTAATTAATATTTCAAGGCCTTTTTAAAGTAAAAATACTTCTTTTTACTATAGTTTTTAATTTCAAAAATAAATTGAGGAAATTATATTTAGGAAATAATTTAAGGAACAATAAATTTTATGTCCTGAAATCCTTTTGGTTTGTCTAATATGGAATCAACTATAAATTTTAGGGTAAACGATAGAAACATTTAAAATAGGATTTATAGAGGTATTTAAAAAAATTGTGAGTGGAAATGGGGTTCCAAAGACACAATATGGCCAAGCTTCATATTCTAGCTCATCTTATTTTTTTAGATACAAATTAATTAGATTTTTGGGCACTCTAGGCAATTTTTCAAATTTTAAAGTTTAATAAACTTATATTTAATAAATTTATTGCGTTATCTTTTAATTAATTTTAAATATTTGGAATAAAATAAATATAGAATAATTATCCATTATAATGATACCTATAGGTGAAATATTTTAGATCTTTGTTTAGCGCTACACCATAACTATTACTTGTCCCTTATAATTTTTGTTGTTTGATACAATTCTCCTTTTTTAGACTACAAGAGCCTCTCTCTTTTTGCTATGGAGTGTGTATTTAAAACCTCTATGTGATTCCATATAATCTTGTGCTTTTATATTTTCATATGTAATATCTTTCAACAAAGAACGAATACTCTAAACTTCTTAGGCCTTTAGAATGTTGATTTGTCTTTTACAAAAGATAGATCTTTTACTTTATGTTTTTATAGGAATCTCACAGGAAAACTTGTGTTGTTAAAAATATTTCATAATGAAATATATATGGCTTCGAGACACGGGGTTCCATGATAATCTACATCTTTTTTCTTTTCATGAAACCTTGTGATTCCTCCTCCTAGGTTCAAAGACCTCTTTGATACCAAATGTAAGAGGTTGAGAAATATTGTATTATTTAGAAAATGAAAGAAGTTTACAAAGATATATTTAAAAATAAGTTTTTTTATAACACTCCTTATAAAATAGGGCATGCAATAACATAAAGGAGTTACAAACCTAAAATAATACTACTCACAAATAGCCATGTTGGTTTTTTCTATAACTAAATAACTTTATGTTACATATGAAAATAATGAATTTATTTATTCGTAACAATAAATTAAATGTTTATCAATGTAGATGGATGGGTAATAATAAGAACTAGATCACTAATGCACTTAGTCAATTTTCTTATCTCACTACCATCTCAAGAAGTAAGATTGATTGTACAAATGTAGTCTTAAAATAAAAACTAAATTATGATTTCTATCTAGATATTTCTATGGAATTAGTTGAATATCATGTCAAACCGCAATTTTACTATTCCTTATACCATTATGGAATTTCAAACTAAAAAGGAAGGATTTATGTATTTTTTTCAATAGGATTACATGATAATATTTTGAGAAAAGTCTATGAGAATCCTCATTTGTCTTATCCTCGGAGTCATAACTTGAAAAGATTCTATTTTTAGCCAAGAATGAGAAAATAACTTGGTTTTTTATAGTGATATGACTAGAATTTCAATGAGCTAAAGATAAAAATTCTCATACAACTAGACTTTTGTATTCTCATGACATATAAAATGATAAATACGTATTTATTTTTATGAATTTTATATTTGGATTACTTCGTAACCTTCATAGAGATGAAACTATCTTAGTAGTAGTAGAAAATTTTAAAAAGTGTCTCATTTTAATCTAGTCAATTTGAATAATTATGCCCCTATTTTAACTAAAATATTTTTCAAATAAGTTGTCAAGTCACATGACATTTTTGAAGTGATCATTTTTATCAAGATAAACTCTTTATTTTCAAGTTTTGGAAGACTCTAATAACTAATTTTTTATTTTTATTCAATATTAATTCCACTTATAAAATAGAAACAAATTGGAAAATTGAATGATTGAATCAATTTCTAGCATATATATAAATGATATATGTAATGGATAGATAGACGAAGTGGGAAGAGTACCTTCGATTAGTGGAGTTTTAATATAACAACACTTATACATATTCCATTAAGATGACTCCTTCTAATGCCTTGTATGGAAGGATAGGATGGTATTTATAATAGATAAATTCATAGAAAAAAGTTTTAGAAACATATGATAAGAAAATAAAGTATATGTTAAAGCTTAAATATTAATCTAATTTAATGGAGAACTTACACCTAGAATTTCATTAAGACTAAACATTTTTACCCTATACATTAAGATACGATATTTTAATTCGATAAAGGAAATCATAAATGAAGAACTCAAACCTCTCCTCTCGATGTTTGGATTCACCTTCGATTTTTAGATGTCTTTTAAACAAAGTGTATAAGAAAAAAATAATAGTATTTTCTATCTTAGGAGGAGATATTTGCTAAAGCAATTAGTTTATCCAAATTGGAAAAATCCATCTTCGGTAATCTATTGAATTTAGCAAAGGGTTTTTCTCAATTAGATTTTACATTCCAAAAATATTTTTCAAATAAGTTGTCAAGTCACATGACATTTTTGAAGTGATCATTTTTTATCAAGATAAACTCTTTTTTTTCAAGTTTTGGAAGACTCTAATAACTAATTTTTAATTTTTTATTCAATATTAATTCCACTTATAAAATAGAAACAAATTGGAAAATTGAATGATTGAATCAATTTCTAGCATATATATAAAGGATATATGTAATGGATAGATAGATGAAGTGGGAAAAGTACCTTCAGTTAGTGGAGTTTTAATATAACAACACTTATACATATTCCTTAAGATGACTCCTTCCAATGCCTTGTATGGAAGGATAGGATGGTATTTATAATAGATAAATTCATAGAAAAAAATTGTTAGAAATATATGATAAGAAAATAAAGTATATGTTAAAGCTTAAATATTAATCTAATTTAATGGAGAACTTACACCTAGAATTTCATTAAGACTAAACATTTTTACCCTATACATCAAGATACGATATTTTAATTCGATAAAGGAAATCATAAATGAAGAACTCAAACCTCTCCTCCGATGTTTGGATTCACCTTCTATTTTTAGATGTCTTTTAAACAATGTATAAGAAAAAATAATAGTATTTTCTATCTTAGGAGGAGATATTTGCTAAAGCAAGTAGTTTATCCAAATCGGCACAATCCATCTTCGGTAATCTATTGAATTTAGCAGACGATGGGGTGGGAGTGGTGCGGTCAAGACACTTGGTTGTGTGCTTACCCACCCGGTTTCAAATCCCCCCGAGGCACGATCCTCCTCGGAGGTGGTTTCACCGTTAGAGGCGGCATCTCTGCTCGTACTGACATTGGTGATTACTCCTCACTGCTGACGCTGGTGGCTGCTCCTCTCGTTGTCGACGCTGGTGGCTCCTTCTCCTCTCGCTACTGACGCTAGTGGCTGCTCCGCTCACTGCTGCTGCTCCTCTTGCTGCGGTTGTGGCTGCTCCTCTCGCTGCTGACACTTGTGGCTGCTCCACTTGCTGCTAATCCTGGTGGCTGCTCCTCTCACTGCCGATCCGGTAGCTGCTCTATGTTGTCCCACTCGCTGCGGTCGTTGTCGATGATCACTGCATCTTCACTTTAGTTTCATGGTTTCTTTAATTGGGTTCCTAATGAGTGGTCCCCTTCATTGTAACCAAGTTGTGGATCCTCTCAAAAATCCTCATGTGTACAAGGATGTGGGTCCTTTCAAACACCCTCAATTTACCCTCAATCCAAAAAACAATCTATTGAATTTAGCAAAGGGTTTTTCTCAATTAGATTTTACATTCCAAAAATATAATCCTAGCATGAGGCATATGATGCCCAAAATATTTTCATGCAATCCTTATTCATACATAATAATATTATATATCTTTAATCAAATCTATATAATTTACCTTTTTTATTGATTTCTCAAAATAAAAATAAATTACTTCCAATGATCGTTAGTATATACCCCATGATCCATTATAAATAATATACCATAAAGTAGACTTAAATTGATTAAAGTTTTATAAAAACAACTAATTTTGGTATAACAATTAACGAAAAGAAATTATTAAGGTAAGTAGTACAACATCAATCATTGGATGTATGACTACATGTGTCATAACTAATTTCGAGGGATGTTGGAGAGAACTAATCATCTCGATTACTATAATTACTACCATTATCATCATACCATGATGGGTAGGTATACTCATGATCATATTTCCTTCTCAAACATTCTACCTCTAACCATTCATCATATTCTATGAATGGTTCACTACCAAAATCATATTATTTAATTGTTGTTCCTTTTTCTTTCTTGATAGGAAAAAAACAATCGGACATCCAACATTTGTATCCATTTCTTTCTCATTCGGTAAATTATTAGTACCGTTCACCTTTTTTTCCTTCTTATTATTATAAGGTGGATCATTTGGGGCATCAATATATTTCTTATTTTAATTTTCACCTTTCTATCCCTCCTACAAGGAACCCACTTTTGTTTAGAGGAAATTTCAACTATTAATAGGAATTTATAATTTTCAGACTTATGTTGTGTACCAAGCAATGGAATATTGTTGTGGAATACTCATTTTCACCGAGATAATGATTCCAAAAATATGTATTATGATTACAATGGATGTTTTAGATTATAGTGATGTGGATCTAGTTATAAGAGGTCGACATATCTCCAAAACACAAACACACAATTTACAAAAACTCCAAAAACTTCAAAATATATTCCTTCACATTCCTAACTTCACACTAATCTTTTATAACATTATAATCTTCCTTTTATTTCCCACTATCTCTATGGAAAACCCTAAAACACAAAAACCCATAAAAATTAAAACACCTCGATGGGCTCCCCAAATTTTTCATATAAAATAGGCCTTCATATATGAAGTATCATACCAAATATTGGCTTATTCCATAAAGTAGATAAAAATATATTAAAACTCTAAGTTCTAGAAAAATCCAAAAAAAGGTTCCAAGACAATTTTAGACCACTAGATGAAGGAATTCGGCCCCAAAAATATTCCTAAATAGCACCCAAAATTTATGAAAATATTTTTGATGGAATTTTTATAATAAATATCTAACTCACTGGAAAATTTCAAGATGATCCAACGGTCGGATAAAAAGTTATGATCTATGGAAATTATGCTCATACATCATTCTCCCATAGTTGGAAAGAATTTTTTTCTTACACATTCAATTGATGGAATTCATCCAATTTTCCACTGTCAATCTTCTTCAACTCCCACTCAATAATCTAAGTGTTTTCTTCTTTCTGAAAACCTTCCCACTATACCAAATATATGTTGTATCTTCCTTACCTAATAATGACTGTTCTTTTTTCCAAGACATGCATTACCCTCTCATTTTTCTTCTACAAAATTTATTCCTTCCAGTTTACTTCTTTCTCCTCCTTCAAATTTTCCTAATGACTTGGAAAATTATACAAGTAAGAACCATTAAAAATTAGTGAAGTAGTAAAGTTGTCAAGTAGCTCCACCTTGTAGGGATTATCACTCATTTTCTTCAAATTCTTACATGACCCAATATTCTTATGATTTAATTTATTATATATGTCCCCATTGGAAACCTCTCCTTTTTGAGATGAAGCATCACCATATCTCCTTCATAAAATGTGTTTACTCTCCTACTTACATCTGCAACTTCTTTATATATTGCATTAATATCTTTCAAATTCTCCCTCACTTCTTTATACAATTATAGCATGTTTTCTACAAATGCTTCTGCATCATCACTAGTTTTATCTTCATCGGGTAACACAATCAGATCTAGCACTCTCTTGGGGTTCCTACCATAGATAATATAGAAAGGAGACCTCCTCATTGAACTTTTTACCAAGATATTATAAGAAAACACAACCTATGGTAAATTTAAATCCCATTGTTTTAGCTTTTCTCCAACTATTCATCGTAGAATATTTCCCAAGATCATGTTTACTACTTCTATCTATCCATTAGTATGGGGTGATTATGTGTTTGTGTCCCCATTTTCCTCCACTGAGAACCTTCTATGATTACGCAAATTTTGTCTCGATGTAAAGCGATCATTCTTGGAACTTCATGCAACCTAACCAATTATGAAAAAATTACAACTCTAAGAGCATCATTATTTTTCCTACAAGAAATGAAATGTTCCATAATAGATAATATATTTACTAAAACAATAATATATAATTATTTCATCATTGTGTTTTAGGAATTCCTAACACAAAATTCATATTCAAATCAACCCATGGCCCTGTAGGGATAGGTAATGGAATATATAGACTACTATTCTATGCACAACACTTAGCCATTTGAAATACTCTACATATTGATATGACCCTACTTATTTCCCTCTTTAACTTTTGCTAATAATACTTCTCTACCACAAGAGTAATTTTCTTACTTACACCAAAGTGTCCAACCGAACCCCAATGTGTAATTATCTTAATATTTTCTCTCATGAACCAAAAATTAGGCACAATTGTGTCCCTGAATAAATAGCCATCTTGTGTTGACAGTGGTTCTTCATTAAGTTTTGGAACAATCCAAAAATAAAGGAAACCCATGAGATGAAGGAAAGAACCACAGATAAAAGAAGGAAGCCTCTAAGTATTATAGAAATCCATGGATAAAGGAAGAAAGCCATGATATGCGAGAAGAAGTTGTGGTATATAGGAAAAATTTGCACAAACCGACAAAAACCACAAATCAAAAACAAATAAAAATAGAGAATGATAGAAGATGACAAAGGTGTGACCAAAATAAGTGTCTTTTGGATTATTTTGTAGGAAATATATTTATTGTACTTAATCAAATGTATATGGTGTGCCACATAAGAGAGAGAGAGGGGGAAGATGTGGGCCACAATTGAGAAATAGATAAAAGACATGAATAAAGATTGATGTTTGGAGAGAAGTTTTTATGTGATTTTAAATTATTTTTATTCACAAATTAGATTAGTTTACTTTTCCCTTGCACATCCTTAACAGAAGGGTGAAATTCTTAACCCTCGACCGATGACGAGGCTTAAGGCCAAAATTTGATGTTTGAGCCGAGGTCCCTTTTATTAGTCAGATTTCTTGAAAAATTTCACCACTAGGGTATTAGAATGTAGCACTAACCAAAATCAAGGATTTGTGAGAGAATCAAATTAATATATTTGTCAAAGGAGAAGTAAAGAAACACAAAGTGTTGTATAAAGAAACTGAGGTAGAAGTATTTGGAGAGTACGACGAAGAGGAATTTTTTCTCAATTCCCATATTTATTGAGGCCTTTCATATTGGCACACACTAAAAGAACAGAGAGGTCATGCTTACATTTGAGAAATCCTTTTGAGTGGACTCGGGAGAAGTTAAATATACGCAAAAACCTTGATGAACCTAGGACAGAGTAATTGATTATTAGTTTGAGACCACATTATATTATTATATAATTACTTGGGGCATATAAGGTTGAATGATCTTTGATTATAAGAAATGTGAAGTTTTAAGTGGAGCAAGAGGTGGATTTCTCAAACAAATTTCATTTTAATCAAATTTTTGCTAGTAGAAAAATGTTCATTAGAAGTGCAATCAATTCCTATAGGGGACATGCACCACATGATGGTGTATGTGAAGGGAGGTGATCTAAGAAACATAAATGATAAAAATTAATGGGGTGATGGTTGGGATATTAAAAATAATATGACATAAAGAAAAGAAAAATCATAAAAAATTACATAGTTGAAAAAGGAGAAATTAAGAGAATTAGGTGAGTTAGTATCCTACCAAAAGCAATCATGATGAGGCGGAATGGAAGAGACGGGCATGATAGCTGGAGAAAAGGAGTTAGTTAAAAGGAAAAAAAAAAAAGGTTATCAAGGGAGGAAAGGGAAAAGAAGTTAAATGAAAGAAAAGAAAAATTGAACAAAATTTAGAAAATAGAAAAGAAATAAAAACTACTTAATTGGATGCCAAAATTGGCTACCCCGAGACAGAGCTAGATATAAAGAGTCTTGCTATAATTCCTATCTCGGGGGATACCAACCCATTTTGGTCACCCACGAACCCCGTGGTAAGTTATTCCATACACAATCCATATCAAAGCAAGCTATCCTAATGAGATATTTATGGCAATTAGTAGGTGACTTATAACTAGTTTTCAAGAAGGTAATAGAAGTAGAAACTTGAGAAGATGAAGAAAGATAATTCCCGTTATTAATTAAAGAAAAATGTGAATAAGAAGATGAATTCATCGGTATGAAGGAATTAATTGAATAATTCGAAGAAAAGATAAACATCATAGAAGAAAAGAATGAAGGAGAAATTAGTTCTAGAGAAAAAGATAAAGAAGAAGAAAGACAAAATAAGAAAAGAAGAAGTAATGAAGGATTAGAAGAAAACTATAGATTAAGAGATGTTAAAGGTAGGAATTTATTTGTTGAAGAAAAATGATTATGAAAATACATCAAGAAAATATGCGTTGCCCCACCACCACATGAGCCCAAAGGAGATGATTCCCCTAGATCGGTCATCATTCCATGTGCCACTTAACACACCTATTCAAAAGGTAGAAAAAGGAGAAAGTTTGATGGAAAGATACCAACAATTACAAGAAGAAAGTAAGAAGATAAAAACTTTTAAGAGATTTTAGAGAACTATTAGGATATTTATAATTTTATATTGAATTATTCAAAGACAAATGCAGGAAGAGTAACTTGACAAAAACTCATAACCAATCTAATAAACTAAAACCCTCGAAGAAATAGACAACTATTCAGCCCTAATTAAATCCCTAACCAACTAAAAAGATGGCTCAGAAAAATTAAGCTACCTGTATTTGGAAAATACACCAAAGATGTTGAGGAGAACTTATTCATTTTGGATTCATATTGGAAGAGTAACAATATTACAGATGACATCACAAATTTATATGACTTCATAGGCACTCTAAGAGAGGGAAACCTATGTTGGTACATGAAAACAAATGCACAAGGCTCTAAAGATTGGGATACAATTGAGAAGGAATTTAAGATAGACTTTCACTTTCCAAAATCAGTTTCAGAGGGAATTAGAAAAATGAGAGAGCTTATTTGGAAAGAAGATGAAACAGTCAAAGAATTTAGCCACGTATTTAAAAATGTAACCAGAAAATTTGAAGAACCACTTACAGATAAGCAACAAATGAAATGGTTTACTTCAGGACTTTTACCTTACATTAGAGCATATTTGGATGGACAACCATTCAAAAACCTCTCAATGCAATAGAGATGGATATTAGGTCAGAGGATCAACCTTGGCGAAGAGAAGGAGAAACTTCACTTAAAACAAAATTGGAAATAATGTAGTTAGAGTTAGCAAAACTAAAACTCTAATAACAAATTTAGAGAAAAGAGGATCTTAGAAATATCTTAACCACCAAGAAATAACATTAGACCTAAAATTTTGTGTACATTATGTTGTGCGAGAGGGACATAGTAATATATAATTTACTTACTTAGAGAAGGCAAAGAGAGTTGTGGTTGTAAGACAACACTCATAAAAAAAAGGTTCCTCTAGTACCATACCCATAGTAGAAAGAACTTGGTGCAGAATTTATAGGTTATTGGATCAACATAATCAAGATAATTTCCCTTTGTTATAAGTAGCTCCACCTACCAACCAATTAATGTATTGCATAGCTTGTGGATCTTATAATCATTACCACCATACTTTCCCTTCAGTAGATGCACTTGAAGAATTAAAGGAGTATAATACCTGTAGGGTTATGGTAGCTACGAAAAACATGTGCCCTACCCCCACCATCATATCAATAACTAGAAACAACACTTAACCTACCACCCTCACATCCAACAATTCTTTGCTCCACAATATTAAAATAAGTAAGGAGGGAAACCTCACTTTGGAGGCAACTACCAAGACAATAACTACAATCCCAACTATGAAGGATATAATGGTGCAAGATACCATAGAGGATATAGGGAGGTTATAGATGAGGATTTAGAGGTGGATATAATAATTATAAAGGAGGAAGAAGATATCAAGGGTGTCATAGATACCAATGAAGAGATAATGAAACAATTCGGGGTGACTACCAAGATATAAGACCCATGCCTTTATTACGAATGTGGATGAGATGAACATTTAGCTAGAAATTATACAGATCCTATACCTTACAATTTATTCCATGAATAAGGACGTGACTCATTTAGTTGTCCCAAATATACTCAATTTTATAGAAATGGAAGTAAAAAAATAGAAGCATTAGGAAGAGATGCCCAGAAAAATTTCCAACACATTACCAAGATACCATGGGATGATGAAGAGATAGGAGAAGATAAGGAGAAAGCATCTAGCTCAAGAAGCAAACCAAAAAAGAAAAGAAAAAGGAAGAGGCCAAAGAAAACTATTTCAAAAGAAAATCTTCTAAATCAAGTAAGGACCAGGAAGAACCAAAATATAGAGCTGCAATAATAACTAGAAGTGTAACCAAAAAGGAACCTACACATAGAAATAAGAAGAAAATCAAGCCACCTACTGAGGAAGATTCCTCCAGTAGTGAATAATGGGACTTTAAGAAAATCATATCGGACCTTCATGATAAAGAATTGGAGAAAAGTAAGGTTGTATTTAAGAAGGCACAATCCCAGGAAGAAATAAAAAAGAATTTTTAATGGAAGATGAAATTATTGCTCTCAAAGAGATAACAATATTAACCATCAAACGTGGCCTTGTAGATAAGTTGAAACAATTTAGAAAATATTGGAATAAATAAGATAAGAACTTTCATGTCCAAAGGATTGAAGCTGGACACAACAAGAAAAAGAGAAATATCTTTAGAACACAATGAACATGGCACAAGTCCACCATATACTTGGATGTGGACATATTTGACACTACTATTACAAAAGTACTTCTAGATCTCGGCGTGGATGTAAACATGATGTCCAAAACTACCTAGGAGAAGTTAAGAAGACCTCCCTTAGAACCCACCAGATATTACATTAGATTAGTAGATGGTTCATCAAAACCTAGGAGCACCTTTGAAGAATGTAGAAGTCAATTCCATAGGAATCAAAAGGATGGTCGATTTTGAAGTTATAAAGAATGTTGCTTTAAAACCCACATACAATGTTATTCTAGCCTTAGAATGGTTTTTGATTGCTTATGATGACATGTTAAATTTAGTAGAATTCATGTTATAATTAGATGGAATTTGTTTCCACATACCATTACACACGATGAATGAGTACCTTGTCTGGTCCGAAGATATTTGGTATGACACTGAAGAAGAGTATTTCAATGATATATGAGAGGTATATACTCTAAATCAATTTTTCAACATCGATAGAGAATTTGAACCAAATTTTGAAGGTGAAATCTCAGTCAAAAGTGAATCAATGATTGAAATTTATTCAAACATTATTGAGACATGGATACATGGTTTCAAAAAATCAAGAATAAGGAATTTTCATTACACAAGAAGATTACCACCCCATGTAATAACCTTAGATGAGGATAACCTTGATTTTGTGGATCCCACAACTAACATTTTTGACCACACAAGACAAATTCAAAGAAGAAGATGGATAGAATAAGATGGATATTATTCCACCAATGAAGAACCAGATGAAAAACCAATCAAATGAGTACATAGATTAAGTCATGGGACGTCCCACCGACCTTTAACAAAATATTTAGGGTTTGGAGACGTATAAGGATATCCGAGAAAACATGGAAAGAATCCTCCTGAATGAGAAATATAGAATGGGAGCCTTAGATGATACCCTAAAAAGTAATGTTGTAAAAATGTGGGAAACATAAAAATTTAATATCTCTCATTGGAATTCTTTGACCACATTACTAAAAACAAGATATTTAGAAAGTAAAGGTTATTATGCATCCATACCTAATTATACAAGCGAAGGATACCCATAGAGACACATTCAAACATGTGAAAGACATTAGAACATATGTGGTGAAAATTATCCTTTGGTATAGTATCAATTATTCGTATGGAAATCAGCATCCATACCTCAATCGTGGTGCATGTATTAAGAAATAACAAGAGAAACAAGAAGTTGGGACCAGATTGTGAAGGATTTTCGCCATATATTTAACTATGGGATGCGGATCTTAATATCCTTCAGAACTAAAAAGATAAGTACCTTTTTATTTTTAACCCCTAAAGAGAACAAAAACCAAGCTTCATAAAATAAACCATAACCTAAAGAACCCCAAAAGTGAGATCATCCAATTAAATTTTCATAGATGGCTTACTATTTTGCAATGGAAAAAGAAGAGAGAGCTAGAGAGAGAGAGAGAGAGAGAAGAAAAAACTAATAACTTAAAGATTAAGACAATATACGTGAGAAAGAAAAGTAGTAGAGGAACAATACTACTATCATCCTTACAAGATAAGGAGTGAAAATATTGGTATAAATGGAGATTGGAAGCTTCTGCTAAGATTGGATATTATTAGTTAGAGGAAGAAGTGTCCAAAGTAGTATAACTTTTCAAGAATTCCAAGATATATTCCTTGAATATTTCAAGGAGTCATGAGGTATAAGAAAGAAGTTAGAACCATGAAAATTCAAATCAAGGATAGAATCAAACCATTAAAGAAGAGGCCTTATAAATTAAACCCTAATCTCAAGGTAAAGGTAAAAATAGAGATAGATAAAATGTTGAATGCAGGCATCATACCAATTGTCAAATATTTAGATTGGGTAAGTCCTATGGTCATCCAAAATAAGAAAACATGGGAAATTTGAATATGTGTTGATTATAGAGAGCTCAATAAAGCCTGTTTTCATGACCCATTTCCTACTCCATTCATAGAAGAGGTTCTAGAAAATGTAGTAGGAAGAGAGGCATATTCTTTCACTAATGGGTTTTCTAAATACCATCGAGTCCAAATTGCCCCAAAAGAACAACTTAAAACCACATTTGCTATAGAATGGGGATATTTTATGTACACTATCATGCCTTTTAGATTAAAGAATGCACCAGTTGTATTCAATAGAATAATTATTAATGCATTCAAAGAATTTATCCATGATTTCCTAGAAGTGTATCTAGATGATTGGACCATGTATGGATTATTGAAGAATCATATCCAAGTATTTTAGACTTGTGTTCCAAAGATTTATAGCATTATAGATATCCCTAAACTTGAAGAAATGTATATTTTGACCCCCTTTGGTACACTTTTGGGTCATGTGATTTGAAAATAAGGATTACTAATCGATCCAATCAAAACTTTAGATATTGTAAACTTACCACCTCCCAAGACACAAAAAGAGGTGAGGAAAATTATCAGTTATATAGGCTATCATAGAAATTTCATAAGAAACTATGTTGAGATCAGTGCACCTTTGGAATAATTGTTGAAGAAAAGAATGAACAAACAAATATAATGGACTAAACCATGTGTTGATGCTTTTGAGGTTCTTAAGGATAAAATATTACATGCACCAATCTTAATATTTCTAGATTGGAAAGTTCCTTTCCATGTACATGTAGATGCATTAGGAATTTCCATTGGTGCAGTTTTGACACAACCAAGAGAGAAAATGGATCATCCAATAGCCTTTGCAAGTCGAAATTAGCTAAATCGAAAGAAATTACTCTACTACATAAAGAGAGGCATTGAGCATGGTATATTCCCTAAAAAAATATAGACATTATTTGTTGGCTACATCATTTGTGTTTTACACAAACCATGAACCACTAAAATATTTACTAAACAAACCAGTAATTCAAGTTAATGTTATTTCAAGAGTTTTACTTTTTGCTATCATTGTAAAACTAGGTAAGTTGAACAATGGACGTGATTATCTATCAAGTAATAGAAATGGGGAAGATGAGATACCTATTTATTATGACTTCCCTTTAGCACATCTATTTAGAATTGAGGCCATCCCAAAATAATTTGATGACATATCAAAACTATCGCTCTGAGGAGAATTCCCTAGTGAATATACAAAGAAACAAAAGAATAACTTACTAAGTCGAGATTTTCCCTTTACCTTAATTCAAGGACTATTATAAAAAAATGACAGGATGATGTTCTTAGAAGGGTTTCCCTAGAACATGAATGAAAGAACTTACTAGAAAAATCTCATGAAGGCATAGTCGGTGAAAACAATGGAGGAGAATAGACAGATAGGAAAATAATGCTAGTAGAAGTATGGTGACCTACACTATTCAAGGATGCACACAAGCTTGCAAGGTCTTGTGACATATGCTAGTGGGTGGGTAAACCAAATTCAAGAGAGAAGATGCCTTTAAGACCGGTCTTAGTACTAGCCCCTTTTGAAAAATGGACCATAGATTTCATTGGACCTATTAAACCCGGCACAAATAATTCTCATGCTAAATTCATCAATATAGGGACATAATATCTAACAAGATTGGTAGAAGCCATTTCAACTAAATATTTAACTTCTAAAATTAAAAATTATTTATCTATGAACACATCATTACTTGTTTGGATTTCCCTAAGCATTACAAGTGATTAAGGAAAACATTTTTGAATGCCACTATTAAAGAATTGTTAGGCCACTCTTCTATAAATCATAACCGCAATATGTCATATCATCCACAAGCCAATGGGACATCAGAAGCAATCAACAAGATCTTAGAGAAGGTACTCACAAAAAGGTGTTCACTCCAAAAAGTAGATTGGGACATAAAAATACCAACAACACTATGGGTTTATTTCCCACTATCTCTAAGGAAAATCCTAAACCACAAAAACTCATAAAAATTTAAACACCTTTGATGGGATCCCCAATTTTTTTATATAAAATATGCCTTCATATATGAAGTATCACACCAAATATTGGGTTATTCCATAAGTAGATAAAATATATTAAAACTCTAAGTTCTATAAAAATCCAAAAAAAGGTTACGAGACAATTTTAGACCACTACATAAAGGAATTTGCCCCAAAAATTTGCCTAAATAGAACCCAAAATTTATGAAAATATTTTTGATGGAATTTTTATAATAAATATCTAACTCACTGGAAAATTTCAAGATGATCCAACGGTTAGATAAAAATTTATGATCTATGGAAGTTATGCTCCTACATCAGTCTCCCATAGTTGAAAAGAATTTCTTTCCTACACATTCAATTGATGGAATTCATCCAATTTCTTACTATCAATCTTCTTCAACTCCCACTCAAGAATCCAAGTATTTTCTTCCGTTACAAACCTTCCCACTATACCAAATATTTGTTGTATCTTCCTTACCTAATAGTGACCTGCTTTTTTTTTCCAAGACATGCATTACCCTCTCATTTTTCTTCTTCAACATTTATTCCTTCCAGTTTACATATTCCTCCTTGAAATTTTCCCAATGAATTGGAAACTTATACAAGTAAGAACCATTAAAAATTGGTGAAGTAGTAAATTTGTCAAGTAGTTACACCTTGTAGGCATTATCACTCATTTTCTTCAAATTCCTACATGACCCAATATTCTTATGATTTAATTTATTATATGTCCCCTTTGGAAACCTCTCCTTTCGAGATGAACCATCACCATATCTCCTTCTTTAAATGTGTTTACTCTCCTACTTGCATCTGTAGCTGCTTTATATCTTGCATTACTATCTTTCAACTTCTCCCTCACTTCTTCATACAATTGTAGCATGTGTTCTACAAATGCTTCTGCATCATCACTAGTTTTATCTTCACCAGGAAGCACAATCAGATCTAGCACTCCCTTGGGGTTCCTACCATAGAAAATATAGAAAGGAGACCTCCTCATTGACCTGTTTACTAAGATATTATAAGTAAACTCAACCTGTGGTAAATTCAAATCCCATTGTTTTAGCTTTTCTCCAACTATGCATCGTAGAATATTTCCCAAGATCATGTTTACTACTTTTGTCTATCCATCAGTCTGGGGTGATATGCACTACTAAGCGTATTTTTGTCCCCATTTTCCTCCACAAAACTTCTAACACTTACTCAAATTTTGTCTCGATATAGTGATCATTCTTGGAACTTCATGCAACCTAACCAATCAATTATGAAAAAATTACAACTCTAAGAGCATCATTATTTTTCCTTCAAGAAATGAAATGTTCCATTTTAGATAATATATTTACTAAAAAATAATATATAATCATTTCCTCATTGTGTTTTAGGAATTCCTAACACAAAATTCATATTCAAATCAACCCATGGCCCCGTAGGGATAGGTAATGGCATATAGACTAGTATTCTATGCATGACACTTAGCCATTTGACGTACTCTACATATTTATATGACCCTACTTATTTCCCTCTTTAACTTCTGCTAATAATACTTCTCTACCACAAGATTAATTTTCTTACTTATACCAAAATGTCCAACCAAACCCCCAATGTGTATTATCTTAATATTTTCTCTCATTGAACCAAAAATGATGAACAATTACGTTCCCTGAATAAATAGCAATCTTGTGTTGTGGGGTTGTTCATCAAGTTTTGGAACAATACACAAAATAAAGGAAACCCACGAGATGAAGGAAAGAACCACGATAAAAGAAAGAAGCCTCCAAGAATTATAGAAAGCCATGGATAAAGGAAGAAAGCCATGATATGCAGAAGAAGTGTGGTATATAGGAAAAATTTACATAAACTTACAAAAACCTTAGATAAAAAACAAATAGAAATAGCGAAAGATAGAAACCAACAAAGGTGTGACCAAAAGAAGTGTCTTTTGGATTATTTTATAGGAAATATATTTATTATACTTAATCAAATGTATATGGTGTGCCACATAAGAGAGAGAGAGAGAGATGTGGGCCCCAATTGAGAAATAGATAAAATAAAGAGGATAGAGAGAGAGATGTGAGCCACAATTAAGAAATAGATAAAAGACATGAATAAAGATGGATAGAGAGAGATTATATGTGTATGAGACTAATGTAATCTATTTTGAGATATGAATAAAGATTGATGTTTGGAGAAAATTTTCTATGTGATTTTACATTATTTTTATTCACAAATTAGATTAGTTTACTTTTCCCTTGCACATCCTTAACATAAGGGTGAAATTCTTAACCCTCTGACCGATGAGGAGGCTTAAGGCCAAAATTTGATGTTTGAGCCCAGGTCCCTTTTATTAGTCAGATTTCTGGAAAAAATTCACCACTAGGGTATTAGAAAGTAGCACTAACCAAAATCAAGGATTTGTGAGAGAATCAAATTAATATATTTGTCAAAGGAGAAGTAAAGAAACAAAAAGTGTTGTATAAAGAAACTGAGGTAGAAGTATTTGGAGAGTACGGAGAGGAATTTTTTTCTCAATTCCCATATTTATTGTGGCCTTTCATATTGGCACACACTAAAAGAACAAAGAGGTCATGATTACATTTGAGAAAGCCATTTGAGCGGACTCAGGAGAAGTTAAATATACGCAAAAACCTTGATGAACCTAGGACCAGAGAAATTGATTACTAGTTTGAGACCACATTATATTCTTATATAATTACTTGGGCCATACAAGGTTGGACCAGCTTTGATTATAAGAAAGGTGAAGTTTTAAGTGGAGCAAGAGGTAGATTTCTCAAACAAATTCCATTTTAATCAAATTTTTGCTAGTAGAAAAATGTTCATTAGAAGTGCAATCAATTCCTATAGGGGATAGGCACCACATGATGGTGTATGTGAAGGGAGGTGATCTAAGAGACATAAATGATAAAAATTAATGGGGTGATGGTTGGGATAGCAAAAATAAGATGACATGAAGAAAAGAAAAATCATAAAAAATTACATAGTTGAAAAAGGAGAAATTAAGAGAATTAGGTGAGTTAGTATCTTAACAAAAGAAATCATGATGAGGAGGACAGAAGAGATAGCCATGATAGTTGTAGAGAAGGAGTTAGATAAAAATACAAAAAAACAAAGGTTATCAAGGGAGGAAAGGGAAAAGAAGTTAAATGAAAGAAAAGAAAAATTGAACAAAATTTAGAAAATAGAAAAGAAAAAAAAACCACTTAAGTAGATGCAAAAATTGGCTACCAAGAGACAGAGGTAGATATAAAGAGTCTTGCTATAATTCCTGTCTCAGGGGATACCAACCCATTTTGGTCACCCACGAACCCCGTGGTAAGATATTCCATAGACAATCCAATTCAACAATCGATATCAAAGCAAGCTATCCTAATGAGAGATTTACAGTAGTTAGTAGGTGGCTTAGAACTAGCTTTCAAGAAGATAATAGGAGTAGAAACTTGGGAAGAGGAAGAAAGAGAAGTCCCATTATTAATTAAAGAAAAAGGTGAAGAGGAATATGAAGTCATCGGTATGAAGGAATTAATTGAAGAATTTGGAGAAAAGATAAACATAATAGAAGAAAAGAATGAAGGATAAATTAGTTCAGAGAAAAAAGATAAATAAGAAGAAAGACAAAATAAGAAAAGAAGAAGTAATGAAGGATTAGAATAAAATTATAGATTAAGAGATGTTAAAGGTAGAAATTTATTTGTTGAAGAAAATGATTATGAAAAGACATCAAGAAATGATTCCTTCCCCACCACCTCACGAGCACAAAGGAGATGACCTTCCTAGATCGGTTATCATTCCATGTGCCACTTAACACACCTATTCGAAATGTATAAAAAGGATAAAGTTTGATGGAAAGATACTAACAATTACAAGAAGAAAGTAAGAACATAAAAACTTGTAAGACATTTCAGAGAACTATTAGGATATTTATAATTTTATATTGAATTATTAAAAGATAAATGGAGGAAGAGTAACTTGACAAAAACTCATAACCAAGCTAATAAACTAAAACCCTTAAAGAAATAGACAACTATTCAGCCCTAATTAAATCCCTAAACAACTAAAAAAATGGCTCAGAAAATTAAGCTACTTGTATTTAGAAAATACACCAAAGATGTTGAGGAGAACTTATTCATTTTAGATTCATATTAGAAGAGTAAACATATTAGAGATGACATAACAAATTTATATGACTTCATATGCACTCTAATGAGGGAAACCTATGTCGGTACATGAAAACAAATTCACAAGGCACTAAAGATTGGGATACAATTGAGAACTAATTTAAGATAGACTTTCACTTTCCAAAAGAACATTTAGAGGGAATTAGAAAAAGAGAGCTTAATTGGAAAGAAGATGAAACAATCAAAAAAATTCAGCCACGTATTTAAAAATGTAACCATGAAATTTAAAGAACCACTTACAGATAAACAACAAATGAAATGGTTTACTTCAGGACTTTTACCTTACATTAGAGCATATTTGAATGGACAACCATTAAAAACCCTCTCAAATGCAATAGAGATGGATATCAGGTTAGAGGATCAACCTTGGTGAAGAGAAGGAGAGACTTCACTTAAAACAAAATTGGAAAGAGTGCAATTAGAGTTAGCCAAACTAAAACTCCAACAAGAAATTTAGAGAAAAGAGGATCTTAGAAATAGCTTAACCACCAAGAAATAAAATTTGGTGTAAATTATGTTGTGCAGAGAGGACACAAAGTAATATCGAATTTACTTATGTAGAGAAGGCAAAGAGAGTTGTGGTTATAAGAAAACACTCATCACAAAAAGGTTCCTCTAGTACCATATCCACGGTAGAATGAACTTGGTGCATAATTTATAGGTTATTGGATCATCATACGTAATATAATTTCCCTTTGTCGAAGTAGCTCCACCTATCAACCAATTAATGTATTACACAACTTGTGGATCTTATAATCATTACCACCATACTTTCCCTTCAGTAGATGCACTTGAAGAATTAAAGGAGTATAATACCTACAGTGTTATGGTAGCTACGAAAAACACGTGGCCTACCCCCACCCTTTTCATAAGCAACAACTAGCACCAACACTTAACCCACCACCCTCACATCTAACAATTACTGCTCCATAATATCAAAATTAGTAAGGAGGAAAACCTCACTTTGGAGGCGGTTACAAGGTAATAACTACAATCCCAACTATCAAGGATATAATGGTGGAGGATACCATAGAGGATATAGGGAGGTTATAGAGGAGGATTTAGAGGTGGATATAATAATTATAGAGGAAGAGGATATCAAGGGTATCATAGATACCAAGGAAGAGATAACAAAACAATTCAGGGGCTAGCTACCAAGATAGAAGACCCATGCACTGTTACAAATGTGGACAAGATGAACATTTAGCTAGAAATTATACACATCCTAGACCTTACGAATTATTCCATGAATAAGGATGTGACTCATTTAGTTGTCCCAAATCTACTCAATTTTATAGGAATGGAAGTAAGAAAATAGAAGCATTAGCGAGAGATTCCTAAAAAAATTTCCAACACATTACCAAGATATCATGGGATGACGAAGAGATGGGAGAAGATAAGGAGAAAGAATTTAGCTCAAGAAACAAACCAAAAAAAGAAAAGAAAATGGAAGAGGCCAAAGAAAATTATTTCAAAAGAAAATCTTCTAAATCAAGTAAGGACCAGGAAGAACCAAAATATAGAGCTACTGATAATAACTAGAATTACAACCAAAAAGGAACCTACACCTAGAAAGAAGAAGATAATCAAGCTACCTACTGAGGAAGATTCCTCCAATAGTGAAGAATGGGACTTTAAGGAAATCATATTGGACCTTCATGATAAAGAAGTGGAGAAAAGTAAGGTATTAGTTAAGAAGGCACAATCCCAGGAAGAAAAAAAAATAATTGTTTTATGGAAGATGAAATTATTGCTCTTAAAGAGATAACAAGATTAACCATCAAACGTGGCCTTGTAGATAAGCTGAAACAATTTAGAAAATATTGGAATAAATAAGATAAGAACTTTCATGTCTAGAGGATTGAAGTTGGACACAACAAGAAAAAGAGAAATATCTTCAAAACACAATGAACATGGCACAAGTCCGACATATACTTGGATGTGGACATATTTGACACTACTATTACCAAAGTACTTCTAGATCTCGGTGTGGATGTAAACATGATGTCCAAAACTACCTAGGAGAAGTTAGGCAGACCTCCCTTAGAACCCACCAGATATTACATTGGATTAGTAGATGGTTCATCAAAAAAACCTATAGGAGCACTGAAGAATGTAGAAGTCAATTTCATGGGAATCAAAAAGATGGTCAATTTTGAAGTTGTAGAGAATGTTGCTTTAAAACCCACATACAATGTCATTCTAGCCTTAGAATGGTTCATTGATTACAATGACACGTTAAATTGAGTAGAAGTCACATTACAATTAGATGGAATTTTTGTCCACGTATAATTACACACGAGAATGAGTGCCTCGTGGTCCAGAAGATATTTGGTATGACAATCTGAAGAAGAGGATTTCAATGATATACAAGGGGTATATGCTCTAAATCAATTTTCCAACATCGATAGAGAATTTGAATCAAATTCTAAAGGTGGAATCTCAATCAAAAGTGAATATATGAAAGTAATTTATTAAAACATTATTGAGGCATGGATACATGGTTTCCCAAAATCAAGAATAAGGAAATTGCATTACACAAGAAGAGTACCACCACATGTAATAAACTTATATGAGGATAACCTCGATTTTGTGGATCCCACAACTAACATTTTCTTGACCGCACGACACAAATTCAAAGAAGAAAATGGATATTATTCCACAAAAAAAAGAACCAAACGACAAACCAATCAAATGAGTACATAGATTAAGTCATGGGACATCCCACTGACCTTTAACAAAATATTCAGGGTTTGGAGACTTAGAAGGTTATCTAGAACAAATGGAGAGAATCTTCCCGAATGAGAAAGCTAGAATGGAATCCTTAGATGATACCATGAAAATTAATGCCGCAAGAAGGTGGGAAACACACAAAACTAATATCTCTCATTGGAATTCTTTGACCACATTACTAAAAACAAGATATTTAGAAAGTGAAGGTTATTATGCGGCCATACCTAAGTATACAGGTGAAGAATACCCACAGAGACACATTCAAACATGTGAAAGACATTGGAAAATATGTGGTGAAAATTATCCTTTGGTATGGACTCAATTATTCATATGGAAATTAGGACCCATACCTTGATCATGGTACATGCATCAAGAAATAAGAAGAGAAACAAGAAGTTGGGACCAGATTGTGAAAGATTTTTGTCATACCTTTAACTTCTGGGATGCGGATCTTAATATCCTTCAGGAACTAAAACAGATAAGTACCTTTTTATTTTTCACCCTTGAAGAGACCACAAACCAAGTTTCACAAAAGAAACCATAACCTAAAGAACCTCGAAGCAAGATCATCCAATTAAATTTTCACAGATGGCTTACTAATTTGCAGTGGAAAAAGAAGAGAGAGCGAGAGAGAGAGAGAGAGAAGAATAAAAACTAATAACTTAAGATATAAGACAATATAAGGAGAAATAAAAGTAGTATATGAAAAATACTACTATCATCCTTAGAAGATAAGGAGTGAAAATATTGGTATAAATGGAGATGAGAAGTTTGCTAAGATTGGAGATTATTGGTTAGAGGAAGAAGTGGCCAAAGTAGTATAACTTCTTCAAGAATTCCAAGATATATTCCCTAAATATTTTAAGGAGTTGTGAGGTATAAAGGAAGAAGTTAGAACCATGAAAATTCAAATCAAGGATGGAATCAAACCATTAAAGAAGATGCCTTATAGATTAAACCCTAATCTCAAGGTAAAGGTAAAAATAGAGATAGATAAAATGTTGAATGCATGCATCATACCAATTGTCAAAGATTTAGATTGGGTAAGTCCTATGGTCATAAAAATAAGAAAACAAGGGAAATTTGAATATGTGTGGATTATAGAGAGCTCAATAAAGCCTGTGTGCATGACCCATTTCCTACTCCATTCATAGAAGAGGTTCTAGAAAATGTAGTAGGAAGAGAGGTCTATTCCTTCACTAATGGGTTTTATAGTTACCATCAGTCCAAATTGCCCCAAAAGATCAACCTAAAACCACATTTGCTATAGAATGGGGATCTTTCATGTACATTATCATGCCTTTCGGATTAAAGAATGCACCAGTTGTATTCAACAAAATAATGATTAATGCATTCAAAGAATTTATCCATGATTTCCTAGAAGTGTATCTAGATGATTGGACCGTGTATGGATTATTGAAGAACCATATCCAAGTATTGAGACTCATGTTCCAGAGATGTATAGCATTACAGATATCCCTAAACTTGAAGAAATGTATATTTTGACCCCCTTTGGTACACTTTTGGGTCATGTGATTTGCAAAGAAGGATTACTAATCGATCCAGTCAAAACTTTAGTTATTGTAAACTTACCACCTCCCAAGACACAAAAAGAGGTGAGGAAAATTATCGGTTATACAGGATATCATAAAAATTCATAAGAAACTATGTTGAGATCAGCGCACCTTTGGAATAATTGTTAAAGAAAAGAATGAACAAACAAATATAATGGACTAAACCATGTGTTGATGCTTTTAATGTTCTTAAGCATAAAATATTACATTTTCCAATCTTAATATTTATAGATTGGAAGGTTCCTTTCCATGTACATGTAGATGCATTAGGAATTTCCATTAGTGCAGTTTTGACACAACCAAGAGAGAAAATGGATCATCTAATAGCCTTTGCAAGTCAGAAATTAGCTAAATCTGAAATAAATTACTCTACTACGAAAGAGAGGCATTGAGCATGGTATATTCCCTTAAAAAAATAAAGACATTATTTCTTGGCTACATCATTTGTGTTTTACACAAACCATGAACCACTAAAATATTTACTAAACAAACTAGTAATTCAAGTTAATGTTATTTCAAGAGTTTTAATTTGCTATCATTGTAAAACCTGGGTAAAAGTTGAACAATGGACTTGATTATCTATCAATAATAGAAATAGGGGAAGATGAGATACCTATTTATTATGACTTCCCTTTAGCACATCTATTTAGAATTGAGGCCATCCCAAAATAATTTGATGACATAACACAACTACTAGCTACAGGAGAATTCCCTAGTGAATATACAAAGAAACAAAAGAATAACTTACTAAGTCAAGATTTTCCCTTTACCTTAATTCAAGGACAATTATACAAGAAAGGACAAGATGATGTTCTTAGAAGGGTTTCCCTAGAACATGAATGAAAGAACATACTATAAAAATGTCATGAAGGCATAGTCGGTGAAAACAATGGAGGAGAACATACAGATAGTAAAATAATGATGGTAGGACTATGGTGACATATTACTATTCAAGGATGCACACAAGCATGCAAGGTCTTGTGACATATGCCAGCGCGTGGGTAAACCAAATTCAAGAGAGAAGATGCCTTTAAGACCGGTCTTAGTACTAGCCTCATTTGAGAAATGGACCATAGATTTCATTGGACCTATCAAACCTGGCATAAAGAATTCTCATGCTAAATTCATCAATATAGGGACATAATATCTAACAAGATGGATAGAAGCCATTCCAACTAAATATTTAACTTCTAAAACAAAACAAAAAAATTATCTATGAACACATCATTACTTGTTTGGATTTCCACTAAGCATTACAAGTGATGTAGGAAAACAATTTTTGAAGTCCACTATTAAAGAATTGTTAGGCCAATTTTCTATAAAACATAACCACAATATGCCATATCATCCACAAGCCAATGGGACAGTGGAAACATTCAACAAGGTCTTGGAGAAGGTACTCACAAAAATATGTTCACTCCAAAAAGTAGATTGGGACCTAAAAATACCAACAACACTATGGGCTTACCGCACTACCTATAAAAAGATGACCAAATACTCCCCATTTCAATTGGTATACGAGACTTGAAGTTGTGGTTCCCATAGAATTCATCCTCCCAAGTTTAAGAGTGGCAGTGACATTTATATTGAATGAAGACTCTTTAGTACATGAAAGACTTATTGAATTAGAGAAATTGGATGAAAAAATATTTATAGCAACATATAATCAAACTTAGGAGAAAAGGAGATAGAAATCATGGCATGAATACCATATAAAAAGGAAAGAATTTGACATAGGGGAGTGGGTACTACTATATGATAACAAATGAAGACATCTATGTAAACTCAAAGTTTGATGGTTAGGACCTTATATCATCAAGGACATATTACCATTTGGAGTAACAAAACTTCTAACTTTTCAACTCAAAGAACCATTGGGCTACATCAATGGCGTGCGGTAAAAAATATCATAATTAAAAAGAGGGAAAAAACCTGACCTATTTTAAAACCAAAAATTTGGTGGATATGACAAGGAGTAGGATGAAAACTCACAAAGGTCATCCTTACTCTAACGAAAACAAAATAAAATCTACGAAGAAAGAATACCCATGTGTATTAGAGAAAACTTTGCGGAGGAAGAATACTCGTTTTATAGAGAAAAAGCTGTAGAGGAAGCATACCCACATAACAAAGAAAAATCCATTGAGACAAGGAGAACTGCGCATCAAATAAAAATCCACTGAACACTAGGAAAACCATGGAAAATCATGACCAAGTCAAAGATGAATGAAAATAGTCGTGGACATACAAAAAAACCATGGGACAAAAGGTGGAGCCACACAACATAACAAATAAATTCACATACTAAAAAAACATGATGGAAATGATGACATATCTTCCCATGAAAAATATAATAAATGCAATGGGTATTCATTCAAAATTTATAAAAGCACCAATTCATAAGGGCTTAATGTATAAAGAGGGAAGCAATAAAATCAAAGAACTAACAATGAAATCATGAAGAAGAAGTAAAATAGGGCAGGCTAAGGAGAATCATGAAACATGGATACCCCAATTTTTCTTGCACAAGAAGCTCTTTCATAACCCAAATTCCAAAAAAAACACTCCATCAAATATACTAAACACGATCCAATGGGGTAATTTTCACATACACGTAACCTTCAAAAGTACATCCATTCCCATATTGTAAAATATGATCACATGAAGTTAGAATTGGATAGATAAATGCTACTTCAAGAGAACCCTACTACCAAAGAACTAAAATTTAAATAAACTTCAAAAGTAATACATGAGCTGAAGATAGACACATAGAGTTGTATCCCCTATTTCATCAATACCAATAACAAAATTAGGGTTCTCTTTAAATGACTACATAACCAAATGCTCTATCTCGATTAGCCATATCAAATTAACATAGAAGTCATTACTAGGGTTACATGATTATTGGCGCAGAATGTTTAGCCATTACAAATGAAAACCCCCATGAAAGACACAGTGTGTGTGATGAGAGTAACCAAGACCAAAAGAGGAGTATGAATTGTAGATATCAAAATCATACCCTTAGGTATGCCACCAAGGCCATTTGTCTAAAAATTTATCATACAAATCATGAAGATGGAGCTCATGGACTTAGTGCCTAGATTTCCTAGATATGGTAAATTCACACTCAGAATACAATCTTTGTGAACTATTGGCCTCTGAATTTCATGAGAACACTAGGAAAATCAAGGAGGGAAAACATACATTTTGTTATGGGTCTCTTTTATTATTTTTACCATGTATTTCACTAAAACCCTCCCAGCCCAAACAAAACCTATTGAATGGTGGCTAGATACACCTATTGCTAAACAAATTTGGGAACATATGAACAAATTATATAGGGTTGTCCAAATTACATCCTTGATAGGTTGGAAAAATAAAATCAGACAGCTAGTAGCAAATAGAGCTAGGGTATCTGAAAAAATTATGGCAAGATACGAAAATGAATTCATCTTCATTACCGACATAGATTATACCTTTCTCAGACCCTTTATTCCATGTACATCACATATACCCCTGCTACCCTATGAAGCCTTAGATGAATTGGTGGCCACATCTATACAAGAAATAAGAAATCTTCCTGTGGACCCTAGAAAACCAATGCCACCAAATATTAATGAAATAATTGAAGAAACATGGGAAGAATATAGGAACAAGTATCGATAACAATATGTCAAAGAAGAAAAATAAACTCGAGAACATATCGGTGCAAGACCCGCAACATACAAAAAGATGTCCAAATAAAGGGAAATTTATTCATCCTCATCCATAAAACAAAAAAAAAGATAATGGCCTCAAAGCAAATAATGAAAGAAACATAAGTCGGTGAGGAAGAAGAAGAAGATTCATGGGAAAAATTACAAATATTTGAATAAGAAGAAGAATACATTCCATTTCCCCATTTTCACCACCAACAATACCACATGAGGAATGAAAACCAAAACTTTTAGGAGAAGTTGAACCACAAGAACAAACAACATTATCTAATCTTGTTTATCGATAATATAAGGTATGTTTAACTAAGGGCGTGTTTCCCGTGTGACACAATAATATGAAGTAAGTGTTATCCAATTTTACATCCCCTACAAATTGGCTAACTTGAAAAAATCTAGACGTGGAAGTATGATCAAGTCTCAGTGAAGAAGATGGATAAAGTGGTGTGTTACTGATTTTGGAGTGAAAGGAGGAACCAAATGTAATTTAGTAACATGTATGATCATTTATTACTTCAGTAACAAAGAAATGTGTTACCGCCAACAACACCTTTGGGACGACATTTATTCTTGGCGGACAACATGTTAGGATGACACATGTTACAGACAATAAATAATAGACCAACTTATTCTAAGTGACTTATTCTGGATAACACAATGAAAACATTTTACCACCAACAATACAAGAATATCAATGATGGTCTGAGTATTAATGAATGCGGTACTAAGTAGCTCAACAACTAGTTTAATGAGGTATGGTGCCCATGTCATTTCCTGTAAGAAAAGTACCTTTAGGAAGCATATTTTTTTGGTTTCCCATGCCTGTTTTAAGAGAGTTAATGCATGTTATCGTTTGGTGAAGTACATTCAAGGATTTCTCTCTATATAATGTAAAAGACCCCTCATTTTGAAGGGGGAGACATTATGGAATGTAAAGGAACTTTGTAAAAAAATTATAGAGATTTTGTGAGTTGTAGGCCTTGAATTTGAGGATTTTGTATAAGAATGTTTCCTTGTTTCTACTTTACAATGGATTATGCATTCTTTTGAGCAATGGTACATGGACAAAAATTCAATGGACCCTATGGACCCTAGAAAACCAATGTCGCCAAATATCAATGAAATAATTGAAGAAAAATGGGAAGAATATAGGAACAAGTATCAAGCACAATATATTAAAGCAAAAAGCAGAAAATCTGAACATAGCAAAGCGGGACCCACAACATACAAAAAGATGGCCAAATAAAGGGAAAATTTCTTCAGACCAAACCACAAAACGAAAAATACAATGGCCTCAAATAAAATAATTAAAAAAACATAAGTCATTGAGGAAGAAGAAGAAGATTCATGGGAAAAATTACAAATATTTGAATAAGAAGAAGAATACATTCCATTTCCCCCATTTTCACCACCAACAATACCACATGAGGAATGAAAACCACAATCTTTAGGAGAAATGTAACCACAAGATCAAACAAACATTGTCTAAGCTTGTTTATCGATACTATAATGTATGTTTAGCTAAGGGCAAGTGTTTCCCATGTGGCACAACAATATGAAGTAAGTGTTATCTAATTTTGCATCCCCGTAAATTGGCTAACTTGAAAAAATCTAGACATAGAAGTATGATCAAGTCTCAGTGAAGAAGGTGGATAAAGTGGCGTGTTACTGATTTTGGAGCGAAAGGAGGAACCAAATGTAATTTAGTAACACGTACGACTCTTACTAGCTGGTAACAAAGAAATGTGCTACTCGGCTAATAACACCTTCCAGGGTGACACTGTTACCGACCAAAAACACTCTCGGTGACACATGTTACTAAGTGACAACACTTTTGGGTGACACATGTTACTAGTAGACAACACTATTGGGTGACACATGTTATAGGTAGATAAATAATGGACCAACTTATTCTTAGCCGACTTGTTCCTAGCTAACACAATGAAAAATTTTTACCGGCCGACAACATAGGAATATCAACGATGGTCCGAGCATTGATGAATGTGGTACTAAGTAGCTCAACGACTAGTTTAATGAGGTATGGTGCCCACGTCATTTCTCGTAAGAAAATTACCTTTTGGAAGCATATTTTTTTGGTTTCCCATGCCTATTTAAAGAGAGTTAATGCATGTTATCATTTGGTGAAGTAAATTCAAGGCTTTTCTCTATAGAATACAAAAGACCACTTATTTTGAAGGGGGGAGACATTATGGAATGTAAAGGAACTTTGTAAAAATTGTTATAGAGATTTTGTGAGTTGTAGGCCTCAAATTTGAGCATTTTGTAGAAGAATATTTCCTTGTGTCTACTTTGTAATGGATTATGCATCCTTTTGAGCAATAAAATTTTTGTTTTGTGGATTTTCCTTCCCTAGCTTGAGTTATATTACATTTTTTCCTTCTATTGCATTTGCAGTATATTGTGCATACTTTGTTCTTCTTGCAGGACTCAAATTTTTTTGCTCCATGAAAATGGAGGTTTGAATGTGTTTTTGGATTGTGGCACTTCTGTCTTCCCTCTCCTACCTCATTTTCTCTATTTTCACTCACTTGGAATATCTCTAACCCTTGTTCTTGGTGTTATTGCCTCCCTTAGTGTAGGATTTAATTTCATGCATCTTTCTCTTCCCTGGTCCCTTGGAATCTTAGGTTAGTGTTAGGTAGTTGCATTCCCCTTTCTAGGTGTAGTTTTAGTATTAGGAATAGGTAGAGGAACTAGAATTCTCTAGATCTTTGTCTCATTTGTAGGGTACCACACCTTGAGACAATCCCATGTTACCCAAAAACACTGAATGTTCATCCACAATTCATGACATATCGAAGGTGTTATTTTTTGTGCTAACAAAGAAGTTCAAGAACGTAACAAGTGGCCATAGCAGAATTTATCATACATTACATGGAAAAATTTTATTTGGTAGCAGTAGATATAATCAACGTCCTCCCCCATGAATTATTAAAGGAAATCCAAATACAAATGGTCATAGATGGGAATACAGAGTACAATATATTCAACAAGAAAGAATACAAGTAAAATAGAAGAAAAATAAGAAAATCACAGAACAAAACCGCATAGAGGAGTTAGAATATTTAATTGGGATTATAAAAAAAAAGTGAAAGAAGAGGAGGTGAAGAAACCTAAAGAAGAAGATAAAAACAAATAATATCCAAGGAAACCGATGAGGAACAAACAAAAGAAAATCAAAATATAAAATAGAAGCAACAAGAGGAGGATGATAGAAGAACATATGAGGAAAAAGAGAAAAAAAGATACATGAGGAGGAAACAAAGAAAAAGGAACTAGAGGAAAAGAAGAGAAAGGTAGATGAAATTAACAAAGAAAAACAAGTAGAAGAAGAAAGGAAAATAAAAATAAGAGAAGAAGAAGAACAGAATAAATTAGTGGAAGAAAATAAACGTAAGGAAAATGAGATAGAGAAGATGGAAGAAGAATAAAGGAAAGATGAGGAAAAGGAGAGAAAGGAAATAAAAGAAGAAAAAGGAAAGAAAAGAAGAAAAACGAGAGAAAAAAATGGATAGATGAAGAATAAAAAAGAAGGACGAAGAGAAAAGGGAAAACAAAGACGAAAAAATAAAGAAGAAAAAATAGAAAGAAAGAAGAAAGATGCAGACATAAGAAATAAGAAGAGGAAAATAAATATAAAAAGAGAGGAAGAAGAGAAAAATAAAACATGAAGAGGTAGAAGTACAAAAGAAGGAAAAATAAAAATAAAAGAAAGAACAAGTAGAAAAAGAATAAATAAAGAAACAAGAGGAAGAAAATAGAAAGATAAAGGAGGAAAAAGATAGAAAAGAGAGAGAAAGGAGACAAAAAGAAAAAATAGATGAGAAAAATAAAGTATAGGTACCACCATAACTACCATCCAAACCAAATTTGAAACCACCAAAGTGGTATAATAACTATATATCCTCCTAGATATTCACTAGTAAAAATCAAACATGTCCTCCAACATCAAAATAAATATCAGTCCATCCAATTACAACAAGGGGTGGTGGAAAAAACATCAGAAGGGTACATGGTACATTTGAATAAAATCTCACCCCTTCAGAAGACCATATGTAGTCAAGTAATAGATCAAAGTGCAAAACAAGACTGGATGCAAAGATGTGTAGACCTAGAAGAAGCAATGAATAGGATGTTTATAGCTATTTAGGTCACAAAGCCACATAATAAAACTAATTCCAATCTACAAAGAGAAATATCAATAGAATAGGAAGTCAAAGAAATGATAATGGATAATACTATAAGCCAAGGAACATGAGAATAAGAAAGTTTGAGAGGAGTCCATCAAATAATACAAGGAGAAAATTATATAACCAAAAGTCCTACAAAATCAAAAATGAAGGAGATGTAAGTTTATTTTAGCAAACTAGAGACAAAGCTCAAAAATTCCATGGCATACTACACATACATAATAGGGTGGCCAAGTTTGACTCAATAAGAAAAAGAATAACTAGAACAACAACTGCATATAGATTCTACATAATATGATATTAGAAAAGGCAAGGATGGAACTCAACAAAGAAAACTTGTGGAAATCACAGAAAAATATCAAACCAAGCAACATAAGACGACAAAAAAATCACATACATGCAAGAATGTGGTGCCACCATGGATAGGGAGCTAATAATAATGCAACAAGATTTCACAAACACACAATAAACGTTTGATAAAATACAATCAAAGCCACCCCCTTCAGATATCTTTCCCTTGATTCAATAAAATTCATAACTTCATGAATGGATACAACAAATCAACATCCATCTAGATTTTTGGTCCAAGTTTAAGAAGAACATCACTCAGATTACAAAATGCATTGCCCAAACTACACCATGAAGAATACTTGGAGAAACCATGGCATTCCATAAATATAATCAGGTGAGTCAAGAGAGGGAACATTTCCTTATGCCAAACGTCTAAGTTCTAGGGGTTGATAAATATGTTTATTCAAGGTGGCATCCCATAAATCCAATCGGGTGAATTGAGCGAGGTAACCACTCCTTACACTAGACATCTAAGTTTTGGAGGTTGATGCCTATGTATCATTAAGATCAAATAATTAATTCTGTGAAAATTTTGTGAAGGAAGACATGGTTATTCATCTCTTGGTTGTCTTGAGGATGAGACAATGTTTGAATTATAGGGATGATGTCGACAGGGTTCTTCATCAAGTTTTGGAATAATCCGCAAAATAAAGGAAACCTACTAGATGAAGGAACCATGGATAAAATAAGGAATCCAACAAGGATTATATAAATCCATGGATAAAGGAGGAAAGCCACAATATACGAGAAGAAGTGGTGCATAGGAAAACCTCGCAAAGCCAACATAAATTTGTGGATCAAATACAAATAGAAATAAAGCAAGACAGAATCCGGTAGAGGTATGACCAAAAGAAGTGTCTTTTGGATTATTTTGTAGGAAATATATTTATTATATTTAATAAAATTTATTTGGTGTTCCACATGATACATTAGATGTATGCAACATAAGAGAGAGAGAGAGATATGTGGGCCCCAATTTAGAAATAGATAAAAGATAGAGGATAGAGAGAGATTATATGTGTATGAGACTAATTTAATCTATTTTGAGACATGAATAAAGATTGATGTTTAGAGAAAAATTGTTATATTAGTTTACATTGTTATAGAGAAAAATCTAATATATCTGTTCAAAAATTAGATTTGTTTATTTTTCCTTGCACATCCTTAACAAAAGGGAAAACAAATTAACCCTCACATTGTTGTTGAGGCTTAAGGTAAACATCCTGGATCAACTAATCACAAGAACTACTACCCACTATAGGGTCATTACATTGTCTCACAACATCACCAAAATCTAGATCACTTTTATATAACTCATTAAATACCTCAAATCCTACTACTTCATTTTCCATTATTATTAATAGTGCTACACACCTACTCAAAGCATTAGTAACTTTATTTTTCTTTCCTGATTTAGCCTAGCCCACATAAGTGCAAGGCCCATGTTCAAAAGGATAATTAATTCAAAACAATTTTCCCTTAGGTGAAAAAAATCAAGTAATATATTATGCGCCATTTATAAGGAGCACACCAATTTAGACAAAATATTTCCCAATTTATAAAGATAATGCATTAATTGAGATGATTCATTTGAATTTTTAAGTTACAAAGTTTCCAATAGAATTTGAATTCCTCTAGCTTGTTATCAACTAAGTTTATTCAGAAGATTTACTAGTAATATTGTAAGATAATTATCTTTAATGTGGTGGGACAACCAGGGCCATCAAGAAAAGATGCATTGTTTTATTATTATTCAGACACAAGGATATTGAGGGGCATTGTGTTTAATATTGTAGCACTCGACCACAAGTTTCAATACCATTCAGCTAACTTTTCACTCATTCAAAGGGAAAGGATTGATGTGGGAACCATAGATGAAGTAGAAATGTTTACCAAATAAGCACGAAAAGTTGTAGATATTAGGAAATTAAAAATCAATAGCCTTCATCAAATTGTAGCAAAAATTGATGTATTCCCATGCCTAGAACTACTATCTTTCCTTTCTATTCATTCTAAGGCCAAAAATTGGGCTTTGTATTCCCAAACTGAAGAAAATAGGATAGCCTTATTAGTTTTTTATGCCTTCTAAGATTATTACAAATTACCTGATTTTGACATTGTCTACAACTCAACTACCATAAAAACATAGATGGCCACATGGAAAATAAGGACTAAATTTTAAAACTTGGGTTGATGATCAAATTGACAATATGGATGATCCAAACTTAAATGGCATCCTTATTCAAAGATTCAAACCTGGATTCTATATTTTGTGTCCTTAATGAATAATTCAATTGTGTTACATCCATACAAATTTTCATCCTTTCCACAAGAATATTAGAATATTATTTGAAGGATCTCATTCATGAACAAAAACCCCGCATGTGGGCTACAAACACAATGTTTAGAAACATTTCAAGTATCAACCTAAAAAACTAGGCATAATTAAATAAAAATGAATGATGATTTTAAGTTTCAACATTTTACTAAACAGTGAAAAATAAAATAATTATTTAAAATCATGTTTTGAAAAATATTGAAGAAATTGGCACTAAAAATGAAATATTTTAATAAAAATAATCATGCAAAACCAAAGACATTTTAATAAATATAATTTTTTTAATGAAATTATAAATTATTTGGTTCAAAATATGAGGCACATATTTCATAATATGGGGAAATAGCTGATTGCAACATTTTATTTTACACAAAAAATGAGGATTTTTTCTCAAATATTTAACATGGGAGACCCAATTTTGGGCCCTATCATGGTAAAGTGGTTGTTTGATCATGGGAGGGCCCAATAATTACACCTTTCATGGTTAAATGGTCACTTAACTATGACAGTTCCATTTTTAGGCCCTCATATGGTCAACTGTCCACTTGACCATGTGAGGGTAAAAATATTTGAATAATGGAGTATTCCAAGTCCACAATGACTATTCAAAATTAGCATTAAAAATAGCTCTAGAGTACTACAATTACAAAAATTGGCCCTCTCATGGTCAAGTAGGCACTTGACCATGATAGGGCCTAATATTTGGGACCTCACATGGTCAAGTGAAGGTATTACCATTAAAAGGGAAAATTGAGCTTTAGAGTATTTCAACTCCACAATGACCATTGACAATCAACATTGAAAACAGCTACGCAATATTTCAAATTTATAGTGACTATTCAAAATTAGTAACACTAGAGCTATCATACACAAAATATATTTTCAATTTAAATTGTTAATAGCCATTATGGAGATAAAATACTCTAGATATCAAAAAAATTATCGGCCAAATTTTTGGATCTTCATGGTTAAGCATCCAATTTACCATGAGAGAGCCAAATAAAATTGTCCTTGTAAGGTCAAGCCTTACTTGACCGTAGAACCTAAACAATATTTGAGCTTTAGAGTATTTTATCTCAACAATAATAGTTCATAATTTCAATTTATATTAGTTCCAAAGTATATTATTACTAGAGTGATTGTTTACAAATAGTTGTGGAGTGGTGAATTAGGCTCTCCCATGGTTTAGCAAAGTCTTGACCATAAAGGGATAAAACAATTTCACGACCACATTAAATTCTTTTATTTACATATACCGAACAAGTGTATTCTACCAACTCGAGTTAATTTTCCTTGGACATGGAGCTTAGGATGTTCTCCATATTATGGGCTTAAGTTGACTCTATATTTTAGCGGTTATTAAAAATAGCTTTAGATTATTTTTATTATTGAAATAGTGGTACTTTAAATGGTCAAGTTTCCACATGACAATGATATTGCCCAATTTTTTTCCCTTTCATGGTCATGCATCCATTTGAACATGCAAAGGAAAAAAATTGAAATCTATAATATTTTATCACATTGACCACTCAAAATTAATATTAGAATAACTCTATAGAATTTCATCTCTAGAGTGAATGTTCGTAAAACAATCACTCTAGTTATAACACACTCTAGAGCTATTGTCAATACTAATTGTGAGTGGTCATTATGTAGCTGAAATACTTTGAAGCTCAATTTTTATCCTCTTATGATCAAGTGGTTGTTTTACCATGGAGGGCCAATTTTTACCCTCCATGGTCATGTTTGACCTTAAGAGGGAAATATTATATTAACGCCTTTTACTTAGCTATATTGAGAATAAGTAGTCAACACATATAGTTGATTTTCCTTTTCCATGGAACATGGGATGTTCTACATATTTATATTTTGATTTAATTGTATTTTTGAGCCCTCACTTGGTTAATTGGAAGCGTGACCAAGATAGGGACCTATTTTTCAACCTCCCATGGTCAAGTGTCCTCATGACCTTGGGAAAATAATAAAAATTTGAGAACTAGATTATTTAAGATTCATAATGGCCATTATACCTAAACATTTAAAATATCCCTAAATTATTTATTTTATGGAATCGGTGTTTAGAGATAAACACTATGCATTTGAAATACTCCGAGTAAATTTTAATGATATTTTTAATTGCCATTCTAGTGTTGAAATATTATGGAGCTCAAATATATTTTTTTGCATTATATGGTCAAACACCTTCTTGACCATGAGAATTCCACAATTATTTTACTAAATTACAATATTAATTTGAAAATAAATTAAAAAAATACAAATTATGAATATACATTGAATAAAATAATGTACCATTATTTTTATACAACTCGAGAAGAAGACATAAAATAGTATTTAACTTATTAGATAGTGTTTTGGAACTTTATGGAAAAGCATCCTCTTGATCCTTAATGACATAATACTTGAAAATTGAAAGAGGGATTCACGAGAAATGATGTCAAAAATAATGCACCACAACGAAGTTGCACTCCAATGGTAACATCAAGCTCCAACGCAATAAGCAAGATTCGAACAATGGAAAGAATATGCAAATAAGAAAACAATTCGCTCATGTTTATAGATCGAAAAAGGAAGTACAAAAAGGGGTGTTGTGTAACCCCATGCCTAAACAAGGAAATAATATCAATGATGCCGCTGATACATATGATGTGACTGACGTATATGATGCCACTAAAGGAGGATTTACAATTACAAGTAAGGAATGTAACTCCTATGACGCACCGACACAAATGAAAATGACAGATTCTATGATAGAATCGACACTTGTCATTTGACTTCCTAAGACCTATGAATCTTACAAGGCAAGATGAATCAATAGGTGATGTGGACACTAGGCATGTCACAAAAACTAACACCCCCTTCATCGAAGCCTAGGAAGAGGTCATGGTAAGCTAGAACAGAAAGAAGACACCTCTAGACAACTAAGAAAGATGTGTCAATGAGGACCGGAAACCAAAGGCCTAATAAGGTTCCCATATACAAATAACATATATTTGGAAAGAAGAAGAGGAGAAGAAGGAGGACTATATAGCTTGAAGAAGATGGGCAGCTACAAAGCAGACCTCACCCCAAGAAGATACCGCAAGTGAAGAAATTTCACCTCAGTGAAGGGCTTAGTGAATATGTCTCTGCAACTTTGATCATCTCTGTCTCGAACATACCGTATATAGATTATGTTTTCATGTATCATCTCCCATATGAAGTGCATGTGAATCTCAATATGCTTCATCCATTGATGCTTGAACTAGATTTCTACAAATCAAGATAGTGCTCATGTTGTCACAATAGATAATGGTAGGCCACCGAAAGTGGATGCCAAACTCTACCAAGATACCCTATAACCAAAAAGATTTTGTGGTAGCGTTAACTACTCCTCTGTATTCTAATTCTATTGATGATATGGTAATGACATTATGCTTCTTGCTGGACCAATTGATAGGACCTAAACTAAGAGTGAAACTGTAGCCTGAGGTAGACTTCAAATGATATAGATCACCGACCTAATGAAGTCATCTGTAAATCCAATCAAGTCAATCTAAATCCCTCCTAAGTAATGAATACCATCTGTGTGAGTGCCACAAACATAGTGAAGGATCCACTTTGCTACTTTTAAATGCAGCTCATGAGGCTCCTACATAAATCTAGACATGATCTCGATAGCATATAATAGATCTAGTCAAGTGTGAGTAAGGTAGATCAAGCTCCCCACCAACTACCGATAAAGGGTACCATCAACCAAGGGGGAAGAGCAATTAGAAACCAACTTGACCCGGAAAGAAAAGGAGTAGGTGAGGACTTGCAATCAGACATGTGAAACCAAGCAAGCAAATCAAGAGAGTACTTAGGCTGCGAGATCATAATTCTCAAGTCAGATTGTGAAATTTGGATCCCAAGAAAGTAATGAAGCAATCCTAAGTCAGACATGGAGAATTTTTGGCCAAGGAGATCTTCACATAATAAATGATAGAGGAAGAGCTACCCATGATCAACAAGTCATCAACAAAGAGAACAAGAATAAGCATGGAGTCATCCTACTGTAGAATATACACATTTGGGTCAGAGTGACACAAAGAGAATTTTGATGCAAGTAAAAAGGATTCCATCTTGGCATACCAAGCCCAAGGGGCTTGTTTAAGGCCGTAGAGAGACTTCTTTAACTTACAAATGAGGGATGGATCATAGACATAACCCGGAGGTTGTTCCATATAAATCTCTTCCTCTAGGTCCCCATGAAGGAAGGCACTCTTAACATCCATTTGGTGGACTTCCCATCTGTTAGTGGCAGCAATGGCAAGGGTCAGTCGAATGGAATTCATCTTCACAACTAGAGAAAAGGTTTTGAGTAATCAACCCCAACTACATGGGAGAAACCCTTAGCTACAAGTCATGCTTTATACTTCTTGAATTCTCCATTGGCTCCATACTTTGTTTGATATATCCACCTACACCAAATGAATTTTCTTCCTTTCAGAAGAGGGGTAAGATCCCAAGTGTCATTCTTTATGAGTGAGGAATACTCCTCATCCATAGCAAAATCCCACTCAGGAATCCCAAAAGCTTCCTAGAAAGATGGTGGATCAGAAGTAGAGGCAAAGGAGTGGGGTCCAATGAAACTTGAGCGAGTACGTCTCTCATCTGAAGGATCTCCAACTAAATCTCCAACACTCTGTAAAGTTTTCCTAGCCTAAAGAGGTCCTAAAAGTTCAAACTCGAGTCGAAGATTCTTCACTTGAGTGAGAAGGGACATAGTCCTCATCACCACTACTATCGAATCAGAAGACTCAGAATTTTGAGGATCGGGAGGAGTAAGGAGAGGAGGAACTCACTCAACAACATCATCATCTAATGAGTCAGAATCTAAATCAGTGGGCAAAAGAACCTTAGTGGAAGTCAAAGTCAAGGATGACTCATCAAACTTCACACTCCTCTCAATATAGAGCTCATGGGTAGTAGGGTTCAATAATTGATATCCCTTCACGCCATCAGGATACCCGATAAAGATACATGATTTGGATTGTGGATCCAATGCCTTACATTTCTTCTTGGGAATCTGATCCAAAGTGTTGGATTCGAAGACTCGAAAGTGCTCAACATCAAGCTTGTGTTCAAACCAGGCTTCAAAGGGTGTCATCCCTCTTACTGCCTTGTGTGGAACACAATTCTGAATATAACAAGCACAATTCACTTCTTCAGCCCAATACTATGGAGGAAGGGACTTCGAGTGAACCATACAATTAGCCATATCCTTTAGAGTTCGGTTCTTTCTTTCTACAACTCCATTTTGGGAAGGGTTGTAAGAAACTGTATGTTTCAAAGAAATCCCCTCAGAAGTGTAGAAATCCTCAACCCAATTGCTCACATACTCGCCTCTATTGTCGGTAAGAACCTTGATAGACTGTTCTACTTGTTCTCAAAGCAAGAGCCTTAAAGTTTTGAAAATGCTTAAAGACTTTAGACTCAAGCTTAAGTTTATATACCCAAGTATAACGTGAAAATTCATCAATGAAGGTTAGTATATATAGAGTTCTAGTGAAATAAGGAGATGGAAAGGGACCAGAAACATCACTATGAACAAGATCCAAGGGACAAGTAGCTCTCCAGATTTTCCCTTATCAAAGTTTTTTTAGGGTGCTTTTCGAGGGTGCAACACTCACAAAGACCTTTAGAAAACTTAACTTGGGGTAACCCATTGACCATTTCATTTTGGCTTAATTGTTCAAGGTAACAATAATTTAGATGCCAAAATGCTCATGTCATAGCTTGTTAACCTCATTTTCATGAGTGAGCAAGGCATTGGGCATAAAATCAGAAGAGAAGTGGGAAAAGGTATACAATCATGAATGGTGATCCACCTTTCCCTCACCCACGTCTTGCGATCGAGTTAAGCTCATGAATGATCACCGAGTTAGGACCAAATTCCACTGCATTACTTCACCAAGGTGGGTGATTTAATAAACCGATAGGAGATTGGTAGAGATATTGGGAACACTTAACACTTGGTTAAATGTTCCATCTTCTATCTCTACCGATCCACTACCAAAAACCGACACATGAGTGTCATCACCCAACATGAATTGGGACATGCCACATGGTTCAATGCTAGAGAATTCAACCTCTAAAGAAGCCATGTGGTGCAAGGCACCAAAATCAATAATCCAAGTTGATGATGGAGTTGATCTAGCTACTAGGGCCTGACCTTTCTTCTTTTCATTTTTAGACTCCTTTGCTTTAGAAGACTCACCCTTCTGAGCATTTTGTTTAAAATATTCAGGAACACTTATTTTATTCTTCTCAAGCAAGTGAGTTAAGTGATCAATTTTTTTCCGAAAACAATGATGCTCATCATGGCCAGAATTATTACCATGGGAGCATTTAAACTTTTCCTTCTTCGCTTTAGGCTCAGAAGTTAAAGTGTCAATGTTGGGCTTAGCTGGGGGTTGGTTGGTCTTGGTTTCTTTCTTAGGTTGGTCCTTTGTTTCTTTCTTCTTTTCATTTTTCTTTCCCTTATTCGCCACAAGGGCATGTGACTTAGATTTTAGAGTCCCCATTGGAATGATTTTGTCCCTGTTCTTGAATGAGTTAGGATGAAAACGTCAAAGGAGGGCATTTTCTAAGTATTTAGGACCTAACTTAGAAAGAATCGACAAGATCAATTGAGATTCTTTCTTTTCCACTTTACATTCATTTAGAAGCAGTCTAGTGTGGACAAAATTTGAGAAGAAGGCCTGCAGGTTTTCAAAGTCACTAGGATTTAACCCTAGTAGTTCATTCTCTAAATCATGCACTCTCATGTCATCTTGCTTCCCAAACATATCGTCGAGTGTTTTCCATGCTGCATCAAGAGTTGAGGAAGTTTCGATGTGGAAGAGCAAGTCGAGAGAGATGTACATACAAAAAGACCTAAGGCTTCATCACAATGGTTGAACCACTTAGATTTTTTAGATTCATCATTAGGTTTGGTCTATAACCCCATGGTGACACTAAGTATAACTCTTTACTTGCAAAACTAATATAATTTTATATTTCCCTTCAAAGAAATCAAAAGGTGTGAGCATGGGTACTTTAGAGATATCCATAATGAAGAGATAGAACTAATGAAGGAAGAAGGAGAGAGAAAGGAAACAACCACCCCGAACAATATAACACCCCCATAGTTTGGCACTTTAGTTTAGTACATTGATTACAATCAAATGAGATTTTGTGTCAAGAACCAGTTTATCACTCACCTTGCAATCAGCGTAATAACACACAAGAGTGGAGACAACAATCAAGGTTTGTTGGGAGCAATATTTTGACACCGTAAGAAAGCAAAAACAAGAAGGGAAGATAAAGACTTGTGAGAAATAACGTCTCACATCGCACGAAATAATCCCTTTTTTGTAAGATTGTGGTGGGCATGCTCACAAGTCCACAAGTAATAAAAGGGATAGAACAAATCTCAAGATGATTTTAAAAATGACTCAAATAAGCAATACAAAGACACCCCTGAATGCGGCACTTTATGAAATAGTCCATTTACAAAAATGATAATCCCATTATCTAGAGTTTGAAAAAACATGCAACTTTGACTAAAGAAGTGCTCAAAAATTGAGCAATGAGTAAAAAATTATAGCAAAAAACAATTCCCGCAATCGATGGAAAAAGCTAATAACCCTGCAAACAGATTTAAAAACTACCCTAAATGCATGCAAAGGGTGTCGTATGTATGCTCGTTGGAAACAACATCAAATTATAGATAGGGTTTGTTTTAATTTTGAGGGGGTTAGCCTACTGCCAACCCCAGACCTCACCCTCTGTCTTCAAAACCCGAAGGAAGGAAATTAATACAATCAAAAAAATATCTAAAAAGAAATTACAATGCCAATTAAATGTTTTTAACCTCAAAAAATTTTAAAAGGAGATTAATTTCCAATAATCAATTTTAGAAGGATGGATAAGGGGCCCACGTTGACCGAGCTGCTCCAATTTTATCAGTAAACGCAAGGTGTGGATATGACCGAAGATTCTTTGGAGAGACCGGAAGCCCACATTGTCAAGCGAGGTGTAAATTTTGCTAGGTAGAAGTTAGCATGTAATCCGGGGACAAGTCAACATCAGCACACAATGCATGAGCTAGAGGAGTCATTGAAGGGAGGTAGAGCCACATGTGCACAGAGACTAGCATAAATAGAAAACCAGTAGTGTAACCGTTGTGACACAGGTCAAAGCGAGGTCAATTCCATGAGGAGCGTCGAGTTGGTCAGAAAAAATGTAACAATGTCAGGCTCCAGGTAGTTTCACTGGCCATAATTTGAAGTGGAAAAAGCAAATGCCAAGGTCAAACCAGATGTGAACATAGTAGTCTGAAACCGCAGGTGGAGAGGTAATGGTTGGGAGATTTTCCGGCCTACAATATCAAAAATGGACAAGCAGAGGTGCCAGGGGCATGTAGAGAAGTACGAGTAAACGCGCCAAGGGGGAAAATAGCCAAACACTATTTACAATCCAAATTCCCTTTAGAGGTCCATGAACAAAGAATATCCAATGAGGGTGAGTGAGAAACACCACAAATAGATACTCGAGCAAACTTAAGTGCAACGAAGGCAACAAAGATGTTGGTCGAGCAAAGCAAAAAAATAGGGTAGGGTTGAGGACGTGATAGGCTATTGGAATGGATGCATGCACAGATAGTGAGTAACAAGAGGCTGCAAACAAAGCACTCTAGAGCATAGATAGTGAGCAACAAGGTCCAAAAACCCATGATAGAAATGACTACCAAACAATGAGTTAAATGCAGCAACCAACCAATGAGTTAAACGTCGAGCAGGAACAAAACACGAGCCAACAAGGAACCATGAGTCAAGAGCTGCATGTAGATGGAGGGAAGAAGATCCACAAACTAGGAATGAGAATAACCCAAGCCAATGTAGAGAGGCTTGATTCACTAGGAGGAGGATGCATGTAGAAAGGCAAGGTGAGCAGGTAGAGTATAGCTCGAAGTGAAAAACAAGACAACTCTAAACTCTAAAATCTGCAACCCATGAACCTGAAATGCACCCCGAAACACACAGAAATGCATGCAGATCTTGGAAACCATGAACCGATGAACAAACCCTCAAACTTGCAACTGTTGAAACCTCAATACGAGGTGAGCAATACAATTCCAAAATAATAATCGAAAAAAATTACACGAGGAAATAAAAAGAAACCAAGTAATAAGCAATCGATAAACAAAGAGTATTAGCGGGAGGGTATTGGCGTAGCAACTAATTATCATGATGAGATCCTCTCCACCACAAGTTTGAGATTTTGGTGTGATGGAAAGTCATGCATCTCGATACCACACAGGCAGCGCGCACCCCAGGTAGTAGTCCGGGATGGGTGACCTCACGGGAGGTCACCCATCCCGTAACTACTCTGGGGTGACGACTTAACCGTCTGCTGGTATCGAGCTGGAGATTGGGTAAATGTGCACTCAATTTATTTTTGTTGCGATTACTCTTACTTGGTTTCATTATTTTACTCTGCATGCAAGTCTTTTGATCACTATTTTCTGGAAATTATCTTGCTAATATCTCTAACAAGCTTTCTCGGAAAGTTTTTTGTGTTTTTTTCTTGTGCATGTTGTCTGTGGTTGCAGGATCCTTGAGTTCTTCAGTCATGGTTGCTCATCAACGAACTGCTGTCCCTCTGACCATTTTTGGACTATTCAAACTGCCATCACTATTCATTCACGCGTGGCCTACATTTTTTCTTCATTCCAGGCATTTTGTGGACTCTTCCGGTGTTTTCTTGGACCTTCCAGACATTTTTTTGATTGCACGAGGCATTTTTAATCATCAACCACATTTTTGATTACATAGGCATTTTTAATCATTAGCCACGTTTTTTTTATTGCACAGGAATTTTTTAATCATTAGCCACTTTTTTTTATTGCAGGTGCAGCTTTTAATCATCGCCACGCTTTTTTCGCTTCACGCTGGTTGTACCCTTGGAAAGCATCCACGAAAAGAACTTTGACAAAGGAAAATCTGGAGAGCCACTCGTCCCTTGGATCTTGTTCACAAGCAATGTTTCTAGTTCATTTCCTTCTCCTTCGTTTACTAGAGCTCTTTGTGTGCTAACCCTCATTGATGACTATTCACGATATACTTGGGTATATTTTCTTAAGCTTAAGTCTGAAGTCTTTGAACATTTTCGGGACTTTAAGGCTCTTGCTGAGAAATAGGCAGAACAATCTATCAAGGTTCTCCAAACCGACAATGGAGGTGAATATGTAAACAATAGGTTCATGGATTTTTGTACTTCTAAAGGGATCTCTTTGCAACATATAGTTGCTTATAGCCCTTCACAGAATGGAGTCGCAGAAAGAAAGAACTGTACTCAAGGAGATGGCCACTTGTATGATTCACTCGAAGTCTCTTCCTCTGCAGTATTGGGCCGAAGCAGTGAATTGTGCAAATTACATTCAGAACTATGTTCCACACAAGGCAGTAAGAGGGATGACACCCTTTGAAGCCTAGTTTGGATGCAAGCCTGATGTTGAGCACTTTCGAGTCTTCGGATCCAAGGCTATGGCTCAGATTCCTAAGAAGAAACGTAAGGCCTTGGAACCACAATCCAAACCTTGTATCTTTATAGGGTATCCTGATGGCGTGAAGGGATATCGATTGATGAATTATACTTCTCATGAGCTATATATTGAGAGAAGTGTTAAGTTTGATGAATCCTTTTCAACTTCTACTTCTCCACCTATAGAGGTTCTTCAACTCGTTGATTCAGATTTTGACTCATCAGATGATGATACTGTTGAGCATGCTCCTCTTCCAGATCCTCCCGACCATCAGACCTTTGAGTCTTCTGATTCTGACAGTAGTGATGACGAGGACTATGTCCCTTCTCACTCAAGTGAAGAATCTTCGACTCTGAGCCTGATCCTCCTGGTCCCCTTTGGGCCAGGAAAACTTTGCAAAGTGTTGGAGATTTAGTTGGAGATACTTCGGATATGAGACGTACTCACTCAGATTTCATTAGACCCCACTCTTTCTTCACCTCTGCTTCTGATCCACAATATTTCGAGAGGCTTCTGGTATTCCTGAGTGGGATTATGCCATGGATGAGGAGTATTCCTCTCTCATGAAGAATGATACTTGGGATCTCACCACTCTTCCGAAAGGAAGAAAAATCGTTCAGTGTAAGTGGGTGTTTCAAACAAAGTATGGAGTAGATGGAGACATCGAAAAGTTTAAAGTGTGATTAGTAGCTAAGGGTTTCTCCCAGATAGATGGGGTTGATTATACAGAAACCTTTGCTTGATTTGCCAGAATATGACTTCTATTAGATCGACTCCGGCCATTGCCGTAGCAAATATCTATGGAAACTCCATCAAATGGATGTTAAGAGTGCCTTCCTTCATGGTGACCTAGAGGAAGATCTATATGGAACAACCTCCGGGTTATGTCCAAGATTCCTCCCTCATTTGTAAGTTAAAGAAGTCTCTTTATGGCCTTAAACAAGCCCCTCAAGCTTGGTATGCCAAGATGGACTCCTTCTTACTTACATCAGGGTTTACTAGGTGTCACTCTGATCCAAATGTTTATATTCTACGGCAAGATGACTCCATACTCATTCTTGTTCTCTATGTTGATGACAGGAGATCTTCTTCTATTATTGATTATGTGAAGATCACCTTAGCCAACAAGTTTTCCATGACTGACTTAGGTTTGCTTCATTACTTCCTTGGGATCTAGATTTCACAATCTGACTCGGGAATCTTGATTTCACAACCTAAGTATGCTCTTGATTTGCTAGCTCGGTTTCAGATGTCGATTGCAAGTCTTCTCCTACTCCTTTTCTTTCTGGGGTTAAGTTGGTTTTAGATTGCTCTACTCCCTTGGTTGATGGTACTCTTTATTGACAGTTAGTTGGGAGCTTGATCTACTTGACTCACACTCGACCGGATTTATCATATGCTGTTGGGATCATGTCCAGATTCATGCAAGAGCCACATGAGCTGCATTGGAAAGCAGCTAAATGGATCCTTCATTATGTTCGTGGCACTTATGCTGATGGCATACACTATCATGGAGGGGTTGATATTGACTTGATTGGATTCACAGATTCTGATTGGGCCGGTGACTTAGATCATCGAAAATCTACTTCTAGCTACAATTTCTCTCTTGGTTCGGGTCCTATTAGTTGGTCTAGCAAGAAGCAGAATGCAATTGTGATATCATCTACAAAGGTAGAATACAGAGGAGCAGTTAATGCTACCATAGAAGCTATTTGGCTACAGGGTATTCTGACAGAGTTTAGCATCCACTTTCGGCGGCCTACCATTATCTACTATGATAACACAAGCACTATCTTTATTTGTAGAAATCTAGTTCAACATCAGCGGATGAAGCACATTGAGATCCATATGCACTTCATACGGGAGCTTATTCATGATGGTATCATCGACATTCAGTACATTCAAACAACTGATCAGATTGTAGATTTATTCACCAAGCCCTTCATTGAGATGAAGTTTCTTCACTTACGGTCTCTTCTTGGATTGAGGTCTTCTGCAACTGCCCATCTTCTTAGGGCTATGTAGTCCTTTTCTTCTTCTTCTTCTAGGAAGATTGTGTTTGTATATGGGCACCTTATCAGGCCTTTAGTTGCCGGGCCCCATTAACACATCTTTCTTAGTTGTTTAGGAGTGTCTTCCTCTTCTGTCTGACTCATCACAACCGCTACCCCAGCTTTGATGAAGGGGGTGTTAGTGTTAGTTATCCTATGTTTCCTCCTCTCATGTTGGAGGGTCATCTCACATGGGTTAGGTTTAGGGTTTCATATGTGTCATGCACTAGGGTTACTTAGCACCTTATATGTACCCCTTTTCTATTCATTTATGAGCATGCCAAGACACTCCGCTGTCTTTCCTCTATGCAAGCTTTGTTTATGTTGAGCAAGTTCTTCCATTACTGATCAATTTTTTCCTTGCTATTGCTGGAGCTTTCACAATTCTGTTGACCTGCAACTACTTTGTGGTGCCTCATTTCCGATTCGATTCTTGCAAACTCTTTTCAAAACTTCAGAATGTTGAAACCTCAATATGAGGTGAGCAATACAATTCCAAAATAATTATAAAAAAAAATTGTACAAGGAAATAAAAATAAAAAAGAAGTAATAAGCAACTGATAAACGAAGAGTGCACATTTTACCGAAACCAGCTCTGATACCATGAAAGAGGGATTCACGAGAACTGATGTCAAAAATAATGCACCACAACGAAGTTACACTTTGATGGTAATGTCAAGCTCCAAACATAATAAACAATATTCAAACAATGGAAAGAATATGCAAATAAGAAAATAGGTCTGCTCATGCTCATAGATCGAAAAAAGGAAGTACAAATAGGGGTGTTGTGTAACCCCCATGCATAAACAAGAAAAGAATATCAATGACGCCACTGACGCATATGACGTGACTGACGCATATGATGCCACTAAAGGAGGAGTTACAATTCCAAATAAGGAATATGAGGCAAATGACAATGACAGATTCTATCATAGAATCGACACTTGTCATTTTACTTCCTAAGACCTATGACTCTCACAAGGTGAGATGATCACAGTGATGTGGATGATGACTAGACATGTCACACACACCAATAAAAATATCATGATCAAGAACACACTTGACCATAAAATACCACATTTTATAAGTCATCTATTATCAAGCATCACACGACCATGGGAGGACCAAATAGAAGTCCAAAACTTTGCAATGAGCAGATAATTATTTTCTCTAACAACTTAAGGCTGTAAAAAACATCTCTATAAATACATTCAAAACTAACACATGAGAAAATGTAACATTTTGAAAGTAATTTTTTTATAGAGATCAACACATTTTTACATTGACTTTGTTTGTTATCATTAATTAAATATTATTTTTAACAACTTATTTTCTACACTTGTTTTTAATTACCACGTGGAAGAATTCTGAAAAAAATATAAAGAAGTAATTCAAACACTAATAAGGAAATAGTTAAAAATGTACTACACAAGAAGTAAATTTTTCACAATTTATGTCATACCTAGAAATAAAAAATTAAGAGTCAATTCAAATTATAGTTTCATTATGGAAATGAATGTATATAGAAGTAATCCAACCACAATTTTCAAAATGTGATTTATTTGAATTTTTATATATATGATGAATATATAAGCATGGAAATTTTCATTTCATGTACAATAGGGTATCTTTCAGGTGACATCATATTTTAGATAGAATTTTTTTCTTCATAAGTAGAAATGGAAATATTAAAAGAGATAATTGCTTCTTTACAAAACTTCATGCCTAATAGGTGAACATATCAAGGGTAGGAGTCAAACCATCACTTGGAGGGTATATATTTCAGCTGAATAATTGGGTGAGTGTTGACACTTGTGGAGGTAATTGATATGATGATATTATTTAATTATTCAAGTAACTATTAAGTTAATACATGAATCAATTGATAAAAAACATCATCATTGTTTCTTGTTATGAATATGTATTTTTAAGTCATCCCCAATCATGCATAAAAAGTGATGGAAAAGTGGACCAATATTCTCAAACATATAGTCAAATATCTAAGTTTGGTAAAACAAATATCAACCAACGCAGAGAAATTAAAAATGAAGGAAGACATGAGAACAATGGAATCAGTAAGGAAGTCGACCAAAAGTTTAGGTATATAAGACTCGATTTATAGGTTTCATGTTATATGTGTGATGTGAATGTTAATGATTATGGCATAAAACCTAAAAACATAATCATCTTCCATGTAAAACATGACATTGTAGAGGAAATGATGAAGTCTTTAATTATAAATTTAGAATTACCTCTTAGAAATTCATATTTATCCCAAATTTCCTTGCCTTATATGAGGTGTTACATTGTGAATGGTCATCATTCAACTAAGGCTACAAAAAATATTATTCATGATACTTAGTATGATAATTACATTGAGGTGAGGAAAAATTTGAAAATAAGAAAGGTAGAGTATTTAAAAAATCATGCCAAAAACAATATTATTTGATATTATAGTGAAGTATAACAAAACCAACACAAAACATCATGTTGTCATATATGAGGGGTTAAACACATTAACCATTAAATAAGAATCAATATTAATTAAATTAATTAAAAAATAATAATAAATATAATAAAATAACAATGACACAAATTTACGTGGAAAACCTCCAAGGGGTAAAAACCATAGTGAAAGAGATTATACCATTTAATGAGAAAAATAATTTACAGTCCATATCTCCCTCCTCACTTCTCTCCAACAATCCCCATGTGAATTAAATTATCATGCCACATGATCATATTTATTTGACCCCATGGGTCACGAACCATTAAGTGACGGGTTCCGACTTATATATTGATTAATAATAATAAATTAAACATAAACAAACTTAGTTTATATTAAATAATGAAGAATATAAATATTCTTAATTATTTAATTATAAAATAAGGTTTATAGGAACTTAATATTATGTTCTAACACTCCCCTTTAATATCAAGTGGGGAACATATGCCAACATTACCTATTTATACAATAGGATTTACAAATCCATAAACCATAGTGAAGGTTTAGGATAACATATCACATTTCAAGGATTTATACACCTTCATCATGTTCATCTTACCTTTTGGTACAAAAGGATTTGGAATCCATAAATCAATAATGAATGATTTATGAGACTACATTTCATAGTTTCTCATGGAAAATATCTCAACCAGCATCTCTAGGAACCTTTTATAGAAAAAATACCTCCTTCACAACATATGCAACACATTGGACTATACATTGTAAACTTAGAGTGACAATTTTAGAATGATCATAAAAATATCTTTTTACAATGCTTTGTAATGGATCAAATGTATAAAGGAGAAGGAGATAACATATGGCTGACCATTAAAAGGTGACATTTCCATGCACACTCCACCTCAATGGAAACTTTGAAATCCCAAGCATTACACAAAGCTTACATAATTTTACAACACACAATGGCTTTGTAAATAGATATGCAACTTGATCTTCATTCGGGTAGTATGGGAGATCCATATCACCACAAAGCACCTTTTCTTTGATGAAATTTATATGAATCTCTATATGTGCCATTCTATAATATTGAGTTAGATTTTTAGCAAGAGAAATACAACTCTAACTATCACATAGAAGATGATTAATTCCTTTAGCTTCCATGTGTATCTCTTCCAACAGTCACTTTACCCACATGGATTATTTTTTTTTCCATTTTACTTCTATATTCTACCTTAATAGAAGAAATGGAGATTTTTGGCTGATTTTTACTGCTATAAGTAATGACACCTATACCAAAAACTTGAACACATATCCAATATATTTTATATCTAACACAACATCAACATGGTTAGATTCACAATATCCATATAGACATTATAATAAACATAATATAAATTAGTATTGATTTCACTTTTAACCATTTATAAAATTTACATTTATAGGTTAAACACAATTTGTATAACAACTTAAATAACAATATGCTTAACAAATAACCATGTCATATTACCAATCTGTTAAACAATTTCAAAATATCAATTTTGTAAAATATATTAGATGTAATTAGTATTGGACGTCTCAATACAAACACAAAGGCATCTCCAAGATTCATTTGATATGCATGTAATACTATTTTTAGTAATCACATACTAATATACTCAACTAGATCTTGATTTCAAATTCATTAACTAGTCATTATCAAAACTTATTTTTGATAATTGGTTAAAATTACTTATAATAAGTAAGTACTTTACATAGCTAAACAATATTTGAGAATTCTCAAATTGATGATGTTTTTTTCCATATTTATCAAGGATATTAATTGTAACTTCAGTTCGTGACTAAGGATTAGTAGTATTAAGCGAGCCACATATGTTAAATAGTAACAAAATTTATTTATTTTTTATTTATTAGTAAAGGATTTTGTTGGGACCTTACCCAAGAGTTCATCTAAAGGCTCACAACTAGATATCCAAAAGGAATTAGAGTGGATAACAAAATGAAAGGGGCCACACACCAACCAACAAAAAAATGCAGACCAAGTAACCAAATTTATTAATAAAATTTAATATAATGATATTTAATCAAGGAAAGTAAATAATATAAAGGTATAAATTGATTTAACATGGTGGACACGTGTGACATATCCAAGGGCTAAAAGATGAACACATAACATAATTCCACAAGATTTTCAACCAAATATATTTCATCAACTTCAAGTCTACAGAATAAACTAAGTTTTAAATAAAAGGTTTTGGATTTGAAGGAGACGCGTGGAAGGTAAAATGTAGACATGAGAGAAAGAAGGAAATAATCAAAAAGTCACACATACGAAAACCTGAAGCAAATCAAAATTTCCACGTGTCGACTTGTTGTTCCTCCCGAGATGCAAAACTTTAAATGGCCATAACTTTCTCTCCAAAACTCCAAATTAGGGAAAATTGGTCTCTTTGGAAATTTCTCTTTAAGCCTTTCAATGAAGCATCATAATATTCAAGAATTTATGTTATTTTGTGTAAGAAAAAGAGGGAAAAATTTTGAGTATTAAAAACACATTTCCATACTCCCAAGCTTTAGATTAAATTAATTTATTAATTTGAAACCTTTTGAACATGCTCTAATACCATCTCAAGATCGAGGGGTTAAACATATCAACCATTAAATAAGATTCAATATTAATTAAATTAATATAACAAACATTATAACTTATAACAAATGCAATAAAATAAAATAACAATACATAGTGACATAGATTTATGTGGAAAACTCCTTAGGGGTCAAAAACACGATGAAAGAGATTATTCCATTTTCTACGAAACATAATTTCTGATCCAGATCTCCCTATTCACTTCTCTCCAACAATCCACCTTGTGAATTAAATTATCATGCCACATGATCATATTTATTTGACCCCACGAGTCATGAACCATTAGGTGATGGGATGTGACTTTATAAAAAGCATCCCAATTTGACTATTGATTAATAATAATAAATTAAACGTAAACAAAATTAGTTTATATTAAATAATTAAGAATATAAATATTTTTAATTATTTAATTATAAACTAATGTTTATAGGAACTTAATATTACATTCTAACACATGTATCATCTTTCATCGATACAATCGATTAGTGAGGGAATATATAGTCTTATTGAAGATACCAAAACTTTAGACTAGAACACATTCATCATCACACAATACAGATGAAAATACTCAAGTGAATGCATTTCTTTTAAGGTTGAATATAAGTAAATAAAATATCTTGGAATGGAAACATATTTTATGGATTTCAAAAATATTTGGGAAGTATTTGATAATGCTTTCAAAAATTATGAGCTTAGTACTAGAAAACAGAAACGGATATATTAACATATAATATGGTAAGGCCATTGAAAGGTCTTGATAATAAATATAAGTTAGAACTTACTAAAAATGGAGAAAGGAGAGGTATATTTTGTAAATATACAAGGAAAAATGTCAATGACGACTTTTAATATAGAAAAAAAAGGTATATCAAAGAAGTTAAAAAATCCATGTCTTATTATTTAAAACTAAATGATAAAAAAATCAAGGTAAAGAGAATATTATGAAAAATTACAATATTATTTGATACAATATTTTTATGCAAACATAAAAAAATCTGGTTGAAAAATATAGTGTCTTTTTGGAGACACAAAAGTCCTCCTTAACAAGTTCATTGCGGGTGTTAAAATTTTAGGAGTGGATAAAAATGATTTTATCCTACACTATGGTGAAGATACACTTATGTGAATGATTATATGTATTCAACAATATTTTCTTAACATCAATAACTATGAATTAGATTATCATCAACATTGTAAATTCATAGAGTGTCTTCGAGTATGAGTGATTGACAAATAGTGTAAATTTTTTAATTCAAATCCATGTGAAAATTAAGTTTTTAATTATTATGATTACCAAACTTGATTGTTGCTATATGATTGATAATACATTCAAAAAGGTAAAACAAGGTGAACCATATGAGAAATAAATGAAACAAATGATAATAAATTTTGGTCCAACCTGAAAGTTCTTATTTTTTCTTAATGATCATTGTACATTATTATATGGTACCTTGGATAAGTTAGAAAATTACATATTAGACCTTAAGTGTCACACATGAACCTATGCCAAATAAGAATAATATGTGGATAGCTTTTCCTACAAATGACTTACTCTCATTGGAAAGAGAAGGCTTCCAATTTAATATGAATTGAGTGATATATTTTGGTAAATAAGTGTCGATAAATATAATGTATTATTATATTTTTGTAGGCTAGAAATTTTGGGCACATATACATGAGCTACCTTTATAAGAGTGTGCACAAGACTCAAAATGATATTTTTCATGCATTGTTGAGCCATAAGACTAAGCACATTACATGATTAATTTGAAAAAGAGATAGAACAAGTACAAAAAGGATTAGAGAGAAAAATTTGCAAAGAAAATTATTTCTTAATTACAAGACTCAAAATGATATTTTTCATGCATTGGTGAGCCATAAGACTATGCACATTACATGATTAATTTTAACAAGAGATAAAACAAGTACAACAAAGGATTAGAGAGAATAATTTACAAATAATTTTTTTCCTTAATTATGAAGATAATTATTTTAATTATTCTACATAATATTTTACTGCTATTTAGATTGAAATTATATTGATTATTATAATATCTCCTTATTTTGTACATAAAACATATCTATTTCAATCAGGTATTAGAAATGAATATTTCCATTGAATTAAAAGCTTAACTTCAAATTGATTATTGCATAATTAAAATTTTTAACATTATATATGAAGTGTTAATTTTTTAATGCTAAGTTCACCTAGGGAGAGAGCCATATCCCAAAATATTATCGCTTAATAATACCTTAAGTTAAAACAATATTATCATGCAAGTTATCAAAACTAAGTTCACCTAGGGAGAGATCCCTATCCCAAAAACATGTCACTCAATAATACCATAAGTTAAAACAATACTATCATACAAGTTATCAAAACTCAAACACGTATTTTCTATTTGTGAAATATATTTTATAGTAATACTCCGGAGTTGATTATGGCATTCAAGATCTATTCGTAGCACTTGGGAGATGCATGTGAGTATATTTTGGAGCTACCTACATGCATACTCTAGATATTTTGTAGCACTTGGGAGTTGTATGAGTAAATACTCCAAGCAGCCTATACGAGTAATCCATAATTTCCTCCGTGATCACATTATGAAATTGTGACTAAGATCCACGACAAGAAGCATTCTAATTCTCCACAATTAGAAAGTAGTTAAACTCTAATATTTTTTTCCTTTCATGAAGTTTGATTTTTTGTATGCACACTATGTTATAATATTGATTATTTTAATTAATATTAGTGCCACCGTATACACCCAATAATAACACGGTGCAACATTTAATAAAAACATCTCTAATGATGATAGATTTGCTTCTAAAATAATAATGAAATCTAGATCACTCCTATTTTCTATTTCACACTTCTTTTTATTTTATACAACTCTCACTTCATTCTTTCAAACCTTAAACCTCAATATCCTCTCTTCTCTATGGTACAACCATTAATATTACTTTACCAGTTGTTATATTATTTGTCATGGTGGTTTTGCCACCATAAAGGAAGATCAAACACACATTTTTATAATGTATGTTTTGATTGCAATTTAATTTTCTCCAATTTTACTTTAACAAATTTTCCAATAATTAGCTTCTTGAATCCATCCCCGCACCCTCCCACCTTTGCTAAAATTAGTCATTTGATTTCTTCCAAATGTACCGATATATTCCTTCTTATTTGACAAGTGCAGTTTGAGTTTTTTTTTCCAATAGCTTACAAATACTCCTCATTTAAATATTGCATGCGTTGGTTATTTTTAAGTCATATTTGTGTTATGCTATTATATTTGTAAGAGGTTATTGTGAATATATCAATTTATTTATCTTATCTTTCATATTACTTACATTCCTACCATCATTTTACACCAAACCATCCATTTTACCAATTCTTCATGCCACGTGTTGTTTTTCCCACCTAGGTAAATTGTATTTTACACCTTAGATGGAGTTTGAAGCTAAGGAGATTAAAAAACATCACCAAAAGCTGTTGGATAAACTACCACAATAATGTAGTGACTAAAGGTTAGAGGTGTTATTAATTTATTTGAAACTTTGTTATAGTTTTTTTATTGAATCTTGAAAAACATATTTCATATAGAATTTAGAAAAAAATAAAATATATATATATATATATATATATATATATATATATATATATATATATATTATGTGCATAAATACCAATTATAAATAATTTATTAGAAATATATTTCATTTCCTCTACTTTTTGAATCTAGTTTTTTTTTTTATTGGTAAATAGTTTTTTGAAAGGGACTATACCCTTGTACAGAAAGACTCAAAAGCTAGATATAACTATATCAACAGAACAAAAGGGATCAAAATCCAGATGTTATCAAAAATCCCATTGGCAGCAAAAAACCTACCATGAATAAGGCCAGAACTAGCAAACCAACAGCTGAAAAACAACAAAGTCAACTTAATAACTACTGTTTTCAATTCGAACATTTTTCTTCTTGTTACGAACTATAATCCATTCATCCACAAATTTCTGTAAAGGATTGTTTGAGAAAGGAAATCAAGAAATATTCTCCTTATCCACTACAGACTTTTTTGTTTCAGTGTTTCCGATCCACTGAGTCTCATCCCCAGCTGAATATTTATTTGCATGGTTTGTGAGCTCGTTCAAATGGTTTTCTGGGACCGTTTTCAGCATGTATTTCTCCTCAGCATTAGAAGTAGGGATATTATGAGGTTTGAATCTCAGATGTTCCAAGAGGGAATTTTTCCACCAGTTAGTGTTCTCCTTTTTACATTTTATCATCTCACAATTAACAACAGAATGTCCCAAAGAGAAACATTTCCTGCATCTAAAAGGCAGACCCTCATAGTCCAGAGGTTGAGTCCAAGTTTGATTTTGCACCTTTAGCTCAATATGAGCTGGAAGATCCTTTGAGGTATCAACCTCAACAAGAATTCTGGCATAGGTTGTATGTGTGAATTCAGAGGTTTGGGAGTCAATGTTAATGATGTTGCCCAATGTATTGCCTATGGTTGTCAGACATTTTTGATCCCAAAATTGTAGAGGTAGGTGGGGTAATCTGATCCAGATCGGTTTATGGGAGAAGGATTCAGTGAGAGGGTTGAATGCTGGGAACCAAGGTTTTAACATAAGGTATTTTTTTTGGCAGATCCAAAGCTGATTAGCAATGATATCCTTATCAGCTATGGATTCAAAAGCAACAATGAAGATTCCTTTAGCACATGGGTAGAGATCTAACCTTCCTTTTAGAAGTGGGATCCATTGATTGGAGATCCATTCGTGTAGGACAGGTAAACTAGGCCAAAGACTAGCGAATCTGTAAATTAAGGCATGGTCTTGATAGAAAGACTCATTTGAGGACTTCATCTCCAAAGGATATGCATGGGTTTTTCTCAACAGGATTCATAGTAGTATTTGCACTAGTCTTTGACTGTTTAGATACTATATCTGTGAAGGAGGGACCACTGGATCTCTCAATCACTGTATCACTTCCACCGCCCTGGGTAAGCAGTTCTAGAAAGAGTGCAGGTATCCTAGATCTCGCCGCTCATCTAACTCACATTTTCTCCGTTGAGGGGAGTATTCCCCTGCCGTGAGCTAGATCGAAAACTTGTTTTGCCATATACTCGGGCCTGTGAGATCGTGGCATGAGAGGAAGGGGCTTTGGTTTCAATGTTTCCATTTGGCTTGGTGTTACTCAGAAGCCTCTGGTCTATCATCATTTTTCCCAGCAAAGACTGCACCACCTTCCGGTGGATGTTCGTTTACTCCTCCAGGCGCAAAGCTGTCTTCTCCAAACACAAGATTTATCCATGAAAGGGCTTGGCTCTCTGCGTGGTCATTTTTTTCTCCATAGCCACTTCCTGTATTAGGGTTTTTGGTAGAGACATACAGATGGTTGCATTTTAGGGTTTTTTTACGATGTTGTAGGGCGAGGGCAGCAGTGAGGTTGCTTGGAATTTAAGTTTCTCCTTTTTTAACTTTTTGAATCTAGTTAAAAGCTTCTACTAGGGAATCATTTTCTACCCCATCCCTATGAATCTTCTTAGGGAAATATTGGACGTAGAAGGGTAGAACACATATATATTTTATAATTTCTTATACTTTCAATTTAAATAGAAGCAGTTATGTTGGGGAAACATTTTTTTAGAATAGGGTAAATATCTACTAAGAAGTTTCCTTCCTAGAAATTATAAGGTAGAATCTCTTGAGGACTTTTATTATGCTAAATATTAAGGCCATATTTATATATAAAAATATCCTTGTTAGTTAAATATCCACAATCTTGCAACAAAGGAATAACCATATGAATTTGTTCTTAGTTTTAGTTTATTTTACCATTTAAAAAACAAGCAATATATTAGTTCCTAAATTATTAATTTATTTATTCGGTTTGCTAGTTTTTAATTATTTGAGATAATAAAAAAAGATTAAAAAAACTATTAGTTAGTTGTTAGTTTAAATTTATTTACCTTAAAAGTTTAAATCAATTAAAATACCAAAAAATACGTTTAAATAGTTTATTTGGTTTGTTTAATGATTATTTAGAAGTGAATTAATAAACCAAAGAATATCCCTTTTAGTTGTTCATTGATGTTTAACTTTAAGTTAGTTTGGAAATCAAAATAAAACAATAAAAAATGCTATTAGAACTCACGTTGCCTAATCTTAGCCTTTTATTCTCCTTTGACTCCTTCTTATCCATCTTATTTATCATAAGTTGACTCTAGTACATGATCATTCCACATCTAGATTAACCTTGTAGAATTTTTTTTTGAACCCATCATCAATCCACCTCAAATTAAACATTATTAGAGAGAGATAAGATTAGGACTAAATGCATTAGTCTTTCAATCTACTTCCTTACCTCCATTGATTTTTAGTTAGATTGAGGCTTTAAAAACATTTATCCATAGCCAAAAATTTGTGGCATAACCAATAAAATTTTCTTAGCTATGTAAACCCTTAGATAAAATCACTCTACAATACTTTCAACATTGTATGACCCTCTTCAAATAGAAAAGCCTAGATGAATTGATTTTTTCTAAGGGTCCATCAACCAGTCAAATTATTTTTAGTTTAGTTAATATTGGTTGGGAATTATGTGTAGTAATAATCCTAGATCATAAAATCTCACACATAGAGATAGGAAAATATTTATTTTTCTTGATGAACAATTTTTATATTTACAAGTCGATTGATCAAGACTCGTTTTCCCATGGAATTTAGTCACTCTCATCCTAATTATATATAAAAACTTATATTTTCTTCATTTCCACATTTAAATTTGGATCCTCGCACCATATTCCATGTTTCATGTATATCAACCTAAGCTCAAGAATTATATTGTATGAGATACTCATGTCATTTTTCCTATGTTCAAATTCTAGTGAACCCAACGTAAAGGGTTAGTTCCTTCTAATTTTTAATTATTTTTTATTACATATTCTCTCTCCCATTATTTTTTGGGTGTTACATATCCCAAAAATATTTCCATTAGGGATTTTAAGAGACCCATTTGGGGTCTAGAATCTTATTATTCTCATATACAATCCCAACATTCATGTTCTCTATTTTTTTGAGCAAAAAAATAAACTAACAATGTGCAATAATGAACCTCCCATAAATATATTTTGAATTGAATAATAAAATAAGAATAGAGGAGGTCAATCAACCCTAGAACACCCAATATGGTCAATCCATATCAAATAATATGACCTTCACTAATGAAACTAGCATCTACCCAAGGGTCTTGTCAAGACCACAAATTAGTTTACAAACACCAAATGATGAAAATCTTACACATATTAATGATATATTACATTAAATATATTATTTATTAATTAAAGTGTATGATAATACCTTTAATTTTTTAAACAATGATGTTGTAATTAAATAGCCCCGAAACTACCCCTTTGCACGTAAACAAAATTACAAGCACCAAACAATTTGTAAAGGGCGTCATTCATCCACTTGAGAAAAATAAAAATCATGCTCCCAAAAAGGGTTCAATCCTATCTAAATGATCTCATATATTTAGTAGGATAAATTCATCTATTTGAAATCACTCAACCCCGCATCCAACCCACATGATGGGTTAAAATGGTGTTATTCTATGAATGGCCAATATCACATTCCCACCACTAACACCCAACAAACAAAACAACATTTTCAACATGGTTTCTCAATATAGTCAATCCAATGGTACCTCCTCACAAGGGCTTGTGTAGTGAGAATGGGTTCCATCCCTCATGTATATAATCCACCCAAAGGTCTTTCAATAATATCATTCTACATGTTACTACTAATAATGTGTCCATGCATAACTAGATACCTATGAATAAATTCTCAAATACCATACCTCATTACATGAAAATATATTCAAATTTTTATTAATCATACATATATATATTCCTTGGTCCACCTATACAATTCTTAGGGACTCCATATGCTCTAAATAATTCAAATTTTATTTCCTACAAAACTCCTCTTCCTCCATTATTTTATCAAGAAACCTCTATAGTAGATTCTTACTCGATGGGAACTTACATATAGTACTTGAAATGACCTCTCAATTAAACAACCTAAGGTGTTATACTTCCTCACCCATTAACAAACCTTCCCAATTTTAAAGGATAATGATACTAAAATGCCCACATCAGTTCTTACACTATTTTTGTTATAGAAATAATCCTTTGGAATGTCATGCTTGCCAAAACCTTCCCAAATATTCTTAAAGGGATTTATTTAGATTAGTATTATAAAATCCATGAATCCTTTGTACATTATTTTTAAAAATATTCACCAAATTTTTCAAATCATTTTAATATAAACAAGTTGTTATGTAATGTAAAGATTATAGATTGCATACATATCAAACAAGAGTATAATGAATCTAATGCGCATTTCATATCAATATGGTATCAAGTTATTTATTCTTCTAAGTGAACCCAACATGTACCAAATGGAACTATGTGACATTTTCCTCCATTAAATTAGTAATGAAACCAAATAGAAGGTACAAAAATTCCCTTTTGCACTTATGAAGAAGTCATAAAGGGAATTTTTGCATTTCCCAAGCAACCATCAATAGTAGACGTAAGACATATGGGTTAAATTGGAAATTGATAAATCCTAACTATAATTGTAGAAGTTATCAAAATTATAAACAAAAATCCAAGGTTTTGAGCCACTACAAATGGTGTTACCAATCAATCTAAGAAGCAAAACATTGTTAATAATAGTAATATAAATGTGAACAACAATAACATGGGAAACCAAAGGAATCCTTACTCTACCCCCTTATTAATGTGGTTAAATTTAATTTTTATTCATCATGAAAAAATCAAAATCAATACCAAAACATTTTACAAGAGTTGTAGAACTTTGCATATAATAACCAACCTCAAAACAACAACCTATTATTTGACCAACAATAATACCAAAATCAAAGGATTGCATATTATAATCCTAAATTATATTATGGTTTCCATTGAGTTTTTGTTCGATGCTTGGACCTATATGGAATATAAAACATTTATTTAAAGACTCCCCAAAAATCAAATGAAATGATTTATTGACATGTTTTAAAGAACTAATAATGGAGGTTCACAATCTAGATAAATAGGACTTGTCTCACCTTAAAATGAAAACTTAGGCATATACCGAGATCCATTTCGTAAATTTATTAAATTGATGAAAAAAAACCTCCCATAAAATAAATTAAGGAATACCTATAGTAGCACATGAAACTAAAGCATATACTTATAAAAAAACTTAAAGTAGCCGCCAATTTGAATCAGAATAAAGAACATATAGTATAGGTTTAGTTGAATTAGATGTTGAGCCATAGATTAATGTGACAATTTAAACTAGGAGTACCCTTCACATCTTATCCCCACATTCAACATTTTATAAGATGACACTTATATTATTCCCAGGCTAGTAGGGAAATATAATTTAATCATATACTTGACCAAGATGTTCTCTCACATATTATTTATTGACTTGTAGAATAATTTTCCAGCCCATCATTCTACTCTCCTTGATGCATTGGGTATTTTAATCAATGTATTTTCCCCTCTTGAAGCCCAAATCAATCACATTTATTTTAGCATACATCCTTCTGGATGAAACAATACATACATAGGGTATTTATTTGAGATAAATAAATTTCCTTTTGGCAATGAGATATCTATGAGAGAAGATCTCACCTTACACCTGCAAGTGTGTGTTTATAACATTTATATCAAGATATCCACGATTGATGATGCAGCTATCATAAACATAGTTATTTTTTCCTTCCTATAAAAATTACGTTATCGAGAGTATAATGTCTATTTAAAACTAAAATCATGTTATGAGGCTATGAAATTATCAAGGAAACCTCCATTAAGATCCTAATCATCTCTATTTTCCTAGGGTGAAAGGTTATCCTAACTAAATTCTATATCGTATATACATTTTAAAACTTACAACATGTTGTTAGGATGGCATTAGATTCACATGATGAAGGTCATCCATTCCACTTGTTATAATAAGTTAGGTTTTCACATTTAGAAAATGTACGTGTTGTTCAAAGGGATCCAATTCCATTTAACATACATTTGGTAAGTCATAAAAGTAATCCTATGGTTCACGTTATATATTAACTCCACACAAATCAATTAGGAAAACCATATCGTTCAAATGGGTTAGTTGTAGTGATAAATTTGGTGAAGATATATAGAGATAAAGAAAAGGTGATGAAGGCCTTAGAAAATGATAACAAAAAGGTTATTGCTAGTAGTATCCACTAAAACTATAGTTGAGACTATGAAATTCATATGAAGTGACTCACCTATCACTCTTCCATTAGACTCACACATTATTGGTAATCTCTTGGGCCTAGATTCTCATCCTATGGATAATCTAGTAGACATATGTATGGTAGAGGTATCAGAAATGTGAGAATAATCATATCTACGGAACCTTTGAATTCTTTCTTTACCATAAATTTATGGATTTTTCACTACGATGGAGTGAAATATCATTATGACATGGGTTAGAGGGTGATTTTAACTTCTCATGAATTTAATAGCATTCTATTTGTCTTCAAAATATATTTTGAGTGCACCAACAATGGTGTTGAATATGAATCATTGCTCTTAGGTCTCATAGTTACAAACATGTTATATGTTCAAAATATTAAGAGTCCTTTGAAATTCACAATTGGTTACCAACTATGTTTTCAAAGTGTATCAAACTAGAGTTGAGCACCTCTAACTCTATAATACAATTGTATGTGAGCTAAGTAGAGACTTCAATTTCATCTCCATCAAATATATTCCTAGAGAGAAATTGACTTGTTGACTTTATGGATTCTTCCTACTCACGGTTTTTCTCATATGTAGATTTACTAGAAATTAAGTTTGTAGTATCTATAAGACTAGAATGCTTGGCATGGTATATTTCAATTATTATAATCCTCTCTTATGTAGAAAAAAATGAGCCCATCACTATGGACTTTGTAAAAATTAATGAGGTATTCTTGGGGTTATTTCACACATAGAAAAATCTTCCTCCAACCCATCATAAGAGAATATTCTATCTCATTCCTTATTATTCTTCTTATTTTGGAGAAAAATATATTTATAGTTCCTCTATGTAATAATTTTAGTATTTTGAGATAGAGGACAAATATTATGAACTTCCTCTTACCCCTATAATTTGAGGAAGGGAATGCTTATTTAATAGAGGATACAATTGACATCGACATCATGTACAAAAAGGATCCCAATATCCTAAAGTTGGGTTGTCACTTTCCCTTGAGGAGGAGGAAGAACATACTATGATTATTAAGGAACATGCTCATGCTTTCGCTTTGACTTATAAGGACATTTCTGAAGTCAATCCTTGTGGTTTTCCATAAATTGGTGACTAATTTTGATGCTAAACCCTTTAATAAAAATTTAAGATAGATGAAACCAAAATTTAGCCTTAATGTTCAAGTAAGAAGTGACGAAACTTATACATGTGGGGTTCATCAAACCCATGGACTACTCTATTTTGTTTTCCAAAACCATCTCCATCCTAAAAAATAAAGGAACAACTAGAATTTGTATTGTGTTTTTAGACATTAACAAATATTTCCCAAAATATGACTCCCCATTATCATCCATAGATGTCACTTTTGATGCAATAGAAAAATATAATTTTTATCTCTCATGGATGGGTTCTTATGACACAACCAAATATGGATTTTTGAGGAGGATCAAAATAAGAAAACCTTACTATTCCTTAGAGAACATTTTGTTACACATTCCTATCGTTTGGCTTAAAACAACATCGGTGCCACTTATCAAAGGAAAATGACCTAAATATTTCATGACCTCATTCTAAATATCATCAAAACTTATGTGGATGATTTTACAACAAAGGATAAAAAGAGGGAGACCACCTTATAGTTCATTGAATCATTCTCTCCCACTTGATTGAGTATGAAAAGTTACCTTGAACCCTAAAAATGAGTTTTTAGGTGATAGGAGAAATAATTTTCGGTTACATCATATCCTCTAGAGTAATATTTGTATATCTAAGAAAATATCATACAATTCTTGAGTCGACCCCACCTAAAAATGAGTCTTACATTAGATTTTTTACTGGAAAAACTATGGAAACCTAAAGGTTCATTCCTAATCTCACTTGTTTCATACACCCGATTAACAATCTCCTCAATAAAAAAATATTTCAACACTTGGACAAGATAGTTCCATGATGATTTCGAGTCAATAAATAATTTTATTTTTCCCTCACCTACTCTTATACCACCCAAATCTATTGTAATTTAATCATTCATTATAGGGATAAAAATGTGTCCCTTGCATGCATGTTGGCACAATAAGATGGAAAGGGAAGATATCATGTCATATAATTCATTAACCACATACTTCTTGACTATTTTACTAGGTATATTGAAGTAGAGAAGCAATAAATTTCCATTGTCTTTTGCAACCAAGAGACTGGGAAATTATATGCTTAATCAAGAAATAAGGTTCACCATCAGGTAAAAACAAATACATAATTTCCTCACCCAAGAGTATTTGTCCAAAAAGGTTGGTTACTTTATAACCCTCATGAATGAGTTTGATTTGATCTATGTGAATCAGAAATTGGTCAAGGGAAAAATCATTGTTGATTTTTTAGCTAAAAACCCATTTGATTGGAGTAAGGAAATTGATTTGGATTTTCTCGATGAATACATCTGCTACCTTAAAACCTATAATTACTTTATACTCATGTTATGCCACCATATTTAAATATATAATATATTGAACTTACCTATAAGGGGCTAACTCACAACAAATATGGTGGCTTTGTTTCATACCCATTAAATATGCTATTTTCAAGGAGTCCCTATATCGAATGGTTATCTAATTAGGTGTATAGATGAGGAGGAGGATGTGAATATTATTTTAAAATATCATATCATACTCTTTAGTGGACCCTTTAGTTGGCATTGAATCACCTAAAATATTCACAAGATGGGTTTTGTTGGCCCACACTTGAGCATGATATTGTTGAGTATGTGGGTATATGACAAACATTTTAAGATTTTTACATGCCTTATATATATATGCATAAAAATTATCAAATAACTGAAGACTTTAAAGATTAAGCATACCATTTATGCACTTTGGAAGTTGAAGAGTTTAAAAATCCATCAACTCACTTCATATTAAATTTTTATGCATATAAACCATGTCATAATCACACAACCCTTGTTACATCTTCAAATTTTGTGTTATTGGAATTTATACTTTGTTTAGTTAGTACTTCTAGTCTACTTATTTGATAATAATTTTAAATATTCAAACATTTAATATATATCCCACTCCTACACTCTCATGATTTCATCATAACATTCACTATAAATTTTATCTCACATATTATGATTCTAAGTTGGAGTTTGATTTTTCTAGTAATAATTCTTATGTACACTATTCCTTTGTAACTCTTGTATTTAATAAAATTCTTACCTACAACTTAGTCTATAAGATTCCTGATGAAAAATCTTCCTTTTAGAGTTATCTCTTAAGAAAAATATGTAGAATCTCAACCTATAAATTCATGTTTACTCACCTCAATCATGGGTGATAATCCCTTGCATATTACTAGTTGAACAAGGATAAGATTGATGGATCGATGTTTCTTCCTAAATAGCATGATGCAAGGACAAAGAAAGATTGTCTTAATTATAAACGTATATATGTAATGAATAGTTATACCTTTAATCCTACCTTCCCTTTGATGAAGATACCACACCTCTTATTGGTGGCATAGGTATAGGGTAGGATAAAGGTTCCACTAATCCCCTATTTATTTCTTCTAGTGATGATAAATTATTTCTTACTAGTAGCATGGGTCAAGGCATAGGTGGTCACTACAAAAAAATCAAAACAATGTGATGTAAAGTTCTTAAAACATAAAAATCCTAAAAATATAGTTTAGAAGTCATGCTGAAAAATAGAACCATTCCTTAAAAATAGATCTAGTCAATCCATTTTACATCTATGGATCTAAGTCTATCTTGAGCCAATAAAGTATAAATTGTTCTAGGCACATTTAGAAAATTCACAATGATTAAAAATATCACAAGTTTTCATTCAATCATTATTAACCTTTAACTTTATTTTCATCATTTCTCACTCACATGTCTTTAACTTTATTTTTATAATTTCCCACTCACATATCTTACATTATTCTTGACCCTTGGTGGTGATCCCTTGCATCTCACCTATTGTCTGGAGTTGAGAATGGAGTGAGGTGTTTTATCCCTACATTTCTATCAACATATTTTTCCAAATAGAATGAAAATATTTAATCTAAAAAGTAGTTTTGAAAGTACTATCATGTTTATGTGTATAATTAATTTAATTTTGTTTATCATATTGCATTACTCCCATAACATTCATTTAAAAACCATAAAAATTGAACAATCCTAGTCAATCAACTTACATAAATAAAAAGAGGAAACATTTTATAGATAATAGATGCTAAAGAATTAAAAGCCAAAAACAAATCATATATATATATATATATATATATATATATATATATATATATATATATATATATATGTATGTATGTATGTATGTATGTATGTATGTATGTATGTATGTATGTATGTATGTAAAATATATACATACATACATACATACATATATATATATATATATATATATATATGTATCTATATATATATATATGTATCTATATATATATATATATATATATATATATATATATATATGTATGTATCTATATATGTGTGTGTGTGTGTGTGTGTGTGTGTGTGTGTGTGTGTGTGTGTGTGTGTGTGTGTGTGTGTGTGTGTGTGTGTGTGTGTGTGTGTAAACAATTTAAGGCACCAAGCCTTACCATCCCTTTAATACCCTTGTGACTTAGTGGGTCAAGGGCTCATGCTACAAATCCTATGTTGTGACCTATTTTTCCCTACATGAGAGCCTCTATGTAATGAGTGATGTAAGTACCCATGTGATGTTGTACTTCAAGTGGTCTTGTTATGCATTGACCACACCTGTATTTTTGTAATAATATTACAATAATCATCTACTTGTTGCGATAGTGTATCATTCTCCACCTAGAGAGTCTAACGTGTCATTTAGATCTTATATAGCTCATATACTCCATGCAATGTAGCTGAGAACACATCTAGTGGTGAGTTGCATGTGCTAGTACTCCTAGGTCCATGGTTAATCAATATCATGTCCTACAAGATGAGAATGTGAATATATCTAGGATCATTTGTTGAATGATCTCCTCCACTCTATGGTCGTGGATACCAAAAACACACAAATACTAGGAATCATGAAAACTAGCAATAAATAATTGACCAAAACTAATCCATCAACAAGAAAATGGAATGCATATTTACTTACATATATCTCCCTCAATCTAATCTAATAAAAATTCCTCCATAACTTCATTTTCCTCCTCCTCAACCTCCTCTTCTACCTCCTCCTTAAACCTCTCATCTAACTCACAACCCTTGGCTTCCTCCCTTCTCACTTTATTCCCTAGAAGATCGATCTTGATGTAAGAGAATAATCTTGGAGAACTTCATAGATTTAAATTTTCCTTTTATCATGTTTAGAGGGTCAAATTAGGTTATTTGGGGTGATTTCAGGTCATTTGAGGACTTCGAAATCAAATTTTATCTTATATTAGTTTTCCCTCCAAAACTCTAAATTAAAGTTCTTGATTAGGAATCGTTACCGTTTTGAAAATTTTGATTTCTCTAGTATTCATGTAGGAGTATAGGATGATTTGGGTGTGTATGAATAATTTGTAATCTCCTTTTTTAGGGTAAAAAGACATCTTCTAGGTGTTTGTTTGGAGACTTTGTCTCTAAAACTTGACTTAATCAATAAACTTGAGTTTAAAGGTCTTATAAGATTGAGTTAAGATAATAACTATGAAAATGTAGTTATAAAAGATATGAATCAAATGGGAGAAATATCATCAGAAGGAGAGGTATATTTGAGAGGAGGAAGTGAAAAAGTGAATGCCGAGGGGAAAAATAAGAATTGATTAGTACTATAATAGAGGTTTGTATGATTCTAATGTATGAACATGAAATGGTATGTAGATCTTGTAGATTTTATAATTTTGAATCTTCTCATGGTGTTAAGAAAGAATAAATGAAATAAACAAGAAGAAAATTTTGACTAATAATAATGAGATTTCTTGACCTATCGACTATGTATGTTTTATTTACGAGCCTTACACAAAGTTCATGACTAAAAATATTGAATGTAGGTGTATTATTCCTACACATAACTCCATGTAAATTTTGAGGCTTGGAACTTGATAAAAATCCCTAAAATTGACTTTCTCTCCTACCAGTCCATGCAAAACCATAGTTAGGGTTCCCAAAAGATTTTGGATATGGAGCTCTTAACAAACTTTTCATGAGTCAAAATTTGTCTTGAAGAAATTATAGTAGTAAGAGGATAATATTTTTAATGTTTTGGGATTTTGAGTATTATTTATCACGTATTGAGCATTGATTCTCTTCTAGAACCTTGTTTTAGCGTAGGAGGCTTTATTGCTAATAAGAATTTGTGACTTAAAAGGTTTAAAATATGATTTTGGGGCTGAAACTTTGTGTGAGTATAAAAGGGGTAAATAGGTTCCCAAAAATATATTTATTTTGTATACAAACCCTCTCCGAGTCAAGAATTATGCCTTGAAAACCTTAGTGACAAGGCTACAAGAGAGATGGTCTAGTTGTATGAGAACAAGATAGTGAAAGGATGGGTTACCTTAGGAGTTTAGAAATAAATTTTTTCATGAAGCATAAGTTCCAAAAATTGTACTAAAAAGTGTTCTTTCCTTTTTAAGGCTCATTATAAATTGTTTCAAACCATAAGATTTTGGTGTTTGTAGTCTTAAGAAGTGCGCATCATATTCAAGAAGGAACATGATGAAATTTGAAATTTTCCTTTTTCTTAAATCATTTTCTATGTTGATATTACATGTACTGAGGATAATAAAATAGGGCATATGATGTTCATACTTCATTAAATGTTCCAATAAATGAGACTTCATGATTAAGATACCATTCATGTTTCTAGATGGTCATTCTTCTTTATAAGGAAAAAGATGATTTTTGTGAGTTGTTTTTACTAACTTATTGACTTGAAGGTGAATTTTCTGAGGCCTTTTATCACTTGGTATCAGATCATGGGTTTTCTCTTGAAAAAGGAAGGAAATATTGATAATAATTTTTGAAGATAGACAGATTAAGTAAATAAGCAAGTTCTAAAACAAAAGTTTGTAATAAGAAGAGAAGGAAATCATAATGGCAACAAAAAGAGTACCTAGAAGAGGTGGAAGAAAAGGTGTCTAGATAGGGATGCAATCCTTTAGGAACTCAAAAATATGAGGATAAGTTTTGATGTTAGACTCACAACAAGAGAGGTAAATCAAAGAAGAGGAATAATTACAGGTGATTTAAGTGATAAATAAGATGAACCACAAGCTTCTCTAGAACAAGAATAGGTTGAAGAAAGGGAAGAGGGATAAATATATAAACTGATTAAAGTTATAATGGGATAAGGATATAAACCAAAGTTGGAGATTCCTACATATTTAGGTAGTCTTGATGATGAATATCTTATTGATTGGATAATCGCTCTGGATAAGGATTTTGAATATGAAAGTGTTCCTAATGAGAATAAAGTCAAATTTTCTTATACAATATTGAAATGGAATGTAACACTTTAGTGGGAATTTACACAAGATGAAAAAATCAAGCAAGGGAAAAAGAGGATTAAACTATGGGACATAATGGTAGAAAAACTTAAGACTAAGATTCTACCGGTGATTACCAAAATAAATTGTATAGGAAGTTACAAAATCTAAAGAAAATGGAGAATAGTGTTAAATAATACATAAAATAATTTTATAGATTAAAAATTAAGTCATTTCATATGGAAGATGTGTAAAATATAGTTATCTATCTCAATGGTCTAAGATACAACATTTAGGATGAACTTAGCCTAGTAAGTCCTATAACCATAAAAGAATGCTATAAATTAGATATAAAGGTGTAAAACAAATTGAATAGAAGGAAAATGCAAAATAATATATTATTCATAGGAGAGGATTCATAAGTGGAGGACAGAAAAAAAGAAGATAATAGTAGCAACAAAATCAACAAGAGAAAGCAAATGACTCACAAGGAAAAATCATTTCAAGAGGTGGTTACTCAAGAGGTGATTATCCTTACAGAGGAAGAGGTAATTATGGAAAAGGAAGAGGATATTTTCAAGGTAAGTGTTTCAAATGCAATAATTTTTCTAGTCATAAATCATATGAGTGTCTAAATAACCCTCAGGAAAGTAGTATTAGGGTAAGCAAAGAAAAAAATCAGATTGTGTAAGATGATGAAGAAGAAATTTTGGGATCACAATCACACATAGAAGAACCAAAACCAGAGAGACGTCGATGAGGAGAAGAGTGTTGATGAAACCAAGAAAAGAAGATGAAGAACCATCCTAGAGAATAACATTACTCAATACAATGTGTAAATCTAAAGGTAAGTGTTATAATATTATTGTTGATAATGGTAGATGTTGGAAGTAGAATTTACACTGCGCCTAAATCGATCGATCCATGGATTTGCGGAAACATGGCATGTTGTTTTCAATGTGGGTGTTGTAATTTGAGATCAACCTCCAAATAAGTTTGATTCCTCTATCTATTCCTAATGTTAAAACTACTTCTAAGAATGAAAAATAGCTAGCTAATCCTACTTTAAAACCCACAAGGACCAGGGTAAGAGAGAGATACATGCTATGGGAAATCTAAGCTAAGGGGAGGTGATAGCACCAAAAATAGGGGAAGGATTCTCTCATATGAGTGAAAATGGAAGAAAATGAAGGAGGAAAATTCATACACGAGTGTCACAGTCTATAACAACATTCAAAATTCAATTTTCATAGATCATAATAGAAATAACACCTTACAAAGAGAGAAACATGCACAACAAACCAAAACTACAATGGAGAGGAAAGAAAATACAATAAACATATAATATGGCAAATAATAGCCATAAAAATAGATTTTATTTCTTTGAGAGGATGTGCATTCTATTACAATGGAGGAGTGAAGCAAAAACTACCTTGCATAGATCCATATTTGAGTCCTACAACTCAAAACACTAATGCACCACTCTTAATAATTCGCTTGCATTATAAGAGGGTGAAACCTTAACAAATGGGCATCATTCTAAATTATATAGAATAATGGGAGAAAGAAAAGGAAAAGAAAGGGAAACTTGAATTATGCATTTAACCACAAATAACATGTATTGAATGTTTGAAAACCATGATGGATGCCCCTGTAAAACCATTCATCCACACCATATTACTTGTTGAAGAAGTAAGGGGCACCATACTTCATTAATGTGGGTAGTTGATCCATTGAAATTGTAAATTAAATATCTTAGTTGCATTTCTTCCTTATCACCTATTAAAACTTAGTAAATTTTGAATTTCCTAATTCCAAGTTGAATATCCCAATGATACCCTACTAATGATCCTAATTTTGCATGATTTCGAGTTCTAGAGATAAATATATTGACATTTGAAATTTATAGTTCAGGAGGAACATAAATTTGACCCATGGTGCCTCCTAGTTGGTTACAAATATTTTTCCCTTTGTCTTGTGTTGATCACCCACAGGTCACTTCATGATTTTTTTATGGAGAAGAATATCATTGATGCATGTCCGCAAGAGCATGTCATAATGGAAGGGAGGTCCACAAGCCCAAAAATTAAACACTAGATCTTTGGATCCATTGCACAATGTTAAATTATGTGGCCTTTAATCCCTTAGGCTATTATTTTAAACATTTTACAAATTGAGAAAATGTGTGGACACTAAACCTTGTTAAAGTAGATTTTAACTTAATCTATTCCTCTAATTCCCTTTACGAATAGAAACCCCGTAGTAGTACTTGAACTTCACACCAATTCCACCAAATTATTAGCCTACTCACTTATTTGATCCACATGTTATAATAATATATGAGACACTATGTTCCTAAATTATATTATGATCCGAATGAGGTCCCTACTAATTTAGCAAAGCATAAAAATTCTTAACTCCATTTTAACGAGTTATTCAAAATTATAGGGGTGAAATTTCAGATAATATGTTGAAACTTTTAGGGTCATCTACCTGCTAGATGAGAATATAAATACCCTTGAGCATCCATTGTGCATGGAGTCAACCTGAAAACTTAAAAACTAGTCCAAACTTGAATATCTTTCCCCTAACTCTATATGAATCATTGATTGGACTTAGAACTAATCTTCTCTACTTTAAAATATTGTTCTCAGTCATGAATTTCAATCTAAATTTTATTTAATGAGTGGAAAAATGTAAAGAACCTTATTTTCCACCCAATAGCTCTGAAGATCATGAACGAAATGCAATAGTGCCCTTTTATTTAAGTATGTGAGTTGTCATGGAATATTGCCTCTAAAATTCCCTGAAGCTAATTTTTTGGGTATTATGGATATGTTTTTTGAAACTATCCTAAAACCTTATTTTAGTTTATTTATATTTAATTCTAAGGTGTGTAGGTGATCTATGAAGCTTAAATTTCTTCCCATAACATACCTCTCTAGATTCCTCCATGAATCACTTTAAAATATATTGTGCAACAACCATAAGGCCCTAAAAACTATGTATAAAATGGAAAAAAAAAAACATACATGTTCCAAGAGGAAACATGTGAAGTGTGAACGAGAACTTGTTACAAAGAAAACCTACACTACCAAAAATTTATTTTTTTAAATTACTTAGAGGAATTGAAACTACTCTAATATGTACAATATGTAATGAAATAACTTAATGGGAGTGATTAAGATAAATCCCATTTACTAGGAGTTGTAATGTATTTCCATAAAGGTTGGACAACTCAAAATAATTGACCTCTCTACAAGTACTAATGATATATGGCCCACTCTAAATTATATCAAACTTAGAGTGCCACCCTGGTTTATCTATGTCTGCATCCCACTTCAAGACTAGATCACCCAATTTGAAATTCTAACCTCTAGCCTTCTTGACACACCATTGTTTGGTTTATTTTTGAAGATTTTATAACCTGATCATGTTAGATTCCTTAATTCTTTGAGTTTAACCAGCTATACCATCTTGATATCTCTTTTATTTGTGCCTTCAAATTCCAACTATTGGGCTATCTCTAGTGAAGGTGAGTCTAAAGATAAAGGAATCTTACCCTCCCTACCATGGACAAGTTTTCAAGGAGAAGTGTCAATTTCCTTCTTCATTGTTATTCTATCATCCCAAAGATAATTTCTCACCTTTGTATGTCATTTCCTCTATTTGATATCCATTGTTCTCTTCATGATTCTAATCAAGTTTTTATTGGTAAATTCCCTCTAAACCTTAGATTCCCTATGAGGGTAAAGTAACCAAAATATGTCTTCAAGTATACTATCAGTCTAAGATCCCAATCAAGAAATTTAGATCCTATAAAATATTTTGATTATCAGAGATGATGGTTTGAGGAATGTCAAACATTTTCACAATATCTTCAAGAAAATCAAGGATAGTTGATTCATTAGCTTCCTTGAGCGCTACTACCTCTTTCCATCTAGTAAAGTAATCTATTGTTGTTAAGACCCATTTTTGGCCAACACTTATGTATATTTAATCATGCAAATTAAATCAAGACCCCTTTGAGAGAATGGTTGATCGAAGACCAAGTTTGACTATTTAAGGACAAAACTACTTTGGATAGAAGATTGATGTAGAAGTATCATGTTTTGGATTTTCTAATGCTTGATATACATTACAGAGTGAATAGGGATTAAATTTGTTCCTATTGAAGGCATTTATAGGTATTGAAAGTGAGAGAAAGGGGGAGAACCAGTTGAGTTTCCAAAACTACTGGGAAATTCAAATTGGTGAAGAGTAAAAGAGGTCCGAATTGCATTTTTGGATGTTTCATGAAGCATAGAAATAATTTATGTTATCTACATCTCTGTTAATTTCTAAATATTGGTTACATGACATATTTGAGGTGTTCTTGTATGGTATTGATCATATTTTGTGATGAATGGTCCCTCAAAGCATCTGTTTTCGTGAGGAAATGAGCCTACTTGATAGAGATATGAAGAAAATGATTGGTGCAGGGTAATGTGTAAGCATGGATGATGTTGTAATGTTATATTTGAAATTTATGAATCCTTTGAGGATTTAAAAATCATGGTGATGTGGTGGAGGTATTTGATGAGCCATGTGATGGGGTTTGAGCCTATTTTGGCTTGTTTGGTATCTTGGTTCATGGCCGACCTACATGGGTCCATTTTATGCATTTTTATGAGTGTTTTGTTATGTTTTTAAGTTTAATTTTTGATATATTTGGTCTCGGCTGACCTATGTTATGTTTTTGAGATGAGAAGCATATAAAGTGAGTGTTTTGTTTCAAATTTGAACTAGTTTTGCATGGAGGGAAACATGTGACCTAGATGAAAGAGACAATGTGGATAAAATACATCAAGAGAGATCTTAGGATGTGTGAAAAATTATAATGAAGGTTAAAGATCATGTTTGTAAGGGTTTGAATCCAAATAAGTCAATGAAAGAACAAGATAGACCGAGTTGAAGGAGAGAGAAGTTAAAGGGGTTTGAAGGTGTGTGAGTTGAATTATTGATCTCCATTAGTTATGGCAGCAACAATATATAATATATTTTAATTTAAAGGTGGTTGATTTGGTGCTTGATCATATTATGGGGTTATATCCTCCTTGTGGAGTTGGTGATTCACTAAATTAGGGGTTGTTGCTCTACTAAACTATGGGTTAGTGCTCCTTGTAAACTTGGTGCTTCACTAAATCTCTTTTATTTGTGTAATATAAGAGGATTTCTAGTGGTTTTTATTCCCCTTGAGGAATTTCTACTTATATCTTGTGTTCATGTGTACTATGTCTTGGTTGTGCTTACGTGGTTGATTATTTCATGTTGTTAACTTCACATTAATGGATGATTGAAATTCAATGGTACATGTAAGTTAATATGAAATTTTTATGGGTTTAAATAACAGATTCATCCCCTATCAATTCATTTTTCTTCCAAAAAGAGTTTTGATAAAGTTACGAAACTTGGATGCTAAGGAAAGTAATCCATGATCAAGTAGGATTAAAAAGGGATGATGGTGAATCATGATGATCAGATATCTCAATAGAATTAATGTATTGATTGTATGTTGTAATGATTAGGTCTATAATGATTAAATAGAATGTGAGGACTAGTGGTTCTAGGATCAAATGGATTAGGCTAGAGATGATAATTACTAGGTTGGGTTGAGGTAAAGAAAGCATGAAACATGAAATCATCTTCATCAGTTGGGTTGAAGTTTATATTACATAAGTTATCATAAGAAATTTCAATGGGATCATTTCCACTATTAGTAGAGTAATTAAGTGCATTAGGTTGTTGAGTAATGACATTTATAAGGTTGGGGGCAACCATCATTATATCAATAGAAGATGAAGAAGAGTTTGATGTAAAGGTATCTAGAGATGGTCCAATGGATGGGGAGGTAGTGGGCCTAGAGTGGTGGTTAGTTTCATAAACAATATATGTGTCTAATTTTTCTAGAGGAATTAGTTGTGATGGGGGAAGAAAGATTGAATTTATGGATTAGACATATTGATCTAAAAATATTGGAAGGGCTTGGGATCAACAAGAATAATACATTTAATGTCATTATGGAAGAAATTAAAATAATGATGGAAATTAGATAACAAAACTTACATAGCATGAATCTAAGGACGTCCTAAAAGTATATTGTAATGAAGAATATTGTCCATGATGTGATAGGTGGTAGGTAACAACTTAGGAATAACAAGGAGGTATAAGGAAATAGTTCCAAGTGTATATATTTTAATGTTATCAAATCCACATAAAATAGTAGTAGTAGTATTAATTACAGATAGAGAAATTCTTAATGTCATTAGGAGGGGCTTAAGACATATGTTAAGTTGAAAATAAGTATCAATCAAAACCCATTTTATAAGAAAACTTTGGATACTTGCATTTATGAAAAGGGGTGGGTATGTGTTGGAAGTAGATATTGTTGGATGCCATTAATAATGAAAGAATATTATGATAGTGTTCCTTACAAGTATTCATGATGGAAGAAAAATAATTTGGGTCATCTAGATGAGTGTCACTAGCCAAAGTGAAATAGAACAAATTATCTTGTAAAATGTCCTTATAAACATGGAATTTTTAGAGTTATTTTAAGAGAGATATTTTAGCAGGGGTGTTACTAAGTTTTTCTAAGAGATCATAACCTTTAATAGGTGTAGTAGTATTATTCATAAGAGCTATTAATTTATGGGGAAAAGGTGGATTTCCCCCAAGTGTTTTCCAGTTACATCTTGTGGTAACAATGTTAATGAAGGATCCAATGGACTGACATGAAATCATGGTGAGAATTGTGTAGTGACTAAGATGACATCATATTAGATATCTATGGTGCCCATGTATATATATATTCTCATTTTGATCTATTTTGACTTATTGTATCTAGATAAACTATATTGAAAGGATATTACTATTTAGCTTTATTGTTTTGATGTGACATTGTCTAACAAAATGGTTATTTAGTAGCACTATGATGGTAAATAGGTTGTTGATGGGGCACACAATCCCATGTTTCATTTATCAGTTATTATGTTGAGAGAATATCATGAGTTGATTGAGCACAATCATGTATTGTTATTGGATTCAAAATTAATGCATGGTCATGAATCATCTTACTATTTTAATGATTCATTTTATGACATACTTCTTATTTAGCATGATTTGTTTATGGATGATTAATTTTGATGTTTATGGATATATACCATGTTTTGATTTAACATATATGAGTTTTTCCTTAAGTGTGCAAGTGACACAAACTTGGTCATGGGAGAATGTGGGATTCAAGGAACATATTCCAATTAGCACAAAAGGCCCTACCTAACAGGTAAACATTTCCTCTCTTATTGATTACGAAACCTTTTCATTTTGTTCATACATTGTTCGTGGATTGGATTTTGTTGGCTAGGTGATTGTTGGTCTATCTATTAGCATTATGATGTATGATCATGTTGTATATTTCTATGTTTAAATTTATAACCTTCCTTGGTTTAATTTTACCTAGTGTTTCATGTTACCATTTTGTGGCTATTGGCATCTATTGTATCTTGGGATGTTTTATGGGTTTAGGAGGGATTAAGACACCTAATCATGGAATGGGTTAGCCTAATTTCCCCTCATAAATGCCACATTTTCCCCAAGCTCGGATTTGGGGAAAATGTGTTATTTAGGACGGGTAGATGAAAAGCATTTTCATTAAAAAGAGATGCTAGCCCCCACACCTATGGTAAGGTGGGATAGTTTCAATGAAAATGAAGCCCAATGGCACATATTACCTCTCCCTAAACACTTAAAATTTTAGAAACTTTGATCCACAGGAATATTTTGGGAATTTGAAAATCCTCATGAGTGTTTGGAGTCTATTTTTATTTTCCTTATTTTAATTTTGATACGATTTTGGAGTATGTTTATTGGATGAATTTTATTTGGAGGGTGAAACTTGTCACCCGGTACCATTGATTGGCTTAGGTGGTATCCTTATCTTCATAATCCCTTATGATCATGGTTAGGGGTTATTTAGCTTTTGGGAGATCTTGGTGTTGGAAATCTTGGAGAATCCTTTAGAACTCTTGGTGTGTAATTGGATTGGAGTTGTGCTTGATTTCAAAAGGTATTATCTTTCACACCTTCTTTTTATTATTTGAATTTTGATTTTAAATTGTGTTTATGTATTGAATTTTGAAATGAAACAATTTGAATGTTTTTTCTTGTTTCTTGTTTTTGGTTACTCCATCCACCCTTTAGGGGTGTGGATTTTGGAGATGGATGGGAAGAGGGAGGAATCCCTCTTTTTATTTTTCTATGCTTGCTTTGACAATCTTGAAATCATATTTAATTTTGGTTAACCTACTACATTTGGGTTGTAGGTAGGATTTGATTTCCATTTGATTTGGAATTCCATCCCTACCCTCAATGAATGGAAATTGGAGTTTGAAAGTCCTTCTTACGGGAGGAAATGGAGGAATAAGGGGAGTAATTTGGAGTGATAAGGGGTGATTTTTTCCATGGATAGTTAAGGTGATAAATTTATATTTAAATGGATTCAATTGGTTACTTAAACTTGGGATTTTCTATCCCTTATTCCCTTATATGAAGCATAGAGATTTTTGGCTATTTTTACTTGGTTAAATTTGTATGTTTATTGTTTGAAGCCAAGTATGAAATGTGTTAAATTCTCTGTTCTCCTATTTTTGTTTAGAATGTGGTGTCTCTTTCCCATGGGCTTACGATGGAGGCTAGTATGATACCTTGGATCCCTTGGTGGCATATGATGATGCTAAACGATTAGGTGGTCAACCAGGCTCACTTTTGTGATTTTAGGAATATTTTACTCATGTTATTTGGAGCTAGATGGAGTTGTTTAAATTTTCAAGTTGTTGATTTTTGTTATTAAAAGATTTCATATTTTGGCAATAATTTTCCATGTTGTCTCCACTTCAAGTGGAGGGCTTGTAAACTTGCATTATTAATTATTGTTCCTTCTTGTAATTCTAAGTTTAAATATGTTAAATTTCTTTCAAAGTATGATCTATTTTAGAATTGAAATGTTGTTGGAAATTTCCATTAAAGGACTTCTTATTGTTGAAAAATATAACTAGTTGTTATTAATTTTGGAATCTTTCTCTTTGTTTCATGGATTAAAAATGTTGATTTAAAAATATTTTTTCTTCTTAAAAAAGCTTCTTGGAAATGAAAGATTTCAGTTTATTAAGTGAAGGAAAAATTATAAGATTAAGATATAAAAATCGAAGAGAAAACTATTCTTCTTTATCCTTTGTTAAATCAGAATATTTTGTACTTTACCTCATCCTTAATAGGATTCTAAATTAATGGATTTGTTGTTGAATCTCCATTTCATTTATTTTTTATTTGTTTAATTGAGAAAGAAAATGGTAGTAATATAAGTTTTCACTTTTCTCTTTTTTGAATGAACAATATTTTTATTTTTATTTATAGAATCTATAGTATTTTTATCTCCCAACTTATATACCATAATTTTTCTTAAGTTATCCATTATTTTCTGAGTTTGAAATCTAATATTTCATGTTATCTCATAGTAGGAATAACTACATATATACATTTATTTGCATGAAATAAAATATCCATTTTATTGAAAAGGTTTCTAAAGGGTGTGTGCGTGTGCGTGTGCGTGCGTGTGTGTGCGTGCGTGTGTGTGTGTGTGTGTGTGTGTGTGTGTGTGTGTGTGTGTGTGTGTGTGTGTGTGTGTGTGTGTGTGTGTGTGTGTGTGTGTGTGTGTGTGTGTGTGTGTGTGTTACTAAATAATATATGGTTTTATGTAAATAAAAAAGGGCAATTATATATAAATAATTTTTTTAATCAGAGTAATAAAATTACTTGAAAGTAATTGGGAACAAAATGAGAAAACTAAATGTATCTTGATCAAGAAAAAAATTGTGGTAAGGGTTTATTAAAAATAAATAAATATTATGATGAGGTGGGGAACGGTGGGATGGATTTCACACCGTCACCCACTACCCACACCACCCTTTGTAAACCTTAGGATTTTGGCATAGGCCACATCCCCAATTGACACCATTCTCCCCACCTCTCCCCTTGGCCTATGGCTGCTACTAAACCTTGAGTAGGTTGTCCCACATGACCCTATGGTGTCACTAATGTGCATAGGCAATAAGGCCTTCCTTTACCATTTTCCGCATTCAGATAACTATCTTTGGATATCTTCACTCCTTTTTATTGAAATAATATATATGTGTGAGTGTGTGTGTGTGGTGTATACATACATACATACATACATACATACATACATATATACATACAAAGATGAGTTCAAAAGAAGAGAACTTAATAAAAACAAAAATTATAATCAATAAAACTTACAAGTCCATTTGGATTACTTTTAGAAGAAAAGAGAACCACATATTTTTGAAACCCTTGAGAAATAATACAATCATGTGTGCAAACCAAGAGATGATCCAAATAAAAAATCAAAAATAAATGGAGCAGAAGCCCTTCTCTTAAATCTTTTTCTTTGGCTCTTCCATTCTCCTTCTCCTCCATACAAAAAGAAAACCAAAATCTTGAGCACCCAAATGAATGAGAAGAGAAAAATAAAATGTTATATTTTAGGTTAAAAATCATATCATCATTTCATTATTTTAGGGTTTATCTTATCCTACAATGGATGATAGATTAGATCAAGGGTCCAAAATTAATTCAATTTTGACTTAAATTATTAAGATTTCTCTTTTAAATGGATGATTTATTAGGTATTTTATTTTGAGAAATGACTTAAGTAATGGTTAAACATTATTTATGAGGGTAATAGTTAATTAAATACTTATATATTTTGGTGTATTAATTATTTAAATCATTGTTATAACTCGAATAAAAACTATAGGGTATGGGTCCATTTAGGAGACTAAATGGGACCCATGACCATTTTAATATTTTAGCGATCTGTCAAATGTTTGAAACCATTTTCTAAAATGGTATTAACTCGGTCAAAATTTATTTAATCTTGCTTTATCATTCCAAGTGTGATAGTTTTATCACTAACAGATATTTTAACCTTACCACCGTCACGAAAAAATTATCATTAATATTTATAAAAATGTTAATCATAACTTTATACGAACTTGTGAAAGTGGTGTTATCTTCGACTCTTTGCCCCGTAAGCCAAAATTCCAACATGGTCACCACGATGTGTTATGTATCAATTTTCACCTTTTTGTTTTGTGAATATGGTTTGGTTTCACTTCGTCATTTCATGCAACTTATTAATCTAACCCACCTTTGAAATTAATATACCTTCAAAAATATTATTACAATTATTATTGATTTTAATATCAAGATTTGGATTCTTAGTTTCTTTTTTATCGATTTCATAAGTCGCACTTAGTGAGGCACAACATCTCGGTATCAAAGCTTAGTTTCAAACATAAAATGATCCGGGCTTTACTATTATATTCTGGAATCTTAAGTTAGTTAAAACCACATTGTTTAAATCATTTTTGCAAAAGTCAAATGTATGTTTCCCTCATTCAAGATGACATGGTGCGGTACCAAATGAGGTGTAGTGGTCACTCGTGGTCATGAGCGGTCACCTCCATAAATTCCTAGGGTCAATTTTGGGTCACAGATCCTAGATTCACTTCATCGGATAATGGGATTCCTCCATAATTAACTTCCCACATAGCTTTGTGCTAGTTATAGAGGTTATTCAACATGACAATGAGATACACCTAGATGAGGGTTTGCATACTGCCACTCACATACGAATTTATTCATAGTGATATAGGTTATATCACCATTTAGTTTATATTTTAGCATGGAGAGAAATTTCTTGGGGCCCCTCCATTTAAATTCAAAGAGTGGTTAAGACACGCCGTCATAGGAAGGCAATATGTGGTGCCATCTATAACCTTTTTTTTAATTTCATCCACCCACGTATGGAGGCATAAAGGATGTTTTTGTTCCGATTCATGGCTCCTAAATTTATATAGTATATTTGGCTTGCAACCTTTTGAGAACAATGTCAATTATCTCCTTTTATACACCTCCTCTATGATGCACAGGTGAATGATGGAGGAATGAGGAGTGAAAGCTACATTTGACCTAAGATATCGTCACCTATGAGTTACTCGAGGAGTGTTTCCAAGCTCGATATATGTCATGGAATTTCATTTAGAAGAGGATCAATGGGTTTCATGATCTTTGGTAGGGATCTAACAAAATATCCTAGTATGAGTGTATATTTTGGATCTTCGTAGTATGTAGACTATCTTCAGGATGAAAATGTTACAAGTGAGAAAGTTCATTAAGGGATTGAATACAGACTTGGCCAAAGAAGTTAGGATTTTTTCTCCTCGATCTTGGATAATCTGGTAGACAAGGCCTAACTAATAGAGGAGAACATGAGAAGGGAAAAGGATAATCAATATCAAAACTAGGGTAAGATACAAGAGATAGTTCACTCATTTCAAGATCATAGATAACTTGGTTCCACCCGGCCCCCGAGAGGAGGGTTCAGACCATTTCAACCATCTTTGAGACCTTCTCCACACCCATAGCAGCCATCTTAGTAGTAGGTTCCTCGGTAGCAGAGGACTATACGCAGACCATGATAGTCAAGAGGTAGGGGCCATAGTGACCACATTCTAAGTAAAGAAAATAGGTCGATTAGTCAGAGCCTTATCCGACTCGTTCACATCATTCGGATAGAGTTTGAACCATAGTTTCAATACATCAAAGCATATGAGGGAATCATTTGCACATGGATGTTATGTTGTGGAGCTGAGTTTCATGTGTGGAAGTGTTGAAAAATGTACACTAAAATTATTGTAGACTCTCCATAGTTTTTTGGCCTCTAAAAATGTTTTTGATGCCTTGAAAAATGTGTTCTTCTCATCTAGGTGGTATTTTGATTCATATGTTTAAGGGGTGGTTTTTTCCCATGGTTTTAGTACCTACAATATTGTAAAACTTCTTAATAAGTTACCTATTGATGTAGGGATGGATAATATTTTAGATGTGTTAGTTCAAGTGTGAATTTAGGAGAGTTTTTTTAGCATAGCTCCAAATAGATTTAGATATTGTATTGAGAGAAAGAGTTGACTTGTAATAAAATTTTGAACAAATGATTCTTTGTGGAAGTAGCCCAAATTGGGTGAACCATGTTAAATATTGTCTTTGTATTGTTTTCTTTTATTTTTCTACACTTTTATTACAGATCTCTCGATTTTAAATTACATATTAGTTTCTATTATTATGATTCGTGTGGGATTGTTACGCATATTTAAGCCCTTTGTTCCTAATAATTAATATCATAACTTGGATTGGTTTGCTTAAGTGTTGAATCATAGAGAAATTTTTAGCTTGAGTGGGATCTATGGTAGATGATGGAAGATCTAAGGTTGATAAATTCAATGGGTAGATTTGTAGTCTTGGAAGATGTAAATGGAATATTACTTTATCAAAAGGATCTTTATATTCCACTTTCTGGAAAAGGGACCAAACTCTCAAGCATTTCAAATGTGGATTGGGATTTTCTAGATAGGAAGGAACTTGGTTCAATCGACTATGTCTTGTATATTCGGTATTATTTAATGTTTCAATAGAAAAGACTACAAAAGAACTTATGGATGCATTTAAGAAGTTATATAAAAACCCTCTACCTCTAACAATATATTTTTAATGAAAAAGTTTTTTAATATGAATATTTCTAATAATGGTTTAGTAGCAGAACATTTAAATGAATTTAATATTGTTGTGAACATGTTAGTTCTAGTTGTAATAGAATTTGATGAATAAGTTAGGGCTTTATTAATTTTGTGCTCCTTACCCGAGACTCGAGAATAGCTTGGTAATGGAAGTAAGCAAATCGGTTCGAGATAATTCTAAGTAAAAATTTGAGGATGTTGTAGTGGTGATTCTAAGAAAGGAAATAAAAATAAAAATATTTGTGGAATCTTATAATTTATGGAATTATTTGATGGTGGAAAACAAAGGGATATAAAAGAATAGAGAAAGTTGTGAAAATTGAAATATCGGGAAAGATCAAAATCCAAAAGAAATATGGTATGTGGCACTATGGAAAGCTAGGGAATGAAAATAATGGCTATTGAGATCTTCAAGACAAGAAAAAACAACAGAAAGAAAACAAGAAGGTGAATGTGGAAACAAGTAATGTCTATCAGGATGATTTGATTCTTTCTTTGGATAATATTGTTGAATCTTGGGTTTTGGATTTGGGGGCTTCTTTCCATGCTACTCCACATAGGCATTATTTTTTTATTATGTTCAAGGGGATTTTGAACATGTTTATCTTGGTGATGATGATTCTTGCAACATGGTTGGAAAAGGTTGTGTTAAGGTTAAGATGAATAATGAGAACACATGGCTATTGAAGGATGTCATACATGTTCCTACATTAAGATGAAACTTGGTATCGACGTGGTAGTTACAAAATGATGGTTGTGCAATGACATTTATAATAGACTCTTGGAAGGTTACCAAGGGCACTCTTAAAGTGGCAAGAGGTAAGAAATATGGAACCTTGTATTTAGTCACTAATAACACTAATTCTTGTAATCTTGTGGCTTCGGATGCATATACAACATTGTAGAACTATAGGCTCGGTCATATGATCCATAAGGGTATGCCATAATAAAGAATAATTTTCCCGGATATATAGAAACTAGTTTGGATTTATGTGAGAACCGCATATATGGGAAAAAAATGGGTAAAGTTTTTAAAGGTTGGACATACGAAGAAAGAAAGAAAGATAGAGCTGGTACATTCGATGTGTGAGGGCCAACTCAAGTATCATCTCTTGGGGGTTTAAATTGTTATGCCACATTTATTGATGATGTAATAAGGAAATTTTGGGTATATTATATTAGAAATAAATTTGATGTATTTGACATTTTTCTTAAATGGAAATCCTTGGTAGAGAATGAAACAGGTCTTAAGATAAAATGTCTCGGGTTATATTATGGAGGGAGTATTATATAAATGAGTTTAATTATTATTGTTGTAATAATGGAATCTGTATGAAAAATATGATTTAAGGAACTCCACAAAGAGAATGGGGTGTCGAGAAAGGATGAGTAAGACAATAATGAAATGAGCTAGAAGCATGAGGTTACATATTGGAATACCTCTTTCTTTTTGGGGAGAGGTGGTAAGGAAAAGCGTGTACTTGATAAACAGAGGACCCTCAAGTGCCTTGGATGGAGGTATACCTAAAGAGGCTTGGTATGGTAATAAATTTGATTACTCGTTTCTTCAAGTATTTAGATGTGATGTGTTTGTTCATATAGACAAGGATGATAGGGAAAATCTATATGTTGAATCAAAAAATTACACTTTCATTGGTTATGGTGGTGATGAATTTGGATATAAATGTTGGAGTATTAAGGATAGAAAAATTATTCGATCTAGGGGTGTGGTCTTTAATGAGAAATTTATTTATAAATAACTATTGTAGGAAAATAGGGAAGAATCTAAGAAATAATATACAAGTGGTAGAGGATCTTTCGGACATGGAAGTGACACATGAATCGATTTAGGAACCTACTCAAAAGGAACCCCAAACTCCTAAATTAAGGAGGTATTATAGGATAAGAAGAGTAATTAAATGTTTTCTCCTTATTTTAATTATTTATTAATCAATGATACTAAATAGTGAGATATCTTTGATGAAGAAATAAAGGTAGATTCTAGGAAGAAGTGGGAGCAAGCCATGGATGAAGAGCATCGAGTCTCTCATGGAGAACAAAAATTGGGATTTTTTGAATCTACCCAAAGGAAAAATAGCATTGCAGAACAAGTGGGTGTACATAGTTAAAGAAGGAGGCAAGAAAAGATACAAGGCCTAGTTTTTGGTCAAGGGGTTTACACAGAGAAAAGGTATAGATTTTGATGAGACTTTTTCTCCGTAATAAAAATGACTTCTATAAGAAGCTGTTCTTGGAATAGTGGCAGTAGTAGAATTGAACTTAGAGAAAATTTATGTAAATAATTCATTTCTCCATGGTTATTTGGAAGAGGATATATATATATATAGTTTCCAGAGGGATATGAGGTAAAACATAAAGAGGATATGGTGTGCAAACTGAATACAAACCGAATAAGTTCTTGTATGGCCTAAAACAAGCTCCACGTCGTTGGTATAAGAAATTTGATAGGTTCATGATGGAGAAAGGTAATATTAGATGTAATTATGACCATTGTTTGTATATAAAGAAATTTTAGGATGGAAGTTATATTATCATGTGCTTGTATGTAGATGACATGTTGGTTACAGGAAAAAACATGTAGGAAATAAAAGTACTCAAGAAATAACTAAGTGAATCCTTTACTATGAAGGATTTGGGTGGAATAAAATAAATCCTTGGTATGAGGATATCTCGGGATAGGAAGGAATGAAATATGAATTTATCACAGAAAGAGTACATTAAGAAGGACTTGGAGAGGTTTAATATGCAGGATGATAAATCGGTTGGGACTCCTTTGGCAATCCATTTCAAGTTATCAAAGGAGATGTGTCCCAAAATATAGTGGGAGAGAAACCATATGTCTAAGGTACATTACTCATCAGTGGTTGATAGTTTTATGTATGTCATGGTGTGTACTGTTACCCAAAATGTGCCCCTGCTCATTTTTGTGGCTAACTCCTTGTGTTCTTACCTCTCTTGTGCCTCAGTCTCCATTTTTTGATTTTTAGGCACTCAAATATTTCTAGAAATGGCACCATTGGATAGAGTTCTCTCTCAGCTTTCCAGAAAGGTAAAGTTTTCCTCCTAACTCCTCATATTTTTCAAGTTATGGCTCGGCGGAGTTTTTGTGGGAAATTTTCCCCTAGGAGGCCCGCAGCCAATAGGAAGCCGCCACGTGTCCAAGGAAGTGGCGGAGCTTGGAGGAGAACTTGAATTTTTTTCCAAGTTTTGTCCAAATTTTCAAAGGAAAAATTTTAGCCCGCAGGCCCGCCAAAGAATCAGAGGGCGCCACGTGTCAAAAGGGGAAGAAAGTTGGAAAAATTGTTAAGTGTTTGGCACAAGGTAAAATTTTGAAATTTGGCCCACAGCGAATAGCGTGCTGCCATGTGTCCAAAGGAGATGGCGGGCGTCGGGGGAGAAGTTAGATTTTTTGGCTAAGTTTTGCCAAAATTTTCAAATAAAAAAATTGGCCCGCATGGCCCGCAGTGAATGGAATTGCACCACGTGTCTTCACCATTGACCCAGCGGAGGAGAAAGGAAAATTTGGCTAAGTATTCGCAAAAAAATAAAAAAATGGAAGTTTCCCCACGGCCTCCATCAACAAATGAGACATTGCCATGTGTCTCAAACCGGCGGAAGGCGGGGGGAAAATGGGAAATTTTCCCAAAGTGAAAAATGTCAAATTTCAAAGGATTTTTGTGCCCCTGAGCGCGAGCCAATCAAATAGTGGCACATGTCCAAGTGGCTAAAAATTTTTAAGGAAAGGCCTGCAAGAAATATTTCAAAGAGTGAGCCCGCGTCCAATCGACAATCGCCACGTGTCTCGACCGTGGAGCGCTGGGCAAAATTGGAAAAATTTCCAAAGTGAAGACCAAGGAATTTTTCAAAGGGAAAAAGCCACGGGAATTTTTGGAGAGCCAGGCCCGAGCCAATCAGATCCTGACATGTGTCATCCAAATGGCGGAGTGCGGGATTTTGGAAAATTTTCCAAAATGCAAAAAAAGGGTAAAATTCAAATTTTTTCCCCGCCATTCCATTTTTGGCCCTGTTTTTTCCCTAAATCTTCAAATGGCCATAACTTTCGATCCAAAGAGCTTGGATTTTCACATTCTTTATATCAATGGAAAGTTGGTGAAATTCTCTACAAGATTCCGGGGTCATTTTTGCATTTTGGTTCAGTTTGGAGAGAGAAAATCAAGAAAAACCTCTGGCACGTGGTAATGGCCAGAAATGACGTTTCAACAACCAAACTTTAATGCAAAATGGGTCGCATTCTTCTTCAAAGATGGCCAAAAATGTCGTGGCATGGGTCCTGTAAGGATTCCCATGTTGTTTTAATGCATCTTCATTCAATGAGGAATGGCTCCCACGTTTTTACACATTTTCTCTCTCCAGGCTTGACCTATGCATTGTAAAAGCTAGATTTGGCTCATTTTTTGATGTGGAACACCTTTTTGTATTGCGGAGCTTCTTCTTTCACCAAAAACAAGTGATTTTTGCAAGTATCGAGACCTCTTGATGATTGAACAGTTTTCTACCTTTTGATGTTGTAATGCAAGGATTTTGACAAATGGAAATGACAATACAAGCTCTATGATCAGTGGCCAAGTCCTTTGGTTGTGTTGTTTGCTTCATTTTAGAATTTCAATTACATATTATTAGCTTGTGCATGATGTTTATGTTACATTCCATGATCGTGTCTATCTCGTAAAACTAGAAATATTCACCACTCCTTTGGTGTATCACCTATCAAACATTAGTTTAGTTTCAATTTTACATTTTCTATCTCTGTCTCCTTGGAATTTAGAGTAGAATTAGGCTTTAAACCTCTCGCAATTATGTAAATAATAGATCTGATCAGAGGATTTTGAGGAACCAGCCTCTAATCTGGAGATTCCTCTCTCATTTTATGAGTCTCACACTTGGAGAGAAGTTTCAATGTTGTGTAATCACACTGGATGCCTAAAACATCAACTTAGAAACTTGATTTGCATCCAAGGGTGCTGCTGATTTGCAACAACAATTTTGGCATGCCCAGTGGGACCTTAGAGGTCTCATTTTCATTGCAGCAAAGTTGATGTGCATCTGCTATAATTTTCTTGCTTAAAAGAGCTATAAATTGCACATCTGGCGACTCCAAGGGGAAGAATCAACTGGTTTTAGCAGTGCAGGCCTGAAAACTCATGAGAAGAATCACCACAAGGTCAAGAGCTAGAGAAGAAGAGGTTCTATTTGAATATCTGTAGTTATCTCCAAGAAGAAGGCAAAGAGGGAGGAGAATTCGGAGGTCTCCATCTCCACCAAGCAGAACTCTCTCAACTCCTCCACGACAGGTCTTTCATCCAATCAACAAGGGTTCTAAGACCAATCGAATGGTGCAAAACAACCCCTATGTCAATTTCACTAGCAGTGCCCACTTGCTCTCAATGCAAAAATCCAATTCCATTGCGGCATTGAAGAACATTCCATACTTCACTGGAGAGAATCAGACTACTCCTGGTGATCATGTCAAGGACATTGCTAACCTTTGTGTAATTCATGAGATTGATGAGATGCAAGTGGCTGTCAAATTGTTGGCATCTTCATTCAAAGGGAAGGCATTGCAATGGTTCAGAGCCTTGCCTCAGGTTCTATTCAAAATTGGAACCAGCTATGTATAGCACTTCATGAGCAGTTTGGAGAGAAGGGAGACAACTTGTCTCTTTTGGAGCAGCTGACAACCATCAAGAGAGCTCCCAATGAGCAGCTGACTGATTTTAACTTCAGATTTCAAAGGACTTGGGAGAGAATTCCAGTGGTAGTCAGGCCAACAGTAGAAGGTGCTTTCCTCTATTACCTTAAAGCCTTAAATTCTAATATTTCTATGTTGATTCAATCTATGGGAGGCACAACTATCCCTATGGCTTATAGCATTGCCATTAGAGCCAAAAATTATTTGATCCAAGTGGCAAGCTGGCTCCTAAACCTCCAATGCCATTGTTTCCAAGTTTAGAGAGCCCAAACACTAATCAAACACCCAATCTAGCTCCTTCTCCCACTCCTAGAAATCAAAATACAAATGAAGCTTCTACTTCATCTTCTAGTGCCCCAAATGAACTTCAAGAAGTCATGAAGCAGCTGCAAAATCTAGGTAATGAGCTGGTTACTCTCAAGAGGCAACAAGCCCAAGGTTTTAGACCTTCTTTCTAGCCCCAAGCTCAACCTAACAACTAGCCATATCAACCCCAAAGACCACCCAATACAGCTGCAAATCTAAATCAAACAAGGCCTCCCCGCTAATAGACCATTCCAGCCCTATAATCCTAATGCTATATATCGCCTCTAAAGTAATAGTGCCAACACAAAACAATATAGCTCAAGAATATGATTGGTGTTTTCCATGCAATGAACCTCACAACCAATCCATGTGCTTCAATGGTGCCTTGAATCAAGCATTAATGGTGACAACTACTAGTGTGGAGGGTGAGGACATCCAAGGAAACAACCAACAACAAGAAACATTTCAGCAGCAATCAGCTCCAAATGACACCACACTTGTGAAGCGGCGGCAGCAGAGGATTTTTGTGGCATAAATCAAATAGTCTCTTAAGGTGTTGCAGTCAACACAAGGTCAAAAAGAAGGAATTTGGGTGAAGAAAAGCCATTAGCTCCAACCAATCCACAACCTTCTATGGCTCCACAAATGGTTGGCAAACAAAATCCAGTTGTAAATGCACAAGGGCAGCTAAGAACACTCCTAGACCAACTCAAATACTAGTTATTCTTACCGCCCACATGCAAGGGATGAATATGCAAACCAAGGGAAAGCAAAGAGATCCTTCATCTCCATTTAGTATCATTGATCGATGAAGAAGAAAAATTTAAATATATCAATGTGGGAATCCCTATCTATCCCAAGCCGAGAGATTTTCTACAAGTGCCATGAAGGACTGACCAACTTAGAATCAAGCAAGTCCAAATGCAAGAGAAGGTGCTCACAAATGCTGCCCAGCCTGAAGGGAATCATGGAGGACAACAAGGTAAAATGTTGAAGCCCCCTCCTTTTTATGTCTCATTAATCATTAGAAACCAATTGGTGCACAATTGCATGATTGATTTTGGGGCAAGTAGCTCGGTTGATGCCCAAGTAAATAGCTGATCGCCTAGGACTTCAATATGAAACCATATCCAAAGGGGTAGTGCGGTTGGATGGGACAGCAAAGAATAATAGTTGGGGTGATTAGAAACTTGAGTCTTACCTTGCATGCATGTCCAAATGTTGTTGTTTTACAAGATGTATCAGTTATAGACCTTCCACCACTCTTTTCCCTATGTTTGTCAAGAGATTTCATAGCCAAGATTAGAGGATATTTTTTTGTTGATTGGTCACACATGCTATTCAGAATGAGGTATGGAACCAAAGCTACAATCAGGTCTAAACCTATTGCAAAATTCCACATTGAGCCCTACACTCCAAGTCAGATCAATGCCAACTGTTCGGAATTTGATCAAGAAGATCACCCAAGCACTGATGAAGCTGACACCAAGGTTGGAAGCATCCCGGATCTAACTCTTGATGAATGGGTAAACAAGATGCATGATTTTGATCCTTATTAAGAAGTAGAAGAATCTGAGCTAGGGGTCTATTGCATACATCAAGAAGATCAGCCCATTACTAGCATCACCAAGCCAAACCACAAGGATGACAATGAGGTATGGCAGCTATTTTTTGATGGATCAAGGAGTAGACAAGGTACAGGAGGTGGAGCTATGCTTGTTTCACCTCAAGAAGTAAAGTACTATTCATCTTTTAGATTTCAGTTTTCATGCTCTAATAACACTGCTGAATATGAAGCCTTGGTGCAAGGACCGCATTGGGAAATCAAGAGAGGAATAAAGAACTTGCAAGTCTTTGGTGACAGTGAATTGATTGTCAATCAGGTCATGGGACAGCATGCTATCAAGAATGATCTACTCAAGTGCTACAAGAATAGGGTATGGGACCTCATTGAAGATTTTGAGGGTTTTAACATCGAATCTATTCCTAGGAAAGAGAACAAGCTCTTGACAGGAGCTTGCAATAAAGCAGTTAGGGCAGCCTTTGACATTGTAGAAAGCATTCAAAAGGATAAGGTATAGCCAAACATCCATGTGATTGTAAGGCCTTTAGTGCCGACAACAATGTAAGTTGGCAAGTGTCCGAGAATGATCAACAAATCATCCATTTCTTGCAAGAAGAGGCTGAGTTCTCGCCTAAAAATCAGGAAAAATTAGAACAACAAGATGGTGACCAAGTGGTACAGCCGAGAACCAACAAGCTGCCCAAGGGACTTATCACTTTAGAGTCCATTTTCAACCCCAATGATCAGTTTAGGAAAGAGAAAACAAACATTCAAAGTCAAGGGAGAAGATTCAAGTATCCATCTTGGTGGAAGAGAACAAATCATTGCAAATTGGCAAGATGAGAACTGAACAAGAAAGGTATGAGTTCATACAACTATGTCAAGAGTTCCCCGATGTGTTTGCTTGGAGCTAAAAAGATTTGAAAGGCTTCAATCCCAAGTTAGCTCAGCACACCATTGAGTTGGATCCAAATACTAATCCCATCGTGCAAAAACAAAGGTCACCAATCCACACATGGAACCTCTCATGAGGAAGGAATTGAACAAGTTGATTGAGTCAAGAATCATATTCCCAATCAAGCATTCTAGTTGGGTTGCCAACTTAGTTCCAAATCGTAAAGAAGAGTGGAGAGATCAGATTGTGTTGACTTGAGAGACTTGAATAGAGCATCTCTCAAGGACCATTACTCAATCCCTTCTATGGAGCAAATTTTGCAAGTTGTGGCTGGCTCGAGAGGTTTTCACTACTTGATGGCTACTCGGGCTACAATCAGATTATGGTGAAGGAAGAAGATCAGTTCAAGATAGCCTTCACAACCAAATGGGGAACTTATGCATATAGGAAAATGCCATTTAGGCTGTCCAATGCTGGAGCTACCTTCCAAAGAGCAATGGACATGGCGTTCAAAGGTTTGATTAACAACATGGTGCTGATATACCTTGATGATATCACTGTTTTTTCAAAGAATGCAACAGACCACCTCTCTCATTTGAGACAAGTCTTCCAAAGGTGCAGGAGATTTGGAGTGTCTTTGAATCCTAAGAAGTGTATCTTCCTAGCACATGAAGGAAAGCTCCTTGGCCATATTGTCTCCAAAGAAGGATTAGCAATTGATCCAGAGAGGGTTGAAGCCATAAGAGCACTACCATTTCCAAGCCAAAAGAAGGCCCTTCAGAGTTTCTTGCGGAGAATAAACTTTGTTCGGAGGTTTGTCCCAGATTTTGCAGCCCTTGTCAAACCTATCACCAAAATGTTAAAGAAAAGCATGGGTTTCAAGTGGACAGCAGAAGGCAAGGATAGTTTTTAAGCAATCAAAGAAGCCATCTCCCAACCACTAACTCTCATCAACCCAGATTTCTCCAAGGATTTCATCCTCTATGCATTTAGAGGTAATGATACTATTTCTGCCATTTTGGTACAGCAGAACAAGGACAATGATGAGCACCCAATTGCTTTCTTCAGCCAAAGCCTAGATGACTATGAGATGAGATATTCTTTTATTGAGAAGCATGTACTTGCAGTAATCAGAAGCTCAAAGAAATTCAAGCATCTAGTCTCAAACAACAAGGTTCAATTATTGGTCTCTTATGCGGGAGTAAAGGACTTCCTCCTCAACAAGGATTTGAATGAGAAAAGGGCAGGTTGGATCACTCGTGTCATGGAGTATGACATTGAGATCAAGGTCACCAAGTTGGTAAGAGGAAAAGGATTGTGTGAGCATCTGATTCTGGGCAAGCAAAAAGGAGTATGCAATGAAGAAGAGGCTGTTTTGATAGTTCAACATAGCCATGGGCAAGGTAGCACTCAAGAAGAGGATAATGTTGTCCCCACTCCTTGCTAGACCCAAGATATAATGCACTTCCTAAGCACAGGCCTATGCCCTCCAGAGATGAACAAGACCCAAAGAAGACACTTCAGATTGTAGGCTGTCCCATATGCCATAGTAGATGGTGTTTTGTTCAAGAAAGATGTGAATGGAGTGCTGCTGAGATGCATTAGCACAAATCAAATTCACAGGGTGTTGGAAGAGTTCCATGGTGGACCAGCTGGTGGTCATTTTGCACTAAGAGTGACAGCTCTAAAAATCATGAAGGCTGGTTATTATTGGCCCAAGATTTTCAGTGATTGCTTTGCGTGGATCAAAAGGTGCAAGAATTGTGCATTCTTCACAGGTAAAGAGAGGCTTGTTGCCCTTCCATTGCATCCAATTTTAGTTGACCAGTCATTCATGCAATGGGGTTTAGACTTCATTGGAGTTATTAATCCCAATTTGAGCCAAGGGCACAAGTGGAATTTAATGACCACAAATTACTTCACTAAATGGACTAAGCAAAGTAGCACTCAAGGAAGCAAATGAATCTAGAATCCTAGACTTCTATGAGGGAATAGTAACCAGATTTGGCATACCAGCTACAATAATATCAGATAATGCATTGGCATTCATTAGATCCAAGGTGACTGAATGGGCTGTCAAGAACGGGATCTACCTAAGTACTTCATCAAACTATTACCCCTGGGTAATGGCCAGGCTAAATCTACAAACAAGAACTTGTTGAGGATCATTAGGAGGAATCTTGATGAGAATTAGAGGTCTTGGCATACCAAATTGAAATCAGCCTTATGGGTTGATAGGATAACTCCTAAAAGATCTATAGGTAACTCTCCATTCAAGCTTGTTTATGGAAGAGAGGCAATTTTGCCCATATCACTTGAGTTTCCAACATTGGAATTCGTGAAACAGTTGGAGTTGTTGGAGTTTGAGCCCATGGAAGTCAGATATGTAGAATTGATGGAGCTCCAAGAGATCAGAGATCAGGCATCCCAAGCAATGGAGAAGGATCAAGCTTTGATCAAGAAGACCTTTGATAGGAAGGCCAAGAGTAGATCTTTCCAAGTTAGAGATCTAGTGTTAAAATGGGATGCAGATAGAGAAAAACCGGGAAGGCATTCAAAATTTGATGCCATTTGGAGTGGCCCATACATGGTCACAAAGTGTAAGGACAACAATGCCTTCCAATTGTCTTCATTGGATGGCGAAGAACTGCAGATTCCAATCAATGGAATCTATCTAAAGCATTGCTACTAAAGGGAAATTCTCCACCTTGTAAATATTAGCTTAGGTTTCCATTCCTCCAAGTGCTTGTGCACATTGTTTTGTTGTAGGTTGTTTTGCTTTCCCTAAGTGCTTTGGCACAGCTTGCTGTCCCTGGAGATGTTTTGCAGTCCTTGCTTCCATCAGGTGATATTCCATCTTCCTCCTTGCAACATTCTAAGTCAGTTGGGGTTCCAAATAGAAAATTTGATGACTCCATGCCCAATGGGCTACTTCAGGAAACTGGTATCTTCATCTAGCAGGCAGATGACCCCTCTGAGTCGCCAAAATTGTTATCCAAAATGTGCCCCTGCTCATTTTGTGGCTAACTCCTTGTGTTCTTACCTCTCTTGTGCCTCAGTCTCCATTTTTTTATTTTTAGGCACTCAAATATTTCTAGAAATGGTACCATTGGATAGATCTCTCTCTCAGCTTTCCAGAAAGGTAAAGTTTTCCTCCTAACTCCTCATATTTTTCAAGTTATGGCTCGACGGAGTTTTTGTGGGAAATTTTCCCTAGGAGGCCCGCAGCCAATAGGAAGCTGCCACGTGTCCAAGGAAGTGGCGGAGTTCGGAGGAGAACTTGAAATTTTTTCCAATTTTTGTCCAAATTTTCAAAGGGAAAATTTTAGCCCGCAGGCCCGCCAACGAATCAGAGGGCGCCACGTGTCAGAAGGGGAAGAAAGTTGAAAAAATTGCTAAGTGTTTGGCGCAAGGTAAAATTTTGAAATTTGGCCCGCAGCGAATGGCGTGCTGCCACGTGTCCAAAGGAGATGGCGGGCGTCGGGGAGAAGTTAGATTTTTTGGCTAAGTTTTGCCAAAATTTTCAAATAAAAAAATTGGCCCGCATGGCCCGCAGCGAATGGAATTGCGCCACGTGTCTTCACCATCGACCCAACGGAAGAGAAAGGAAAATTTGGCTAAGTATTTGCCAAAAAAAAAAATAAAAGTTTCCCCATGGCCTCCATCAAAAAATGAGACATCGCCACGTGTCCGGACCGGCGGAAGGCGGGGGAAATGGGAAATTTTCCCAAAGTGAAAATGTCAAATTTCAAAGGATTTTTGTGCCCCGAGCGCGAACTAATCAAATAGCGCCACGTGTCCAAGTGGCTAAAAATTTTAAGGAAAGGCCCGCAAGAAATATTTCAAAGAGTGAGCCCACGCCCAATCGAGACACTCGCCACGTGTCTCGATCAAGAAGAGCGCTTGGGCAAAATTGGAAAAATTTCCAAAGTAAAGACCAAGGAATTTTTCAAAGGGAAAAAGCCGCTGGGATTTTTGGAGAGCCAGCCGAGCCAATCAGATCCTAACATGTGTCATCCAAATGGTGGAGTGTGGGGATTTTTGGAAAATTTTCCAAAATGAAAAAAAGGGTAAAATTCAAATTTTTTCCCCGCCATTCCATTTTTGGCCCTGTTTTTTCCCTAAATCTTCAAATGGCCATAACTTTCGATCCAGAGCTCAGATTTTTGCGTTCTTTATATCAATGGAAATATGGTGAAATTCTCTACAAGATTTCGTGGTCATTTTTGCATTTTGGTTCAGTTTGGATAGATAAAATAAAGAAATGACTCTGGCACGTGGTAATGGCCAGAAATGACGTTTCAACAACCAGTTTTAATGTAAAATGGGTCGCATTCTTCTTCAGCATGGCCAAAAATGTCAGGGCATGGGTCTGTAAGGATGCCCATGCTGTTTTAATGCATCTTCATTCAATGAGGAATGGCTCCCATGTTTTTACACATTTTCTCTCTCCGGCTTGACCATGCATTGTAAAAGCGATTTGGCTCATTTTTTCAATGTGGAACACCTTTTGGTATTGCAAGCTTCTTCTTTCACCAAAAAACAAGTTATTTTTGTAAGTATCAGACCTCTTGATGATTGTAACAGGTTTTCTACCTTTTGATGTTGTAATGCAAGAATTTTGACAGTGGAAATGACAATACAGAGCTGTGATCGATTTTGATCCTTTGGTTGTGTTGTTTGCTTCATTTCAGACTTTCAATTACATCTTATCAGCTTGTGCATGATGTTTATGTTACATTCCATGATCTATGTCTATCTGCAGAACTAGAAATGTTCACCACTCCTTTGGTGTATCACCTATCAGCATTATTTTAGTTTCAATTTTGCATTTTCTATCTCTGTCTCCTTGGAATTTAGAGTAGAATTAGGCTTTAAACCTCTGTAATTGTGCAAATAATAGATCTGATCAGAGGAGTTTGAGGAACCAGCCTCTAATCTGGAGATTCCTCTCTCATTTTACGAGTCCCACACTTGGAGAGAGGTTTCAATGTTGTGCAATCACACTGGATGCCTAAAACATCAACTTAGAACCTTGATCTGAATCCAGGGGTGCTTCTGATTTGCAACAACATGTACTAGGCCTGATTTACCCATGCAGTGAGAGAAATAAATATATTCATGAGTGGTCCCAATAAATATCACCGACATGAATCAAAGTGGATCCTTTGGTACTTGATATGACCATGGGGACAATTTTGTGCTACTGATGGATCGACCCCACTTTGTGTGGTTATATAGATTCAAACATGGTTCGAGATGTATACAATATGATGAGCATGATAGGTTATATTTTCACTATAGGTGGGATAGCAGTGAGTTGGATTTCATGACTACATAATATTATTGCTTTGTCAATAATGGAGGATGAGTATGTTTCGCCACATAGGCAAGCAAAGAGATGATTCATCTATGACAATTTGTCTTACTATTTTGATGATTCATTTTACGATAGACGGCTTAGTAAGCATGACTATTTATGGATGATTGATTTTGATACATATGAATATATATATATATATATATATATATTGTATTTCAATTTATTGTGTTGGAAAAATATGAGGTTTTCCTTGAGTTTGGACGTAATAGGAATATGTTCATCGGAGAATATGTGATTCAAATAACATATTCTAATTAGTAAAAAAGTCCCTAAGGGCCCAAAATTTCATCTCTTATCCATTGCAACACCTTTTCATTGTGTTTGTGTATTGGATTTTGTTGGTGATGTGATTGTTGATCTATCTCTGTTATCATTATGATGTATGCTCATGTTGTATAGTTCTATGGTTAAATTTATAACCTTCCTTGGTTTAATGTCACCTAGTGTTTCAAGTCACCCATTTATGGATTTGGATGTTGTGTATGGGTTTATGAGATATTATGACTCTTAATTGTGAATGAAGTGAGCTTAATAGCCCCTCCTAAATTTTACATTTTTTCCAAACTCAGATTTGGTAAAAATGGGCCATTTAGGAAGGTAAATGGAAATAAAATGACCTCATTTTCTTTGAAAAGAGGCCCTAGGTCCCTATGGGGGTGGGATATTTTCAATGTCAATGAATCCCATTGGCTCATATTGCATCTTCCCACACACTTTAAATTTATGAAACTTTGATACTTTAAATGAAGTCTATTTTTATTTTCCTTCTTCTAATTTTGATGAAATTATCGAATATATTTATTGGATGGAGTTTTGGTAGCTCGTCGATGTTTGAAAGAGGGAAATCATCTTAATGAAAATAAAGAATGAGATAGTGAAATTTGGTATAGATTTGTAATTTACATGAGGCTTTAGTCACGGGTACAATATTAGAGACCCATTATGGATAGTGAATGGGTATGATGAAATTGGCATAAATCAAGCATTGTAACTCTTCTTTGATGAGAAGAGATATGTGAGGGTACATCTAATGTAACTTTTGTTTGACTAGTTTAACATTAGGATAGGTGACAATATTTTGTATGAAGATGTTGGGATCGATACCTGACATATCACTATATGACTAGGTAAAGGCTTGGCTATATTTAGATAAGAAGGTGGTGAAGTCATTTAACTCCTGTGGATTCAAGGATTGACCGACTTTGATTATGTGAGGTTCTTGTGTAGTTCATATGTTAACATCGATAGTGGATTCATTGAGGAGCGTTGATGTGTTAGGTGGTAAGGATTTTTGAAGGAAATGGTCCTCCACTCCCATGTGGGAGAGGATATCTTGATTGTCTTGACATTGAAGAATGTTGATGGTGGGTGAGTCCTCTTCTATCATTTCAAGACAAGATGAGAGGAAGTGTTTTAGTATCGTGATTAGTTTGATAATTCAATGGTCCTAATGTAATAGTATTAGTTTAAAAAGTTAAGGGAATGGAAATGGTATCATCGGTGTCCATGGGATCATTTTACGTGGATAAGGAAGATGGTACTAATTCTATAAAGGCTTGGGATTCAAAGTGTGTGTGGATGATTCAGAAGTTGGTATTTCATATCCTATTCCATATTTTTTTGGTTTGAGGGAATGTTGAATGATTAGATCATGAATACCTAGTAATGACCAGATATGAAGCCTTTACAGCGTAATAAAGGAGATACATTTGTGCGAAGACCAAATTATATAAAAATTGAATTCGATATGAATGACATGGTGCGACATTGATAAGTAGGTTGTGAAGAGGTACAGTAAATACCTTCATAGATGAGATTCATTTTTACATACGGGGGACCATAGAAGATGACATCTTTGACGTTAAGTTTGTACATGGGTTGTTTATTTGGTATTCCGTATATATTGGGTGTGGGAAGCAAATTAAGGATAAGAAGACGATACTCCCAAAGTGAGAGGTGTTTCATAATGTTATCAAAGGAAAAGTCATTTGGTATTTTGGATAATGGGATAGATGTGTTGGTAGATGCCTCATTAGATGATCTTGAGCTTGATTTGGGAAAGAGTAAGTCATTAAAACGATATGTCATGTTACAATCTTTGAAAGGATTAGGATCCATGGGAACTGTAAAGGTTTTACCCTCATGTTCATACTTAAGGCATCGATGAAGTGTTTAGGGGATACAACACATAATGTGTATCCGTGGTTGGACTAAAAATATATTGTATCAGAACTCTCATTCTACAAGATAGAAGATTTCAGAAAGAGTTTTGACTCTGACTTTAAGAGGTAAGATGATTGTACCCAATGTGGGAGCGATCATATCATTAAAGGCTTAGAGTACAATTGGTGTTTGGGTGACAATGGTATTTTGTAATCAAACTTGGTCAAGGAAAATGATTATATGGCATTAAAGCTAGCACCATTATTGATCATGAATCTTTTCATGAGGACATAATTGATTTGAGCGGTGATGAAAAGTGAAATATCATGGTATTTTGGTTATAATATTCTGGAAGTATCAAATGAGATAGCAATGGATGTTTTGATAGTTTCTTCTAAGTTTTCAAAGAGTTATGGGTCATTTGAAGGCATTGATATGGACTGCAGAGCTTCAATTATGGATATGAGGTTTGAAATAGCTCGTAAAGAGAAATACATCTTGATAGGATCTTGGTACAATTATTTGATGACAATGTTTTTTCTTTGCGGTGGTGAATTGTGTAGACGGAGAGGTAAGGATGGTAACTTTATCTTTGGTGGCAATTGTTTGATCAGATGATTTAGGAGTGAGAGGAATGGAAACCTTGGACTTATCTTTCTCTGAAAGGTTAGGTTCATGGGTACATTCTCAAGTGGTGATACGCACCGCATCGATTTGATGAGGAGGATTCTTACTAGAATACTCCTTAGTATATGTAGATGGTGATGTAGACTTAGTGGCTGTGGGTTTCTTATGTGATTTTTTTTAGTTCTACAAATCTAATAGAAGGAGACCTTTATCTACAAGGTTTTTTATGGCATCATAAAGGGCTTTACAATCTTCCACTAAGTTTCCTAGTGTGTGATGATAGTCACAAAATACTTCATAGTTATACCAAGAGGGCTTCTAGCCTCAAGAGGTGGATAGCTTAAGAGGAGGCATTATTATGAGTGACTGTTAAATAAATTTTTCAAGGTTTGATGCATAGTAACCTTTTAAGGAGGATGTTGAAGAAAGTAGTGTTTTGTTTCATTTGATAAATGTGGGAGAAACTACATTTTATACATTTTTTTGTAGTGTCTTGGGGATGGTTTTGGTTGTGTGATGGTGACTAGTAACATGGATGAGGGATGTGGCCCTAGGATGAAAGGTTGTAGTTTTGGTTTTTGTGTTGAAGAATTAGAATGGTCATAGGATATAATTTTAAGTTTTTTAGATGGAGGCGTGGTGGAATTTTCAAGGTTAGGTGTGTGATGTTGAGCTAGAAAATCATCATATGATATTTTCACAATTTGTAGGATGGGTTTCTTTTGTGAAATTTTGAACTTATAGACATGCTAGATGAGGATGGATTAGATGTGGATAAAGAAGGTTTGTTTTTTATGATAATTTTTAAGGGTGTTACTAATTTAATATTTGGTGTTTCTATGGGCAGTACCACTAGAAGAAGGTTTGGATGTAGATTTGGTGATAGGGGTTGTGGATGTCACAAGTGATTTCTCATTAACTATGTTTATGGTATGATGGGCTTGAATATGATTAGTTTATGGTTGACTAGTTGATGGAGAATGGTTTGGAAATAGTTTTTAAAGACATTGAGGTTTTGATTTTGTGGTGAATTAGGATTATGTAAATGTAAATCACCTTTGTCGAGAAGATCTTGGAATACATTTTAGAATGAGCGAAACCTATTAATGGCATGAACTTTGACTCTATGGTATTTTCAATAATCATTGTCTTTGTACTAAGATAGTTTCAAAATGATGTATTGATATGGCAAATAGGTGGAAGATTGATCATGTTAATAGCCAAAGTTTATTAAAAACTACGTTATATGATTCACCGATAGGAGTGTAGTCATGTTGAGGATGAGATAATTAGGTGGTCAAATGTTCTTTGGGGATGGATTTGACTACTACATTGGATGATGATTTGGATACTTCTTGACTAGAGGATGGTTTTGATGAGAATTTAGATTTTGGTTTCTTTAGTCTAAGTTTGACTCTACCTTCGTTAATATCTTAGAGCTTGAGTTTTAGGACATCGTAAAGGATTTTTCAAATGTTTGAAAGGATTGGATTTGAAGTGTGGATGAGATATTTTTGGTGCAGGAACAAGAAAATAATTTGATTAGCTCATTTGTGGGAGGGAAAATGATAATTGGTTAATGTTGCCCCTCCAACGGGTGAGGAATTCTGTAATGGACTCATCTTTGAATTGTTTTATTGTATATAGGTCGTGATGGGGATTTTACATATGATATTAATTGAAAAGTTTTCAAGGAAGAGTTGGGCGAGTTGAGAAAATGAGATCCAGGACTAGCTAAGGACATGGGGAATGTTCTCAACATTAGGTATTGATCGTGATCCATAAAGTAACTTGCATGAAAACATTCCCAAGTGTGTTGTTGAGAGTCTTCCTTGCTTTAGAATATGAGGAACTTATGAATTTGTTAGTGAGGAGGATAAGCTTTGTATGGAAGTCACATATGAATGGGTTCATTTCATATTTATTTATATGATAATGTATTTTTGATACCCGTATAGGTTTCTTTAAGGATAGATATTTTGTTCATTAAATCGTAAGGGGGCTATTTACGATTATTGTTTCTTGGATGAGGATGATCCAGGTTGATTATATGAAAATAGATTAGGTTGTTTCTATGGTTGATATTGTTGAGGGATGTTTTGTTGAAAGGAAGTTTTTGTTGAGGAATGTTTGCAAGGATATTATAAGTGAGTTATGAAACTAATGGTTGTGAAGGTTTAATATATTGATACTAGGTGGGCATGGATGTGTTTAGAAGAGGCTTTGATTGTTGGGGTGTATACTAAAGATGTTTGGATGTGTGAAAGATGGGTTGAGAGTATATAAATTACTATTGAAAGGGGGTGGAAGTGTGGACAAGAGGTTATGATTTTTCAAACATACATTGAGAGGAAATAAGTGGTTGTGATTTTTATGCATGTTTTGTTAGAAAATTTGTGAAATAGGATGAGTTCTAGCAATAAAACTAGTGTTGATGAGAGGTATCGATGAAGGGATATACATGGTAATGTTTTAGATGGGTGATGTAGTTTTTTGTGAGGGTAATGGATGAGACACATTGCTAGGGATGTTGGCATACATTATAGGAGGCTTCTCGGATGGTAGAGGTAACCAAAAGAGTTGTTGTAGATGAATATGAATTGGTATTGTGTTGAGGGTGTGTGGAGATAGTTGAAAGGTATAATGAAGAAATAGGTTTTGATTGGTTATGTATTGTGAGGATATTACATTAAGATAAAAATCAATAACATGAGTGGAAGGCATGACATTGGATGTTTAGGATTGGTTGCTAGTGGTATAGTGATGTACCGATCATGATTTAGATAAATAAGATGGGAGTAAGCACATGAGGGGTCAGGTACATAAGGTTATGGTTTAATTTTGTATGGTTGAAGGTGAACACCCCAAGAAGCAAGGTATGTATTAAGAGTAATGGGGTTTGAATATAATATTTCAAAAAAAAATGATACCCACTATTGAAGCAAATGGGCACTAAAAGGATTAGGCATCTCGGATGATGAAGATTGGATACTAGGAGAATGTGGAAGTTCTTGATCAAGAGGCTATGAGGATGATAAAAATTCTTCATGTTGATCAATGAGCTCCGTAACATCTTCTATATGGGTTTGAGCCTATTGTAGGTTTTGTTGGGTGTTTTCTATGGATTGTTGGAATCGATTAGTCATATTTTTGGAGGTTTGGATACAAGATTGATGTCTTGTAATAACAATGGAAACAAACAATCAGCTAAAAGTGAAATAAAAATCTAGATTGATTAATTATAAACAACGAGAAAAATCACACGAGAATATTTTTTTATTATCTTGATTAATTTAGAAGAAAAGTGAAACGTGTAAAATGGTTAATAGGGTCCTAGGAAACGGTTATCTAAGGATGGTTTCATGTGCGTTTAAGGTTAGAGTCCTTGATATACCCAAAGTTATGTGAGGCCCAAATCTAGTCCTGCATCACACGGGGCCTACCCCTCACTTCAAGATCCCACGTCGATAAGGGAATAGGGTGCTTAGCCAATATACTGAAAACTAGTTATTTATAATTGGTAAGAACAACAAGTCAACTTTTTCTCTTAGAGATGAAATCCAACTATGTCCACAGGTAGGAATGTTTAGATGCAAGTTTTTATTTGACGTGGTTTGGTTGTGTGTGGGGAAAATTAAGTGAATGTAATCTATTAATATCCTAATTAAACTATGTGATCAAGAAGGATGAAAGTTTCATTTTAATCCCAAAATAAATATTTATTTCGATGAGAAAAATAAACAAGAATGAAATATTTTTGAAAGAAAAATAAAGATAGACGACACACCTATAAAATGCTTCCTTTTTATTTTTAGATTTTCTAAGGACAACAATAGTGCAACAAGCAAAAGTTCCTTAGAGCGAAACCCTGCAAGGGTTAGCGAGAAACAAAAAAATAGAAGTATAAAATGATGTTAGAGGCTGAATGAATAAGTAATTAGAAGTAGTCACATAGATCGTCAGTGATTGATAGGAATCGGTGGTGATTCACCCCAATTGTTACCGATTTGATTGGATAATTGGCGATTACAAAGTAGAAGACCTAAAATGAATGAAAAATTAATTTAAATGAAAGAAAAAGGGATTGACTTCCCATCAGGTGTTCCAAGATGTACTAGATAGTTGTTTCTTTTAAAATTTAACTCAATAAAATGAAATAACAAAAATAAATTGACCTCAGAAGATGATGGGTTTTACCGATACCCACAAGATGGTTGATGTTGATATTAATAGTTTATTGAATATGACAATTCCATATGAATTCAAAAGTCCTCTTGTCCCGCAAAGAACTCTATAACCAAAGACACTACACATAAAATTTTAAATAGATGGATGAGCGAGCTACTTGGAAAAGTCCGATTCCATGAATCCAAAGTGACTTCCTTAGATGATTTTAGCTCACTTTTATATAATTAAGTAGATTGATAAAGATCTTGATAAAAATTTGCAATAGACAATGGATGAGAAGCTTTAGAACTCAAGGTTAAGAGGCAAGTCATGTGTATCTTCAAAGGTTACTCGGTGAGGGTGGATGCAATCTGAATAGATTTGAATTAATCACACAAAAAGTCTTTAGTCTCTTGCTTGATTTTGTGGAGAAATTAAAATTGATTTTCGTTGATGGAAAATCATATTACACATAATGTCAATTCATGAAGGATGTTGTAATTTTTCTAGAGTAAGGGTTGTTGAATTATAAGAAGGTCATCAATCCTGTAATTGGGTGAGAACAACCAGAACTTCCATCTAAGAGAAATTCATTCTTACAAGGAACAAGTTAAATACAAAGAGATTGATAAAAATGATAGTAAACTGATAAATTTACAAAGAGATGTGTTTTGACATGGTATCACTAGCGATTGGGTAGAATCGATGGTGATTTAGGTAATCATTGGTGATTATTATTAAAGTGAAAAATATGCTTAAAATGATAAACAAAGATTCAAGAAAATTATTTTTGATTGTTTTTGTTGTTTTGTTGAAATGTAAATGATGAAATAAAATAGAGGAATACCTTTGGATGTGAAAATGAGCTAAAATATGCCTCAAATCATCAAATGGAGTTGATTGAAGTTGATGTCTTGTTGTTGAGCTTCCTGAGAGTTGATTGATGAAAAGATTATCAAAATGATGTGTTGATAGTAGCTAGAGATTGATACAAACTCTTGATGATCTCTAGAATGACCTAAATTATTTTAAAATTCGAAAATGAAGTGTGGGCATGAGACAGATACTTCTAAATATCCCTCTGTTTGGGACAAAAACTCCTATTTATAATCGCTAGTGATCGGGATTTTTCTGGGAAATGTTTAGAAAGTGGTTAAAACCACTTCTAAACATGGATTTTAGGTATTTGATGAGGGGAAATGGTTATGGGGAGGTTATGGACAAGTTTTGGAGGTTAGGATGTGGTAATAAAATAGATTTAAGTTGTTTTAAAATGGTTAAGGTAGATTTAAAGTGGTTAGGTGGTTTAGGATGTGTAAATAGTAATTTTATGAGGGTGTAAAATTATTTTTCAGAGTTGTGGAGAGGGTGACTTAGGATAATGGTTTTTAGATAGGTTTTGGATTAAATAATGTGTGTCTAATATGAAGTAGGCAGTTGACAAAAACCCAAAGGTGTCTACAATCATCCATGAAAGATGATAAAAAATAATAATAGCATGAATAAAACATGAAATATCCATTACTTATTCAATTATACCTTCAAGATAAACTCAATCCTTCATTAGGTATTCAAGAATCCTAATTCCACTAGGTCTACTCCAATGAATAAATCATGATCTTCTTGAGTAATAATGGGCATCTCCAAAGCTCAAGAACTTTCTAACACATTTTATAATACTATTACTAACTTCTTCCAATCTCAATAGTTATGCAAAATGTATATATTCCATGAAAACACATCATCGGCCTTCTATCCTACTAGGAATGTATATCGTGAAAAATTTCTCCAATAAATAAATCTTTTACAACCTTAATATGACCAATCATGATAAATACAACATGCGAAAAGATACAATATGACCTGAAATTAATTACAACATGTTTGTAACTCCATGAAATATAGCATAAGTGCTCGAGAATAACTTTGCAACTTGATCACTAAAATAGAAAACACACCTCAAAATCTAGTTATAAAGAAACTAACTTCCAACACATGTATAAACACGTTCAAATCCTCTACCCGGCATGAAGAGGACATATTGTTGGACATTGTGTCTCAAGTTGTTTTTCATTGATGTCAAGTGACATTGATGGAAAATGGTGTTAAGGTGGAATAGAATTCGGTGATGAGGTTTCATCCATGTTCTAGCTTGAAGTTTGATTGACAGTGTTAGGATTTGGTGTCTTAAGTGGTGTTTAGCTATAGATGTTATGTTACATTAGTGGATTAATATGTTCTTGAGGCATGTTCTGCAAGTAGATCTTGAGTATGGGATCCAAAGGTTTGATGAAATTTTATATAGGGTTTAACATGTCCAAGAAATTATTTCAAATGTTTATAATGGACTACATAATGGTAAACAAATCAGATTGTATGATTCATGTGTTGAGTCAAGCCTTCTAGGCCTATTCCTAGACCTAGTGTGAACACAACAAGAATAATGGAGTAGAGGAGGAAATTAAAGGTTAGCATGAGCATGTGGAAGGTGTTGTGACATTTTATGTCGGTGTAGAAGATGTCTATTATATCCAAAAATAGAACCTCTCCGATTTGCTAGCATGCGTAAATGAGGCAATCGGTGTTTCTAGGTAACATGCAGGACCATATCCAGGTTGTGGGACCCTACATGTGGAGATGGAGCTCCGGAGAAGGCTGGTTCCTTCACCTATCTCTAACGCTAATACTACTCCTAATGTAGAAAGAAAATCCTAGACTAAAATGCCAACGGACCTTGGATATAAGGAGATGTAGAAAGGGAAGTCCTAAGCTAAAGAAAGATGATATATCGTCAGAGAAATGGTTGATCACTCTCCATGAGGGGAAATTAATGGAGAAAGTGTGGGAGAGAGGATGGACATGCACGTACCATAGACAAGAACCACGCAGACAACTTTCCGCATGCAAAGAACACATGAACATGGGGACTTTAAGAAGAGGAAACACATAACATGTCATGAAAATGCAAAGAGAGAGGCAAGATGCAATGAAAATGAGACAAGGGTAGATATAATTCTACAAGACCTTATTTTATTTCCTAAAGGATGCACAGTCACTTACATTCATTATATGAGGCAAAAATAAATTGTAGATACCAATTCGAAGGTCCGAGACCCGTGGTAATTTAACCACTATTTTAACATGGTGTCATTACAACAAAGAGGGATCCTTTTTTAATGAGTAACACTCTACAATTTATAGAAGAAGGAGAGAAGAGAGGAAAACCTGGATTCAAAATTTCAACCACCAACAAAGAAGCATTAACTTCCAACAAATCTTCCTACAAAGACATTGGATATGCCTTCTTATGTCTATTTGGCATGTAGAAGAAGGAAGGGGATGGAATCTGCAGGAATATGGGTGGTTGGATTGATTAGATATGTGCATTAATGATCTAAGAGATGTTTCCCTATTTTCTACCTACCAAATCCCACCAAAATATGATTTTGAAAATTCCAACATGTAGGCCATGTCAACAACTTTCAAATGAGCCTAGATGCATGTGTGTCGAGCCCTGTAGCAAATGTTATGGTTTTGAAAAGATATATAGTGCAATCGAACACGTAAGACACATGGTGCACGTTGGTGATCGATGGAATCGGCCAACTATTCATCTAATTTTTCATTTCTACCACATGTCACACATTGGTTTTTCATCGTGATTCGGTGCCCAAATGGCACACTTTGATAGGTTGCATGTAGCACACTCAACTTTGACATGTGATGACATGGCATAGGGACTAGTGCGAGAAAAAGGCACAAGGCGCGAAGGGAAGGGGCACAAAACTAGAGAAGGTAGGTGTATAAAGGTGACACATGCGAAATAAATGGAATCGCACCTATAGAAAACAAGTATGTGAGTGGGGCATAAACATATGTTGAGGAATGCATAGTGATAGAAAGGAAATGATGCTCGTGCAAGTAAGGAAGAAAGGGAGAGCACGATACGCAAGTGTGAAGACATGCAAGGTACTTAGCCAAATTAGAAGGCAGGTCTATAGATGTACATGCAAGGAGTACATGAGCGGATGCAAACAAAGAAGGAAGAACAAAGGGAAAGTAGGGAAGGGCATACAAGGGGTGAAAAAGAACTACAACTATGCTAAGGTGTGAAGGAAACCGCTAGAGTGCCCATAACCTAAAACGTAAAGCATCAGAGTCAGAATACAAATATAAGTTGTCCAAATCACTTGGGGAGTTATTTGGAATAACATTTTGGATACTTTTGGGGCCATCTGCTTGCTAGATGAAGATACCAATAGCCTTAGAAGCATCCATTGGGCATAGAGTTTGGTGCTAAACATGAAGGTCTAATCTATAACTTAAAGAACATCCCTGGAGTCACTTGAAGGATTGTCTAAACTCTGATTGAATTGTTGATACTCTCATGTGAATATCTTCCGGCTTGGATTTTTTAGAGTGGAAAATTGTGCATAGACTATTGGAACTTCTCTTTTCATAAAACTAAACTACCATCCCAAGCAGAAAAAGGGTGCATGACACGTAACAAGAAAGGAAATAGTGCTATAAGAAGTGCGGTGAGCATAAAACTATGCACAAAATTTGAAATTCATACATGTCCCAAATAGAACATGCAGATTTTGCATGAGAATTTGTTTTACTAAAAGTAAACCTAAACCAACCTACATTAGCCAGGAGAAAAGGGCACTCAATTAAAACCTACAACAGACGGGGAGAAGTAGGTACCTTTCTCCATAAATTGTGACCATGTAACTGATTTGGCATTGGACATGGTCGGTAACAAGAATGAAAAACTGGATTGTAGATGGTCTTTCAACCTCCTAAAAGTATCAACAAACAAAACATATAGCTCTTGAAGTTGATCTACACTTAGATTCGGGAGGTATTGTTGTTGACCCTTACACTTTGAAGCTCTATTTCATGCTCTAAAGTGAGCATGACCGGCGCAACTTTGTTTTTGGATCTAGACTAGCCAAATATCTAATTGGGCATGGTCCGATCCTTTTGATTTTCCCACTGCTTTGAAGCTTGATCCCATAGATGGATCGTCATGTAAAAATTCCTTCGAAGGGATGTGCATACCAGCTGGGTCATGTGATATTCTACCTCTACAAGAAATTTTGTTTCCTTTAGAATTGTGCCCTCTAGATCTAATTGATTTTCTTGTGAAATAGGTGCCCTAATGATCTTATTATCCCAATCAGATTTTCACTATTCTTCAACTATTCTACATTCATCAAACATGATGACATTAGCTAGGGATGGCGTGTAGGTAGGGGTTATTCATTTATGGCATAGTTAGATAGAGGGAACCGAGAAGAAGGTGGAGGGATGAGAATGGAAGACACGTGTGTAGGAGGATGGGTAGAATGCATGGAAGGAATGGAGGTGCATGCATTAGGGATAGGAATGCATGTGGAAAAATTGATGGAAGAGAAATGAACCTCAAAGGATTGAGGAGGGAATTCTCAATAAGGGAAGTACACAGTAAAGTGGGGACATGGGTAGTGGGATGAGATGGTGTAAGTTGGGGAGGAGGAATGAGAGGGCTATAGGATGGTAGTGTAGGGTTACCCCCCCATTGTGGTAGCTCAGACTATATTCTTGATCCTCCATTTCTTCAACCCACTTTGTAATCTGAGGCAACATCTCAAAAATAAACTGCAGCTTCTATTGGGTACTAAACTAGCATGGAACAGGTTGACCCATGGAAAAGGGACCTTGAAGCCAACTCTAGCCACATTTATGGAGAATTTTACTCTAATTTTCATCATGTCCATCTCCATATTTTGAATCTACCTCTCAAAATCAGCATTTTCCATGGAGTTTCTACCATCATTTGCATAAAATTGTTCTTCGTGAACATTTTGGTCATAAAAATAACCATATAAGTCAATATGAGGTGGGTTATATGAATATTCAAGATAATGGGGCTAAAAACTGATTTAGAGGAGGGTTTTGGAACTATGAGGATAAACAAAAATAGTTATGCTACTGTAAATGATAATTCCAAGATGAAGAAGAAGTCATGATTGCACAACTTCAAAAGGGAAAGGTCGAATGATGAAAGAAGTAAAATGAATGAACGAAGGAGGGAGACTCAGTGCAAATTATATAATGGGTGTGTTGAATCAATGGAGTCACGAGATGTGTTGAAATATGACTCAAAGGTGGATCTCAACAATAAAAATCAAACTTGTTGACAAGAAGATGTATAGCTCTTCAAATAGCTCCCACCGAGCGTGATAGAACTGTTATAGCCAAAAACAACACCCTTCAATTTTCTAGCATATGTCCACGAGGTAATCAATTTTTGTGGGTAACATGGGACCATCTCCAGGTTATGGGACCCTCCACGTAGAGACAAACCTCATGATAAGGTCACTTCCTTCATCTATCTCTAACATTAATACTAATCCTAATGTAGAAAGAAAATCCTAGACTAAACATGTTGAGGGACTAGGGATCGAAGGAGATGCGAAAGGGAAATCCTAAGCTAAAGGAAGGTGATAGTTCCATAGAAAGGGTCGATCACTCTCCACAAGGGGTGAGAAAGGGAGAAAGCACAGGAGAGATGATGGACGGGGATGTGCCACAGATAATAACTACACAAACAACTTTCTATGCGTGAAAACACATGAAAATGAGGACTGCAAGCAACAAACATAGAAAACACACAACATGCCAAAAAATGTAGACAAAGAGGCAAGACATAATGAAAATGAGACAAGGGAGACAAAAATGCCACAAAACCTAATTTTATTGCTTAAAGGATACACAATCAGTTACATTCATGGCAAGAGGCTAAAATACATTACAGAGACCAAGTCAAGGTTTGAAACCCATGGGAAGTCGGCCACCATTTTGGCATGGTGCCATTACAACAAAGAGGGATCCTTTTTAATGAGTAGAGATCTACAAAGAGAGAAGAGGATGAGAAAGAGAGTGAAAATCATATTCAAAATTGTAACCACCAATAATGAGCATTAACTTCTGCAAAGATGTCGATGTGCCTTCTCATGTCTTTTTGGCATTTAGAAGAAGGAAGGGGACCAAATATGTACAAATATGGGTGGTTGGATTGATTAAATATGTGCATTGATGAATTGAGAGTCTTTCCCTATTTTCTGCCTACCAAATCTCACCAAAATCTAAATTTGAAAATTCCAAGGTGTATCCCACGTTAGTAGCTTTCAAACAATCCCAAGTGTGCATGTTTTAGAGCCCTGTAACAAAATTTATGGCTATCGGAAGATCTAAAGTTCAACTCGAACATGTAAGACATATGACATGCACCGATTGATGATGGAATCAGCCAATTGTTCTTCCGATTTTTCATTTCTACCACGTGTCACACACTAGTTTCTCGTCAAGATTTGGTGGCTAAATGAAACGCTTTGATAGGTTGTGTGTAGCACACTCAAGTCTGTCAGGTGATAACATGGCATAGTGATCAAAGTGCGGAAGAAGAAAGAAGGTTAAAATAGAAGGGGCACAAGATCAGAAAAAGGAAGGCACACGAACGTGACGCATGAGGAAGAAATGGAAGTATACCTATAGGAAGAAAGTATGCGAGTGGGCGTGAAGCGTTTTTGATGAATGCGTGATGACAAAAAGGAAAGGGTGCATGGGCTAAGAAAGAAAGGAAGGAAGAGCGTGGTGTGTATGTATGTAGACATGCAAGGGACTTAGTTGAATTAGATGCACGCACAAGGAGTGTGTGAGGGGTGCGAAGGAAGAAGTAATCAATAGGAGAAAGTAGGGAAGGGCACATGAGGGCACGTGGAAGAACTACAACTATACTAAGGTATCAAGGAAACTTCCAAAGTATGGCCAACCTGAAATGTGAAGTATCACAATGAATACAAATATAAGTTGTCTAAATAACTTGGAGAGTTATTTGGGACAACAATGTCAAAGGTCAAGTTACAACTATGTAGTGCATGATGAAGTTCATTTTTTAGAAAGAAAATGAAAACATGGCTAAGTCGTGGTGTTTGGTGAGATTCAAAGGTGTGCAGACATAAAGGAGACTAGGGATAGTTGAAGGAAGTCATGATAGTGCTATGAGAAAACATTCAGTCAAGAATAAAAAATGAAAGCAGGAAAATGTGTTTTGAGCTCTACTAAGATTTCATAAAGGAAAATCACATCTCAATAGGAAATTTATTTTGTTCACCAACGCATGTGTGTTTAGTATGGGGCTCTATACTTTTTAGGATGTTAGGACATGGAAATAATATCATTTTACAAAACTAATGGGTTCATTTCATCGTCACATTTTTATGAACCAGGAGGATTCTATCGATGGGAAACCATTGAACCTCCTTTGGATTTTGATGGTGACATCTAACCCTTTCAGGATCTCAATAAGAAATTAAGGGATTTCCACATCCCCATGTTCCAAACCAAGGAGGATTCCATCAAATGGAAAGAGGAAGATTCGGGAATTTTCTTGGTTAAATCTACCTACATGTTAAATTTCAAGACTGATATGCACAAGGACTATTGGGGTAAGCTCTGGGTGAAGGATCTTATCCCAAAGGTTAATATATTTTACTAGTTGGCTGCCCAAAATAAAATTTTGACTGTGGATAATCTCAGGAAAAGGGGAATGAAGCTTCCCAATAGATGTTCTCTTTGTAGGAAGGAGGAGGAAAATGTCAACCATCTCCTCCTTCATTGCTCCTTCTCCCATGATGTGTTTTCTTCCATTCTAGATCTGTTCAATATCCAATGGACCTTTCCCTTGATAATTGAGGACTATTGTTTTCAATGGGATAGTCCTCTCGTTTTCCCATTTTAGTTTAGGCCTGGAATATTTCCCTCCCTCATTTTTTTGGGGGATTATGGAAGGGTAGGAATGATTGTATATTTCAGGATCAGAAAGCTCTTCTCTTGAAAGTTAGAAGAAAATTTTTGGTTGCCATTAAGGAAAACATCAAACTCTTTAAAGGAAAAGCCAAGAAACCCTACCCAAAAAGAGAGCAGAAAGTTCTTGATAAGTTCTCCTTGGACCGGTGGAATTACACAAACCAAAAAATAATTCCAGTTGGATAAGGCCTATGGAAAATGTTGTTAAGTTAAATTTCGATGGGGCGTCAAAAGGGAATCCAGGTCTTGTTGGGGGAGGGGGAATTTTAAGAAATAGTGAAGGAGATTGGTTGTTTGCTTATGCTGGTCCATTAGGTCGGCAAACAAACAATATGGCAGAAGCTAGAGCTCTTCTTTGGGGGTTTTTTTGGCTAAAGAAAAAGGTTTCAAGGACATCCAGATTGAAGGTGACTCTCTCATCATTATTAATGCCCTTAATAATCAGGGTTCCATTAATTGGTCCATAAGAAATATCCTCAACGATGTTAAGGAAACTTTAAAATATTTTGTAAGGGTTTCTTATAATCATACTTTACGTCAAGGGAACAAGTGTGTGGATAAGATGGCTAATTATGGAGCCATTAGTAATGATTACAAGATCTGGTGTAAAGAAGATGAATTACCCATGGACATTAATGAAACCATTATTAGAGATAGAGGACACTAAAATTATTGATGTTGGTATGAGTGAGATCCAGGATCTGTGATAGCTTACTTGATAAAAAAATTCCTTGATTTCTATTAGTGTGAAAGGGGGTTTGATTTTGATAAGTGTTAGCAAACAGGCGAAGTTTTGTTTCGTGAAGATGGGTGGTGATAGAATCAAAGTTGAACCTACTAGCTAGAACATTGAAGCTTTTAATCAGCATTTGTGGAACAAGCTTAAGATTGGGGGTTTTAGTAATTTCATCACCAAATTACATGGTCACGACCCCTCCTTGTCAAAGGATTTTGGAAAAGCTTGGAAAGAGGGAAAGTTTGAGGTCAGAGGTATGGAAATTGAGGTTTCTAAGTCCATCATTACCCTTGCAATGAATATTAAAATGGATGGGCTCAAAATTTTAAGGACAATACCCTGTAGAAAACATGAAATTGAGTTATTCTTCGTGGGTAAGGAAAGGTGCTCTTTCTTTACTGATGGTATTGCTAGGTCATGTATCCCGGGAATATGGAGAGATGTTTTCCTTCAAATCATGAATTATATAACTCTACAAGGAAAATACCAAAAAATCTATACTCACCATTTGACCCATCTGAATATGCTCCGCCATAAGGTCATCGTGAGCACCCCTTTCTTTCTGTTTATGTCTTTGACAAACTCTTTGATGGCTTACTAGCAGGAGAAGGAAGAGGTGCCTTTGCATGAAGGGCTCATCCTTATGTTTTTGAAAATGTGAAACCTATTCTGAATTCTTCTTTGAAAGATAAGGCAGAAGAGGATGACCTCACTCTTACGGAATGCCTTACTAAGATGAAGGCTGGGAAATGCAAAAATGTGGGGGAGGATTCTGGTAAAGAGAAGAGTGAGGAAGGTCGTGGGGAAGTGAGCACCTCGAGAAAGAGGAATTGGGATGGTAATTTTAAGGGTTTCAAGGATTTGAGTAGAAAGGTTCAATACTTAGAGGGTGTGCTTCAGGAGATGGAGGAAACCAATGTTGGTCAAAGGGAAACTATGTTGGATGTCATTAATGCTTCTAAGAAAATTATCTCTACTCAGGTGAATTCCAAACAGAAGGTTTTGGAGTTGGAGTACCAGGTCAAAAAGATGAGTGATAGGTTGGAAGGGATGGAGGAAGGCACTAAAAGGAGGAATTTCAATTTATGCATTAGTAGTTCCGAGGATGAGCTAGAGGAAGATATAAATTTCAAGGGTGCTGAGGGTGTCTTTGGTAGTTCGATGATATAAGTGAAGGATATCCTAAAAATTAGTTGGGTTTTTGGGTGTTGGTATACTTTTGGCAAACTTCCACGGTTTTGAAGTTTTGGAGCTAGTTTTATTTTTCTCTGCTTTACTCTCCTTAGTTTAAAGTCATGATCTTCATTATAAGATTTAAGCATGTTTAACTCTTTTCATGGACTTTTCTATTTCTTTGATTTTCATTGGTTTCTATTCCTCCTTTTGTAAGGCCCCTGGGAGCCAAACCCTTTTTTTACCTTATCTAATAGAAAAACATTTTTATGAACCATTGTTAAGAAGGTAAACAGATCAAAACCCTCCTAAAACCCTAATGAAGAGTGATAGGGAAGATTTTATTTTTATGGTCTCCAAATGGCATGGGTAAGCTAATTTAATGACTCAAAGATTGTATATAATTCTGCATATCTCATGTTAGTGATGGTAAGGTAAATAAAAACCCTAGTTTTGTAAGGATTTTCTATTTCAATGTTGAGTTACAAGTTTCATGAAGAGAGATAAAATTCCATGAATATTTTGATGTGTTACATGTGCTCATGAAAATATTTGGATAATTTCTATGCAATAAATGAGAGAAACAAGTCCTCTAAGTTGCCCTATCACTAATGCACTTATGTATGTAAAACTAGTCATTTTGGAATGAAGGGGTTAGTGTTGTTCTACATTGTAATAGGTCTTCAGGAATGAATATTTTTAGGTTTTGATACGATGTGATGAAGCTCTTGGTTTGATCAAGACAAGTGTATTCTTTCTTAAGCTCTATTGCCCTAATCAACCCAATATGGTTTGTCAAGAAGATTACTAAAATAAGTTTTTATGATGATTTTTCCACACGAATCATGTTTCGATTGTTTGAAGAGAATTTTTAGGGTGTTATTGAAATTTTCCATGCATTGGTAGAGATTTTAAGTGATATTTGAGGTGTTGGATTTTTTTTTATGTTGGAACATAATGATTAAGTGGTCTGGCCAACCCTTAATTAATATGGGTCCATCACTATTATATAGGTTAAATATTTAATAATATGAAATACTTTTCTATTATTAAATATTCATACCTAGGTAATATACATTAAGCAAGTATTTAATAATGTGAATCATTTATTTTTATATTTATTAAATATACTCACCTAGGTATATGTGTCAACCATTTAGGTTGAAAAGGTGGGTCTGGGAGACATACCCGATCAACTTATATAAAAAGGACTTTAGGTCCTCATTTGATATATTCAGAAATATATCAAAGGTGTGCAAATCAAGTGATTTGGTTTTACCCTCAAGTAAATAGGGTTTCAAAGAGGAGGTGATCTTCATGGATGTAAAATAAGTTCTCTAAAGTAAAAGGTTATTTTCAAAGTGGTTTTTACCCTTTTGGGGTTTTATACTATAAATATTGTGTCACCCTGTGTTATTTATTTCCGTAAGTATTTCTTTATTTACTTATGTTATGATGTAATGTTTATTTAAATATTTATTGTAATATTATATTATATGTAAGTTGATTAAATCTGTACTTATTATAATTTTCAAATTCTAACATGGTAATAGAGCAAGGTAAATTAAATAAATTAAGATCAAATGGTTTGTATTTTATTTATTTAATTTGTACTAGTTTTTTTAACCAACCCAGAAAGGTAAATTAAATAAATTAAGATCAAATGTTTTGTATTTTATTTATTTAATTTGTACGGATTTTTTCAACCAACCTGAAAGGTAAATTAAATAAATTAAGAGCAAATGTTTTATATTTTATTTATTTAATTTGTATGGGTTTTTTCAACCAACCCGAAAAGGTAAATTAAATAAATTAAGAGAAAATGTTTTATATTTTATTTATTTAATTTGTATGGGTTTTTTCAACCAACCCGAAGGGTATTTAAAATAAGTGTAACCTAAAAGTTTTACTTTGTGAAGAATCAAGGTGAATTCACAGGTGGAAAATTTGGAAACTTCTTACCTTCCGTGAAAACTTGTGTAGAGGTTCAGGAAAACAATGGCGTCCAACTATTTTGTCTTGACAAAACCCAAATCCTGAATGGAACCAACTACAACATTTGGAAGATCAGGGTCAAATTAGAACTTATGGTGAGGAAACTCTAGACAATTATTTCTAGATCTGAGGTTGCTCCCACCGGTCGTCAAGCAACTATAGATAACATGAATACATACTCGCAACGAATGCAAGAGGCTCTTTCCATGATTTTGTGCAATGTGAATGATGAGTACCTTCTACACATTGGTAATATTGAACATCCTAAAGAGGTATGGACACAACTAGAATCCATGCATGAAGGTATACGTTTATCTAAAATTATTAAATTAGTTTTAGAATTGCTTACAACTCCTATGAAAGGAGATGAAAAAGTAGTTAATTTCTTAGCCAAAATTAAAAATATTAAATCACAATTAGATGGATGCAATTGTGATTTAATTGGTGAAAAATTAATCTACTTTATTGTTCAGTTAAATATACATGAAAGATTTAGGAATTTTATTTTTATCTTTAACTCAAAATATCAAAACGAAAATGATCTACCTGATTTAAATATCTTGAGTTCACTTTTGATACAGGAAGAGTAAATGATGATAAACTTTTACTCTAAGGAGAATGCCTCTCAGACACTTTTTGCTTAGAATTAAAAGTTCAAACCTCACAAGCCCTTCTCAGATCAAAAATTTAAATCTAAATCTTTTTTTCGTTAATAAGAAAGGTTTTTCTTCCGGTCAATTACATGTTAGCTTTAGTGGTAAATGTCACAAATGTGGTAAATTTGGACATAAAAATAAAGATGGTAAAACTAAGAAACCTATCCATAAAAATAAAAACAAATTGTTTCTTCAAAATAAAATTTAAGGAAAAAGGATATCTCTAATGATATTCCTAAAATGATTACATTATATGTTGTGTTGTATTATTCCTCTAATTCTAAATGGATTCTAGATTCAGGTGCATCAAATCATATGACTGGTGTTTCAAATTATTTATTTGATGTTGTGAAAATCAATGAATGTGTGTATCTTGATGATAACTCATCTTTAGAAGCAATAGAGAAAGGGAAAGTAAAATTTGCTAATGATGTGTTGAATAATGTTTTATTTGTTCATAAGCTCAAAAAGAACATTTTATCATATTCTCAATTAACTCATGATGGTTTGGCTATTCAAATTTTAAAAGATACTTGGTATATCAAGGATATTAATGATAATAAAATAGCTGAAGGAATTCAAAGAAATGGTCTTTATATTTTTTATGATTTCCATTCTACATCCTGTTTTGTTTCTCAAAGTTTGAATAATTCAAAACTATTTCATGAAAGATTAGGACATGTTAATTATAGAAGTTTATATGAAATAGCTAGATATAATCTTGTGAAATGTTTACCTATGTTGTATTCTTCTCATGATGCGTGTGAAGGTTGTTTACGCTCAAAACAAAGTGCTAAACCCTTTCGCTCACATCTTAAAGAGAGTTCCTCTTCCCCACTAGAACTTATTCATAGTGATGTTAGAGGACCTCTTGAAATAGATTCATTAAATGGTTATTTATATGTTGTGAATTTCATTGATGAATGAAAAATTAATATCATAATTGCATAAAGAAAATTCAAATCTTACTCTTTATTCTTGTTATATTCATAGGAAGCATTACATCCATTTAAATAGAGATGTTGTTCCTATATTTAAGGAGATATAATCTCCATAAATATCTCCACACATAACTCCTAAAACAACTCCATGTTATTTTACGTGAGATTTTGTTTTCACAAAACTAATATTGTTAATGATTTGTTTACTCAACAACTCATAACAATATTTACTCACCCACTCATAATTACATTTACAATAATGTAATTAATTATTACAACACATATTATATTATCCTAGATAATATAATCACTCACATAATATTCTATGTTCACACTACAACATAGATATTCCTAACATTCGCCCCCTTAGTGTGAACATGGGGTAAGAGCTCCTGGAAACATCAAACTTGTCGGAGTAGCCATTGCTACTAGATCTTGCTATCTGGATCTTGCTACTAATGATCATCCTTGTCGTATGAACATCTTCATCGACTGATCACCTTCCAATGAAGTACCTTCCACCAAAGTATGGCAGTCAGAGGACCGTACATAGATGATTTTCCCTTGTAAGATGAGTCAAGCAGTTTTCTTCTTCCACACCAAATAGACACTCAGGAACTGTTGTTAGTCTATGTGAACACATTAAAATCAAAACATGAAACTAGTTTCACCCCCTTGTGTATAAACACACCACATAACTGAAATAAAATATCACCACATCTGTCTACGACCCCATCATTGGTGAATGACGAGAGGACGCTGATTTTCCTCCTTCCTCCATTGCCTCCTTCCTCCAACAAGAAAAGAGTCTACCATAGGAAATCCTCATCACTAGGACATGAAAGTTCTTCATCAGTTGAGTAGACTTCCCAATCAATTTCTACTTCAGCTAGAAGGGCTTTCTGATCTATCTTGTCATCAAGAAGATCCTGAGCTCTCTTTTTACAGTTCAGTATTACATGCCCAATCTCATTACAATAAAAGTATTTTATTTTTCCATGTGAAGGAACCTTCTTTAGTTTATGTTTTTCCTTCTTAGATGAGGAGCTAGGTTTGTTTCTTACATATAGTACTTCTTCATGTTCTTCATGACTGCTTTTTTCTAACAATTTAGAAATCACTCCTTCTAGACTAATAGTAATTTTACTCAAAGTAAATATAATTTTTGAGTAACTCTTAGGCATGCTATTAAGAAGAATAGCTTTAGCATCATCATCTTTTACATGTTCTTTAATTCCAATTAGTTGATTTAGCAAAGAACTAAACTTACTTATATGATCTGTCATTTTTGAGTTCTCTTCCATTTTCAACCCGTACAAGTGTTGCTTCAAAGGTAGTCTTTACCATTTCAGCTTCGTAACCAAACAATTTGTTAAGAGACTCCCAAATTTCTTTTACAGATTTTGTGAAATCCACATGATGTAGATAGGCTTTTGATAAGCCTGCACCAATGGTACCCAATGCTCTCCGATATTTTGCATTCCACTTTGCCAATTCATTTCCTCTAGTGGGTGGAGTTGAATTAGACTTCACCACATCCCATAGATCCTTTTCTATTAAATGGAATTGCATCTGTAGTTGTCATGTATGGAAATCTTGTCCTTCAAACTTTTCAATCAGATTTAGTTTCTCCATTATTTTGTACAATACTGATAAAAAAATATAAAATTGAATCAAGTAATTTAAAATTGTATATTTAATACCTTTTAAGCTCCAAGCAAGTCAAGAACTTGTATTAACAATTCAACATTATTGAAAATTGGAGAAAATTTTCAATAGAAGAATTGATGTGCTTAATTTGATAGCTGCATAGTAAAATCTATATTTCTTCCAAACTACGTACTGGGTTCTACTGAAATTTCTTCTGTAGTTTCTTGACCAGCACGTGATTCTACATGCAAAATTATAGAAAAACCCACATCCGGAAACAAAAACTATGATATATTCTTTGAGATGGATTTGATCATGAAAGCACTGAAATTTCTTGCATCAAACCTGCTCTGATACCAAATGAAAAATTAATATCATAATTGCATAAAGAAAATTCAAAATATTACTCTTTATTCTTGCTACATTCATAGGAAGTATTACATCCATTTAAATAGGAGATGTTGTTCCTATATTTAAGGAGATATAATCTCCATAAATATCTCCACACATAACTCCTAAAACAACTCCATGCTATTTTACGTGAGATTTTGTTTTCTCACAAAACTAATATTGTTAATGATTTGTTTACTCAAAACTCATAACAATATTTACTCACCCACTCATAATTACATTTACAATAATGTAATTAATTATTACAACACATATTATATTATCCTAGATAATATAATCACTTACATAATATTCTATGTTCACACTACAACATAGATATTCTAACAGATTTCACCAGATGATTTGGTCATATTTTCTTAAAAATAAATCTGATGTACTAGGGAAATTTAAGGAATTTAAAGCATATGTTGAAAACTCTTCAAATTATAAAATTAAGAGACTTAGAACAGATAATGGGGGTGAATATGTTAGCAAAGCATTTTAAAAAATTTGTATTGATTGTGGTATTAAAAGGGAATTAACTTCTCCTCATTCTCCCCAATCTAATGGTGTTGCAGAATGTAAGAATAGGACTATTTTAGATATGGCTTGCACTATGCTTCATTTTGCTAGTCTTCCCAAATTTACTATAAATAAATTTCGGGTGACGCAATGAACATAGCTTGATTACATTCTAAATAGGGTTCCCACCAAAGCTATTCATCTTTCAACTCCTTTAGAAAAATGGTCAAATCAAAAACCTGATATTTCTCATCTAAAAGTTTTTGGTAGTCCTGCTTCTTTATACATTCCTAAAAAGAAAAGAAATAAACTTGATATGACTTCTTTCTCTTGTGTTTTCATTGGATATGGTATTAACACTGTAGGTCTAAGGATTTACGACCCTATAAAAAGGGAAGTAACTGAAAACCGCAATGTGGTGGTTTTGAAAAAATATTTTGTTCATCTGATAATGGTAAAGATGTTCCTAACTCTGTCAATATTTATAATAATGGTTATGATTCTGATATTGAGAATATAGTAAATGGTCATGATGATGTTTCTTGTGTTGATACTATAGATGCTTTTGAATCTCCTAACTCCCTGGTTAAGAAACTAAAATGGGCTCGGCTTTGTGTTAGAGAGAGTTCTAATCCTATTTATCTTAGGAAAATGACCAGAAGCCATCATATGTACCATGCATTAATTACCTTGTTATGAATCTAAGCCGTAAAGTTTTGAAGAAGCTTCTCATGATGAGAAGTGGATCAATGCAATGAAAATTGAATATAATTCCCTAATTCAAAACCAAACCTGGGATTTGGTTCCACCTCCATAGAAAAGAAGTATTATAGGTTCTAGGTGGTTATACAAAGTAAAATATAATACAGATGGTAATATTGACAAACATAAAGCTAGACTTGTTGCTAGAAGTTTCACTCAGAAACTTGGTATTGATTATGTTGAGACATTTGCCCCGTAGCTAAAATGAGTATCGTTAGGACCTTATATGTAATTACCGCTCAATTTAGGTGAGAAATCCACCAAATGGATGTGAAAATTTCCTTTTTGAATGGTGATTTAAAATAAGAACTTTACATGTCTCAACTTAAAGGATTTGAAGAAACTGGTAAAGAAAATTATGTTTATAAATTAAAAATCCTCAGATGGTTTAAAGCAAGCTCCTAGAGCTTGGTATGTGAAAATTAATTCTTTCTTTAAACAATTAGGATTTTCTAATTGTTCTTCTGATAATGATATACTCATTAAGAAAGAAGGATCACATATTATCATTATTTTTATATATGTTGATGATTTACTTATGACTGGTGATAATCCTGCTTTAATTTGTAGAATTAAAGAAAAATTGAAATAATACTTTGAAATGACTGATTTAGGTCTCTTACATCATTTTCTTGGCATAGTTTTATTTCAAGATAAACATTCTATTGTTGTTTCTCAAGCACAATATGCAGCCAATGTACTGAAAAAGTTTAACATGATTGATTGTAAACCAATTTCTACTCTTATGGAAGTTGGACTGAAAATTGATCCTAAACTTGCATGTGAAAAATTTGATCCTACTTTATATAGGTAGTTAGTTGGTAGTTTGATATATCTAACTATCACCAGACCAAATATTTCCTATGCAGTAGGAATTGCTTCTAGGTTTATGTAGGAACCTTATAGAGATCATTGGAATCTTGCAAAAAAGATTCTTAGATATATTAAAGGTATAATCAATTATGGGTTACATTATACTAAGAATGAAAATGCTAAATTATATGGATTTTGTGATTTCAATCATGTTGGTGATGTATTGATATAAAATCTAATTATAGTTGTGTTTAAATTTGGTGTAGGTGTCATTACTTGGTTCAAAAAAAGTAGCCAATTGTTTCTATCTCTTCAATAGAAGCTGAGTATAGAAGTGCAATGGAAGCTGCAAAAGAGGCTCTATGGCTAAAGAGGTTGTTTAATGAGATAAAGATGAAGGATCCACGTAGTGTTCCTTTGTTCTGTGACAACCAAATCACCATAGCTCTTGCACATAATCCAAAGACAACATCGAGGACAAAGCACATTGAGATACATATACACTTCATCCGTGAGAAGGTGCTAAGTGGTGAGATAGATCTCAAGTTTGTGCCGACTGAAGAGCAGGTTGCTGATATCTTCACAAAGCCCCTAAGTGTTGTAAATTTTTGTCACTTTCGTGAAAATCTTGGATTGTCAGATTTTCCATTGAGGGGAGTGTGCATGACAATGTCACCTCCTAATGGAACTTGGTTTTTGTAAAAAGACCTTCGGGCATTTGTAAAAAGACCTTTGGGAAAGTGTAAAAGACGTTTGGGCATGTATACATCCTCAGCTTCTTTTTTAGAAAGAAGTGTAGAAATATCTTAAATGTGGTCTTCAATAAACTCTTTAGTGTTATTGAGTTTACTGGTAAACATCCAAGATAAACATATTATTAAGGAAGTCCTTAATTATAAAAGGATCCTATATGCTTAAGTTCAATAACCTTTATGAGAACCCGTGAGAATATTTAAAACTCAAAAATCATACTTAGCCACTAATCATGGGATGATCTTTGGGATTATAAATCCTTTTGTACCAAAAGGTAACTTGAGTATGATGAAGGTGTTATAATTCCTTCACCCGATATGCTAGCCTAAAAACTTTATGGTTTAAGGATTGTAAATCCTGTAGTGTACCACGGGAAGGTAATCTATTGGCATATGTTATCCCACTTAACATTAAGGGGGAGTGTTGGAACATAATGATTAAGTGGTCTGGCCAACCCTTAATTAATATGGGTCCATCACTATTATATAGGTTAAATATTTAATAATATGAAATGTTTTTCTATTATTAAATATTCATACCTACGTAATATACATGTGGTAAGTATTTAATAATGTGAATCATTTATGTTTATATTTATTAAATACACTCACCTAGGTATATGTGTCAACCATTTAGGTTGAAAAGGTGGGTCGAGAGACATACCCAATCACCTTATATAAAAAGGACTTTAGGTCCTCATTTGATTTATTCGGGAAATATATCAAAGGTGTGCAAATCAAGTGATTTGGTTTTAACCTTTATAAATAGGGTTTCAAGGAGGAGGTGATCTTACTAGATGTAAAATAAATTCTCGAAGTAAAAGATTATTTTCAAAGTGGTTTTTACCCTTTGGGGTTTTCTACTATAAATATTGTGTCACTTGTGTTATTTATTTCCGTAAGTATTTCTTTATTTACTTATGTTATGATGTAATATTTATTTAAATATTTATTTTAGCATTATATAATATGTAAGTTGATTAAATCCGTACTTATTAGAATCCTCAAATTCTAACATTTTACTCAAGATTGGTTCTTGAGAGCTAAAACCTAGTTTAAGAGATGGAGTTATTTGTGTTACTTATGCCTTTATTTGTGAGTTTTTTTAGTTTTATGAGCTAGAAAATTCAATACATTTCCAATGATATTCTACATAATCCATTAATGCATTTTTTTCTATGTGAAGTCATTCACTTTTCAGATCGAAAATTGGGTGTTCAAGACTCAATGAGGTTTGTTTGTCTTTTGGTGTGTTTCATGATGGAGTTAAACATTGAGATTTATAAAGGTTTTGAGAGGATGTTCCTGATATTAGTGGATCTATTGGATTCATTTTGTAGATGTCTCTTTCCTTGGAGTTCATGATGTGACCATTGAAGAAGAAATCTAGTGTTTTAGGCCTGTAAGCTAGTTTGTGTTGTTGTGCCTAATGCCACCAAGAAAGTCTATTTGGGTGATTTATATAATATTTAGATGTGTTTATAAGTTTTCATGACTGGTTTAATGGTCTGATATGACCTATGGTTTTGTTTCTAATTAATAATTTATATAATACATGTTATGTTTGTTCATTATGGCTAGTTGAAAGAATAGAGTTGTGAGAGAGCAACAGGAGAGTGTGAAGGTTGTTGTAAAAGATCAAAGGTAGGTTAGAGAAGAGAATTAGAATTTGATGAGATTAGAGAATAAGGAAAGTAATTTCATTAGACCTAATCAACACTTGTAGCTACAAATTTGAGAGAAGAAGGAGAGAGAGTTTTTGAGAAGGTTTTTGAGGTGTATAATCTAATCTTGTGATCACAATCAATATTTTGAGAAACAATTCATCATTGATATTCATCTTTTGCTGGTTTAGTTGGTGATTGATCATTTTAGGGATTTTAGCCTGCTTATAGGATTGGTTTCCTACTAAACTAGGGGTTTTTGCTCCTTGTGGGGTTGGTTCCTCAATAAATAAATCTTGTGTGATGTGTAATATTCACATAACTCTTTTGAACCTGAGTAATATATTCATAAGTTTCAATTGGTTTTATTTCCTTGATTTTTCCCACTTTATATTTTTTTCTTGTGTACTCTCTTGGTTCATGTTCTTATGGATGGTTGTTTCATGTTAATAAGCTCACATTGATGCATGATTGAATGGTTAATGGTTCACACAAGTTAAATACAATTGAAGGAAAGTTTTATAGGATTGGTTTATCCCTCCCCCTCTTATTTCATTATGCTTATAAAAATTGTATTAGAGAAAGGTCCTTTTGAAGAAATTTTAACCACTTAAAGGAGATCCTTTAAAGCACTAAAATGGCAAGTCATCCAATTGGTACTTCCACCAAGTAAATCTCATATATTAGATGGATCAAACTATGAATTTTGGAGCATCAAGATGAGGACTCATGTCATGTCCTTAACATGTGACAAAGTTGACATTCAGTAATAGATGGGAATATTATTCCTTAGACTCCTCCAACTAGTGCTATAGATAAGAAGGCTAGTAATGATAACTCTAAAGAAATGAATGATATTTTATGTGGGTTGGCAAAATTAGGTATCGTCAAGGTTATGCGTTGTACTTCTTATAAAGTTTTGTGGGAAAATCTTAATGTCATCTATGAAGGATATTACAAAGTAAGGATAGCAAATATTTAGACATACATGAATCAGTTTGAAAGTCTAAAGATGAAGGAAGAAAAAATTATTGTTGCTTATCTACTCAAAGTTTATCAAGTTGTCAACATCATCGAGGTTTAGTCAAGAGATGAAATAAGAAGTAGTGGTGTAAAAAGTGTTGATATCACTCACTCCCAAGTTTTATGTTAAAGTGTTATCCATTGAAGAATCCAAATATTTATGTGTCATGTTGGTGGATGAGCTCTATGGAATTTTTGATAGCCTATGAGATGAGTACCATTTACTCAAAACCTATCACACGTGAATTAGATTTCAAGACCGAGATGAATTCAAAGGATAAGTAGACCACTAATCATGATGATTCCTTGAGATTAATGATGTCGAATTGATTACAATGTTTATTAGGAGTTTAAAACCTAGCTCAGAAAATATAAGGGTAAGATTCCTTTCAAATGATTCACTTATGGTGAAATTGGAAATTTTTAAATTAATTTTCCCATAGGAATAATGATGAATAAAATGATAAGATATCTCACATATCTAATAAGAGAAATAAAATGTTCAAGAAGTTTGAAAACAAAGAAGAGCTTCTACTCTAAAGAATATCACCGCTCATCATAGGTAAGTGGTTACGATAGTGTTTCTCATTTAGTATCTTAATTTGATAATTATGATGTAGGTGATGAAGTCCTATTTATGGCTAAAAATGTTAAGATCTTAAAAATTGAAGATTCCATGTCTAGATATTGAATGATATTTGAAGAATAAAAAGAGTCTAATCTTAAGACTAAACTTATATGCAATCAAGAAGAGTTAAAGCATGTTGAAAAGAAGAACAAGAAGTTGAGAGCAAAAATTAAGTAATATGAAAAAAATTAGTATTCTTGAAAAGATACTAAGAAAGGATGCTAAGGATTTTGAAGAAATCAATAAACATCTTGAATATCAACTTAAAATGAGCTCAACAAATCTAGAAGCTAAGGAAAATGAAATTATGTCTCTAAGAGCAAGAGATATCTAAAATTTGTAGTAAGGAAAATTCATTCCAGAGGTTTGAGAAAATCTCCAAGGATCTAGATGATCTCTTGGAAATTCAGAGGTCTGTAAGAGATAGGACTAGTCTAGGGTTCAAGGAGAACCTTAAGGGAAAATAGGTTATGAAATATGATGTTATTTCAAGAAAGGAGACTCTGTTGGTTCAAGAGATGATCATATGAAAAACAATATGAAGTCAAGGTTAGTAAGGAATCCCAATGCATCAAGGTATGAAATAACTTTCAATGGTTATTGTTATAGTTGTAATGGTTTTGGAATAGAGAAAAAGAGTGTAGAAGGATAGTCAAGAATGATCACCCATGGAGAGATAACATAGATGACCAATAAAGAAACACTACTTGATATAACTTCCATGAGAAGGGTCAAATAGATAGATATTTTTGAACATGAACCATAAAGATAGAGTTGGATAAATGAAGGTAAGAATGAAGTTATGTGTTATAACTGCAATCATGTTGGACACATTGCTAGATATTGTTATCAAGAGCCACCTAGATAGAGTTGGAGAGATGAAGCCCCTAGAGGTAAGAATCCTATTATTTTCTTCAATTATAATAACATTGGCCACGTTGCAAGATATTATAGATGGAGGAAGAAAACTATGTAAAGAATTCATATGAAACACCTAACTATTTTGAGAAGACAAGAGAAGAATGTAAAGTTTTTTTCTCTAGTTTGAATGAGCCTAATGATCATAATATATTTTTTTCTATTGAATAACCTAAAGAAATCCTTCTATCAGCACAAGAAGAATACCAAGTGGATGATGAAGAAACAAAGACTCAAAGCAAACAAGGAAGTGGATGCTCAAGTTTGGTGACATGTCCCATGAGGATATGGATGTTTGGCACTACTAGATGTATCCAAATGTATAGAGTGTCTTCACTAGGATTCTTGAATAAATTCATTTATTTGAGAAGCAATGGAGGTATGTTGTCATCTTATATAGATTTATGAGGTCTGCAAGTGTGTATCAAGTCTCAAAAATAGTGATTTTAAGGTTTATGTTACTTATGTGGGTTTGGTTGATTTTGCTTCATGCTTGAGTAGATATTATATTGAGCTCTTAAGGTCTAGTGTTACTATGTAAATAAGTATATGTGATAAAATATTATAAGAAGGCTATGATAGTTGTGTGGAAAGGAGATAAGAATGGCTATAGGTGTTCCTTAAGGATCAAAATTAAGATTGATAACTTAAAGTAATTTAGTTATTTCCAAGAAGTGTGAGTGATCTGGAGCTAGGAGTTGTTATGATTACTATGCAAGGAGGTGAGAACACTCTTGACTACTGAATCATGATACTAAAGGTATGTTCTATGTATTTGATGCTCACATTCTTAGTGGTTTGAGGTTTCATTTGAAGAATATAATATGAGGTATGAAGAAGTATTTATATGTATAAATGGAAGGATGTATAATCCCATGGGGATCTATGTTTGGTCTTGAGGCTATCCTAAGTAATGTGTAGGCATATGATGAATTAAAGTATTTGTATGAGGAAGTGTGCCAAGAATGATGAATGTTTTATTGATGGTTTTGGGAAGCTAGATTATAAAGTGGTAAGACATTATTCAAGTGTATATATCTCAAAAGGATAAAAATGAAGACAAGAAAGTGATCTCAATGAGGGGATGAATGAAAATACTACTATCATGGTACAAGTTATCTACAAGACCAAGGGTTGAATTAAATATGACAAGACAACCTAAGTTTAAATATGTTTAAATATTCAAAAGCAAGAGTGACGGGTTGTTGAAGTAAGGTCTGTCCAAACAGAGACATGGTGCATCATCTCAAGAGATTCATGCATGATTCAGTCATCTAAGTTAAATATAATTTTAGGGGAGATGTGTAGATTATATAATACTATGACCATGGATCATCAACATCAATTATTATCAAAATGTAAGAATGAGCCAAGGAGGATCAAGTATGTTCAACACATTATTGATTATTGTGTGGTGTTAAGTTGTTTTGTTGTAATGTTTTCATATTATCCTTTGTCATTATATTTCAAAGGGGGATTATACTCAAAAACATGAAAAGGAGTCTTGCATATTTTGTTATGATATAGTTACCATCAATGTTTCTAAATATGGTTGTGATTATTGACAAAGGGGGAGTTTATCGAAATTTTCTCCCAAGTTATTATCATTGATGTCAAGTATCATTCATGGAAAAGGGTGTTAAGGTTGTAGAGGAGTTAATATGAGGTGTCATCCATGTTCTATCTTGAATTTTGATTGGTAGTGTCTAGTTTTGGTGTCTTTAAGTGGTGTTTAGGTGTAGTTATTATGTTGCATTGGTAGAATAACATGTTCTTAAGGCATGTTCTTTCAAGTAGGTCTTGAGTATGGGATATAAAGGTTGGGTGAAAGTTAATATAGGTTGTATCATGTCAAATGATTTTTTTTTGAGGTGTATGATTTTCTCGCATGATTGTAAACATGTCAGTTGTGTGATTCATGTGTTGATTCAAGCCTTTCTAGGCCTATTCTTAGAACTAGAGTGAACACATCATGTAGAATGGAGTAGAGAAGGCCATGAAAGGTTAGTATAAGCATGTGGAATGTATTTTGATATTGTTATGACAGGTGTAGAAGATGTCAAAGGTCAATTTTTAGGTATATAGTGCATGATAAAGGTCATTTTGAAGTAAGACAATGAAGACAAAGCTATTTTGCATGGGTAAGTCATGGTGGTTTGAGATATTCAAAGGTATGAAGACATAAATAAGACTAGGTATAGTTGAAGGAAGTCATGATAGTGCACCTTTTAATTATAAGGGAAAAGTTTTGGATCAAAATAGAAGGCCAACAGTTCCTATAATTGAGATAGGGAATTGTTTTGGCATGAAAATCACAAATGAGTCATACCCAGTGAGTCGGGAAATTTTGGAATTAAAATTTCAGTCCATTCATACATGTGACAAGAAAAAATAAATATTTGGGACTAGCGTGTGGGAAAATTATGTCATATCTCATGAGGGGGTCACATTAATATTGCTAAATGATTTCGGTGGAGTTTATGGGTTGGTTACAATAAGGTTTCATGTTGGTTTTAATGTGGTTATAGAGAGGTCGTAGGATGGTTGAAGGAAGGTCATATCGGAGTTACAAAAAGTTCATGACAATCTTGTAACACCCGTTAAAAACAACCCACTTGAGACCAAAGAAACAACCTAGGATTAGTTAGGAAAAATTATGGAATAACTTTTTTTTGTTTAAAAGAGTCTACAACCAAGTTACAAGGCAACAACTATCACTAACAAGTTCTAGAACAATTCTAACCCACTAGAACATACTTTTATTTTATTAACAATTATTAGAGGTCATAAGATCCAAAATTTAGGGTTAGAAGGTTCAATTAGGTTCAGAGGGTAATTCCTCACCATACCCACTCTCTAACAGCTTAAAGTTTCAACTTAATTTTTCTCATAATTAGTGCATTCAAAAATTCCCTAAATCATTCCCATTGGATAGGAAATTTCCTCACCTTTCCATTGATATAAATAAGTCCTCCTAACTCCTCATATTTCTCAAGTGGGTCAATTTGGCGGGCCTTAGGGTGAAAATTTTCCCCAATAGCAGCCCGTGGGCTTAGGGGTGCAAATTTACCCAAAGGGCGGGTTGGCAGGCCGCAGGGAGACTTTTGGATCATTTCCCACGTAGGGCAAAAAAATTACTTTGTGCTCACGCGCCTATGGGTCCACAAGTCCACAAGGGAAATGTGACGCTTCTCAAACAAGCACGGAGAGAAAAAAGGGATATGTGGCATCACCTAAGCCAACACGAGGAAAGCGGAGCGGCGGGGAGAAAATTCTCTTAACACCCCGAAGGGCTAAGAGGATAACAAGGACCCGTGCCTCTATCGACACCTCACGATGCCACGTGGTAGCTCTGGATTGGCTATGGGTCACAGGATGGTGGGGAAATATGGAAAAATTTCCCAAAATTTTAAGCACAAAGAGGAAAAAGGGGGCCCACTCCACTGCCGACGTCTCCCGACGCCACGTGGCAAAGCACTTGATTGGTCGCGGGTCGGAGGGGAAATTTTCAAAAAAATTCCAAAATTTTCCAGAGTGCTAAGTTAAAAGGAGATCCATCCCACCACTTTGGCATCTCATGGTGCCACATGGCAACCTCAGATTGGTTGTGGGCGGTGGGGCGATAAAAATTTTCCCTAAGCTCTAAGGGGAAAATTCGGGCCGCGGGCCCGCCAAGGAATAAAAACTTCATAGGGCCATAAATTTTGATAGAGAGCTCGGTTTTGGAAAAACAAGGACTTTCTGGTAAGCTCTCAACGTCCTCTTTACACAGAGATCAATAACTTTTTATTTTGATAAATTTAAGGGGTAAATTTTAAGAAAACAACCTACAAAGCTTTCACAGACGAACTGGTAAATTTTAACTTGTGAGATTTATTCAATTTGATCTTTTTCCACTCTCTCGCATCTCAAATAGACATGGATAATTGTTCTTAGCTGGATCTAGGATAATTTTGTGAGGTATATTTGTTTGATTCAATTTCAATTCGAAAATTTACCATTTTGACAGTAAAACGACTATAAAACGGTTGAGCCCGATCTGGCTAAGTTTTGAAATATTTCCTTTAAGTGTTTTTGGCAGCTTTGAAATTACAAAAAAATAGGATCAAATTTTAAAGGATCTATTTGCCATCTTCATCTTCTACGTATTAAAATTCATTCTAATTCTAATCTAACACATTTAGTTGATTCAAATCAAACTATTCTAAACCAAAATGCAATTGAGTTCTAATTTTACACATTTCAAAAGAAAGAGATCGATATTTTCCTCATACGCACTTCTTCCTTTCAAACAGAGATTTCAAATACATTTCAAAGCAGATTTTAAATAGTAGTAATGTCTTTTGTAAAGGCAGAACAAGATATATTCAGTTGGAATGATTTCTTGTACAACTTCTTCATGTACAATGATCAAATACAACTTACTAAGTTATAATATTTCTTTTCTTTCATTCAAAAACCGAGAATAGAGTGCATCACTTTCAAATTTTGAATTACAACTTTCATATCCAAATACAAGAATATTCCCATCACCAAATGTATTACATTATCATCCACTTCAAGTGGGAACAAGGGCTTTACAAAAAGAACTCTCACAAGGGACTGTCACAACTGTCTTTTCCTTTGCTCCAAAACAACAACATGCCAACCATCATACTTTGATTTTGATCACAACAAAGGCAAGGGAAAGGCAATGCTCTCCACCCAACCAAGACATCCAATGAAAGGAGAAGTCATCCTTCTTCATTGGCCCTCGAGCCCCAACCACAATGCAATAAGAAATGTATTTCAACTCATGGCAACAACAAGCTTCCACATCACAATGCAATCTTTCAACATGCACATTTCAAATTAAAAACACAGTCCAAAACAAAACAGTAATTTTACAACCACATGAAAGACATCACACAAAACTCAGGCTTCATCATGCAAGCCAAAGGAGCAAGAAACTATGGGGGATGTTACTTATCCATCCTAAAGGGGAAATGGGTATCACCACTTGATAACAAACCCCTAAAACACTTATCATTCAAATCCCCGACATACCCTTATGCCTCCCCCAATTACCCCTTATTATTCACATTTCCTTATGCCTCCCCGACCTCTTATGGCACCCCATAACAAGTAAAGAAATGCAAGATATTTATTTTTACAAGGTGGAACCCAAAACCCAACTCCCTCCACACTTATACCTCCCCAAAACACTTATGCCTCCCTCAAGAGTACCCCATAGTCTTCTCCTACACCATCCCTAAGCCATCTACCCAACATCCCACAACAATAACAAACATACCAGCATTTACATATTCATAAAAGGGAAAAGAAGAGCATTTCCAAGAGCTAAGCTCTTACCTCTCCATGATGGATTTTGTTCCAAGTTCAAAACAACAAGCTCCTTCTAATGCAAGCAATCTAAAAATCAACCCAACACAAGTATCCAACAAACTTCCCAACTTCTCCAAAAGCAAGAGCTCTCCAAAACCAAAAGGAAGTCTCCCAAAATGAAGTGATAAAAGTGAAGCAACCTAAAAACAAGCTAAAGAATTTTAATTCATAAAAGAGGGAGGAGAAGAGGATGAGGTGGATCCATCTAGTATGCCACTTCACACATCCTCAACTTCCAACATATAAGTCAACTTCGTTCTCCAATGCATAATCAATAGGTGGGTTAATAATATGACAGATTTACTTACACACTCAAACAAGCCCATACCCCATAAGGACTGAAATTAAATTATGCAAGAAAATTGTAATTACAACAATCAACTTGACTTGTAAAAATACATAAAAATAAATAAAAATCTAAATCTAACCCTCCACCATAGCAAGGTTGGTATGTAAATTTAAGAGGTATGGGACAAGTTTAACTTGTCCCACAAGCCTCCAAAATCATCCTCCAAGGAAAAATTCGAATTTCCAAGAAGGTGGAGTGTTTCACACTCAAAATTTAACTTACACATCACTTACAAGGTCACTTACACATTACTTACTCATTCTTACAACACTTTAAATCATAACCAACAACCATATTAATTACATTCTCATGATATCTTTTAATTAATTAACTTAACAACATGATTACTCACAATATTAACACCACATTAAATAAATAATGAAAGGGTAAGTGCACCACATAAAACACATGCAAAAATTAAACAAAAAGGGACCAAATAAAAGAAAAACATAAAATCCCTTGGTCACATTTAAAGGTGATCCCCCATGGGAATCCCTAGCACAAACAAACACACACAAACAAATACAGTTGCCATGGTGACCTTGTTGAATTCATCTAGAATTCCAAAGTGGTTGGTCTCTAATCCCCCGATGTTTGTTGTGATATTTTTAACCTACAAAAATACAAATACCTCCTTCGGCCTTATGGCCATATCATAACATCCAAAATAATATAAATCTAGTTAAATTTCTAAAATCATCTAGATATATGAATCATAACAACATCAAATCAATCTAACAATATCATTATGGTTTTATCAACAACTATATCATACAATAATTTTATATTTCTAGGGCTACTCACATATCCAAATATCACAAGTCCGAACAACATCCATCATATAACCATGTCTAATAGTATAACATCATCAACATATAAAATGTCTCTAATAATCATCATGCATCATATATGAATCAAAGTCAACAATAATCCATGATCTAATATCTAACATCATACTAAATCAAAATTATAATAATGTCTATAATATAGTCGCATGTGTCATGATCAAGATCAAAGGTGTCAAAGGAAGTGGACACTACATCCCCCTCCCCTTAGACTCGACTTCCTCCTGGAAGTCACCTTTGGAACAAATGTGGAAACTTAATTCGGAACAAATGTGGAACAAAGTAGGATCCTCCCATGTAGCTGTAGTCTCATCATATTTGTCCCACCGCACCCGAACTTGATCAACCTCTCTCGCCTCAAGGCCCTGTGGTCCTGCGATATAGGATGGGAACAAGCTCCACCATCGCCTACCCCTAATTTTACACCTGCAATGATGTCCAATCTAACACATGAGAAGAATCTATAACATATCTCCTAAGAACTGAAACATGAAACACATCATGTACATGAGACAAGCTAGGTGACAACACTAGATGGTAGGCCAAAGGGCCGATGCACTCCAAGATCTCAAAAGGAACCAAAAATTTAGGAGCTAACTTAAAACCTTTTCCATAATGGATAGGGCTCTTGTGTGGCCCGACATGAAGGAACACCTTCATGCCCACATCACAACAATAGTCAGTCCTATGACAATATGCATACTTCTTCTTCCTATCATGTGCTTCCTGTAGTCTTTGTCGATCAAAATCATTTTTCGCTCCATGTCCTCAACAAAGCTAGTCCAAGAGAAACCCTATCCTCTACCCCCTGTCCCACCTAAGAGGTGACTCGACACTCCCTACTCTACAAATATTGAAAAGGAGCCATGCCTATAGAATTTTGAAAACTATTATTATAGGCAAGCTCCACTAAGTACATGTACTCCTCCCATCTAGACCGCATTGATCCATCACATACATTCGATCATGTCCTCTAAAATCTTATTCACCCACTCTATCTGTCTATCTTTCTCAAGGTGATATGTTGTGCTAAAATTAATCTTCCTCCCGAGGGCATGTTGCATGGTAGTCTGAAAATGGGAAGTGTACAAGGGATCATGGTCACTAATGATCTTCTGTGAAATCCCATGCAACTTGATGATCTCATCCAAATATACTCGTGCCACTTTGCTCTAGCTATATACATGGTCTTCACTGAGAAACGTGAGCCACTTTTGTCAATTTATCAACCATGACCATGATTGTGTCGTGGTGATATCTCGACATCAGTAGCCCAACAATGAAGTCCATGGAAATGGTGTCCCATTTCCACTCTAGTATAGTATGAGGAAAGAGAAGACCAGCTGTATGTTGATGCTCGGCCTTCACTTTCTCGGCACTCTAAACATCATGACACGAACTAGGCCATGTCTCTCCGAAGTCCTCTTCAATGATATAACTATCTCAAGGTGGCATGCATATTATTCACCCGGGATGGGTTAAATAGGGTGCACGATGTGCCTTTTCCAAGATGTCCTACCTCAAGCCTCCTCTCTAAGAACATAAATATGAACTTTGTGCCGAGAAGACCATCCGCCTCTAAGTAAATACCATCAAACTTCCTTTCGAGGGGTCTCTAAGACTCGATCTCTGCTCGAACTGCAATGTAGAAGTCGTTAAGAGGAAGCTGCTGAAGAATTCTACCCTGCAAATCTGTGCTCTCTGAGGTGGCCATAGCCACATGTCTTCATCTACTAAGAGAGTCTACCATCACATCATCCTTCTCTTTCACATGCTCTATCTCCATATCATACTCACAAAGAAACTCCATCCAACGAATGCCTTTGATGACAAGCATTGAGATTGGGCGGCGTGAAGAGGTGACGAAGACTCATGTAATCTGTCCTGAGTGTGAATCTCCGTCCAAGTAGAAAATTCCTCCATCGAACCAAAGCATGCACAAATTTCGTAAGCTCAAGATCATGAGTTAGGTAATTAAGCTCATAATATTTGAGTTTACAAGACTCAAAAGCCACTACTTTTCCCTCCTGCATCAACACACCTCCAAGCCTTGGTAAAGAAGTATCCATACAAACAAAGAACTTACCCTGTGGATCCGACACTTCGCAAGAATAGGTGTTGTAGTGAGGCATTCCTTCAGTTTACTAAAGGCATGCTCACACCTGTCTGAGCAAACAAACTTCTTCCCTTTCATCTAAAGGGAAGTGATGGGGTGTGTGATTTGAGAGAAGTTCTAAACAAATCTCTGGTAGTAACCTGCTAATCCCATGAAGCTACGCACCTCGGTCATAGTAGTGGGTAACTTGGCCAATCCATAATAGCTCTAATCTTGGAAGGATCGATGGTGATTCCTTCCCGAGAAATGATATGGCCCAAATACTACAGCTCCGTCTCGAAAGAATGCATACTTCTCCAAGTTCCCAAAAAGTTACTGCTCTCCCGAAGACATCAAGAACCTAGCAAAGGTGACCCTCGTGCTCCTCATGCATACGTGAGTAAATCAAAATTTCATCAAGGAAGATGAGCATGAAGTGATCTAAGAAGGTCCTGAATACCCCATTCATCAAACTCATAAACATTGAGGGGCATTAGTCAAACCAAAAGGCACCACTGTGAACTCATAGTGGTCATATCTCGTACGGAAGGCGGTCTTATGAATGTCTACCTCTAAAATCCTCAGATAATGGTAGCCTAACTTAAGATCAATCTTAGAGAAAATTGTGGCTCCCTTCATTTGATCAAACAAATCATCAATGCATGGAAGGGGATAATGATTCTTAATCGTTACCTTGTTCAGCTAGTGGTAATCAATACACAACCGCAAGGATCCATCCTTCTTCAAAAAAAAATCACCGGTGCACCCTAAGGGGATACACTAGGATGGATAAGGCCTTTCTCTAAAAGGCCCTCAAGTTGTAACTTGAGCTCACAGAGCTTTGGTGTGGTCATCCGATAAGGTTCTCGTGAGATAGGCTTTGCTCCCAGAACCAAGTCTATATGAAAATCAATCTCATGTGGGTGTGGTAACCCGATAGCTCCCGAGAAAAGACAGCTACAAACTCTCTTAAAATGGGGTGATCATCTAGTGATATTCCACTAGACCCATCCTTTGATCTATCACTGACTGTAATAGCATACATCTAACAACCCCATCACACACCACATAAGCTGCATAGCAAAGATGGTGTGAATAGAAACAGGTCTCGACCCCGAAATTACCGACTCAACTCCCAAATCATCTCGCACAAGATATAATCTTTTGTAACAATCCACTCGGCCTTATATGCTGACAACTAATCCATACCCAAGATGACTCCATAAGAGCCCAAAGGAAGGATACAGAGATCCGAGGTAGTGGTGAAAGGTCCCAAATCCACCACACACTCCTTAAATAAGGAGTCTATAGAGATATTGGCTCTAGAAGCCATCTCAACATCCCAACTATGACCCTATATAATTGCCACCAACCTGCATCGCTCTACTAAAGATGGTGCAATGAAAGAATCAGAAGAACCAGAATTAAACAAGATGGAGGTAGGAATACCACCAATGCTACATGTGGTCTCAATAACTATACTCTAATACTCTGCCTAGTGATTCTCGACCACTACGTACATCCTATGAATATGCCCCATATCACCAATAGTAGGCTCTGAGATCTGTGTCTTACCCTTATTATTAGGGTTCTATGGGTAGTCTCTCCAAAAATGTCTAGTAACACCACAACCAAAACAACCGCCTAATCCTCTCCCCTGTGTAGCAGGTCTAGTCGGTACTCTAGAGGTTTGTGGTGTGGATCCTGACTATCTGGTTGTGATCTACTGAGGTCTCTCCGGCGAGCTCTTGTTGAGTGAGCTCTCTGGGCACTCTGTGTCCTAATGGGACCCCTAGGAGGAGGCCTCATACTCCGACCTCTCTGTGCATCATATCTCTGTGGAATTCTATAAGGTGGGAGGGAATGTTACTGCTTCTGTTGCTATGGTCTAAAAGATGACTATGTTAAACCCTGTCTACCACGAGTAAGAGGTATTGACCCCCTCGATCTGTTGTCCTGCATCTGCTGTATGTAGCTCCAGACTCGATCTCTAGCCTGTTGGGTCTTTCCCCAAGTCTCCTCTATTATATAGGCCTTCTCGATGGCCTCACCTAATGTCTATGGATAATGGATCTGCACTGCACCTCCAATATCTAGATTCAGGCCCCAAATGAACCTTTGGATCCACACTGTTCATCTTGTATATAATCAACATCTGGAGTAGATCTAGAATTCTACTCTCGTACTTAGCCACCGTAAGAGATACCGTCATAGGTCATAGAACTCATCTATCCGCTATTATATGAAACTCGTGATAAATATCTATTATGGGAATGCTTCTCAAAGAGCTCCTGAGTAATTGTCTTAGAATCAACTTGGATCTTCTACTCCTCTATCCTCCACCAAACACCAGCTCCATCCCTCAAGTAAATGGATCGTAAAATGAGCTTTTGTGTTGCTAGGAAAAGGATCGAGCTTAAATCATCTCGCCCAAGCTCACAAACCAGCCTCTTCCTAAAATCCACCTATGTCACTAGAATAATGTGATTGTCAAAGCTTCAGGATCTTCCCGATGTGGTCTCGCATTGTGGTCCGACGGCCTCTAGGTCTCTCTGCATGCTCATCCCTAAGCCTAGGGCTCGAGACTCTCTCTATGTCCTATAACTCGGTCACCCTATCCCCCTCCGTAGTGACTCTACCTGGATGACTTTGCATGGGAGTTCTCTCCTCCATGTTCCTCGTTGGGTCAAGGAGATACCTGACACTCAATGGAAGGGACTATATCTTGTTTGGTTGTATGTCCTCCTACGATCCTCTACGTAGAGTGGCATTTACATCCTGAAGAGTCTACAAAATCTGGGGTAGGATGGCTACTACATCATGATCTAGTGGTGGTAAGTTTGGGTCTATGTGAAAATCCCACTTGTCCTGTCTACACCTCCCGCACGAGACAAGGTGAGAGTTAGTTCATCTTTCTAAGTTTTATCTAATTTCCATGTTTATAAAAATATGTAATTTCTAAACTAAGTTATTTTCTAGATTTAAAAGTGTGTTAGGTTTAAGGTTAATGTACGCAGGAAAAGCGACAAGTTTAGCATGGGAATCTACAAGTAACTCTTCCGTGTACCCAACCTCCCGAGGTCGTGCCGAGACAGCCGGTGGGGATGGAATATGTGTGGGATGCAGACAAACTAGTTAGGCAATCTGATGTCTTCGACATGCACTAACGGAACTTATGAATCTAAGGCAAAGAAGGCCCTCCTAACCTGAACTGGTGTGATAGATCGATCGGAAAGGATGATTGCTTGAAGGATCCAATAAATATCGAGCTCTGGCGTTATTCGATCTATGGGTTGTGGTATATGTGGAAAATGGCCTGGGATAGTTTCGTGTATGTCTCCAGACAGGGTCATAGAGTGGATGGCTATTGTTGTTTTTATTGACGGTTCTCTGGCCTAGTCCACTCTTTAGCTTCGTTAGCCGCTATATCTAACAGGATAATTATGTGATGATGATAGGTGGAAGTGGAGTAGATTTGAATACTAAGGTACGAAGGCCGCGTCTACGCCTGTTTCACTTATGGCTTTCGTTGGGTTGTGGGATTTGTGGGTCACAACCGTAGACTTGTAGTTGTTGTGGACCTGCTTATGGTCATGTATAAATTAAGTCCCCGATCCCTAGTATCCAATAATCATATGCTTTCTCACCCTCTATATTCATGATTAACGGTTGTGTGCAATCTTCTCGAGTACCTTACAGGCATTCTCATAACCTAAATTCTTAGGCTAGTATCTATGTCTGTGAGGGTGTCTCTCTGTGTCTCGGTTGTGGGACCAAAGGATCACAACCAAACAATTACTCTCTTTCAAACCCTTCTACAGTCATGTGGATATTTTTCTAGGGTGATTTTAGCAAAATGTGTACGCTAGTGCGTCTTCTATGTTTAATCCTCAACCGAGAGTTGATCTACCGCAAGTTTGTTGTTGTTTGGAAGACTTGGATCCTAATATTTTGATCTATGTCAACTATTGTAGTGACGAGATTGGGTTGAGGCACGATTGGCTCGAATATATATTCTCTGGGCTCCCTGGGTCCCGTGATTGTCATACAAAAGTAAAGATGTAAATCTAACTATAACAAAGTGAAATTTAACTACGTGAAGTATATCTATAGCATATATGACTTCTTTTTGTATTTTCTGATGAATTATATGAATTTTAAGAAACCAGCTATTTAAAATATCTAGAATTGATAGCTAAAATAACAATTTAAAAACAAACAAAATAACCGAGTGTAGCTATTTGTCTGTGCAATTTGTAGATCTATTCTAAACAATGAAATAACTTATCTAATCTATTTGCAAGACCCTCGATCCTACCTCGAAGTGAGGAATGAATCATAGTTTCTCAGAAACTATCAATCCCCACATGACTTCCACGGCAATATCAAGAGTAGAATTAACTTAAATAAAGCAATTAACTACTCTATTTGATATGATTCTAACTAGAACTTTGAAAGAATATAACCTAGAATCTGCGTAATAAGCTGGTGAATCCGATGGTGTGTGTGATCTTGTCCCCCTTAGTGTGATCTCCTCATTCTTTCATGTTCACGTGGATCCAAAAAGTGTGTAATGCTAGCATCAATAGAAGTAGATATTGGGATAAAGGCAGCTGAATACCAACTGAATATAATGTGAGTAGGAGAGGGATAGCAAGAAGAGTACAAAGCTTAGCTTATGTAATTCCTAGCGGGATCTATTGTGAGTCATGCAAAGATAAAGCGTCCGAACTGAAACTATCATGTTTGAAGAATAAAACCTGCAACTTTAAAGGATTCCTATTGAAAACAAACTATTATACTCCAATGGATTGGATAAAATGATAACAGCACTTGCACAAGATGGGTATGTGGCTTCCTCATAGCAGAATAACACTAACTAGGCATGCAATGAAAGAAACTAAGAACTCTAAGAAAATTGAAAACTAAATCTATTGCAAAGAGAAGTTCAGAGGCAAATTTGAGGGGCCATTTGCTTGAGCACAAGCCATCTATTTATAGCATTTGCATTTACCCAAGGTAAAAACCAAATTGAACTCTTAAACTATAAACAATGCAAAAACACTATTCCAGGGGACCAAAAACATAAATGCAAGCCCAAGGTGGTGAAAAAAGTTGGTGAATCGTTGATTTTTACGTGAGTTACGTCAAAAGAACATTCTGGAAAACACGTGCAGGACCGCCGCTCTGAGCAGGGCGGCGGTTACAGGACCGCCACCGTGATCAGGGTGGCGGTCACGAGACCGCTGCCTGCACAGGTGGCGGTTTCAGAACTAAAGAGAAAAAGGTCAAGAAAAAGGAAAAGAGATAAAGCAAAGCACACGGGGGCCGAGCGGGGCATACGGGATGTTAACACACACTTGGAGAGCTTTTTCGGATCCCGAACACCATGCGAGGAGACTCCAGTATCATCATTGGTGCACGCGTTGCTACATTGCTCGACAAAGATAAAGACCTTTACAATTTTGGGTACGTACATATTTCCCCATCGGAGAAGTGTTTTAGCCATGAAGAGGCATAAAACGGTGGGTCCAGTATGGCGGTCCCGAAATGGGAAGTTATAAGTTATACCTGATACATCCGTGTGTTGAAATGACGTCATCCAAAATTCCCGCTACCTGCAAAACGAAAAGAGAACTCAAGTGCAGATAGACACAATAGTTTGAAAAATAAACGCTAAAATAATAGTGAATGGGAACGTACCATTTTTTTGGGATAGGAACTTACCTCCGTCGGCGCTCCAAACCTGTGAAAAGTCATTTAAAACGAATCAGGGCGCTATATATATGAAAGTGGGCCCATTTTCCTATTCATTTGTGCGAGTCGATTTGATTGATTTTGAGTTCTGGGACCCACGGTGACGGTTTCTTACATGAGTAGAGTCGAACCGTCTGTTACGAGATAGCGATCATGCCTCCACGTGTGGAACATCGACCCATGAGATCATAGGTTAGTTTTCTTCGCTTTATCCTTTTACCCCCTTAAATTTGAAATGCTAAATATTTTGTCATGGGGAGTAATTTTTAAAATGTTAGTGTTAAAAGGTCCACTCTAGGGGGCGCCTACTGGTAGGCTTTGTTTTTAGGTAAAATGGTTTGCACTTTTAGGCTTTTTAAGTTAAAAACCCGCGTGGGTTTTCGGACCATGACTGTCGCCTCCCGCCTGTGGCGGTAGTTACATGACCGCCGCCCTGCTCGTGGTGGCGGTCACACGACTACCACCCTTAAGGTGGTGGTTACAAAACCGCCTCTCGCTTGGGGCGGTGGTTTTGCACGTAATGCAAAAGGATCATCTTTTTGAAAATGTTTTTGCTTTTCTAGTATTTCTACGTGTTTACATGATTTTTCCAAGATTACTCGGACGCTAACTTGCTCTGCTTTTGTGTGTTTTTGGGTGTATGCAAAGTAGAGAGGAGTATATCCGGTGGAGTAGAGAGAGGGAGTGTGATTGGCTCCCAGGTGTACTAGATGCCCTCTCATAGGATGAGGACACTCTTCAGTGGGCTGGGATACTACGTATTTCACGCGTGCCCCACGTTACACCATCTAGTCACATCTTTATGACTTGTTCTCATACTGGGATGCAGATCGGAACACCTTCCGATTGCCAGGGGTCCGCGATGAGTGGACCATTACATTGGAGGATGTCTATTGCATTCTGGGGGTCCCGATCATCGGGAGACGACTCACCCTAGAGACAGCAGGTTCACGGGCACAGATTACACAGTGGGCTACATATATGGGAGATGCAGTCATCTCCACGGGGTCAAAGAAGGGGGTTAGAGTTTGATCCATTCCTACTTTGCCCATCCCCTTACTTCGCCAAGCCATCATGGGGATCCTTGCCTCGAGATTGATCGGGGACAAGGGAGGAGACACTTTGTTATACTACTGGTCCCCCATTATTACACAGATAGAGGGACATGGTCGGATATATGCCCTGGGGAGCAGACATTCTTGGGACCACCTACCATGACTTATACAGGGTGGTCCATTTACAGGGGCATTCCTTGAGCCACCCGACCCTAGTCATGAGTTGGGTCTATGAGAACTTCATCCCCTATGGCAGGGGTGTGGAGGTGGCAGATCCCGAAGCCGTGAGGGTAGCCAGATGGATGAGACATGTTGGTGCTTAGAGCACCTCATCGCCCGATTGCTTCCCGACTATGCCGACATGGAGGCCACACCATACCATACTATGGCGGTATATGGGGTGAGGAGGCTCTTACTTTGATCTCCGCTCTACGACAGGCAGCTTATTGATAGAGTGGGGCGAGTGGTGATTCACCCTTTGGCCGAGTTCCTCAAAGCAGTTTGGCCTACCATACATGGGTATGCTTCCCCAGAAGAGCGCCAAGATACGAGATCGGTCCGAGATGTTAGAGGGGGCCTAGAGGCCGAGGTTAGACAGTGGTTACTCCTAGTGTTCCTACTGCGTCACTAGGAGGATAGTACGTGGCGGAGGGAGAGTTGATGCGCCTGTGCACCTTTGCTTCAGATCATTGTGCATGGGTCCCGCCATAGAAGTGATGACCCTATTGATATTGACTCCGAGTTTGAGGAGTTCACATGTGGAGGGACAGAGGAGGAGACCGAGGACAGTGATCCTGAGTGGCATGATACTCAGGATATCATACAAGCAGAGAGGGCCGAGCAGAGTGCAAAGAGGGTGACTCTGGTTTCAGAGGAGCCACTCTCCCAAGGCCGTGGTGGGGAGGATGAGTCCATTGCGGGGTGCTACGTTGCTCCAGCCATAAGAGCAGCCCTCGCCGGCAATGCATCCGTGGCAGTGTTGACCCCAGCGACCCATCCTGGAGGCCTGGTGATCCGAGTAAGTTACCCTCTCTCCCTTTTAATGTTTGTTTTTAGCTAGGATCTCCTTAGTTGCCATCTTTTATTTCTAATTTCTTGTTTGGTTTCTAATTTATTTTCTCCTTTGTTTGTAGAGACCGCCGATGAGTGGCAAGATTTGATTCGCAGGGTATGCACCGATACCCTGATGATCCCCATGGACAGGACCCGCGCAGAGCTGTCCGTGGATGCTGGGGAGCCTTCAGCAGCTGGCAGACATACCGACGTCTTCACTCTAGTCTGGCACATGGCCAGGATGGTATCGACCCTTCGCACAGAGTTAGCGGGGTATAGGACGGCCGAGCGCCTGATGAGGAGCCATTCTCGTGGTGAGACTGCGGCTGCCCCTCGGGATCCTGAGCCCTCCGTACATTCAGAGCGCCGGCATAGCTAAAGTCCTAGGCGTGGGCGTGCACCTTCAGAGGGGTATCGTAGGGATTGAGAGGCCACGTGGCTCTCGTAGACTTTGTACTATATATTCTTTTGTATATCCCAGGGCTCTTTGAGCATTTTCACCATACTCAGTGCATGATGGCATTGTATATAAACATTGATTATTTACATATATATGTATTCATTCCGGATCAAAATCTTGGCATTCATGGCTTTCTTTCTATTTCCAGTTTCCTCATGTATACTATGATGTATGTTTATATGCTTTTTAGAATGTATGAAATGGTGAACAAATGATGTAAGTTTTTTACTTTCCTTTTGTGTTTCATGATGCTGATATATGATAATGTAGAGATAATGTGATTTTGAATCTTAGTTTCTGTAAACAATTTTGAACACTTCATATTTGTTTTGGCAAAGTGGTGAAGATAAGCCAATATGATGAGCAGATAAACTTGCCCCTATTCCTAACTCCACGCAACTAGTAAGATGCGAGGGCTCATCACCGAGAGTTGGGAAGGGCGCAAGTTATGAAATGTGTTGAAATGATATTAACGAAAGACAGACAAAGCTTTGGCGGAACCAAATTAGGATATCACAAGCCCACTCCACTCAAGTGACTTCATAGTTTTAGATGCAACTTACTTTGTGGTTTATCCAGACTTAGATCTTTAGATGGCCACATAGTAGACAAAATCTGGGTTTTTAGGGATTTAACTCTCTTGGAATTTTGAACATCTGATTCATTTGTTTTTGACTCAAAGCTTTAAGGTTTGAATTGTTTGCTTATGACCTTTTACGTTTGTTTGTCAAGAGGACCCCCTACACTTTTCCCCATGCTACTAGTAAGAAGCGTGGGTTTATCACCATGGGCAAGGCATAGGTGAGTAAGGGCATTTCCATCCTTTCCCAACCCTACATCACTAGTAAGAGACTCAAGCTCATCACCAAAGGTTGGTGGGGCAAGGAAATGTGTAAGATTAAAATTTTCTGTTGGATCAATGTTTGACTTGTTTACTTGAGTAAAATGTCAATATGTGTTTATTTTAAAAGAGATATATATGGGATAGATGTGACACCATGAAGCTTCTAAAATAGACCATAGGTAAGACACCTATCCTAAGAAGAAACCAAAAGTGAGAATAAACCCGTAGATCTTGGTATGGTTACCGTTAAGACTTTGTCATATCTAGTTTTTACTTGATAAAAGATTCCAAGATAATTTGATGATATCATGAGAATGGAGAAGTATGATTAGGGTGTTTATGCCAACAATATCATGAGTTTGTAATGAATTGCTTTGAGAATAGATTCCTTGATCACAATTTGTGTATGAAACAAGCGGACAATATGATCCTATATGAAGATGCAATGTAGATATAAATATAAGTAGTGCTAACATCTTACGCGTAGAGCCGCTTGAGGTGCAAGGAATTGACTGTTTCGCCAAATTCCTCACCTTCCAAAAGCGTACATAAAAAGGTATGCACCGTTTCCATAGTCCTTCATGACTTGGTATGGGCCCAACCATTTAGGCCGGAATTTCCTTCCTTCGCGCATCTTCTTGTCGATCCGACTGCCTAGCCTTAGAACTAGATCACCTTCATATATGTCGCGCTCATAGACTTTTTTTTTTTTTGATCGCCAAAGACATCCGGTCAAAGCATAGACTTTGTGCCATTGTTCAAAGATCTAACCTAGTTTCATCTAGGCTTTCTAATTGGGAGAGACGTGCTTCCCCGTAAGTGTCTTCATCTAGAATCTCTTGTAAGGAAATATGGAGAATGGGTATTTTAACCTCGAGTGGGAGAACTGTCGCCCCGAATACTAGTGAGAAAGAAATTGCTCTTGTTGGTGTTCTTATTGAGGTTCGGTGGGCCCATAAGGCCGGATATAACTTCAAGTGCCAATCTCGTTTTTTTTCTTTCACCGTTTTAAGGAGAATGGCTTTTAGTGTTTTATTTTCGCTTCAGCCTATCCATTGGCTTGAGGGTAATATAAGGAAGCCGTATGATGGCTTATTTTAAATTTATTGCACAATTCACGAACTTCATCATTCTTAAAAGAAGTTCCATTATCCGAGATAATGATTTGTGGGACACCGTACCTACAAATGATTTGGTTCAAAATGAACTTGGCGATTACAGAACTAGTTACAGTAGTAAGAGGCATAGCCTCTACCCATTTGGTAAAATATTCGGTGGCCGTGATTATAAAATTATGGCCGTCTATAGATGAGGGAGAGAATTTCCCTATTAAATCTAGGCCCCATGTAGAAAAGGGCCATGGAGTAGCGATTGGTTGCAGAGCTTATGCCGGCATGTGGATCTCATGCGAGAACTCTTGGCACTTATGACACTTACGTACAAATTCTACTGCGTCATGTTCAAGAGTGGGCCAGAAGTAGCCCATTCGATGTATTTTACGAGCAGTGGCATGACCACCGAAGTGGCCTCCACACATTCCACTATGAGATTCATGGAGAATCTTCTTGGATTCTTCTGTGTCCACACATCTTAGAAGCATTCCATCGAACGCTTTCCGATAGAGCACTTGCTCTATAATGACGTATTTAGCTACGATAATACGTAACCACCTTATTTGTTGCGGTGTAGCCCCCTCTGGATACATATGGTCCATGATATAATTAATGATATCAGTGTACCAGGGACACTCAGAGATAGAAGGCTAGGTTTCGATGTAGTATACGCACTCATCCGGAAAATCTAGATCTACTAAATCACCTCCATCTAATGGGCTATCGCCTAACCAATCATGATGATTTTTCCCTTAACAAAATTATGATTTACAAATGTTAATTCGAATTCTCCCATTAAGGTTATAAAACGTCCCGCCTTTTTAGACAAGGACCCTTGTGTGAGGAAAGTTCGTAAATGGTCCGTTTTTACCATGACTTTTTTTTCTTGATTTAGCATATAATGCCTTAAGCGTTTGGTAGCAAAAACTATGACAAGGCATTCTCGTTCTACCTATGGATAACGTGTTTCGTAGTCGAGTAATGTTCGACTAATGAAATAAATCACGTGCTCTCTCTTGTCATTGTCCTCTTGGGCCAACATACAGCAGCAAGATGTCGGTAGCTCATGAATATAAAATTAACGGGTGGTCTAGCTTAGGTGGTGATAACATGAAATGCTTAATTGCATCAAAAGCTTCATTGCAGTCTTTGATCCAATCAATGCTATAATCTTTCTTGAGTAGATTGTTGATTGGATGAATGGTGAAGCTTAAGTCCAGGATGAATCTCTGAATTACACCAAGCTTTTCAAGAAATGACCGATTCTGCATTCATCGAAGGTGGGACCATTTCAAGGACAGCCTCAATTTTGGTGGGTCAACATCTATCCTCGTGACGATATGATGTAACCCAGGAGCTTCCCTCCCGTTACACCAAAGATGCATTTTTATAGATTTAATGTGACTCGTATTTTATCGACGTGAGAGGATGATGCGGAGTACTTCGGATGGTCACAATGCTTCTTGGCCTTAGCCAACAAGTCATCTACGTAGGATTCCATGATTTTATGAATTAGATCGTGAAATATATAAGTCATAGTTCGATGGTATGTACCACCAGCGTTCTTGAGACCAAATGGCATAACAGCATAGCAATAAGTTCCCCAAGGAGTTATAAACGTGGTTTTAGCTTGATCTTTCTCATATATTCTGATTTGATTATATCCCGAGAATCCGTCCATGAGAGACAGAAGTTCAAATCCAGCTGTTGCATCAACCATGACATATATGGATGATAATGGGAAGTCGTCCTTAGGACACGCTTTGTTAATTCTCGAAAATCTATGCAGATGCGTATCTTCCCATTCTTTTTTAGAATAGGAACGATATTAGATACCCACTGGGATTAATCAACTAGTTTGATGAATCCTACTTGGAGGAGTTTTATTACCTCCTCTTTCACCATAAGAGCTACCTTGGGTTTCATGGGTCTTGATTTTTGTTTAATCTGCTTTACATCTGACTTAGTGACGAGGTTGTGTACGCAATGTGGGGTGCAACTCCTGTCATTTCTTTATAACTAAATGCGAAAGCCTTCTGATGTTCCTTGAGGATCTGAGTGTGTATTTCTACTTCTTCCGGGGTTAACAAGGATCCTAGTTTCAAGATCTTTGGTTCATCTTCCGTTCCGATGTTAATATCAATTGTTTATTTGATCAAAGAGGTGTTACCTTCTTCAAACTCAAAGGGGCTGGAGTTAAATCCAAATCATCCCCATTTTCTACTGTGTACACGCTAGGTTCCATTTGTGAGGGAAGCTCCATCATGGGATTCCCAAAGTAGGAAGATGAATGTGGGATTAAGGATGAATCTACTGTGTGATGGGCGAGATGTAATGCCACATAGGTGTTTAAGTAACTTAGAGTGGCCATATCACTATCAATGTGGTCTAGGGTAGTAGATTTGTTTTCATTTCCGTTTAAAAGAGAATTTGTCATTGTTTTTATCAATGGTTCATCACGAAGGGATACTATGAAACGGGTATCCTCTAACTTATTGTTTGGAGTAAAACGTGATGCTGAAGTTGCTATTGAATCAGCAAGAAGATTTTTCTCTCGCGGGATTGCTTCAATTGATATGAAGTCAAACTCCTTGCTTAAATCTAATACAACTTGTTTGTAAAGCTGTAAGTGCTCAGCTTTGGTTTCATATATCTCAAAGACTTGGTTTGCTACTGATTGCGAGTCTCTTAAGACTCTGATGTTATCAACACCAATTCTCTTAGCTAAGATGAGGCCAAGGATGAGGGCTTCGTACTCAGTGCCATTGTTTGTACATTCAAAATTTAGTTTAAAGGCAAATGGTAGGACTTTCCCCTCAGGCGCAGTAAAGATTACACCTGCCCCCGCTCCATAACGACATCTAGCCCCATCAAAATGGAGAGTCCAATATTTAGCTGGGAGTATAGATGTTGGGACATTTTTGTGTTAATGTATTCTACCTCCACCATGCAGAGATCCTCTGTTGGGAGAGAACCAATACCGAGAGGATATCCCATGCCTACGTAATCAAATAGTAGGAACATTGGTAGATCTTGTTCTATCAATTCAACAATTTTCGTTGTAGTTCCTAATGATCTGTTTCTACGGTGTTAGCCTCTGTCTTTAGAGGTTGGGGTTGCCTTAGCTAGACTCATAGTCTCAAGATCTGTTGTAGGCACCAATTTTTCCTCTAGTTTTGCGTTGGTAGGTTTATTGAGTTGGTTTGTTGGGAGTTCAAATTCGAGTGCATGCCGGTCTTTTCTTTAAGTCACCAAGTGTACATCGAATGGTTTGGGATCACCTTTGGCTACAAATATCTTTCCTAAGTGTAAAAACCTTACTTCTTGAAATTACGTAGAAGGGATTGACTTCATGCGGTGTATCCATGGTCGGCCGAGGATCATATTATAGTTAGTTTCCCAATCTATAATATAAAACTCAGTCAAGATGGTTTTGGGTCCTAAGGTGACCGGTAATATTATAGTTCCAACCAAGGTGGCTTTAAGGCTATCATAGCCCCTTAGTGTGTTTTGAGTTGTGGAACAATTGGTTTCTCCATACCCTAGCTTTTGAAGGAAAGAGAAGGGGACTATGTTAACCGCTACCCCATCGTCTATCATTGCACACTTTACATAGTTGTTATAAACCCATACTTGTAAATGTAAGGCTAGATCACCTCGACGTGTGATCTCAGATCTGTCGGCATTTTGTTTTGTTGGTCCGAAAACCTGTCACCCGGATAGATCTATGGATGACGAGCACGGGTCAGCAGGCTGTGGCTTAGCCCCTCTTTGAGTCAAAGAAATCGAAATCGGTTTATTGCTATTCTACCAGCAGAACCTTTGCAAGTCTCATAGATTCTCGCCTTCGGGGTTTGGGATCTCATCCGAGCAGAGTGTTTTAGGTCGTGAAAAGAAACGAATGAAAGAGGGAAAGAAAGATCCGAAGGAAGAAAAGAAATGAATTCCAAAGCGTAAAGGTCGAGAAGATTTATGTTTTTGGGTTGGTAGTAAACAGAGCCAAACCTACTTGCATAAATAAACAAAGCAATACTGATGAGCAAATGACAGAAAAGTAGATATGAATCCAATAGATTAAACACATACAGATCTAACGTAAGGAAGATCTAATGCATAACACAGCTATTGAGCACAAAGTCTTAATATTTGTATTATTGTTTTCTTCTGTTATAAGAAAGCTCAAAGTCTTTCTCTCCTCACTTCTATTTTCATCTAAAAAATGTTCACCCCGAATACAACAAGTATTCCAGTATTTATAGAAGAGAGGAGAAGGAAAGCAAAAAGGAGCCAACAAATATTTACAAAGATATTTACAAAATATCTAAAAGTCATGTTGACTTTTGACAACTTGATGGATGACATCATCCCATGATGCAACATGGATGATGTCATTATTTGTGCCAACACACTTTAGACATTTCAACAAGAAAGTCAGAGAATAGAGAGAAGAAGAAGAAGAAGCGTAGAAGAAGCTGAAGATTACTCGTCATCGTCATCCCGCGGCCGAAAGGGGGTTTCGCTTCGATGCTCGCTCAGAGATGATATGTGGAACTCGAGCACGGTATTCCAAAACTTGTTAATCATGGGCCCAAATTGATCCCGTGATGGATCCTTGTGCCGCTCGCCGATTATTTCGCAAGTCTCCCGCCGCTTATGAGCTTTTCCGGGAGTTTAGAATAATTTTTCTCCGCCTCGATGAGGAACCCGATGAAGTCCCTATAGGCCAGCAGGTTGTTGATAGATTCAGTGTCAAATGTGACCTCTGGCCCCGTTCCTTGAGAAGTAATCTCCTTGAAGATCTGGATAGTTTCATCAGCTGATCTCATGGTAAAGGAAGGAGTGAGCAGCCCTGGAGACATGTTAAGGACAATTCACTCCATTTGATGCATCGCATCCAGGGCCTCTTCCTTCACCTTGTCTATCTTTTCCAGAACAAATTCCATCTCGATCTATCCGATAATCCAAAGTGGACATGGTTTTGTTGAGAGCCCTTGGATGGTGAAAACTCCGAACTTGACCAGATCTTCGACTGAACAGTCGAACATTTGTTGAAAGGTCTCATGTTGGAGTCTAGCATGATCTAGCTCTTCTGATATGGGACCCGCTAATACTTGGAGTTCCTTGTTCACCTTTTTGATGTTTAGATATGAATTGACATATTCGGCGATCACTCTTTCACTGTCCTTGAGGATCTGGCTCCTCCAAGCAGAAACGGCCATACCCTGCTCGCCGATCTTTGAATATTCATTGATTTTCTCCTGGCTGAGAAGCTCAGAAGTCTCGGTGGCAGTCGTGGGAGGTGCACTACCCATCTTCTGTAAGGCTTGAAGCAGATATTTGTTCTCGCTCCTTCGATAGCCTTTTTCTTCTTTTGTTTCTTGAAGCTTTTGACAAAGGGCGTCGACCGCGGAAAGAGCTTCCCCCTGGAGACTTTCAGAAGATGTCCCCATTGTGACTTGGGTCACGGTAAAATCTGCCAGAGACAGATCCTTTTTCTCTTTGAGGGGATCGGGGTATGCAATTTCCATGATCCTCTCACCTGTAGCACTTTTAGAGAAGTGTGCAACAGGCTTCAGCTTCTTTGCCCCTTTGGCTGGAATTACTGAAAAGTCCATCGGAGCGATGGGAACTTTCCTCTTTTGCTGGCTCAGCTGCTGAGAGATCCATGCTGGTCCTATGGAAGAAGGACTGAGACAAGAGGAGGGAACAACAGTAGAAGAGCGGAAAAACGTGGAGACACGCGGCGGGGCATTGAAATCATAGCCGAAGAAGTGTCCACGGGAGGAAGGGAAACTGCAGCTGCAGAAGACAAAGGAAGGGAAGGGAGCCCGGAAATGAGGGAAGAAATGGAGGAGGAAAGATCAGCGAGGGAGGAGAAGATAGACGAAGAGGCAGGGGAAAGAGTAGAAGAAGGGGCGGAGGACACGACCAAAGGGGTGGTCGTTTGAGTCACTCGAGGAGGGGAAGAAAGAGAAGAAGAAGGGACAGAAGGGACCTCTATGGTTGTAGCAATGCCGACATCCTGAGTGGATGGGCGTATGGGACTATCCTCTCCCGCTTCTTTCTCTGGCGAATCCAGAGTTATTACCTGTTCTGGCGCTGTGGAAGGAGGACTTCCAGGGGCTTCTTCCTGAATGGTGCTAGGTTCACCTTCTACACCTTTGCCTTTTAGCTGCTTCTTGGACCTTGGAGGTGCATTGCCCAATGGGGAGGTTGTGAAATCTACCCCGAGGTAGATCAGCCCGTTCATGCGGCACCAGTGCTCTGTTCTGCGCATAGTCTCCTTGACCCTCTCCTCAATTGTTTGAGGAGCTTTGCTTCTGTCAATGGCCGGGAAGGGCCAATCATCCCCTTCCGTGTCATTATACACCTTGTCTACTTCATCTTCCGTAGTTTGGAAGCCTTTGGGGACAATGGCCACTCCGTATTGGATAATTTCCGCCAATGCTAAGCGAGAATGATCCTTTCTTCTGAGTTCCACCTCGTGGATGACGTCAATGTAAATATCCTCAATTTGAGGGACATGGATCGGATCAAGCTTAGCCCTTGGCAGGCAGCTCCTTGGGTCAAAGGTAGGCCTGGCTGGGAAGTCATGTTTCAAATTGAGCAACTCCAGCTCTGCGAACATTTCCTTCGCCTTGTGATGGGAGGAGCATGTGTACTGGCCCACTGTGAGGGGGAAAGGAGTTCCGCCCTTCTTTCTTTTGAGGCATTTCTCATGGTATGTGACCAGCTGCCTTGATAACTCTAGTAGAATCAGCTTAGGTCCAGCATACCTCGGTAGCCTGGTTGGCTCGCCCAAGAAGTTGACCACCCTCAGATAGGTAAATGTGGGAAACTGGGTGAACAGGGCCCCCCATTTCTCCACAGTTGACACAATGTTCTTGGTTGTGCGACCATGAGTTAGATTTGGCCTCAACAGGCAAATGATGTGATAGAAGAAAGCATCATTAATTTTGGCGAATTGAGGATGTTCTCGGCCTCATTTCGCCTGGATAATATTCATATATTTTGACCTGAGGCCAAATTCCACTTCGGTTTAGCCCTGGATAATCCCTCTCCGACGCTGCAGCGTAGACTACGTAGGAGTTCATATGGAACACTCCCGTTGTGGCGAATTGTTGTAGCTGCTCGGAGATGGTGCTGCTTATTATTTTTCTCCCAAAGAAAAGCACCGCTGTGCACATTTTTATTCATTGTCTCCAAGTACCTCAGATCCATTTATGGAAGTAGTGGGCGTCGAGAGAGCCAAGACTCGTCAGAAAGTAATAGTATCACCGAGCTCTTCGAGAAATCACCGTGGTGGATAATAACTGGGCCACCGGGTTACCACCTTCTTGTTCTTCAAGTAGACTTCGTTCATCAGTTGCATGCATTGGTCTTCATTGTCTTCCCAGGCCTTGATGCACTCTTCTTGGCTGACGGCCACAAAGTGCCGGTGGTGAGGGATGCCAAGTATCATCTCAAAATGACGGGCAGTGAGGTTTATGACTACCTCGCCCTTGCTGTTTTCGACACACCTTGTGTCCTTGTTGTAAGATTGTGCAATCACCATCATGAATTCATTGTTGACAGCGCTGACGGGGATTCCTCCGGTGAAATGCAGGGCACTGCCTATTAACTTGTCCATCCATGGACTTCTTGTAACCTTCTGAGTCCTAACCCAGAATTCTTCCATGTCAATGTGACCCAACTCTGAGTCCCTGACATCCATGCTGCATTCAGCCTATGATTCGGGCATCCTGACCCTTTGATATTTGTACTTCATCTCCTCTTCAGTAAGCTTAGCCTTTCCTCTTGGTTTGGTGGGTCTCTTGCTGGATGTAGACATGTGTTCTTTCGAACTCAGTTGCTGATCTGCATGAAGAAGAAGCGAGACCCAATCCAAAAAGGTTGAATTAGCCATTTGATCTTCCATTGGAATGTTAGCAGAAGAAAGAGTTAGAGATTTTAAGGCTCAGGGTGCGGGGCGCATGAAAACTGCAGCTAACAGGGCTAAATAAATAGGGCGCAGGGCGCATGGATGTTGCAGATTGCATTTTATAAAAGGCGCATGAGAACAGTGTGTTGCATGGAAACAGGATGCGCCAAAGGCGCATGGGCCTTGCATGTTACATTAGGATTGGGTGCGTCTTTGGCGCATGGGAAAAGCGTGTAACATGGACTTTTCGTGCGCCGAAGGAAATATGGCGCGGCGCATGAAGAGTTTACACAACATGATGTTATTGCAATCGGGGATGCGCTCAGCCTTTATAGCTTCATACTTGCGCAGATAAAGCTTGTGTTGCATGGAAGCTAGGTGCGCCATGGGTGCATGGAAAAGGGATGCAACATGGACGGATGGTGCGCCATTGGGGCGTAGTTTCAGTACTTGTAGCACGTGGAAAAGGCGCGCCTTGAGGGCGCATGAGCTCATGATGCAGAAGCCGAAAAGGGTGCGCCATTGGCGCAGATTTCACTCTTTCAGAACAGGCGGGTAGGTGCACCATGGGGGTGCAACTGTTCTTAGTGTTGCAGGGGTTACAGACGCGCCAAGGAGAAAAACAGAAAACTAAACTCTTAAAGGGGGTTTTTTACATGATTCATAGATTTCTTCTCCTCTCTTTTTTAACATGCTCAGTGGGCAAACGAAACGGTTAAAACCAAGAGGATTATAACCATGGTTTCAAGAAAATGACCTTCTCCAGCAGATCTGGAAAGAGGAAGGATAGCATGGGGGCAAGATAAAGCAAACAGAGGAGGCTAGGCCAACACATTTACATATAAACAACCACCCAACAAGCAAGAACCAAACCAGGAACACACCAGGAAATGAAAGCACAAAACGCACAAGAGAGAAATAACACCTCTTACCTGGATATATAGCAAAAGTTGCAACGGGTCCACAGGATGATGAAAACGACGGAGCAGAGGCTGACAAGTTCAGAACGATCACGTGCTCAACAAAAGTGAAAATGACATTTGGGCGCGCAAACCATATATATATATAAAAAATGGACATAAATGCGCCAACCACTTTTTCAAAGCGCGCAGAGATTTCTTTGTCGACATGGGAAGGGATGCGCCTTTGGCACATCAAAGCATCTGCCAACATGAGATAAAGCGCACCCTTGGCGCACCAAATCTATTGTCGACATGGTATTATGTGCGCCCTTTGGCACACCACAGAGCGGCGTAACACAAGTTGTATCAACACAAGCGCATGCATCTTGGCGCACGCAAAAGAGACTCAACATCCTTTGGCACACCGAAAGACGTGTTAACATGGAAAACCATGCGCCAAAGGTTTTTAAGGGGGCGCATCAAAAGCTAGTGTTACAAGGATATTTCATGCGCCCAGCCAAAAAAGGCTCAAAATGACTAAGTTCGAAAACTAGATTTCCCGGGAAGGGATTTTACAACGTTTCGAACGCGAGGGATCCCTAACGAGGGATCGAAACAAAATTTTCCATATGGTTATCGGTAAAACTACCCTTGTCAATTTTACGGGATAACAGCTGGCTCTTTCTGGGGACTATCCCTGAGCAAACTCAGGGGTAGAGAATCCCAGATCACTTGTGCCTATCCATTGGGTAACAGAGTCAAAAACAAGGGGGACCGGAGGGAGAACAAAAGAAACACATGACAAACCGAAAGCAAACACACGACGAAAGCAAACACACAACTTAAAGCAAATTGTACAAAGAAGAGAGCAAGCTCTACTTCCTGAAGATCTTCAGATGCTGCCCACTATAGGGAAGCGGGAGCTCAGTTCCATCCAGATACGAGAGATAGAAACTATTCTCTCCATTGAGTTGCTTGATTTTGAAGGGCCCTCTCCATAGGGAATCAAACTTTCCGTGCATGCCCTTTGGCTCTCTTCGCTTGTCCCACAAAAGGACGAGATCTCCCACTTGAAAATCTCTTTGCTTGGCCTTCTTATCGAAAAGCCTCTTAACTTGATTCTGATGTTCAGTGATCCTGTCGATCACTCTCACTCTCTTTTCTTCAAGTGCTGCCAAATACATGATTCTCTTTTCTAGAGAATTCTGGAAAGTTTCATCTTCAATCGCTCGTGCCAAGCGCAGAGCAGGAAGTTCCGCGGAAATGGGAAGTTCGGCATCAGTGCCATATAACACTTGAAAAGGTGACATGCCGAGCGATCTCTTGGGAGTAATGCGGTCCGCCCACAAAGCGTCGTACAAAGACTTGTGCCACATTCGCTGATTTGATTCCACCGTATGATGGCCACCAAGTTCTTTGGATTCCGCTTGACCATTTCCTTGAGGGTAATAATCTGAGGCATGAGCCAAAGTTATCCCATATTCATAGCAAAAACTAATAACTTCTCGAGAGGAGAAGTTAGAAGCATTATCAGCAACGATTTTGTTTGGAACGCCGAACCTGACAATGATATTCTCTTTAATGAAATTACAAACCACCTCAGAAGTGGCATGGCATGCGATGTGTATGGCTTCCACCCACTTTGTAAAGTAATCCATTCTTTGTAAGGACATAGCTATGTCCAAAGACTCGATTCGAGGATTGAGTGCGCTAATAAAATCAATTCCCCATTGCTCGAATGGTTCATTGATAATGACCGGCCTTAGGGGAAAGGCAGCCAACTTGGGCTTGCCAACGAATTGCCGATAGGGTTCACACTTTGCCACCCAGGTGGCTGTATCTTGAAAGAGCATTGGCCAATAGTACCTGGCCCGAATGATCTTTGTGTCAAATCACGGAGGAAGAAAAATGTCCTCCATAAGCTGAATTGTGAAAACTTTCCAATAGTTTTACTTGTTGAGGCTTGTCGACACATCGCAGGAAGATGCCATCTATCCTGTGCTTATATAAGCCGTTATCCCCAGATGACGTATTTAGCCGCCCTGAGCTTTATAGTGTGCTTCTCCTTTGCAGTTAGGTGCGTCGGGCATTCTTGTAGGTAAGGAAGAAAGCGATGTTGGAGTACCACTCATCACTAGTCGCAACAAATAGAACCAGAGGCAGGGAATCGTGCTCTTCCTGCCGGTCCTGCGCTTCTTCTGTGTAGTCACCCCTGTCATCAGGGTTTTCTGAATCTTTGTTTTCAGCCATTAGCTGACACAGGCCCTTGCCTCTTACCAGCTTGGTTGGTTTAATATCTAGGTCATACTCTTGGACCTTTGCGATCAAATTTCCTCGCAAGCTTCCTAACTCCTGCTGAGTTAGAATTGATTTCACCGCCGTGTCAGGGACCAGCACCACCGTATGCGAGTTTAGAATGTAATACCTGAAATTCTTCACTGCTTTGACAACGGCAAAGGCATGCTTTTCCAGTTGAGTCATCTTTAGTTCGTGAGGCTTGAGGGGAGAACTCATGAATGCAATCGGGGATTTAATGTCTTCGAATTCTTTTGCATTAAGATGGCACACACAGTATGCTCAGATGCATAACTTACATGATGAAGTCCTTGGAGAAGTTGGGACATACCAGGACTGGTGCATGAGCAACAGAAGCTTTTATTTCTTCAAATGACCTTTTCCCCTCCTCACTCCATCTGAAAGTTGGTGACCCCTTCATCATGTTCAATATGTGACGGGTCTTTTCAGCAAAGTCAGGAACAAAACGCCTGAGAAAGTTCACCTTTCCAAAGAAAGAATGAACACCAGTCTTGCTTGTAGGCAGAGTAAGGCTTTGAATAGCCTTAACTCTTTCAGTATCTATCTTTGTTCCTTCTTTGCTGACCACATGGCCTAGCAACTTCCCTTCCGTGACTCCAAAAACAGACTTTTTTGGGTTTAGGGAAATCCCATGTTCTCGGCACCTGGCCAACACTTGCTCCAAATGATCACAATGATCATTTCGCTGCTTAGAGAACACAAGTCAGTCATCTAAATAAACCATAATGACCTTCCCCATCATACCTTTGAATGCAAAGTCCATGGCCCCCATTTGAAAAGTGGCACCAAAGCATTAGTTAGGTGAAAGGCATCCCATTGTAGGCAAATGTACCCCAGGAGTAGTGAATGTTGTTTTGAATTGATCTTGGTGAAACCTCAATCTGATTGTAACACGAAAAACCGTCAAGCATGGACAAGAGCATCTCGATCCGATCGCTGCGTAACTTGATCCATTATCGGAAGAGGGTAGTTGTCTTTCAAATAAGCTTGATTCAAGTTTCAAAGTCTACGCAGATGCGTATTTCACGCGTTTTCTTGTGCTTTGGCACAATATTTGCTACCAAGTATCTTGTGATGGATAGGGAAGATGATTCTTGCGTCTAGCATCTTCTGAATTTCGGCCTGGATGGTACCCGAAATCTTGGGATTATAGTGCCTCTGCTTCTGGCGGAAGGCTTTGGCATCGTCTTTCAACGGAATATCGTGCTGAACGTCCTTTGGCCTGAAGGACTTTAAATCGGCATAAGACCATGCCAATACATCCATATATTTTTTCAGCAACTTGACAAATTTTCGCTTTTCTTCTGGCGTGCAACATTTCCCGATGTTCACAAATTGCGGATGTGCCTCCGAACCTAAATTGACTGGTTCGGTCTCTGGGGATGAGTCAGGATCATCCCGCCTCTTCTTTTTACAAAACGGTCATGCCTGTCAAACAGGCGTTCCAGAGAAACCAGGCCCTTTGGAATTTTATTTCCCTTGAGCTGACATATGCCATCGATACCTTCAGATTCATTGCCTTGGTCGGTGACTGACTCACGGCAAGTGGAAGTAGACCCTTCAAAGTGCAATTCTTTAAAATTTTCTGCCTTCTCCAGAAAGGCAATGAGTTGATTATCATCATTGAACACCTGCCAATGCTGAGAATTATCTGGTACGCTCAGGCGGAAAACCACCTCAATGGTGTACTTGTTCGTTTTCAAACCTGGATGTGGGAGCATGAGAGATGCTGAGACAGCCAATGAATCAGCCATGTCATTTTGAGCTCTTGGAATTGATTCAATTGAAAAGGCATCAAACTCCTCAATGTTGTCCCATACCGCATTACGGTAGTGCCTGAGCCTTTCATTCTTTACTTGGTAAATCCTTTTGACTTGATTTACAACTAGCTCAGCATCACCTTGTACTTTTAGATTTTTATTCCTCTTTCTTTTGCGGCTTGCATACCGAGTAAGAGAGACTCATACTCAGCAGTATTGTTAGTGTTGAAAAACTGCAATTTGAAAGAGAGAGGAATGACTTCTTCCTCAGGAGATATCAGCATGGCCCCGGCGCCACATCCACTAGTTGCACAGCTCCCATCGAATTGCAATGTCCAGATCTTATTAAGATCTCCTTCTTGAACGAGAACAGCCCCTGTTTTATCCGTCTCAGTAGATAAGAAGTAATTCCCCATCCCTGATGATTCAAAAAGGATTTGAGCTTTGGGGTCTTCAGAGCTGGTAACCAAGTATTTCTTTTGTGATTCAGGCTCTAAAGTCTGCATTACGCCTTTGACTGGAATTCTAGCTTTGGACCAGTCCATATGAATTTCTCCACCAACTTCGCTGCAAAAACTTCTTCCCAGCAATATTCCATATGCTGCCGGAATGTCAGCAACGAGGACTGTCATTTTTACTCTTTTATCCGGGAAAGCCGCAAATGCAAATTGCGCGTCCTTGATTTGGCCAACCAACGGAACTTGCTTAGTTTCCAAAGAATAACACCTGCCGAAAGGCTTGGTAAGAGTGAGGCCCAAAGCATGGGTGACTTTTGCCGGCATGACGTTATCAGAAGCTCCGGAATCAATTATGCAATTACTCAGCTTGTGTCCATTGATCAGCAGAGAGAGATAGAAAGGTTCTATCTTGCCTGACGCAGATGTTGAAGCAACATTTATATGAGATTCAGGGGGAGTGGATAGGATTCCTTTTGGGGAAACCTGATTAGATATAACAACTTGACTTTGGATATACTTAGTCAATCTTACGAGCTGTTCGGGGTTTGACTGAAGATACTCAGCTTCAGACATTTGGATCTTGGTCTTTTTTGCATGATCTATAATATCAAACGCGCCAAGGGTGCATTGGTAAAGGAATGAGTCCCTCACCTCGTGATGATGGAATAGGATTGGTGGTCTTAGGAGGAATGTGAGAGGATTGATTTGGAGGAGAGATAGGGGGAAAAGATCTCTTTGTAAAAGATTTGCCAGGAGTTGAGTAGGAAGAGGATTACCTCTTTTAGCAATGATCGGAGCGCGTTTGACACGGCATTCTCCTACCGGACATGGGCAGCAATTTCCGCTTCTTTTCCTTGCGAGCGAGTAAAAACAACATATGACTGCCCGCTTGCGTATCCCTGGGTACCCTCTTCTTCATAGGATTCTTCCTCGTCAAATTCCATATACCCGATAGTAGAGTCGCCAGTCGGTTCACCGACATCTTGATCATCTTCACCTTGAGACGAAGGTTCTTCATAGTACTGCTCTTCTTCTTCAATCTCGGCCAGAGCATTGATCGGAGGGGCCTCAAGTGCCAACCGCGGAGCAGCTGTAGGTAGACGCGGCCTTTGTGAGACATTGTTAGGAACGAAATTCCTCCGCGGAATATCCCGGTATGAGGAACTGGGAGAGGCCTGGGCCAACTGCTTCTTCAATGCAAGCAAATCGTTCACCATCTTTTGGAATGCTGGGTCAGATGAAGTGGTGGGCGAAGGGCCCAAAGATTTAGGCTTGGCTGATTCCTTTTTTAATTCGCTGGATATTATCAGATTATCCTCTATGCGAATGGCAGTGGCTTGGGCGAGAACCAAGGTGGCAACTCGTTCCTGAAGGAGCAAGAAACTAACTTTCGAGCTCATAGCGTTTACGAAGAAACACTTTTGATTTTCCGGCGTTGGAAGCATGGCAACAGGGACACGGTTGATTAGTGCATTGAACCGGGCGATAAAATCGCGCATGGTCTCATTCACCTCCTTCTTCAGGTGAGTGATTCGTGATAATAATGCAAATGCATCCTCTGAAGGCTTGTACCTATCTTCAAAAGCATCCCGTAAGGTGGCCCAACTGGTGATAGATCCGGCAAATGCTGAAACCATTCAGCTGCAGGTCCTTGTAGGGTTTCCAGAAAAAGGCGAACTGACACATCTTCGTGGGTCACATCCAAAATACTGCATGACATAATGAATGCAGATATGTGGGAATCCGTGCTTTGATTTCCGCTCCCGTCAAATTTGGGAAAATTCTTTCGATTTCCATGAGGGAGAGCGTGAACTGGATGTGGTAAAGCCAAAGGACCCATTGCGTTTCCCCATGGTACCGCCATCTGAAAAGCTGGAAAGAGAACACGAGCTGGAATTGTAGTTCCACTGAGTAGCAAGGCACTACAAAGGGATGTGGATGCCCCCTGCAAAAGACTTTTTCTTCGTGAAGGTGAGACACTCTGGATGATCTGGCCATTGCTTGAGCTTAGTGCTGAAAAACATGCTGGTGTTACGCTGAAATTGTGCCTTTGAAGCAGATCGAAAGTAGGATCAGCTTCTCCACGGGCTCTCCGCCGCTGCGCGTAAAAGGTTCACTCGCCAGTGTTCCTTCCAGATCTGCAATGTTATGGCGCAGATTCAAACTTTCTTTTTGGTTGTACTTGCTGATTTTCTGGTTTTTCTGACAAAAACCAGCAGCAGGCACTTTTCTAGATATTTAAAAACTATCCTCTTCAGAAAACCGATTGCGGTTAAATGACAAATTATAACGAGGATAAGATGGCAGGGAAGATTAGTAGGCTGATTTTCTGATCTGATTTTAACTTTTTTAGAGGGTTTCAAACTTCTTGCAAACAGTCAAAACTCAGATCTACGGCAAAATTCCATATTTTTCAAAAACTCAGCGAACTAAAGATCTATAACTGGACCAGATCTATGACTCTCAGAAGAAAATTTTTCAGTTTGAGCACTTTTGCAAATTTTTGGATTTTTAACAAAAAGTTCAGATTTTGCAAACAGGCAGCAATCTTTTGATTTTTTCTAATTTTTATATCTTACTACCCTCATAGATCTGACAGATCTATTCGATCCCCAGCAGAGTCGCCAAAAACTGTTGGTCCGAAAATCTGTCACCTGGACAGATCTATGGATAGACGAGCCAACAGTGTGCAGGGCTTAGCCCCTCTTTGAGTCAAGCAAAGCGGCTAAATCGGTTTATTGCTATTCTACTAGCAGAACCTATGCAAGTCTCATGATTCGCCTTCGGGGGTTTGGGATCTCATCCCAGCAAAGTGTTTCAGGCTGCGAAAAGAAAGGAATGAAAGAGGGAAAAAATAGATCCGAAGGAAGAAAAGAAATGAATTCCAAAGCAGAAAGGTCAGAAGATTTATGTTTTTGGGTTAGTAAATGAGCCAAACCTACTTGCATAAATAAACAAAGCAATACTGATGAGCAAATGACAGAAAAGTAGATATGAATCCAACAGATTAAACACATACAGATCTAACGTAAGGAAGATCTAATGCATAACACAGCTATTGAGCACAAAGTCTTAATATTTGTATTACTGTTTTCTTCTATTACAAGAAAGCTCAAAGTCTTTCTCTCCTCACTTCTATTTTCATCTAAAAATTTTCACCCGAATACAACAAGTATTCTAGTATTTATAGAAGAGAGGAGAAGGAAAGCAAAAAGGAGCCAACAAATATTTACAAAGATATTTACAAAATATCTAAAAGTCATGTTGACTTTTGACAACTTGATGGATGACATCATCCCATGATGCAACATGGATGATGTCATCATTTGTGCCAACACACTTTAGACATTTCAACAAGAAAGTCGGAGAATAGAGAGAAGAAGAAGAAGAAGCAGAAGAAGCAGCTACTCGTCATCGTCATCCTGCGGCCGAAAGGGGGTTGCCTACTTCTGATGCTGCTCAGGAGATGATATGTGGAACTGAGCGCGGTATTCCAAAAACTTGTTAATCATGGGCCCAAATTGATCCTGTGATGGATCCTTGTGCCGTTCGCTGATTGCTTCGCAAGTCTCCCGCTCGCTTATGAGCTTTTCTGGGAGTTTAGAATAATCTTTCTCCGCCTCGATGAGGAACCCGATGAAGTCCCTACAGGCCAGCAGGTTGTTGATAGATTCAGTGTCAAATGTGACCTCTAGCCCCGTTCCTTGAGAAGCGATCTCCTTGAAGATCTGGATAGTTTCATCAGCTGATCTCATGGTAAAGGAAGGAGTGAGCAGCCCTGGAGACATGTTAAGGACAATTCGCTCCATTTGATAAATCACATCCAGGGCCTCTTCCTTCACCTTGTCTATCTTTTCCAGAACAAATTCCAGCTGATCTATCCGATAGTCCAAAGTGGACATGGTTTTGTTGAGAGCCCTTGGATGGCCGAAAACTCCGAACTTGACCAGATCTTTGACTGAACAGTCGAACATTTGTTGAAAGGTCTCATGTTGGAGTCTAGCATGATCTAGCTCTTCTGATATGGGACCCGCTAATACTTGGAGTTCCTTGTTCACCTTTTTGATGTTTAGATATGAATTGACATATTCGGCGATCACTCTTTCACCTGTCCCCGAGGATCTGGCTCCTCCAAGCGTAAACGGCCATACCCTCGCTCGCCGATCTTTGAATATTCATTGATTTTCTCCGCCGAGAAGCTCGAAGTCTCGGTGGCGGTCGTGGGAGGTGCACTACCCATCTTCCGTAAGGCTTCGAGATATTTGTTCTGCTCCTTCAAGAGCCTTTTTCTTCTTTGTTTTCTCGAAGCTTTTGACAAAGGGCATCGACCACGGAAAGAGCTTCCCCGGAGACTTTCGGGAAGATCTCCCCATTGTGACTTGGGTCACAAGAAAATCTGCCGAGAGATAGATCCTTTTTCTCTTTGAGGGGATCGGGGTATGCAATTTCCATGATCCTCTCACTGCGCAGCACTTTTAGAGAAGAGTGCAACAAAGCTTGACTTCTTTGCCCCTTTGGCTGGAATTACTGAAAAGTCCATCGAGCGATGGGAACTTTCCTCTTTTGCTGGCTCAGCTGCTGAGAGATCCATGCTGGTCCTATGGAAGAAGGACCAGAGACAGAAGAGGAGGGAACAACAGTAGAAGAGGGGAAAAACGTGGAGACACGCGGCGGGGGCATTGAAATCATAGCCGAAGAAGTGTCCACGGGAGGAAGGGAAATTGCAGCTGCAGAAGACAAAGGAAGGGAAGGGAGCCCGGAAATGAGGGAAGAAATGGAGGAGGAAAGATCAGCGAGGGAGGAGAAGATAGACGAAGAGGCAGGGGAAAGAGTAGAAGAAGGGGCGGAGGACACGACCAAAGGGGTGGTCATTTGAGTCACTCGAGGAGGGGAAGAAAGAGAAGAAGAAGGGACAGAAGGGACCTCTGTGGTTGTAGCAATGCCGACATCCTGAGTGGATGGGCATATGGGACTATCCTCCGCTGCTTCTTTCTCTGGCGAATCTAGAGTTATTACCTGTTCTGGCACTGTGGAAGGAGGACTTCCAGGGGCTTCTTCCTGAATGGTGCTAGGTTCACCTTCTACACCTTTTCCTTTTAGCTGCTTCTTGGACCTTGGAGGTGCATTGCCCAATGGGGAGGTTGTGAAATCTACCCCGAGGTAGATCAGCCGTTCATGCACAAAGTGCTTACTCGCGCATAGTCTCTTGACCCTCTCCTCAATTGTTTGAGGAGCTTTGCTTCTGTCAATGGCCAGGAAGGGCCAATCATCCCCTTCCGTGTCATTATACACCTTGTCTACTTCATCTTCCGTAGTTTGGAAGCCTTTGGGGACAATGGCCACTCCGTATTGGATAATTTCCGCCAATGCTAAGCGAGAATGATCCTTTCTTCTGAGTTCCACCTCGTGGATGACGTCAATGTAAATATCCTCAATTTGAGGAACATGGATCGGATCAAGCTTAGCCCTTGGCAGGCAGCTCCTTGGGTCAAAGGTAGGCCTGGCTGGGAAGTCATGTTTCAAATTGAGCAACTCCAGCTCTGCAAACATTTCCTTCACCTTGTGATGGGAGGAGCATGTGTACTCTAGGCCCATTGTGAGGGGAAAGGAGTTCCGCCCTTCTTCTTTTGAGGCATTTTTCATGGTATGTGACCAACCGCCTTGATAACTCAAGTAGAATCGCCTTAGGTCCAAAGATACCTCGGTAGCCTGGTTGGCTCGCCCAAGAAGTTGACCGCCCTCAGATAGGTAAATGTGGGAAACTGGGTGAACAGGGCCCCCCATTTCTCCACAGTTGACACAATGTTCTTGGTTGTGCGACCATGAGTTAGATTTGGCCTCAACAGGCAAATGATGTGATAGAAGAAAGCATCATTAATTTTGGCGAATTGAGGGATGCTGTTCTCCAGCCTCAGTTCTGGATAATATTCATATATTTTGACCTGAGGCCAAATTCCACTTCGGTTTAGCCCTGGATAATCCCTCTCCGACGCTGCAGCGTAGACTACGTAGGAGTTCATATGGAACACTCCCGTTGTGGCGAATTGTTAGTGCTTTCGGAGATGGTGCTGCTTATTATTTCTCCCCAGCAAAAGTGCTGCTCAGGCACATTCTTATTCATTGTTTCCAAGTACCTCAAGATCCATTTATGGAAGTAGTGGGCGTCGAGAGCCAAGAGACTCGCTCAGAAAGTAATAGTATCGCTGAGCTCTTCTGAGAAGTCACTGCGGTGGATGATTTGGGGCCACCGGGTTACCACCTTCTTGTTCTTCAAGTAGACTTCGTTCATTAGTTGCATGCATTGGTCTTCATTGTCTTCCCAGGCCTTGATGCACTCTTCTTGGCTGATGGCCACAAAGTGCCGGTGGTGAGGGATGCCAAGTATCATCTCAAAATGACGGGCAGTGAGGTTTATGACTACCTCGCCCTTGCTGTTTTCGACACATCTTGTGTCTTTGTTGTAAGATTGTGCAATCACCATCATGAATTCATTGTTGACAAAGTCTTGATGGGGATCCCTCCAAATAAATGCAGTGGCACTCGCCTATTAACTTGTCCATCCATGGACTTCAGAACCTTTCGAGTCCTAACCCAGAATTCTTCCATGTCAATGTGACCCAACTCTGAGTCCCTGACATCCATACTGCATTCAGCCTGTGATTCGAGCATCCTGACCCTTTGATATTTGTACTTCATCTCCTCCTGTAAGCTTAGCCTTTCCTCTTGGTTTGGTGGGTCTCTTGTTGGATGTAGACATGTGTTCTTTCGAACTTAGTTGCTGATCTGCATGAAGAAGAAGTGAGACCCAATCCAAAAAGGTTGAATTAGCCATTTGATCTTCCATTTGATTTTAAGGCTCGTGGCGCGGGCGCATGAAAACCTGCAGCTAACTGTGGCTAATAAACGGCGCGCAGGCGCATGGATGTTGCAGATTGCATTTTATAAAAGCGCGATGAGAACAAGTGTGTTGCATGAAACAAGATGCGCCAAAGGCGCATGGGCCTTGCATGTTACATTAGGATTGGGTGCGTCTTTGGCGCATGGGAAAAGCATGTAACATGGACTTTTCGTGCGCCGAAGGAAATATGGCGCGGCGCATGAAGAGTTTACACAACATGATGTTATTGCAATCGGGGATGCGCCTGCGCCTTTATAGCTTCATACTTGCGCAGATAAAGCTTGTGTTGCATGGAAGCTAGGTGCGCCATGGGCGCATGGAAAAGGGATGCAACATGGACGGATGGTGCGCCATTGGGGCGCAGTTTCAATACTTGTAGCACGCGGAAAAGGCGCGCCTTGAGGGCGCATGAGCTCATGATGCAGCAGGCCGAAAGGGTGCGCCATTGGCGCGGATTTTGCTCTTTGTAATAGGGCGGGTAGGTGCGCCATGGGGGCGCAACTGTTCTTAGTGTTGCAGGGGTTACAGACGCACCAAGGAGAAAAATAGAAAACTAAACTCTTAAAGGGGTTTTTACATGATTCATAGATTTCTTCTCCTCTCTTTTTAACATGCTCAGTGGGCAAACGAAACGGTTAAAACCAAGAGGATTATAACCATGGTTTCAAGAAAATGACCTTCTCCAGCAGATCTGGAAAGAGGAAGGATAGCATGGGGGGCAGACAGCAAACGGAGGAGGCTAGGCCAACACATTTACATATAAACAACCACCCAACAAGCAAGAACCAAACCAGGAACACACCAGGAAATGAAAGCACAAAACGCATAAGAGAGAAATAACACCTTTACCTGGATATATAGCAAAAGTTGCAACGGGTCCACAGGACGATGAAAACGACTTGAGCAGAGGCCGACAAGTTGTAACGATCACGTGCTCAACAAAAGTGAAAATGACATTTGGGCGCGCAAACCATATATATAGAAAACCGGACATAAATGCACTAACCACTTTTTCAAAGGCATGGAGATTTCTTTGTCGACACGGGAAGGGATGTGCCCTTTGGCGCATCAAAGCATCTCGCCAACATGAGATAAAGTGCACCCTTGGTGCACCAAATCTATTGTCGACATGGTATTATGTGCGCCCTTTGGCGCACCAAAGAGCGGCGCAACACAAGTTGTATCAACACAAGCGCATGCGTCTTGGCACACGCAAAAGAGACTCAACATCCTTTGGCGCACCGAAAGACGTGTTAACATGGAAAACCATGCGCCAAAGGCTTTTAAGGGGGCACATCAAAAGCTAGTGTTACAAGGATATTTCATGCGCCCAGCCAAAAAAGGCTCAAAATGACTAAGTTCGAAAACTAGATTTCCCGGGAAGGGATTTTACAACGTTTCAAACTCGAGGGATCGCTAACAAGGGATCGAAACAAAATTTTCCGTATGGTTATCGGTAAAACTTCCCTTGTCAATTTTACGGGATAACATGTTTATCTTGAATATGAATTCGACATCCTTATCCGCCTGCCCCGGAGGATGAACATCAAAGTCTATATGATTTACCTATGTTTCAGGAGGTGGAGTGATGTTAATTAAATGACCTAAACCTAATGCTTCTAAAAGAGCAGCTCTGTGAGTAGGGGAGTTCTTTAGTAAGTCTAAAAATGAAATGTGCGAGAAGGTTTTTGTTAGGTCGTTAATCAAATCATAGGCACCCACAGGTTTTACTATGATTTGTTGGATGTCATCTACCTCTGGCAGGTGGCTTGGACTTGGCTGAGAGAAATACTCTCGCGTCCTTGTTATAGCTTTGATGGGTAGTTCAGCGTCTAACTCCACTAAACCGACTACCTTAGGTCGTGGTGACCTCCTACCGTGGTGAAACTAATGGATTTAGCGAGGTCGAGGCTTCATGATCATTGTTTCTGTCACTACACCCTTGTTCATCCCAGTTAGATTTAGCCTATTGTTATCGTGATTTGGGAGTGGATCATTAAAGATCTTGAGGGGAGCATTCCCGAGGGGAAACCACCCTGCGAAGGTATTTAATGTTGGTGACGTAGGATCTGCTAAGAACATATCCATAAAAAGTTTTCTTTGTTCATCCGGCAAGCGTTGCATGAATTTATCGTAGTCACACGTTCTAGTGTCATGGCCCCGAATTTTGTGGAAACCACAATACGAATTAGGATTGTAACTCCTAGTTTGTTGGTTTGGTGCATATTGTGGTCCAAAATTTTGATCAAACCATTGTCTATTAAAATTTTGCGTTTGTTGTCTTTGGTTTGAATTCTAGTTTTGGTACCTAGTTGAATTTTGGCTTGGACCCCGTATGGGATTTTTCCGTTGTTGTTGTTGTTGTTGTGGATGGTTAAAATCCACTGTATTGATTGTCGGGGTAAATTTGTTGTTTCGTTGGTTGTTTATTTGTGATGGAGTATTGACAATATTTACCTTCTTAGGCTGGTCGGTTACTCCATCTGTTGTCACCCCACAATTTTTGTTAAGGATTTTAGGTCCTTGATTGACATTCGCGGTAGTAGGATAAGTCGTAGTGTTTTGGGTGGAGGTGATTAACCTCCCGTTTGTTCCATATGTCTTACGACCACTATCAATTGTTGCTTGATCTATTCAAGAGCACTCTCAAATACTTCATGTAAGTCTTTAGTGGAAACTGGACTTCTTCCTTCACTTCTCTGCTAAGAGAATGAAGGAATAAATCACATAGTTCCATTTGATCCATGTTTGGAGCACTTGCCAAAGAATAAAGAACTGTACGCCACCTTTGGATGAAATGGGCGACAGATTCATTGTGTTCTTGCTTGATGTGTAAGAATTCTCTCGATTCTGTTCTTAATAATTTGTTCATGTCGAAGGCCTTGATGAACTCGACACGAGTTGTTTGAATGAATGTATGGAAGCCTCGTGTATTTTATAATACCAATCAAGAGCGATGCCTTCCAACATTTTGGGGAATATTTTAGCAACAACCCCATCCCAAGGGAGTAGTTCTCGTATGGCTGTAGCGTAAGCCTTGATATGTGCATTCGGATCTCCCTCACCTTTGTACTTGGGTAAATCAGGAAGGGGTCTTGGAAGCATGATGCTTCGTATGGTGAAATCTAAGGGCTCTTTCAAATATTCTGAGTAAGTCCCTATCGCATAGGTTTCGACCATTGATGGTGCCTGCTGGGGAGCGGTGGTGGAATGGGTTGTTGATATGGTGTTGCGTATGCATTGATAGGGGTATAAGGAAACCCCTGTGTTTGAGCAAACATGCCGGGAGAGGAGAACATATCCCCTTGTGGTGATTTGGAGTACATGTTTAAGTATGATGGGGTATTGTCCAGGAAGGGGTTATTTTGTACTAAACCGGGAGGAGCGGTGTTAGGGATGGTGGGTCTAGTTGGCATTTGTTGTGAGTACTGAGGAGTCATGCCTAACGTGCCTACTCCCGTGAGGAGGTCTACTTGACTAGGATGATGTGGAGGATTGGAACTTCCTGCTTGCATGAACTGAGAATTTTGACTTGCTTGAGCAAGTTCTAACCCTCTAACCTTTTCTATTAAAGTCGAAATGACTTCATTTGGTGAAGTCACGATATTTTGCCTTGGTGGCATTTGTTGTATATTTTGATGTTGCATAGGTCTATGATACCCTGCTATGAACTGATCATTGTCGGGCCAAGCTTCCTCGAGGGTATTTCCTATATGTAGTGGCATAGAGGTATTTTCTTGAAAAGATACCTCGGGTTGTGTTTGTAAACCTCCTACAGGTGGATACATACTTCGAGAACGTTGGTTGTTCCTAGCATAATGTACTGAATATTCATCGTCTAAACCTCGGTATGAGTCTGATTGTCTACTAATTTGTGGTCTAAGCAGCATCTGAGGAGATGAACCAGATTCTCGGTGAACGTCATGTTATTCGAGCCTGAAGGCTCTGTTTGTGGTGTTTGAGCGAGTTGTTCCAACTCCTCTGTTTGGAAGGATGAGCTATATCTGATCCTTGGAGTTTGTGTTGACAACTGGTTAGTTGAGTAGTTATCACCCCATACTGAAAGCGAGGGTAATGACTGTCTATTATGTTGGGCGTAGTATGCCTCAAGACCCAAGAGGGGTCTGCCATATGCATCAAATCCTCGACATATTCGGGGTATATGAATACCCAGAATAATGGGAGAGAAACGAAAAATGAAAGTTAATGAGGTGAAAAAGACTAATGAGATGGAGAAGGTGAAAAATTTGTTTGTTTCACGTCAAGTTCACCAGATTTGTACGCCAGAAAAGCGACAAGTGAGCGTGGGAATCTAAAAGTAACTCTTCCTCGTACCTGACGTCCCGAGGTCGTGCCGAGACAGCTGGTGGGGATAGAATATGTGTGGGATGTAGACAAACTAGTTAGGCAATCTAATGTCTTTGACACGCACTAATGGAACTTGCGAATCTAAGGCAAAGAAGGCCCTCCTAACCTGAGCTGGTGTGATAGATCGATCGGCAAGGATGACTACTCGAAGGCTCCAATCAATATCGAGCTCTGGCGTTATTCGATCTATGGGTTGTGGTATACGTGGAAAATGGCCTGGGATAGTTTCATGTATGTCTCCAGACAGGGTCATAGAGTGGATGATGGCTATTGTTGTTTTTATGGACGGTTCTCTAGCCTAGTCCAGAATTCTTTAGCTTCGTTAACTACTATATCTAACAGGATAATTGTGTGATGATGATAGGTGTAAAGGCTAGCGTCTACGTCTGCATTTCACTTATGGCTTCGTTGGGTTGTGGGATTTATGGGTCACAACCGTAGACTCGTAGTTGTTGTGGACCTACTATGGTCATGTATGAATTCAGTCCCTGATCCCTAGTATCCAATAATCATCTGTTTTCTCAGCCTTTATATTCAGAATTAATAGTTGTGCAATCTTCTCAGAGTACCTTACGGTGCATTCTCCATATTTGAAAAAAGACTAATGAGATGGAGAAGGTGAAAAATTTGTTTGTTTCACGTCAGTTCACCGATTTGTACTCCGGAAAAGTGACAAGCGAGCGTGGGAATCTACAAGTAACTCTTTCGCGTACCCGACCTCCCGAGGTTGTGCGAGATAGCTGGTGGGGATGGAATATGTGTGGGATGCAGACAAACTAGTTAGGCAATCTGATGTCTTCGACACGCACTAATGGAACTTGTGAATCTAAGGCAAAGAAAGCCCTCCTAACCTGAGCTGGTGTGATAGACCGATCGGCAAGGATGACTACTCGAAGGCTCCAATCAATATCGAGCTCTGGCATAATTCAATCTATGGGTTGTGTTATACGTGGAAAATGGTCTGGGATAGTTTTGTGTATGTCTCTAGATAGAGTCATAGAGTGGATGATGGCTATTGTTGTTTTTATGGACGGTTCTCTGGCCTAGTCCAGAATTCTTTAGCTTCGTTAGCCGCTATATCTAACAGGGATAATTGTGTGATGATGATAGGTGGAAGTGGAGTAGATCTGAATACTAAGGTGTGAAGGCCAGCGTTTACGTCTATTTCACTTATGGCTTCGTTGGGTTGCGGGATTTTTAGGTCACAACCGTAGACTCGTAGTTGTTGTGGACCTGCTATGGTCATGTATGAATTCAGTCCCTGATCCCTAGTATCCAATAATCATATGTTTTCTCAGCCTCTATATTTAGAATTAACAGTTGTGTAATCTTCTCGAGTACCTTACAGCGTTTCGCAACTTTGAATTCTTAGGCTAGTATCTATGTCTCTGTAAGGGTGTCTCCACGGGTCCAGTTGTGGGACCAAAGGATCATAAACGAACAATTTCTCTCTTTCAAACCCTTCTACAGTCATGTGGATATTTTTCTAGAGTGATCTGTAGTTTGGTTGATTTGACCAAAACGTGTACGCTTGGTCGTCTTCTATGTTTAATCCCCTCAACTGAGAGTTGATCTGCTGCAAGTCTGTTGTTGTTTGGAAGACTTGGATCCTAAGATTTTGATCTATGTCAACTATTGCAGTGATGAGATTGGGTTGAGGCATGATTGGCTCGAATATATATTCTCTGGGCTCCCTAGGTCTCGTGATTGTCATACAAAAGCAAAGATGTAAATATAAGCTCGTAACGAAGTGAAATTTAACTACGTGAAGTATATCTATAGCATATATGACTTATTTTTTTGTATTTTCTGATGAATTATATGAATTTTAAGAAAGTAGCTATTTAAAATATCTAGAATTGATAGCTAAAATAACAATTTTAAAATAAACAAAATAATCAAGTGTAGCTATTTGTCTGTGTAATTTGTAGATCTATTCTAAACAATGAAATAACTTATCTAATCTATTTGCAAGACCCTCGATCCTACCTCAGAAGTGAGGAGTGAATCATAGTTTCTCAACTCTCAATCCCCACAGCTTCCCGGCAATATCGAGAGTAGAATTAACGAAATAAAGTAATTAACTACTCTATTTGATATGATTCTAACTAGAACTTTGAAAGACTAGAACACGGACTCTGCAGTAACAGGTGGCAAATTTGATGGTGTGTGTGATCTTGTCCCCTCATTGTGATCTCCTCATGCTTTCATGTTCATGTGGATCCAAAAAGCGTGTAATGCTAGCATCAAGAAGTAGATATTGGGATAAAGGTAGCTCATAATATCGATCGAATACAATGCGAGTAGGAGACGGATAGCGCAAGAATACGAGCTTGGCTTATGTAATTCCTAGCGGGATCTATTGCATGAGTCATGCAAAGCATAAAGCGTCCGTAACCTGAAACTATCATGTTTGAAGAACAAAACCTGCAACTTTAAAGGATTCCTATTGAAAACAAACTATTCTACTCCAATGGATTGGATAAAATGATAATTGAAAGACTTGACAAGATGGGTATGTGGCTTCCTCATAGCAGAATAACACTAACTAGGCATGTAATGAAAGAAACTAAGAACTCTAAGAAAATTGAAAACTAAATCTATGCATTGAAAGAGAAGTTCGTGAGGCAAATTTGACGGGCCATCTTCTTGAGCACAAGCCATCTATTTATAGCATTTGCATTTACCCAAGGTAAAAACCAAATTGAACTCTTAAACTATAAACAATGCAAAAACACTATTCCAGGGGACCAAAAACATAAATGCAAGCCCAAGGCGGTAAAAAAAACTAGTGAATCGTTAATTTTTACGTGAGTTACGTCAAAATAACGTTCTGGAAAATGCGTGCAGGACCGTCACTCGATCGAGCAGCGATTCAGGACCGCCACCCCGGCCGGTGGTGGCGGTCACGAGACCGCCACCGAGCACAGGCGGCGGTTTCATAACTAAAGAGAAAAAGGTCAAGAAAAGAGGAAAAGAGAGAAAAAAAAGCACGTGGGGGCTGAGCAGGGCATGAAGGATGTTAACGCACACTTGGAGAGCTTTTTCGGATCCCAAACACCTTGCAGAGACTGTATCATCATTGGGGCACGTGTTACGTTGTTCGACAAGTATAGTACCTTATAATTTTGGGTACGTATAGTTAATGTCTCAAGTTTTCTAGTGTGCCCAATGGCACAATATTTTGAACCATTGCTTTGATACCAAGTGTAACGCCCACTGAAAACAACGCACTTGAGACCCAAGAAACAACCTAGGATTAGTTAGGAAAAACTATGCAATAATTTTTTTGTTTAGAAGAGTCTAAAACTAGGTTGCAATGCAAAGAACTATCACTAACAAGTTCTAGAACAATTATAACCCACTAGAACATACTTTTCTTTTATTAACAATTATTAGAGGTCATAAGATCCAAAATTTAGGGTTAGAAGGTTCAATTAGGTTCAGAGGGTAATTCCTCACCATACCTACTCTCTAACAGGCTTAAAATTCCAACTTATTTTTTTACAATTAACACATTCAAAATTCTCTAAATCATTCCCATTGGATAGGAAATTTTCTCACCTTTCCATTGATATAAATAAGTCCTCCTAACTCCTCATATTTCTCAAGTTATGGGCCGGCGGGCCTTGGGGTGAAAATTTTCCCCAAGAGCGGGCCCTGTGGGTGAAAATTTGCCCAAAGGGCGGGTTGGCAGGCCACGGGGAGAATTTTGGATCATTTCCCACATGGATTGAAAAATTTACTTTACACCCATGGGTCCATAATTCCACAAGGGACATGTGGCGCTTCTTAAACCAGAGCGGGAGCGGGTGGCGAGAGATATTTTGAAAATTTTCCCGCGAGGGGCGAAAAATTAACTTTGCACCCGCGGGTCGGTAAGTCCACAAGGGACACATGGCATCACCTAAGCCAATGTGGGAAAATTAGAGTAGTGGGGAGAAAATTCACTTAACACCCCAAAGGGCTAAGAGGATAATAAGGACTCGTGCCTCTATCGACACCTCGCGATGCCATGTGACAGCTTTGGATTGGGTGTAGGCCAACGGGACGGCGGAAAACATGGAAAATTTTCCCAAAATTTTTCGAAGTAAAAAGAGGGAAAAAATGGTCTGCTCCACTACCGACGCCTCGTGAAGCCACTTGGCATCACTTGATTAGTCACGAGTTTGCATAGGAAAATTTGGAAATTTTTCCCAAAAAAATTCGGGAGCACTAAGTTAAAAGGAGATCCGTCCCACCGCTAGCACCTCATGGTGCCACGTGGTATCCTTAGATTGGTTTTGGGCTGGTAGGGTGGTGGGGAAAATTTAGAAAATTTTCCAAAAAAATTTCCTAAGCTCTAAGGGAAAAATTCGGGCCACAGGCCCGCCAAGGAAATTTTTCCCATTTTTGATGCCAAGGAAGAAAAACTTTAAAGGGCCATAACTTTTGATAGAGAGCTTGGTTTTAGACAAACAAGGACTTTCGAGAATCTCTAAACGTCCTCTTTGTATAGAGATTATTAATTTTTATTTTGATAAATTTTAAGGGGTCAATTTTAAGAAAATGGCCTGTAGGCTTTCACAGTGCGAACTGGTAAATTTTAACTTGTGAGATTTATTCAATTTGATCTTCTTCCACTCTCTACATGTCAAATAGACATGGAGATTGTTCTTAGATGGATCTAGGATAATTTTGTGAGGTAGATCTGTTTGATTGAATTCTAATTCAAAAATTTACCATTTTGACAACAAAATGACTATAAAACAGTTGAGCCCAATTTGGCTAAGTTTTGAAATATTTCCTTTAAGTGTTTTTTTCTATTTGAATTTGTTTAGGGCCTAATGCTTTAATTTAATCATTTAATTTGTTATTTAATTTTTGCAGGTTCAAACTGTGCTTTTTTTTTTGTTTGATAATTGTCAGTTTGAAATTACAAAAAAATAGGGATCAAATTTTAAAGGATTTATTTTCCATCTTCATCTTCTACGTATTAAAATTCATTCCAATTCTAATCTAACACATTTATTTGATTCAAATCAAACTATTCTAAACCAAAATGCAATTCTGATTTCCAATTTTACACATTTCAAAAGACAGAGTTTGGTATTTTCCTCACACGCATTTCTTCCTTTCAAACAGAGATTTCAAATACATTTCAAAGCAGATTTTAAACAATAGTAACATCTTTTGTAAAGGAAAAACAACATATATTATGTTGGAATGATTTATTTTACAACTTCTTCATTTACAATGATCAAATACAACTTACTAAGATATAATATTTCTTTTCTTTCATTCAAAAATGAGAACAGAGTGCATCACTTTCACATTTCGAATTACAACTTTCATATCCAAATACAAGAATCTTCCCATCACCAAATGTATTACATTATCATCCACTTCAAGTGGGAACAAGGGCTTTACAAAAATAAATCTCACAAGGGACTGTCACAACTATCTTTTCCTTTGCTCCAGAACAACAACATGCCAACCATCATACTCCGATTTTGATCACAACAAAGGCAGGGAAAGGCAACGCTCTCCACCCAACCAAGACATCCAATGAAAGGAGAATCCATCCTTCTTCATGGCCCCCAAGCCCAACCACAATGTAATAAGAAATATATTTCAACTCATGGCAACAACAAGCTTCCACATCATAATCCAATCTTTCAACATGCACATTTCAAATTAAAAACACAGTCCAAAACAAAACAACAGTTTTACAACCACATGAAAGACATCACACAAAACTCAGGCTTCATCATGCAAGCCAAAGGAGCAAGAAACTATGGGGGATGCTACTTATGCCTCCCAAAGGGGAAATGGGTATCACCACCTAAGAACAAACCACCAAAACACTTATCATTCAAATCCCTGACATACCCTTATGCCTCCCCCAAGTACCCCTTATTCCTCACATTTCCTTATGCCTCCCCAACCTCTTATGGCACCCCATAACGAGTAAAGAAATGCAAGCTATTTATTTTTACAAGGTGGAACCCAAAACCCAACTCCCTCCACACTTATACCTCCCAAAACACTTATGCCTCCCTCAAGAGTACCCCATAGTCTTCTCCTACACCATCCCTAAGCCATCTACCCAACAACCCACAATAATAACAAACATACCAGCATTTACATATTCATAAAAGGGAAAAGAAGAGCATTTCCAAGAGCCAAGATCTTACCTCTCCATGATGGAGTTTGTTCCAAGTTCAAAACAGCAAGCTCCTTCCAATGCAAGTAATCCAAAAATCAACCCAACACAAGTATCCAACAAACTTCCCAACTTCTCCAAAAGCAAGAGCTCTCCAAAACCAAAAGGAAGTCTCCCAAAATGAAGTGATAAAAGTGAAGCAACCCAAAAACAAGCTAAAGAATTTTAATTTATAGAAGAGGGAAGAGAAGAGGATGAGGTGGATCCATGTAGGATGCCACTTCACACATCCTCAACTTCCAACACATAAGTCAACTTCATTCTCCAATGCATAATCAATAGGTGGGTGAATAATATGATAGATTTACTTACACACTCAAACAAGCCCATACCCCATAAGGACTGAAATTAAATTATGTAAGAAAAGTGCAATTACAACATTCAACTTGACTTGTAAAAATGCATAAAAAAATCTAAATCTAACCCTCCAACCATAGGCAAGGTTGGTATGTAAATTTAAGAGGTATGAGACAAGTTTAACTTATCCCACAAGCCTCCAAAATTATCCTCCAAGGACAAATTATAATTTCCAAGAAGGTGGAGTGTTTCACACTCAAAAGTTAACTTACACATCACTTACAAGGTCACTTACACATTACTTACTCATTCTTACAACACTTTAAATCATAACCAACAACCATATTAATTACATTCTCATGATATCTTTTAATTAATTAACTTAACAACATGATTACTCATAATATTAACACCACATTAAATAAATAATGAAAGGGTAAGTGCACCACATAAAACACATGTAAAAATTAAACAAAAAGGGACCAAATAAAAGAAAAACATAAAATCCCTTGGTCACATTTAAAGGTGATCCCCCATGGGAATCCCTAGCACAAACAAACACACACAAACAAATGTAGTTGCCATGGTGACCTTGTTGAATTCATCTAGAATTCTAAAGTGGTTGGTCTCCAATTCCCTAATGTTTGTTGTGATATTTTTAACCTGCAAAATAAAAATACCTCCTTTGGCCTTGTGGCCATATCAAAACATCCAAAATAATATAAATATAGTTAAATTTGCAAAATAATCTAGATATATGAATTACAACAACATCAAAGTAATCTAACAATATCATTATAGTTTTATCAACAACTATATCATCATCCAATAGTTATCCATTTCTAGGGCTACACACAATATCCAAATATCACAAGTCCGAACAACATCCATCATATAACCATGTCCAACAAAGTATAATATCATCAACATATAAAGTGTCTCTAATAATCATCATGCATCATATAAGAATCAAAGTCAATAATAATCCATGATCAAATATCTAATATCATACTAAATCAAAACTATAATAATGTCCATAATATAGTCGATAGTGTCATGATCAGTATCAAAAGGTGACAAAGGGAAGTAGGCACTACAAATTGGTAGGGTGGATTATGATGTAGGTGTATAAAATTAGAGCATAAAAGAACATGTGATGTAGGAAGATGGATAGAGCATAAGGATCCGTGGTAAATTTTAAGACCCCCTAAAAATAAACCATATATATTACTTGGCAAATTTCTAAAAATGACTTTCAAAATCTTGGTGAATGTCATGAATTGAAAGGAAATATTGTTAACCGATAGAAAATATTGGACGATAGTATTATGCTATCGGCCAATATAATTCTATTGCCAAGTGGGTAGTAAATATCTCTTTTTAAACACAATAAAGGTGATTTGAATATAAAAATTTGGTTATTACTATAAATACTAGGTGAATCAACCAAAAAAATTAATTTGTACTTAAAAATTTAGGTTAAATAATAAGTGACCAAACACCTCAAAAATATCTAAATCCAAATTTCAAAACCCCAAATATTTATGAATTAACGAATATTATCCACTAAAATTTACATCGTAAGCATCGGAGCGTGCAAGGTAATGGATTGTGTAACAAGAGCACATAAGCATACAAGGGACTAAAGTTGATATATATGGGACTAGAGAGTACAAGGATTGATGCATGCATGGATGAGTCCATAGTGTATAATGGATCCGAGCACACAAGGTGGGGAACGAAGTAAGTAAAGTACTAGAGAATGTATATAGGGGTCTAGAGCATCAAAGGGACCAAAGTACTCATGAATGTGGACTAGAGAGAAAGTGGAGAATAAAAGATGGAAAATGATGTCAGATAGATGTCATAAAGTTGCACCAAAAACTAAGATTGTGAAAAATATGGATGGAAATAATGTGCAAGTTTACTAGAATATAAGAATCGGGAAAATGACCAACTAAATTCACACTGTGATTGAATCTTGGAATATTCTATGTGAAAAATTTGAAAGGAAGTTGCACATGTGACTCGAGAAAAGAAAAATATGGAAATTACATAAATAGGAAGATAGTATAAAATTTTGGGGAAAATATTGTTAGATGTTTGCAGTATTTCGTGGATGTGACCCAAAAGTGATTGAATGTTCTACAAAATATGTTTTCGGTGGAATTTTTTTGGGAAATTTTCTTTTCAAATGTAAATGTAATATGCTTTGATAAAAATGAATTGAATCTTATCACTCCCAAAAATATTAAACTTTAGATATACCATAAATTGTAAGTGAAAGAGAATTTTCAAATATATGGAAACTTGTTCAAATGTGATCCCTCATATGTAAGTCGATGGTGTCCCACCCTTCAAGGTTTATGCCTAATTAGAAGTGATAGTGGGAGTGGGGGTAAATTTGCATGTGTGTCATTACTAGCCCCATGTAATTTATAAGGTTGATGATATATATGTCATTTTTTTGTTAGGTGGAATATGATGTAGGTCAATCATGATGGCTTCATTGGTAAGTTTTACCCAAAGGAGTTGTATATACCAAACACTACTATGAGGATGAGCCTCATGTTGTCCATAATAAAAAGTAAAAATATTGTAGCTACTTTTTATTTAAAAGATCGCCCAAGGAATGAGGGAAGGGCATATGTAGCATGTAATCTATATATGTGAATAAAAAAATTTAAAAACTTCCAAAAAAAAAAAAAAAAATCATCACAAATCATAATTACAAAAACAGGTTGATATGTGACTACCCTACAACTAGGTTATATTTTTATTAGAAAAATCATGAGAGAGTGAAGGTTGTAATTAACATACAACAATTTATTTATTTTAGTATATTTTTAAGAAAAAATTTTAGATCGATAAGAGAAAATGTTATAAAAAATTAAAATGAATAGAAAGGAATGCAAACCCTAATGAAAAACACAATGAGATTCAAAAATGAAATAATATACCACAATAAAAATTGTCCCATTGTGGTCACCAAAATGTATTCCTAGATTTGGATCACCTATAAGATGTGTTAGTTAATATAATATAAATAACCCTAAATAAGTAAAATGGGCTTACACTTTTTCCATTGAAAATAAGATGGAAAATGATGGATTATTTCGATGAATAAAGTGGGCTAAACTTCAACATCTAAATCTAAAACTACATGTAACAAACACTCTACTTTTTTATTTATTTTTGGCTAGGGACTTGTCTCAAGTACATCCCTAGAATTTCTTAGGATAATAATAATAACATGGAATACATGTAATGAAAAATGAAATGTTGAAATGAACTAATATACCTATTTGGGGGCCCATATGGACCAATTCACGGTGCAAGGTTTAATGATGGATGATTATTGATTGTTAATGGGTCTTTGTTATGACTTGGATCTTATCCAATCGGAACATACTCGCAGTGTAAATAATGAAAATTGTAAAGTAGTTGCAGAAACCAGAAATATGCGTGATTGGAAGCACTATTGAAAATATGAGATTTAATTGTCCATCAAGCTTTGTAATGTCAAATTTCTTATTTCTCTCATTTAGTAATACCTACAAAATAAATCATATGTGATAACTAAAATTGTAAAAAAAGAGGAAATGAAGGGAGAGGCGAGTGTGATTTTATAGATTTAGGGTGCATAGATGATTGGGATGAACATGGGTGCAATGTAATCAGAGAGATGAGATTATACGGGTATATTTTGCATGAAAAGTTCCAATGGGTAGGTGGAGTGAATAAAATCAATAAGAGTGGGTGAGGATGAGTAAATGAGAGTATATGTGGAAATGTGAGGGTGTCATGTCTTAAATTAGCCTTATTTTTTACTTTTTACTTGTTTTTTTGGGAATATTTAATTTTTAGGAATTATTATTGTTTTATATCATTTTTGGTGTTCTTAGTATGAGAGACCTTATGTGCAAGGTGCATTTTCTAGTGTCTACACTAATAAATAATTATATTATATTTCCTTCATTAAATTTATTGGTCATGAAAATAAAATTATACATAGAGTACTATGACAACAAATAATGTGACATTACTAAAAAATAAATTTAATACACAAAACAAATTAATCAATAAAATTATATGAAATTAATCCAAATAACCATGGGGCTCAACTGATTTCTAAATAAAAATCATGATCATTCATTGAAAATTTTGAATGGAGTGGATGAACCTAAAATATATTATGCACAATAAATCATACTTTCATATAGATGGAACCACCTATAGTTCTTAGGAAACACCTAAATTTACCCTTACTATGACACAAAAATGATTTAACATTACTAACAATAGGAATTCAATACATAAGACAAATGAGTCATCAATGTGTATGCCTATAAGATATACTGACCATGGGGTGCCACAAATGGATGGGTAGAAATTTTGATCATTTGTTGAAAACCTTCAATGGAGTGGATGAGCCTCGAATATGTTAGCCAGGAAAAATAATTATTAGAGATACAAAAAAAAACCTGGAAATACTTGTAACCACCTATGGACAACTACATTTACCCTTATTTGGATTAAAATTACATGTCCACCAATACCTTTAAAACTAGTTCTTAGTGAAGTATTACCCTTTAAATTGTGCACAACAATGGTAAACAAATCTTGTAGACACCATAAAATGTTGCATTACACATTATAAATGTCCAAAATCATCTCCTAATTACTCCATACTACATTACAATCATTGTTTATGTATTCCGCTATTTTCAATATTTAATAAAATTTTATGATAATATATTGTACCTTATCTAAACATTTCTATTGCTCACACATGGTCTTTAACTATTAAATATTTATATTATGGACCTTGTTACATTCATATCCCATTCTTAGGATTAATTAATTAATCTTATTAATTTTATTATCCATCCCCTATCCCATTGACTAATTTTATTAGCTAATTAAATATAAAAATAATTAAATAAATCCTACATATATCCATTTCCACCTCAAACTTTATCCACTTTCACTTCACTAATTAACATCTCAAGTTAAATAGAGAAAAACAAATAAATTAAACATTAAATCCTTAAATATATGCAAGAGGACAAGTTTAGAATAGATGAAATCTCAAAGGAATATATCTCGAGTACTTTTTCACAATAACGTCATATTTAATTTCTTTTCCAAGACTGTAATAGTGTTGACAATTTCATTCACATGGAGAAGGTAATCTGCAATGTTTTCATCATTCTTCACCCTCAAACTCTCAAATTGAATTCTATGAGTTTGGAGATTTGTTTGCTTTACTTTATCATATCATTCATATATTTTCTTGATTTTATCCCATATTTCCTTAGAAGATATACAATTCATCACTTTAACAAATTTTGATTCGTAAAAACCACCCAAAACTACATTTATAGCCTTTTCATGGTGCTTGATTTAAAAGAGAAACATACAAATGATGACCAAGGTCCATTACATATGGGAGCATGATAAAATGTGCAATGTTTCAAAGTTGCACTTAATGATGTAAAATCTACTCCTTGTAATAAATTTACAATCACTAAATCGTGTTCATTAATTTTATGACAACTTACACTTGTTTCACAAATTAGGAAATGAACTTTCTTGGATTTGACTTGAACCTAAAATAGATGGAAAAACTAGGAATCCCTATTACAAGTATATAATCTACATTATCTAGAAATGTGTTGATGGTTATGATAAAATTTCCCGTGGAAAAAATAATTTTAGAGAATGTAATTTTGTTTTACCACTAGTTGCATTTTTTCATTTCATAACAACTATGTTGGAAATCATTTTCCCTAACAACTATATTTCCAATCATATGTTTTCCTAAAAATACAATAATAATCATTTGGTTTACTTTGTTATAGATCCATATTTTCTTAATTTTTTTATTTCATTCGCTAAAGAGGAGTGTGTACAATATTGAATATGTTTTGAAAATACTTAGAGTAAAAAAACAATATGAAAGGAGGGTAGGGAAAAATATAAATACGGATATGAAATTATTCCAAATATGGAAATATTTAGAAGTAATTGGGTCACATATGAGGTTGGAGGATCCATACACCTATAAAAATAAGGTATAGAATGATATCAACTACGGGTAATAAGATGGATTGATATCTACAAACTTACTATGACATCATAAAAATAATTTGAATGTATACCTTTTCTTGTAGATATTTTAATTTTACAAATTTAAATATTATATAGAATCTTTTAGTATATTCATTTATAAATTATTTAAGGGATAATACATTAATAAAATTACATTAAGTTGGTGATATTGAGAAAGTGCTATAGAGAATTCCATAAGTTATAGTTGCAGGCATGTAGAGGGGTTTACCTCTAATGTGGAGCATTGTTTCCATAGTGTTCATTGATGTCAAAGTGTCATAATGATGTTAAAGGGTTTCAAGGTGTGTTAGGTGTCTCCATGAGGTGTCATTCATGTTTAATCTTGAAGGTTGATTGGCGAGTGTCTAGTATTGGTGTAGTTTTTATGGTGTCCTAACATGGTCTTGGACATGGTGAAAGATAATATGGTGATGATATGAGTTCCAAAGGTTGGTATGATTCATAACATGGTCAGAGTGATGTTTATGAGGTGTTAATAATTCTTTAAGAGGTCATCATGGTCAGTTTATGAGAAGTATGTGTTGATTCAAGTCATTTTAGGCCTAGTCCTAGACCTAGGTCAACTTGAGAAGGAGATAGTGTTATGACATATGGAGTAGGAAATCCATTTTTAAGCATGGTAGGTGTGTTGTGACACTACATATGAAGTCCTGGAAGGCATATAATGTAAATATTTAGAGTTTTAATGCATTTTTAAGGTAAATTAAAGTAATGTTCTTGAGAACAAGGCATGTTTACATGGGTAAGTCTTTGTGGTTGAAAAGATCTAGAAGTGTGAAGGATAAAATGAGAGTTTGACATTACGTTTCTAGATAAAATGAGAGTTTCAAGGATAAAATGAGATAAACCACTTTTAGTCATATTACGCTTCTAGAAATTCATTTCCTAGCTTGAGGTCATGTTTGGAGTGCTCATTTTCTCATAAAATATTTACACGGGGTCCTAAGATTTTCACCATAGTTGAGGCATGGAACTAAGAGTGTTTCAAAGTTGGAATGAAGTTAAATAAGGTCCTGATATTTATGAATGATTTTTAAGAAGTAGAGGTGGTCAAAACCCTCCTAAAACCCTAACAACATAGTCATATGAGAGATTTTATTGGTTTGGTATTTAAATGATCTCTAAATTCTAATGTGATAATTTGGTCTTGTAGAGGATTCTTTTGTGGTCATTTTGGTGTTGGTTTCATGATCCAGTTATTATGGATAAGGAAGATAAATAAACCTTACTTTATGGAGATTTACAACTCCAAGGATGAGATGGTAGTTTCATGAAGTGATGTGAATTGTTACTGAGATAGCTTCAAGGTACTCTAAATCGGGAAAAATTTAGTAACGAATATTCGTTAATTCACAAATATTATGGTATTTAAACTTGGAAATTGATGAATTTTTATGGTATAAGTTAGGACCAGTTTGCCAAAAATTTCTAGGTACAAGTTAATATTAGGGGTCAATTCTCCATTCCCATGAAATAGAAATTCACAAAATTTTCCTAAATATAGTCATTTGGTAGCATATTTTTATGCTATCGGTCGGACATCATCATATAGTATGTTGTTGGTCAGTAGCATAAAAATGCTGCCAACCTGACATCATTTTTATGTTGCTAGGTGACAACATAACTATATATTATCAGAGGCAGTAGCATTTTTATGCTCATGGCCAATATCATACTATATGTTGGCGGTGGTAGGATGAACATATGCTACCAAAGCCCGATAGTATATTCAAGAGATACCATCCAGTAGCATTTAATAGTGATGTCATGATGTCTTGATATTTACATTCGTGTGAAAGATAATTTTCCTAGATTCACCAAATATTTTCTAAGGATTTTTTTTGGAGGGACCCTTAAAATTTTCCCTTCTCTAAATGTCCATGAAACATTTTAGGAAAGCTATGTGAATAAATTCGAGTTACATTTCCTCCAAGTCTCCCTACCGTTTTGCTAAAACCTAGTCATGAGATTTGAGATGAGTTAAGTTAATTTACATGATGGAGCATGGTCATTTGAGATTTGAAATATTGGTATTTTCCATCATGATGTTTTTAATGTCTTTTTGATGTGGAAAGTATTTTTTATGATGAAGACATGATGTCCTAAAGCTGCTATATTAGGCATATCAAGAAGGTGACTAAAACATGGTGTAAAAAAATTCTCCAAGTGGAATATGCATGTTTTTACTTGATAATACGTGTTAGGGACTTGGTGAAGTTTTCAGCCAATATAAGTGTTTGGAAGTGATGGTTGAGTTGTTTTGAGCTTGTTTCCTTAAGATTGGTTCTTGGGTTCTTATATCTTGATTAAGTAAGAGTTAGAGAAGAAGTGGTTTTGGGGTCTTGTGTCATTGTTTGAAGAGTATAATGAGTTTCATGAGTTATTTTACATAAATACCTTCTTATTGATGTGTCATTTTTGTTATGATTATGTGTTTTTAGATGAGAACTTGGTCTCTCTTCAAGCAAGTTGTTGAGTTGTATGGTGGAGTATAATGAGTTTCATGAGTTATTTTACATAAATACCTTCTTATTGATGTGTGTCATTTTTGTTATGATTATGTGTTTTTAGATGAGAACTTGGTCTCTCTTCAAGCAAGTTGTTGAGTTGTATGGTGGAGTATAATGAGTTTCATGAGTTATTTTACATAAATACCTTCTTATTGATGTGTCATTTTTGTTATGATTATGTGTTTTTAGATGAGAACTTGGTCTCTCTTCAAGCAAGTTGTTGAGTTGTATGGTGGAGATAGATGGTGCAGAGAATCTCATGCTTGTTAATTATGTTTATAGGTTGTCCTTGAGTTATGTTGATATTTTGGAGATTCCTTGAAACTTATGTGTGCCCGTGGAGTTCATATTCGATTCATTAGAGAAGCAGGATTTTTTCTAGGACTAATTGAGAGGATTAGTGATATTTTTTATTGATGGGATCTTTCTAAACTTTTAAGTATATATTTTTTAATTTATAATTCAGTGTGTAATGTATTTTGTATTGACATGACTGACCTTAATGGTCTTAACTGACATGTGGTCATTTATGGGGTGTGTCAAGTATAAAAGTTCTTTGTATTAGATCATTTGGTTGAGTTGAGTTTTGGGGATGTGAGTGATCTAGAAGAGGTAAAATAATAGTTGTTAGAGGGATCCAAGGAATATTTAAGAAGAATAATGAGAAGGTGAGAAATTAATATCAAAATTTCTATAAGGTCATTAGACCTAATAAGCTTATGAAGGAGTAATATTGAGAGAAGTAGGAGAGAGTGTTGTTTGAGAGGGTTTTGAGGTGTGTGAGTTTAACCTATAATCACAATCTATTATAAGAGAAACAATAATTAAGTGATATTCATATTTTGTTGGTTGAATGGGTTCTTGATCACCTTAGGGTGGTGGTATCCTTCTTATATATTGGGTGTTTTACTAAATAAGGGTGGGTCTTCATTATGAAGTGGGTGCTTCACTAAATAAATATTGTGTGATGTGTAATATTTATGTAAGTTCTTTTTTTATGTAATATAAGTAGAGGTTCAGTGGGTCTTCTTCCCATTGATGTTTTCCCATATATATCTAGTTTTCATGTGTTCTCTTTTATCTCTTGCACATGTAAATGGTTCATACACACTTAATACACTCATATTGTTTATGGATGTTGAATGGATGGTTTGAATGATGAATATACGTAATGGAAAATTAAGTAAAAAAATTGTATGACTAATTCACCCCCCATTCTTAGTCATTATGCTTCTAATAATTGGTATCAAATCTAGGTCCTTGTGAAGTAAGTTTAACATCTTGGAGGATATCCTAGAAGCACAATGGGAAAATCATCTGGAGTTGAGACTTTAATAGTAACCTTGAGAAAGAAGTATAAAATTACAGAGTCTTTAATCCATGGAGTAAAAGATAAAATCAGTTGTATGGAGGTTGAGCATGGTCAAGAAATCAAAGAGTTGGAATCTCTAATCAAGTGTTTGACCACAATCCCTAAAGGTCAAAGAAGAATTTTGCCTCATGTATGAAGATAAGTTGAGTTACTTGAAAACAAAGTTATAAGAATCATCCAATAGGTTGAAGATGTATGAAATATTCGAGAAGAACTTTAAGGCTCTAGAAGGGATATTGGGGGATCAAAGATCAGCAAATGAAAAAATAGGCCTAGGCTTCAGATCATACGGAGAATTGTGAAAATAATAAGGATGGACCAAGTACTCAAGAAAATATGAAGGATTAAAAAAATAAAAATATAAGAAGTCCTAAACCTATTAGACAACCCAATGAAATAAGGTATGGTTCTTCTTTCAATGGTTATTGTTATGTTTGTCATGGATTTGGTCATAGAGCTAGAGATTGCAAGAAATGTCCTCAAGGAGTGAGTACTCATGGAATTATGAAGGTTATTTCCATGGTCAATGTTATTCATGTTGTGAATATGGTCATAAGGTAGCAGATTGTGGTTGGAACCTTAGTACATACTATTTTAGGATTAGGAATAGTGTTTTGTGTTATAATTTTCATGAACTAGGCCATATAGAAAGATTATGTCAAAACAAGAAGTCGATATATCTAAAAAGGGTAAGAATGTCAAAAATATTTATAACAAAAGGTCTAAACCTATAAATGGAGACAAGTAGTCAAACTCAATCGATGAAGAGCTTAAAACAAACAAGTCAATCAAGGTATATAATTAAGAAGATCAAATTAAGAAGGGTGACTTAAAACTAGAATGTGTAAATGGTGCAAAGGAGAAAGGATTAGAGATAGAAAAGATGCTCAAAGAAGAGTCGAGCTTAATCAAGATGTCAAATATTGTTGAGAAGGAAGAGAATGAGGAAATATGTATTGTTAAGCCTAATACAAGTCAAATATGACTTCTATACCTAATTTTAAATGTAGATAACCATATGTTTTTATCAAGTATTCAATGATAAAATGAATGGATATAAGATGATATTATCATGTATGAAAAGTCATTCAAGAAGGATTAGAGGACATCAATGTTGCAAGAACAATGGACCTGAGATGAGGAGTGAATCATTCCTATAAATTCCATATTTAATTTACAATTAGTTTTAACAATAAATAGCATTCATCCATTCACATGCATTCAACCATATCATATTAAGTGTGCACAATGCATTCAAAGAACCAGAAAACATGAAAGAGAGCTCATATCCACAAGAGTTAAGTGTGAAAACCTAATGGGGAAGTGTTATCCAAATTCACTTCCTAGGTGAATGTGGACCACAGATCTAAGAGCGCACATAATGAAATGGATGAATTTGGAGCATTGCCTCGGAACACTCTCTTGCATTGATTTGTAGTCTTGAGAAACCAAGGAATCCTAGAAAGTTGTAGGGAGTTGAAAGAGTTAAGAAACCCACCTTAGAGTTCTGATGAAACATTGAGCCCATAACTGAGTTAATCCATAATGCACTCTAAGCTATATTGTGAATGGGTGAGCTGGTTAGGTGATTCCAAGTTATCTATGAGGATCACCAAGCTGATTATAAGGCAAGCTCTCCCATCATCGAGCTATTTATAAGATTCATGCCAAGTTACAAGCTTATGACCATTGAGATGAGTTACATAGTGAGCGAGATTCTATTACAAAAATCAAGCCATAATTCAAACTATAGGGACAAATCACTAATCCATTCCAATGACAAGAGAGTTGTTTTGAAAAATTCATGGCGAGCTCGCGGTATGGGATCTTTGAACTCAAGGAAGAGTTATGAGATACGAGCTCATAATGAACACATTGATACATTTATCGGATGAGCCCCAAGTTCATAAGGTTTAAGGACCAAATCATGCTCAAAATGGGAAAGTGAGCTATTCCAATGGTAAATATGTTGAATTTGTAGAGGATTTCATGCTTAAAGGACAGTTCCAAACTCTACAAATGCAATGAGTCAAGGAAGACTTGGCTTGCCAAGACATAGGTGATACTAGCGGGGAATACATGGTGTTTGAGTCGGCTATGGACCTGTCTAAAGGCATATGAGTATCAAGCCATAATGAAGAAAGGGGTGAGACTTAGCCATTTCGGTGAGTTCACAAAGTCTAAACACATAATGATGTGGGAAAATCAGAGTGGTGGGATAAGCAAGATGTCAAAGCCTTAAATGCCCGAATCTAATGTATTGCGGTGATGACGAAAGGAAATGGCACAGTCGGCCCATGGGCATGTTGGAACATCGGGGCCCAAGATAACATAAACACCCGCATAGTGCAACGCGGGTATTACAGGGTCAACACCCCATGTGGCACAGTTAGCGAAGGACAAGCAAGCGAGTTAGGTCCATTGAGGTACATGGGCCCCCATAATCAATCGAGGCGAGTTGAGTGACCCAACTAGAAGGGGTCGTTAGGAAAGGCATTTTTCACCTTTGAGTTAGTAGGAGCCATGATACAAGTGGACATGAATTCGGTGCAAGTGAAAGGATGTGTGGGTTAACCGAAGTGCCTTCGAACTCGGATCAAATGGGTCATTCCAAGCCAAAATATCCGATCATGCTTGGTATAACACCGAGTTGGAAAAACCAATATAGAGTTGGCAGAGGTGTATATAAAGTAGCCACCATGTCACCAAGTTGACAAGTCTAATGACCTATCATGCAAAATGAAAGAGGGAAGTGGCACCAAAGTGTTGGGGAAGACCAACACGGCAGAGGTCATGATGAAGCACATAAATAAAAGGTAGGTGGGGTTGATTATGTAGAGAAAGGAGTTAAGTTAGTGGTGTAGAAACAAGGTCGACACCTAGGTAAAAGGGTTTGATGGTGTAAGGAAATAGCCATCTCGGTAGAAATTTGGCCGAGTTGGCTCATTTAAAATATTAAAACTCATCCTCTCCCATGCAAAATATAAAAATCAATAAAATCAAGTGGTCCCACCATATCCATTAAAACCATGTAGAAAACATTAGGTGGAGGAAAAAATATTTTAAATATTTTTTCCAACCAAATAATTAATTTTCGATCCACGAGACATTGTAACAAGCTTGACAATTTCAAAATAGCTGCAGGTGTTCAAATAGACATAAATGTTGTGTCCCTTAATGGAATCACAGAAAATTGGTCTTGTTAGAACAGTGGATCCATTGATGCACAACAATCAAGAAATTCATAAATTAATGAATTTTTATGGTGATTATTAAGGAAAACGAGCCCATTTTATCTTGGTTATTGCATAGTGGTTGAAGGAGCATTAAATGAGCATGGGAAATCATTCTTTCACTGTTGCAAGTTATGGGACACCTTGAGATTTATTCTGCATGTCCAAAATCTCTAACCACACTCATTTATGATGACTTGCAATTATTGGGAAAGTGAATTTAGGTAATTACATCCTCTCTCTCTCTCTCCCCCCTCCAAAAATTCTATAAATTAAACTGTTGGGCTCATTGTAAAGGGGGGTGATTTGAGTAGGAAAACTATTCCCATTTTGTTTTATGAAGTAAATATGTTGCATGTCTTTGTAGTGAACTCCTTTCATGGTGATCTAGGACTCTATTTTTAATAGCTTGATCTATGCATATCAATGAAGAAATAGATGCAAGTTTGTGGATGTATCTTCCCTTGTTGTGTTTGTTTGCATTCTTCTTGCCTCTTCAATCTCACTGCAAATATATTGTGCCTATTTTATGCTCTTATAGGGATTCATTATTATTATGTATACATGGAAATGTTGTGTAAATTTTGTTGTTAGACTATGGATAACTATTATCACCCTCTCTAATATACATTTTGCTTCCATTTTCACACATTGGGGATTGTTCTCATACCCTTCTTTTGGTGCATCACCTCGTAGTGTAGATTTATGTTATTTTCATGCTCTTTCTCTCTCCTGGTCCCTTGGAAATTATAAGATAGGGATATTCAATAGTTTTTTTAGTATATTTAGTTTTCACTAGGATTAGGAAGAAGAACTAGCTTTCTCTGGAGGTCTATCTCAAGCAACAAGTCCTACACTTGGAGATAGTACCCATGTTACCCAATCACATTGTGAGCTCAAGCACACACACTTGTTCAAATCAGAGGGTGATGTGTTTTAGTGATAACAGAAAGAAAACCCACTAAAATACAAACATTATATTTCCATGTTTAAAATTTAGTGAACCACCAACCCCACAAAGAGCACCAACCCCTAATTTAGTAGAGTTCTAATTCTATAAGGAGCACCAACCCCTAATGTAGTGAAGTACAAACTTGAGAAGGAGGATTCAACACCTTAGGATGATCAAGAACCAAATCAGCCACCTGAGAATGTTTTATCTCTAATTTTTTTGCTTCCATAATTGATGGAGATCACATATTTAGCTCACAAACCCTAGGTCAAACCCTAGGTCTTCAAACTCACTCTTTCTTCTTTTTTCTCAACTTGTCTTTGCTCTAAAATATTTATCTCATGTATTCAACCTTTAATTATCATTCTCATCCTTCTAATCATGAACATATACCTACAAATCACTTCTACATGGGTTACACTTTTCCCTCCAAGAGCACTAGTTCAAAATGAACCAAACAAACACTTAAATATGATTTTCTTCCTTAAAACTCAACATAGGTCAGTCTGAACATTTTTCACGACTAATTCACCATAATAAAATACAAATAACTTTATTAAAATTATATATGACCCAAGTAGGTCAGCCTAGCCAAAAACCACTTTCCATTCACCAAAAGCCTAAAAACCCTACCATTGGAATGCAAAAATATCCTAACACCAAAATTATTTTTATTCAAGATCAAAAATCACCACACATGTTTATAATAACATTTCAACATCATGTATGGTTGCAATTATCATTAACCAATCATATTATTTTATTTAACGGGCCTAGTGGCTCATTACCCTTACCAAGCAGATGTTTCCAACAACTCCGAATCTTCATTTGGAGCTCAATACCACCCAACAACACCTCAAATGTGGCATGTGACCACTCAATTGAAATGGTATAACCTTTAGAACATTCCTATCCATGTTATAGCTCATGAAACAATCACCTACTCAAACCATAACCACTTTTTTCTTCACCAAAACATGCTTCCCAAACACTACTTTTCCAAAATCAGATGATAAAAATCCCATCTATCACTTCCAAGACCTACTAATGGATTTAATAGGTGATAAATTCACCCTTATTCACATTTCAGGTGATATAAATCATTAAATCATCCACTTGATTCTCCAACCAACTCAAACTTTCAAGAAAACTAGTTGTCTGAAAGCCAAAACTCATCTTGTATTTAAATGGACCTAGAAACAATATCAAAAATCATAATCATGAATCAAAACCTATACTAATTTAAATATAACATAATTATCTTTCCAACACAACTCGAATCACCTCCTAAATCCTCTTGTAGCTCCTGCAATATCTAATTTATCACAAACTACTCTAAATTTCCCATATTTGCCCTTTGACGATCAACCTAAATAGCACATACTTTTCAATTTTTCAGAATCACAATGATCTGAAACCTTCATGAAAATAAATTTAAAAATTTAGATTTCATTAATAGTAATTTATTCATTACCTTCTTTGGACAACTTTTCCACAAACTAGAACTCTTCATAAAAAAGCAAATTTATGTGGGCCCACATATTGTCACAAGTACCATCTTACCTTCTACGGAAATATGGAATATTCCTCTATAACATCCAATCATCACTTTTTAGGAACCAATAAAAACACAAATTTATTCAAGCACATTCCTGGAAGTTGCTCCTAGTTAGGGTTTCAAACCACTTTACCTTCTTAATGATCGTTCATAAAAACATGATTATCAAAAAAATTAAATATTTTTGTGAAACCCGAATAACGGCCTAAGAAGCTATAAAAATGCAAAGCATGCAATTCACAATGAGCATTAGAAGGTTCAACTTTGCTTGAAAATCCTGCTATGACTTACCCAATTTTACAAAAACTTACATTACTTCAAAAATATTATTCGAATGATCTAAAATTTAGCATGAAGCAACTTTGTGACAACCTAATATAACTTTATATGCTCACCATATAGCACAAATATTTCTCAAACTCTCCATCCAATCTCATTTACTGTCTTTAACATCCATGTTTCTCACCTATTTCTTCCCAAGGACATTAAATATGCATCTAACCACTTTGAATTCTAACCTTAAACTCACCATAAACCTCAAGAAAACTATCACCATACTTCAACCGTGCTCCAATAATAAATATCTTGTCCAAATCTCAAATCTCTACCTCATTCTACATGCTCCAGGGCTAGAAACAAACCTGGAATGACCTGACTCAACCATAACAACTCATGACTTGACCTTGTTGAACTCATGCAAACCCATAGACACGAAACATGCCTCATGGAACATGTATGACCTCATGATACTAACAACCTCAAAAGAGATCAAATCATGACTCTGCCTACTCAACCATGCTTCAGGACACTATAGATCTTAACCAAACTTGACACAATCACTTAATCTTCATAGTTAACAATCGAACAACATCACATGGACACTCACATGACCACATAACACAATTTTCCATCAATTGGGTTAACATCAATGAAAACACAACCATACAATGGTCAATAATCTCCCCCTTTTTCCATTGATGGCAACCATCTTCAGAAACATTGATGGAAAGCAACAAGACAAACAATCTAACTGACCTTATTCTCATGTATCTAATGCTTCTCTCCCCCATTTTCTATCTATGAAAAAGGATGTAATGAATCTACTACATGAAACCGACAACACGCAACTAGAGATAATGACAAAATTGTACAAAATTGATTTACTTGCCGAAATTACTCCCCCTGGTACTATATTCTTTCTTCTTTGACTCATTCAGCAACAATAGAATATCTTATAGACCTGTAAAGAGCCTCTCCAAAGCTCTCCCTGAAAATGATACTCCTTATTTTTCCTTCATTTTTTTCATCGATCAAACTCTAGGTCTTGATCACACTCGAAAACACCATTTTTTCCTTCATTGCTATCAAACCATACTTTGGTGCCACAATCCATAAACACCAACTTGAGTGCATTTTTGACAAAAGTTTACAAGCCATAGAAACCAATATACCTCATAAATTTATCCCTTATGAATGCCACTGGACCTATATCATCTTCCTTTAGCAAAAATTAAAAAATATGAACTCTTACCATGATTTGGCTGCCTTGTAGATGCATTGGTTACTTACCACAGTCTCTAAGGCTCCTCTTAAGTCTCTTGATCCTACTTTATGTGAAATTACATCTTATAAACCTTTATCTTCTTTCTAGTTTCACATTTAGCTTTAAATAGCCTCTCATCCCTCCTTTTACTTTACTAACATGATCAAAATTACCTCACAGGCCTTAGTACTCCATGTTTTCTCTCTCTACATACTTCATTACTATTACGAGACCTCATGATTATACTAGCACATGTTCCATGTCCTGAAACTTTAACAAATATCTCTATCCCTTTTTCCTACTCAAGCCTATGGTGAACATTACTCTATCGCATGCCTTTCTTGTTTCATAAGGATCCTTGTATCATGTAATCAAACTCATGTTTCTTAACAAAGAGGAACATACCTTATTTATAATATTCAAATCACTTTGTGACAATAATATATTCAAATATTTTACTCATAACCACAGATCATATATCACACTGTGAAATTCCTATAAAAGGTTTTGAACCGAATACATACTATAGAGCTCAAAACATGAATCAAATCCATTGTACAACCACGAGTGCTCATTTACTCATGTTGTTAATCCACCTTTACACCTAGGAAGCATTAACAGATCTTTCTATCTTGATCATGAGACTAATAATCCTTCACCGACTTGAAGAACCTATTCAAACTTGAATCTCACTAATTTTCTTCTTTCTTCATATGCATACAACATTGTTACATATTTTGCTCTTCTTCTTTCATGAAAACATGGCCATTTGAATGAATAACCTTCCATAGTTCACTTTAAATCCCTATTATAGTTCACCTATAATCCTTGGAAAGGATTATATAACCTTTTAATGTATTCAAATGTCATGTTACAGATTTTCTAGTCATCTATAAATGTAAATTTTAGAACAAAAACTTCATTACAGTCATAATATAGTTACATTGGCATGTAACACCTCTATTCTTAACATCTCCTTAGATCCCTATCATCTTCAAGCAACCAAGACACCTGAAGATCACTTTGACGATGGATAGAACTCATATTATGAGCTTTTAGGCCCCTTCATGCATGAAACACCTATAACTTAACTTCTAGCTTTCATGATGTAAGCTTGTATACCCTAACATTGTTCTGAGATATCATCACCTCGATGTGATTTTAGATGTAATATTTTACCTTCCTATAGAAAATTAGGCTCCCTATGCCTTTGTAATCATGATTTCATACTCAAAAAACTTCAAAATATTAAGACACTTCTCACTTTTGGTTCTTTGATGCATGACCTTATCAACTTAGTCCACAATTATGAGTTCATTGTTTTGGATTTCTTACATTTTAATGACATTGTGATTTCTCATATATCCTTTATGAAGGCTTGGTATATCATCTTGAAATTTTATTACAGAGCTTCATGACACCGACTTAAATCACTCAAACTAAAAACAACACTTGAGACTTATCCAATTAAGCAACAACAAATGGTTCTATACATCTAACCTTTTCTTATTAATCACATTTAGATTCAAAGGTATACAATAATTGATCAAACCATTTGATTTCAATTTTTCAAAGAATGTTAAAATTCTCTCTAGGGCATCAAAAATTACAAAAATTCACCTCACCTCCATACAGATATGTAGGCCTGCTATAGTACTTTGACATGGCTTTATATATCTCAAGCAACCCTTCTTGAGCAACTTGAAGAGTAATATTACCTTTTTAACATACATGTGGCTTTTCATTTGATAAAACACTGATCATACCTTCAATAGAAGCACCTATATTCTCATTCATCATGCATCCATCATGTAACAACAACACTCTTGAAAACAAAATCTGGAATAGGGATTCATGTGACTTCATGTAATAAACAATCTCATGAATTTGAAACTCAGACCAAGATAAATCCTTGATGATACCATCCTACCGTGAACACCTTGAAGCATTAAGAACTTGTGCCACCAACTAAGACTAAGTCAAATTGAAGCATTGAATGAGTAACTTATACTTAATATACCTTCATCTAAGACTAGACCATGTTGAGTGCATCACTAAAAATTTTGATACTTCTTTGACAAAAATATGATTGAAGACAACAAGAGAACTATACCACCATCTTTGTAACTTACGAAAATTCTTGAGAAATTTCAGAAACTCAAAGCCAATATTAACTTTTGCTCATATGATAGCACTTATACAGTCAAAACTAAGATCTTCTCATGGTGCACATTTCGTTAAGAAGATCACATATTTTCAAGTCATCTTGAAGTGACAGCATTGTTGCTTTGATTCCTTTGGTCCAACTCTCCATAACATAATTACTAACTCACACACATAACTTTGATCTTTCATGAATTCAAACAACCTTTAACTTAGCATTTTATAATCCCATTGTTAGATCATGAGCATTATCACATACCTTGTAAGCATCATGTGCCTTGTTCTTGACTTGAGCACTCCATATGTTGCATTATTTGAGTCTTCTTCAAGTGGATTCAACCATATTTTTGTCTTCTGTTAACCTTAGACCTACTTGGTAAATTTTGCATAGACCTCTCATATATTTATGTTCTTAAAATCATTCATGATACATTGTTACCATCTTACTAACCTATAGGATAGCATTTATAGACCTTTGAACCCTTTGAGCTTCTTGAAGAATACAAAAATCCTTGACATATCTGCAAAACCATTTAGGAACCATGAACTCTCTTGTCATAATATACACATCCTTGAAGTATAATTTTAGGCCTTGACACATGAAATCCTTAAGAAATCTCTATAATCCCATGATACAACTCACACTCACTTGATCATATTATCTCTCTCAATAGTTGCCAAAACTTGACTATAATTGCTTTGTCGAGAAATTTCACTTGTTCCCCCGAGACAAGGATCCATTTACTTAGGATGAAGATAATTGAGATCTATAATTTTTCCATTTAACCACCTTGTAGCCTCTCACAACACATAAAACTTTTTATTCTTCCTAAACTTGTGAGTAAAACACCTTGATGACAGATGTATAAACCAAGAATTAAATTTCAAGGTTCGGACATATCTCAAACTTATAATAACCATCATGTATCCATACATGACAAAAGACTTCCTAGACAATACTAACTGAATTTTCATAAATACATCAGAATTTCAATCTTTACATACATAAAAATCCAAAAATTTGAGAACAACAACACACTTGCAGGAAATCATACTTCGACATGATGAAATGAACAAAGAAATATTGTCTTTAGGCCTTCCTTACTCACTGATTACACCATATCATGCATCACAACAACTTGTAAGACTTTCATTTACATTCCAAAATACCTCATACCCAAGAAAATTACTATACACCCTTAGAAGGACATTAAAAAGATAATGATGATACTTGCAACAACATATTGCTCTTAAGGAACTTACTCAAAGCTTAGAATCCTTTGACATGACTCAAAAAAATCATCATACACTAAGACATATCCATAACACATATTCAAAAATTACATGACACTCTTATGATAATAGTGTTGGGTAAGTGCACCAAGTTGGGGGCCAAACGGGGTCTTAAGTGGGTGTTTTAAAAAAAAGTCTTCAAAATATATAAGTTATTTAAAATAGTTACACTCAAAATTTGAAGATGTTGAAAAAACATGAATCGTAACATTTTGAGTCTAGTTTCCAAGCTCCTAAATTTTATTGAAAATAATTTAGTTTAAGTGGTTCAAATAACTAAAATACCAATAGGTTCTCTCCTTTTATTAAAAAACATAATAGAGTGACTTTTATGCCCCCTACAATTTTTTAGAACCATATAGTATTTTTGAAAACCCTTTGGTAGAAAGATAGCTTGGAGCATCTAGTTTGGGCTCCACTTTTTTTAGATTTTTTTAGAGAGTATTATTTTTATGATTTTCTAGTACAAAAATTTTAAATTTTGAAAAATAATGGAGCTTCGACCGTGCCCCCTAACTACCTCAAAAATATCGAAAATTAGATTTTTTTGAATATGTATAGAATTAGTCCTAGTTTGGGCTAGTATAATTTGTTTTTCAATTTTGATGAACCAAAAAAGGTATACATGATGAAAGATAGATGTGTTTAAACTTCAAAAAATAACTACAAAAATGCAAGTTAGAAAATAAATAATATGGAACTTTATATTAGTCAGAAAAATTGAAAAATTATATTTTAGAAAGAAGAAATTTTTCTCTACATCGTAGTCATATTTTTATTAAACGAATCAATCATTTTAATTTGATTTATGATGACATAAGTGGCATTTTAGCATTTTTCTACAAAAATACATTGTTTTATGTGTTTGTGTAGGTCCATGCCTTAGGCTTGGGGATCCAAGCCTTGAGGAATGCCTTAGAAAAAGTTAAAACATAGAACATGTATGTGTTCTTCATAGTATAAACATTATATGTGCTTTTAGCATGCTTCTATTTACAAAAATAAATGTTCAATTTATAATTTTATAATTTATTATTTCTTATACATTTATTTTAGTAAATATAATAAATTAGGGTCACTCTGCACATTATGGAACTAGTATCCTACCTCCATGAGTCATGGTTTAGAAGATGGTTTTTATAGAATAATTTGGTTAGTAGATAGGTAATTTTCGGGATTTCAGCATTCGACCTAAAGCTTTTTTAGAATTTAAATTATAAACAAAAAAACCCTAAACCTTGATCCCTGAACCCTAAGCCCTGAACCATGATCCTTAAACCCTAAACCCTAAACCCTAAGCCCTAAAACCTAAACCCTAAAACCTAAACCTTAAACATTCAACCCTTACCCGTGAGCCCTAAACCCGAACCCTTAATCCTTTAACTCTAAGCCCTAAACCCTAAACCATGAACCATGAGACCTAAATGCTAAACCCTAAACCATAAACGTTGAAAACTAAATCATAAACCCTAACCCTTAAACCCTAAACCCTAAGAAATGAATCCTAAACCCTAAACCATAAGCACTCAACCCTAAACCCTAAACCCTAAACCCCTGAGCCCTAAACATTAAAAATTAAACCCTAAACTCTGCGACCTAAAACCTTAACCATGATGCATAAACCCTAAACTATAAACCCTAAAATAAAAATAATAGACCCTAAACCACAGAACACTAAATCTTGAACCCTAAACCCTAAACCTTGAACCCTAAGCCTTAAGCCCTAAACCCTAAACATTAAATACAGAGCCTTGACCTCTAACCCCTAAACCTTAAGCTCATAACTTTGAACCCCAAACCTTGATCCATAAACCCTTAAACAAGAACCCTAAACCCTAAGCCCTAAACCCTAAACCTTGAGCCTTAAACCCTACACTTTGATCCACGAGCCTTAAACCCTAAACCCTAAACGCTAATCCTTGAGCATTAAGCCATAAACCCTAAAACATAAATTCATATCTCTGATCTACGGCCCTTAAATCTTAAACCCATAACTCGAACCCGAACCCGGAGCCATAAACCCTAAATAATGAACACTAAACCCTAAGCCTTAAACCTTGCACCCGATCCACGACCCAAAACCCTAAATCCTAAACCCTATACCATATACCCTAATCCATAAACCATAAACCCTAAAACATGAGCCCTAAACCACAAACCTTAAACCGTAAGACCGAATGTTAAATACTAAACCCTAAACCCGAACCATAAACCGCAAACCATAAACAATAAATATTAAACCCTAAACTCTTAACCCATAACCCTAATCCCTAAACCTTAACCATAAATCCTAAACCCTTAACTGTAAACCCTAAACCTAAACCCTAAATCCTAAACCATTAACCCTAAACCTTGAACCTTGAACCCTAAACCCTAAACCTTAAACCTTAAACCATGAGCCCTAAACCATATATCCTAAACCCTAAACCCCGATCCCAAAAACCTAAACCCTAAACCTTAAACACTAAATCCTAAACATTAAACCCTTAACCCTAAACCCTTTACAATGAGCTCTAAACCCTAAACCCTAAACCCTAACCCTAAACCTCAATCCCAAAATGCTAAATCCTAAACCTTAAGCTGTAAACCCTAAGCCTTGAACTCGTACCATGATCCCTAATCCCTAAACCCTAAACCCTAAACCATGTTCCCTAAGCCCTATACCCTAAACCCTAAATCATGAGCCCTAAACCATAAACCCTAAACCTTAAGCCCTAAATGCTAAATCCTAAACCTTAAACACTAAACCATAAACCATAAACCATAAACCATAAATAATAATTCCTCAACCCTAAACCTTGAACCTTAAAAACCTTAACCCTTAACACTTAACCATGAGCCCTAAACCCTAATCATAAACCCTAAGACCCAAACCCTAAACCATAAACCTAAACCTACACCTTAAATCCTAAACCATTAACCTTGAACCTTAAATGTTGAACATTAAACCCTAAAACATAAACCTTGAACCATGTGCCATAAACCCTAAACTCACAACCCTAAGCCCAAAAACTTAAACCCTAAACCCTAAACACTAAATCCTAAACCCTAAACCCTTATCCCTAAACCCTAAAACCTAAACCCTCAACCCTCAACCCTAAGCCCTAAACCCTGAACCATGAGCCCTAAACCATAAACCCTAAACTATAAACTATAAAACCTAAACCCTAAATAATGAGCCCTAAAACCTAAACCCTAAACATTAAATCCCTAAACCCTAAACCTTAAACACTAAATCCCTAAACCCTAAACCTTAAATCCTAAAGACTAAACGGTAAACCCTAATGCCTAAACCATGATCCATAAGCCCTAAACCCTAAACCCTAAATCATAAACCCTTAACCCTGATCCATAAACCCTAAAATCTAAACCCTAAATCATAAATCCTTAAATGTGAATCCTAAACTCGAGCCCTAAACCTAAACACTAAAACCACGAACCATGAGCCCTACACCCTAAACCATGAGTCCTAAAGCGTGAACCACGAGCCCTAAACCCTAAACCATAAACTATAAATAATAAAACTTGACCCAAAGGAAATTCATATTAATATAATTCATTGTTTTCACTTTGTGTAGGGAATAGTGTATAAGGTTATTAATTAACTCATTTTGTTTTGATGAGAGACTACTTCCTCTGAAGGCCTAAAAAGGCCATTTTTTGGCCATTCTATAGCTAAATTAACACCCTTCATAAGTTTTTAAAGAAAATATAAAGAATATGAGGGTTATTTTAGAGATAATTGAATTTTTTAGGTAAATTTATGAAATTTTAGGAAATAAAATCTCATTCAGGAGTAATATGTTTAAGACCGGGTTTTCAAAGAGGAATGAAAGCTAAAACGGTAAAAGTTGACTTCTCTAGATGATTCCAGGAGTTTTGGAAAGACTTAGGATGAAAAAAATAGGAATTAGAAGTATATTAGAATAATCTATAAGTTGGAATAATCAACATTGATTCAAGGCTTAAATATTTCTTTAGGTACTACAAAACTCTTCAAGCTGCCCCTCTAAGTTCAAAATGAAATAGGACCTAAATTTTGAGTTGCAGGAAGAATTATATTTTTAGAATAGTTTCATTGATCATAAAATTTGATTTGTAGTGTTTCAATGAATTATGGAGGTCAAGAACATGTAACTCATACTCAAATTTCATTTGAGGATTCATCCCCTATCGAGAGTAGGAAATCCATTTCCATGAGGAACAACTTGAGAAAAAGGTATCCATGTACCATAAGTATGCTTATACATAGGTTTCATCTTGGTAAATAAATTGAGTTAGGAAGGATTCATTATGTTTAAAGGTGAAAGGTAGATCTCAAGTAGTGAATTGATGCTCATCATATCCTAACATTTTCATTGTACCCAAATCTCTTTAAAGAACAAGCGAAAATGAGCTAGTCATGCCACCGAGGATTACGGGACCATCATGGGTGAAGTATTAAGGTATTTTATATTTCCATGAGATAAATATGATCAATGAAATGTATAAAAAAATTGATTCCATGAAAGGATGATTTTAGAGCTAGGAAAGGTGAAGGGATTATATTTATATGGAACACCCTGTTTTAAGAATGAGAAATCATCATCAAAGTTCACTTGATGCAATTCACATGGTACTATTCATAAAAAAATATTTCAACACCTAGTTGTATGATCAAACCTTAAAGAGGAGGCACATTAAAATCACCTCATTTTTCCATATGACAGAAATCCTATTCAAGGAGAAATCCTCTATCTACAAAAGTGAGGATCTCATTTTAGTAAGTAGACAAACATCATAGAGCTAATTCATGGTCACTAAAGTGAATTATGGACCAAATTTAAAAATTGGTTCCAATTCAAGAAGTGGTAGGGCCAAAATTCAATCCAAAAGGTTAAAAAACCTACAAAAGCGACTATATGTTTCCTAAAACAAAGACCGACTACAATATATATTTCCTGAACATTTTAGGTCATTGCTGAAATTCTAAAAATGAGTAAGTACTGACCAGATTAGATTTTAAAAAACTATCTTTCAGATTATAAATTTTAGAGCTACGAGACCACTTCCATCAGATGTAGAGAGACCCTAACTTCTTATACTTAACATTTATTTTAGTCAATGAGGCTCCATTAGGCCCTTCAAAACTTCATATAGCTCGAAATGCGTATGTGTTTCATAGCACTAGAAACGCATATACATTATAGGCTCATGAATTACCAAGCCTCGAAGAAAAAAACACGATCACATTATTGCAAAATGTGTACTCATTTTTACTTTTGTGTCTAGTTTTGGCCCCCCAGATTGGTGAACTTATGCTTCTTTACCATTTAGACCAAAAGCCAACTCAAAAATCATTACTTCCAAACATGGACTCAAAGCATAGACTCCTTATGAAAATGTCAAACTTAAACTTGTATTGACATAACATGACTCAAACTATAGACCTCTTTATGACCATTGATGACTCTTCTTGGAAGACAACAAGACACACACATACACCTATCAATAACAAGGACTAAAAATACAAGGGAAGAGTCACTTTCCATACCTTATCACTCTAGAGGTATCTCATAGTCCCAATTTCTTCAACATTTCTTTCAAAATATCTTGAAAGGAATTCAAACACATGATCTTCTTCAACAAGTGAAAAAAAACTTTATTCACTTGATTTGGTATTTTTGAATAAGTTTCCAACCTTGATTCCACTAGAATAATTATTGACAAGTTTCATACTATTTATAGTAGACTGAGAATCAACACTCTTGACCTTATTAGGATGAATAACCATCTCATTTCCTTTTTATTTTGATCTAACATATTTTTTACCATAGAATCAGACCTTATAATGAACCTCCTCTTTCTTTGTTAAAATCTTGCAATATGTCCTAATTGTTGATAACTGAAGTAAATAACACCTCTCTTTCTTCTAGGTTCAAACACACTAATATTCCATCCAAAATCCTTAGCTATATGCCCATACTCACAACATGAGTGAAATTCACCCTTGAAAACACCTTATTCATCTCCAAATGACCTTATCTTGTAATCTCTAGCTCTATAACCAAAATCATGACAAATAAAGAAATATACATTCAATGAAGAGCCATAACTCATAGCATTAGGTTTTCTAACTAAGTTATACCTTCTAAAATAATTCCTCTTAGTCACCTTCACATCTGATTTGTAACTTGGACCAGCTTCATCATCATGCTTTCCTTGAAACCCTAGGCCTATTTTGTCATTTGTGTCTCTTTGACCTTATAAACACTCATCAAGATATTTAGATCTCTTCTCAAGCTTCTCATACATCCTCAACCTACTAGATGCACTATTCAAATCTGATTCAAGATCTTCAAATTGTATTCATACCTGGAACAAGCTTACTCTTTCTTCTTTAGGGCATTGGACAAACTTTCAATTTGAGATTTCAAACCCTTGATGGCTTGATCATGATATTTCTCCATTTCCTTGACCTGATATTGATAGGCCTCAATACATGACTGAGCTATTTCATTCCTTCTCCTTAATATAGCCTCAATATCTAAAGACTTACCCATAGTTTGTGCTTCTAGGATCTCCTTCAAGTTGTTAGACTTGTTTCTTAAGGACCTTCTCTGATACCAATTTTTGGAAGCACAATGGGCTGAACAAGGTTGAATTAGTCCTAAATATTACTTATTTCATTTACCATTAGTTTTAACAATCATTAGCATTCATTCATTCAAATACATTCAACCATATCATATTAAGTGTGCATAATGCATTAAAAGAACCATGTCACCTTCAAGAGAGCTCATAGACAAAATATTTAAGTGGAAAACCCTCATGGGGAAGAAAACCCAATGAAATAAAAACATTATATTTCCATATTTCAAATTTAGTGAGGCAAGGCATCAACCCCACAATGAGCATCAACTCCTAGTTTAGTAGATCACCAACCCTACAAGGAGTACCCACCCCTAATTTATTGAAGCACCAACATCAAAAGGATGATACGACCCTCTAGGAGGGCCTAGCATTAACATAACCACCTAATAATGTTTTATCTCTGATTTTTCTGCTACCACAACTGATGGAGATCACATATTCAACTCACAAACCCTAGGTCTTCAAACACATTATTTCTTCTTCTTTCTCAACTTATCTTTGTTATAAAATATTTCTCTCAGGTATTAAATAAGTATTAAAATTGACATGATCTTACTCATCCTTCAAATCATGCACACATACCTACAAATCACTTCTACATGGGTCACACTTTTTCCTCCAAGAACTCTTGTTTAAAAATGAACCAAACAAGCACTTAAATATGTTTTCTTCCTTTAATCTCACTATAAGACAGTCCTAAACCTTTTTACTACCAATTAATCATAATAACATCCCAATAACTTCATTACAATGGTCACATATGACCCAAGTAGGTCGGCCTATCCAAAAACCACTTTCCATGTGCCAAAAAGCCTCAAAACCCTACCATTCAAATGTCAAAAATCTCCTCACACCAAAAATATTTATATCCAAGATCTTAAAATCACCAAAAATTTTAAAATAACATTAAAAATCATCCATGGTCACAATTATCATGAACAAATCATATTATTTCATTTAATTGGCCCGGTAGCTAATTACACTTACCGAACATTTGTTTCTAACAACCTGAATCTACATTTAGACCTCAAGAACTACCCAAAAACACCTCAAATATGACATGTGATAAGTAAATGGAAATGTAATATCCTATATAAAAATCCTATGTATGTTATATCTCATGAAAAAATCACCTGCTCAAACCACAACCACTTTTTTCTTCACCAAAACATGTTGCCCAAAAACTAGTTTTCCAAACTCATCGATAAACATCTATTATGTCACCTCCAAGACCTCAAAATGGATTAAATATGTGAAAAATTTAACCTTAGTTTCATTCCAGGTGATATAAATCACCAATTCATCCATTGGATTCTGTAACCAACTCAAAATTTCAGCCAAAAACTCTAATTTCACTAAATCTGGACATATTCCAATGAATCTAGACTCCAGTATTACATGTTTTGGAAGAAATCTATCATTTTTTTGCCTATATTGGATTCCATTTTTTTATATATTGGATTCCATTATTAATATTGTTGGATTCCATTAGTAATAATATTGGATTCCAATATTATCATTATTGGACTTATTGGAGTTCCAATTTCAGTATTATTGGATTCTAATTTCACTATTATTGGATTCCAATTTTGCTATTATTGGATTCCAATATCGATATTATTGGATTACAATTTCTTCATTTTTAGATTTTCATTTTGGGAGAATGTAAGGCTATCATTCGCTAACAATTATAATGTGTGATTCCATTGGATTAATAAAAATAAAAAATTAACAATAACTTCCTATAAAAGCAAGTTCAAAGTGCAAGCCACACAATTTGAAAAGGTGATGCTAGCACTTTCCTTGCACTTTGAAAGTGAAAAATCGCTGTGGAAGATCGGAGGCTGCTAACTATTATAAGTCATGAGCCTGTTATATTAAATGAAAGTACAAAAGCCTCGATGTAAGGTTAGTAGTCTGCTAACTATTATAAGTTATGATCCGTTGTATTAAATGAAAGTACAAAAGCCTTGATGTAAGTTTAGCGACTTCCAACTATTAGAAATTATTATCCCATTGTTTTTAAATTAAAAATAAAAACTAACAATAAATCCCTGCAATAGAAAGTTTGAAGTGTGAACCGTGCACTTTCAAATGGCAAGCCTCGCATTGTCAAATTTGTGAGACTCACACTTTCAAAGTTGCAAAAATATGAGACTCGCACTATAAAAGTATATCTTATTTACGATCCCCACACTCTAAAATTGTGATCCCCATAATCTAAAATTTTTATCCTCACACTCGAGAAAGTGCAAGGCTCCAAATTTAAAAGTGTGAGCCTCGATTTTTAAAGGGTGGGGCTCGCACTTTCAAAGTTTGAGGCTCATAACTTCAAAAGTTCCTTACAACTTTGCAAGTGTGAGCCTCTCAACTTTGAAAGTGTGGGGCTCACACTTTCAAAGTGTGAGGTTCACACTTTCAATGTTTATTATGTGCATCCTTAAATTTTACATTGGCCTTAAATGCTAGTGGTGTTATTTTGATTTCTAGTGGAACTTACAATAAAATTACATTCTCACCCTGAAATATACCTTGTAACAACTCAAGTATTGTTTTCTTATATTATACATGACATTAATTTCACTAGTGTTTATTATTATAAACTATATCTTTGAGTAATCATTAAAAGAAAAAAACATAGTTGGGAGTTTATGTATATCACAAATTCTATTATTGTGAAAGATAGTAGAATTTATGCTTGTAAATTATTTCATTATCCATATTAACAATTAGTCACTTCCATGAGAAAGAAAATGAAATAATCCTTGACAAAATGTAATTAAAATGTTTGTGAGAAATGTAGTTTTATGCTGTCAGGAGATACATTGAACCAATATTTTATAGTTTACATCAATCAAAAGACTCATTGTGCCACAATTGTATTCTTTATGAGTCAAGAAATGCCAACACCTTTTTCCCAATGTTGGTCCATGTGAATGAGATACATTTTCATCACACCCCTTAATGTGGTATAACACTTTTCTACTATTTGTTTTCACAAGTATCCCTCTTGTAGCCCATTCTCTTAGCCTTGTAAAATTTCCAGGCCCTTGTTGTTCTTGAGGACTTTGATTGGAATATCATTTTCAAAGATTCTAAAATCCAAATCAATGATGCATGTTTTAGAGAACAGAGTAAATATGAAAATATTTTATAGGTTCAAACCAGAGGTATATACACTACTCCATGTCTCCTTTCTCTTCACTAAGCACGTATGTTTGGAGAACGAATGGCTACCTATGCCTACGAACTCAAAGTATATCCCATCATGCTCTGATTTTTGTTATGATAGATGTAGATCAGAGTAACAAAATTGATCTGTCATCATATTTACATTGAAATTTTCTCTTTGTACATTTAAAATTTGTTACAAATTCATACATATATATTTGTAAATCTTATATTAGGAGTGGTCCCCTTTTGTGCATAATTTTATTTGCACAAGACATGAATACATTTTTTACCTCTTGAATGGGACTAGTCTTTACGAGCAAGAAGTTGCAAAAGAGTGTACAACTTCTAGTATTGAAAGTGGATTAATTTAGCTATGATGAAAACAATCCTATTGGCTAAGTGGAAAAGAAACAAAATTCCCAAAACTCAATTTTTCCCCTTCAAAAATAAATTCAGACACACTTTGATCTGTTTTAAGGGTTCCAAGTGGTTTGAATTATTATGGAAAAAAATCAGTTGTTAGAGGAAAAATTGGTCATTGTTTACTTGAAAATAGGCTCATTCATTGAGAAAAGAAGACCCCGGGATAAAGAGGACTCCTAGGATTTTTTTCATCACAATATCATCAAAGTATCGTTCCAAAGTAAAATAGTTTTTTGTGAAATCACATCACTAAATATCACAAACAAACTCCTATCAAAGGAGTTATTTGTGCTCCTGTAACATATATGTCCTTACTATCTGTTATCCATCCAAATACCTCCTGTAATTATTACCAAGGGTCAGTTATCTCATTCGGATACTAGGAAATTATGTAGGAGCAAGTACAAATGATGTCAAATTTAGAACTCTAGAAAATTCATGCATGGTGGGCTGATCAGAGGGTCATTTATTAGTGCAAAGAAAGGCTAATTGGAAGTTTTTCTTTCGATTCCATGATCCTTGCAAGTTTCTACAAATTTTTATCAACAATTTTCATGAATGTGTTCTTGTCTACTTTTAATAGAATATGGGTTCACTTGTCAATATCAAAGACAATTCCATCCACATTTGATTGCTTCATGCTTCAAACAATAAAGCTTTAAAATACTTAAACAATGTACAGTGTAATCTCCAAATGAAAATTAACAAATAGAAATCTTACCAACTTTGGAAGATTTGAGTTATTGGCTATAGCTTCCTTCCCATCAACAATTCTAGAAGAGAAATTCCATAACTGTTTACATCTGATTTCTCATCAAGCATTGATGTTCTTTCATATTTTGGGTCAATGTAACCAATGGTATCCATAACATAGGTAGAGGTGTGGTTTTTCATCCAGGATTTGCTCTTGGAAATGCCAAAGTCTAAAAAATGTGTGTCAAAATTATAATCTAAAAGAATTGTAGAAGTCTTCAAATCCCTATGAACAATGTGTGGGTTACATAAATGATGAATATATGGTTTTCCTTCTTCACCACTATGATCAATCTTTAGCCAAGTGTTCCAGTCTAGATTAATCTTCTTTGATGATCCAATACGAAAATAAATATCAATAAAAACTTAGATTTTCCAACAATTCATTTTAATATGAAGGTTAGATATTGATTAGATGCTTCTATTTAAAAATATGAATCTACAATGTACATATCCATTTTTCTTCATAACATAATCATTTTACTCACCATGTAGGATATCCCACAAACTTCCATTTACCATGAAATCATAAAACAACAAGTTTCTAAGTGGAGAAAGTGAATATCCATGCAGACTCTCAAGATTTGGGGCCATAGAATTTGATACACTCTGGTGACTGTTTAGTGTCATCTAGACAGTACCAGGGGAGCCCATTGTCTATAGGAGCGAGGACATAGATATAGATTTTCCTATTCCAGGACATGGATGATCCATTGGAGGAGGCACCAGAGCCATGGGATGATGAGGATGATGTAGTAGTTAGAGTTGGATTTGTAGATTGGTTGTTCACTACATAGGCGGCTCGGATGGTTGGAGGGATTGAAGAGAGGAGATGATGAATATGAGGAGATAGACGTCGATGAGGAGATGGCTCCTTGTGATGGTAGATATGGTGACCAATGAGAGTCTGCAAAGATGGTGCAATTATGTATAGAGTGATATTTAGCTCACTTAGAGAGAGACATTGTGGGGTAGGAGCTTGAGATAGTACACCGAGAGAGGGATACAGTGACTCGGGAGAGATCAAAGCCATTTAGGATAGGGGTCAGTACAAGAGGAAGAGGGAGGCATATAGAGCCCAATTTGGAGATCTTACATCTATACTAGCCTCAAATTCAGCAATCGATACACCAGCGATATCATAGGGGAAGGATAGATGACACCTCCTGGTACCATATCTATGGATTGATATAGATCCATAGTTATATAGGATAGATACTATGAGTAGATAGTGGTACACAAGTTACCACAAACATTGAGATATTGGGAGTATCTACAATGATGATGATTAGTGAGAGTACTGGACATGCGGGAGTACAAAAGTGTGGCTTAGCCATCGGAGATGAGGGCAGTGGGGCCCAAAGACATATAGAGGGACCTACCCTAGGGGAAAGATTTGAGATTTTCTAATGTTTACTTTACTGATTTTGATGACATATCAGCTTTGAGAGAGGGCCCTTAAAGTCCGGTGATGTATTGAAACACTTTATTTTTATGATATATGACATACGAGATGATTTTTTTGTATTCTAGTATGTGTCACTTTTATGATGTTAATTATTTTATTTATGTTGATGATTATGTTTTTTTTATAAGGTAAAAAAAACTTGGTTTTTAAGGGACCAAAAAACCCTATACAAAGAAAGAAGCTAGGTTAAACCATCAAACCAACAAAAATTGAAGGAAACCAAGTAAAAAAATATTGATGGGGGAACCCAAACCAAATCCATACTGCATAGTTTGAATATTTAACATTATAATAAAAGTATAGAAACACTAGGATAGTAGCAAAGGAAACAAAAAGACAAAACACACAAAAGGATGACCTCTATCCTTTAATCCAAAGATATTTATAATCACCCATTTATGCCTTTTCTCGAGTTTTCCTCATCTGCAGGTGTCCTTCATCTCAATATCAACATGGTCTCTAGTATTTGTGTCCTTGTAATCTTCACTATCATAGCTGCTAAAGAGGAGCTTCATCTTCTGCTTGCAACACTCAAATTTGTACATTTTTTCCTATAAGATAGATATCCTCTTCTCTTACATAAAAAACTTTTCATGAATACCCCCAATCCTCTTATTCTAGATTTCAATTTTATGGTGGAAATCTTTGACCTCCTGAACTAGGTTCTTGTTAACAATGAGGATAGTATCAGTAGTTGACTAAGCCCTCATTAACCTGGCGTCATGACCCACCAAATCCCTCTCTATGCTTATCTCACCCTTATCATGTACACCTTTTTCTAATTACATAGGACATCATCTGCAACCCGCTCTGGGGAATCTTTTCCTTTCTCTTTCTTAAGGCGTTTTATGGCCAACGCCGGTTTCATGGTCTAACCGAGTATCATTGAAAACCATCGGTTGGGAAGGGATTAGGGGTTTACCATTTTGAACCATGAGGAGAATCAGACCTAATGAAGGGGAATAACTTTATTTTTCTTGAAGTCAATATTGGAATAAGTGAGAGAAACCTAAAAAGGAAAAGGTCGGGCTCATAGTTTGGTCACATCACAAAAAATTAGAATAGAAAGGTGATAGGAGAAAATATGTTTGAATTTTCTATTAAGGGTTAAATACTTCATCACCACAAGGAAAACATCATCCTAGTGACCAATGAGGCAAGTGTGAGCAATGTCATCATCGTATGACATAATACATTTGTCAAGGCCCAAAACGTATCTAATTCATGTTTTTGTCTAGTTTTGTCTTTAAAAATTTTGAGGCCCTCCATAGTTAACCCAATGACCTCAGCTATGGTCTCCTCGGAAACCTAATTTCAACCCACCTCGGGGTAAATTCCCCTCATCTCAATCATTACCAAAATCCACGAGAGATTTGAGGGTCGTTACCTTTTAAGTGTCGAATATACTTAGTAAACCCTCCTCGTGCAACAATCTACAAAAGGTGAGTCATTTTTATGTGGAGGAATAATGTTGGCTTTGTTCTAACCTATCACTAGCCATCTTGAACTGAAAACACTATCTAACTTTTGGAATAGCCAAAATGGAGTCGTTAGTGCCAACCTAGTTGACATGTAAATAACCATAATGTATGTCCTTTCCCAAAAAAATAGGATCTTTTTACGATGTCGAGGGTGAGAAACTTGAATGTTATCATTACACTACCTCTAAGGTTGTATCGTCATTTATCATATTTAAAATATAAGGTATGAGTTACCCTGGACACGTCATCATATATGTCATGTTGTTACCATGATTGGAAAGCACATTAACAGGTTTATTACCTAACTTGTAAGTGTGTTGAATGTCCACTCTGTCAAATGATTACATCATCATCTTGGCTTCCCTGATTATGTTGATAAGTCTAAACCCACACTTTCTCTAATATTTGATGGAATTTATAACACATAATGAATCACCCTCAATAATTAGGGATCTTATGCCTAGGTCTATGGATAGATTTATACCCCATAGCATAGTTCTAACTTCAACGTGATTATTGGAATGATTTCCCAAAGGACCAGTGTATGCACTTAAACATCTCCCAAAATGATCATGAACAAGGCCTCCCCCTAATAAAATCCCTCTCTCTGTTTATCATACCTATAAAATTTGAGTTTGAAGCAACCTTCGGGAGGTCTAGACCACTTAACTCTATTTTTGTGAGTGTCCCTATTAGTTTGAAACTTTTGGGGTTAAGATTCATTCTACTAATAATACTTATTTCCAAAGTTGGGAAAAGATTTGATGATTTAATAATCTTTATGATCTCAACATTGTCATAAATTTCTTGTCCCACTTTTTAAATGACCTTATTTAGGCTTGAAGATTGGTTCTTGAAGATCTGATTATTTCTCTCAATCCACAAGCCCCAAATAATGTGCGAGGCCAATTTCCAAATCTCTCTAGTCAATTCATGTTGGAAATTGAAGCTCCATTGATTTGGAAGTAATGAAACTTCCTAGGAAGAACCATATTTATCCTAAAACCCCAAGAATAGTAATAAAGAATACTTGGAAGGAGAAGGTACACTCCAAACAAATATGTTGAATTGACTCTTCTTGGATTTTGCACTAAACTACACTGTTGATGATGATCATCCCTCTCTTCCTTAATCTTTCCATGGTTAGGATATTTTTTAACAACTTCCTAGAAGAACATATTAATTTTGGTTATTAGGTTATAATTCCATAACTTCTTCTAGAAAATATTTGATTCCATTTCCTCAAAGTTTAGGAAGTATCCTAACTTCACCTCATACTCCTCAGAATCCATGTTTCTCCATATCAAATCATCTTGGCTTTTGTTTTGGGGTTTATGAAAATCCTTGAGGAGATTTTTAATTTCATCAAAGGGTTGTAAATCCTCTAAATAGTTAGGTGGTGGCCAAATTTGAACCCATTTTCTCTCTTCGTTTAGATAATTACAAACCAACTCCCAGACCTCCATAAAGAAATACCTAAGATTACTCCATGGCTTAAAAGTCTTGAGGGCCTTATTGTTAATCCATGGGTCATCCCATAGTTTGATCTTGGTTCCATTTACTCCCTTTCACTAGCAACTGCCTTGTCTAACAAATATTGTTCCAAAAAAATTGATCCCCTGGGTAGCTCCTATTTAGAGAAAAGAAACAAAGGGCTGCCAAGGTGCCACAAATATTTTTCTTTTAGAATATTGGTCTAGGTTCCTTCTTCTCTATACAATCACCAACCCACCTTAGTTATAAGAGCTTGATTCATGAATTGAAGCTTTCTTAGACCTAAACCCCTCCTATCCTTAGGCTGCGTGACCTTTTCCCAAGCCATTAAATGGATTTTATCCTTTTCTTAATAAATTGTCCATAGAAACCTCTTTTGTATGCTTTCAATAGCTTTTATGATTCTTATAGGTATAATGAAGATGGACATAACATACATTATAGTACCCTGTAAACAGCTTTGAAGAAGTTGAGCTTTTCCAGCTTGTGACAGTAAGGAGCCTTCCAAGAGGCCATTTTTTATGAAATCTCTCTATCAATTTGTTTCATCCCCCTTCTTCCAATTTTTTCCCACAAAGAGGCATTCCAAGGTAGGTATTTGGGAGGGTTTTATATTGCATTCCAGAATATTAGCAATCCTAATTTTTGTTACTCCTCCACATTGATGAAAAAAAAACAAATCTCTTACATAAGTTAATTTATTGCTCAATGAATTATTCATATTTTTTAGTGATATTCTTGAAGGTGCAAGAATCCTGGATAGTTGTTTGTCAAGAATAATCGTGTCATCCAAAAGCTGCTACAATTTTTGGTTAACAATTCCATTGGCAACTTTTATACCCTCAAGCCTTCCTTCATTTTGGGATTTTGAACATAACCTATTTAAATCTTCAGCAACAATAATGTAGAGGAAATTTGAAATAGGGTCCCTTGTCTAAGACCCATCTCCGATATGAACCATTCAATTTCCCATTTATAATGACAGAAAAGCTGGGGCCTTGGGTACAAGCTTGAATCATTTTGATGAAGTGAGGATGGAAACCCAATTTATGTAAAATGAGGAACATGAAATTTTAGGATATCTAATCATATGCCTTTTGCATGTCAAGCTTTACAATCATATCCTCTCTGCTTGATTGTTCCACAGAATGTATTGTCTCATGAATGGTTATTATGTTGTCAATAATTTGTCTACCCGGCATAAAGGCCCCTTGATTAGGAGAGATAAAATTGCTAAGAGTTTCTCTCAACCTAAAAGCCATAATTTTATATATGAGTTTTTACATTGTGTTGCATAGACTTATGGGTCTAAAATCTCCCAAGTCTTTAGCCCCTGGATTTTTGGGTATGAGGTAAATAAAGGTGTGATTAATTTTTTTTAACAGGCTACCCAAACGAAAGAAATCATGCACAGCAGTAATCACTTCTCTTTTAACAATATCCCAATACATATGGAAGAAGAATGCAGGAAATCCATCCAGCCCTAAATTTTTATCCCCCTCCATGGAAAATAAAATATATTTTATTTCCTCCTCTAAGGGTATAGCAATGAGATCTCTATTTTCCTTATGGTTGATGATCGGATCAAACATATTGATAGTTTTAGTGATAGAGATCTCAGATGGGATTTTACCTTTAGCAAACAAGATTTCAAAGAAAGAGACAATGGTATTTGGGATATCCTTATATTCCATCACCATGTCACCATTTTATTTTTTAATTTCATGGATTCTTCCTTTATTGGCTTTAATAGTGGCAGAGATGTGGAAAATTTTTGTATTGCGGTCTCCCTCTTTCACCAATTGATTATATATTTTTCTTATAGTAGATCTCTTCTATATTTAAAATGTTATGATATTTAGCTAGAAGAACTTTTTCCTTAGATTTGTCTTCATTACTCCATCTTCCATGTTCCATTATTTCTTCTAATTCCCGAAGTCTTCATAAATGTTTCTTTTTTGAAGAAAAATGTTTCAAAAAAATCTTTGTTCCAAGTCTTAATTTTTAATTTTACATTTTTAGTTTTGTTGTAACCTTGAACATGTTATTTCCTTTGACTTCAATGTTTCACCATTACTCTATCCTTCTCTCTAGGTCAGGTGTGTACTCCACATTTTCTCAAACTGAAAACTTCTACCTTCAAACTTCTCTCTTTCTATAAAGATAAGGACTATAGGGTTATGGTCAAGCCGATCTGTACAACATAGAGAGGAAAGGGAATATTTTTGTTCCTAAATCCATTAGAGATTCCCTAGGAAATAGTCAACCTTATTTGAATTATATTATCCCCTTTATGTCTATTGGTCTAAGTAAATTTAGATCTAGTGAGATCCAAATCAATAAGTCCATTACATCCTATAAAGTTATCTAAATCATCCATACCCTCGGTGTACAAGTTTACTCCACCTTTATTTTCCGAGGGAATCAAAGGAGTGTTGAAGTATCCTAAGATTCATCTTGAGTAATTGAAAAACCTTTTGAAAGTGGTCATCTCATCCCAAAGCATCCTTCTACCAGCCATGGTATTGAAGCATATATATTTGAAAGAATAAACCTTTTTATGGACTTGATAGAAGTAAAATTAATAGTTATATGATTCTAACAAATGATGGGGAAAACCTTCCAACACCTTCTTATTCTACAGACACATCAAACCCTCAAATTCCCAACAAAAGATTGACAATGTAACCTTGCTTATGTCCAAAAGAATCTATGAAAGTCATACATCTTATCCGATTCATTTTAGTCTCTTAGATCATTATGACATCGGTTTTCCTTACTCCTAAAATCTGACCAAATCCTATGTTTAGTGGGCTTGTTTAAACCCTTTATATTCCAAGATAGAAAAATCATTTCAAAGAAACAAATTTTTGGCTTACCACCAATAGTTTCTATCACCCTTCCATAATATTTTTGGGGGATCTCTCCCTTTTTCCTTCTCGGATGGTCTCCCTGGTGAGGCTTTATTAGCCCCCACATCCACCTTAGAGCTTGTTCTAGTTCTTGGCTTCACTTTTCTTTTTGGTGATGGTACAGGACTACTCTTAACCACCCCTAAAGACTAGGAAGAGAGACCCACATCTTGGAAAACTTCATTACCTTATTCCATGGGGAGATTTTCCATTGGATCTTGAGAATGAGAATATTCGGATCGGGCCCTTGTTATTCTCTAGGTCATGCTTGAGACCCTCTTCCACAAAGTGGAAATGTCCTCTAAATTAATATCCAAAGCACATTAAACATGTTTCTAGTGACTAGTATGGCATCCTCTAGTATTTTTACAAAAAAATTAGGATCTATGTGTTCGACACAATGGATCCAACAATGATATCCTCCTGTAGATCTTCAATTATCACTAACTCCACTTTTTCTAAATCTAGTTCAGCTATTATATCGCTGACCTTTTCTGACTCGCAACCACAAATATTTCCTCTAAAACTAGTTATGACTCATTTAACCCTTGTGATTTAACTTTGTAAGGTTTTATTGAATTGCATCCAAGTGGGATTTATCTTCGAGGACCACTAACATTTGATTGCATGATACCTTTTCCTTCCAAATCTTCTCTAGTAGTTCCTTTGTTGTTTTTGAGCTGAGCTTTCAAAGAAGCATCTTCCTTGGCCTTTGGAAAAAATTAACATTATGACCTTCCTTGAAGCATGAGAAGCACATGAAAGGTGCAAAATCATAGTTAATTTTATGTAAGTGGACACCCCATACAACCTTGTTGATGATTATGTTGATATGGATGGATAACGATGATTATATGTTTGTTTTATATTTGATGATGATGGTGAATGTATATATATGATTGGATGTTTAATAAATGATATGTGATGATAAGAAAATGTGATTTGGAAATAAATGTGATGGATGATAGATTAGGAACATGTGATTAGATGTGATATTTTTGATAGATAGCATATAGATATTTTAGATGAGATAAATGTTATAGTGATAAAGCAAAGAGAAGATAGATGATAGAATGCAATTTGAATGATTGGAGACCTATGGGTATGAACGATGCTACATCATATCAAGGAATGTGTGAGGAATGATGCCTAACTACATTGGAGGTAAACAAGAAAGGGATCCAAGTAACACAATGCACATGCGACCAAAACATGTGTTAACACATAACCAATGATAGTTAGTTATATCAAAGATGGTGAGGGAAGTATGGATGAAATGAACTCATAAACCTAATTTCTTCAAGACAAAGGGGTTTTAGATGCAATTTGTATGCGGGAATAGGGTTCTCCATAGGTAGTTTTTCATAGGATTTTGCCACAACTCCGGGAGGAGGGGGAAATACGTAAACTAATCAATGCGGGAAGTTTGCAATATATGAGAATGCTTCTCGATGCAAGAAGATTTCTTAGGATGCTTTCTTTTTTTTATTTTCTTTTGGATACATAGAAGGTTGATCAATGTGGGAATCCTTCACTATCATGATATAATAGAGTATCCATACTTCAAGGGAGTGGTCTACTTTTTTTTTTTTTTGTAGTATAAGATATGAATGATAGTTTTCCTTCGAGGGGTCAATATATTTTTATTTTATTATATGAACATTTTTACATCAAGGGATTAGTTTGTTTATGAGATATAAGCATCCAGGATTTTGACACATGGAAGAGATGGGTATAGATAAGTAGACCACATAGGAGGGGATGAAAAGATGTTCAAGAGACACTTATGGACCCTTTACATGGTTATTGGTTACAATAGATAGATAAGATGGTGATGGATGTAATGATCATGGAGTTCTCACCAAGAAGGGAGAACCTATCTATAAGGAAAATGCCATAGACAGAGTTGTGGTGCCCATATTTAAGGTGATGACTAGGAAAGTAACGGTAGACCACATAATTCTAAATCATTACAATGAGAGATGAAAGAGACTAATGATGGAGCGATGATATAAGGATATGACTAAGTACTCATAAGTAGGTATGATAATAATATAATGGTCACAAGTGCAATGCATTACGGGGTTCCATTTCTGGTTTACCATCAAGGGAGGCCAAACAATAGGCTCCTAACCCATACTTATGCGTGATAACGTAAGGTCCAATCCAAAGAGGGGAAAAATTTCCAAGTTGGCTCCTTTCTAGGGTATTGAAGTTCGATTTTCTTTAAGTACAAAGTCACCGACATTAAAATCACATTCTTTGTGGTGTTTTTATAACCTTGCTTGATGTGCTCTTGATAAACATAATGATTCTCAAGAGTGAGAAGGTAGTGTCCATCTAATAATTTGAGTATTGTTAGACACTCCCAACGATAATCTTCATCATAAATGAAGTTACAAAGAGAGCAATGATGGAATTTTAACTTTGAGGGGAATACGCCGAGATCTATAGATAAGAGAGAATGGAGTAGCACTCGTAGAGGTATGGATACTAGTTTGATAAGTCCAAAGAGTGAAAGGGATATGGAAACACCAATTACAAACTGATCTATCATCATTCTTGCTAAGAATGTTACTGAAGAGTTTTATTATTTGCTTGACTTGGTTGTTAGCTTGAGGATAGTAAGGAGAGGAGAAGCTAAGATTGATATTAAATAAGTCACAAAGATTCTTTTTTAAGGAATTTTTGTTGTCTGTGATGATTTTATGAGGGATGCCAAAGTGGAAAATGATGTGGTGATAGATGAAGTTAACGATTTGATTAGATTTGGTTGAGGTGAGTGGAATTGCTTCCACCCACTTGGTGAAATATTTGGTAGTGGTGATGATGGAATGATGACATTGAGAAGAATGTGGTTTGATGGTGCCGATGAGATTAATGTCCCATTACAAGAAGGGATAAAGGTCCCTGAAGTGGTTGTAAGTCCTAACTAGGAATACGGACAAGATTAGAATGTTGTTGACATTTGACACATTTATTAATATTTTTATAGCAGTCATGATTGATAGAATTCAAATAAAATCCAAGGCAAAGAATGCACTTAATGACTACTAAGCCACTAAAGTGTCCACCACAAATGTCTTCATGGACCTCTTGGATAGCACGAGTAGATTCATGGGATTTAAGGCATCGAATAAGAATACCTTCAAACCCAAATTTATAGAGGATTCCACCAAGGATGACATATAGGTTATTAAACCTGAAGAAATGACCTCCTACCATTCTTAGATAGGTCGGAGGGAATAATTTATTTGGATAGATAATCAAATATTTGAGAGTACCAAAGATAAGATGTGATAGATTCAACAAGATAGACGTGGTGTAATTCATGAGATGGTTGATCAAGACTATGAACAATTATAGAAAGTTAGGATTCATTTGTTTTCTATGGGATGAGAGATGCAAGAGAATCCATCATGTCATCGAAATGATTTTATGGTCAAGGGACAGCTTAGATAGTGTAAGAATCAAAATCCTCAAGGAGAAGGAGGACAATGTCCTTATATTTCTAAATAATGTCATTTCTACATTGATAATCTCATGTAACTTATTTGATGATGAGCTCGGAATCCCCATAGATGTCAAGGATTTGAACCCCCAAAAATATAGTGGTTTCAAGACCTAAGATAAGGGCTTCATACTCCACCATATTGTTCGTGCACTCAAAGTCAATCTTTTGAGTGATGGGGATAGGAGTATCCCAAGGAGGAATGATAATGATGCCAGCACCTCCCCCTTGTTGACACTTAGAGCCATCAAAAAAGAGATTCATCCTAAGAGGAGAATACTCATGGTGGAAATTTTTGATGGATTCATCTAGAAACTACTGATGAGGAAGACAAGTATCAAGAAGAGGGGCTTAAACTAATTAGTCTGCAATAGCTTGGACCTTGATAGACTTTTGAGAGATGAACTCTAGGTCAAACTCAATCATGAGCATGAGCCATCAAGTGATGCAATCATTGTGATAAGGCTTATAATGCATCATTTTGAGAATATGAAAGCTAGTGATGACATAAGTCTTGTGATTGAGAAGATAATGTCAAAGTTTAGAAGTGGAAAAGAAAAGAGTGCAACACATCTTTTCATCTTCAGTGTAGTGAGTCTCATAATCATGAAGGGCATGAATGATGTAATAAATGGCCTACTCACGGCCTTGGTCATCAAGATGCGCCAAAATATCCCCTAGAGCATGATCGAGTAGTAGAGACATAATGATAGAAGGGCTCTCCCTTTCGTGGAGGTGTAAACACTGGAGGGGATAAGATATACTACTTAAGATCTAAAATATTATTGATAGTTATTGTCCCAATTGAAGTCTATGTCTTTACAAAGAAGATGATGAAAGGGTTGGTAATGATCTAAAAGTTCCGAGATGAAGTGGCAAACTGATTAAATTTTTCCTTTAAGACTACAACATTATTTAAGATTAGAAAAGGAGGCATCTCAAGGATAGCCTTGATTTTTATAGGGTCAACTTCAATATCTTGTTAATGGATATGATGAATCTAAGGAGTTTATCGAGTTAACACTCCAAACACACACTTGGTTGGATTGAGACAAAGGAAGAAATGGATGAGATGCTCAAAAAGGATTTCAAGGACATAAAGATGATTACGTCAATGTTTGGATTTACCCAAAAGATCATCAACATATTCCTCTACTATCTTATGAATGATATCGTGAAATATGTAAGTCATGGATCACTTATAAATAGCTCTAGAATTTTTCAAGCCAAAGGGCATGACACGATAGAAAAATGTAACCCAAGGATTTGTGAAAGAAATATCATGTTGGTCTTCTGGGAAATGAGGATTTTATCTGTAACCAAAAAACCATCCATAAGAGAAAGCATCTCGTGGCTAGTAGTAAGGTCCATGAGTTAATCAATCTTGGGAAGGGGAAAATCATCTTTAGGACAAGCAAGATTAAGATCTCAAAAATTGATGCAGATGCAAAGCTTGATAGATGATTTAGTGATGGGTACGATGTTAGAGACCCATTAAGGATAGTCGATAGAAATGATGAAGTGGGTTGAAAGAAGGTGTTGCAAATCCTCTTTAACAAGGAGAGTAACTCAAGGGTGCATATAGAAAAGCTTTTACTTAATCAACTTGGCATTGGGAAAGGTGGCCTTATTATGGATGACGATTAAAGGATCAAGGCTTGGCATGTAAGAGTATGAATATGCAAAGGCCTATATATGTTTGGAAAGAAAAGAGATGAAAGAATCAAGCTCTTTTGGATCAAGATATTGACCCACTTTGAGGATGTGAGGCTCTTATGGAGTCCCTATGTTGATATTGATGGTGGTCATTGAGAAGGGTGGATGTGTCGGGAGGTAAGGACTTATGAATATAATAATATTCTACCCCATGTAGGAAATAATGGAATCATCATCAGTGCATTGAATAATGTCAATGGTAGAAGAATCTTCTTCCACCATATCGGGAAAGTGAAGAGGAAGGGACCTAGTTTCACCCTCATGTTGATAAGTGATCAGTCCCAATGTGAATTTGGAGACTAAAAAAAAGCTACAAGAGATTTACATGGTTTTATCCATATCTATAACCTCATGAGATGGATAATATGGAGAAGGCATGTCCGTAAGCATCATAAATGGTGTAAGGGGATCAGTAGATTTCTCTTTGTAACCTAGTCTGAATTTTTCATGAGGTTTATGAAATTGATCAATAACAAGGTCATGTACATGTTCATAACATCCCATGCACAATGATGAAGATACATGTGATAAAAATATGGTTTGTAGAGGAAGCTGAAACCAATGGTATATGGTCTGGTGTGGGAATGATCATCGATGTGAGAAGAAGGAGAATCGACACCACCATAGATGAGATTGGTGCAAAGATGAGGTGGGCCAAAAGGAATGATATCCCTGATTTTTACATTGGAGCTTTGTTAGGTCTACCGAGGTGATGAGGTGTGGGGAAGGTATTCAGCATGAGAAAATGATACTCCCCACCATAAGGTTGTCCACAATCAAGTGTCTAAGGAATCATTGTTGGGAAGCTTGGAGGAAGAGATGGATGAGCTAGTGGATGGTTGAAATGGATCATTTTTTGGGAATGAGGACATCGTTGGGTCAATAAGTCATGTTTCATGCTTTGAAGGGAAAAGCATCATTAGGAGAGCAAGATCTTTCCCTCGTGCTCATATTTGATATAATGATGAAGTGTAGAAGGGACATAATGCATGACATGATTCTATGGACATATAAGAAGGAAATTGTATTGAAACTCCCCTTCTATGATATATAATACCTCATAGAAGATCTTCTCACCAACACAGATACAAAGGACAACCATCCCCACAAAGGACCATGGGTGATTAGGTGATAATGGAGTTAGGGATATTGAGCTGATCAAAGGTATGTGATGAAATAATGTTGATATTTGCTCTATTTTCAATCATGGGTTGTTGAATTCAGGTGTCATTGATTCAAACTTTGATGAAATTGGGAAGTTCATGATCCTTAGGTGAAATATTCGGGATCTTGGCATCGTCAAAAGAGATGGAAGTAGAATTTACAAGTGTTCCCACAAGAGATGTGAAAGGTTGAGCCTCATGACTAGATCTTGGGATAAATTTCAAGGCTTCAGTGAGAGCCTACCTATGGTCTAGAGAGCTTCGGATAAGCTCATAAATCATCATATTAATCAGTGCCAAATGAAGTTGTTTAACAATGCTTTATTTGATAGGATGAGGATAGTTAAGATTAAACCTTAGGTTTTGATGATAATGGGGATGGAGATGAAGTGGGCTCACTAGAAGGAGTGGAGACAAATAACTTAAGTTTTCATGAATATTTGGATGTGTTAAAATCCTTAAGAGGAGGTATGGAAACAAAAGTCTTTGGTTTTGATTATGTTGTTGGTTTAGAGTCATGTGGGCCGAATGAGTAGCTATTCAAAAAGTATTGATAAATAAGGGCATACCCTCCTTAGAATAATAATCATTTTGTGGTGGGATGCTGATAAAAGTTCATGATGAATGGGGGACTTTGTACTTTGGTGATTGGGGTTGATGATGTAGATATTGAAATGGTCATGGATGAGGAGGTGGAAAGAGGAGATTTATTTATTTCAAGAAGAAGGTCATCCTCCTCAATAAGGTTTTGGACAATGGTTTGAAGTGTTTTATAATGTTTTTTTTCATTTCCATGGGTGTGATGATAAGTGAAAATGTTGGATTCAAACCATAATGGATTCTTACTATGTGGATCAAAGGCCTTAATAGGAGGGAGTGTGATGGCAAAAATTTGAAGCAAGTGTTGAAGGACCTCCGCATATGATTCGACCAAAGTGTTGAGAGGTGCTTTGTCTTTGTGAGATGTAATAGGAGTCTTAGATTTGGGTTTGGATTTAGAAGAAGAGGTGGATGTTTGGGATGTAGATGTGAGAGATGACTTGGGTGTTGAAGGTTGAGTCTTAGTGTTTTGAGGTTTGGATGTCTTAGATTCAGATTTAGTAATGGTTGGTGTCTTAGAAGAAAGTCGGATTTTGGAGAAGGATTGGTTGATTATGATGTGGATTGATTGGTTTTTTGGTTTTTAGATGAATGGTTTGACCCTAAGAGAGGTGGGGTGGTCCTAATATAGATAAAGTGTCATTGGATTGCTTGATATTGGGTGGAGGGATGTGTATCTTTTTATGAGGATTCGAAAGATACCTTTAATGAACCATGCCTAAGGGTCTTAGGTTTTGATTGTCAAGATGTACCCTTGGTAGGGATTAAAACAATCTCAATTGGAGGGTCTGACGATTGTGGTATATGATTATATATTGGTGGAGGAAGTAACTTTTGTTTGATGAGGTCTAAAGAAGATGTAGATTGGGTTGATTTGGGGGTGTCTAATTTTGTGGATGAAGTAGGGACATCATTTGAAGTCATTGCGAGTTGGAGTGATTTCAAAAACTCTTCAAAGGATGAGGTAGATGTAGGAGAAGAGGATGATGTAGATGTGGTCACAATATTCAATGTGATTGGTGTAGGTATAAGTGCAGAAAGGGGAATTGGAATAGATGTTAAGGATGGATCTGATGTGATAGGTGGGGGTAGAATAGATGTAGGTGAGGTAGTGGGTATAGTCAAATATGATGCAAATGATAGAGTAGATGTGGATGTAGAATCAATGGTAGAAGTTGATATGGGTGTAGATGTGATTGGTGTAGAGATGGGGATGGGTGTTGGTAGAAGTGTAGATATAGGGACAATGTCTAAGGGGTAGATGTAGTGGTTGGTGAAGTAGGTGGAGTCATTGATGGGGTGAGATCTTGATCAATGGTGTTGATAGTGTTAATGGTGTGAGAATTGGGTGGTTGAGATGTAAGAGGGGTGGTTTGATTTATTGGTACATGATTAGGAAATGGTTTTTGAAAATATCAAGTGGTTGATTGGGGGTGCATTAGGGTTACCCACTTGAAGATCACCTTGATCGATGCTTTTTGGAAAATATATTTGAAGGTTCGACATTTTTCTATATCATGTTGGTGAACTTGGTGATATTTACAATAATGTTGTTCTTCACGATACCAAGCTGGTTTAGTTTTTATTCATCGAAGGATTAAATGGGGGTAAGTGTGATGAGATTTACCACCATCAATTTATCAAATATAAAGCTATAGGATTATCCCATAGGAGTGTATTTGGGTGGTAGTCTAACATCTTTTTATTGATGCCTCGTATTAGAAGTGGACATGGAGGAAGACTTAACCACTATGGCATTGGCTACATTTTTGGATTTGTAGCTATATGTACATGGTTTATTAAACTCATATTTTTGCTTATTTGATCTAAGCTTATGTGAGCCTTGGTTAAGGGCATGAGTCTCAAATTTATGATTCATAGTGAAGGCTTCTTCAAATTTTTAAAATGATTATATTTGTAAGGTGGATGATATATGCTTCACACAAGAGCGTGAAAATAATTTGATGAGATCTATCTATGGAAGGGAAAATTATAATTGATTTATGATTCCATGCCATCGTGTGACAAAAAGTCTACAATAGAATCACGCGTCAAATTTTTGAATGGCATATAATTTTGTAATGGTGATCTTTCACGTAATGTTGATTGAGAAATGTTCTAAGAAGAGATGTACAAGTTGGGTAAATGAGAACAATGAGTGTTGGGGGATGCCATTGTACCAATCCAATGTGGGACTGGTCAAGGACATAGGAAAAGTGTGAAGCATGAGGTCTTGATCATGGGCGATGAGATAACATGTATGCCTAAATGCACAAAGGTGTTGTTTAGGATCCTCCTTACTGTTAAATTTGATGAATTTTGGAAGTTCCCAATGAGGAGGATATGGTTTTATTTGGACCGATTGATTGATAAGTTTGCTACAATTTTTTTCATAAAATAATGTAACCTTGGGTCCTAAGGTAGCGGTTTAAGGCTATCCAACTTATTCATCAAGACAAACATGGGGTTATTTGAAATCGTTGGATGAGAGGTAGATGGTTGTGGTTGTATGATATAAGAAGTGGCTTGATAGGGTTGTTGGTAGGCTTGTGAATAAGTAGGTGTTTGAGGAAATGTTTGATGAAGAGGAATGTAGGTCATTGGTTGGGATTGGATGGGTTGTTGCAATGGTTGATGTTGAGAAATAGGAATGTGATATGATTATTGAGATTGGTTGGGTTGTTGTGAGATGGGTATGTGGACTTGTTGAGGTATATGATGAGTGGGGATATGAGTTTGTGTAGGTTGAGATTGTTGATGGGGTGGGTTAGACATCATGTAATGGTAAGCACCCTATGAGGAGGTTAGTGAGTGTGAGTAGAATCTGTTGGGTAAGTTTGGGAAGTGATGACATTTGCGTAAATGTGGGATGTGAGAGGTAAATATTGACTATGTTGTTCAGATATGAGAGGAAATGATTGGGATTGTTGAAAGGATTGGATGGGGATACTAGTGATGATGGTAGATGAAGAAGTGATAAGAATGGAGGTAGTGATAGTCGTGTTGATGGGAGGTAGATTAGGAGGAATGGGTGTGACTAGTTGAGTGGTTTGATGAGGTTGAGGATTAGTGGAAGAAGATGGATCAAGATCACATTGGGCCATAGCGAGATCATTCATGGCTCTAGGAAAAACACCGTGATCTATGAAGAAATAACTTGGGTTGTTTCAGGATTGGAATGATAAACATAGATTTGTTGGATAGGTGGCCCATCAATAGGAAGTTGGGTTGATTTCCTAAGAAGGTAATCATGGAGAGCCACAAGATTAGCGTCGAGGAGCTCTTGGAACTCCACATTTCCATAAGGGATAATGGGAGGCCCAAAATCTTCAACTGATGTAGTGGATTAAGGCATGGTTGGCCTAGATGGGATGGATTGATGATGTAAAAAGGGGTTGGTCTCATCATGGGTAGTGGTTTGGACAAGATATTCTTGATGATGCAAATTGATGATCAAAGGTTGGGTGACCATGGAAGAGGTGACCAAAGGCATGGATGGACAATGACCAAAGAATAAGTTGATTGGGATGAAGTGATGGGATTTTTGATGCAATACTTTGTTCCATTTTCCTAGCTAAAAATCACATGATAATGGGCATGAAACAAAACAAGAAAACAATGACTATACTAATTAAAGAAAACAAGTCAAGCATGTAGTGTTTTATTTATCTTGATTAATTAGAAAATGTGAAAAAGAAAAAGGGGAAGTGGATAACAAGGGTACCTAAGAAATGGCAATCTAAAGTTTGTCTCGGGAATTTTGGATGGGGATTCCTCAATATACCTGAAGGTATGTGAGGCCCAAGTCTGTATAGGATTTATAACATGATCGGAACACCGTGGAAACTTTGCTATTAGGTGATGAAATCCCACCTAGGTCCACAGTATGGGATTGTTTCGATGTGTGAATTTGATTAATGTGTTTGGATGTGTGTGAAGAAGTGTGAAATGTAATTAATAAAACTAATAATTACACTATATTTGAAAGAAAGAATGAAAGAGGTTTGTTTTAAACCCAAAACCAAATATGGATATTCGATGAAAACAACCACACAAGGAATGGAAATGTGAAGAAAAAAGGAGAAAATAAGACAAATAGGGGATACTTGGTTTTCAATTTTCCTTTTTATCGATCTTGAAAATAAAGAAAGTGAAAATCAATATCTAATAGATCTAAAATCCCAACATGACAAGAAAAAGCAAAACTCTACCTACAATGTTAGGGGAAGATAGAAAAAATATGGAAAATTAACAATGAAATAAAATACAAGAGACTCACCTGAGAGGGTGGTCCCACCAGCGTACAAGAATGTTGGATGAAATTTTATCTTTGTTATTAATATTATTGAACTAGATACTAAATAAAATCAAGCAACTCAAAACATGCAAGGGTTTAAGGTACCTTGGAATAAGATGGTGATGAAGGACGAGCATAAAGTAGACTCTTTGCTACAAGCTTGATGGATCTATAAAACAAAGACCCTTTGGAAAGAAGAGTGAACTTGGTTTACCTAACGAAGTTGGTTCTAAGAAGAGTGAACTTCCTTATGTGAATGTAAACCTCTGTATTGATAAAAGAAGATAAGATAAATGATAAAAATTGAATAACATGTAGAATCGAACTACATAGGAACTAAAATTACCGAAAATGAAAATAAAGTGTAAATAGGATTTAGATTGACACAAAATTAAATATACCTAGATGGTTCAATAGTGACCTAGGATACAAAGGTCTAGTCAATGGCGATCAAGGGCGAGATGAATCAAAATAGTAAATAAAAATATATATTTGATAGTCTTTGTATGCATATCTAAAGGTGATGAAGACATGTGGTAAGCCCGATGCTAAACTGTAAACAAGACTTGAAACAAGAGAAATAAGAAGGATGCGAGAAAAATGGGAATCTAACGAGATAGGATGGAAATATGGATCGGGTCAATGGTGACTAAACAGAGTTGGGCAAAGTGACCTGGGGACCCGGCATAGTTGATCTGGATTGACAAAGTAGTAGAATGGCAGATCTGAAAAATGTTTGGAAATAGAAAGAAAAAAATAACATACTATTATGGATCTGGATGGTAGAATAAGTGATGCAACATGAGAAGGGTCAATAGTGACATGACATGGTCAACGGTGACCTAGGATGACCTAGGTGTGACCAAAAATGGATGGGTTGGATTGATAACCTGCACATAAGATTGATGAAAGGGAAAGATGGATCTAGATCTCTTATGACGATTAGACATGCAAAAATAGTAATTGATAATAGAAATAATGATAATGCAATAATGGAATAAACCAACACAAGGAAAAGATGATCTCCCTAAAGTCTCCAAAAATGATGTAAGCTCAAAGGGACTCCAAGAAGACTGAAACAACTGCAGAGAAGCTCAAGCATGAAGATAAGATCGCAATTTCACATGAAAATTCTGATTTTGCATCTCTTTGTAAGGAGGGGTGTGGGTGGCTTTATAGGGTCAACGACGACCTAGATGGGTCACCGCTAACCATGGGGAACCATCCATTTGGGCAAATGGGAGGATTCCTAGCTCGAGGAATCAAGCCCATTAGGAGCGGGATTAGGGTTTTAGGAGGCTTAAGTGGGTTAGGGTTGCATAGGGAGATGAAAAGGGTAGGTGAGGGATAAAATGGAGTAAATAAAGGCTAAGGGGAGCCTAGGGATGAGCAACTAGGTAGTTTAGGGATGATAAACAACCTAGAGAGGATAATTAGAGGCAATTTGATAATGAGATGAGGATTAGGGGATAATGATGAGGATTAACAATAATTTAGGATGAATGGGATAATAGATGGGAAGGATGGGAATATTAATAAAATATGAATTAAAATAAAGGGTCTAGATAGGTGACCATGGTGAAAAGAAGTGAACACGGGGCAACAAGGGTAGCGATACCAAATTTTTTTGTCTACAAAAATGGCAACTTTAAGAGGAGATTGTCACCATGGAGTGGATGGAGGCATACCATTGATAAAGATGACCTTATTTTTATGAATTAACCTGAGATGCAAGTGACTCATAGAGATGATAGACTAAGACCGACAAATCCAATCAATACCTAGGAGCATGTCACACCCTTCAATTAATTGTGCTACAAGAAAGGGAACAAACATGGTGAGAGGATCAATAGTAACTTGAAGCTTGACAAACCCATATGAATTATCCATTAGATATGAAATTTGTGAGAGTGGATAGCCAATAGAAACAAGAAGTGGAACAAAACATGCATTGATACGCCATGATGGATAAACTTTGGTGTTATTGATAGGGATGGATCAATAGAGGTGCTAATGTGCAAGTGATCAGAAGAGAATGTAACATGATGATCATGATTAGAGAAATAAATTATTGGTGGAGAAACATAAGTATGATAAACTAGGAAATCAAGATCCCATGATGTAGAAGGAGGCAACGCATGATATATATGATTAGCCGAGGAATCAATCTGTTTTCTTGTCATGTTTTGAAAACAAATTATTGAATATTTTGAGTTTATTATTTTCATTTACTGGTGCAGAGGTTGTAGGCTCTAAAAGCTCAAGTTTGTTGTCATCGATAATATATTAGATGATATTACAAAGTTTGAAGCACCTATTTGTAGAATGTCTCACACATTAATGATATTCACATCGAAAGTTCTCATTTTAATTTCGACCTTTTAGATGAGATGGGTCTAGATCAAGCGGAGAAGGAAGCGTAATAATATTGATCTTAAAAATTTATTGTAATATGAGTTGTGGAGAAATAATCAACTTTGTAAATGTACGTTTAGGAGGTTTCCATTAAATTTATTTGGTGTTGGAGACATCATTGATAGTGACTTTAGCATTAGTAGGTTTTGTAGTTAGTTTAAAATTTGTTTTACTTTGAAAGCGGTAGAGAATGAAGCTTGCTCTTGATACTTAATTTTCCTATAGATAAGAGTTTAGTTTCATGTAGCTTGAGAGTGTGACACAAGTGATCAAATGAGGGAGATGTCTCAAATAAAACACTCTCCTGAAGAGGTGGAAATAAAATTTGAATGAATAAGTCTTGAAGCTCAAAGTCCACAAGCACATTAGACATCTTAGCTAGGTTATTTTTGTATCATAAGACATAGTCCGCTAGATGTTCATTAGCCCCTTGTTTAAGTTGTGCAAGTTGTACATATGAGATCTTAGAGATGATATTGATAGAAAAATGAGTAAGAAAAGCATCAACTAGATGCATGAAAGATGTTACCGAGTGGACAGGTAGGTCATAGAACCAATGCATCGCATACTCTTGGAGACTGTGAGGAAAGATCTTTGCTAGAATAGTGTGATCATCTGCATAGTCAAGACATGCCACGTGAAAGGATAGGAGATGCTCTTGTGGGTCATCATGGCCTTTGAAGATTGGCAACTTAGGGGGTGAAGTTTGGTAGTAGTGGGTAGGTAGAAATGGTGGGTGCAAAAGGAGTATGAAGAAGTGAAGTGGAGTCAAGAGATGGAGATACACGAGAAGTAACGAGGTGCAGCTAGTAAACTTGCATCTACATATCCTTATATAAGGAGGATAAATCAATAATATTCAAAGAAGAGCAAGGTTTTGCATTAGGAGTATTAGGTGGAATGATAGGAGTGGTAGTGGTAGGAATGGAAATTGGAGTAAGAGGTTGAGTGGAGACCATAAGAGTTGAAGAGTTACCCATAAGAGGAGCCGAGGAAACATCACAAGTATTTTTAGCATTAATAAAAGCATGCAGAATATGTGGAAGATGAGTGGGATTATTACGCAAAGTCCTGTCAAAAATTAGTAAGTGTGTTTAATTGGTCTTGATCGACATTAGTATCCTCATCATATGACTTTTCACTATCAGATGTTTCTATTTCATTAAGGGGAACATTACGAGAGTTAGAAAAGGGAATTTCAATTTCATCCATTAATATAGAGACTTCAACCATTGATTTGGAAATCCTACGTGAGGATGGAGGAATCTCAAAATATTCAAGACACCCAAATCGACCACTACGGGTGACAAGCATATGAAGAAAAACCTAGAAAGAAGGTGGATTTGAGCAATGGGTTCACTAAAATGATTAAGTTAAATGTGGAAATAAGATCCTAATATGATGTTATTATAGCAGTAAATAAATATGTAATTAAATAAAGAAATTACACCCAAGAAACTAAGTAATAAATTATGAAACCCTAATTGCAATGAGGAGAAGGAGGTACTTAGTTGAATCGCAATAAAATCTAGAATGTATTGAGGCACGACCGGTGAACAGAGTAGTAGGAGCATCACATAGGGACCCAAAAAAATGCAGATCTCTAGAGATAGGTTGGATTGGGGTGCACGGAGAGAGACAAGAGCACCCGTGGGTACCATAGGCCTATTTCTGGGTGCTTGGGTCTATGGAAAATCTCATGAAACCTCCTCTGGGTGGTCGCAAGGTGTTTTTTACTAGTCACCTTTGGTTTCTCCGAGGTTATGCTAAGATTGTTGAGTTTTCTAGAAACCTACAATGAAATATGAACCTACAAAACCCTTAAATAGACATCAAATACCAAAAAATAAAGATGTAAAATGAGGGGTAGAACTATCCTCAGCTGACACAATGGTGAACTTACAACTAAGCATACACTACATATCATACCTAATGTTGTTTTATGTGTGTGTGTGTGGAATTATGCCCTAGGTGGCTCTTGTGGATGTCGACTTAATAGCAAGAAAATAAGCTAGATGTAAATAAAGTTAATAGATGTGTGCATGTAATAGAATGAACTTATTGTTAGTGTAAAATCACAAAGCACCCCGAATGTCTCCTGCAACAAGATGGGTTGAGACACTCAAAGTGTGATTGCACAACATGGAACATCTCTCAAAGTGTGGGACCTTGGGACCTTGCGAGTTGAGAGAGCTCTCAGATTAAGGTCAGTTCCTATTCCTCTGTTCAGGTGCATGCAAATAAAATATTGTAGAGGATCTACTCTAAGCCTAATCTATCTTACCAAGGAAATAGGGTTGAGAAGATACAATAAAATAAACCTAAGCTAACGAGGTGATGCACCAAAGGAATGTTAGAAACTCATTTTGTAATTTAACACTAGACCATAGAAATGCAATATAAACACCATGTACAGGTAACCAAACTATAATGATAGATCAGAAGGCAACAATGAAACACATGAGAGGGTCAAAAATCATCCACAAACATATATTATTGCTCCAAAGTTGATATAGTACATTATAGTGGTCAAGAGGAAAAACTTAGCTTTACAACTTGAATGGGGAGGTTAGGACTCCATGAACTCATCTGCAGACTAGAGGAGAAGGGAGGGTACAAAACAAAAATGTCCAACCCTTTATAATGAGCCCAAGCTCCTTCTTTTATAGATGCAACACGAGAGAGAAGAAGGAGAGAGGTGGGAAAACTAATTTGAAGCTCAGCTACTAGCCATCAATGCCTCTACAAATCCACCCCAAATTTATCATGTCTACCTATTTTTGTGTGCTCAGTGTGTTGAAGAAGGGAGAGTGGTAAATCGAATCAAATCTGATCTGGTTGTTGGAAACAATTAGATTGCATATTAATGGCATGAATATGTTTCCCCATTTTTCACCCACCAAACCTCTTTGAAATTAAATTTTCATGTTTCCATGGCATAGGCGAGGTCGAGACCTTTCCAACGGTGCCAAATTTGTTGAATTTCGGGCACTGGGTCGAAAGATATGTCCATTTGAATGTTTGAGTCGAGTTCGTACAAAAATGGTGAAAAGAAGGGGTCTGTAGGCCTGAAACTCACATTGTTCCTTTTGGCACCAAAAATACAAAATGCAAAAATTGCCCGCAGCCCCACAATTCACTTTTGGCAAAAAAAAAAAAAAAAAATCATTTTGGGCCCGATGGTCTGCTTTTTCCATTTGGGTGAAAAGTCACTCCAAGGCCCACTAGCCCGCATGTAATTGAGGCTTGACATGTGGCTCTTTGGGCATCGGCAAAGGCACAGCTCATTTTTTCACTTTACACCTTCTCGGGAAAAAATTTCAAATTGCCTCCGACGACCGCCATCCCGCTTTGACTTTTCAACATGGCCACGTGTCCCTTTGTGGGCCTTAGGCATTTTTATTCATTTTAGCTTTAAGATCCCCTACGGGCTTGTCAGGCCAAAATTCACTTTGTGCCCTATTTGCAAAAACACAAAAGTTCCAAAACTCCTCGTAGACCTACCAACCCAAAATTTACTTGGGCAAATTTTCCTCTTCGGCCTGTCGGCCTACATTTTCTATTTGGGCGAAAAGTCTCAAAATATCCCACCGCCCCACCTCTTCGCATTGGCAAAAATCCTTAAAAACTCCTGTTGGCCCGCTTTTGGGCAAAAATACCTTCCAAGGCCCGTCGACTCGTAACTTGCAAAATATGAGGAGTTAGAAGGACTTCTTTATATTTTTGGAAAGGGGAAGAAATTTCCCACCTGATGAAGATGTTTTTAGGAAACCTTAAGTGCTTAAAATATCTGAAAAATTATATTGAAGCACTAAAGAATGAAAAATGCTCTGATTAACCAAAAATAATCTTGAGCTTATTTTGGATAATAATTTGGTGACTCATATGGGACATCTACCTACTAGATGAAAAGATCAGTTGCCTTGTTGTATCCATTGGGCATGGATTCATAATTGATATCTTGATCTGATCTAAACTTTGGAAATCCAATCCCTGAGCTGCTTGGACATTGTTGGAACCAGAGCTGACCTTGAATCTTTTGGAAATGGGCCCTTTGAGACTTGATTTTAGTTGCTCTGTATTTGTTCTATTTTAAAATTAGTAATTGTCGTAGCGACCATGGATCTCTTTGATAGAAATTCTAAAGGGTGCTGGTGTATTCACCTAGAGGCACATCGAACTATATAATGACGTAAACCTAGAGCAAAAAAACCTGTGCCACAACACTTAGGGAAATAAAACCTACGCTACAATAAAACAATGTGCATACACACTTAGGGAAATTAAAAACCTAGGCTAATATTTTACAAGGGTGAGGAATTTTTCCTTTTAGTAGTAGTGTTTGAGGTAGATCCCATTGACTGGGATCTGTAATTCTTCACCATCCAACTTAGCCAGAAGGCATTGCTACTTGTACATCTTGTGACCATGTAGGGGCCACTCCAAATGGCATCAAACTTGGAATGCTTTCCTAGTTTTTCCCAATCAAGCATCCCATTTTAGAACTAAGTCCCCTTCTTGAAAGGTCCTTGTTCTTGCTTTCTTATCAAAGGTCTTCTTGATCGATGCTTGATCTTTCTCCATGACCTACATTGCATGCTCTCTTGCCTCTCCTACTTCCATCAACTCTACATACCTGATTGTCATAGGTTCATGAGCTCCAAAGCAGAAACTCCAATGATATGGGCAATACTACCTCTTTTCCATATACAAGCTTGTATGGGGAGCTACCTGTGGACCTTTTGGATGTGATCCTATCATCCCATAGAGCTGATTTGAGCTTTGTATGCCAAGTTCTCTTATTTTCATCAAGAGTCCTCCTGATAATCCTTAATAGGTTCTTGTTTGTGGACTCTTCTTGGTCATTACCTTGAGGGTAATAATTTGATGAAGTGTTGAGGTACACACCATTCCTGACATCCCACTCAGTGATCCTTGTACCAAGGAATGCCAATGCATTATCTGATATAATAGTGGTAGGGACTCCAAACCTGGTGGCTATCCCTTCATAGAAATCTAAGATATTGGATTCATTTGCTTCTTTTAGTGCCACAACTTCAGTCCACTTGGTGAAATAGTCTATTACAGTAAGTATCCACTTGTGGCCTTGGCTTGAATTTGAGTTAATCACCCCAATGAAGTCTAGTCCCCACTACATGAATGGATGATCCACTGAAATGGGATGAAGGGGAAGGTTTGTTAGCTTCTCCTTTCCTGTGAAGAATGCACATTTTTTACACTTCTTGATCCATGAGTAGCAGTCCCTGAACACTGTAGGCCAATAATAACCAGCTTTCATGATCTTGAGAGTTGTTACTCGAGGGGAAAAGTGACCTCCCACTTCTCCATCATGGAACTCATGCAACATTCTCTCAATTTGGCCTATCTCAATGCACCTCAATATAACACTATTGATATCCTTTTAAACAAGACACCACCAACAAGCACATATGGAATGGCTTGTAGTCTGAAGTATCTTCTCTTTGCTTTGTTCCATTCTGGGGGCACAAACCTATTTGGAGGTAATGCACCAAGGCTTGGGTCCAACATGTAGTAGGTGCATCATTATCTGGTTGCTCTTGATCATTTTGTAGAAATAGGATAGCCTCTTTTCCACCCTCTAACTCAAAGCCTGTTGCTTGGAGGCAAGCTATTCACACAAACCCTTGCCTTGAACCAGTTTGGTCACCTTGATCTCAATGTCATATTCCATTACCCGAGTGATCCAACCTACTCTCTTCTCATTTAAGTCCTTGTTTAGGAGAAAATCCTTGACACTAATATGGGACACTAGTAGTAGAATCTTATTGTTTAATACCAATTGTCTGAACTTATTCAAGCTCTTAATAATAGCAAGGACATTTTTTTCAATGAAAGAGTATTTTACCTCGTATTCCTCCAAGCTCTGACTAAAAAAGGCTATTGGTTGTTCTAAACCTTCCTCGTTGGGCTAGACCAAGATGGTTGAGATAGTTTCTGACCCTCCAAAATCATATAGCATGAAGTCTTTTGAGAAGTATGGGTTAATAAGAGTTGGATCATGTGATATTGCGAGCTTGATAGCCATATTGTTGGCCCATTTTGTCTTGTTTCCTGGAGGAGAACTTGAATTCTTCTTATAGAAAGTTGATAATTTGTTGATCATTTTCGAAGACTTTCCAACTTGTGTTATTGTCTAAGATGGCTGGCCTCACAACCAACTTGATATGGGGCTGAGATTTATCACTCTTGATACTCTCCACAATGTCAAAGGCTGCCCCAATTGCTGCCAATTTGTTTGTTGCTTCATTCTTCTTCCTTGGGATGGAATTGATGTTGAATGCCTCAAAATCCTCGATGAGGTCCCATACCGGTTCTTGTAGCTCTTTAATAGGTTGTTCTTGGCATAATTTTTTCCTCATACCGAATAAAAACTGGTTTCCTGTCACCAAAAACTTGCAAGTTCTTTATACTCCTTTTCCTTTCCCAATGCAGTCCATGGACCAAAGCCTCATACTTTGTTGTATTGTTTGAACAAGCAAATTGGAAATGGAAAGTTGAGTAGTATTTCATACCTTGAGGTGAAACAAGCATAGCCCCTCCTCTCGGATCCTTGCCTACTCCTTGAGCCATCAAAGAATAATTACCATACCTCATTGTCATCTTTGTGGTCTAGCTTAATGATGTTAGGAAGAGGATGATTCTCCTCATGCAAACAATAGACTCCTAGCTCATATTCCTCCATCTCCTTATAGGGGTCAAAAGCATGCCTCTTATTTTCCCACTCATCGAGGGTCAAGTCTGGGATACACCCCACCTTGGTATCTACTTCACAAGTGCTTGGGAGATCCTCCTGATCAAAGGTTGAATAATTGGCATTGATCGGGTTGGGTACATAAGACTCAATATGGTAATCTACAATGGGCTCAGATATGATTGTGGCCTTAGCTCCATACCTTGTTCTAAAAATCATGTGTGACCAATCAATAGACAAATAGCCTCCAATTTTGGTAGTGAAGTCCCTGGACAAACACAATGCAAAATGTGGTGGCAAGTCTATGACTGATACGTTTTGTAATACGTGCATGCGTGTAGTGTGAGGCTCAAATATTTGATGACTCCAATAGTTGTCACTATTGTCCCATCCAATTACACTACCCCCTGGAGATGACTTCGTATTGAAGACCTAGTTGATCGGCTATTTATTTTGGCATTACAGAGCTACTTGCTCCCAAATCAATCATGCAATTATGTACCAATTTTTCCCCAATGATCAATGAAACATATAACGAAGGGGATTCAGATTCTTACCTTGTTTTCCTCCATGATTTTCCCCAATCTGAGATGTATTGGTAAACACCTTCTCTTACTAGTTAGGGGGATAATTTGAGCTTGACCAATTGGCCATAGTAGTCTGCAACATATCTCTCTCTGTCTTGGAATAGCCAATGACTCCCACATTGAAATATTCACATTTGTCTTCTTCATTTGTTTAATGATGTTAAATGAGCTATCCTTTTGCTGCCCCTTTCTTGGTACATTTTTCTCTTACACATGGGTCATTACAACCGGTGCCTGAGTGGGTTTGGAAGGTGGCTTGGAATGACTCTGCATATTGGGAGTTGCATTTTGAGTGCCAATACCTTGTGGAGTAATGGAGGGTTGAGGATTACCTGAGTTTGGTGATTGTCCTTCTCTAATATTCCTTTTCTTGGACCATGTATTGGCAGCTACACTTTGAGAAGGGGCTTGATTCATACCACAGAAATATTTAGCCTGCCAATTAACAAGCATAGTCTCACTTGGAGGTGCCTCTTGTTGAGCTCCTTGCTGCTGATTTTCTTCTTGGCTAGACTCTTGTGACACACCAATGGTTTGTACCATCAAGGCCTAGTTTAGTGCACCATTAAAACACATTGATTGGTTATGGGGTTGATTACATGGGAAACACCAATCATATTCTTGTGCCATATTGTTTTGTGTTAGAACCAAGGCCCTTGATGTTGAAGTTGTGTTTGGATCATATGACTGAAGGGCCTAACAACTTGAGGTTTTCCTTGGTTTTGGTTCTGATTTGTAGCCTGAGTTGGTGGCCTATTTTGTTGATACGGAGGTCTATCCTGATACTGAGTTTGAGGCTGATATGGCCTAGAACTCTGAGCTTGCTGCCTTTTGATAGTTACTAGCTCATTCCCTAGGTTCTGTAGTTGTTTCATAACTTCTTGAAGCTCTTTTGAGGTGCTGGATGATGAGGTGGAAGCTTCATCCGAACTTTGATTCCTAGAAGTAGGTATAGGAGCTAATGTGGGTGTCTGACTAGTACTTAGATCTCCTAGTTCTAGGTATAGAGGCATGGGTGGCCTAGGAGCAAGTTTTCCATCCTGAATTAAATAATTTTCAGCTCTTATGGAAATGTTATAGGTTACAGGTAAGGTGGTGCCTCCCATTGATTGAATCATTAAAGCAATATCAGAATTTAGAGCTCTAAGAAAGTATAAGAAATCACCTTCATCTATGGGCCTTACAAAGCTAATGGAATCCTATCCCATGTCCTTTGAAATTTGAGGTTGAAATCTATCAATTTCTTGTTAGGGGCCCTCTTGATTGTTGTCAATTGCTCCAACAGGGATAAATTATCTCCCTTCTCTCCAAATTGATCATGAAGAGCTCTGCATAGATGGTCCCAAGTTTGAATAGAGTCTGTTGTTAGACTCCTTAACCATTGTGAAGCTTTACCCTTAAGTGAAGAGGATAGTAACTTGACTGTAATGTCCATCTCAGTGATCTCATGAATTACACAAACATTTGTAATGTCTTGAATGTGGTCACTAGGAGAATTTTGGTTCTCTCCAGTGAAATATGGGATGCTCTTTAATGCTGCAACTAGGACTAGATTTTGTGCATTGAGGGCGAGTGGGCTATTACTAGTGAAATTGACATAAGGATTTGGTTGTGCCATCCTGATTGGTCTAAGAACCCTTGTTGATTGAATGAATGGCCTACCAGGAGGAGGTGTTGACAAGGTTCTGTTTGGTGGAGATGGAGACTTCGAGCTCTTCTCCTCTTCCCCTTCTATCTAGGGACAAGTGTAGATAGAAAAATAGTCCCTCCTCTCTAGTTCTTGACCTTGTTTGTATTCTTCTCATGAACTTGACAAGCTTGGACTATTGAAACTAGTAGATTCGATTCTTTTGGAGTCACCAGATGTGTAATTTTAAAGCTTCTTAAAAGATAAAATTATAGCAAGTGCACATCAATCTTACTACAATAAATATGGAGACTTCTTGGTCCCACCGGCATGCCAAAACTGTTAGTGTAGAATCACAACACCCCTAAATGTCTACAACCAGATGGGTTGAGACTCTCAGTGTGATTGCACAACATGGAGCATCTCTCAAAGTGTGGGACCTTGCGAGTTAAGAGAGCTCTCCGGATTAAGGTCGGTTCCTATTCCTCTTCAGGTGCATGCAAATAAAATCTTGTAGAGGATCTACTCTAAGCCTACTCTATCTTACCAAGGAGACAGGGTTGAGAAGATACAATAAAATAAACCTAAGCTAACAAGGTGATGCACCAAAGGAATGTTAGACACTTGTTTTACAATTTAACACAAACCACAGAAATGCAATACAAACACCATGCATAGGTAACCAAACTATAATGAGAGATCAGAAGGCAACAATGAAACACATGAGAGGGTCAAAAATCATCCACAGACATATATTATTGCTCCAAAGTCGATACAATACATTATAGTGGCCAAGAGGCAAAACTTAGCATTACAACTTGAATGGGGAGGTTAGGACTCCACGAACTCATCTACAGACCAGAGGAGAAGGGAGGGTGTAAAACAGAAATGTCCAACCCTTTATAATGAGCCCAAATCCTTCTTTTATAGATGCAAAGCACATAGAGAAGAAGGAGAGAGAGGTAGGAAAACTAATTTGAAGCTTAGCTACTAGCCATCAATGCCTCTACAAATCCACCCCAAATTTGTCATGTCCATCACTTTGTGTCTTCTTGGCGTGTTGAAAAAGGGAGAGTGGTGGATCGAATCAAATCTGATCTGGTTATTGGGGACAATCGGATTGCATATTAATGGCATGAATATGTTTCCCCATTTTTCACCCAACAAACCTCTTTAAAATTAAAGTTTCATGTTTCCATGGCGTAGGCAAGGTTGAGACCTTTCCAACAGTGACAAATTTTTTGAATTTTTGGCACTGGGTCAAAAATATATGTCCATTTGAATGTTTGATTCGGGTCCATACAAAAATGGCAAAAACCAGTTAGCAAAATGGGTCTGTGGGCCCAAAACTCACTTTGTTCCTTTTGGCACCAAAAATACAAAATGCAAAAATTGCTTTACAGCCCCACAACTCACTTTTGGAAAAAAAAAAAAAATCATTTTGGGCCCGATGGTGCTTTTTCCATTTGGGCAAAAATTCACTCCAAGGCCCACCAACCCACATGCAATTGAGGCTTGACACGTGGCTCTTTGGGCATCGACGGAGGCGCGGCTCATTTTTTCACTTTACACCTTCTCGGGGCAAAATTTCACATTTCCCCCGAGGACCCCCCATCCGCTTTGACTTTTCAACATGGCCATGTGTCCCTTTGTGGGCCTTAGGAATTTTTCTTCATTTTGGCTTTAAGATCCCGCGGGCTTGCGGGCCCGAAATTCACTTTGTGCCCTATTTGTAAAAAAACACAAAAGTTCCAAAACTCCCCATGAGACCTGCCGACCCAAAATTTACTTGGGAAAATTTTCCTCTTCGGGCCCGTTGGCCCACATTTTCCATTTGGGCGAAAAATCTCAAAATCTCCCACTGCCCCACCTCTCCGCATTGGCAAAAATCCTTAAAAACTCCCGTCAGCCCGCTTTTGGGCAAAAATACCTTCCAAGGCCTATTGGCTCGTAACTTGCAAAATATGAGGAGTTAGAAGGACTTCTTTATATTTTTGGAAAGGGGAAGAAATTTCCCACCTGATGAAAATGTTTTTAGGAAACCTTAAGTGTTTAGAATATCTAAAAAATTAGATTGAAGCACTAAAGGATAAAAAAATGGGTGTAGTTAACCAAAAATAAGCATGAGCTTATTTTGGATAACACGTACCTCTTACGAAGTGTATGCGCAGAATAAACACCCTTTTGATGATGTTATATGTATGAAATGAAGCTCTTATATGCTTGATGGATGCAACCTTAGGTGGTGATAGCTAATGTTTAGTGTTTGGTCCGTTAGTATGATCACATAACTTTATATTTATTTGATTCATTTTCTTGAATTTCGTAATTAACCCTAGAAAGGTCGAATACCAAAAAGATAAGATGCTCAAATGGTTGTAAAGGACCCAAAAAGTGTGATTAAATTACAAAGGGTACAAGGGCACCCATAGGGGATGAGGGTTCTGACGCTAGATTCCTATATGAGCGCTAGTGTCGAGGATGATAAAATTTGGAGTACAAAAAGGAAGACTGAGCAAGTAAAGTGTAAGAACAAAAGTGGTAACAAAAATCAAAGAAATATGGCCAAAGACATGGGTTGATTAGTAATTTTCTTACCTAGGAATTGTATGAATAGTAGTATATAATCAGGACCATATAATTACCCAAAGTCCATGATTTTGTGTCTGTAGATACTTTTCAATCTCATGCTTAGGCTTATTCTACATCTCATTCTCCTTCTATGTCTTCTACATGTGCTCGTATCGTTGAACCCAAAGTCTTACCTCTCCCCACACCTCTTAAGTTTGATTTTAATGCCAAGCAACAAGATATTCTTCCCCAACTACTCACTTGTCAATTAATCAATTTTCCATCTATTCATTGATATCCTCCGATTGGCTTTCTTAATATCACAACCTCTTATATTAAAATTATCATCGAATTAATGGACATAATGATGTTGATTGTTATGCTCTTAAATGACAAATTGGCCACCTTAAACATGATAGTCTCATTTCATTTTCTACACAAAATGCCACATGTTTATCTCTAGTTACTACATCCCACTAGGTTCCTAAATCTAATTCATTTATGGCTAATGAGCATCATTCCATCACTTCTAATGTTCCTTCTTCAGTCACTCAAGAACTACCTATACAACCCACTCCAACTAAACAATCACCTCTCAAGGTCTGCCCTCCATCACCTCCTCCTACTAAGTCTTCTACTGTGTCACCAAATCCTAAGCAACCTCCTCTAAAAATTAGTCCAACCCCTCCTCCTCTCAAGTCTTCTATGGCATTACCAAGTCAAACTAAGCAATCGTCTCTCAAAATTATTCTATCCTTGTCTCCTCCCAAATATTCTATAATGTCATCAATCCCACATAAACTACCACCAATTCATTTTTTCAAACAAATTATTCCTTATTTTGATCCTCAAGACCCATTTCAAACTCGCCACCATGGCAAGGTCCTTCTCACATCGCCGCATAGATCTCCATCACTCACATAGTTGGGGGCATCATATCTTCTCCCCCCTTGCATTATTATCAAATGTTTCTATCATCTCATGCAATTCACGCTCCACAATTAAATGTATAATATATCTGAAGCATCATCACAAACCCCTTGATACACATTATATTGCCATTACCTTATGACACACTCTCGTGTTAAGGTTCACACTTGACTATTGAGGGAATATTACATCCATTAACCTCACACAATATACATTCTACACTCCACGATTCACAATACATCTTTCTAGAATTTTATCCTCACACATCATATTATTCTATTCTATTATCTATGCTTTGTGCTTCATTGATATATCTTTCTAGCAAGCATTTATCAAACCATTTCCCGATGACTTTCCTCTTATTATATGGTTCATTCTTGACTATTGATGGTTCTTTTATAAATGAACCTCATCTCACACTCATACACATCTCGATCGAGGGGCACGTTGTTCCTATCACATTCACATTGCATATCATCACATCTCACTCATTCACACCATACTACATATCTTAGTTACACTTAGTCTTTCTTGCTTATACTTACATGTACACTCTGTTTCCTATGTTAGCCAAATATTTAGTATGTCATTATCTTTATCGTATACACATGCATGTTCACTTATTCTCTAGTTTTGAATGCAAAATTTCTATAAATATTTACATGGAGTAATGATGTTTGGCATTATACCTCTTATCAGTACCACCATGGATACTGGGGGCATCTAATTTCTTAAACATCATAGGTTTTATTGTTTCATTAGTTTTGACTTCCTATTCTTACTAAAGCAAACTACTTCCCATTTGATCTATACATGTTTTGACATTCTTTTTATCTTTCTAACATGCTAATGAGATGCTTCATGCACAACATTTTCCTTGCATGAACTCATTTACACCATGGTTGTCTGATACTTTTCTTGATATTGTTTTCCATTGTTGTTTATTGTATGTTATTATTTATGGGCTATACCTTATGTATTGTTTTTTCATTTCTTGTATTATTTTTTTCCGTTTTGGTCATGATTGTCTTGTGACATTGTGAGCAATGTCCTATGTTCTAAACCTACTTTTCATACTCTAATTTTTCTATACTATTGCTTGTTTACATTGTCCTCCATAGCATGCTTGTCATTTTTTTCTACTAAACCAATGTTTCTAGCCATATTGTTTACATGTTCATTGGTTTCTACCATGCACATTCCCCCCTGCAGGGATACCATTTCATATCAGCATTCATTCCTCTCCTTTGGGCCACATCCTCCTAGTGACATTACATGCACCCCAAACGAGGGGGAATACATTGGGTGAATCAGTCACCCTATACAGGAGCTTCGTAGCTTCAAGACATGCTTGCTCAATATATGAACATAATAGAGTTACAATTATAAAACAACCCATATTTTTACTTGGGTCCCCAATTCAGCACATACACTAGTGCCTATATACGTGAGACACTATCGCCTAGGCACTCTTGAACTTTCCTAGGAACCTATGACCAAGGAAATTAATAGTCACTTTCTTAGATCAACACAATTTTTACTGTTCACAGAGTAGTCTTCATAGTGCGGGCACAATCCCCCAACAATCAAAATGCATTCTATCTCCTTCTTTCTACTTGGATTGAACATGAAACAATATATAACTAAACATGGATCACACAAGCTATAGTGGTGTATACATTCGGGAAGAAGTCATGGAAGGAGAGTAAATCTAGACCTCTCTCCCCAACACTCTTTCGCCGTGTGGCGTGAGATCACCAAAAAAACACACACTTGGCTTCGAGATCACCAAAAACTCATTCTCTACATGATATCACCCAAAAAAATTGCTCTTGGCATGATATCACCCAAAAAAATCACTCTTCTATAGCATTTCAAGACATTTTATATCCCTTTCACTCTTCATGGATCAGTTTCACACTTTCCTTTTTACGTATTTTTTTGCATACTTAGGCAAAAAAATTATGTACACATATTTGACTACTTCTTTGCTCTTATTTTGTAGGTCCATCCTTAATACGTAATAAGAAGCAAACCCACATCAGTAAGCACAAGCAAAAAATAGGTACAACATAGGACAACACATACACTTCACCCCTAGGGTCACTTCCTCTTTCTTAGCTTCCACACTTCATTTTTTATCGCTTTCACTTGTCTCATCGACGCGTTATCACCATCACACTCTACATGATTATCAGGATGCATCTCTTATCTAATTTATGCTATCATGTATTCACTCAACAACATAAAGTGGGGGAAAATGTAAACATAAAATCATGCACTTGGGTACATTTTTAGGTCCATAAATACATACTTTCATTCATATGATTCCTAAACAAGAAAATTAGTAATTAACTGTTGTCTTTGGCCTCTTTTATGTCTTTCTTTATTTATCTTTGGTCTTACACACCCTATAGCCCAGTCTGAACTTTATTACTTTATCTTTCATGACTCTAGACACGTAACCTAGCTAGGATACCAACACCCGTAAACCCTCATCCTTTTGAGCACCCCCAACCTCGTCTATATTACTTACCTCTTTTGGGCCTATTTTATCTTTTGGGCATCTTATTTTCTTATGGGTCATCCTTTTAGTTGTCAATTATGAAATTCAAGTGACGAAATCATATAAATACAAAGCTATGTGACCAACATAAAGGACTAAGCTCTAAGTATATTATCACCACCTAAGATTGCATCCAAATGTATCTAAGAGAATCAAAGGAATTCATATAAAACTCATTCAAGGGGCAAGGACTGCATTTTCTGCATACACGCATAGGAGGGGAAGTTCATTTTTCAATCCTCACATATATTTACATTACTACATCTATTTATCACATGTTATCAAGTGTGTTTGCACAAGGGCTTCCTAGGGTATGATTTTATCACACATGCATAAGAACTACATGGAGTCTGAGATGTAGTGCAAAAATCAGTCATAAGTTCACTCTATCGGGTGACCACTTTGGAGTCACCTAAATCCCCATATTGTATCTTTTATTTTTGGGATTTGATGTAGTTTGAGGGTTTTTGCAAGGCATCTTCTCTTTGCAGTTATAGATAAATTTAGCAATCCACTAGAGAAATACGGGTGACCAAAAGTGAAGGTTAAAGACACTCATGTGAGACAACAAAAACCATTTTCTAAGCTCATGCGTAGTCATAGGATCCCAAAAATTCTCTCGGTGCCTAAGCAACCTCACCCTAGTCCAAGATCATCCAAAAGTTACAATATTTTCTATGCTCGCCATAATAGTCTACATTTTCTATTCATTAGTCTTTTAGTCTAGAATAGTCCTGTGGATAACACGAATCAACTAAGTCTTTCTATCTCCCTTTTTCACTTAGGATTTCAAACTTATCTTTCTTATTTCTTGTTTTTTCTATATTCCAACAATTTTTTATCACTTATTTATCATCATGACTCTATAATTATGGTTTTACAAATTACTATATTTGTTAAATCAACACCGAATTATATAACCTTTGCCATGTTTATAAAGTGTCACAAACATGAGGGGTTAAACTAGTGTTCCTTGGAGGTTTTTCTTGTCATGGACTTCAACTTTAATTGTTCGATGGTCCAAATAGATTTAAAAACTACCTGCAATGGAAGAATGGGATACTTGATCATTGCATTATACATGACTTGTCACCCCATCTTCTTAGGATTGCATCTGAACCCATTGACCACATTCAAAATAATGACTGGGTGAATAATATTGACTTGAATTATGGACTTATTTTTCTTACTATATTGGAAAACCTTTAACATCAAATAGAGTTCACTGAAGTCTCGTGCACAAAGCTTTGACTTTCATTTAGGACCTACATAGAGATTTTGACCCTCCTTCATCTAGTTATGGATCTTCCGATGACCTTACATCCATGGAGAAAATTGATTTTACCGATAATATTTCTTAGAAGGTTCATCTATAAATATTTCACTTGATGCTCCTTCATAATTTAGTATTTCTCTTGTCAGAGTTTTCCACAACTCTCCTCCATAGGACTCTTCGGTTGAATTTTCACCCACCTCACATGTTGCTTCAGATATTTAGTTTTCTCCTTCATGAGCATCTGCAAATTCCTTTGATTCTATCCTAGATATCCTTCCATCACTTGTTGCTTCTGCCAATTTCAATGTCGCTTCTTCACAAGCTTCATACAATCCTCCACAACATGACATTGATTTCTTTGACTTAGACTTGGATGATATGCTCAAGGACACCAAAATCACCATGTAACATATTTAGCCTCCTTCAATTTTCTTGGTAGGGAGAATTATGCATTATGGCATTCAAGCATGGAACATTTTCTCATTCAACAATATCTCTATCCATACTTGTATGGACAAGTACCTACCCCTAGTGATTCATATCAGCTCAATGATTGGATTAACACTTGTGACATGGTTCTTGGTCATTTTTGATGAACATTTCCATGCCTCTTCACCATCATGTGGCACACATGGAGTTTCCTCACACAGTTTGGAACATTCTTCAATCATTATTTGGATACTCTTCAGATATTTTTCATTGTTGCTTCTTCTTCTGATATAGTTTTTTCCACACCTACTTCATGTGATGATAGTTCTACTGACACAGATTTTCTTGTTCATATTTCTGATGACAAGGTTTGCTCTTATAGTTTTGATGATGATATTATTGATGAGGATACATATCCTCCTTATCTCAGTGACCCTTTAGAGAATGTTGAACTTAATTCTTACTCTCCCACCTTCAGAGATTCATCACACACCAAGGAGACATGTTCTTAGCCTCATACTTTCATTGCATATTTTACTCCTCCTAATTCTTATGTTGATGATTCATGTATGTCATACATTTCTCTTCTATTTATCGAACAACATTTTAGGGACAAGTATCTGCTAGACCTTAAATGTCTCTTTGTAGAGCCTACTTTTGTTGTAGTATAGCGAGATTCTCTTCCTTTCACAGAGCCTTCACACATTTTTACTTCAGAGGATTCATTCATATCCTTTGATGGGAGTTCCCCTTCTGGGATATTAGTCACTTACACTATTTTGAAGATCATTATTGATCCACCTCTTCTTGTGGATCATCATTTTACCATTGTGAGGTTTGTTTTGCCTTCACTTCATATGGACATTCTTTCAATGAATGTTCCATACCCATACTCTAACAATTCTACTTTAGTGGCATTACCTTTTTTTTTAGCAACTTCTTGTTGGACCTATGTCACACTTTAGTTGTGGATCAGCTTCAAATTTCTTTGTACTTCTTCCTTCAATTTCCTTCATGGAGGGGTGGACTTTCAAGTACACTAAATATATTATTCTTAAGGTTATAAACATTGTTTAATGTGAATGGAGCTTCTTCGGTCTACATGCGAAGACCACATCATCGAAACTCTTCTTAGAGACTTCACAAAGTTAAATACTTTATATCAGGTTACAAACTTATTTACCAAACCCTTCGTTAAAGCCAAGTATCCTTACTTGTGCTCTTGTCTTGGGGTGATTTCCACTCATCGCTTTCACACATACACTTCATGCTTTCTTTTCTCACTCTCCTATTCAATATTTTCTTCCATGACAACCCAACCAACTTGACAATGTATTTATATTTTCGAACTCTCACCTCAAGGATCTTGATAAGATTATCTCCACATCACTTGATATATTGTATCCTTTACATGTTAAGCCATATTTTGAGACACTTCATGTTCCTCCTCCCTCCACCACTACCTACTAACTTTCAGGTCATTCATATTTCATGGGAGTTCATTGGAAATCATCTTCGAGAGGAGTTGGATAGTTCTCTTCTTCTCCTCATCTTCTTCTTGTAGAAAGATTACAGTTTTTACATGGGTACCTCATCAGGCCTCGGTTTACAAGATCAATATGATGCATCTTTATCAAAGTTGTTTAGGGAGTCTTTTATAATTTGTAAGTGGATGTTTTTCCCTTAGGGGTTTTCCTCCATTACTTGAGATCCTTATTTTACATGGGTACCTCATCAGGCCTAGTTCTGGGGACCCATTTTTCTCCTCTTCTTATGTTTTAGAGATGTTGTTTGTACATGGGTATCTTAACATGACTTTAGTTGTCTTGACCCATATAGCACATATTTTTAGTTGTCTAGGCAAGTTCTTTTTCCTATTATGAATTTATATGACCTCTACCTCAATTTCGATGAAGGGGGTTGTTGGTGTATATGACTTGTCTCATCGTCACTTGGCATCTTTTCTACCTCATGTGGTTAGTCATCTCACTTAGTGAGATCATAGGTCATTAGGGTTAGTTAGGGTTTCATGTGTCCACTTGTCATGCATGGGAGTTACCAAAAATTTCTATGCGTACCTTATTATTTTCATCTATGAGTATGCTAAACCCTATTTCATTCCTACTTGATTTTCCTTTGTGATTTGATTCCTTGTTGATTACGTGGAGCGTTCATGTCACCATTGGAAGTGCAACCCTCTTCGATGTGCACGAGGTTATGTATTGATCCTCGTAGAACAATATGATAGATGTATAGTCCATTACATCAATGGTGGAAGGCACTAGATACATTATAGTTTAAATATGAGATCTACAACTTGTGAAATTTTGGTCACCATTTTGACATGGGTACTTTACATTCGGGAAAAGATCATTTACAATGAGTTGATTTTTCTCATTATAGAACATATGAGAGATAAGCATAATGGAGGAGAGAATAAGTTCCTAACATTTCTTAAACTACATACCATTATGTCACCAGTTCAATAAATTTTGGTCCTTGAGGTGGTTGAGCATCTAGTTTCATATTAGGTGCAACATTTGTGCATTCTGCAAATTTTCTATGATTCTAGGTTGATTTGTAGATTCTCCTTAATTGTTATGATGCTTTTCCACAAAAAAATTTTACATCCACCAAGATCCGCACATAACACCCAATTACGCAATGCATTATATTACCTACTGACCCCCTTGTTTTTGGCCGAAACGATTTTTGCTATGCTTTGTAGACTACAACGCACCTTTACGAAATTTTACGACCTTTACTCTACACTTACATTCCTTCTCCACATGCTGCAACTATATATTTCTTCACCTTATGGCTTTTAGCGTTGTGACAATGTCCCTTCCTTAGGTGGCATTTGAAATACATATAACACTATGCTTTGAGAACCCGTGGAAACATAGTTCTTGTTTTATGGCTTCTAACCCTAGTTACATTTTCAACCTATTTTCCTTAGCTTTGTGATGTCTCGTGATACTTTTCCTTGCATCATGGCTTCTCTTAAGTGAACTATAAACTTTTTTTCATGGAATTGACCAATTCTACATAATTTTATATTTTCCAAGTTTGTGTAACATTGTACTTTTCATTCCACAAAGCACTAATCTTTCCCACTCCTTCGCTCCACGGATCCTATCCTTAACAAATTTTCCATTTTTTGCGGGCATGTAAACTCTTCAGTGCTCTAAATCTACCTTTAACCTATAATAGACTAATTTTGATTTCCATGGAAGATTGAATTCTTTAATTCCATGAAGGTCTAACCTCTAACCTCAACCTCCATAAATAACTAACTCCATCAAAAATATGCCTTAGTCTTGAGCTCTAATTCCTTTATTCGGAAAGTTAGGTGAACTGTGGAACATTACATTCACACATTCCCTAGAAGACTAATTTAGTTTTTATGGCTTTCCTAAGTAAAAATTGTCTAAGTCCCAACTTGGATGAGTTGTTCAAAATTGCATGGGGTGCAATTTTGGACAACATTTTGGTGACCTCTAGGGGACATCTACCTACTAGATGATGAACACTAGTAGCCTTAAAACATCCATTGGGCATGGAATCAAGCATGAAAATTTAATATGACCCTTAACACATTATATTTGTCCCTGAATCCATAAGAACTTAACAATGTTTAAAGCAACCCTTTTAAGCTGATATTTGGAGCTTTGAATAAAGCTTGGAAACTGCCCCAAAATCTTCTGATTTTCCCATGAATGAAAGATCTAGACTATACACAAACACTAAATCCCATAAAAACTATGTACAAAAGGGAGATCATACATGTTCCAAGTGAAACATGCAGAGTGTGAAAAAGAACTTGTTTTATAATAAGTAACCTAAATTATTTCTATTATAACCAAAAGGAAAGGTAGCTACACAAAACCTGATATAGGTTGGGAAAAATAGCTTCCCTTTCTTACAAAATGCAGCCATGAAATTAGCTTGGCAATTATATGAAATGGTGGAAGCAAATAAATGGCCCACACTCCCTTATTGCTCAGAGTATCAACCAAAAAAAGAAAATACACCTCCTTGGGTTGCTCTACATTTGGTTTGGATGGGTGTTTGAGTTGACCTTTGATGCTTTGAATCTCTTCCGCATGCACTAAACTAAACATGATCAAGTGACAACTCTATTTTTGGCCCTAGACTAGCCAAACACCCGATAGGGTATATACATTTTTGTGTTGATGGACTGATCCTTTGAATTTTCCCATCTTCTTTGCATTCAACTCCATAAATGGAGCTACCAAGAAAACTATCCTCTTGGTGGTGGATGTTTACATGTTGGTCTAAACTCTTTTCTATTTCTTTTTGTGAAAAAAACTTTTCTCCACCCTTATATTTTTATTTTCTTCTTCCTCATTTCCATGAAGCTCCATTTAGTTAGCTACAACTAAAGATTTTCTTGGTGTGTCACTATAACTCCAAGAAGTGAAAAATTTCTAAACATGTAGAGCAATGAGGATCATTGTATTCATTTATAATACCCTTCTCACTTCAAAAATATTCATCCTCAAACTCTGATTTCATTAGTGTTGAAAACACTTTCTCTTCATCCCCACATCCCAATTTATTTTCCTTTGAACCTTCCTAATGTTTTCTCTATTGATTATAACCTTAAAAATATTTGTATGATTTTGCATGGGTAGTTATTGGGACTATTTTCGTAGACACAAAATCATGCACATATTACTATTTTACTATGTCATCAAGTATGTTTTTATATGCATGGATCTTAAGTAAGAAAAGTATTCACTAGTGACACAATCCTTTATCCATCTACTTGTTTTGATTGTTTTTATTGTCTTGCTCTCTCACATTTTTCATTTTTGTACCCAATTCTAGTCAGTCACAAGGATCCATGTCTTGCATTCTTTTCACATTTGTCATCATTTATCTCTGGACACTAGCGCCTAGGCTCAGGCTCTGTGTCCATTTTGGGAATTTCTTTCTTGTTTATTTTTTTACTCATTTTGGCATTTGTGGTCAGCCTTTCTAGTCTTCTTATCCTTATCTCGAGCTCATATTCGGCCTTTTGAGTCACTAGTGTCAAAGTTTAAAAAAGAGATACAAATGTATACACAACGCACATGTTATTATTCTAGATAGAAATTCTAAGGGGTAATCACATCAAAGGGACTGCATTTTTGGGTTACATATACTAAATATGAAGGGGAAGTGCTCAATTCCATATCACACATTTTCATAATATCTAGATATAATCCCGCTATCTTATGATCATCGGTGCAAGGGAAACCTAAGGACACTATTTCACACACAATCACGAGAGAACTACATGGATTTTAGAATGTATTGCGGTGGTCAGTCATAAGTTCACTCATCAAGTGACTGTCAGGGTCATTTTAACTTCACATATTGCATTTTTCATTTCGATTTGATGTATTTATGAGCTTGTGCATGTAGATAGGGTTTTTTCTAGAGGTCACGGTACCTCAATAATCAAAGGGTGAATATCATGTAATTTACAAGAAGTGGCAATAAAACCATAACGACAAAGAAGAAAGTAGATTCTTTGCTTCTACACATATACCAAGTACACGGGAATAGTCACCAACTCCTAGGTGCCCCTCGTCCAAAGATTGTGCACCCATGTCTAACCTCATTCTTAGGTTTCATGTTTTACCGAGAGCAGTTATGACACTTTTTCAATCTTGTTCAGCACTTTACACTTCCCATATCAGTACCAGATTTCACAAGATTGAACTAAGTCATTTGTCTCTCCTATATACTTATAGTATTGTGTTACTTGAGTTTTAGAATCAGTATCTTTATTATATTTTACCATATCAGTTACTTATGAAATTATATTTAATTCATTTCTATTAAATAATTTGGTGAACCCACTCTTCTTCAAATTTCTTTCCCTAGGATCCCAAAAACCCTCATGGATAAAAAGAGGTCCTCATCTCCCAAGCATAATATGGCTGATACATGCTTGCAACCCTTTTTGATGATATTTCTGTAAAATCTAAATTTCGTGACCTTTATCGCAATCCTAAATGTGATTCTTCCATTTTCCAAAACTTTCTTGCTTTCCAAGACACTCTTCCTATTGGCCATGACACCCCTAACATTTACATAGTCTCCCCTGATAAAAAATTTGCTTCATGTTCTCCTTCATCTTCTATAGTCACCCATGTTGTTGTACCTTCTTCTACTCCTATTATAGCACATGATAATATTATTGTAGATTCTTTGCTTGATCATGTTCTTGCTTGTGACAATATGGATACTAATAATGCTACTTCTAATGTTGAAAATGTAAATGTGCATGATGTTGTTTCTCTTAGTAGTCAAGATGAATGTAAAGTTGTATCTCCTACTCTTCCTACTTCTGAAAGTGCTTCTAATGAATGCAATGATAAATTTGATATTAGTACTCCTATCACCTCTTTGTATGTTGATGATAGTCTTGATGAAATAATTTCTTGTGAAAATATGAATGATAGTGATGTCGATTATGCTTCTGATCATGAACATGTTAGTGATGATGTTACTTCTCTTAATACTGTTGAATGTGAATTTACTACTCCTCTTTCTTCTATTTCTAATTTTTTTACTCATGATGATTCTAATCCTACCACTAGTACACCTCTCATTGTATCTCCTAAGTCTACATATAGCATTCCCATAGATCCTCCATGTTCTTCTCCTCCTCTTCCACCTCCTCATTCCACATTCACTCCTCCTTCTCAAATTCCCATGATCACTCACAATGGCAAGATCCAACCTCTCAATATGCCTCTCACTTCACCAACCATTCCTTCACATGATATTTTATCCCTCATGCATGTTGTTGGCACCTTGCAATCTCAAGTTCATACACTCACCCTTGAAAGTAAAGCTTATTATGCTTCCATTGACAATAATTCTCTACATGGAAATCCTATTCCTAAAAAGATTCACAATTTTTCTTTCCCAAAGGACTTCATCATGCCTAATTTATCATGTTTCGATGGCACTGGAAATCCTTATTTACATCTCAAGAATTATCATTTAGCCATGTCTACTTATTCTAATGATCGCTTGTTACTCAAATATTTTTTCATAACCTTGTTGATCATCCACTCATTTTCATTATAGATCTATTAGTACTTATTATGATATAGAGGATGTTTTTCTTCGAAAATCTATTTCTAACAATGGTCCTAAAGTCACATATGAATGATTTCCTTCATTCGTCATGGAAAGAAAGAACCAATTGTAGATTACATTTTACGCTTTAACTATATTGTGTGTATCAATTATTATTTCAGCCCATTGATTTAGAAAATAAATTTATCTTTTGTTGTGGCTTAATTCCTGCATTGAAAGAAAAATTATTATATGATACATGTGAATCTTTTACTCTCTTATGCTACAAAGTCATTAATTTAGAACAAGATTTAATTGTTGCATATATTATACCACCCCTTCTACTACTTCTTCTCCTCTTCCATCCATTAAGCTCCCTCCATATTCCCCATCTCGCCTCTACATAAGTGTCTTCCTTACCCTCCACCGCATTGGAAATCACCTAAGTCTTCTTCATCTCCCACTTGTGAACATTGTAATTCTCACATAATGCAAAGCCACATGATGTTTTGTGAGCCTTACTTGATAAGTAGATTATTAGTTTACCTTCTACTCAACATCATCCACATCACCACTTACAGTGCCAATGTGACAGTCCTTTCTTCAATTTCCACCACATCAATGGCACAATTCATCGCTTCACATGCTCCATATATGCCTTGCAGACCTCTTAATCTCTGGTAGATGACATCCACTTTCCATTTTATTACCCTATGTTACACTCTCATGATATGGTTCACACTTGAATGTTGAGGGAATAATACATCAATGAACCTTTCCTTTCAAAACTCATACGTGATTCTTCATGTCATATCTTTTCTTGCATCTCCTTTCATGTAACAAACCCATTTCTCGATGACACACTCTTGTTCTATGGTTCATTCTTGACTGCTGAGGGGGAATTTATACATGAACCTTATTATCACATTAGGGGAAATTGTTCATCTTCCTCCCCTTCTTCATCATAATCACACGTGACTATAACCATTGTTTTACATTATCTCATCATACAAGTACCAACGCATTGTTATTCTATTATCTTATATTGTCTAAGTAACATTTCTCTTTCATATTATCTATTATATTACATGACACGCATCTATTTCTATTTATCACATACTATGATTTTCATTCTCATGTAAATAAAAATCCTATTATAATAATTACTTATCTATTTCTTTCCACATCATCATGCACTTCAAATCAACACAAACATTTCAACAATACATATCAACCCAAAGTGTAAACAACAATTATCACATCATATTCCAATGCATATCAATAACACATATGATATCAATATCCATATATATCATCAAAAATCATAAGTTTCAAAATACAATAGCTTGGGAATCCCCATACATAGATACAACATCCACCATACATCACTACAACGTATAAAATACATCATACATCATCCTCTTTATCACTATATACAATCACAGGAGCTCTAGAACTAGAATTTTCTCTACTCACCCTATGTCATTTATCTCAGCCTCTATATCTCTCCAATGAATCTATAATATCATGATATTGGTTGTTTTCTCTAAAAATCATTCCTATAGTTCCACATATTTAGCAAAAACATCCTGAGCTAGGGATCCTCGTCTTATGGCCTACCTAGCTTGCTTTGTCTTTTCTAGAGCCTCATCATGCTCTCTCAATAACACAATGCACGTGGCTTCGCTATAGTTGTCGACTCAAACAAATGGGAATGCTCACCCGCAATCGCATTAACTCTCTCTAGCATACCACCTCTCATGAGAACATATGGAGGCACATTCTCGTCAACATGCATATCAAAGAATCTATAATCAATGACCAATAGACATCCCCTATAATCACAAAAACTAACATTAGCTACTACACACCTTTGTAATATCGATAATTAAACCATAACTCACAAATAGTAATGAATAATAATTACATTTAGCTTGTGTCAATGCTACACCATATACATCGGGGGTAGGCGTCTACCCCTCTACTCCTCTAACTTATAACCCACCGAGTGCATCCACCACTACTAGAAATAGCAACACCCATTGATGTATCACCCACCACTCACTATAGGCCTGGGTGAACCCCGCATCCGTAGCCTATATAGATTTTATAGCCACATTTGCATCATTTAAACTAGGATGAAATATCTATGCTCTTGTTGGGCCCTGACCTCACTCCCTGTTATCTCATCACACTAGTATATCTCAACCATATATATGGCTCTAGGGCACATCCGGGCCATGATAAATTATTTAGATACTCGCTCTCCATGAATAACTATATCACCCTAGGAAGTGATCCTCTAACCACATGGTGTGTTGAATGCACCGTAGCTCTACACCATCCTCTACCCATCCACCATAGTCTTTATACGGTCTCCATATAATGGCCCTAGGGCCCATCTAATCTAGCATCAACCTATAGGTGGTCATATCCATCCTCCTGCTATGGGTGCCTACCCACCTCAATCAACCTATGGCCCACTAAGCAACCTTAGTATCGATATATGCTCATATGCCCACACATGTAACAAATTTGTGGCTCTTAGTCCACCCCCATGATCCTTCGAGTGAATCTAGACAAATATCTTTACAGTGGGCCAATACACACTATACTCATACATACCCAATCCCATACTCCTCTATGCTACAAAAATATCATGCATCTTGTACAATATCCCAACTCCACCACCCTCCATTGCCACCGATGACACTAGAATCACTGCAATAAACTTCTACAACCGCAAAACACTAGATCTTAATATCACATCTAAACTAATGAGAGTCTCTACCTATACTCGTATACCTATAAAATATCACCTTGTTACCCTCATCTACCTCTAGGAATCCAGTATAGTCATTACATGTACTCTCTCTCCTATAATAGGCAACTGTAATATCATATATACATCCTCCAGGGTCACTGTCATCTCACTAGTAGGCAACCAAAATGTACACGTATCTACACACCATCTATCACACAAAGTAGTCAACATAGGCATATTATGGGGTACCTCCCCAATCTAGCAATGTGCCACAAGTCGACATCATCCAATATATCCTAATCAACATCCGACAACCCCAAAGTGAGCAATGTATTCAAGTGATGTCTTGCTCAAAACTCTCTCAAGTGTATATATATCTACACAATGCAAAAAGAAACAAAAATTTTCCATTAGTACACTGTACATATTGTAAAATTCACTTATCATAACATCAAACTAATCAAAATATCAAAAATTCATAATACAATGCCCAATCCTTGCTCGGGACACCAATTCCTAGGATAAGATCAATGGTGCCCAAAAGCAAGTCACTAGCGCCTGAAAATGGGTGCTAATGTCACCAAGGACTAAAATACCCTAGCCACTTCTGCCCAACTCAAAATGCTAAAAAATATAAGAAAATAATTTTTCTAAAATGGATGAAAATAAACATATTTGAAAAAAAATTAAACAAATAATTACACTTACCAACTCATCGGTCATCTCATGAAGCCACAACCACCGTTACTCTCTCAAATCTAGTCAAACGTGTTACTCTAACACCTAGCATTCTCACGACTTAGAGCTCAAAATTTCACTCGATCTTGGTACAAATGAAAATACTTTTCACTTTTCACTCTTACTTTGTAGTTCTAATTTATCATATATTACGATTACTATTTGCAACCACTTTTACAACTAGTACACATTGCATAGTTTTGATCATATCTTGAGCCTTGTAACTCCATTTATCTCACCATTTTGCACCATAGATCATAATTTCCTCTAGAACTATACCATACAAATTTCAACATATCATATTCACATATGAAACATGTACTATTCAATATTTATTCACACTATGACTATACTATCTAATATTATTTCACATTTACTATTACAACATCTTATACGTCTTGATTTCAGCTCAATGCTCATTTATCTACCCTTCACCCTTTCACTAAAAGGGGGAATAAAATCGGGATCATCCCATAATCCTTCTCAAGGTTATAATACATTTAATCAAAACTCCTATCATATTACTATAACAATGTGCTCTAATCTTATTCAAACAAAGCAAGAATCATTCTATACTACTATTAATACTTTCTACTATTTCAAATGTATTCCCCTAAATGATCTAATATAGGAGAAAAGAACACAAACCTCTCTATGAATAATTTACTAAGTACACAATCTCAAAGTAATATTTTATCATTCAAAGAAAATCAATCAATCGATTCAAATAAGCATACTTTACTATCTCTCCTAAATGACCTAACTTGGGAGCTACATTACATTACTATCACTTCCAGATGACCTAACTTAGAAGCCATCTAGAATTATTCAAATCGAAACACCCATTACTATAGGAGTGGGGAAATGAGATGTCATTTCCTTTCCTATATTATTCCTATATGGGATCTTTAATTTGTTGGAACTTTGGTCATTACCATTGGTGTTGTCATTGATGTCAAGTGGAATTGATGGAAAAAAGAGTGATCAGTAGAGAGTGAGTGGTGAAAAATTCAAGAAGTTGAAGGTTGATTGGTAGTGCCTCCTCAAGTTTCTTTTAAGTGCTACAAAGAGAATTGGTGTCAGGTATTTCAACAGAGTCGGTCATAGAGTGCATGGTCACAAACAAGGAGTGTGATGAGTCCTCTCAATATGGTATGCATACTTTCCAAGTTCATACAAGATCAATCATATGTGAAATAGGTGTTAATAAGTATCCAAGGTGTATGAGGTGTTTCGGTGGTGTGTAGTAGTTCTAGGATACTTCAATGATCATTCGGGATGGATTAGGACATTGCAAGCATGGTAAGTGAGATAATAATATATTAGAGATATTGAAATGGTTGGTACCCTTATTTTTATTGATTTAGACGACTAAAACTCATTTTCATATGTTCTAAATAGTAACAAGATTTTTATGGAGAAAGAAACATTTTTGGTACTTAGGAAAATTTTGCAAAATTTGATTTTTTTTTAGTTTTAGTGTTTTACAGTGTACTAGGGGTGGGGAAGGAACTAGTTCTCTAGGAACTAGTGTTCCATGTATGAATGTAGAGGCCATAAGAAAAGACTCATTTTTCATGCAAGTTTGGGGTAAGAATTGGGCCCAAAGGGTCCTGTTGGGAACGTGTATTGAGTGAGCCCATGTTCTCTGCAAGTCAAGTTGATCTAAAAGACAAAGGAACCATAGCGTTGTGGGTGGATCAAACATTTCAGGCTCAAGAGACCCAAATGGAACAGCTTACCCAAATGATCATGTTCTCGGTAAGGCCATATGAGCCATAATGAAGGGAGTTGTTAGGGGAAGATTTAGTGTGTTATGGGTGAGGAGATGGTTGTGGGCCGAATGGTTCACGAGGAACAAGTTCCTTGTCAACCCAAGTTCCCAAAATCCCTTTGATCTGAAATACAAATGAGAGAGAGAGAGAGAGAGAGAGAGAGTTGGGTGTGGATAAAGTGAAGTGTGGGAGAACTTAGCCCACATGACCCATGTTTCGAGTGTCTCATGTGCTTTGAATACGACATAACTAACTCACAAAGGGTCCGTGTAATGTGAGTGAATAATGGTGTAGATGAACTAAACCATGGAGGCAAAAGTTCCTAATGTTCCAAGATTGCAATACCCAATTTACAAAGGGTTATGATTTAATTGGATTATAAAGTAAAATATAATGATCCAGTATTTTTCAGTGTAGAGATATTCCCTAAATCTTCCTAAACAATTTCAGGGCATGTAGATTGTATTAAAAACTTTCCATTAATAGGTGGAACTCAGAAAATGGAGCTCATACGTGAAAGATATTGTAGGTCAAAGTTTAGGTTTGAAAATGGTCAAACTGGTCAACAATCCAATCTGGATGTGACACGTGGCAAAAATGGTAAAAGGTGAAAAAGGTAAAATTTCATGTTTTAGCACCTCCGGTCTTCAAAAATGAAAAAATTGGTGGGCCCCACTTTTTTCTGGCTAGGGGCCCTCAACCAGGTTTGGCACACTCTTTTATAGGAGGGGTGCCTTTGCCGCCTTTGTATTCACATTACTATTATCAGTTTTACAATTTTATATGCCATTTATATCTCTAACATTGTCCATGTGGGATTATTGTTTTAGAAAGTTTATATTTTGCATTATAGAGTTATATTTGTGCATTGTAAGGTGATATTACCCGGCATCTTGGGTGAGCTATATTGTTATCTCGGTGGGGTGATCAACTCCTGCCAAGTTGATCATGTTGATATCCACATAATTTGGGATAAAATTATCCCTTATTACCTGGCAATCACATTGTTCAATGATAATTTAAACTAGAAAACACAGCCCAAACATATATCTCGGTGGATCCACAATGATATGCTAACTCGGCCATTGACTCAGCCCTCGATATTGGTCGTTCAACCAAACACCATGCCACGGTGAACGGAAAGCGAGTCAATCTCAACGACTCAGCCCAAACTTTGGGTGAAACAAAAAACAATGCACATTTAGTCCACATTACCCAAAATTTTAATTGACCACATTTGCCTCCACAATCAGAGATGAGAAAAATGTGGAAGACGTGGTCTAAGCCACACATAGAAAGGGCAAAGGCAACCCAATAAAAATTGCAAAGCCTCCTCACTCGCTAATAGATTTGGCATGTAACTCACCCACAACAAAACAGTTGACCGATCAAAATGGAAAGAGGGACCTCGAACCTTAACCTCGCGATTAGAAGGCCAATAAACTCACTAACTCACCAGGACTGGTCATGAAAACCGGTGACACGGAAAATTGAGAAAAGATGAGTTTTGGAGGTGAATCAGTCTTACAATAAAAATAGAAAATGCTCAAAATTTCATAATCTTTCCAAAAATGTAATTATTTCTCATGTAATTTTTATACATCTCCATTTTTAGGCATTTTTCAGTCACATTTGCAAGGGGATCACACTGTGGAAGCATTATAGGAGCCACGAATCGATCTTTGAGAATTTTTTGGTATTGTTCAGAGTTCCTTGAGTCATAGATCAGATCATAAAATGGTATAAACATCTATTAGTCATTTTTGAAGGGTTAATTATACTTCATTGGATGTTGAATAGATTGATTCATGATTACATGGATCCAAAGACATAGCCTTCGGGTGAACTCTATTAACAATCTGGTTTTTGTGGATTTATTTTAGTTTTGTGAAGCTTTTGATCAGATAAAAATCATCATAGGATCTCGATTAATTTAAAAAATCAAGCAATTAAAACTTTAAATTTATTAAATCGTAAAATTTGATAATCCACAATCCATAACAGTCAATTGAATGCACATTTCAATTTTTGGGAGTCAATATCGATTGAGTGCATTGTAAGATTCAGCTTGTGGTCAATATTGAAGGATTTGTACTAATTCCATTTGATTATGACCATTGTAATTTAATTCGATAATTGATCGTTAAGATAGTGTTTTGAAAATTGGGATTTCAAAACACCCAAATTGGTTCAATTTAACACAACCATTTTTTAAAATCGGGAAAATCAAGTATCTAGAAATTTTTTAAAAGTACATTAAAAGTAAGTATAATTTTTGATAAATTTGGTATCATAGATGGTTTATCTCTTTACCTGCTTGAGTTGATTTGATTTCGGTGGTGGTTTTGCATTTTGGGGTTGATCTTTTAGTTGCAGTGTGCAGAGTTGGAAGTACAGGTGTGTAGGAAACCATGGGAAAATTGTCTAACAAGACCAAGTTTGAGGAACTTGAAGCATGCAATCAAGTAAATTCAGGAACATAATGCCTTCCTGAGATGTCAATTATTGACTCTTGAGGAGAAAATTGATAGTTTGAAAAGAGAGTTAGAATCTAAGGATGATATCTTAATGGTGTTACAAATTGATGGACCTAAGAAAGAGGTACCTATTATTGTTGATGCATCCACTATGATAGATGAATGCATGGTAAGTAAGAAAACACTTAATTCCTCTCCCAAAGCCAAGTTGGATTCGATATTGCTCTAGGTGAATTTGAAAAACACACCAAAGGTATAGGATCTAAACTTTTGGATAAGATGGGTTTTAATGGAATTAGCCTTGGTAAGAATAACTAAGGCATAACTAACCCCATATAGGTGGTAGAAGGACCTTATCATGCAGAACTAGGGTTTGTTATTGCATGGAATAGGGAAATTGGATAGAACTCAAGACCACCTGGAACAAGACAAGCTTCTAACAACAAAGAGGCTTCCCTAATAGCTTCAAGTGATTCATCCTTAGCAGGAGGATCTGGTAAGAATTCACCACAGAGAGGTATAAATATACCTCCACCTTTAGTTTACCATGTTCAATAAGGAAAAGGTAAACAAAATGATACACTTTCTACATTGGAAAATTTTGATTATGATATGCAAGCAATATTGTATAGTTACACATGCACATTTGGTGGGTTATCTAATCATTGTGTGGCCAAGTGTAGGAAGTATAAATCCATGTTGGAAAATATTGAGAAATTTCATCCTCTTAAACTTGGCTCAGCTAAAACCAAAGTAAAATTTCTAACAATATGGATCCTAAAAAAATGGATCAAAGAATTTGTGGTCACTGTAAGAAAACATGTCATGTAATTGACAAATGTTGGCAGCTACATCTAGAACAAAAATTAAAATTTATTAAAAAGGATAGTAGTATTAAACCAACCGTTATGACCCCTTCAGTGAATCAGGTGAAAACTAAATTGACTCAACCACCTAAACAGGAAAATGTGTTGAAAAATGTGGGTAAGCAATTTATCAGTTTTATGTTTGCATAGTGATTTGTTGATAATATGCAAACTAACAAAGTAGATTTTGGAAATCCTATTGATTGGTAAAAAGGATAAACTCCATATTTATTTTTCTTTGGTGTTGGTGAAGTATCCTGAAGAGGGAGATCCAGGTGATAGGTTTAACATACTTGGGTGTATTTCTCTTTTAATGGTTTTGAAAAACTTCATTCTTTCAACAACATGTACAATTATTCCTAAGGGGCATGATCAGGGTATCAGATGTCTAATTTTTGAAATTTTATTTAGTATGTTGTTGTAGTGCAAATTGTTCCATGTAGGCATTGTTTGTGTGTGTGTACAACTTATACAAACTCTTTGTTTGTTATGCATGATATTTGCACATGTATAAGTCTTTTTATTAGGCTTAATATTTGTAACTATCAAATATAGTTGCATAAATAGTATGTACAAGTTTTACACTAACAACCCGTGAATACATATTATATTTTCATTGTTAATAAAGTGGTGAGTGCGGGGATCGGGTTATGCGAGAGAGGAATATGGCAGTTGGATTTGTCATATCAGTTGCAGTATAAGCCATGGGTGATGTTAATTCAATGGTTTTAATTTATTGCAATTTTGGAAAAAAAATACCATGTTATAAACTGGGTTATGTGTTTGTGATATGTAGAGAACGTGTGTACAATTCAGCTAGGTAAAATTTCCATTTTGAGGACAAAATGGTCTTATTGGGGAGGAGTGATCTAAAGGATTTTTAAGTGTACAAATTGTTTCTAAATCTCCCTAAACCATTTCACGTCTATAGATTGTCTTGAGAGCTTTATTAACAAGTGGAACTCAGAAAATGGAGCTCATACGTGAAATATATCACAGTCAAAGTTCAAGTTTAAAGATGGTCAAATTGGGTCAACTATCCAATCCTAACGTGATACATGGAAAACATGGTAAAGGTGAAAAAGGTAAAAGTTTGTGTTTTAGCACCTCCGGTCTTTGATTGAATGAAAAATTTAGTGGGGTCCACTTTTTCTTCGGGTGGGGACCCTCACCAAATTCGACACACTCTTTTATAAGAGGGTTCCTTTTTCACCTTTGTATTCACATTATTATTATCATTTTTATGATTTTATATGTCATTTATATCTCTATCATTTCCCATGTGGGATTATTGCTTTGGAGAGTTTATATTTTTGCATTGTAGAGTTATATTTGTGCATTGTACAGCAACTCAAGTGAGCTCTATTGATAGCTTAGTGGGGTGATCAATTCCTATCGAGTTGATCAAGTTGATATATGCATGGTTCCAGATAACATTATCCCCTATTAGCTCGATACCACATTGTTCGGTGATAATTTAAACCAACAAACACACCCAATATAGATCAAGAATTTCCACACTTGTTACTGTCCAAGTTAATGCACCAAACTAAACACAAAAACCTGAAAAAATCAAATAAAGTTGATACCTGATTAATTGGACAAGATTCAAAGATGTAGATGGAAAGAAAGCTTGATGGAATTAAGACGGCGCACATGAGCAATCCTGCAGAGTAGATCCAAGAAACCTGCGATGCACGAATACTTGACAGAAAAATATGACATTAGAAGATATAAGGGTGAACTACCCAGAAAGCGGGTCCGGGAAGTGATTAGCTTCCTCGGTGGATGTTAGTTCACTTTTTCAATTAAGAATAAAGGTGTACATGATAAAATATGTAAGCAAATGTTTAGATTTTCGATTTTATGTTGCGATGAGAATGTAAAAATAGCGGCATAAACCGAAAGAAAGTGGGAAACTATAAAAACAAAGATGAAATTGTGTCACATGGATCATGTACCTTTCTATAGACCTGTCGGCATTGATCGAGAAAATGATCGGTGTCTATGGTTTAGAAACAGTGCCGATTTGGAAAAATCGGCCTCGATTAATTCTAGGTCATCGTCGACTAGGAAGAAATCGTAGAAAGCTTGACTGATGATTGATGATGATCAGATTGTGGAGACCTGCAGGAGCTGCAGAGATGTGGACAGAGTTCCACCTTGGCTGGAGGGAGAAATGGAGTCACCTAGAGGTTGAAGAACCTAAGCGATATCGATATTATGTAGGTAGAATAACGGTGCACCTCTCCGGGATTGATTTGGATAGAATTCACTTTCTCTCAATTGATAGTTTCAAGATTTGCTCAAGTTTTTTCACTATTTCTCAAGTCTCTACCATCTAACTAGAACTGAGTTTAGGTCATGTATTTATACAAGTGTCATTACCGAGGTAAAATCGGTGCCGTTCCGAAAAATTGACGTCGATCAAGGAATGGTCGGCGTCGATCAGGGAATAAACTCCTAAAGTGGCAAAAAGGGATGAGTTGTGAGGATAAAAATATTATCCCTCTAACTCAAATACGGGAAAAATCCCACTGCATGGTTTTAGGAGAGGAGAAATAGGTGGGATGGATGGATAATAATAGCACGGGAGGTTGCGAAGTGATATGGGGTGAATAAGTAGTTGAAATAAATGTAAAAGATAGAATTACATGGTTAATGTTTAATTATCCATGGGTGAAATTTAATGGGGTGGAACAAACTTAGGATAGACATTTTAATTAGATATTTAATCAATTCCCTAAGAGAGAATTAGTGATACAAAAGTGCACCAGGTTACCCGAGAATAGAACAAGTGAGCGAACATGGGGACATTAAATTGAGTAACCAATTTTATGTGTCGACATTTACCCCTTTTTGTCGAGTAACTTGCAATAAGTAATGCTATTATGAGACAAAAACAAGGAGTTGGAAGAAAAGGAAAAATATTGATGATGCGCTCCCCCTCAAACTAGGGATGGGGTGGCCCTAAAAACAAGCCAACCGATCACGAGTGTGAAAAAGGTAGATGAAAAAGAAGAGAGAGAGGATGCCCACTAGATGTGCGGAGTAGATCCGATCATTGATGATGCACGTAAAAAACAAAAAAGGCATCAACCTAAGGAACTCACATTGGTAGGGTAGACTAGGCGATCTTCATATGAGCGACGTTAGTGGCTGACACTTATGAGTTAAAGGTGATGGCAAAATCGTAACAACCAAAGAGTGACACATTAGTAGGGACAACGAGACAAACCTTCGAATGAGACAACGTTAGTGCCTACAAACCCACTATCTTTGGGGTGCAAAAAACGTGAGTTACCCATGTACAGGGAAAAAACTTGGAATGGGTGATAACACCGAATATATACGCCAAAAGGAGGAAATAAGGTCATAACAATGATCAGATAAACAAGCCAAGCATCAATGCTTAGACAAGAAGGATGAAGTGATGGCCTCGAGAGGAGAGCCACCGTGGAAATTGACATATGGCCACTATAGTGGACTTTGCAATAGAAATGTTGCCAGACTAGGTAGAACAAGTGTGTTATGGGTGGCACATGTAAAAGATATAATGATGAGATGCCCCAAGTAGGGAATGACAAGCAAAGTCATGCGACAAGTGACACACATGTGGGGCTATGCAAGGTGACAAGGTATAAGTACCTGAAATAAAGACCCAATGATGGTGACAATGTGTTACGGGTGACACATGCACAAGATAGAATAATCAGACGAGAACGAAGCACGTCCGGTGTGATGAGATGAGAAAATATATCAAAATCTACTCGATCGGCCCAATTAGTGCCAATCGACGTCGACTCAAAGAATCGACATCGACCCAAAGAATCGATGCTGACCAAAATAATCAGCATTGACCGCTCCAAAAACCTATAAATATAGAAAAGGTGAACAATAACGATTCATTTTCATTGTGACGATTGATTTAGAAAAAGTCAAAAATTGAATTTGAGAGACATGGAAGCTTCCAGGAGTGGTCAGAAGAGGAAGAGGATGCAATCGGGGTAAGTGGTCCTTCCTTAGCTTTGTAAATTTGTGTTGTTTTGTAGTAGGAGGTAAGAGGATGTTTTTAGCGCTCTGCCTCCTGTCGGCGTCGATTGAAAAAATCGGCGCCGACTAGTATGCGATCGGTGTCAATTGGAATACAATCGGTGTCGACCGTAAAGTAAACGATGCCAAATGAGAAATGAGTCAATGGTGATGGGAAAGATGAGACATTCGAAGCTTTTGAGAAAAAATTTTGATGGAATTTTAATGATGTTGATTTTGATAAGTATGAACCTAATGATGATTTTTGATGTGATGCAGGCACGAGAGGTCCTACACATGCGGGATGTTATTCCCGAGCTACTAGAGACTATACTACTAGATGTGGCCCGATGTTGAGTGGCGCCATCCTGGAGTTAGGCTGGACTAGGGGTTTCGGTATTATTGATGGGTACCTCAAACGTGGATCTTATGTGAGCATTGGTGCAGCGGTGGGATAGCAAGACATGCACATTTTGGTTTTAGACGGGTGAGATGAATATCACCCATGAGGACATCTATAGGATCCTCAGGTTGCTGATTATAGGGGACCTGATAGAGATTACTCCACGGGAGTAGCATAGAGAGGCCCGGTACGGTTATATGGGGATAGGGCAGATTATGCAGAGATAGTGTCTGGGTGTGAGGATAGCCTCACAGTACTAGCGAGATGACCCCAGGAGCAAATTGATAGCCTTGATCTAGATGGCTATCTCATATTATGCACTACCAGATTATGGAGGTGGATGGTTCCCCTTTGCTCCCGCTTGACTATATCCTGTAATATCCACGGAGTTCATGTAGATATTTACATTCACCGATGCACTTATGGCACGAGATCTATCATGAGTTGTGGATGTATTCCATAAAGGCAGACAGATCGGGATTCTTATCGCTTTGTGCTCCATTGTTGGGTTTATGAGCATATATCAGTGATCAGACTGTCCAGACTTCCATGGATGTCAGGAGCAGAGGGAGCCCTTGATTATGGGTTTCTACGATGGTGAGCATATATGCCCCCTAGAGATACAGGAGATTGTCATATTGGTACTCTTAGAGATTCAAGACTCGACACCATCACAAAGTTATATGGAGGTTATACAGGTCTATCCTACATGGGTTGGACATGACACCCACTTAGTGGAGCTAAGATGTAGCAGGAGTGGTCGGGGCCGCAGAGCTAGAGATTTTAGAGTGGGTCCCATTTTACAGTGATGAGACAGTTTGGATTGATACTGATTATTTTGATCAGTATATGTGCATGCCATACATATGGGATAGCAAGGAGACAAATCTATCGATATTGGTCCCAGCAGATCCACTCAGGGAGGCCCTACCTCCCACAGATGATGATGATGCAGGAGTAGATGAGGGATACGAGGCATAGTATCATGAGGAGCTACCATAGCATCTCATAGCATCTACGGAGTCAAATGAGGAGGATACAACAAAGCGTGAGCCGGAGAGACTATAGGGAGAGCATGCCGCCTGCATACACACACCATCGCTCTAGAGGAAATCGGGACTCGAGGAGGAGAGGGACATAGTGATATAGGAGAGAGACACCACTCACCGGGAGTAGGATATAACTATCTAGCAGAGGGATAGATATCATAGACACAGAGAGGCCCTCAGGGCAAAGTATGGTGATACAGGCACCACATCGATTTGGGGCATAGGGTGCCATAGCAGGAGGACCACCAACAACATCACCGTTGAGAGCACCCGGGATGGTGAGTTTGAGTACCTATCAGGCTCTCCTTTCCAAAGTGAGATATTATTAGGATGTCCCGACATAACATGCCCAAAATGTGCCTCGTTCACGGATCAAAGAGGACAACGGCAGCCACTTCGGCGGTGCATCGAGAGGGTGTGAGCACCGGGAGACCGAGGAGGTCGTAGGGTCACGGCGATCAGGTACCTCGGTTCTATAGGTGCTAGCCATGGGAGAGAGCCTGTGACCAAGGAGGGAGGAGGTGATAACATGTTCCACTTATCTCGATTTTACTATATAGAGATGTGATTAGTAGAGATATACGGATGTAGCCTCGATTTGAAGGCATTTTTTGATACAATGTATACGACTCAATTTGAATCCATTCATGTGTGTGTGTGTGTGTGTGCATCTTTGTGTCATGTTTTTGAAAGACTCATGCTTTTTAATTTTGATAGATATAGATAGATAGATGTGATTTAATTTTGAGTTGTCATGGATGAATAATTGATTAAATTAACATGTTTAGGACATTAATTCAATTAAATGATATGGATAGATGGATCCACATAATATATGTTTCTTTGATGTTTTTGGATGAAGTATATAAGTTTGAGCATAGATAGATGATAGATTTGATTGATTAAATTAACATGTTAAATGTCAATTTAATGGATAAATAACAAATGAACATCGGTAATGTCCATTTGATTTTGATGAAAAGAAAGTGATGCAATGATCTTATCCATTAGAAATAAAAATCGATACACTTGGATAGGAAAAATAATGCTAAGTTAGTCCCCAACCAACCATAAATAGAGACCTTGATGGTAAATCAAAAGATGATGCACACAAGGCCATAGACATGGATAAAATAAATCGAAACTAGTTAGTCGCAAACCAGATCTAGGAGGTAGATAAGGACGAGAGATGAGTATGCATCTCGTCAGAATACATGAAGGATTAAATACACGCTCATATGGGGCAAATAGGGTCTCCATATGATCAAAAAGGTCTCATATCACAAATTTATGATTTTTCTTTTGATAGAAAAGCAAACCGATCAATGTGGGTAGCTTTCTAAATATAGAAAGACTGATCGATACGGGAAGTCTTTCGAGAGATGCTAATAATCTGAACAAACTAGCCAAGAGAGGAATTTTGTTCTGCAAAGGCTCAAAATGCCATAAAACAAACAGCCATCCTTCAAGGGAGTGGACTGTATTTTGAATTTGATGGTAGCCATCCGTCTCAGAATGGTCTACATTTTTATTTTATTTGATAAGGCATGGATAGCTGTCCTTCGAGGGATCGACCTATCTTTTGGGACTAGGATAGAATTTTTTTTTGAGCTTTGGAAGAATCTAAGTTTAGACCAAATAGATCGAGATAGAGGAGAAGAAAATGTATATAAGCACGTACTCATGCCCTAAGTGGATTTGATCAAGATGAACACCTAGAGTAAGAAGAAGTAGTGATTAAGGTATTCCTACCATGAAAAGAAACAAATCCGTAAGGAAAATGCCATGAGTAGAGCCACGGTACTCATATTTAAGGTATAAAAGAAATAACGCGAGGAACCACATAGTTCCAAATCACTACGAAATGCATGACTGGTTGTAGATGGATGAAAGATGCATTTTCTACTAAGATCATGTAAGATATATTTTAACAGTAGAAGGGCCTTAGATGCAAAGCATTAAGAGGTTCCATTTCAGGTATACCATCCATGGAAGACATGTGATAAGCCCCGGACCTGTACTTATGAGTGATAACGTACGGTCCCATCTAGTTAGGAGAAAACTTACCACGTTGACTTTGTTCCAGAGTAGTGACATTTTGGTTTTCTTTAAGAACAAGATCACCAACTTGGAAGTCACGCTCTTGAAAATGCTTGTTATGAGCATGCTTGACACGCTCAAGATAGACTTGATGATGTTCAAGAGTATTAAGGTGACGTTCATCTAACAACTCAAGCTGTGCTAGACGGTTTTGATGATAGTCTTCATCAGAGACAAACTCTCTGAGAGAGACACAAAGAGAGGGAATCTGGACTTCCAAAGGAAGGATAGCCTCAAACCCATAGACGAGAGAGAAGGGAGTAGCACCGGTAGGGGTACGAATGCTAGTTTGATAAGCCTAGAGAGCAAAAGGGATGTGTAAATGTCAATCCCTACCAGCTCGACTAGTTACCTTTGCGAGGATATTACGCAAAGTTTTATTAGAAGCCTCAGCTTGGCCATTAGCTTGTGGATAGTATGGAGAAGAAAAGTTGAGTTTAATATTGAAGGTGTCACAAAGTTTCTACAAATCTTTGTTTTTGAAATACTTGTCATTATCTGTAATAAGTTTGTGAGGAACACCAAAGCAACAAATGATGTGTTGATAGACAAAATCAACAATAGGTTTAGCTTTGGTTGATGAAAGAGGAATAGCCTCCACCCATTTAGTGAAGTATTTTGTGGCAGTAATGATAGAGTGATGTCGCTACGAAGAGCACAGATTGATGAGATGAATGAGATCAAGACCCCATTGTGAAAAAGGCCACAAATTCTGCGATTTGTAAAAGCCGACTAGGGATATGTGTAAGATTAGCGTGTTGTTGACATTTGACACATTTCTTGACATATTCACAAAAATATTGATTAAGAGAAGGCCAATAGTAACCTAAATGTAGGATGCACTTAGTCATGGCCAAACCACCAAAGTGTCCACCATAGATACTATCGTGGACCTCCTGAATGGCCTTAGATGATTCAGGGGTTTTGAGGCACTTGAAGAAAAATACCCTCAAAATCATGTTTGTAAAGGATTCCACCTAGAATAGTATATGGTTTGTGCATTGGATAAAAGATATTACGCCATTGGAAGTCAAACTGGAGGAAGCACTAAGTAGGATAGATAATCGAAAATGTATTGATACCACTCATCCTAAGTGTCATCGTGACGGCGTTGATTGAAGTCAAGCTGCATGAGATGAGATGGTTGGTCCTAATGTTTAACAACCACATAAAGTCGCAAGTATTCGATAAATGGAGGAATAAGCGAGGCTAAAGAAGCCATCATATCTGTAAATCAGTTTGTAGTGCGAGGAATAGCCTGGATAGTAAATTTATCAAAATATTGAAGCTGGAAGAGAACAATATCGCGATATTTTTGAAGGATATCATTTTTGCACTGATAGACACTAGTGACTTGATTAATTATGAGTTTAGAGTCATTGAATATGTCGATATGGAGAGCACCAAGATTAATGGCATTTTGAAGACCTAAAACGAGGGCTTCATATTCAGCCATATTATTGGTACATTCAAAGTTAAGCTTGTGTACGACAGGGATAGGTGCACCCCAAGGAGGAATCATGACGAAACCTGCACATCCCCCTTGTTGACACTTGAAGCCATCAAAGAAGAGTTTTACTTTAAATGGAGACAGACCAAAATCAATTTTTTGTATGTACTTGTCTGGGAATTGAGCGAGGGGGGCCTAAGTGTCCAGAAGAGGGGAATCGGCTAATTTATTAGCAATAACCTGACCCTTTATATATTTATGTGAGATGAACTCGAGGTCAAACTCTGTCATGAGCATGAGCCAACGAGTGATACGATCATTGTGATAAGGTTTTGTATGCATTTTCTTGAGTGGATTGACACTCGTAACAATGTAAGTTTTATGATTAAGGAGGTAATGAAGAAGTTTAGAAGTCACAAAGAAGAGAGCACAACACAACTTTTTAGCTTCAGAATAGCGAGTTTCATACTCATGAAGAGTGCGACTGATATAATAGACAACATGTTCCTTACCATTAGCATCTCGATGCGAGATCATGGCTCCCAGTGTAGTGATCACGAAATATAAAGATAGAATGGCTCCCCCTCGCGTGGAGGTGTGAGCATAGGTGGAGAAAGAAGATAAGTTTTGAGATCATCAAAGGCTTTTTAGCAACACTCATCACATTCAAAATGAACGCTTTTACGGAGGAGATGGCGAAAAGGTTGACAATGAAATCGAAAGTTGCGAGATAAAATGACACATTGTTTGAAGGTGTCATTGAAGACCACTGAGCTATTTTAAGTTGGAAAGAGGAGGAATCTCAATGATAGCCTTCATTTTTGTGGGATCAACCTCAATACCCCTGATAAAAATGATAAAGCCTAAGAATTTACCAGTGAGAACGCCAAACACACATTTAGACGGATTTAGGCAAAGACAAAAATGAATGAGTCTCTCAAAGAGAGGTGCAAGGATGAGAAGATGATCCTAATGGTGTTTGGATTTACCGAGGATGTCATCGACGTAATCTTCTATAGTTTTGTGTAAGAGGTCATGGAAGATGTAGGTCATTGCGCGTTGATAAGTCACCCCTTGCATTCTTAAGACCAAAGGGCATGACGTGATAACAAAAAGTCCCCAAAGATTTATGAAGGAAGTCCTGTGTTGATCCTATCATGTGATGAGAATTTGATTATACCTAGAGAAACCATCCATAAGAGAAAGCATCTCGTGACCTACAGTTAAGTCCATGAGTTGGTTGATATTAGGTAGAGGGAAATCATCTTTTGGGCAAGTGAGATTAAGATCCCGAAAGTCAGTGTAAATTCAAATTTTCCTAGTAGCTTTGGTTACTGGTACTACATTTGAAACCCATTGTGGATAGTCAATGGGTTGGATGAAGTTGGTGGAAAGCAAGCACTGCAACTCTTCTTTAACAAGGAGAGCTACACGAGGATGCATCTTACACAGTTTTTGTTTAACTGGTTTGATGTCTGGAAGAGTAACGATATTATGGACCACGATGTTAGGATCAAGACCTAGCATATCTTCATATGACCAAGCAAACACTTGGTGATGATTGGAAAGAAAGGTGGAGAAGTCTCCTAACTCCTGTGGGTTAAGAGATTGTCCGACCTTAATGATGCAAGGGTCTTTAGAAGTCCCTATATTAAGGTCGACAGTGGCTTCATTAAGAAACATAGATGTGTCAGAAGGAATGGTTTTAGGAAGATAAGAATCCTCTTCCTTGAGATAAGTAAGGATAGAATCATCATCCGAACAGTGGATAGTATTGATAGTAGGAGAGTCATCTCCGACTATTTTAGGGAAGACTAATGGTATGGAAGTGGATTTGCCATTAGTCTTATAGGTCAATCAACCTAAGGAAATGGAATTGACTAAAAACATTAGGCGGGATGGAAATGGTGTCATCCACATCAAGCTATGCTTGACTCAAGCGAGAGAAGATGGTTCCTCAATGGAAAGAGGCTCCGCGAGAATGGTGCAGTGGCTTTCGAGAGAGGTTTGAACCCTAAACCAAATTTTTGATGTGGTTTAAGATTTGGAATAGACGCGAGGTCATGCACACCCTGTTCATACTTTCCCAGCCCAAAGCTCTTCCATGCACATCGATAAAGATAGGTTTTTACGAACATAGGATTATGTAGATAATCAAACCCTACCGAATAGGGTTTAGCCCTAGGAGGAGAATCTGGATGATAATGAGGTGTATCAAGACCACTGTAGATGAAGTTAGTCTTTTGATTGGGTAGACCAATGGTGAAAATGTGGCCAAGATCTAGTTGATATTCAGGTTATTTGTCTAGCCTACCATACTCGTTAGGTTTGAAATGGGTGGCAAAAGAGAGAAGGGGAAGCTCTCCTAGCAAAAAAATGCTGCAATTTATCTTCTAGATTTTTTAGATTTGGTAGTTTTGTCACGGTATGGAAGAGGATGAATCCTCATCGGGAGAATCAATGTTCTCCTTTAGAGGAGCAGTTCTGTGGTCATGTCACATTGTGCAGACGGAAAAAGGTCTCTTGGATGAGTAAAGATTTTGCCCTCATATTGATATTTTATGCATCGATGGAGGGTTGATGGGATGTAGTGCATTGTACAGATCTAGGAGCATATAAGGATCATATTGTAGTGGAATTTCCCTTCGATAATGTAAAAAATCTTGTGAAGAAGTTTCTTGCCTACCCGAATGGGTAGGACCACAGTTCCTAAGGTAACCACTTGCTGATCGTTAAATGATCGAAGAGTAAAAGGCGGTGGTGACACTATGTTCTTTGGTAACTTAAGTTTCTCAAATGTGTGGGAGAAAATGATGTTGAGTGCAGCACCACTGTCAATCATAGTGTGTTTTAACGTAGTGTTATTGATTTGAACTGTGATAAAGAGAGGAGCCTTTAAATCCTCAAAAGAAAGTGGAGGAATTTCAGAATCCTCAAAGGAGATGGTGGTTGACAATCTATTCAACCTAACAACCATGTCGAAAGGCTAGGGATCATATAAATTCACTGTGATGCGGCGCAGATTATCAATTAGAGCTGGTGATGCTAGGGAGATGATTGAATGAGGTCAAAAAGAGACATTTTGACGAGAGCATGGGCGAAGCTATTTCATGATGCTCTCCTCAACCCGACATGGGAATCCGAGCACGAGGTGAAGTACGAACAGAGACCCAAGGTCTCAAGGCGATGAGGAAGGAGGAGATCCTTCAGGGTAGTAAAAATAACGAATCATGGGCGAGGATCTATAGAAGATGATGGATTATCGTACCGTTGTGTTCTAGTGGCGATATGAATTGCATCAATTTGAGAGGGTGGAAGATCATCCGGAGTAATATCGATAGGGTGGGGGCTGAATAAACCATTCACGCTCGGGCGTATTTGGGATGATAGGAGACACTTGTTCCTCCTCCTCCTCCAACAGGAGATCATTTTCTTCCAAGAGGTTATTAACAAAGATTTAAGGGTTTTACATCCCTCGGTGTCATGACCTGGAGTGTGATGGTAAGCACAAATCAAATCGAGTTGAACCATGAAGGTTTTACTCCTTTGGGATTATAGGGTTTGATTGGAGGAAGCAACATAAGTGAAGATTGGATAAGGTGGCAAAGGATTTTAGTATAAAATCGGTAGATGAAGATGTGGACAGAGAGGTGAAGAAGGCACCTCTTTAATCTTAAGAGATGTCGATGTAAAAGAGCCCGCATATTTGGTTTGATTTGTCTTTTTAGGGACTGTTTTTCTCTTCGAACACTAGGAGAAGCATCCTTAGGTGATTGAGATGGAAGCAAGTGAGCCAAGATTGATTTTGGTGGAGGAGGAGTTCCTAAGATAGATTTTGAAGATGATGAAGACATGATAAGTGTGTTAGTCTTCGAAGATGAAGAAGGTTGTTTGGCAAAAATAGACAATGATTTAGATGAGACTGATTTGGATGGGGAAGGAGCTCCCAAAATAGATTTGATAGGAGGCACAAAGGGTGCCTTGGTTTTTGGTGATGAAGATGATGGTTTTGATAAAAGAGGTGATGCCTTTCCAGTAGGTAAATCCACTTTATGAGGCACCGGTGAAGATGGTGTTGTAGAAGAAGACACCTTTTTAGTGGATAAATCCACTCTTTTATGAGGCGTAGAGAGGGATTTTTGAGGGAGGGCACTAAGAGTTTTGATGGTCGAAATATTGGTTTTCCCTTTTCAGGGATAGTGACAACTTTGACCGCATAAGGTGATTGTAACTATTTCGGAGGAAGTAAAGGAGATGATACCAATGATGTGATTTTACATTTAAACTCTAATTGTTTATGTCTAAGTCTAGGAGTCGGAAGTATGGTTGTCGACACTATCTCTTTAGATGTTTCCTTAATAGGAAAGGAAGCACTGATGGTGGAAGAGGTAGGTAATGAAGAAGTAGCCTCATGTGAGGAGGGTACTTCAGATGCAGTAATTATGGGTGGAATTACTATAGGAAAAGAGACTCAAGATCAAAGACACTTCCGAAGGCATAGAATTTGGTATAACTATGGGTACGTTGACCAAAGGCATGGTTGTGGAAAAAATGGGAGCGATAGAAGTAGATGAGACAGATGAAGATGTATTCATAGTGGAAATTTGAAGAGATGTAAATGACTTAAGCACGGAAAGAATATCTGATGACGAGACAGATGAAGATGACATTATCTCAGGAATAGATGGAATATCAAATAGAGAGGTAGAGGGAGATGACTCTGTCTCTAACAATAAAGGAAGACTCGAAGATGGACCATCCGAGGATAGTGAAAACTCGAATTTGAAGGAGTGGAAGGAAGTTACGATTCAATCAACATATTTGTAGATGGCTCGAGGAATTAGAAGAAGAACTATTAGTAGAAATGGAGTTGATAGTATGCATGTTTGGTTTTGAGACCCCGAAGCATCATTATTCGAGGAATGATTTGGAAAATGTTGTTTAAAAACATCAAGCACCTGATTTGGGGGCATTTGGGTTAGCTAGAATGAGCTCGCATTTATCAATGAATTTTTGGATGAGATTTTGAAAGTCGACATCATTCAATGTCATGGCCTTTGCTTCTATGATAACGATAGAAGTCATTTTCATGATACCAGATTGGTCGTTCTTAGTTTTCATCAAAATTTATAATAGGAGGAAGTTCAATCATGTGAACTTCCAAAAAAATTTCTAAGATAGAAGCATATGATTCCCCCAATGAAGTAAAAGACTGAGATAACGAAGGTCCTTTTCGAGAAGATAAAGAGTCTATCCAAGGTGTTTGATTAGCAGTGTTATCGAGATCGTGATGTTTTTAATACAATGGAATTTGTGGACCCCTAATTCTTATCTTTGTTAGAAGCAAAAGGGTTTGATTTTATAAACCGAGAAAAGTTTGGTTTAGACTTAGAGTGAAGTTTTAACTTTCCTTGTTCTATGGTGTGAGACTCAAGTTTACGTGCCATCGTAAAGGTTTCTTCAAATGTATGAAAGGTTTGAATCCTTAAAGTAGAAATATGCTTGGTGTAAGATTGAGTAAACAAATCGATTTGCTAAGATTGAGGGAGGGAGAAGGAAATTTGATTTATTATTCCTCTCAATGAGCTACAAAGTCTATAATAGACTCATCATCGAATTGATGAATGTTATAAAGATCTGTGATCGAGATCTTATGTGTAATGTTTCTTGAGAAGTTTTCAACAAACATCTCAAGCAGGCTAATTGAGAGAAAGAAAATAAAGAATGTTGGGGTATGTTATTATACCGGTCTAAAGCGGGCCTTTATTAAAGACATAGGAAAGGTGCGGAGCATAAGCTCTGGTCCTAGACTATAAGGTAGCAAGCGTGTTTAAATACTTGTATGTGTTGTTGAGGATCCTCTCGACTATGAAAATTTGAAAACTTAGGAAGTTCCCATTGGGAGGATAAGGCTTAAAAGCCACCGATGGATGAATTAGTTCATTACATACGTCTTCAAAAGAGTATGAAGGGCGAGCCCCTTTGGTGGAGGCTTCTAGGTCTACGATTTTCTTGAAAATAAATTAGAGCGACATCGATTAAGGAGGGGCATGTTAATATGTCTTGTATGAGAGGTGAATGGTATGTTTTTTGAGGCGTTGATGGGGATTCATTTGTTGATTAATAGGATAATAAGAGGAATAACCGGGCATTCGAGTGACACTGGTGAGGTATTTGGTGTGAAGGAGCCCGAGTATAAAATTTGTGAGATGAAAATTGGTTGAGAGAAAGGTCATTGAATGAAAGATGGAGCTGTGATTGGTGGGTTCCTACACTTGTCAACTGAATCGGAATGGATTGAGGAATGTGGGTGTTGATTTGATTTGATATGGTGGGAAAAAAACTTTGAATGAGGATTTTGACTGCTGGATTAGTTATTAATGGTGTCGATGCCAAGGGATGTGTAAAAACCACTTGTCGTTGGAGCATTAGAAGAAAGATCAGGTGGAAGCGAGAAAGAGGAACTGAATGACTCGTAGGAGGGGGTTGGCTCACAGAGAGATACTAACCCTGAGATGCAATAGACGACATAGAAGAATTGACAACAATTTGTGGGAGTGTGGATGCACTCATCATAGCTGAAGAAGAGGGCCTCTCGAAAGTAGGTTGTGGGGTAGCTGAGGTAGTTGTTGCACTAGGGATAGGTAAGGTCATTTGAGAACCAGTCGACATGGTTAGTGGAAGAGAAAAAGGAGGTAAAGATGCGCCACCTTCTTTCATGGTTTGAGGTGAAAATAAGCATGTTAACTACTCTATGAAAGCCTAGGATGGCTCATGAGAATAATCGTAAACCTGCTAGATCGGTGGTCCCTGATTAGATATTCGAGTAGACTTATGTACTAAGTAATCCATAAGGGCTACCGGGTTGTGGTCAAGGAGTGCCTGAAATTCAGGATCTCTGTGAGGAACATACTCTATATCAGAAGCAGATGACACCTCTAAAGGACTGGGGGAAGCCAGTCGTGATGGGATCACTTTAGGATGATAGAAAGGATTATACAACCAATATGGGGAACCAACTAACATTGGTCCCAAAGAAGACCCGAGGGGTGCGAAACATCCAAATTACTGGGGGTCTTAGATGAAGAAGAGGACAGTTGAGCCATTTTTCTAGATTATGACCGGGTGATGACCGTCATAAACAAGCACAAACATAGAAAGAGATTAACCTAATTAATGCACAGATAATTCAAGTAGTGTAGGTGATTATCTCTTTTAAAGTTTCATGCTTTTTGAGAAAGAAAATGTTAGGGAAGGTTTTTAGAATGGGGACTACTCAATTGGCCAAACTATGGATAGTTTAGGGAATGTTTTGGTGAGGATTCCCGAAATCACTTTAGTAAAAGACTAGTACATGGCTTGATATAGGGGCCTACCCCACACTTCACACACTTTGTTGTGATAAGGAGTTAGGTGCTTTGCCAATATGTACCAAAACTTCCATGAATTTATAGCATGGCCCGAGTACGCGTAGGTTCTTCCTCTTGGATGTCACTTCCAAGTAGGTGAGGCCAGGGAAGGAGTTTTTGTTTAAATGCTTTATACATAGTGATTTTGGCTTTGTGTGTAAGGGTGAAAAATAAAAAATCAAATAGTGTCACTACCAATTTTGATCAATTTTCCAACCTATTTAGAGAACTAAGTGAAGAACATATAGAAGAAATGAAAAAAATGTTCTTTTTAAGCACTAAAACTGAAGTGTTTGATTTCAATGAATACAAATCAAACAAGTTCTTTCCCAATGCGATTAATTCATTTTAAGGACCAAAACTGAAGTGTTTGAGTGTGATAAAAACAAACAAGCACATTCTTTTTAAGTTCTTAAAAAGGAGAAACCCCGAAAAGAGAAATACTGTAGATTTAGCTCTCAAGGTGTGTGGAATTCAAAAGTACATTGTTGAGCTCTTCCCCTCAAACAATCCCGCGAACAAGCAAACCGCTCCGTCAAAACAGGGTTAAACAAAACACACAAACAAATCCAACAAGATACTAGTGGAAAGGAAATTTCTATTTTAAGAAACTAGAAAACTTTCAAGAAAATGACAATTTTGCATAAAGAGATGAATCAAAAATGCAACTTTGAAATCAAATGAAGGATTTACTAATTTTAGAAATAGAAATTGGAATTGAGATTTACAAAAAGAAGGGACCTAACTTTGCAAATTTAGAAATGAAAGAAGCAAGACTGAAATGATGAAAGGAAATGCTTAAGAACAACTGATGAAAATCAAGAAGAAAAAGAACAAAGCTCAAAACTAGAAAAGAGATGAACTTACCAATAAGGGACTTTGGTGGGGTCCCACTGGGCATGCCAAAATGTAGATCAAGAATTTCCGCGCTTGTTACCTGTCCAAGTTAATGCACCAAACTAAGCACAAAATACTTCAAAAACTCAAATAAAGTCAATACGATTAATTGAACAAGATTTGAAGACGTAGATGGAGAGAAATCCTGATGGAATTAAGACGGGTGCACACGAGCAATCCTATAGAGTAGATCCAAGAAACCTGTGATGCACGAATACTTGACAGAAAAAAAGATGACATTAGAAGATATAAGGGTGAATTACCCGGAAAGCGGGTCCAGAAGTGATTAGCTTCCTCGGTGGATGTCAGTTCACATTTTCAATTAAGAATAAAGGTGTACATGATAAAAGATGTAAGCAAATGTTTAGATTTTCTGATTTTAAGTTGCAAAGAATGTAAAAAAACAGCAAAGTAGAAGCCGAAAGAAAGTGGGAAACTATAAAAACAAAGATGAAATTATGTCACCTGGATCCTGTACCTTTCTACAAACTGGTCTGCATCGATCAAACAGTGATCGGCGTCAATGGTTTAGAATGGCACCTATTTGGACAAATCGGCGTCGATTGATTCTGGGTCATCATCGACCGGGAAGAAATCACAAAAAGCTTGATTGATGGTTGATGATGATCAGATTGTGGAGACCTGCAGGAGCTGCAAAGATGTGGACAGAGTTCCACCTTGGCTAGAGGGAGAAATGGAGTCAGCCATAGGTTGAAAAACCTAAGCGATATCGATATTATGCGGGTAGAATAATGGTGTACCTCTCCAAGATTGATCTAGACAAAATTCACTTTCTCTCAATTGATAGTTTCAAGATTCAATCAAGTTGTTTCACTATTTCTCAAGTCTCTACCATCTAACCAGAATTAAGTTTAGGTTGTGTATTTATAGTCGGCCAATCGAGGTAAAATCGGTGCCATTCCAAAAATTGGTGTCGATCGAGGAACGGTTGGCGTCGATCGGGAATAGACTCCCAAAGTGGTGAAAAGGGATGAGTTGTGAGGATAAGAATATTATCCCTCTAACTCAAATACAGGAAAAATCCCGTTGCATGGTTCTAGGAGAGGAGAAATAGGTGGGATGGATGGATAATAATAACACGGGAGGTTGGGAAGTGATATGGGGTGAATAAGTAGTTGTAAAAGATAGAATTACATGGTTAATATTTAATTATCCATGGGTGAAATATAATGGGGTGGAACAAAATTAGGATAGGCATTTTAATTAGATATTTAATCAATGCCCTAAGAGAGAATTAGTGATACAAAAGTGCACCGGGTTACCTGAGAATAGAACAAGTGAGCAAACACGGGGGCATTAAATTGAGTAACCAATTTTATGTGTCTACGAGAAAAAGAATATATCTCGGAGGATCCACGGTGATATGCCAACTCAACCATCAACTCATCCCTCACATATTAGTCGTTTAACCAAACACCACACCACAACGAACAAAAAGTGAGTCAATCTCAACGACTAAAGCCCACACTTTAGGTGAAACAAACAACAATGCATAACTAGTCCGTGTTTCCTATAAATTTAATCAACCATCTCACCTCTACAATTAAATTTGATAAAAATATGGAAGACGTGGCGTAAACCACACATAGAAAGGGTAGTGCGGCCCAATAAAAATAGCAAAGCCTCCTCACTCGCCTTGAGTAGATGTGGGATAAAACCCACCCACAACAAAATAGTCAACCAATCAAAATGGAAGGAAGGACCTTGAACCCAAAACCTCATGATTAGAAGGCCAATAAACTTGTTGACTCGCCCATGGGGCTTGACATGAAGAAAAACCAACTCGTATTTATTTAAAACATAGAGTTGTAGGATCATGAAAACTAGTGACAAGGCATATTAAGAAAAGTGAGTTTTGGAGGTTGAATCGGTCTTACAGTAAAAAGACAAAATGGTCGAATTTCATAAGCTTTCCAGAAATGTAATTTTTCTCATATAGTGTTTATACATCTTCAATTGTAGGTGTTTTTCAATCACATTTGCAAGGGGATCACATCTTTGTGGAAACATTGTAGGAGCCATTGATCAATCTTGGAGCAGTTTCTAGTATTGTTGAGTTCCTTGAGTCATGTATCACTCATAAAATAGTATAAAGGTCTATTATTCATTATTCAATGGTTAATTATACTTCATTACATGTTGAATATATCGATGCATGATTATGTGGAGACGTAGCTTCTTGAGTGAACTATGTTAAAAATATGGGTTTTGTGGGTTTATTTTAGTTTTGTGAAGCTTTTGATCAGATAAAAATCATCATAGGATTTTGATTAATTTGATAAAGCAAGCAATTAAAATAGGAAATTGATTAAATCGAAAATTTGACAATCCACAATCCATAACAGTCAACTGAAAGCACATTTCAATTTTTGGGATTTAATATCAAATTGAGTGCATTGTAAGATTCAACTTGTGGTCAATATTGAAGGATTTGTACTAATTCCATTTGATTACGGAAGTTGTAATTTAATTTGATAATTGATTGTTAAGATAGTGTTTTGAAAATTGGGGTTTCAAAACACCCAAATTGGTTCAATTTAACACACTTGATCATTTTTAAAAAATTGGGAAAATCACATATCTAGAAATTTTTAAAAAGTCCATTAAAAGCAAGTGTAATTTTGGGATAGTATAAAGTGTATTAATGTGGAATATAAATATTGTGCTTCACAAACCTCTCAAACCCGCATGGTGATATTTTTCAATCTAGAGGTCAGATTTTTGGGTGTTTGGACTTTTTGGAAAGGGTGGCTCATCCTATACACCATGAAAGAAAATATTACATGTTTTAAAACACAAAGGAATGGTAAAAATGGAAACTTATAAAGTGACCCCATATATGCTCATAAAACAAAAAATCGAAAAATAAAAAATTTGGGGCTAATCTATTTAGACAAGATTTCATGATTATTATTTTTGTTGATCAATTGAGCAAGGTGAGTACAAGTTGGAGGTGTAGAGCAAAGAGAGAAAGACCAGATTAGATAATCAATGAGCGTTGATTAAAGATGTGTGCTATAACCTGAAGTCAATGCAAATGAATGCATGAAGACCGAGACAAAGCTAGAGAATGTTTGAAGACTAAGAGAGAGAGAGAGAGAGAGTGGTGAATATCTCTGTTGATAAAAAGAGAGGAGAGATATGTCTTTGAAGGAGACTATGTCATCAAATGAAGATTTGATGAAAGGGAGAAGATCTACATGCTAAAGAAATTAATGTAGAGATAAATAGAGGATAGTGCCACCAAATGAATACTAATTAGTTGAAAGAGAGAAGATAGTGACAAAGTTACAAATAAAATAAGAAAACCATTTAATGTTTTCAAGGTAGACTAAAAAGAGGTAAGGAGAATAATGAAAATATGATCATGAAGAGTGAATGATGAAAGAGAAAAAGAAGAGTGATCATAATTCATTTTGTAAGCAATAGAGAATCTATATGATCAACTGTGTGTAATATATGTCTAAGTTTTTGCTTAGATCTCAGGGGGTTGCATCCTCTTTGTAAGTAGTGGCTTATAGAAGATCAGTAGTGGTTGATTGAATTCTAGGGGGTTGAAGCCTCCTTGTAAGTGGTAGCTTACTAAAGGTCAATTGTCATTGTACCGAATTTAGGAGTTGTGACTTCTAAAAAAGTTTTAGATTTTCAAAGATTGAGTGGTGGCTTGGTTAAATTATTGGAGTTGTAGCTTTGGATTGAGTTTTAGCTCAATCGTGAAATCATTGTAACTTTGAAGGATAGTTTTCCAAGTTAGTGCATTGGTTTCAATGGGTTTTTTTCCAAAGGGTTTCCCACATTATATTTGGTCTTCTCTTATGTATGTGTGTTTATTTCTCTTCATATCTTTCATGTTTAATGATGCATGTTTATGACAATCAACATAGTTTAATAGTAACATATTAAGGAAGTGGAAATTGATTGTAAAAATTTTATCAACATTGATTCACCCCCTCTCAATGCCTAAAATTCCTAACAATTGGTATCGAACTTGGTCTTTATGGACAAAGCCTAACGGCTTCAAGGTGATTCTAAAGACTCAAACTCGAAGAGATCAACTCACAAGAAGCATCAAGATGAAGCTCACAAAGAGAGGTTGTTGATGGTAATGGAAGGTTGTAGTAGCTCCATGCATGATTCAAATGATGAGGAAGCACAGGTAAATCTAGAAGCTGAATTAGAGTGTGCACTAGATGAATTAGACAAGTCAAGGAAGAAAAACAAGAAATTGAAAGCCTACATCATCCTATGAGAAGTACATCACCCTTCTTGAGAATAAATTGAGAAAGAAAGATCAAGAGGATGCTCAAGAATGCAAAGAAAATTACTCTCAATCATAGAAAGTGTTGAACTCTCTCAAACTCAAGGAAGAACATGTTACGAAGTTGAGGAATTTAGTGATGGAACAAGCGAGGTCAAATTGGACACCATGAATAATTTTTGGCTCAAAACTAGAAATGACATGAGAAAAAGGTATAAGAGCTTGAGGAACAAGTCAAACTGATCTCTAAGGCTCTTGAGGAAAAAATTAAAGGGTGTGATAAACTCATCTCAGCCATAAAGATACTTAAAGAGGAACTGAACTAAACAAAGCTCGCAAATGTGAAGGACAACAAAGATAAAGAGGATGCCTGCCAAAATATTGAAGAGGAACTAAAAACTCTAAATATTGAGATTGAACAAGTTACTAATGAGCTTGATAGTTTACAAAGAAACCCAATACATTCTAGTGAAGTAGAGCATGAGATGTGTTAAACAACAATTCAAATCAAGAGTGAAGAATGTGAAAGACTAAGTGCAGAAATAAAGACCCTAAAAGAGGAGCTAGAACAAGCAAAGAAAAGGGATTTGAGAGTTGAATCAAGTCACACTTATTGTCAAGGATGTTCTCAGTCCAAGAAGGACAAAAAGAGCACAAGAAGATATTTAGGCAGCCAAATGCAAACAAGCGATGGTAAGTTTCATCAAACTTGTTTTTCATGTACAATCTTTGGACATAAAGCTAGAGATTGTAGGAGAAAGGTAAACAAAGAACATCCATGGAGAGATTGTAGACCTAAGGCTAAGAAGAACAAGATATGTTTCAATTGCCATGAAAGAGGTCATGAAGCTAGGTGGTGCTTGGAAGAGCCTAGTAATCAATTTTGCATAAATATATCTCCTAAAAACAACAAACATATCATTTGCTTCAAATGTTTAAAACCTAAACACTATGCCAAACATTGCAAAACTAAACTATATGTTTATAAGAAGAAGGAAGTGGAAAAATCCAAACCTCAAGAGAATGATAAAGGAAATCCTAATGGAGTTAGAGAGATAGAAACTCAAGACAAGAAAGAAAAAGGACTATTTATTCAATGTGAAGGTAGTACAAGTGTGGAGAAACCTAAGGTGAACTTGAAATTAGGAAATGAAGTTATAAATTCTAGCAAAGACATCAAAGAAGATAGACAAGGCTTCACATAAAAGGGAAGGAAAGAGTAAGTCATCAAGATTTTTCAATGACTTCCTATTATTCGGGAGAATCTATCAAGGATAAGTGCCTTCTCTAGGCTACTAAAAGGCATATTTCAGTTAAAAGAAGTAAGGTCAATCCTTCATCGATCCGCAAAGTTGAATAACATGGTTGTATCCATGATGATGTTGAAAGAAAAATTCAATTTGTGGTTTTGCAAGTAAGTAGCCAATAGTTGTTGATGTTTGAGTTATCATCGAGTTGCCAAGGTATGTAAAGTTTAAGATATTTTTTTATTTTTGAGTTGGTGTCTACATATTGTTGATGTTAGTGCTTAGTGAAGCTCTTGAGTGATCTTATTGAGAAATCTTGAATATGTGTTATATATTGTCCAAATTGTTGAGTGTTCATTCAAGATGTTGGGTAGTCTCAAAATGAGTCAGTTGTCCCTCTCCATTCCGCCAAGATTGAGTTATTATCTCGAGTCATCATGGTTGATAACAACATGTAATAGGTTTGATAAGTCGCGAGAACATATCCTTGGTTGAAAATGTGTACAAATATGAGTCATGTGGTTGTAAGGAAGTATAATTGTATGATCATGTGTTCCTCGAGTTGTTAATATTATGTCATTATGCATTGTGACTTAAAAGAAGATCTTATTCTTTGTCAAAACCTATCATGGATTGTTGAGTAATGACAAAGTGTCAAGAGTTTCTTTATTCTTTTCATTGGTGAAGGTTTTCGAGAGAGAAAAATATTATTCTAACAAGAATTTCCAAATGATATCTAGCGTTAAAATGTGTTGTGTCAAAGGTTATTCAAAGAAAAACATGTCAAGTGTCCATTGTATGAGAGAATTTAAAAAATGGTCCATGTTGATGAAAGAAGGTGACATTGTTCTTGAATGCTGATTGGATAGATTAACCTCTCCAAGGCATTGTTGACAAAATAATTTGATGATCTGAAAGGTGCAGATATCCTAAAAAGAGTATCTCTTGTGTAACAATTGGTTATGTGCATAATAAGTCAAAAAGGGTATTTCATGTGTAACAAAGATAAGAGATTTCAATTTTGTGAATATGTACAATGATCAATAGTAAATAAATATCCATCAATGTTTATGCAAAGGTGTTGACAAAGAAGTGCATTGAAATCTGTGACAAATTTTGTTAGTGTTTCTTATCAAGTATAGGTGTATGACTGTTAAAGTGTCAAGATAGAGGTCTGAAATCTGAGACTTGTTTTAGATTCAAAGCATCTAATTAGTGGACAACAATTTTTACAAATGGTAGTTTGAGCTAGTGATTCTAAGTGATGACTATGGTCAATGAACCATTGAGATAAGTTATTCAAACATTGGTTGTAGTGTATGGATGATTTTGATGGTAATCTAAGTGCAAACAAGATACTAAGAAGTGGAGAAGATTCGGGAAGCCTAAGAAAAAGAATTGGAAATGGAGCCAAGAACTAATGAAGTGAACCTACTGGTAGAGATCTGATCTCTAATATTACAAAAAGAGACTAAAGGTGCATGAAGCTCCTAAGACATGATGTGAAGATTGAATTCTAAGGGTTAAAGGTTTATTTTAAAATATAATCAATCTATATCCTGGATAGATGAACTTTGGAAATGTTTGAAAGAGTCTAATTTGATATGTGCAGTAAAGATTACAAGCATAATGATAGAGGATCAAGCAAGAGAGATAAAGTTGCATTCAAGAAACTAAGTGGTATAATGATTTTCACAATCAAAGGATACAAGTGGGACATGTAATGCAAGAACTCATGGATCAACCATAAAGAAAGAATAGTGATAAGGGTGAGATGAAATTGTAAAGGACAGTTTGTTGTAGTAAGAGGAACTTGTAAAAGACAGAGATCAAAATCATGCCAAGAAGAGTAATATGGACAAGGTAAGGTTGTGAGACAGGTAAATTGGTGTTGGACCTTGAAAATTGACTAAGTCCCAAGAAGCGTACGTGCGCATAAGGCAAGTGAGTAGAAAGGTGCTCAAGGAAATTCGTGTGGGAGGAGAGGCTTGTGTGTGGAAGAAAGAAAAGGTTTGGGGACTTAGCCACATTTTGAAGGTGGTATCGCATGGAAAACATGTGAAGGCCCGAGTAGGCATGATGAATGGATAAGGTGCCAGCCTAGAGCCTTGGAGGCCAAGAAAATAATATTCCATGTAGGGAATATTCCTAGGAGGATCATTACAGTTAGTGGAAGCCTTTCAGAAGCTGACATAAGCTCTTGATCGATCATGGAGGACCACACTTCCACTTGGCATGCGATCGATCATGGGAAAAGCTATGGCGGTGAATCCAAATTCTATTTAAGGGAGTGCTTGGGCCTAAAATAGAGGAGAATAAAAGAGGTAATGAAGTTCTACAAAAATTTTTTACTAAGCATAGATGTATGCGCTCGAGATATGAATAAAGGTTGTAATGGGAAAGCATAGCTAGAATCTATGTTTAGAGTAGTTTTGTAGGGTTGTAATATTATTCATGATGCTTATGTCCGAGATGGCCCCATTTTATGTAATATGGCTACTATAAACAAATTTAATCAATATATGGAGCTCTATTTTGTATATTTGTGTCTATGGACTAAACCCTAGTGTATTTTTCATGTTATTCATGGTTTAGATCTATTTCCATTATGTTGTTGTGATGTTATGTTTATCTCATGGAGCATTTATGCTTAGAACTAGATCTACTACATCTATATTAGATTAAATGCATGTATTCTTGTTCTAAAATCTTTCCTCCACTAATTTTGGGACATTCGTGCCTCAGGTGAACGCCTTGACTCATACTAGGTGATAGGTGGAGCACTTGGGGTAGAAAGAAGGTGTATAAAAGGTGACTACATTTTGGCTCATTTTGGGACCTCTTTTGAAGTTATTATGAGAATGATGTGTAATGATGGAGTGTTTGACCTTAGTGTCGAAGCGTGGCTTAAAAGCATGGAGGATGAGTTTTCTCAAAGATTTAACACCGGACTGAGTTTGATGCACTTAAATGGGTAGAAGAACACATGTATGATGACCTACATTAAAAAAATTGTTGTTTCCTTGGGGAGGTGTATGAATGGCTATTAGCATATGCATCAAGGTCAAGTTGGTATTATAGACCTCATGTATGGACCTAGGATGAGTATCAGAGGCTACATGATTTTGATCGACCTAGACTCATGTTGTTGATCACTGGTGGAGTAGAGTGTTGACAAGTTATACCCTAGAATACGTGATTTTTATGTATTCCTACCTAGAGGTTGCTGAGTTTGAGTTCTTGAGGGAGCCTAAAGGATTGTTCTTGCATGTTATTCCACTAGCTATCAAGATCCTAATTATTACTTTGAGTTTGGAAGCCTTCCCATGGTTGGCTAAACTCTTTCTAAGTGCAAGGCATAGAAATTTGGTGTGGTGGAAGATGGTGGACCTTATGGCTGAAATAAAAAGAGAGGAAATATGGCTCAAGTACAATTAAGCTTAGGAGAGGGGTTGGCAAGACAACGTGAGGTTGCTGGAGTGATGGATTTATGGAGGAAGACGTTGCAAGAAGGATTTGAGGTTCGCGTAGAGGGTGTGTAATCTGAGTAGTATGCACTACCCCATATTGGAAAGCATGGGAGAGAGACCCCCTCAGATTTTGATGAGAGCTCATCATTTGGAGAAAGGAGAGTCATAAGCGAGCATCTATGCCCACCTCGGTGATTGAAATTTGGCGTTTAGTTTTCCAGATCTGGAGATAAGTATTGTTAACCCGGTTGGTCTTGGTATTGGTGGTCAAGTGACACCTAGGAGATATAATTTTTCATTTGGTACATCTATGGCCGCACAATCATTTCTGTGTTCGGAGGGATCCTATCTAGTATAAAATTTGGGCAAGGTGGGGGTACACAAGGCTTGAGTACCACATCTGGGAGTGGGTCAACTTTGTAGATTGTCGGTACATAATTTAGTGTGACAATGGGTTCACACGGCGTAACTATGTTAGGCCCTTTACCTGCAACATGAGGAGGATCTGGTGGATCCATAGGAGTTGGCACTAGTGGATCTAATGGTACTGGAGGTGGTGGAAATATCGAGAGGAGGCCAAGGTTCTAGATCTGGTGGGTAAGGGCCTCAATAACCTCAGCTGAGTTTTTTGAGATGTCTTTACATTTTCCTGATTACAAGGGTGTGGAAGATGCTACAAAGCATGTGCACAAATGTGAGTTACTATGGCGCGTGAAGGGTATCACTACCCTAGGACATAAGGCAAATTAGTTTACAACCATATTCCAAGGGCGCATGCATATGTATAGTAGTAAGACAGAAGTATGATCCACACCAGATGCAGTGGTGGATTACATCACGTTGCATGATGCATTTTTGGTAGAGTTCCACATTCCTAAGTTTGAACAAAAGAACATCAATGCTCTGAAGGAGATTCAAAAAGGAATGGTAGAGAGTGTGTGGGAGTATGACACACATTTCAAGACTCTCATATCTAAGTTGTCTTATGACATTCATCCTTCACAACATGCTCAGTGGTTCATCGAGAGGGCTGATCACACCATTCAAGAGGGCACTTTCACATAAGACCTTCATAGATCCACGTGAGGCCTTGGAGGCTACCTTGCATGTTGAGGCCATGGGAAGTGTTGATACAGAGTTAGTCCATTTCTTGAAGCCTAGATTGCTTTCATGACAAAGTAGCTGGAGAAACTATCTGCGAACTTAGCTCATGAGACTCACAGTGGGTTATGGTGCATAGATTACGAAGTAGAGGGACATATAAAGGACATTTACCTATGAAATTCAAGTGTGTTTCATGTCAATAGATTGTGAGATTTTCCATGGAGATCATGACATGAGAAGATGCTTGTTGTTGCACGTGTAATCCGTAAGAATGTGTCTTACTATTGTAATATTTTCACCTTTATTACTCATGACACCAAGGATTATAGATTGATAAACCAAATCTAGGAGGTCATTGATATCGGTGTGTGCGGACCAAGCATTGGGAGCAGTTCAAGGCCACGAATCATTAGTATGAAGGGCACACACATGGAGGAGGATGAGGAAGAGGTTTTTCGTAGAGGATTCGAGTTCATGGAAATCATGGAGGAAGAAGTGAATTTCCTCGTGGAACTTGCTATAATTGTGGATCGACTAAACACTATAAGCACAAGTGTCTCAGACTTGTTGCAATGCTCATGGTGTGGAAATAAGCACAAGTATAAAGAGTGCCTAGAGTTGTATGACCACATGAGCAAGAACTAGAAGAAGGAAAAGGTGTGGGGATGGTGAGTGTAAATAGGACTGACCCATAATGGATGCCGAGGGTAGTGCTTAACTCCAAGCTAGAGCCTATTTTTGTCACTACACACGTTGAGGCTGCACGTGCCCAAGAGGAACCAAATCAAAGGCCCCTTATCACAAGAGAAGAAGTGATACATGGGAAATATCCTGATCCTACCCAATGAAGTAGGTATACTAAGAAATAATGGAGGTGATTAGTAGCTTATAAGGATAAATCCAATGTTTGAAATAACAATCACACCAATTAGAGTAGAAGAAGAGCATTGAGGTTCCAAAGTAGGAGATGGATGAGGTTAGAGAAGTGTGTCGATGTTACGACAAGAGAAAATTATTCCTTTATTGGGAGAATGGCTGAGGGAGAAGGTACCGTGCATTAGAGGAGGGCGTGAGAGATAATTCTTACATGTTAACCTACCCCCTCACAAAGTATTGACTATGATAAGGAGATCACACTAAATGTAGTTGTTGATGGGTGGCTCCTAAGTAATATATTGATTGACACAGCATGGAGGTCAATGTCCTTACTCTAGATGCATGGAATCAAATGGGGAGGCCCCCATTGCAGCCATCTTTGAATGTGTTGTACATGGATAACAGGAAAAAGGCCATGCCTCTAGGGGTGTTAAAAGGTGCATCCATTACTATTCAAGGGAAAAGTTTGTTGGGGACTTTGAGGTTCTAGAGCTCACTAAGGTGATAGTTTCCCAACATTACTTGGGCACCCTTGGTGCTATGAAAACAATGTTGATTTTTCATTTCAATAAGGGCTACATTAGTTTTGAGAACAAGGAAGAGCGTGTGATCATTCCACTGACTAATGGATGGTTTGTGCCATATGTGGAACCATTGGGTGAAGAAGACTTAAACAAGATATATGTGCACACCATCAGAGACCCGAAGTTCATTCAACCATCGAAGGAAGGGGTCATTCAATGGGATGATGCATAGTCCATAAGTGATACAACCAACGTTTCTTGTGACAACTGGGCACATGGGACTTATGAGTTGGTTGGAAGGCATCTGAAGGATACTGAAACTCAAGTTGTCATAACGCACTTAGTTAGGTTCTTGGGAATAAGGAAGTTGTCATGGTACATCGGGAAATCCAACCCTAATGTCTTTCTGCACGAAATGGAGATCCAGTGGAAGTGTCAAGTAGAGAGAAGGAATATACTTACCTATACTTTGTGCGGGACAACAACACATTAGTGGGTGACACATCAAGATAATCTTCTAGAGTGATGTGAAGTGAGAATCATATTCTCTGTTAGGTTTCTCTCGAAATAATGCACCATCTCAAATTTGTGACTATGATGGGAAGGAATCCACCTCATTTCATGTTCAGTCAAGTGCCTTACCTTGGGAGACAATGCCATAGAAAAGGACATGATTCTAGAGATGTTGGGTGAACTAGAGTTGGGGGCACACTTCATGGAGGAAGAATCAAAGGAAATACACTTGAGCACACCTTCCTAGAGAAGGAGAAAGGAAAGTTGGTCTACTTGATAGATGATGAAGAGGTGGAGAACTTGGATGTTAACCATACAGAAGGTACACACGAAGTGTTGGATAGCGTACCGATGAGCAAGCATGCATTTACCACAAGCCATTGAAGACAAAGAAGGTTAACATTGGTATGGAGGTGGAACCAAAGGAAGCTATTATTGGGGACTACTGGATAGACCAGAAGGTCTCAAAGATTATTGAGCTTTTATGTGATTTTCAAGATTTTTTTCCATGGGTATCATGAACTTAAAGGATTTCACCCCTCATTAGGAGAAATGAGATTCGAGTTAAAGGATAGTATGCACCCAATTCGGAAGAGACCTTATCAGATGAATTTGAATCAGTGCATCAAGTTCAAGGAGGAGATTGAAAAGATGATTGCATTAGGCATCATTGAGGTTATTGAGGAATCAAAGTGGATAATTCGATGGTCATCAACATTAAGAAGGATGAGAGGATAAGGATTTACGTTGACTACAGGAATTTGAATGCGGTGTGTGTCATTGATCTTTTCCCGACCCCATTAACTAAGGAGATCCTAGAAGGAGTAGCCGGGTGCGAGATCTATTTATTTACAGATGGATTTTTGAGGTATCATCAGGTTATAATTGCAAAGGAGGACCAAGAAAAGACAACTTTTACCACTAAATGGGGAATTTTTTCCTATACTGGTCATACCTTTTGGATTGAAGAATACGTTTGTTGTGTTTTTGCGCATTGTGGTTCAAGCATTTCAAGACTTCATCCATAATTTTCTTGAATTCTACCTAGATGATTGAATGGTTTACAAACTAGTAAAGGACCATTATGACAATCTGAGGTTTATGTTTGAGAGATGTCAGCAGTTGAGTATATCTCTCAACATTAAGAAATGTGTTTTCACCACTCCATTTGGTACCCTATTGGGATATATCATATATAAATAAGGTTTGTTGGTGGATTCTCGCCCATTTTTTTGTTATTATAGGATCGAGGGAACCACGGCTAGAGCGCGGTGCGTAGATTCCTTGGACATACAAGGTATTACAGGAAGTTCATCAAGGGCTATGCCAAGATTTTCGTGTCATTAGAGGAGTTGCTAAAACACAAGAGTATGTTCTATTAGGGGGAGGTAAAGTAGATGGATTTCGACACACTGAAGAATAGACTCATTACTACACCCATATTACACTTTCCCTCTTGGGATAAACCTTTTCACGTGCATGTTGATGCATCTAGGATGGCGATTAGAAGCAGTCTTAACACAACCTGGAGAGGGAATTGTTGACCATCCTTTGTGCTTTGCTAGTAGAAAGCTAACCCCAAAGATATCGTAATTATACTACCATAGTGCGTGAGGCATTGTTGATGATCTATGTGCTACACAAATTCATGTAGTATTTTCTAGTGATACCTTTTATCTTTTATACTGAGACCACATGACATTAAATTACTTGGTGAACAAGCCCATCTTGTAAGGGCGCATAGGTGGGTCCCATTGTTTTAGGAGTTTAAGTTTACGATTGTTGTAAAAATGGGTAAACATAATTTGGGGCCTGACCACTTATCAAGGATTAACTCAGAGAGGATGTGCAAAGCATTAAGGATACAATGCCAGATGCACAACTATTTAGATTATAGCGCGTGCCCTCTGATTTGGAAGATATCGTTGTATTCTTAATAATGGGTGTGATGCCAGAAGGGATGAAGGCATTAGAAAGGAATCAGTTAGCCATACGTGTCACACCCTATATGTTAATTGGTGGAGACTTATACAAGTTGGGTTGTGATGAGGTTTTGCACCGGTGTGTGCTAGAGCATGAGCGCATTACAATCATGGAGGAGGCTCATGGTGGAATTGCAAGAGGACACTATGCAAGGAATGTGACCATGTTTAAGATTATTTTAGTTGGTCTTTGGTGGGAAACGGTTTACAAGTACTATATCGAGTATTGCGAGGCTTGTGATCACTGTTGGCACCTTAGTAAACCAGGGAAGAGAGATGAGATGCTATTAAGGCCTATATCGCCAGTGCAGAGCCATTCGAGAAATGGGCTATTGAATTTTTAGGCCCTGTTACCCCAGCTACACGAAGGATGGGTTCATGCTATATCATTACATGCACAAACTATCTTACACGGTGGGTAGAAGCGGTGCCTACGAAGGATTGCACATCGGCGATAATAAATAAATTCTTGTGGGAAAACACAATCAGCAGGTATGGATACCCGCTAAGTTTAACGAGTGATAGGGGTACTCATTTTCTAAATGAGACAATTAGAATCTTATTGGATGAGTTCATGGTATCCCATCATAAGACTACCCCTTATCACCCACAAGCTAATGGGACAATGGAAGCTTTTAACAAAATTTTAAGTCACACGTTGACCAAGATTTGTGATGTTAGATGAAAATTGGGATGATAAATTTTCTGCCGTGTTATGGTCATATTGGACTACTTATAAGAGATTAAACAAGGCCACACCTTTTCAATTGGTGTTTGCACGAAGGCTATGTTACTTGTTGAATTCATGTTACCATCACTATGTATTGTACACGCAAGAGGTTTAGTTGATGAACAAGCACTTGAGGAAAGAATTGACAAGTTAATGTAGTTGGACAAGTGATGTGCCATAGCACGATGGAGTCAAAAATGGAAAAATCCAGGAGGAAGGCATGACATGATAGACACATCAAGAATAATAAGTTTGAGGTTGGGCAGATGGTCTTATTGTACGACTCTAAGTTTTTGTGCCACCCAGAAAGCTCAAGGTACATTGGTTGGGCCCATACACTATCACTTGCATACTTGGTTTAGGTGCTTTCCAGTTACAAGCGTTGGATGGGAAAAGGTTCACGATTTCTTTAACGGGAGTAGGCTGAAGCCCTACTATAAATAAGTCTTCGGTGTGTTTGTAAATAAGGCAATATTGCCAGCTAGCTTAGGATTTCCCTTAATGTAATTTCCTTTCTTTGTATTTCCCTTTTCATCACTTTGCTTTGTTGTGGGTGCGTTTGTGCACGTGTTTATGCACCAAGAGCTCGTTAATTTTTAAAAGGGTTTTTATGTGTAGAGGATTGCACATCTATTTAGTGTGGGGTGGAGTGAAAAAGAGAACTTCAGAAAAAGATGCGGTAAGTGTTGAGAGAAATGTTGGATGGTGGCTCGGGTTGTGAAGTCAAAGGCACGTAGGATGAAGGAAGGCACGTAACAGAAGTGTTCATGATAGAAGAATGGTGTCAAAAGGATTTGAGGAAACCATGTACAATGATATAAGCGCAGAGCAACATGAGGTAGGTGAAGGAAAGAACTTGGTAAAGGATGTAGAGGATGACATACTTCGGCATGGGGGTGCACGCAAGTGAGTCTATTTTCAAATAATTCTTGCATTTGACGTAAGGTTGTAGGAGTTTCACGTAGGATTGAGTGCAAAGGAAAAGTGTTGGATGAATGTGCACAATTTAGTGGTGGAAAAATATGACTTTATTATGTTCGTATGTTGGCGGGTGGCATGACATTTTAGTATAGAGAAAAGAGGGAAGATAAAAATAAAATGTCGGCGAGCTATTGTTTTTCACCTTGCGTTTTGATATAAAATAATTTCTTGTGATCTAAGGTGATTCTTACAAATAAGTTGTGAAGAGTATTGTGTGGAGTTGAAGAGATCAACGGATTTGTGAACCAAGTGTGGAAGAAAATTATATGAGCATACGCAGAGAATGTTATTTGTTGGGATCCCATGGGTGATCACGATGCCTTGTGGAAAAGAAGTTCTCCAAGTTAGGGTTTACAAGCTAGGGCATGATTTTTCAAGGATACTTTACAGAAGTGGAGCCGAGGATTTGAGAATTGAGTGAACTTGACACAAGGAAAGAACTATATAGAACCAAGGAGGAAAGGGTAAAGGAAAACCAACCATCTTGGTCTGTTTTAATGAAGAATGGTATGTAGAGATGTAGTACCCAAATGGTGTGCTATTAGGAAAGGAGTGGGTGTCTCATATACAAAAGATGGCTATGAGTAATTATAACCATCAAACGAGCACCATGGAAAAGGAGATGACTTTAGAGTTGGTTCACCCTACAGAAAAGAGGACACCAGATGGGAAGCCCATATATGATGACGAAGTAAAGGTTAAGTTGGAAAAGGTTGGGCTCCTGCAACTCTATGAGTTTCCCTATTTCGGAAAACCCAAGTGACTATACCAATGGTTAATGTTACACGTACATGAGGATCATTTTTATTTCACAGAATGAAGAATGTACATAACTCCTCAATCGATTTCAATTTCAGTAACCGTGAAGGGAATGTAGCCATCCTCATGACAGGTCGGTCATCACAGAGATATAAAAGTAACATGAACTCTTTTTGTAATCATATGCTTCAACTGTTCTCTTGATGGCCTCCTTGTTGCAGAATTCATCATCTATCATCTCTTTTGTAGATAAACAAGATTTGGTTGAATTTTTTCGCAAGATCTTAGAGGGAACCATCTACAACCTTTTAACTTTTATTGTAGAGGAGATCATAGATGCCACATGCGAGGGAAAAGATTATGTTTGGTAATGTCCTTCTCACCATTGTATTTTCAGAAATTGGAGTGCCCGATGGGCCGATAAGTTTGTTTGGGAATACCCGGATGAGGATCCCTCCCCGCAAAGAGATTTAAAGCATATACCAATGACACCATGATGACCACTCATAAGGCATGCTTGGAAAAATGGTATAAATGGATGCACGACACATTTGGGGTAGAATGGAGGATACTTGAGTAGTTTATTACACTGGTGAATGGAGAATTTGAGTTTTTCATATACCAACACTTCTATATCGACATGTTTACTTTGACAAATGGCACCAAGATCCCTTGGTGTAAATTTTCCTTCTCCTTCACAGCGCAATATTTTCAAGGCGTAGTCAACCGGTTTAAGGAGGTGAAGAAACTTATATTTTATCTAAGTGTTGTAGATCAGGATCACCTGTGAGATCCGTTAGACATTGGTGTATCCTAATAAGTGCGCATATGTAGAAAAGTATGTGTCTCATGAGGTGCACATGATAAAACTAGTGACATTGCCCAAGGTTATATAAGTGACAAAGGCCCAAGTTTGAGAAGGGAACATACGTTGAGGATGATGTATCAATCCCAGAGGACCCCACCAGAGAAAGAAGATGGTGTTAAAGAAAAGGGAATGAGAGGAGACTCCAGAAAACAAAGGCACTAAACACACATACATTACAGACTGTAGAAGCACATGAGTCAAAGTGCGGGCACAAGCACTTATGTTTTTGGAAGAAGTCCCCGTGCATACGAGAAGGAGAAGTCACCTGAGAGAGAGGAGTCACTTAGAAGGAATTTTTCCCGGTGTTAGAGGGATCTCTAGTTAAGAAGAAGTAGAAGGTGACCGAGAGATCAGATTCTGAGGAGATAAAGAGCATGAAGGGTGATGGCTTTGAGGGGGAAGATGAAGAGCATGAAGAAGGTAAGATTCCTCCTATGTACAATATACATGAGTCTGATGAAGGAGGGGATGAAGAGAGGAATGAGTATGAAGAAGGAACACATAACAAAGGAGGAAGTGAGGAAGTAGACATGCATGCTTAGAAGACCCCGACCCCAACCAAAGAATAGATAGATTATACTATCGAAAAATAGGTGTCGGGCATTATACAACATTTGGTGGAGCATAAGGTGGAGCGTAGCACCGAAGAAGTGCTAAAGGAAACATAGGAGAGTGCGAGTGTAGGAAAAAAAAATGGAAGCATGGGCAAAGATCCTAGCTTGCAGTAGTGAGTTTCCCAAGGCAACGCACACAAGTGGAAAGGGTGGAGGAGCAACGCGGGAGTAAGCCATGAATTACATTAATGACCCAAGAAAGGTATTGTGTGTACGCTTCTAAAGAACAATGCCCACAGCCAACTCCTCGCTTGGTCTTCTTTTGATGAAGAGGGTGTGTACCGCGCACAAGGAAAATGTTATCCTGGGCTTTTGAGTCCCACATTGATGAGCTTGAGTTCGAGGTTAATAGTGATGTATTGATGAAGACACTAGATTCCAAGGAATAAACCCTCTTGTAAATGCCCAACAACTGTTGGATGAGCAAGTTTGCAACATGCTCAACAAAGTGTCGATGGAGGTGGAAGTAATATTTTTAACATGAATGATAGAATAAGGGTCTTAGAGGAGGAGCTTGAGAAAAAGAATGAGGAGATCATTAAGAGGGATAGGGAGATAAAATAGAATGAATTGATCAGTGCGTATTTAAGGCATGAGATGAGTGAAGAAAATTTGAAGGTACATAAAGTCTCAAAAAGATAGAGTTTATTTCAAATGTCATTATCTTAAAACATCCGGACTTGGTCCCTCCTAAGCAGAAATATAAGTCAACCATGCCTTTCGGAAGACGTGACAAACATACTCACCATGGAGAGATAACCACTTGCATTGGAGTCGGTAGAAGAGGTGATGACGCACCAAAAGGGAGAAGAGAAGTTGAAGATTGGGAAGAAAATAACTCAATACTCTAAGCTCCTTGCCTCGGTGAATACCGTGGTTCGGATGGGTCAAGTGTGTATGATAATTGTGGCAATAGAGATAGAGTAAAGCAAGCATATTGGTTACTACCCATGAGGTGGATCGAAGGAGTTTTAGGAGAAAAATAAGGGAAATATGGTAGAGAGAGATGAAATCTTAGCAGATGTCGAGAAGAAGTCGGAAGTGATCAAAACCTCGAGGGTTTCAACTAAAAATAAGTGAAGGAATTATACCCCTAAGTCACTCGCAAGATGGATGCGTTGGGTAACCTTAGCAAGTAGATGGAAAACATCGTAGATATGTTGAAGGCTAAGGGAGATGAACTAAGTTTTGATGAGGTTAGCGCGTTGGTGGGTGATTTAATTCAACATGTATAGGGTGAGGTAGATGCTTGGGATAAAATTGAAGCATCCATGAAGAAAGACTTCTCACTCCTCATGTAGTAGTAATAAGATCCTTCTATTCTTCCATTCTTTATTTAATGGCAGATTATTTCATTCCTCCTATTCTTTATTCTTTAGCAAGAAAGTAGAGTGTTTTTAGGATGAATAACACACATAGTGTGGGGTGATGTTGGACCCTAAAAACTAAGTCCCAAGAGAAGCGCACACGCGCAAGGCAAGTGAGTAGAAAGGTGCTCAAGGAAAGGTGCACAGGAGGAGAGGCTTTGCAGTGGAAGTAGGAAAAGGTTTGGGGACTTAGCCACATTTTGAAGGTGGTATCACATGGAAAACACATGAAGGCCCGAGTAGGCATGATGAACGGATAAGGTGCTAGCTTGGAGCCTTGGAGGTCAAGAAAAGAATATTCCACATAGGGAATATTCCCAAGAGGATCATTACAGTTAGTGGAAGCCTTTGTAAGCTAGCATAAGCTCTTGATCAATCATGGAGGACCACACTTCCACTTGGCATGTGATCTTCTCATGGGAGAAGCTATGGCGGTGAATCCAGATTCTATTTAAGGGAGTGCTTGGGCCCAAAATAAAGGAGAACAAGAGAGGCAACAAAGTGCTACAAGAATGTTGTTACTAAGCATAGATGTATGCGCTCGGGTCTGAACAAGGGTTGTAATGGGAAAGCATAGCTAGAATCTCTATTCAGAGTAGTAGTTTTGTAGGGTTGGAATATTATTCATGATGCTTATGGTCTGAGATGACCCCCTGTTTTATGTAATATGGCTACTGTAAATGGATTTAATCAATATATGGAGCTTTTTTTGTATATTTGTGTCTATGGACTAAACCCTAGTGTATTTTCATGTTATTCATGGTTCAGATATGTTTCCATTATGTTGTTGTGATGTTATATTTATCTCATGGAGAATTTATGCTTAGAACTAGATCTACTACCTCTATATTAGATTAAATGCATGTATTCTTGTTCTACAAACCTTTCCTCCACTAATGGCAAGAAATTATCACAAAGCTCACATAAAGGAGGGGCTCGACACCCTATACACCTCACGTGAGCACCCGGCTCATACTGGGTGATAGGTTGACGCGCTTGGGGTAGAAAGAAGGTGTATAAAAGGTGACTACATTTGGCTTCAAAGGAAGAGTTCTTCAAATTTAGTGATGTTAATTCTAGGGGAGCATCTTCATGCAATATCAAATCCTACAAAGTACAATGAATTCTTCATGTGTGAGAGAGCTAGTCTTCTTGTGTTGATACTATCTTGGAACAGAAAGTGTTGAAAGATTTGCAAGTGTTAATGACATATGAATTGAAAGTGTTGATACTATCTTGGAATAAAAAAGAGATTTATAATAAGATTGAAGATGGAACTAATCAAGTGGATTAGTTTTGTTGTTGATTAGGGTCGAGAAGATGGAACACAATCCTAGGAGGAGCTTGTGGATAATAAGAGATAGTTGTGAGTCCAAGAAAAGAGGCTTTTGTTGATGTGTTGTTGATTTGTTGCAGCTCAAGAATCAATTGTTATCGGTCAAAAGAATAACATCATTCTATGGGGAGCTTCTTGAGGTAAGATGATAGTTTATCATGCATTATCAAGCTCACTTACATATTGTTGAGAGTCGACCCTTTGTCATAGATGTTAAAGGGGAGAGTGTTATTAGAAACCAAGTTTGAAAGTGTTTTTTCCATCAAAGTTTATGTGTATCTGATTGTGTTTCCATCAATGACAAAGGGGGGGTTTGTTGAATCCTAGTCATTGTCATTGGTGTTTTCATTGATGTCAAGTGACATTGATGGAAAAAGAGTGAGCAGTACAGAGTTAGTGGTGAAGATGTCAAGAAGTTGAAGGTTTATTGGTTGTGCCTCCTCGGGTGTCTTTTCAAGTGCTATAAAGAGAATTGGTGTCTAGGTATTTCCATGGAGTCACCATAGAGTACATGGTCACAAGCAAGGAGTGTGATGAGTCCTCTCAAGATGGTATGTAGACTTTCCAAGTTCATACAGGATAAATCATATGTGAAACAGGTGTTAACAAGTCTCCAAGGTGTATGAAGTGTTTCGGTGGGTATAGTGGTTCTAGGATACTTTAATGATCATTCAGATGGATTCAAGACATTGTAAACATGGTAAGTGAGATAAGAATACACTCGGAGAAATTGAAATGGCTAGTACCCTTGTTTCCATTGATTGAGAGGACTAAAACTCATTTTCACATGTTCAAGAATTTGTATGGAGAAAAAAATTGGTACTAAGGAAAATTTTACAAAATTCGAGTATTTTTAAGTTTTAGTGTTTTCACAGGTACTTAAGGTGTGGAAGGAACTAGTTCTCCAGAACTAGTGTTCCCACATGGATGTAGAGGCTGCAAGAAAAAGACTCCTTTGTAATGTGGGTTTGGGTGAGAGTCGATCCCAAAGGGTCTAATTGGAATGTGTATCGAGCGAGCCCATGTTCCCCGTAAGTCAAGTTGAGCCGTAGGGACGAAGGAACCATAGTGTTGTGGGTGGATCGGACATTTGGCTTAGAGACCCAAGTGGAACAGCCTCGAAGGACCTTGTTCTCCACAAGGCTATACTAGCCGCAATGAAGGGAGTTAGAGGGGGAAGAGTTAGTGTGTTGTGGGTGAGGAGATGGTTGTGGGGCCGAATGGTTCAAGAGGAACAAGTTCCCGATCAATCCAAGTTCCTAAAAATCCCTTTGACTCGAAATACAAAGGAGAGAGACAATTGGGTGTGGATAAATTTAAGTGTGGGATAATTTAGCCCACGTGGTCTACATTCCCGAGTGTCTCATGTGCTTCAAGACCGACATAACCGACTCACAAAGGGATAGTGTAATGAAAGTGAATAGTGGTGCGAGATGAACTAACCTGCATGCGAGACACAAGTTCCTAATGTTCTCAAATTATCGCAATACCGATTTATAAAGGGTTAATGATTTAATTGGATTATAAAGCAAAAATGTAAAGTGTATTAATGTGGAATGTAAATATTGTGCTCCATGGACCTCTCAAATTTGCATGGTGATATTTTTCAATCCAAAGGTTAGATTTTTGTGTGCTTGGACTTTTTGGAAGGGGAAAACTCATCCTCTACACCATGAAAGTAAAAAATCCATGTATTAAAGCAAAAAGTATTGGTAAAAATGGAAACTTGAAAAGTGACCCCAATACATGCTCAGAAAACACAAAATGAGAAAAACAAAAATATGGAGCTAATCTATTTAGACAAGATTTCATGATTATTGTTTTTGTTGAGCAAGGTGAGTGTAATTTAGAGGTGTAGAGTCAAAGAGAAAGATAAGATTAGATCATCAATGAACTGCTAATCAAGATGCATGCTATAACCAGGATCAATTCAAATGAATGCATGAAGACCGAGATAGAGCAGAGAATGTTTGAAGACCGAAAGAGAGAGAGAGAGATTGTTGAATATCTATTGATAAAAAGAGAGGAGAGATATGTGTTGAAGGAGACTATGTCATCAAATGAAGATTTGATGAAAAGGAGAAGAGCTACATGATGAAGAAATTGTTTCAGAGATAAAGAGAAGACAATGCCACCAAATGAAAACCAATTAGTTGAAAGAGAGAACATAGTGCAGAGCTACAAAGACAATAAAAAAACCATTGAATGTTTTCAAGGGAGACTAGAAAGAGGTAAGGAGAATAATGAAAATATGAGCATGAAGAGTGAATGATGAAAGAGAAAAATAAGAGTGATCATAATTCATTGTATAAGCAATGGAGAATCTATATGATCAAACTATGTGTAATATCTATCTAAGTTGTTGCTTAGATCCCATCAGGGGTTGTAACCTCCTTAGAAGTAGTGGCTTACAGAAGATTAGTAGTGGCTGATTAAATTCCGGGGTTGAATCCTCCTTGTAAGTGGTAGCTTACTAAAGGTCGATTGTCATTGTACCATATTTGGGAGTTGTGTCTTCCAGACAAGTTGTAGCTTGTCAAAGAATGAGTGGTGGTTTGGTTAAATTATTGGAGTTGTAGCTCAATCATGAAATCATTGAACTCGAAGGACAATTGTCAAGTTAATGCATTGGTTTCATTGGGTTTTTGTCCCGAAAAAAGGTTTCCCACATTATATCTAGTCTTCTATTGTGTGTGTGGGGTTATTTATCTTCATATCTTTCATGTTTAATGATGCATGCTTATGACAATCAACATAGTTTAACAATAATGGATTAAGGAAGTGGAAATTGATTGTAAAATTTTTATCAGCACTAATTCACCCCCCTCTTAGTACCGGAAATTCCTAACATAATTAGAACAAACAATTTTTCAAATGGAACTAATTGGGACTAAATTTGGTCTCTATCCATTTGTAACTATTGGACCTTTGGGGATGTAGTCATGGATGGAGATTAAAACTAGACCTCTCTCCCCAACACTTTTCCTCTGGCGAAGGATGCCCAAATCCTCCCATTTAAAAACAAAATTGGGTTGGGAATTGATCACTCCCTACCTCTTCAATCTCATTTGGAAACAATTCAAAATCTCCAAATAATTTCAACTATTTCTCCAAGTGCTCATACGAAGGTTTTCTATCTCCACCTACGCCACATGGGTCAAAATGTTGATCCATAGTTCACCCCGCTACAAGTTTCTACCTTCTACAAGCACTTTTAACATGGCTTCTCTAGACTATATACATGTATGTTCCTTACTTGCTTTACACTACTTGAATTTCATTTAAATAACATAAAGGGGGAGAAAATGTAGACGTAAAATCATGCACATATTACCATTTTACTATGTCATTAAGTATGTTGTTAGATGAAAGGATCTTAAGTAAGAAAAGTATTCACTGGTGACACAATCCTTTATTCATCCACTTATTTTGATTATTTCTATTGTCTTTCTCTCTTGCACCTTTCATTTTTCGTACCCAATTCTAGTCATGTCATACAGATCCTCGTTTTGTCTCGTATCATCACATTTGTCGTCATGTATCTAAGAATACTAGTGCCTGGCACCTATGTCCATTTTGGGCACTCCTATCTTGTTTATTCTTTTTACTTATTTTAACATTTGTGTTCATCCTTTCTAGTTTTCTTATCCTTATCTCGAGGTCATAGTCAACATTTTGGGTCACTAGTGTCGAAATTCAAACAAAAATCCATATATATACACAACATACACTCTATTATTCTGGCTTACAATTCTAAGGGGCAATCACATCTACATACTATCACTACTATCAAAGGGACTATATTTTTGGGCTGCATACACTGCATAGGAAGGGGAAGTGCTCAATTCCATATCACACATTTGCATCTTATCTAGCTACAAGCCCACTATCTTGGCGTCATTGGCGTGAGGGCAACCTAAGGAAACTATTTCACACACAAGCACAAGAACTACATGGAGTCTGGAATGTAGTGCAATGCTCGATCATAAGTTCACTCATCGGTGACCGTCAGGGTTAGTCCGAATTCACATATTGCATTTTTCATTCTCGATTTGATGTGTTTGTGAGCTTGTGCAGGTAGCTAGGGTTTGTTTTGAGGTCACAGGTACCCTTGGCGATCAAAGAGTAAATATCAAGTGATTGACAAGAAGTGGAATTGAGAAAGTATATTCTAAGCTTCGCATATCATGGTGCCTAGATATCCCTATCCAACACCAGGGGCCCATGTGTGACCTCATTCTCAGGTTGTATATTATACAAAGAGTAGTTGCGACACTTTTTCAATTCTTTCAACACTTTACACTTCTTGAATCATTTCAGATAACATGAGATAAGCTAAGTCATTTATCTCTCATATTTACTTATAATCTTGTATTTCTTAAGTGCTTAACATTTGTATCTTTACTGTATTTTAACATATCAGTTACTCGAAATTGGATTTAATTTATTTTTTATTAAATTAGTTGCATCGGCTACAATTCATATTCTCCATGAAAGTAGAAAAAATCTCGTTCTACCAACCTTGTAGGGTAACTTGGTTTATTTAATTTTGGGTAGAGCATTGGGACAACATGTGAAATACCACAATTCTTTAAATATTTAAGACAAGACTTTGGGGGATATGTAATGTTTTGGGTGAAGATGAGAGGAAATTTTACAGAGCATAGGAATTTTTTTGGGCATGATGAGCTTTTCGAGCAACAAATGGAGGATTAGGAAACACATGGGTTTCCTGGATCTGAAGTGGAACAATAGGTTTTTCCTTGATAGTATGAGGGGTTTGGAGAAATTGACAAGGTGAGGGAAGAATGGGAACAATGGGGAAGGGTTTCCTCTATCCAACCTAAATGAGACACTTCTCAACTTGCATAACAATGCTAAAAGCATGAGGAAGTGAGTTACCTCCCATTTTTTGGATTAATACAACCAAATCATAATCAAAGGCCCTCAAATAGTACAAGAATACCATACCTGGTTGAGGTTTGAATTCTTGAGGAATTATATGCCAATTCTTTTAGAATCGATGTTGAAGTTTGAGATATACTCCATTCAAGCTCGTTTTATTATGTTGATATGTTCCATGAGAGATAAAATGTTTTGCATTATCCTTGAATTGGTTAATCAAATGTTATCTTAATTTATCCCACGTGGGAATGGATTGTGGAGCTGAATCAAGTACTAAATTTTTATTTTCCTCTTAAATATAAGACAAGAATACAAACTAAACATTTTCTTCTCTAATGTTTTGGATGGCACAATGGTTGACTACATCTTGGATATGATCAATAAGGTTGAGATCTCCATTTCCACAAAACAAAGATAAAATTTTTAGGGCTATCTTGGGGATATCATCCCACTTCTATAAATGGAGGGTACTAGAACTGAAATGAGGGAAAGGGGAAGCTCCTTGGAGAGCCATGAGAGAATGGAAGCATTAAAATGCATGAAAGGATGGAGGAAATGGTCTAAAAATTGAGAAAATGGGTTTACTAAAACAATGGAGTCACCAAATGTGTTGATTGAAGCCTCCAAAGGACAGAATATCACCAAACACACATTAAACTTGGTTAAATGATGTAAAGCTCATAAGATTTTCTCTCAAAAGACATGCCCAAACTATTAGATAAAAAAGTAGAACCCTTGGATTTGATCATGACATATCAATACTTTTGGCTAACATGGGAATGTCTCTAAGGTATGGGACCTTACTCCTTGAGATAGACCTCCAAAGAAGGTTGGTTCTTCTACCTATAAACTATTACTAATACTACTCCTATAGCTGAAAACAAAACTATTTAAGCCTAAGCTATCATTCATAGGGACCAAGGTTAGAGAGAATGCAATAAATGAAACCTAAGCTAAGGAAAGAGGTGATAACACTAGAAAGAAGGGGATCACTCTTCATGAGGGGAAAAATAAAAAGAAACATAGAGAAGAGAGGGAAGACACGTACCACAGACCAATCCTACATTGACCCCTCCATTCCACACATTATAGACACACAATTATGGAAACATGAGAATATGATCCACACACATCACACTAGAAATGAATGAAGAGGAAATAACACAATAAACACGAGCATAGGGCATAAACGAGCCACAAAAACAAGATTTTATTGCTTAAAGGATGCACAGTCCATTACATCAATGGTGGAATGCACTAGACGCATTGTTGACATGGTTCTTCACCATTTTCCCACTCCTTCACTCGCAGATCCTGTCCTTAATTGATTTTCTATTTTTTTGTGGACATGTAAACTCGTGATGCTCCGAATCTACCTTCAACCCTGCGAGACACCGATTTTGATGTCTGCGTAAGATTGAATTCTTAATGATTTGAAGGTATAACCTCTAACCTCAACCTCTGTGAAGCACTAACTCCATAAAAAATACACCTAAGTCTTGAGCTCTAATTCCTTTATTTGGTCTTTTAGGAGAACTTGTAGAACACTACATTCATGCATTCCGTGGAAGATTAACTTAGTGTTCCATGACTTTCCTAAGCAAAAGTGTCTAAGTCCCAACTTGGATGAGTTTTTCAAAATTGCATGGGGGTGTAATTTTGGAAAACATATACTAGACATGACGAAAAATAGTAAATAAAAAAATCATGAATGGAGTGGCTTCGTTAAGAGGATCTAGGCACATTCATCCGGTTCATATCTTGATATATTAGTTTCAAGGGTTAAAAATATCCTTGGTGTTTGACTACATGGCTATTGGTTTGCTAGAGAAATATATGCATGGGGATGATACCAACATTTTTCACTACATTCGTACAACAACCCCATAAAAAATAATTGTCGGCTTATTTGTTCAAAAACATAGTCAAAAGAATCGGTTCTAACAAGGCACTAAGAACATGTCAAACATAATTTATCACATCATTAAAGACAAGACAAACACTTGGAAGAGATATAAACATTGTTTAATGCAACCATTGATATCATAAATTTGTACATTTCAACACTCTTCTACTTGAATTTTTGTTGATTGCATCCATTATATCTAGTACATAATTCCATCAGATCAACTCCTTCACTTTGTGTCCGATACATAGTACATTATCCATTCCCGATGTTTACTTCAAGGCATTTGATTTTTTTTTAGTAAATACAAATCCAATGTTAAAGCCTTTCATGCACTAGGGCAACCAATAATAACTTGCACAAGTTCAGTAATCAAGAAAATGCATTCCATTATGCTCATTAGTCACTCTATAACATAACTACAACATAAACAAATGTCAAATTCATTTTCTACAACCCTAAATTGGCAAAATTGTTTTCTGACCGACAAAACCACCGAAAAATAATATAAATGCAAAACAAAAACAACACCATATTTCTCCTTCGTAGTTTCACCGCTCAGGGCATCTTCACACTAACTAAAACAATATCATAATCAATGTTGAATTATGATATGCATTAATAAGGTACATAACCAATTTTACATATTAGTGAAAATTTACTCCAAATCCAAAATATTCTTCAAAAAAATCATGGGTGAATAAAAATATAATTTTTCCATCTTTATGCATATATAGTTGTAGAAACACCAACACAATTTGTGTGACACATTCTCGCTACAACAAAATGCCTTTTAATTTTATATTGATATTATAACATACAACTAATAACGTAAACCATTTATGAAGTTTATTATATTAACAATTTGTTATATAGAAAATAAGTTGAGTGTGTACTTTTTCTTGTAATGACAATAAACAATACAACTCATTTTATAAATGGCCTACACAATTACTTCTATTAAAGCAATAATTGTACAAAATAATTTCAGCATGAAGTTTTGTGTATGGTTTATAAGAACACCTAATGTCAATTTGATGTTAATAACATCTAACAACACTATGTAGCTAGAAATTGTGTAATGACAACTTAACCATGAAGTTTTGTAGATGATCTAACAGAACACTTAATGCTAATTTGATATCAATTACTTTAGACACTATTCTATAGCTTAAATTTCTTAAATGACTTTTGTACATATTTCTTGGGTACATAATGTTGTTGTTCTTACTAAATAACAACAATCTAGTGTAAAATGTTTTACATAATCCTCTTTGATGAGAATGAATCCACACTAACACTTCCTTCAAGAGATTATACCATCACATGGCCTTATTCCATATATAAAAATGTGTTTTTGAATTTAGAGGGAGGAAGCCCACCCATTTTATGATGAAGACCATGCCATTACATGACCTTGTACCATATATCGAAATGTGTTTAGGGGTTTAGAAGGGGGAAGCCCACCCAGTTAATGACAAAGAAGACAATAGAGCCTCCCTCCATCAAGACGACAAGTGAAAATGAGTGGGCGTGAACACCTAACCTAAGTACCCTAACCCAAGCTGCTTGGTTTGTATTGCGTTTCCCCACAACTAATATTATTTATATATCCAACTTTGACCAAAAGTTAACAGCCTTAAATTTCCCTATTTTTTTTTCCCAAACTTCGAATTTCAAATTTCAAATTTCAAATTAAGTAATAACGGTCACGTCTAATACTAATTTAATAAAAATCGCCCGTATTCTCCAGTGAGCGGGGCGTGTATCCGCAAAGAAAATGAAACTTCAAATGTTTTCATGTCCAACCATTGGAATCTGTGTTTCGTTTTTGTGTTCTTGAGATAAGTGAAGAATGTTTTTGTATACGATGGGTTCTGTCGTTTAGCAGTTAAAAATTTATCCCTTTGCCAGAAATAAAAACAAAAGAAAAAAACGATTTGCAGGGATATATTAGATTATAGAGATAGTTCATTTTTCTGAGAAGTCGTTTTTCACTTTTATTTGAGGCGTCGTTTAGTTACTTAGCGATGCCGAGATTGAAGAAGTCGCAGAAAGCGGCGTCGTATAAGTCGTTTTATGTGAACCCTTTGACGGAGAGAAGCCGAAGCAATTTGCATCTTTGTGGTGGTACATCTGTCTTGTGTGATAAGGAAAATGACGGCTTGTTCAATGACAACCTTGCCAAGATTCGCCCCCTCGAGGGAAAATTGCCTTTGAAAAGGGGGAAAACGCAGAGAAAAAGGGACAATCATAAAAATAAAACTAGTAGTACCAGTTCGCTTCAAGTTTGCATACAAATGAATGAGCCAGATTCCAAGATTGGGCGTTTCAGGCCTCCTTTGACGCCCAACTTCTACAATTCTATGTATGTTTGGGATGATGCTGAAGCTGCCCCTGCTCCTTCCTGGTCTACCCTTCCAAACAGGTTAATCTATTTCTCTTTCTTTTTCTAAATTAAAGAAAAATGGTATGAATACCCACATGTAGTATGTCGGTAATGCAAGTATTGCGAATTGGGGTTATTAAATCTTCTTCTTTCTCTGCAAGAAACAGGGTTTAGTATGCAAATAGAGTATGTTGGTAATGCCAATTTTTCTTCAAACCCACAACTCTTATTCACCAAAAAAAAATAGTTTAGTCTCCTGCAACTCTTGTTCTTCCTTCAGGCTGCCCCAACAGAGACTGTTGGGTGGTAATAACAGAGTGTATACTAATCTCTCATTCCTAAATATAGACTGTTGGATCTCGTGGACATAATTAAAGTCAGTTACATTCTGGGTTAACGGGAATGTTAGTCAAGTATTGCACATTGGGGTTATTAATAAAGTTTGGGCAATTCCTTTTGGAACCCACGAGTTACCGCATCTTTCAAATCTGCCTCGGACCTCAGTTGTGTAATGTTGATATGGGCCTACCTTAATACCAGAAAGATTTTTAGAAATCTCTGGTGTCCCGTTGGCTGTCTTTGGTAGCCTCGTGGATGTTAAAATATCTTGTTCATCTTCTTATGCTAATAATGAGATTATGTTTTGTGTTTATGTTGCAGGTCGTTATTATGCAGGCCGCTCCCTCCTGATATTGGCCGTTGTACATGCTTTGTTGTGCGAGAATGCTCAGAGGGACTTGACCATGCTTCCGTCTATTCTCTGTATACAAATGTATGTTTCATCTCTACATCTTTGCCTTTTTCTAACATTACCCAAGTTCATTTCTACTGGTATATCCTTTTTATTCTGTTCGAAAATTGCAAAGTGAGGCCAAGGGCAGACATCTTTAATATCTTGTTTAACGAATAGGGAATATTTTGAATTTAAGACCTTTTCCAACTATTTTCTAATTCTTAGTTGGATTTCCAAAATTTTCAAAAACTAAATGTGAATGATTTTTCACTTTTGTTTCAAATAGTTGTATTAAAGCCTAAAGCCGACTTGAATCTTGACAATCGATTACCCTTGCGTTTTGAATAAGGCCCTTCAATCAGTAGAACCTTAATGACCGTAAAAGGCAAACAACACAATGAAGCTGCAGACGTTGGTATTTCCCACCATCTTTTTCAAACAGAACAACCATGCCAGAGATTGTTTGGAAAAGGACTGTTTTCAGGGGACAATTGTATCATTTTGAGGGGGCAATTAAAACATTTAACATATCCCTCAATGCTTATTGAATCGAATCATACAACCATGCATTTCAACAGTCAATCGTTGCACAACGCAACTTCAATGCAGCTTGATATCTAAAATGGATATAGGGAATATGATACACGTAGCACGCTTTCATGTTTAGAGACTGGAGCTGGGGTTATGTTTTGTAACCCTGTATGATATGAACATATTTTTTCCATCATTAGGATGGCAATTTTTAATTTTTTTTTTTGGATTGGAAACAGCCGAGTTACATAGATATCTACATTTCAGCAATTACAACATGTTTAGTGAGACAGTTTTTTTTAAAATCTTTTGCAGGAAGGGCATGGAAGACAAGATCGGAAACTTGCTGTTGCTCGTCATAGGAGAAGACGTGGAAGGTCAGAGTTCATTATTGCTCAGAGTTGCTTTGGAATCTTGTCAAAGTCAGATGAAGGGTATCTGGGAATGGTGACAGCCAACCTTGTGGGGTCACGATATCATATTTGGGACCAGGTGGATTTCTTTGCTGGTTTGTTGAATGTGAACTGTGATTTTTAAAGACTAGGGTTTTACAGTCCGTTATATTAAGGAGAGAGCTTCTGCAAAAAATTGTGTCCGATATTTCAAATAAGGTTTTAGATCACATTCTGTGATCGATGATCAGGATTTGTCTCATCTTTTCGATGGATCAATGATTGTGATCCAAAATGTTGATTGAAATATAGGCGATGCAGTTGTTTCCAAAAGCTCTCTTATTAATGAGATTATTTTCTTTGAAGTTTGATATTCGAAGGCCCTCCAAAAGCACAGAATCGATAACTACAAACTCAATGTATCTTACTTTTGTCTTTATCAGGTTTAGTTTGGGGTACTCTTTCCCTTACATCTGTTTGCCATATTTGGATGTATTCCGAGCTTGGTCGACCTATTTTGGTCACTTCTGGACATTGACAATTTCTTTCTCTGACATATATGCAGGGAAACTCCCTGGACTGTCATGGAAAAGAGTCCAGGCAACTTCTTGGGGTGGTAATGTAAGATTTGAAATTTGGATATTACATTCTGCTATCGCATTTTCCTTCCATAATCTTTCAATGCTTGATCTTCTCTTGCTGCATCAAGTATTAACATGGTTGTGTATTTTCCGATTCAGATTTGTGCCTACTGTAACTACACTGACTGGGAGTTTTAGAAGTATGCGGGCCTGCATTCCAAAGCTACCGTCTATGCAAACAAAGAATAATACATCTCAGGTCATTCTTAAGATTACTTACCCTTCTTTGCTGTTTTTGGATTAATTAATTTCAATGCAGTTCCAGTTTCCAGATAATGGCAGCTTTGTTTGTAACTTGGAAGTATGTTTTGTGCTTGATACAGCATACTAATGGGCTTCCCATTGACTGGGAAGAAAACACGTCCAAAGTTCACCAATTGTGCTCAAAAGTTCCATACTACAACAAAGTAAGTAGCTCTTGAAAATGCAAGGAGAGGGTACCGTATTTTTATTGTTCAAAATGGAATGAAATTTACATCGATGGCCTTAATATCAAACACCTGTTCTGCTGTTTTGCAGGCAGAAACTTGCTGTTATTTGTCCTGTTGTCTTCACCTTCACTTACACTTTAAGAACTCTACTTAAATATTAAGAAATGCGTTGACACTTTGTTACATTCAGGGCAACAAACGATATGAGCTGGACTTCAGAGAGAGAGCAAGATTGGGTCTTCGCATCAGAACCTCTGTGAAAAATTTTCAACTTACAATGGAGGTAATTGATATTCCTGTATGTGGTTAGTCCTGTTATTTAATAAACAATTAGAGGGGGAGGTTTTTCAGTATCAGACTAATGAAACAACAGCAAGTAATCTATCATTGGTAAATAATTACAGGGGGAGGTTTTACATTATAGTACTGCTTGTACTCAATGATAGCAATTGGATATGCTGGGTAGATGTTTAAGACCTACTTATTTTTGTAGTATATATCAATTTAAAATAAAATTTGTTTATTCTCCAATCAAACGTGCCCTAGTTTAGGTACACTATAATTCTATTGATTGCCCTTTTCCTGTTTAACATTTACATGTCATATATACTTATTAAACTCTAAATTTAGTTCAACACGTCCCTTGCCCAAAATGAGCCATCTCTTGTGCATTGTGCAGGAAAATGGAAAGCAATCAATTTTGCTTCTTGGAAAGGTTGGGAAATCAAAATATGTAATGGATTATAGGTAATGCAAATTCACTAGCATTATGTATCTATTCATTAGTATGTAATCTCTTTATAAGGTATCATAGAGAGAAATAGAAACTTAGCCCTTACTTGTGTGACAGGTTCCCATGACTGGCTACCAAGCATTTTGCATATGCTTGGCATCCATTGATTCCAAGCTCTGCTGTTCTGTCTGATCTCTCCACATTCACAGGCAGGGCAATCACGAACAAAATGATGACAACTAGTTGAACAATTCAAATTGGCCATTTTCACAGTTGGATTAATTTTCAAATGTAATGAAGCTTATGCAGAGAGCAGCTTTGCACTTTTGTCTTTGCTTGTGATTAAGTGCCTAATTGAATGGATCTATTTTCATAAATCATAGATGTTTTTTCTGACATTTGATTGTTATAACACAGTTTCAATCTTAAAATTGGTATCTATTTAATTGTTATTTGTTCGTTATAACACAGTGTCAATCTTAAATTCTTACTTGTAGATTTTTTTGTTGAAAATGCTGCTTTATTGCTAAAAAAGAATATAAAAATCAGATGAAACAAAGATACAAAGGTCCCCAAGGGGAAAATCGAAATAGACGGATTCGTTTACAAAACAACTCCCATAACAGCAGTGGACTGAAACAACAAGAAATACATAAGCCTAACAAGTATCAAACTATGGAATCAAGACTGGTCATTGGCACGTGGTGGTCCAGAACCAAACTCCTTTGCAGTACTTTGAGATGTTCCTTAATCTTCTCGAGCACAGCATGCAGCTCTTTCTTCAAAGTGTTCATTTGTTCCAGCTACAAAGAATTAGTAGACTGAATATGAGTTTGTTGAATAGATAATATAGCACCATTTTCAGCGTACAGTTGTTGACAGTGATTATTCCAGATATGAAAGAGGATGCCCAGCTTGCAAGTGTTCCAAACAACTGATAGACAAAAAGGGGAAAGAATGCCTAGCAAGGTGGTTTTTTTGTTGAAAGAGTTTTTGAAGAGGAAAGAAGGGATGACCAAAGTTGAGAGGATGATGGGTAATGCTAAAATAGGTGAGAGACCATTTCAAAATGGCGGATACAAATTGCATTTGCCGGCAACAAGCCCAAATTTTGGACAAAGTCTAGCTAATGGGGGGTTTCATGTGCCAACCCAATAACTAAAATTTGGCCTCAACAGGGGAGTGCTAAATGCTAAAATAGGTGAGAGACCGTTTCAAAATGTGGGATAGAAATTGCATTTGCTGACAACAAGCCCAAATTTTGGACAAAGCGTAGCTAATGGGGGTTTCATGTGCCAACCCAATAACTAAAATTTGGCCTCAACGGGGAGTGCCAAATTGTGTTCACCATGTGTTGCCATTGAGGGTTAGAGAAAGACATAGATCACATGTAATTAAGAGTCCTCTAAAGGGAACAAGGTTAGAAGGTAATACAAAAACTTTGACGTAGCTGTGGTAATGGCCAACATCAATCTTTCCAAAAGGATGTAGCATTGACAACAACTCTAAGGAGGATTAATTAGTTGTACAATAAATGTATACATCCAATGTACTTTGCAAGTAAACCTAATAGACGTTGAAGCTGGGTCCAAGGGAGCCAATTGGGAGTATCTTTATCCCAAATAGCCTTAACTACATATATACTTTTTGTTGTTGAGGATTTGACACTAAAATTTGGTTGGACTATAAGGGGAAGGCTGTTAGATTGAATAACCCGGTTCCACCAAAGACTTGAGTTGGGGATACTAAATCTATGTCGGAGGGATTGGTGGCACATTGGAGAAGAGGGGCCATTTCATGCCAAGTTGCCCATTTGCATTTGAGAGGAAGAGAGCCATAAAAAAAAGAAGCATTAAGGATTGTCTTCCCAAGGAATGGAGATCCAACAACCTTTATGTGATGCATGATGTTCTCATTCTCTAACAAGGATCTTCCAAGGTTTGGAACCTTCGAGCTTGTGTGAGCCATCTAGCAGCAAGAAATTTCCCTTGTTGTAGTGGATCGATAATTCCCAGCCCACTTGTAGTTATAGGTTGAATGCAAAGCTTCCATGAAATGGCTGCCATACCTTTCTTACTCAATTTGTTGCTCCAAAGAAGTTGCAAACCAATAGTATAAGTTTAACTTAAGCTATTTTGAAAGGAAATCAACTAGATGAGTAATGTGCATGGCTCACTAAAAAAAATTAATTGAGAACTATGAGTTTGGCTGCCAAAGACAAATTTGTAAGCCCAAATTTCCACTTTATGATTTTTTTGAGCACCCAATCCCACATGTATAAAGAGGAAAAGGTGGATACCGAACGGATACCCAAGTAACATGTAATCTTCCCATAGGGATAACATTCCAAGTGGGGGAATCCGAGTTGCATTCGGGGCATTTTTGATGAACATAGCTTCTATTTTATGGTTGCACAACTTGGATCTAGACAAAGCACAATAAACATAAAGAATTGATTGAGCATTATTGATTTCTTGTTTACTATTGTATAGAAAGAGGAGAATCATTAGCAAAGTGGGAGTTAAGAGCATAAGAACCATGTGGAAGAGTGATTCCTTTTGAGTCTCCTTAATGAACTCATTAGAGCATAAAACCAAGAGTTCAACCACCAGAGCATAAGAAAGGGGGCAAGTGGACATCCTCGATGAATGGAGCATTGAAGATCAAAGGATGTTGTGAGGTTGCCATTAACCATGACTTGAGCTTATGCTTTAACAACAACAATTTGGATGTGATGTTTGAAACAAGGATTGAATCCCAATCACTCAAGCATTTTGAGAATAAATCACCAACGAATATGATCATATGCTTTATTAAAATCAATTTCAATCAACTTTGCATCTTAATTGGCATCTTCAACCCATTCAAGTGGTTTCCAATGCATAAAGGATATTTTTAGTAATACATCAACCTTTTAGGAATCCGTGTCTACTCATGAAAAGCAATGTCCTAAGTGATAGGTTTCAACTCCATAGCAATGACCTTTGCAATACTTTTGTAGGACACATTTAGAAGAGTGATGGGACACCACTCATTTATCCTATTCCGTTTCTAGTTTTAGGAATTGATGTGATCATGCCATGGTTGATGACAACCCGCAAGGATCCATTGGCATCCATCTCTTTATAAACATTAAATAAGTCCATCTCAAGGGTGGGCCATAGGGCTTGGAAGAACTCAATTGGGAGCCCATCCAAGTCGGGGGCCTTCTCGATCTTCATTACCCAAAGAGTTGATTTAGGGTCTATTACTATGAGCTATTGTTCAAGGAGGTTGTTGGTAGGTTGATCAACTTTTCAAGGAATACTCTTACAACCAACCATTCTTCAATAAAGGAATCATATTCCTCGAGGTTGTGTTCTTCCTAAAATATTTTGCTATAATTTGAAAGAAGGCCCCCTTAATAACATCGGGCGATGAGGTCTCCACTCCATCTTTCGTAATAATGGATGGGATGTGTTCATGATGTTGTTAATATTGCAAGTAATTAAAGAAATATTTAGAACCACCGTAACCATTTTTAATCTAGAAAAGACGAGCTTGTATTTTAGCACCTGGCTTTTATAAAACTCAAATATTCTTTTATCAAATTTAGTTTTTTTGACAACTTGTAGGAGATGTCATGGGGATGAGCCTCAAGATCAAGATGCTACTAACTAAGCTTATGCTTCTTCTTCCTTCTTTATTTGGTCATTAGTTTTCCATATGCTCTTATGACCTTGATTGTTCTTGCCACAACAACTTCCCACCATAAAATCCATCCTACAAATGAAGATGATTAGGTCTCTAACTCCCAAACAGAGAAAGTTGAGAAATACAATATAGGGAGGAGAGATGAGAGATATTGAGTTTGAATGGAAGTTGAGTGTGAGAAGAAAAGAAGGGTCCAAGCTAAAAGAACAGGAAATAGGGACATGATTAGAGAGGACACTTTGTCATTGAGAGCGTTAACAAGAGGAAAGGAAAGAAGTGACTTCACAAATGTGTCAACTTAGAACCTATCGAGTTTATTCAAACTACCTTTGTTGTCAACTTGATTATTAGACTAGGTGAACCAACAATATGTATGTGGAGCTAAACATTCAAAAAGTGGGTCAAATACTCGCCAAGGAATTATGACAATGTAGCCATGTTGAAAATCCTCGGTAGAGAGGGGTGGTGAGTGATACCAACTACAATCTCATTTGTTCTCAACCACGTTAAATTTGCCTCCTAAAATCCAATTTGTAGGAGGAATATTTGAGCTCATCTAGTTCTAAAGAGGATTGCATTCTTCTATAACATTTGGAACATGAATTGTGTAGAATCCAATGGTTTGATCCTCAACACGGACTATAGCCTAACCACATCTTTGGGGAGGGTCCTCTCCGATGGTAGTAATCTTGGAAGAGAGGAACATGTAGACACCAAAATTAGGTCATACTACCCTTATTACCTCGTTAATTAAATTAATCATACCTTACCTATTCATATCCCATAGTGCACATGATTAATTGAATTACTTACCTTAATTAATTTAATAACATCCTCACTTGACTACCTCACCCAACCAACTCACCTAGCCACCTCACTCCATGACCCACTCAAACCCCATTAATGACCTAAGACCAAGTCTAAGCCTATCCTAACCAACTAGGACTTAGTCTAAACCTAGACTTAAATCTTATTAACAAACCTAAGAGGACTCTTACTCATCCTTTTGTGATCTATCACTTGAGACTCAGACAAAGATTGAAGACCATGCCAAAAATAGCAACAATCAGGCTATTTTTGGCCAACCTAGATATTCCCACCTTAACGATCATTGGTTATAGCTCAACCGACGTCGGTCCCCTAACCGTTGTCAGTTAGGTTAAATACATTTCCAAAAGCCTTTGCTGAGGTTGGTCATTTGATTCAGGATCTCACACGAACAAAGACTTGGAGCACTCGAATTTCTGAAGCACTCAGGAAAAAGAAAGCACCCGGGAGCACTACCAACAACCATCGACATCCATCACCTTCTTCACGATCACAAATTCACACAGAGAAGCATGAAGGATCGAAATGCCGCGACATGTACATGACGTCCCTTCTCTCTAGATCTCTGCCACCAATGTTTTCATCACATGAACTCTCAAGACCCATTCTTCAATAAATACTTAACATCTCTTTAGTTATCTCTATTTTCTTTAGTAAGATCATCATTCCTCTCAATAATTTATTTTTCTATACATCGTACACCTCCTTCCTCCCACCAACCTATCACCTTACCATATCTAGCCCTTTCACCTATCTTCACCCTCTCCTAGTCATCCCGAGTCACTAAGGCCATTTTATGACCTCACCTTCACCATTTCTAGCCTCTAAGCAATCACAGAGAGCTTGGAAACCAATTTCTAAGAGCCTTTCACTAATCGCCCTACAACGCCGACTAGCTAAGTGACGTCGGTCATCTTGCCAAACCGGCATTGGTCACACAACCGATGTCGGTACATCGTATGTCCAGTAACATATCTCGGACCACGAGCGAGCTCATACCCATTCCCTAATAGCCCATAATCACTCCTAATCTTTACCAGATCTTACCTAGAGCCTGTACTAGACCTGCAACCCAATACTAGCCCATCACTTGACTGTTTTGACCTCAATCACCTTTTATCTGACCTTTCTTATTTGTTTTACACGAGATACCTAAATTGTTTCAATTCCAATAAGATTTTTATTTCATGTTTATTTTGGATAACATTAATATTGTTATATAAAAGTGGATTGACAAACTTGTTCTGGGAAGCCTCTGTTAGGAATTAGAGAACAAATATGCGGAAACAATTCCTCAAATCACAGCAGTAGGAAACTATATAGTAGAAGTATACATGCAGAAATATAACAACATAAATAAATAATGCACAAAAGAAGACAAGACAAGATTTAACATGGTTCACCCAATGTGGGCTACGTCCACCAAGAACTTACTCAAATTTTATTATCAACAAGAGTAAAACAACTCTCATAGTCTTCTCTCAATTATGAACTCACAACAAAATTCCAAAGATGCTAAACCACATCTAAACCACAATTGACACCCAATTGCTTAACCTTGATCACTCTTGATCACTAAGACTCAAGACCTCTTGAACACACAAGATATCTTCAAGATACCCTAACACCTCTATTTATAGGATTACAATCCTTTAAGAAGTCCAAAAGCCGACCCTAGAAGTTTGAAAGTCACGACCTTTCATCTTCCCACGGCTAGAAAAGAAACTGTCATGACCTTTCATCTTCCCATGGCTAGAAAAGAAACGGTCATGACCTTTCATCTTCCCAATTCGAACTCCACACTTCAATACTGATTTGAGAAGACCAAAAATAGGCTCCACACCCCAACAATATCCCACTTGGAGACTGTTCCTACTGAGCAAAGTTCTCAACCCTTCATTATCAACCATGAAGGCCAATCAAAGTTGAACACAACTTCAACTTCTCCTTGTGACTGCCTTGGTCATCATATCCGTAGGATTCTAATTGTTATGAATCTTTTCCAGCTTCAACTTATCTTCTTACAAAGCTGCCCTGATGAAATGATATCTTAGCTAAATGTGCTTCGTCCTAGAGTGAAAAACAAAGTTCTTCGCTAAATGAATAGTGCTCTGAATATCACTGTGTAGTCTCCCAATTTCTGCTTATGACCCAACTCATCAAGCAAATGTTGTAGCCAAATCATCTCTTTACTTGCCTCTGTGGAAGAAACATACTCAGCCTTTGTGGTTGACAAAGCCACAACCTTTTGTAACCATGAAATCCAACTCATCGCTATATCACCAATCGTAAATACATAACATGTCGTGCTCCTCATGTTGTCCAAATCTCCTGCCATGTCCGAATCTACATAACCACGCAATGTAGTGTCTGATCCACCGAAACACAATGTTGATCCCATGGTCCCTCTCAAATATTGAAGGATCCACTTCACTACTGCTAGTGCTCTCTACTTGGATCACTCATAAACCTGCTCACTGCTCCCACTGGATGGGAAATGTCAGACCTAGTGCATACCATAGCATACATCAAGCTACCAACTGTTGATGATTACGGTACCCTAGACATTTGGATTTTATCCTCCTTAGTCTTGGGACTCTGCTCCTTTGATAATTTAAAGTGACTTGCCAAAGGGGTACTAACCGGTTTAGCATCTTGCATACTAAACCTCTCCAAGACCTTATTTATGTACTCTTCTTGAGATAACACCAGCTTCCTCTCTTTCTGCTTTGAGTTATTCATATACAAGGATTTTTTTGCTGCCCCAAAATCCTTCATAGCAAAGGAGTCACCTAGCTGCTTCTTGAGTACCTTTATTTCTTGCATGTTCTTCCTGCAACAAGCATATCATCCACATACAAGCACAAAATAATATAACTACCATCAAGAAACTTCTTGATGTACACACAATGGTCTGAGTGACACTTGGAGTAACCCTGCTCCTACATAAAACTATCAAACTTCTTGTACCACTGCCGTGGAGCTTGTTTTAGGCCATACAAGCTCTTCTTTAATTTGCACACTAACCTCTCCTTCCCTTTGACCTCATAACCCTGTGGCTACTGCATATACAATTCCTCCTCCAACTCACCATGAAGGAATGTAGTCTTCACATCCAACTGCTCTAAGTGCAGGTCTTCTACTGCTACTAAACCAAGAACAGTTCTAATAGAAGTCATTTTAACAACAGGAGAAAAATTTCATCAAAGTCTATACCTTTATTATGTGGGCCTTGTATCTTTTCTGCCTCCATCTTCCTCTTTGATTCTATACACCCACTTGTTCTGTAATGCTCTCTTGCCCTCGGGTAGCTCCACCAAATCCCAAGTCCGGTTTTCCATAAGAGATCTATGCTCTTCATCCATGGCCTCTGCTCCCACTTCTTCCTAGCACCCACCGCTTTGCTTCCTCAAAGCACTCGGCCCTCACTTTGTTAGTGAGTAATAAATAATTCAAAGATGGAGTAAATAGTTCAAGTTCCCTTCTTAACAATAGGAGAAAAATTTCATCAAAGTCTATACCTTTATTATGTGCAAATCCCTTGACCACCAACTGGGCCTTGTATCTTTTCCTGCCTCCATCTTCCTCTTTGATTCTATACACCCACTTGTTCTGCAATGCTCTCTTGCCCTCGGGTAGCTCCACCAAATCCCAAGTCCGGTTTTCCATAAGAGATCTATGCTCTTCATCCATGGCCTGCTCCCACTTCTTCCTAGCATCCACCTGCACTGCTTCCTCAAAGCACTCTGGCCCTCCACTGTTAGTGGGTAATAAATAATTCAAAGATGGAGTAAATAGTTCAAGTTCCCTTCTTACCTTAGAAGACCTTCTCACCTAAAGAGTTTGGGGTTCTTGATGAGTAGGTCCTTAAAGTTTCAGTACATCTTTGGAACATCTTTGCACTTGAACTGCCCCTTAGACACCTTGCTATCCGCAATGTCCTCTAACTTTGTGTATTATTTCTTTGATTCCTCTTTCTATTACCGCATGTTGATTAGACCAAGCCTCCTCAGGTGTACCTCCATCCAAATCCATAGAGGGTCCTCTGTTAATTAGATAAACAACTATACTCACCGCTTCCGCCCAAAACATGAGTGGAAGCCCCACATGTAACCTCATGCACCTAACACGCTCCATGATTGTCCTGTTCATTCTCTCTGACACTCCATTTTCTGTGGAGTATTTGGAACCATTCTTTTCCTGCGGATCCCATTTACCGAACAATAATCAAGAAATTCATTGCTGCAATAATCCCCTCATTATCCGAGTTTCAACTTGAGACCTGTTTCATTCTCAACCAAGGCTTTCCATCTTTTGAATGTTTCAAACACATCAAATTTCTTTCTAATGCAATATACCTAAAATTTTCTAGTTACATCATCAATGAAAGTGACATAATAACATGAACCACCAATAGAGTTTACCTTAGCTGGCCCCCATACATCTGTATGCACTAAATCTAACTTACCCTCCTTCCTGGTAGGTCCAACCTTGAGGAATCTCACCCGCTTCTATTTTCCATAAACACAGTCCTCATAGAAGTCTAAATCTAACTCCTTTAATCCAGGCAACCTATCCTTTATAATCTGCATGCCCTTTTGACTCATATGACTGAGTCTTTGGTGCCACAAAGTTGCATCTCCATCTACAACAACTAAATTACAATAATCAACACCATTGGTTAAATACAAAGTACCAATTTTCTTACCTCTTGTAACCACAAGAGCTCCCTTGGTAACCTTCCAAGAATCCACTATAAAACTAACTATACAGCCATCACTGCCCAGTTGACCCGTTGATATCAAGTTCTACCTCAACTTAGGCACATGCATGACATCCTTAAGTAGCCATGTGTTCCCATTCTACATTTTCACCCGAACACAACCTTTCCCTACTATTCTGCATGGTTCATCATCACCAAGATATACATGTCCAAAATCTCCTTGAACAAAATCAATAAAGTAATGTCTATGTGGGGTGGCATGGAAAGAAGCCCTTGAATCTAACACCCAAGACTCAACAATATTATCTAAAGAAAGAATTAAGGCATCCTGACAAACATCACCTGCTGCCACATTTACCTCTTTAGTTTCCTCCTTGTTCTTCTTATCCCAAAGAGCCCAACAATCTTTCTTAGCATGACCAACCTTCCCACAATGCCAACATTCTAACTTACTCTTGGACTTTGACCTTCCGCGATCATTTGAATTCCCATAGTTACCTTTCCCTCTGTTCTTTTGTCTCCCTCTGCTCTCCACCATCAAAGTGTTTCCAGAAGTAGAAGAATCTCCGGTGCTCTTCCTTGCATTTCCTCACTTAGGATCACACCTATTACATCCTCAAACTTTAGATTTGAATTATTAGAGACTGAATTACTTACAACCATAACCAAGCTGTCCCAACTATTTGGTAAGGAGCACAAAATCAACAAAGCCCTGACCTCATCATCAAAGTCAATTTTTACTGAGTTTAACATAATCACAACCGTATTGAATTCATTTAAATGAACAACAATAGAACCATTCTTAGACATCTTCATATTAAATAAATTTTTCATCAAAACTATTTTATTAGAGGCAAAGGGCTTTTCATATAACTTCCCAATGCACTCATGAAACCTCATGTGGTCTTCTCATGCGATATGTTGAAAGAAATTGAAGATGCAAGACATAATTGAATTTCCTTGAGTGTCTTTCTATCCAGAACTCCCAATCTTCATCCGACATGGCTGTAGGTTTCTTTGATTTTCCAACCAAAGAAACATGGAGGTTCTTTTGATATAAGTAATCCTCCATTTGCATCTTCCACAAACCAAAGTTCTTCCCATTGAACTTCTCAACCCTTGATCTGCCCTCATCTACCATAGCTCCCACTCAAGCTAAAATTTCCCTGTGATTTACCACTTCAGCAAAAACCACCAAAGCTCTGATACCAGTTGTTAGGAATTAGAGAACAAATATGCGGAAACAATTCCTCAAATCATAGCAAAGAGGAAACTATATAGTAGAAGTATACATGCAAAAATATAACAACATAAATAAATAATGCACAAAAGAAGACAAGACAAGATTTAACGTGGTTCACCCAATGTGGGCTACGTCCACCAAGAACTTGCTCATATTTTATTATCAACAAGAGTAAAACAACTCTCACAGTCTTCTCTCAGTTATGAACTCACAACAGAATTCCAAAGATGCTAAACCACATCTAAACCACAATTGACACCCAATTGCTTAACCTTGATCACTCTTGATCACCTCTTGATCACTAAGACTCAAGACCTCTTGAACACACAAGATATCTTCAAGATACCCTAACACCTCTATTTATAGGATTACAATCCTTTAAGAAGTCCAAAAGCCAACCCTAGAAGTTTGAAAGTCATGACCTTTCATCTTCCCATGGTTGGAAAAGAAACTATCATGACCTTTCATCTTCCCATGGCTGGAAAAGAAATGGTCATGACCTTTCATCTTCCCAATTTGAACTCCACACTTCAATACTAATTTGAGAAGACCAAAATAGGCTCCACACCCCAATAACCTCACACTTTCCAGATCTAGCTTATTTTTGGCAGTCCACTCATTTTATTTAGCTTTATCTGGTGGTATTGTTTTGTATTTTACAGGTAGTTCCTCCTATCTAAAAAGGATCTCTCTCAATCAACATTGGATCCGGAAATCAAAACACGCACACAACCTCCAATCAATACCACAAACATGTATTCCTCCTTGGGCTATCACCCTCTATCTGTTTCATAAATTTTTCAAGAATCCAATGAAACATTTTGGCATGCTCGGTGGGACCCATCCGAGGTTCCTTGCATTCATTCATTCTTAGGGAACTGTTGTATGTTTTTCTCTAAAAAGGAAGTTAACATTAAATTTTCTCCTTGGGAATCTTCTTTCTTCTATTTGTCTAAGTGACATTTGTATTTTGGGACTAAAAAGAATCCTTCTTTTTCTTCTTGTTTTGCATTAGTGAAAGTCATTCTCTTTCCTATTCACTCTATGTATCACATTTTGATTTGGGTTCTAAAATAATTGCATTTCATACTTCTATGCTTGCATTTTTAGCTCACATTAAAACTAAGGGCAACCTATATGCATTGGAAGTCATGCCCAACTGATGGTTGACATAATTGAATCGTAGATCACTTTCTCTTCTCTCTCTCTCTGTGCCAAACTACACAAATAAAAATTCACACATCTTCTTAAACAACACCTTACATGGAAGAAGATATCAACGATCACACGATCAAAGGATTGATAGTGGGTGCCCAGCTGGTTTCTTTGTCTAGTCATTAACTCAGAGAAAGGACCGCCCCGCCAAAACATAACCTGAAACCACCCTTAGATCTTACCTCTTCATAGGACACCTTCCCAACCAAAAATATTTTGTAATTCACAAAGTTAGTCTAAAATAGCATAAGCTAAAACATAAAAATCACTTATAGGATTACATGTTTTTCTTAGCTTTTTCTTGAGTTGTGAGGTTACGTTCTTCATTTTCTTCTTCCTTTTACACTCTTCCATCATAGTTGGTGTATTCTAGCTGTTTCGAGTGTGTCAGGATCCATTATTATCATACTCATTTTTCTAGGTTGATATTTCATCTGACTTAATTCACAAAAATCAATTTTTCTTCACTTTTCCAAATTTCACAGTGATCGGCATCGGTCCAGTGACCATCTAGTTTACATTTGACTGACATCGGTTTACCTAACCATTATCAGTTTCAGCTCTTTTGGTCATTCTACCAAAAATAGCATTCATCACATCTTTTGTTCTTTTGAAGTTCTCAAGACATCATCATACCACTAGAATTTTAAAATCACAGTCAAATACAACTTCTTTATTTCATTTTCATCATTTGCAAAGTTGTTGATTTCTCACAGTAACTGGTATCGATTTCCTTAACCATCATCAATCACCTCAGAATAGCAGTCATCGATTAACCTAATCGATGTCTATTCCTTTGTTTTAATTTTTAATTAAAACACCAACCAATTTCACCTCTCGGAATCTATTCTCCTCCATTTTTACTATTTTTTTGTGTCATTTATAGAGAACAATTTACCCGGTCTATGCTATTTCACATGGTTTTGACTCACAACCAAGCCAATGCCCTTGTGTTTCACACTAGCCTTTAGCCACTCCCACCTAGCCCATCACCACCTTCTATCTTATCGCCTATGGATCCAACTCAGCCCATCACCATTAGTACTGGTGACGAGGAGTTCGCAAGACTCCTTGAAGAATCCCACTGCCCTACAATACTATCTCGCCCACTCATCCACCTGAGACTCTTTGGGAAAATTGGTATATGACATTCCCATGTTTATCCCTCCTACCCTTACCCCCACTTCCGCTTCAGCTACCACTAGCTCGATGTTACCTTCATCCACTTTACCACCTATGGTGTCTTGACTGGATCCCTTATCTCGCTATAACTACTACACCTATGATGTCTATTGCACCGTGGTGTCAACCATCCCTTCACCGGCCACCCTTAGCATAAACTCACACCCCATTCCAAAACCTCGTCCTTTCCATCCCGTAGTCCCTACACCCAATTTCCACAAGAGTCGTTACAACTACCCCACCTACTTACACGCATCACCCACAACCCCCAATCTCGTTTATTACATATTCGGGATATCTTCCACCCACATCTATTCCCCCTTTGCAGTTCTCATACTTGGCACCCCATATCCGGGATGAAATCCACATCATAAATCTGTCATCAACCTCCTTATACCACATGAGGCACCCATTCATCACAACCCACCAATGACCTCATTAAGATGATGATGTAAAAGATGCAAAAATTAGAAGCATCGGGCCGCTCTCGCGAATCGCTTAACTTACGAAATTTTTGTAATGAGCCTATTCATCCATCTATCTCCATTCACCCATACACTATACAATAGGATATTCTCAAGCTCAATCTGTTTCAATAGTAAATAAGACCCACAACAACACTTGCGGTCTTTCAAACATGGGTGCTATCTAATTGACCATGACGATGCTTTACTCCTAAAAACATTCCCCATGTCCTTGACAAGACCTACATTAGATTGATATAATGCTTTACCCAGACATTTCATTTACTCATTTAACCAAGTGGCTCAAGCATTCTTGGACCACTTCTCAATCAATGTCAGCAAAAAAGTCACCATGACTGACCCATACTCAACATGACAGTATGATGACGAATCTATTGTAGATTTCATTGCTCATTGGCAAAGCCTTATCAACCAATCAACATTCTAGTTACATCAAGCTAAGCTTATAGAGTTGTTCACTAGAGCTTGTGCCAGACACATCTTACCAACTCTGAAAGTACAAACCTTTAGTAACTTCGACGAAGCATTTACCATGGTGCAAAAATGGAAATTTGTGTCATTGAAGAGAAGAAAATTCAATTGTGAAACAAAAATGCCGCATTCAAATCAAATGATGTCTCTTCATCTTCAAAGCCCCAAAACAATTATTCAAAAGCCAAAGGATCTGCCAACGTGGTGGTTCTCAAAGCTGGTCCATCTCATCCGTCTAACCAAGCAAAACCTTCCTCCAATCTTTCTCTCATTCAAACTTTTCAGTTCAGACGGAGAAATGAAAGTACACTCCAATAGGGGAACCTTATTCTTCAGTCTTAGAAAATATTCTTAAGGTCGAAGCCATTGCACTTCCACCCATAAAACCTCATACTAGTTTCGATCCCACTCATCCTATGCCTGCATGGTATAAGGAACATGACTATTGTAATTATCATCACGTCAAAGGCCATAATGATGGTAATTGCATAACCTTCAAGAACATTGTCCAGGAAATGTTAGATAATGGAGATATCATCCTGGAAAACCCGAACACTTGAAAAATAAAAAATTACATATCTTTAAGAAGTTGTTTCCTAACCATACATCATCATCTAATCAAAATGGTGAACCTTCAACCAATGAAAACAATGTCTATGAAGTCCACGTTGTTTTTGATATCATACAAGCCATTCCTCAATTTCCACCTATCCCGTCTATCAAGGAGATTCTAGCACAAGCTCCTCTACCCATGGAGGATCCTACCTCATCTACTCCTTCACCCACAGAGGAGTCCCCTTCATCTCCTCTTCACCCACGGAGGAGTCCACAATTTCTGCTGATGCCATTTCACCATCTACCTCACAACCTACCAAACAATCAATGGTATTAACTCTCCTACCCATGGGAGAATCATCATCACTTTCTTCTCCACCAAAATAAGAATCTACCTCACCCCACTTGCCGTCTCTCCTACCCATGGGGATCCTTTAGACACACCATTTCCTATTGGTGACAATTCCCCATTAGCATTCCAGGATCCCGTTGATTTTCTCTTGGCTCTTTTACCCACAGAGTCCGAGGCTAACCAGTTCCCTGTCTCACAGACATATTTTATAGGGATTTCCACTAAACGAATCTGTACCTCCTCTTACAACAATACTATTTTCACGTTTGGTGACATCTTGAATTATGTTGATAATTCCATGCTTTGGGGACACCTTCGGTTACCCTTTTCAACCCAAATGTAGATGTCACTTATTAATACCTCCACAATCTATCGAAGGTATTTCAAGTGACCAAATCAACCATGACCATGCCTGTTGAAACAGATTCTTCTTCATCACCCTTGCCTACATCCAAACCTTTAACCACAACCAAACCCATTCCTATGCCTAAGAACCTACCTTCACCTAAATATTTTCCCATATCCAGACCCACCACTACCTTGGGTGTCATGCCGACATCAAGCCTTGTCCATCCACCCATCAAATTGGAATTGTCCACATCTTCCCAAGCCCACATGAAAATCATTCCTCCACCTAAAAAGAAGACCCAAATTTTTAGGGCTGCACACACCGATTCACCCACCACGCTCGTCACCTTCACCCTTTCGTCATCCTCGGACCTCACCCATTTACCTTGGTTAAACAACCTCCTACCCAAAGAAAATCAAAAGTACAACAACTTTGCCTCTTCATCATAGTCCTTTATTACATCCAATCGACCGTGTAACCTTTGCCATCACCTGTAACTTTCTTACCACCTATACCCCCACCAGTTATAATAACCCCATTAATAACTATGTGAATTTCTTCTCTTCAACCCATACCTTCCACTCAACCTCTATTGACAACCTTTACCGCACCTCCATTATCACTATGGCTAACCCGTCCCTCGCCACCATCTGCTTTTCCCTTCGCATCACATACACCTACCTCACCTTTACCCAAGAAGGTGCACTCTAAGGACAAGAACCCACTATCCTAAAAAAATTTAGTTAAGCCCACCACACCTTCTATTTCTAGTTCATGTACCACACCTTTACCCAAGTAGGTACCATCAAAACCTAAGGAAGTACCACCCCCAAACCGGTGGTCAAACCTATTCCACCTCCTATAACACCTCTTCCACCACAATCATCCATGCCTTCACCCAAACCTACACTCACTTCACATTGTGATCCTTTGAAAGGGTCTTTTGCCAACAATTTAGCCAACCTATTAGAGACGACGGTTATCACATTACTGTTTCTTAGACCCTACGACCATCATTGTGTGCTAGGACATGATGTAGAAGGTTGTAAGGCTCTAAAACTACTCTCCTCCAATTATGTCCTCTTGAAGAAAATTTCGATGATGATGATCTTCTTGATGAGGACCTTGTTCCATCTTCACTTGTCACCATACATCCTCACCCACTACCTATTCAGTGACCTGCATCACCACCTCCACAACCCTTTTATCCACCTCCAAAATTTGAGATCAACATGGTCTACATAAGAGAGCTCACCAAAACCCCACCAAAATGCTAGTGCACCCTACTCATTTCACAAGGTTCTTACCCGCATTAGGTTTTTTCCATCATGCCATTATACTACTCATGACATACCTTCTCCCTCCACCTCTCTTCCTCATATTAACATGATCCAAGTTGCCACTCGTGCCCAAAAAGACAAAGGAAAAGCAAAAGTAACCAGCCCATCCGCTAATCCTATGCCTAACATACCATCTGCACCCACACCCAAAATCACCATTCAAGGACCCACATACCCTATTTCTGATGGGGTCACCCATCATACAATGATAAAATAATTACACCAATCCCCTCTAAAAATGTCTTTATACAATATCGTCCAAACCTCTGAATCTCATAGACAAGCCCTCATAGAGGTTTTACAATCTATCAAGGTTTTACCTAACTAGTCCACACTAGTAGCCTCCATCACGACCCCTCACCATTTGGCCTCTCTTACCAAATAATATCCTTCTTGTACCCCGATCCCACTCATCAAGTTGATGCCCTCATCTTCTTTGATGAGGAGAACCCACCTCTTTAATCAGATGACCTTGATCCCACTCTTTTCATCTCCGTATATATCAATAATATTCATGTTCAATGTGTTATGATCGACTGGCAGTGCCAACATCAACATCATCTCCTCCCATGCATACAATCAAATGTGCATCCCTTCAAATTACATGCATAATAACTTGGTTATGTTGTGCTCCTTCAATGATGCCATCACTTCCACCCTTAGCACCATTATTCTTCACGTTCGTGTGGGCCCCGTACTATGCTAGAATTATTCTACATTTTAGAAGGGGAATTCCAAGTATAACATGTTGTTTGGTTGACCTTGGATCCGTGTCATGGGTTGTGTTCCTTCAAATTTACATTCGTTGTGTAAAATTTGAACATGAAGGACATAACTATACCATCCTAGCCAACCCTTCACCATTTAAAACTTACAACATGCTATACCGACCTAATGATGTCCTCATACCAGTTAAGGCATCTACCACTGCCACCACTTATCCTTCACCCATAGCCCCGTCCACTGATGTTTCTACTACCTCACCCACACCTACCTCTTCTATTCCCACTCATGTCACAGCCTCTATAGCTAACCCGTCCGCTAACCTGTCTAGTTCCCAACCAACTAATCCCTATTCTTCCCAATCGCCTAGTAATTCATCTATTTTGGCTACACACATATCCACTACCGATCCCTTATAAGGTGTTTTTCAAATCCTCACTCTAGGGGAATATTGCTTATACAACATAAACACATTCCTTACTCCACAAGAGTATGGTAACCTACACCAACATCCTCATTATGACCATCGCATAGGCGAGGTCTTCCCTTATGATCATCATCACGTTCACACCAACTTAACGAATGGGGAACTTGACACTTCCACCTATTCACCCAAGCCCCCTTCCCAAACATGACCATTTTCATCTGACCTCCAATCTCTCACCAACCACCGCTTTTCCCACACTTTCCTTCACCATTGTGCATGGAAAGGCTTTGGCTTTGGGTTCTACGAACATGGCAAGTCATATTGTCATCCTGTGTACCACACGTAAACACAAAGACCACGTGGTATTGGCTTTGCCAAACCATCTTCCAATAAGGCTTGTATTGACCTCATCGAGGACGAAAAACCTTCTTCACCCCATTCACCAACATCACCACCTTCACCCATGAAGTCTATAGATCTCAAATCTATTCCTCCTTAATTTTTTTTTTTCATGAACACCATTTCCCTGGGACCTCTGACTTATCAACATGATGGAAAGGCTCCCTTTTCTCTTCCCTTCCTATATCCTGACATGATCGATGATGATACACCATCCATTAACATCGTTCAATGTTAGGATGATGAGTCTATTCTCACCTACCTTGGTGTGGAAGATTATTATATTCATTGATCATTTCCTTTTGAGATGTAAACCATGATAAATGAATCGACCATCGAAATCAATATTAATACTCAGGACGACCCGCACATTCTAAAGATAGGGAAGCTTATCTTTAGACGCTGTTAAACAAGAAGCTTTCACTTCTTTCCTTCAGGATTATAAAAACACTTTTTCTTGGTCCTATGCTGATATGCTCGGTATTAACCCAAACATTGTGGTCCACAATATCGTTGTTCCTAAAGCCAAACCCGTAAAGCGAAGTTGTGAAAAATGCATCCTCGTATTTCCCTTCTTGTCAAAGAAGAACTTCAATGCCTTCTCTCGGTTTCCTTTATCCTACCCATTGATTATCCCCAACATTTCTCTAACATTGTTCTGTCATAAAAGCAAAAGGAGGGATCTGCATATGCATGGATTTCGTGACCTTAATTTAGCTTTCCCCAAAGACGAATTTCCTCTACCTAGTATTGACCAACTAGTTGATCTTACCACTGGCCATGAGAATGTATCAATCATGGATGGTTTCTCAAGTTATAACCAAATATTACTCACCCTGAAATATCAACATAAAACTATCTTCATCACTCCTTGGGAATCTTTTGCTATTGAGTCATGCCCTTTGGCCTTAAAAACACTGGTGCTACATATCAGCAGGCTATGACTTATATTTTTGATGACATCATGCATCATATATTGAAATATTACATATATGACCTTCTTGCCAAATCAAAACATTGGGCCGAACACCTTACAGTTGTGAAGGTAATTTTTGACTGTCTCATCAAATATTGTGTTTGCCTTCAGCCAAAAAAGTGTGTCTTCCCTGTTCTCTCAAGCAAGCTCCTTGGTTTTATAATTTCTTTGCGTGGCATAAAAGTTGATCTCGCTAAAATCAAAGTGATTCTCAAAATGCCTCCACCTACTAACCTTCGCCAACTTCGTAGTTTGCAAGGTAAGTTGCAATCTATTTGTCATTTTATTTCACAAATTTTTGATCGCCACCACCCATTTCATCATCTCCTCAAAAAGGACGTCTCTTTCAAATGCGATGATGAATGTCACAAAGCCTTTGAGGCCTTAAAACAATACCTTTTCCAACCACATGTACTCGTTCCTCCTAAGGATAACCAACTATTTTACCTTTACATTTCTACTACGGATCATTCCTTGGGTGCCATGCTCACCCATCACGACGATTAACACTGGGAGAAAGTGGTTTATTACATAAGCCATACCCTTTTGGACTATGAAACCAGATACACCCACGCTGAAAAAATCTACTTAACCTTAGTTTTTTATGCCAGTAAACTTCATCATTACCTACTCAATCAAAAAACATTTTTCGTCACCAATATTGACACCTTACATTACATGTATGGAAAGCCCTACCAATATCAACGTGCTGCACATTGGTTAATGCTTCTTATAGACCTCAACCTCAAATTCATCTTTAAAAATATATCAAAGGTCAACTATCTCGACCATCTTGCGAGACTCACCCTCTCTCGGAAATCAATCCTCTAACTTCAATTTCCCGGATGAATCCATTGCTACCCTCTCTTTGGACGATACTATTTACCAAATGACCTTATTCTTCAATGGTTCCAAATGTCAGTGTGGGGGTGGTGCAGGCGTTATCCTCATTCCTCTTGATGGTGAACCTATGCCACTATCTTTCAAACTAGATTTTGATTGTACTAATAATATCACCGAATATGAAGCACTCATATTAGGTCTCCAAACCGCCATCGCCTTAGATGTTAAATCGATTAATATCTTTGGTGACTCTCAACTAGTTGTAAATCAAGTTAATGGTATATACCAATGTTGTAATGAAATACTTCAAAAGTATAAGCATCATGTAGACATACTTTTGACTACCTTTGACTGTTATGAACTTCAAACCACTCCACATTCCACGAAATTTTTTACAGATGCCATGGTCTGCCTTGCTTCTCAGATTCCTACCTCGCCCTCGACTCAAAAATATTCGTCACGGTAAAAAGTCTACAATTACCTTCCTATCTATTTTGAGACATCAACCTTGTCAAAACTATTCAAACTGACCCATGTGACCTTTGGTATAAGCAATTTCTTTGGCTACCTTTCCTCTCGAGTTCTACCTCTAGACCTTACTCGTAACAGAAAATGATCCTTTCTCAAAAGTGTCTCTCGGTATGTCATCATGGGATTCCTTCTTTATAAACATGGTTTTGATGGTATCCTCTTGCGATGCCTTATAAGTTCTGAAATTCCCTACACCATCAAGGAAGTTCATTGCAGAATTTGTGGAGGTCATTTCAGTGGCTTAGCTGTCGCCAAATGCATCCTTCACTGGGTTATTATTGGCCCACCCTCAACCATGTTTGTTGTGACTATGTCAAAAGTTTTGTGAAATGCCAGCAACATGCTAATCTTCATCACACACCTAGTCACACCTTATAGGTCACATGAGATCTTTGGCCTTTCTCTCAATGGGGTTTGGATCTTGTCGGAGAGATCAATCCTCATTCTTCATAATGCCATCAATGGATTATTACTGCAAATGAATACTACACTAAATGGGTAGAAGCCATCCCCCTCATCTCTACAAAAGCTGAGAAAATTTGTGAATTCATCAACCATCACATTATTTGTCACTTTGGTGTCCCTCACCACCTCATCATTGATAATGAAAAACAATTCAAAAACAAAACCTACAGAAAATTTTTGATGCCTTCGACATTCAAATTAGATTTTCTTCACCTTACTACTCACAAACAAATGGCCAAGTTGAATCAACCAATAAAACCTTAAACACAATTCTTATGAAGGTAGTTGACGATATGGAAAGGATTGGCACACACACATTCCTTTTGATTTATGGGTTTACCATACTAGTATTCGTACCTCAACTACAACCACACATTTTTCTTTGGTCTACGGTAGAGAGGCTGTCCCGCCTCTTGAAGTCTAGATTCTATCTCTTCATATTTCACTCAAAGAGATGCTTAACGATGATGAATTTCGCTAGGACCATTTGACACAACTTGAGTTATTAGATGAATGTCATATTAATGCTCTTGATCATCTCCAAATCTACCAAAAATGTATCAAACGTGCCTATGAAAAACATGTCCATGAATGAACCTTTCGGGTTGGCAAAAATTCAACATGTAACCAAAAAGGAGAAAAGTAAACGGGGTAAATTCACTCCTAATTGGCTTGGACCTTATATCATTACTCATACATATAGATTAGGTGCTTATCATTTGTCTTCACTCGAAGGTAAACCCAAACTGAGCCCCTCAATGCCTTGCATCTTAGACCATTCTACTATTGAATTAATTCCTATATCACCTCTTGTCTATTAAATGCTTGTCCCTTGAGCACCGTTCACCTTCCATTTTACCTATTTTAAGGATCAACGACTAAACCAGGATCATGTGATTACCCGTCACTTTTTAGCCATATCTTCAATATGAGTACCACGGCCCTACTCATGACATGATTCTCATGGATACTTTTCATCTTTTTCAAGATGGAATCCCATGGTCGTTCATAACATAAACTATCTCTTCCATAATTAGCCTCTATGTGCTATGGTTTTGCCTTCAAACCAGGAGCCTATTTTTCTCTATAGTCTTGTCCATGACTTAAAAGTCAAAAAGCAAAGAAATTTCAAAAGTAAAATGGGATTCAACTCCTTGAGTCAAACTTCTAGCAAAAAGATGATTCCCTAAAAAAGGACATCTATTCTCTCTGATCTCATTGCTATAAATAGATTGCTGCTCCTCGAAGGACAACTATACAAAGCTAGCCATATTGTACTTAGTCTCTCATCAAAAGAGGACTATTATTGCAAAATAAAATAAAATATTCAGAAGCTTCCTACATCGATCAACTTCACGAAGACCTCAAGGAGATAATATAATCATCCCACATAGACTTCCCGCATTGATTAGTCTATCAAAACAATAACAAAAAGAAGAAAATGATAACTTTTTTTTCATGGACTTGCCTATTTTGATCTTAGGTCTCTTGCCAAGTAGGCATGTTGTCTTACACCAGGTGACGCTAAACACCAACCATTTTCACCTCATTTCCTTTTCACCCTAATTTCCTACCTTCTCAAGGGACTTTCCGTAAACATGACATTTCGTGATCATGTGAATTTTTTCATCCTTAGTGTAGTCAATCATGCAATGCCTTAAGGGTCTTATGTTCATAAGCCAATATTTGGTATGGTAGACTCGTTATGGTTCATATCAATTAGGTGGATATTTTTTTACCTCTTGTAATTCATCTTCTTCATTACTTATTGATTACCCTTTACAAGACTATACCATCGATACCATTAATCATGCATAAATGACCGAACCCAACCATACCTAGAATTACCTAAACCCAACTAGGCCTAAATGACCTAGACTCAATCCTACCTAAAACCTACCCACCCATTCCGTACGTCATCTTATTTTCCCCTAGCCTATGAGATAACTACATCGGCCCGAGGCCCGTTTTCACTTTGGGCTATGAGGCAAAGACTTCGAGGGCATGGGGTCCTTGGAGGTTAGCTTTGCCACTATTTTCCCTAACCAATTTCCCCACATATTTTTAAATAACATTTCACCTTATTTAATTTCCATTTTCACATTCACTTGGAAATTAAACAATTAACAAACATAAATACCGCCATTTTCTTAATAACATCATATCATACATCCATTATTTCATAATTCCATGATATCAAATATTTTGAAAATCTACACCATCACATATATATACATCATCATTTATTTCCCATGTTACCAATAACTTGGAAATTAAATAAAAACCAACAAACCTTAACTCCACCATGCCTAACTCACCTAGACTCAATCATGCCTATACTTGACTCAACCATGCCTAAATGACCTAAACTTAACCATGCCTATACCTGACTCAACCATGCCTAACTGACCTAAACTCAACCATGCCTAACAAACCTCAAACTCCACCATGCCTAACCGACCTAACTCAACCATGCCTACATGACCTTGACTCAAACATGCCTAATTCACCTAGTTTCCATCACATACACAATAACAATGGAAATTAAAACACCAATACATCATCCATAATATCAATATCATCATCTATAACAATGAAAGTCTATGTATCAATACAAATGTACACCAATACAAATACATACAAGTATCTCAAATCTCTCAGATACATCCTCACCATCTTCATGACACAAAGCTAGTATAAGATCAAAATCTCAAAACTCTCATGTACATCCTCACTATCATCGACACATGTCGGTATATACCAAAAACAAAGATGACTAACCAATCATATCAGGTGACTAGTCATCACTCCATCTAATATCCATGTATGTCTCATTTGTCTCCTCCTCCTCACCTCCAACCCAAAGACCTGCCAAAGCATCTCTCCACCTATCATGCTTCTCGCCTAATCTCTCGCATGTGGCCCACAGCAGGAGTCGGCCTCCGTGAACTCATCACCTCACCCTGACCCTGTCTTTGGGCTCATCGGCCCTATGTGCTCTCTAAACTATGAGTGTGGGATCTAGTCCTCTCACTCACTACCTGCTATGCTCTATACTCAACATAGGAGGGGACATCCATCCCTATGGTTGTCATATGATCCTGTTAATATCGTGCCTCGTTTAGGGAATCCCTAAACCTCACCATCGGTACCTTCTGAGGTGGAGCCATGGGTCTCACAAAAACCCTTGAGCTCTTTCCTTCTAGGGCTAGCCTCAGACCCTATACCTATGCTCTCTTTCCTTCTCCCTATACTTAGGGACCCTCTCCTATCACAACTTCATGTAGTATGAGACCCTTTCCCCAAGCCTGTGGCGGTGCTTGTGCTGTAACCTGGGCCTCTAAGGCCATAAAATAAGCCTATGCATTGGCCAAATGGCCCTGCAAACTTATTACCTTCACTTGTAAGGTGAAAACCTGTCCCCCATATCCATCTCCACCCTATGTGGGTACATGTCCTTATATAACCTGGGCCTGTAGTGCCAACACCTGAGCCTATAAAATGGAAACCTGTGCCTCTGACCCTGTGAGATGCCGCATTTGTCAAAACTATAATTTGTGCTTGAAGGGTGGCCACCTAACCCTGTAAGGTATCCCTATGTATTGTGATGGTGGCTAAGTATGGCTACCTCGACCTTAGGGGTGCCACTAGTAGCTATGCCACCAACCACTACCTATATCTATTGGTGACCCCAACATCATCAATTTTCTTGTCCATCACCTACTCCTCCTGCCTTGTAGGGACAGTCGGTTGTGGTGGAGACATAGGTCTCTCCATGTCATCTCTCCTATACTGAGGGAAGGGTGGTGGCACGTCCTGTGGCAACCCAAACTACCATCTGACCCTATCTACGGGTATCATCTCGTGCTCACCGACATGTCACCCCTATATCCACCGAGCACTGTAACTCCTCTTAATCCTCCTCCATGTCCCTATATGAGGGATAACCAACATATGGCCTCCAAACAATATCCACACTAGATAATCCCTCCAGCAACTGCCTGTAATATGAAACATCATGTGTGGCCCTAGCCACCATGTGCTTCCCACCAACTGGTACCCATCGTCTATAGTCGAATTTAACCAAGCCACCCCTAAACCAATCAATTCGGGAAAACCAACTAGACGTACACATATGATGTGCTCATATGTCCAGCAATGTAGAAGAAAAGTGTAACATAAGCTAAACCACTGTAATCTCCCATAGTCCCATAGCTCCCTATACAGCTGCACCAAGAATGTTGGTGCCCATGTAAAACACCACCATATCCTGGAGCACTACCATTAAGGCTCTCGGGACTCTACCACCCTCGAAATCTGGTAAGGTGAAACAACATACCACCTCCATCATCAAAACAACCAACCTCGTCTCTTGAGGATGGGCTACATACATCTCTCTGTAGTTAAGGCTCGCACTATGGTACCTCATCTCACCCATCGCCTCCCCAAACACAACCACTATAGGCTCCACAGAGGCCTATGAAGAAATAGAATACACTCACTCACCCACAATCGGTAGCCACAGGATCCTATATACATCCTCTAGGGTGACAATAATCTCACTGTTAGTAAATGAAAAGTGTTGGTTGTTGAATCCCATCTATCGATGAGTACGACCATCAAACTAGGATCTCGAGTTACACACCTATAGCGTCGGATCCCAATCAATCCAACATCAGTCATATGCTCCCACTCCTCTGCAGTCACACTTGACCACATATCTACCAATAATGGTGGTACTCTATCCCACATACGTAGCTAGTCCCTAGCCTGCATCTAATAAAACACAACATTGTTAAGACCTCACTACCTCTAATTACGTCTTAACCCCAACAACATACCCAATCACACCAATCCTGCTTACCCCATTTACCTAATTCACATACCAACCTCCTACCCTTAACACTCATGACTCATTACCTTCACATTATTTCACCTACTCACCTATCCCATCTAGCCAAAGATCATATTTTACCCTTACCCCTCTACAAATAGTCATTAATTTCCCCTTCTTGACCCCTTTTCCTTTCATACATAACACTTCTTACCCCTGTCCCTCTTTCACCCTAGCTAGCACCAGCCTCCTAAACCATCACCGATTCTCCTTGACCAACATCGGTTCCATTAACCGGTGTTGGTCACCATAGTCTTGACCAATGTCAGCTATAGACAACCGACGTAAACCAAACTTTGACCGACATCGGTCTCTGTCACAATCCCCAAAACTGAAACCTCCTATATTTTTTCAAAAATTGACAAAAACAACCTACAACCCTACTTAATCCCAAAACTTACACCCCACATTTATTTCTCCCCCTACTTAGCCTATATTTGACCTCATCCCCCCGGATTTCATCTATTTTTCACCCATATTTCAAAATTAACATTCCCACCAAAAATTTCTTCATTGTAAAACACAATTGGAGAAAATAACAAGCTAGAAAATGCCTCCTACCTCATCCCGATGGCGTCTATGTGGTGACACATTTGACCACACGCGCCGATGGTCCACCCGACCCCTCTCCCGCCTCCACCATACCAAAATCTACCTCAAACCTCTCCACCAATCACACATCTCCAACTACTTTAGTGGATCCATCTACTTGGCTCCTCTCACCACTTAGTCACCTCCACCTCGACTGGTACAATACCTTGTCTTTTTCCTCCCAAAAATGCACAAGTCACTCAGCTCTGTCATTTTCTCAAAGTCAACAACAACAATGATTCCGTAAAATATAGTAATTTCAACTTTATAACCCTAACCCGACATGACCGATGTCGGTCATACCAAACTAACGTCGGTTGCCTTATAACCGACATCGGTCATCTACCAGTACCATTTCCTCCATGTTTTTCCTATTTTGACCTAACCTTATAATCGACTTCATCAAAGAGGTGAAGCCGATAGGTAGAAAGGCCTAATATTTTATGGATGCATTTGTCTTTACTTTTTGATTAAGGGCTAGAAGGGTTGTCTGTATAATGAAGTGTATAGATATAAGAAGTATTTGTGGGTGAAGTAAAGCTGATTACAACTCTTCCCCATTCATTTTTCCATATATTTAGTATGATAATTTGCTTGTAATCATCATGGTAGTCCACTACTGGAAGAGTTATCATGGACTGGTTCCTCATGGTCTATTTTTTGAAGACTTAGTTAAATAGTAGTTACTTTTTCAGCTCGAAATATTATATTTTTAAATACCTAAAGTGATCGTTAAGCCCAAAATATGTTGATATAATTTAAATAATATATTGTTTAAATACCTAGCAACCATTAAGATCAAACTATGTCAATTTAATTTGTGAAATCGCAGTGACTACTAACATCCAAATATTATATTTTGATGTAACCCACCCTCCCCTAAATATTGTATTTGAAGTTATTAAAACATAGCGAATTGAATACCCAAATAATATGTTGTTGCATAACCTAGCACCCACTAAGCTTATTAAATCCTAACCACCACTAGGCACCAACAATTATGTGGTAGTATAACCTAGCGGGCGCTAGGCTCGAAATATCTTAATTTAAAATCTTAAAATGATACGATATGTTCAACTAATTTATACATATCTTATTTTCATCTTCGAATATTACACTATCATTTGTTGATGTTTTGTTGAAACAAAGCCCAACGAAAACTAAAATCAATATGTCTAACTTTAGTTTGTTAAATGCTAGTGACTATTTCTGTCGATATAATATATTGCTTATTATGTTTTGACGTAACCTACCGAATGATATGCTTATAATATCTTATTTTATTTTACTAAAACCTAGATACTTCTAAGATCCAAATATTATGTTGTGTCATAAGCTAGCGGACGCTAAGCTCAAAATATCATTCGGTAACTTGATAAATTATAGCGCCCACTAAGATGGAAATATTATATTGTGGAAGTACTTATTTCTCGCTTAGCTCAAACTTGTAAGGTCTTAATATTATGTCTTAGGATAACCTAGTGGACAAGAACCGAGAAGATTTACAGCTTTTTAGATACAACACGATATAATCGATGAAGCCTAGTGGCCTCTAATCTATTCGTATAAGTAAATATATATTATTTTTACTGGTGTGAAGTCGTGCTTATGAATTTAATTGTTAATCCTTGCATATTTGACATGAGACAAATGAAAAAGTGATCACTTGACCCAAATTTTTTGTTTCCTATAGCAAAATCAACTTATTCATGAATCCACCAAGGTAAACGAAGATTGCCTTGAAATAATAATTATAGCCTTGTTGTCCCCTCAATTTTCCCCCGCTTTTGAAAGTTCAAAATTGAATTTTTTTTTGAGTTAATCACCTTTTCTGTTGTTCTGGTAATCGGAAAAGTAAAAAAATTGAAAAAATCTACATCTTTTGAGTCATTTTGTAAAAATTGCGGGTCTATCAGACATTTTTGTCCTGGATGTCCCAAGTTCATTCGGGCTCCCTGTTCACCGATCGGCCGCTTTACCCGAAAATCTGTTTCCTCACGGGCCCGTCGGAAATTTTTGTTCCAAATAACACAAGTTCGCTCGAACTCAATGTTCACCTTTCACCCGCGTCGGCCATAACGCGCACTTCACGTACTTTTGTCCCTCATGTCCTTAAAACATTTGTGCATTATTTTCCCGCATCGCCCACATTGGCCGAATCGCTCTTTCACGTCCCACGTGTCCCAAATGAACCAAAGGCTATCTCGGGCTATTTTTTCCCGCTCTTCCCGAATATCTTACTTTTTAAGTTGGTAGATGTGTATTTAATGCACATTTATTACCTTTCTCTCTCCTAAACACTATTTAATAAGCTTCCCCTACGCATTTTTGCACACTGCTTTCTTGCTATCTATTGCTCATACCCTCGCAATCAAAATTTCTACACGTGTACCCATTCCTACTGCAATTTCATCCAGAGTCCAGACTGTGACCTTGTTTCTCGAGTTGCTATCAGCATGAAGATCAAATTTCAAGGTCAGGAGAAAATTTCACCGCTCGAGTCTGCCGTTCCCAATATCGGGGACAGTGAAGTTCGTCACCTAGACTTTGGAGATTTCTGGACTAGGATGACAGACTCAAACCCCTCTCCTATGGCACAAATGATTCATGATAGTGGCTTGGCATTCGCCACTGGTTTCCCAATCTCAGTACAATGTGTAGATACAATACTCCTGCGGTGCTCATTTCAATCGACTGAGTGAACCGACGAATGTGCATGGAGAAATTATTTCCAAGCTCGATGTTCTATTGCCATTGGCACTGCCCTAAGGATTCCTGAAATGGATAATTCCATAGTAATCTCTCAGAACCAAGCACAGGCCCTCTTCGACCAGGATAGTGAAAAATACAAGGCTAGGGTGGCAAAGTCTTGGCTTAAAAACCCTAAAAGTGGGCATCTCGTCTGTCCAAAGCTCTGTTTCGTGCCGATTTCAATGAGGAGTTGTTAGATTTTATAATCTTGTTGGCTCGGGTCATGGGCTTACCCTCTACCAATGAGTTCCATTTCTGGATGTGCCCTCTTATCAACATGGTGTGTGAAGGAACTCAGAATATCAACTAGGCAGAAATCGTTAGCATGAACTTAGCAGAGTAGCTGTCCAATGTATAGCAAACCAAAAAGTTCTACATGACTTCATATTTGATGTACACCCTAGCAACATCAAGGCAATGGTTTGGATTCATGTACATTGATGCTCATAAGGGTGACCCTATATATGCCTACTGCCCTCAATTCACCCTGGAAACTAACAATCGCAACTTCAGGAGGGTGAATGATGCTTTCACCATGTACATTGTAAGGCTTATAGAAAGCGACACTGCAAGGAGGTTCTCTGATGAAGCCATGAGCTTAATATCAAAGTACGGTGCTTACTTCATCTAATTTAGAAAATTCTTCTATATCGGGCTAGCAGAGAATTCCTCTTAAGCTCCCTATGTTCGTAATGATAAAATGGCTTTGATAGAAATATGTAGGTAATTGGACAAGTTACACGTAACTTGCGGGGATAAGAAAATCATTGGCCTGCACTTCCCTATTTCTTTGGGAAACTACACCTGCAAGACAACTCTAGATGCACAAAACATAGAGAGAGCCCTGGCTCCCATCACTGTCCACTTCTTCAGGCCAAGAACTTGTTTTGACTTGAAGAAATTTATTGAGCAGAACCTCATAATCAATTACCTCATAGAAGGGCACACGAGAAGACTATTGGCCGATAATGTGATGATGATTTTGAGGCAAGGAGGAGACATTATGGCAAGTTTTCTCTTCAATTAATTCAAGAGCTTAACTTGTACCAAGTTCTGAAGGGCTTCGGGATGATAATTCTGCCCCGTATTCATATGAATATGACAACTTGGTCAAACACACTCCTTTGGAGGATTTGTATTGGTTCAAAAAGGAGAAGGATGATCTAGGTGAAATCTTAGCCCCTGTCCAAGTAAGAACCAAAATTTTGTTTCGACAGAGAGTTCGTGAGCTTTGAAGGCATTCGGGGAATCCTCCTCCAAGGATACTTCAACTCCAAGAAAGGAGGCATTGACACCCAGTTCAGAAGCACTTGTGCGAGACCCCTCCCGCCTCGTTAACTCAAGGTCCTATAGCCTTCACTCCTTCCTCATCCACCCAAGTATATCAGAAGAAAATCAAAGAAGTCAAGAAGGAGCCTGTTGAAGAAGATCCCCGATGAAACATTGAACTGCCACGGACTAGAGAACATCATTGTTCTCAGTGAAAGCGAGGAGAGTGAAGCACCAGTCTCTATAAATGCTCTAGAAGCCCCAATAGATAAAGACAAGGAAGTTCGAGGATGAGCTTCCGAGCACCATTGACTCCTCTGTACCAGAAACCCCGAGTGCCCCACTCATATCACAACTAGAAGCAACAACAGTGCACACTTTGAGTGCAATGAGTTCTCTTTCTCTTGGTCCTCTTGCCCCACCTTCTTCTTCCTCTTCTTTTGCATGGGTACAACCTTTCATTGATAGTAGGAAGAGAAAGTCTTCCTCTCGGATCTCGGGACCCAACTTTGATGTTGTGGCGGCCTTATTGGGTACTACTCCTCCTACTCCTGCCAAGAAAGCCAGGACCACCTCACGAATAGTATCTGATGCTCAGGGCCAGTAATTCCTGGAGATAGCCAAGCCCAAGGTTGATAAGCCAGAACAAGATTTACAAGCATCTGATCTAGAGCTCTCAAGGATCCCCATGGGAGAATCCACCCCTGAAGGTGAGATTCACAATCTTCAAGAAACAATCACCAGAGTCATTGGAAGAGTGGAAAAAGGGCAACAAACAATAGAGCAGTTGGAAGAGCAGGCTCAGGTTCTTGCAGGTTTCATCAAGTCACTGTTGTCCAAAGATAAAGTTTTAGACCCCACCCCATTGACTACTCTTCCACCACCTGTGATCCTCAGCCAAGAAGAAGTCCAGAGTATCAAAGATATACATAGATATTCCATCTATGGAAGGGCTATGGAGGCCATGGTGGATGATATGCTCGTTACAGGGTTGAATTTCATTGGTGAAGCCTTCAAACTCAATGAGAAGGTAAATAATCTGCAACAGAAACTATCCTCCACCATTGGAAATATAGATAAAGAGCTCAAACTCTGGAGTAGCTGTATAGTAGACCTTCACCTTATGGGACAGGCTGATGAAAATATTTTAATGGCAAGCAAGGTCTTCGATGATGTAAAAGATAACTTGTCAAAATCATGGGTATACAGTGTGGAATGGAAAATCAAGGTGCTGGAGGAAGCTTTGGGAGAATTGAGAAATACCGGCAAAAGGGTGAGGCCTTCAAGAATTTGGTGGTATCTGCTTTCAAGGATATACATTGCCACCTCCATGATGAGACCTCTGGTGTGCCTCTCTCCTTGTAAGAAATCAAAGCTCAATTCAGAGCTTTTGTCAAAGATAATTTGTTCAAAGAGGATTCTGTCTCCAAGGAAAAGATGAAGGAAATATGCTCTCTCCAGTCTGCTATCGAAGAAGCCAATAAAGATTATCATACACACGTCAAATTTGACAAAGAGATGGAGAAGTGCCTTAGATTTTGGACCCAGTCCACTGCCAACACATCGGTCCCACGTGGCAGAGACATAGCAGAGGCATTAAAAAGGTTTAGACAATGGATCCTCAAATCAGTGGGCCCTTCTCAATCATGAACACTTGTCTTCTTCTCCTGACTTTTCTCTCTTCTTTCTTTCCTCATCTCAGATTTATTGTAATTAGTTGGGGTTCTGCATTAAGCAGCCCTTTAACTAAACACTATTTAAAAAAGGGTAGTTACCAAGCGTAACTGATTTGTAAAGCTATATAATGGCCTCTCTTCACCATTTTGAGGGGGAACTTGGCTTATTTTTGAAAGTGTAAGAAATCATAAAGCAATCAATACAAAAGGATCTTCTTTCTTTGTCCATCTGATTCTTTTTATTCGCAAGCTATCGATGAATATTGTTAGATCATTTGTCTCGCATTATGCTGAGAAGCTTTGTATTCTTGTAGATGTTATTTATGGAACTGTGTGTCTTTTCAAAGTTCATCTTATTAATTTGAGCACAAATGATCTTATTCCAATTCACTGTATTTTGACACGCATAAGGAATTATTTTGTCAGCTATAATTCTGGAGAGTGCTTTTCTACTCATTTCCACGTCTTCATTCCTCTGTACTTTTGTGATTGATGATATATTTAGGAAACACTTTCATGATATCCAAGTTCCATCATGAAACCATGCTTTGTACATGTGTAAATAGGTTTCGTTTGAATAAGGGAACCTCTCCCACTAAAGAGGAGGGACTTCTTGTCCCCTGACTATTGCTCTTCTTGAAGTTCTTTTTCGATGACCAAAATCCTAATGATGCTAGAGTAGGAAACATGCTTCATGTAGGGTATATTCGTACATGTAAGTTTATATAAATGGTAAAAAATAAGTATGGAATTTATATAATCGATACATAAATATACGTGTAGAATTGCGTATTTTATGTCATATACAATATACGTATATACTTGGACTAGTGACCAATAAGTTATATAGTAATATTTTAAGTGTGACACGATGTACTCATTTTACCTAGCAGCCGCTAAGCTATTATTAAAGGAAAATATGTCATGTTCATAATGAAGTTGTGCTATAAATCTAAATTGTTAATCTTTACGTAAATAACATGAGACAAACAATGTAAGCTGTCCCTAGCACCAAATAACAATGTGTTGCCTAACAAACGCTAGTGTATGTAAGTTTTTTTCCTATAGAGTGTATTCATACAAGAGAAATCATATTGAAAAGTTATAAGTTTATAAAAATAAACTGGAGTTTATATAATGGAAACATAAATATACGTTTAGAATCATTGCATCTTAGCGAATGCTAATCTATTCTTAAAGATTAAATATATCATGTTCATAATGAGGTTGTTTTATAAATCTAAATCGTTAATCTTAATGAATATAAATGTAGACAAAGATCAAAAGCGAGGGCCAAGGTAAACAAATGTTTTACCCTAAGCGGATGCTAGGGTAAATTTTTTTCCCCACGGTAGAGTATATTCATATAAGAGAAATTATATTGAAAACATATAAACAATAACAAATAAATCTAGAATAGTGTATGTAATTTGAAATAAAATTTAGGTTTAGTAAATAGGTTGTCAAAAAAAATAATTATATATTATGGCTTCCTCAAAGCTATGTGAATTTTGGGCATAGAACAAGAGGAAGAATATATTAATTATTAAATATATGGTGATTAAAATTATATTTAATAATATAACACATATATAATGTGTTTAAATTCCAATGTATAAAACAAAAAAACTATTGAGGACATTACATTTGGTTAATTCTACATGGTAACACGTATATAATTGGAAATAATTATCATACAATTGAATTCTTGATATGGTTTTATAGTTTTAAGTAATTTTTTAACGTTATATGTTTTCCTAAAATGCCTAAGCGATAACCATGTAAAAAATGTAATACAAATTAATTAACGACATTTATTTGCATCATCTTAATGAACATTAAACTATTTTGGTTCTCCCAACCAAAATAAAAATTAAAAGAAGGTGACTATACAAGAAGATATCAATATCCTTAATAAACAATCATAGAATGAATTAAAAATTCAAAACGAAAATACCCAAAAAGAAACAGAGAAAGGTGGAAATGGGAAAGAGTTAAACATAGATGAATACTAGGGCATAAAAGGGATTAAGTTTTCTTTCCTTAACGCGTAATTTTTTTTTCATGAAGAACAAGGTGGTTTGGCATGGAGATCAAAAGAAACTGGAAAGCAAGGCTTGATTGTGGAGCTAGGGAGGAGAAAGGGTGGTGTGGATCACGATAGGAATAGATAGGAGGATGGTGCAGATCACAATTGGAATGTTGTGAAAAACAAAGGAGACTATAGAGAAACTAATAGAGCCCATGATAAAAAAGGTACACCTTTACTATAAATACATGATTTAGTAATATATGAGATTATTTCATGCTTTATGTTGTGAGTGAACCCTCCATCTAGTACCTCAATCAAATAATTTGTGTGATTCTATTCAAAATATTTATTGCTTGCCTCACTTCGTGTGAGTCATTTTGTGTGTGCCTTCTCAACAAACAATATTATAATCACAAGCAAAAACAACCATGATTGAACACTGACCTTGTAATCTACGCCATGTGCATATTTTTTTATTTTGAAGACATGCTTTTTGCGTGACCAAAAAATTAGAAACCCTATTCAACATTTTTTCGAGGTATTTAATAATTTGTTTAGCACATTCCATGAAAGAAATTTCAAAAATAGAAAAAGAGTGGGATATGAAAATTTGAAATCTTCACTTTCCCCCTCTTAAAGCAAAAGGGCAGGCTATTGAAATTTCAAATATTTGAAAAAGTGGGGGAATTCGAATATCCCTTTTTTATTTTTTCCATGGTTTAAAAATTAAATCTAAATATTAATTAAAAACAATGCAATTTTTCATTTTCTAAATCCTATAATAATATAAACATAATAACAAATATATTATATAACATATATTAAAACAAACATAGTAAAAATATATATTATAATAAAATAGAAGAAATAAATCCTAAACATAGTTTTGAAGTTTATTAGAATAATATATAGACATTTACGTTCCATTCTTTATCAAAATTCGATTTCTACATTGTTAAATATAGTATGCACTAATTTAAATTAATTCTCCAATTAAAATGTGCCATGTGGCAAGTTCAAATAATATATTTGGGATCAATAATAAGGCTAGTGATCCAAGACTATTTAGATAGTGTTACTGTATGGACTATTTTCAAAATAAGAAATGTTTGAGCCTAGGGTCTAATATGTTGTTTCTGTCTATAAGTAAAGCATCTTAACGGGCGCTAAGAATTTTATTTGTTAGGAAACAATGTGAAATATGTGTTGAAAACCATGTGTCTCATGGGAACTTCATACCTAGTGATCCACAACTTTATAGATAGTGTTTATAATGAGAAGAGGTAAAGGTAACTAGCAAGCGGCTGCTTAAGCTATATCATGATTTGTTATTTTATGACTATTTTCAAAATAAGAGAATTTTGAACCTTGCTCTAATATGCCCTTTTTATCAAAAAGCAAATGAGCTTAACACATGCTAAGCATTTTCTTTGTTAGGAAAAGATGTGAAATATATGTTGAAAACCATGTGTCTCAGGGGAATTACATACTAAGGCTAGTGATCCAAAACTTTACAGATAATGTTTATAATGAGAAGAGGTAAAGGTACGAACCTAAGAAGCCACTAATCTATACCATGATTTGTTATTTTATGGCTATTTTCAAAATAAGAGAATTTTGAGCCTAGGGTTATGCCTTTTTTTGTCAACAAGTAAACGAGCTTAAATGATGATAAGCATTTTCTTTGTTAGGAAAACATGTGAAATATATGTTGAAAACCATGTGTCTCATGGGAACTACATACTAAGGCTAGCGATCCACAACTTTACAGAATAGTTTTTATAATGAGAAGAGGTAAAGGTACGAGCCTAGCGGCTGCTAAGCTATATCATGATTTGTTATTTTATGGCTATTTTCAAAATAAGAGAATTTTGAGCCTAGGGTCTGATATATGCCATTTATGTCACAACAAGTAAATAAACTTAATGAGTGGTAAACATTTTTTTGATAGGAAACAATGTGAAGTATTAGTTGAAAACCATGTATCTCATGGGAACTACATACTAAGGCTATGGATCCACAACTTTACAGATAGTGTTTATAATGAGAAGAGGTAAAGGTACTAGCCTTGCGGTTGCTAAGCTATATCATGATTTATTATTTTATGGCTATTTTCAAAATAAGAGACTTTTGAGCCTAGGGTTTGATATGTGGTTTTTCTCAGCAAGTAAAAGAGCTTAGCGGGCACTAAGCATTTTGTTTGATAGGAAATGATGTGAAGTATTAGTTAAAAACCATGTATCTCATGGGAAGTACATACTAAGGCTATGGATCCAAAACTATAAAGATAGTTTTTATAATGAGATGAGGTAAAGGTACGAGCTTACAACCGCTAAGTTATACCATGATTTGTTATTTTATGGTTATTTTAAAAATAAGAAACTTTTAAGCCTAGGGTTTGATATGTCATTTTTTCATCAATAAGTAAATGATCTTAGCGATTCATTTAAACATTTTATTTGATAGTAAATGATGTAAAACATGAGTTTTAAACTATGTATCTTATGGGAACTATATATTAAGGATAGCGTTCCAAAACAATAAAGATAGTGTTTATAATGAGAAGAGGTAAAGGTAGGAGCCTAGTAGCGCTTAACTAGACCATGATTTTTTATTTTATGGCTATTTTTAAAAATAAAAATGAAAGCAGATGTGAATTACATGTTACAAATAATACGTCTTGTGAGTACTACATAAGTCATGATCCTTCTTGAGGGTTTGCAAGATCTTTTATTTTATCGCTATTTTCAAATTATGAAATAGTTGAAGCTAGCACCCACGTTATGTGTTACTTTCGATAAGGAAAAATGCTTAGCATTCGCTAAGAATTTTCTCCCATAAGATTCGATGTGAATTATGTGTTTCAAACAATATACCTTATGGGAATTACGTAAATTTGGATCCCTCTCTATGGTATGCAGTGAAACTATTGTCTCCACTAGGTACATTCCAACCAACATGATACAATTATAATCAATGGAAAACACTAGTGATCCAAAGTTGTACAAATAGATTTTACAATGACTATAATGGTAGGAGCCATGTGGTTGCTCAACTAGGTCACGATTTATTATTTTATTACAATTTTCAAAATAAGAAACTATTGAAACTAGTCTCATATGTCATTACTTTTGATAAGTAATGAAACTAAGCATTAGGTAAACAATTTTTCCCATACAAAACATTATGAATTATATGTTACAAACAATATATTTTATGGAAAATACATATGGCTTGATCCCTATCGAGGATTTGTAGAGTAGCACTTGTTTCCACCATGAATAGTCTATCAAATATGATATAATTATAATCAATGAAAATCACTAGCGAGAAAAAAGTGTACATATAGTGATTACAATGAGAAGATGAAATGGTAGGACCCTAGCTTCCACTAAGCTAGGTCATGATTTGTTATTTTATCGCTATTTTTGAATTCTTAATTCTTTGTACCCTCAATCGATATAACGTATCAGACAGTAAATGTTTGCAGCCTAAGAAGACTGGCACTTTAAATGCGTTAACATAAATTCAAAAATTTGAAATAAATTTCTTCAATTAGTATTGTAAATCTAACTTATAGTCAGAGTAAGAGAGAATAGACCCATGTTTTTGTGGTACTCATTAAACATTGTTAATAATCAAATCTTTTCTCAAATAGGTATAACCCACCATGACCTTATAGAAATCATTTTTCCATGAAAATAACTACTTGTGATGATAGCCATACTTACATTTAGGAAAAGTGTAATCATTCTCGTTAGTTTTTGATAGCTTGTTGTGGAATTTCCCACCAAGCACTACGCTTAAAATAACATACTTAGACTAGTTATAGACATTTAAAATTAATGAATATAATATGTCCGATATACATATATTTCACATTGTCTTATATAACAAAATTTGATGAGCTATCACTACCTTCGTTAATGTGATTTGTTGCTCAAATACTCTCCTCAAAATACCAAACATTAGATCTTTTGACCGCTATGCTTTAAACATCTTCCTTAGTCTTGTTACAAGGGTTTAATCCTTACTACTACAGTATGACCGATATACACATAAAACACATTGAATTTTAAAAAAATCTCGAGCAACCGCAAACTCATTATTGTGATTTGTTTCTCAAACACTCTCTTCGAAATACAATTTTCCAATCAATAGGTGTAAATGGCTAAAAAATGATTTACGTTGTTCTTTTATGTGTTGACTAGAAGTCTATCTACCACTAAAGTATATATTTTTTAACGTTCCTATCATGATATCTATATAATGTTATATCTTTTCCGACTCATATGTAATCCTTTCACAAGGTGCAAATGGTTTCGTATCTTTCAATGCATCATAATTCGATTTTAGAATTTTAGAAAAATTGTGTTATTATTGATTTGATCCACAAAATATGAATTATTGTAACCAGTTGAGTGATACATAAGATGTCCTATCGAAGCCTAGCGGTCGCTAACCATTAAGTTAATTACTCTCTTATGGTAAATAGTAAATAACTCTAGAGGTTAGTGTCCACTATGGTAGTATTTAAATTCCTTATCAGACAATGTGAGAAAAAACTTTAAAGTTTGGAAATGACCTAATTATTAATGTGTTTTACTCTAATTATAGGTAAAATGTCTTCCATTGTTCACGCTCCATTCAGAATAATTCCATCCATTCATAAAGTATTTTTGGAAGAAAAGAGATGAGGAATGGTTTGTGGAAATCCATTCCCCTGAAAACTACCACATCGACATGTGGTTGTTTTTTGTTATAGATGACAATCACGAGGAAGTTGGTATTGTTCTATCTTCATAAGTTATTGATTTGGGGACACTGCGTGTCCAGGTGGAATGCTTTGACTTTGAAAAAAAAAAGTGTCTTATTCTGGATATGGAGTTGGATGTTTCTTTATTTAGGAAATGGGAAATGCATGCCTCCATAAACAAAAAACCATATTCCTATTCAAAATATGGTTGGAATTTGGGGATTTTAATAGATTCTAAAAAAGTTGGATGTTCAAATATAGAAGACATTACAAATGGTATATTTACAGTATTTATAAAACGTATAGAAACAATAAAACATCTTCTATTTGTCATTTCTTTCATAGAAAATGTTTTCTTTCACCTCCAAAACATGCCAAGTTATTTACTATGCTGAGGTGAACATATTTGACTAAATTAGAGATAGAACCATTTAAATCAAAATTGCATGGATTGAAAATGAATACTAAATCAACTAGGTTTGTTGAGGTTAGTACAATAATAGAGACATTTGATTCTTATTGTTGGAGAATAAAAGGAGACAACAAAATGAGAGCAAAAAATATACATTATTTAAGAAAAAACATCCAGATAATATTATATTGAGAGCCTATAAAAGTGAATCTAATGTAATTGAAAAATTAAATTGCATGAATCACACTACCGCCAATTTTTCTCTTGTTGGGTGAAGAGAGAAATGGAAAAAGGAAATTGATTCCCATATAGGGAAAAAATGGAAAAATGGAAAAAATATCATGAGGTGGAAGAATTTCTTCCCGTTGAGGCTCAGACAATATTAGACAACTATGTGATGTCACTGGAAGGAAATATACCAGCAAGGATGGAAGACACAAATAATTTTTCTTGTAAATGTGCATATCATTTATCTTCTATCAACTTTATCAGCAATTCCTTCGACTAATCCTTTCAATGTTGAATGCGTGATTGCTGATTTTTGCAATTTGGCTAGTGATATGTCTTCTGATGTAATAATGGAGATTCTAATAGTTATCAAAACTAGTGTGTTGGATTGTATTATTATTGTTCTAATACTAACTGGTTATTCAAAAATGTTAAGTGACATAGTAAAAAGATACATGGAAAAGGTTAAAGACAATGGAGTATCAATTCTAGATGGATGCTACAGAATTTATGATAGCAACAAGATATTCAAACATTTATGTCTTATGTACACAATATCTAGTGTGCAAAAATGACAATAATGATGATTATAGAGAAGAGGTCACTAGGAATTGGATGGAGAAACTACCACAAAAATTGGTAACTGTAAGTGAAATTGGCCTACAAGGAAACATTCATCCTTTTCCTTACAAAAAAGATGTATGAGTTATGGGATGAGATGTTCACTCGATGTTGTTAAATTTTTTTGTAGTACTAGTGCTTTATGGTGACAATGATGCACTCCATGCATTAGTGGATTCTAAACTATCTTGTTGTTTTTATTGTTGAGACACATAGTCAAGAAATGTTTTGAAACATTACTATTCTCATATGAAGAAAGGTTCATCACCGAAGACAACTTCAACAAGTGATTTTGTTTAATGGCATTTTAACCTATATATGCTACTTATACATTTATTGTTTATGTAGACAACCACAAAGCTATAAAAGATGATGTACAACCCTTTCACCTTGATGCTACACAACCAGTTCAACATGGTGATTTACCTTCAATCATTTTATAAATACTTATGTTTAATGATCTCTATTTTCAATTGCCATGGATTTCAAATTTTTAACAAACTTATGTTTTTTACAATTTAGATGACAGATGTGGAGGATGTGGGCAAAATGACCTCGAATACACCATCAGATCTAGGTATGTTAATCGTGTGAATTTCCAAACAAAAATGGCTAATAAGTCCCACAAATTTATAAACAATAAATGATTTTGCAAGACAACCATCAACTGGAGAATGTAACCATGGAGGGCGCGGAGGTATCCAACATGAATACACACTCACAACTAGTATGTTAGCCATGTGTATTTTAAAAAAAATAATTTATAAGGCCCACAAATTTATAGGAAATGATAACTAATAGACATTAGTTTATATGCTTGGCATACGGTAGAAGAAAAAGTTTAAGGAAATCCATTTGTAAGCTACGATAACAATTTCAAATGAAGTATAGAGCTTCATGGACTCTATGCATCCACATTTAATACCATAATGGTTAGACTAAAAAACCTTGCATTCATCAATATCTCATTGATTTACAACTACATACTATGTCTACAATGTTTCACCGATTCACTACTGCATATTGACTACTTACATTGAATTAACATTGTTTTGGCTTCAACATCATCATAAAAAAAACTACATACAGCTTGATCCAGCTTGTACGTATGTAAATCAACACTTAGCTAGCCTCATTAATAGTTGTCTAGCTAAGTGTAGTTCGGCCAATGATGGCATAACTTAGTGGTTGCAAATCCTCATCAATAGTTGAGGACATTTTTTATGCCAAAGGGTGGTTTGAAGAATATAAGCATAGCCCAGCGGCCACAAAATTTGAATTATAAGAAAGAGAACAATTGATATTGTACTTACCATATCACCCCAAAACCACTATGTTTATCCATTTAAGCTTTGTTTTTCCACAACATGAAATCGATTATGAATTGATTAATGTTTATTTCAAATACATTATGCTCACAATTTTCATTAGCAAAGAAATAGATTATGAATTGATGAATGTTTATTTGAAATAGATCTTGCATCAACAGATCATCCAACAACATGTAAAGGTGGTGTAATCAAGCCACAATCTCAATCGGTAACTATTAGTCGTAGCTAAAATGTTGTTTATTTCAATTGGTTATAATTGATATGCGGATGATGAAATTAAAATTTGTTTACTTCCTATAGGTATGATAAGAGTTATTTACTTATTTTAGACATGGAGGACCTGCTTATATGGGATAAAAAAACATACAATAGGAAGATGTCATTTAGGTTCAACATGAAAATTGTCAACCTACGAGGTGCCTGTCAGAATTTATAAAATTATTATCACCATACTATGAATTGGGATTCTGGTTTGACAACATCATTTCTGTTGATGTTAAAAATATATCAACGGGCTTCAATAAAAAAATATCGATTGTATTGTATCCAAGACTCACTTGGGGAAAGAACATTGCAATATAGTTGAGGGAATACCAATATGAGACCTAGAAAAGGTTTGGAGTAGAAATGATTGTTTCATACAGTTCTAAAAACACTTTGTATATTACATTAGGTATAAGGGAAACCTCATGAAAATTTTATGGTGGGGATGAAAACAGACGCAAATATTATACTAAATATAAATGGTTGATGGCCGATTTGTACAAAAATATATTACAAATATTCTCTCATGGATTGAATGGGGTAGAGGGCATCAAATATTTGGAGCAAGAAAATGCTAAATAACTATTTATCTTTTATGTTGTTATAATGTTGTTATGATGGTACGAATTAACATTGTCAATAATATATACATTCATATGTTATTATGAATGTACTATTTAACTCTATTATATTATCTTTGAGATTGTCGAATATAAGTTGGGAGGATTTATATTTTCACCGATTATAAGATGAGAATATGAATGAATAACTTATGTGGTGAATTATCGGAAAAACTTGCCCTTGAAAATTTGTAAAATAGGTTTTTCTTTTTACATTGTTCATAAAATAAATATAAAATTATATTGTATATACTTAATTGTGTTTTAATAAATTTTAATATAATTTATATATAAATAATCTATAAAATTGAAGGTCATATCTAAAATATGCAAGTCATATGTGACAATTATTTCAAATATTTGTAGTTATTTTAAGGATAAAACGATAATAAACGTCTAAACGAGCATCAAATTTAACACCACGTTATGGCCTTTGTTGCAACCATTGAAGGACAAGAGAAGATGTTTGGGATGATATTTGATCAAAAACCAAATTTGAGGGAACTTATTTTTTGGAGATTTATTATGATAAAGCATAAATAATGCTTAGTGGTGCTAGCTCGTTTGAAACATAACCATTTTCTCGTACATATAATATAACATAAATAATGGCTAGTGGTCTGCTAGCCCTTACAAAACAGAAACATGTTTTATACATAACAAATCATAAATAATGCCTAGTCGGCTGCTAGCCCGTATAAAACATATACATGTTCTGTTTAGTCCAAAGCATAGATAATGCCTAGCAGACACTAGCCCGTATAATGGATTCCAATATTTGGAGTGCAAAGAAATTCCAATATATGTGATTTTGGATTCCAATATATGTGATTTTGGATTCCAATATATGCGATATTGGAATCCAATATGTGTGATTTTGGAGTCTAGATAATTCCAATATTTAACATTTTGGAATCCAAAACAAGTAGTTTTGGATTCCAATATTGAGCAATTTTTTTGCTACTTGGACTGGAATAAGTCCTAATTTAGTGAAATAATCATTGTTTGATGACATATTACTACAATGTATCAAGTCTCACGAGTCTACTAAAGAAATTCAAGAAGTCCATGACGACATATGTGGTAGAAACTTTAGTGTTATGGATATTACTAAATGCTTCCTATGGATGTGCTATTACTAGCCCACCCTTAATCTAGATTATTGTGCATGTGTCAAGAAATGTGTTAAGTGTAAACATAATTCTAATCTAACTCACATCCCATGTCAGGCCCTACGAGATGGTCATGATCTATGGCCCTTATCATAATGAGGACTTGGCCTCGCTGCTATTATCAACCCTCGTTCATTAAAACAAAATCATTCTATCATCACAACCACTTTGAATATTTCAAGTAAATGGTTTAAGGTTATTCCCTAGTCTCTACTAAATCAAATAAAATCATCAATTTCATATATTAACACATCATATGTCACTTTGGAATCCCTCACATACTTGTCATAACCAATGGAAAATATTTCAAAAATAAAGAAATGAAGATATTATGTGACACATTCAACATCAAACTAAGTTTTTCATTTCCCTATTATGCGCAAGAAAATGGTCAAGAATAATATTATAACAAGACACACAATACAATTCTAATGAAGACCATTAACCAAAAAGGAAGGAATTGACATCTCTAAATCCTATCTTATCTCTGGGCCTATTAAACTAACATATGTACTTCTATAGGTGCTACACCCTTCTCTTTGGTCTATGTCTCCAAGGAAATTCTACCCCTCGATATTTAAATCCATCACTTAGTGTATTCCTTAGAGACTTCACCTCGACGACAATTATCATCAAGAACATCTAGCACAACTTGAATTGTTAGATGACCGTCTCCTAAAAACCCTAGAAAATCACCAAGTTTATCAAGAATGCATCAAATGAGAATATAACAAACACATAAAAGAACGTGAATTTAACATTGGTGATCTTGTCCTAAAATAAAATCAAAATGTAACTACTTTGGAAATGAGTAAACATGGAAAAATTTCCCCTAATAAGATCAGTTCATATATCATAACTCACAAATATGGGTTATAAGCCTATCATTTAGCCTCCCTTGATGGTAAACCTAAAAATGAATTGTTGAATGCTTTGAACTTGTGGCCTTTCTATTGTTGACATATATACCATCATGACATTAGTCACATCAAAGATCTTATTCCATCACTAACCTATCATTTTACCACTGTAATGATTTGGAAGCATGTGGTCTACCGTCACTACCTTATAATTAAGACCTTAAAGATGAGCACCATGGATCTATTCATCGCATCTTTCACACAAAAATGTTCCTCATCAGTAGGAACCCCGAAATCATTACTCTCATCTTCCCTTTTTCTATTGAATAAAAACATATTATGGGATGCACTGTGTGGTTTGTACACACGTTTCTTCCCTCCTCAAAGTGGTCTACTAGGCCTTCCCTCAATGTAAATATAATAAGTCAAGAATATCTATGGAGCCCATCATTAAAATATAGACTGATCCTCAAGGACAACTATTAATCATATTGTCAAAAATAGACTCGATCCCTTAAAGGACATTTGTTAATAAAAATATAGAAACGATCCCACGAAGGACATCTATCTATAAAAATAAAAACTGTAATTCACTCCTTGAATGATGGCTACTCATGTCATTATAAAAATATTCACACATTGATCAACCTTCATATCAAAATAAAAAATAAAAAGCATCATAGGAAAGCTTCCCGCATCAATCAACTTTCCCATCAAAAGTAAACTTCCCACATTAGTCAATTTGTGTTAGTAAAAATAATTGGGGCCCGAGCCTACAAAGCCATAAAAAGAGAACCTACTCTCTTGTACAAACTACATATGTTAACCCTTCCCATGTTCTAGGAAGGTATACAAATTCATGTACATCGATGATCCTACATGTGATTAGTTATTGTTAGTTATGTGTTAACATTTGTTACAAGGCATCAAGTGCATTTCCATTGTCATACATTTTACCATCATGTTACATATGCATTAAATCCAGTCTATAAAGAAAAAAGGGGCACATACAGACACCACTTTTTCACCCCTAGGTGACCCGACACAAATCAATTAAATTATCATTACCTATCATTATTATCTCTATCTTTAGTACCATATAATTTTCCATCGTAAATCCTATTTGCCGACGTAAAATCATATCTACCCTCCCCTAACTACTTAAAACAACCCAATCCTATTTTATCCTATCCATCCTAACCTTCTAACCTCTCACAAACCAAATCCTTAATCTCCCACCATATAGAAAACAACCTATCATCTCAGATGGAAATTGGTTTAGACTATTTTTCATCTTTAAATCCCTATTGGTTTATAACCTTTTGGAACAAATCAACGGTGATATGTAATCACCGAAGATCATCAGAGACGTCATTTATTCTATTTATCTAACCTCTATCTCCATTTTCTAGTTAGTCGAATCAGTGTGTGAGGGTGAATTATTGCTCTTATAAATGAAATCACCGAGTTTAAAGCTATCAAAAAATACTTCCAAAGATATCAAAACCACCAGAAATCTATCGATCACTAGTCAACCTCCTTAGGATCTCCATCATCTCCAAATAATTATCAAGGCCAGTACCCTCTCACTTGTCATTTTTTCAACTTGTTTTACATTGGTTATATTCTACAATTTTCTATCACTATCATCTTAAAAAGGATTCTTGAAATCTACAAGAATATTTGTGATTTTCACAGAGATCACCGCCAATCCCCGATCTTCGAAGATCAACCGCTTGGCCTCTGTTTCTTTTACTAGCTGTCATATACACATCTAAATCTCTATTTTCATAATCCTAGAGGTTTTTAGACTCCATGTAGTTTATCTCTTCATTGTTTAATCTGCCTATCATTTATCACCGTCCATTTTATCAACCCTTTAGTCAAAGTAAATTTTTTCTACCCGATAGCCTTACAAATACATCTAAATTCCTATTTTATGGATTGTGCAACTTCTAGAAGCATCCTAATCTAATATTGTATCACTCCCATGTATTTATACTTTACTATTGTCTGTTTTATCAATTATTTTATCAAAACAAGCATTTTGTATTAGATCACTGTTGATTCTTGTAATTTTAAACTATTTTTAGCATATATCATATTTTCATCAGTCTTGATTATGGTCTAACAAGTTATTTGCAAGATGTATGTTCTATAGATGACTGTTTCAAGTATGTCACATCCCATTACTAGCATATATGATCTCATGATCTTCCAACATCCATTCGTGTGGGAACAATTTGATATCCTCCACAAAATCACCCTATGTTCCATTACATTCACACCAAACATCGAAGATATTGATGTGTAGGCTAAGATCATCCAAGAAGAGCTAGAAGCCACCAAAGAATTCTGGTACAACTACTTTGAGAACTCTGAGCTTGCCACCATTCTATCATGGGTCACTTATAAACCTAAACAATGTCTCACTATCCCTCTTGAGTTTTAAATTATCTAATGTCATTATTTATCTTATCATTTTCAAATTAACTTAATTGTATAAAAAAGAGTTCACAACCTTTAAGGAAGTCCCTTTGGATTTATGGGATCGACACTTTCCAAGAAACTCGTTATTATATTTATCTAATATATTTTATCTAGTTGTATTTTCTTTCATTTCTTAAGCATCCCATCATCCCGACATTGAGACTGCTTTCGGTGCAGGTATTTAAACCTTGATTATTTTAGTTTTTAGTATTTTGAGAATTTATAACACTTACCCAAAAAAACCTTAAAAATTATGAAATAATATGAAATTGGGATGATTACTTAGTCATGATGTCACACATGAAAATCACCTTTTTAGCCTTTTTTATATTAGAGTGCTTGAATGAGCTCAAACCTAGGATGCTTGCACACCTTCATGATCATATGATTTTGATGAGTTCCTCATTCAATTATGATTATGATGACATCCTATGATGATCTTGGATTTTAATGGAGCTCTTGACACTTTTTGAATCCTTTCAAACCGTACAATGTCCATGAATTTCACCGCTACACCTTAATATGCCATGTCTTTCTCCTTGACACAATTGTGATAAGGATGGTACTTTAGGATCCTCATGGAGGGTGAATTTTATCATTTGAGAAGCAAGAAAAATTTAAAATCATGTGAGGATGGAAAAATTAGTGAGATCATTGAAAACAGAGCTAATCTGCAGCCTTTCTCGCATAAAAATGAGACTATTCTATTTTTCGCAGTAGGACCACGAGCTCCTATTTTGGGATATTTAACCCTTTGCTAAAATTTTATCTTTTAAATCTCCTGATACACTCAATTCACCTACATTGATGATGCTTTACCATTTTAACAAGTTTCCATTTTAGTAAGTTGTTTTTTAGAACCTGTCATTTTGGGAAAATTACCAATTTTACCCTGTTTGCCATTTTACACTATTTCTCGGATGTGCCGCATCATTAGAAATTGAAATATTCATAAGATTTATATTTTTAGTAAGTGGAAGAAATAATTTTATTTTTATTTTTAGTAATGGTAATTTTGGTTCAATTTGCAATGCAAACATCATTTTTAGATTTACTCTCTATGTTGTAATCTCGTGCTCCAATTTTGATCGTGTTTCGTTCTTTGGAACTCTTGGAAATAAAAATAAAAAAATTAGTATGGAGGGTTTCAGACATGATATTATATGATGATATACATTAATGGATGCTTGGAGCTTCAGTGATCATAAAGAGCTTATGAGGAGATAAATCAATTGAAAACATGGTGCAATCAACTTTATAGAATAAGAGTCATAGAAAAAGATTTGTTTTAACAATCATGGCTTCTCCAAAATTATTTTAACCACATGATTATTATGTTATGATGCTTTTTCAGGTTTCATGACTTTCAAAAATGGATGTAAGGTCAAACTTGGTGAAGAAATGGAGTTAAAAAAGTTATTTCATGTTTTTAGTCACTTGATAATGTTTTTCATTCATAGATACACAAGCAACACATAACTCAAAATTAGGGTTTTGGAATCTATGGTAAGGGGGCCATTTTTTGTCCCATATACCCCCTTGGGATCAGGGACAAGGTGGATAGAAATTTTTTCTTCACCATGTAAGGACAAGAGGCACCTTCAAATGCAAGGATGGAGAGATGGAGGAAAGCGTGCCCTAGCTCTTAGGAGTCATCATCCGATCACATAGAAAGTATTGAGAGGGGATAGAGAGGAGATAATTTTTGTATCCCCTCTATCCCCTTGGGAATGGGGATAATAAAATGTGCCCTCACTAGATGATGCCAAGTGTTGTTCACAGGATCTGATTAAGCTAAATATGTAAATATATGCCTAATATGATTGCTTTATTATAACAAAGTAAATAAATGAATAATTAAGTACATAAATTAATCCAAAAAAACTAAGTAATAAAATGTGAAACCCTAGTTGTAAAGAGGGTAATAGAAGGCTTAGCTTGTTTGCAAAGTGAAATCTAAACTATATTGAAGTGTTGACTAGATGAACATAGAGAGAGAAGCATCACATAGAGCCTCAAAAAAGTGGGTGAGGGGATATTCTTGGACTAGGGTGTTTGGGGGGAGGGATAGCGGTGCTTGTGGGTGCCCTAGGATTGTTTCTAGGCATCTATGTTTATGGAAATGCTTAAAAACATTCTCTAAGTGGTTGTAATGCATTAACTATTGTTCGCCTTTGGTCATTATGAGGTTGCACAATGATCGCCAAAGTCGTTAGAAACCTGCAATAAATAAATGACCTACAAAACCCTCAAAGAGACATCAAATACTAAAAATAAAGATGTAGAATGAGGCGTTTGGACTGTCCTTAGTTATTACAATAAAGAAATTATGATTGAACATTGCACTACAAATAAGACCCAATATAGTTCTATGTGTGTGTGTGTGTGTGGAATCGTGCCCTAGGTGGCTCTTGTGCGTGTCACAATTGATAAAAAGAAAAGTAGTTAGATATAAAGAAATGTAATAGATGTGTGCATATAATCGAATGAACGTCCCTCCTATGAAGTTTATGTAGAATAACCACCCCTTATGTCCCTTGGATGACACTAGATTGATGCAATGGAGCTCTTATATGCTTGATAGATGCAACCTTAGGTGGTGATAACTAATGCTTATTTTTTAGTCCTTTATTATGATCACATAAATTTATATTTATATGATTCCCTTGCTTAAATTTCATAATTAACCCCGAAAAGGTTGACTACCAAAAAGATGAGATGATCAAATAGCTAGAAAGGACCTAAAAAGTGTGAAAAAGTATACTGAGGTCAAGAGCGTCAAGAGGGGATGAGGGCTCTTGGTGTTGGTGTCTAGGCCGGGCGTTAGTGTCCAAGATGATAAATACTGAGGTATAAAAAGGAAGGTTGAGAAAGTAAGGGTGCAAGGCAACATAAAATTAAAAAGGTGGCCAAAGACATGGGTTAATTAGTACTTTTCTTACTTAGGAATCATATGAATAGTAGTATGTAATCAAGACTAAATAGTTACCCAAAGTGCATGATTTTGTGTCTACATTTTCCCCACTTTATGTTGTTAAGAGAAAGCTCGATAGTAAATAAGAGATGCGTACCTAATAACCATGTAGATTGATGATGAGAGTGTGTTGAGGGAAAAGAAAAAGCATGGAGTGAAAAAAATGTGAAGCATGGATGCTAAGGAGGAGAAAGTGCAAAAGTGATGATGAAAGTGATCCTAGGGTGAAATGCATGTGTAGATGTCATGATGTGCCCTGCTATTGATGATATTTTTGTTGTTGATGTTGTGAAGTGATGTGACTACCACCTCCCATAAGGACATACCTACAAAGAGAAGGACGAACAAGTATCAAATACAAATGTATATGCTCGAAATCTATAAGAAGTATGTAAAATATGAAAATGAAAAAGGAACAGTGCACATGATCCATTATGTGAAAAAGGGTGTAGAAATTATCCGAAGATGTTGTAAACGAACAATTTTTTTGAGCAATCTCACGCTAGTTGCTTCGGTGTGAGTTTTGGGGTGATCTAATGCTAAGTAATGGAAGAAGTGTAGGGCTAAAAGTCCAGTGTTATCCTCCATCCTTTAACTTCTTCCTACAATGTAGAACACAATTACAGATGGTGTGTAAAATTCAAACAATTCGATCTAACGTAAAAGTAAAAAGTGTTGTGTAGTGCATGCATGTCAAGTGTTAAGGACTAAAATCCAAGGTGTGGATTTCTAAGACCGTGTTGAAATGCCAAATATCGTGTAATTTACCCTTGATCACGGACGTCTAGGAAGGGTTAGAGGTTCCCGCGCCTCTTGTCTTGGTCTAGGTATTGTGTAAAGAACCCAAGTATGATTTTGAGCCCTATCTCGACATTTGAATACTACGTTGTACCAAGTAATGTGCTATGCTAAATTGTGACTATATAAATCTGTATGGGGTGATTGATTCACCAAAATGATCCCCTTCCTTGTTTAGGGTGCATGTGATGTCATTTGCCAAGGAGTATGTGGCCCAAAAGAGGACTGAATGCTATGGTGAAACTATGCCTTGTAGGGGAGGGAATGTGCTTGGTAAAAACCAAGGCACACAAAAACAAAGTGGCTAAGAGAAAAGTTTTAGTACAAGTAAAGACAAACACACATATAAAAGACAAAATGTAAGCTAAGCATTCAATGTGTAAGATAAGACATAAAAACATAATGCAAACATGCAAGAAGACAATGTAGACCGTAAAAAGTGGGTTTTAAACATGGGACACCAGTCATGATGTTATAAGATAATCAAGGTTGATGAAGCCAAAAGAAAACAATGTGCACACAAAACAAAGGAAAAACCCAAAAACAATGTCATACAAAGAGAAAATAATGACAATAAATGTAACACATAACCATGGATGAAAATAAACTGCATAAAAATACTACACATGAAGTACCCGTTAACATTTTAGAAAGATAAAAAGTATGTCAAAGCATGTATAACCCGATAACAATATGTTATGAAACAAAATGAAACAATATCACCTGTAATGTACAAAAGTGGATGCCCCCAAGAGCCACTATGGGACTGATAATATATATTGCACCAAGCATCCATGCTGCGTGTAATAGATCTATAGAATCTACGATCACAACTAGAAAGGAAAGTGAACACGCATGTGTGTATGATAATGATAATGACATATGAGATATCTATCTAGCATGTTTAAAAAGTGTACATGTAAAAGCGAAGTAAGCAAGAGTAAATGCAACCAAGATATGTAGTATGTTGTGGATGAGACAGAATAGAATACAGTGTGAATGATAGGAGCCATGTGCCCCCGAGTGGATGTGTATGTATGAATTGAGGTTCATTTGTATATGCCCCTTAGTAGTCAAGAATGAATTGTAAACGAGAGTGCATCATCGGGAAATGGTTTGAATTATGTGTATAAAAAGATGTGATCGTGAAAGTGCAAAGCGTAGAGTGTAATTATGTGAGTGATTGATTGAGTGAGTGTGGTGAGGTTCATTTTAGATGGAAACCTCAGTAGTTAAGTATGGATTGCGGAACTAGAGTGTGTCATAGGGTAATTATCGTAGAGTGTATAAGAAAATTTAATAGAGATGTAGCGTAAATGTGTATAGTAAGTAACACACCTAGTGTGTGATAGAAGTTGTGAGAAGAGGATGTCATATGTGTATAACACGTGTTGCGTGTTGCATGAGATGTGTAATGTGTAGTGTGTAGTGTAGAAGGTTGTTGTGAATATGTCACCATTGGTGAAAGTGTGTTGAGTATTTTTTATAGAAATTGATTGTGGGAACACCGAGTGTGTCATCAAGAAATAACAATGGGAAAAGAATCACTACGTGTAAGATGTGTGTGAAAGACTAAAGATAATATGCGTGAGATGTAAGAGGGTTGTTAATGTTAGAATAAGGGGGATAAGATGATACTCCCCCTAAGTGTGTAAGAAGAAGAGTGATCAAGTAATGTCATCTAAAAGGTTGTCATTGTCATGGTCAAAAATGTATGGTGAGGCATCTAATACTTGATAAGCAATAATGTTAGGTTGGCCGAATAAATATCTGTTGAGGCGTAAATTATACATGCCCATAGCATACTCTTTCTCAATGAAGGGTGGTAATGGGAATCAATAAGGAATGAATCATTGTAAATGAAGATGTGGATAAAGGGCATGGGGAATGAAATATCAATGTGATCGGTGGTCTTGTGTGCCCCATTGTAATCAAGCCAAGATTGTCTCGAGTGGAAGAGGAGAAGGGAAAGTAGCACATGTAAGAAATATAGTGAGGTAGAAGACACGAAGACCATAAGATGCAGTGATGTGAATGAACCCATGATAGAGATGAGAAGAGTGAGGTGGAGGCATAAGATCATCGGCATATAATCGAGCCAAGTTAGACCATCATGTGTGAATATAGTTTCATCACAAGTAGGATAAAATGAAATATTCTCCCAATAAGTATCATTCATGAAGAGTGTACATGTAAAAAGGAGATTGTGCTAACGATGGCTGCTCATGAGATGATGTAGTAGGTTGAATGATGTCTGACATGTGGATAAGCCCCTGATAAAGTATCATATAATTTCTAGTAGTGGGAGAGGGAGATGATGTGGATGAAACAACATCTAACATGAAAATAGTAGCTTCTAAGTCAAGAGGAGGATCCATAGGCTGCAGTTCTTTAGTAGTAACATATTGTGGAGTGAGGATCGTAGTAGTGGGATTGTGCTCACAATATTTAAATATTTCAAGATAAATATGAAGGTGTGTTCAATACCTTCATGTAATAATTTGACACATCGATGTATTGTGGAAGGTACAACTTGAATGACATGCAACCTTGGTCTACTAAGTAAGCAATTATATAAAACTGGAAGGGTCAATGAAAAGAAAATTATATTAAGGGTTTTTGGCCCAACAATAATGGGTAGAGTAATATGGCCTATGCATGGACAAACAAATCCATCATATGCAAAAAGAGAAATATATGAAGGAATAAAATTATAAATTGAAAGACCTAAATCCTTAAGGAAGGTTATAGTGCACAAGTTAAGTTTAGATCCATTATTGACTAAAAATCACTTTACACTAATATTATAGATGCACATCATGATGTATAGAGGAGAATCATTGTCAAAAACAACAATATCAGCAATAGGATTAGCTTGAAAAGTAATATGTTGAGAAAATGCATCTACAAATGTGTTATAGACTAAGTATGGATGAATGTCAAAAGGAATGCAAATAGTAGTCAAGAGATTGATTATTTTGGCCCTTATCTCAGGATGTAGGAGTAAGAAATCATGAAAATAAATATTCATGATGAGAGGATCATAGAAATATGTAAGAAGTGAAAAAATAAATATCTTAACTATGATAAAAGAGGATGGGTTCACCAAAAGTATTGAGCTAAATATGGAAATATATGCCTAATCATTGCTAATGAACAAAGTAAATAAATGAATAATTAAGTACATGAATTAACCCAAGAAAATTAAGCAATAAAATGTGAAACCCTAGTTATAAAGGGGGCAAGAAAATCCTTAGTTGGTTCATAGTGAAATATGGACTATGCTGAAGTGCTAACTATATGAACGAGAGAGAGAGAAGTGTCACACAAAGCCTTAGAAAAGTGTGTGAGTTGATGATTTACCTAGAATGGGGTGCTTGGAGAGGGATAGGGAGCCTACGAGCGCTCTAGGCCTATTTTTGGGCACATATGTCTACGAAATGCTGGAAACCTCCTATGAGTTGTCCGAGGTATTATCGGTTGTCCACCTTTGGTCACTATGAGGTCGCATGCAGTGATCACCGAAGTTGCTAGAAACTTGCAATAAAGAAATGACCTGCAAAACCCTCAAAGAGACATCAAATCCTAAAAAGAAACATGCATCATGAGGGGTCGATCTGTCCTCGGTTGTCACAATGGTAAACTTATGATCGAGAATTACACTACATATTATACCCAATGTAGTGTTATGTGTGTGTGTGTGTGTGTGTAGAATTGTGCCCTAGGTGCCTTTTGTATGTGTCGCATTTGATAGCGAGCAAAGTAGCTAGATGTAAAGATATGTAATAGATGTGTGCATGGAATAGAAGGAACTTCCTCCTATAAAGTGTATGCATAATAACCAACCCTTGTGTCCCTGGATGGCACTAGATGGATGCAATGGAGCTCTTAGATGCTTGATAGATGTAATCTTAGGTGGTGATAGCTAATGCTTAGTGCTTGGTCCTTGATGATGATCACATAACTTTATATTTATATGATTCCCTTGCTTGAATTTCATAATTAACCACGAAAAGGGTGAAAAACATAATGGACAGAAGGGCCCCAAAAGTGTGAACAAAGTATACCTGATGTCGAGGTGCCAAGAGGGGATGAGGGTGCTTGGCCGACATCCTGGCTAAGCGCTAGTGTCGGGATGATAAATTCCAAGGTATAAAAGGTAGACTAAACAAGTAAGGGTGCAGGTAACATAAAGTAAGGAAAGTTGGCCAAAGACATGGGTTAATTAGTACTTTTCTTACTTAGGAATAATATGAATAGTAGTATGCAATGAGGACTAAATAGTTACCCAAAGCACATGATTTTGTATCTACAGGATGCAAGATGGAGGAAATAAGTTAAGCTAGATAAGCCCCTCGAGTAATGAGAAAGGTCATATGAAGAAGCATATATAAGGGCTTAGGTGGGTGAATTTTTTTAATCCTCTCCATCCATTTGGGAATGGGGACAAGAGGGACACAAAAATACACTCTCACTAGGAGGTGACATGTGTCCCCCAACAAATTACTTAGTATGAGAAATATATCTCGCACGAGAGAGCTTGAAGGCGTGATTCTTGGAGCTCCATATGGTATTTTATGATGAAGTTTTATATGAATTTTACTCCAAATACCATTACAATACCAATGGGATTGTTTTCATACCTCAATTCTGATTTAAATTCAAAAATTGGCCTTTTTCTCTTCACGAAAATTAGGTGTGTCTCGCTAAGAATGAACTTCTATGAGAAGACATCAAGTATTGTGAAATATTTTATTATTCCATCATGTATATAATTATTTAAGATTTCCAATGCATATATTTTTTTTTCTAACTCATTACAGAGCTCCCAAAATCCTTTGTAGAAGTTCAGTACCAGTTTTGATTGCATGCTCCTTACCCCTGAAAAATCACTTTCACATCAACTATTCCCAAACCTCCAAAAATTCCCTAAATATTGTAAAATCACTTCCAAAATGTTAATAAATATAAAAAAACTTTGGATTATTATGATATTTCAGATCCATCCAGGAGGATCCACATCACTCTTGAAAATACTAACATTATCCTTTTCAAGCCTATTAGAGAACTAGCCTTTGGAAGAACTTTACTATATGAGATTAATTACCTTATTTGTTACCTCATTTCAAACACTAGTGAAATACTTTTCAACACATGGGGATGATGTATAGGGTTATGGCAAGCATGATACAAAAGGAAAAATGATCCAGAGAGGGGTTCAGGAAGACTTAGGAGAAAATTCTCACATTTGGGCCTAATTGTCATGCTTGAAAGTTTGAAGTTTTCATGCTACACATTTGAATGGAAACATATGGCTCTAGGTTGGGGACTTGTTTTGGATTGAAAAAGTGAGGAAAAGACAAACAAGAACCTTAAAATCTAAAGACACTATGTGGTCTAGTGCCTCATCTATTGGGATTATAGAGTTATTTATTCCAAACAAACACAACCAAACAAACATATTGTGAAAGGGAAACACAAAAAAATTAGAAAAAGCACACAATGGAAAAATAAAATATGTTACAGGGGATGGAAATTTATAGAGGCGGGGGAAGAATGTACACATACCCAAAAACGGGTTGAGAGAAGAACGTACCATCACGTAACAATGTGATAAATTCAAATATCTAAAGCTCAAAGACCATTATATGATCATACCATGCTCATGTGATAAATTTACATGATTTGAGAAGAAGGAGAGAGACCAATATTCCATCTTCATACTTATATTGAAATAAAAACACTCTTTCATTTAATGAACATTATGTTACCTGTTTCGATTTCTCACTTCTTGTAGCCTTACCCCGATGCTTTATGAACATGAGAAGACATTTATTCATGTTCTCAAAAATTGATTTTTTCATGGAAACATTCATAATGTTTGAGTGTATATTTTGGCATGAAATAATTCCGAGGATCAGCAAGGCACTTAAAATAAGTGAGAACAAGTTGATTCTCTTCCCGCTTAGAAGCTTCTTCGAACCTCTCACTTTGCTACTCTTTACAATTTATTTCAAAAAATGGAGGCTACATCTATAGTACAAAGGTATTCATCATCCTCAATTGAGTGTCCCATCATGGACTCATGCTCAAAACCAGTAGTAGATTTAGAAATAGTGAGTGTAATTTGGCCTTCTTCCCATTCAAATACTCCTACAAATTCTTACTTTGTTGTCTTGGATATTGTCCTTGATATTTTTTTCAATGGTGGAGGTGTCCTCTTCATGAATGAAAATATCCATAAGATATTAAAGAAATCCTTTCCTTTCCATTCATGATCTTCTTCATAAAACATGAAAGAGGAAGACTTACATTCACATTCACTCTCATCTACTAACACTTTGAAGAGAAAATTAATGTAATCTATTTACTTCGTCTCATTATCAAACATTGGTGTAATGAGAACATAACATGACTCATACTATCTTGATTTTCCATGTCTCGGGTCATGATTTCAATACTGAGTTGAGGGGCTTTAGTTTCTACCATAGTCTTGATTTATCATTTGAATCTACCATATAGTCATTTTCAATTTTATTTGAAATACCTTCACACAAAGCCTCAAAGAGTTGATTTGAAATCTGATTTACACATAGACATAATTCATTTAAAAATTCTTGGTTCTCTTTCTCTACATTTCTTATCACTCGGATCTCACTTCTTACAAGACTGAGCATACTTGGTTTTCATCATTTTTGGATGGAGAGAAGAGATCCATGCTACACGGGAAGGGAAAACCTTTGAGCTTAAGATCCATTGTATAATCCTTAGGATAGGAAGCTAAGAACCATGTTGGGGATTCCACATGAGGAAAATCATCTCCTAAATTTTGAACATTTCCTATAAAGGCTTCTTCCTTGCATGAGAGTGGAAAACATTAATAATCACCATGATGATCAACATTAGACTCATTTGGTGAGAATGTTGGAATTAGCTCCTTCGAGAGGTCATGCTATATTTTTTCATGTATATTGGTTTCAAGAAATAAAATGGACTCTTCCACTTGTTCATCCATGACTATATTGAGAAGGGAAATTGATGCTCTAACTATCTCCATTTCATCATTTAATATTTATGCATCAATTGAAGAGTCGAAATTGGAAAGTAGACTATTCATGATTACCTCAAATTCATCATATTGAGTCCAAGATGGAGGATTGATTTCTCATAATTATTTTTATTGGTGGATTACTTGGAATTTATTTGATCATCTATAATACAAAAATAACATTCCTCTCTTAGATCCATTTTTTCTCCAATGGGATGAGCCTTGAGCCAAAATGAATTAATGAAAGGAGGTTCAACTACTGTGTCTTCATCATCATCCTCCAAGGTGATAATTTGATTATCATTGAAAGGTTCAAGGAAAAATCATTCATTAGATGTGCACAAGAATATTCTAGGGATAAACACCTCGTAGTACTGGATAATCACTAGGATCTTCTTTTGAAAGATGAGTTTCTTCTTCCTCAACATTATGAAGTGATTCAATCTACTCATAACTTTTTTATAAGGTTAATGCATAATTAAAATTTTCATAGTAGGTTTTGGCATTGGAATTTCCTTATTCCACACTTAGTATCCTTTGCAAAAATCTCTTTTCAAGACTTCCATTTCTTCATCTCCATAAGTAAGAAAATACTTTGAAGGATGCAAGATGAAATAAAATGGTTTGATTTTCTTGTTCAACTCGCGTGAAGTTGAAAATATTACCTTTAGTAGATTCTTCACCATGGTTCCCTTCATACAACATTTCATATATCTTTTGAATACTTTTTAACAATTTCTTGAATTCTTGATCATTAGTGGGCATGATTCCCATTTTCATTCCTCTAGCAATAGCCCTCTTTAATTACAACCACCAGTACTTGATGAAAGGATCTTCACAATTTTTCTCTCCATTTGGATAGTCTTTTCATGACTACTGTAGAAATGATATGATCCTTCTTTCCCTTATCTAATTATGGGTTTTTGTTTGAAGAAAGGGAATTCTTTGTTGTAGTAAAATATTTAATTTTGGAAGAGATGGTCAGAATGATGGTTGATAAAAAAGTTTGCAGATAAAGATGGTCATCTTCTTCTTCATATTTTGTTATCACTCATTGGTTCTAGACACTTATCTTGAAACTTCATCATTGTGATGCAGTAAATGAATTTGAAATGGATTCATTCTTTGATAGAGTCACCTTCAAAATATAATTTTTCTTTGAAATCTCATTTGTTATTTTTTGGAATATTTTTTTTGTATTTTGTAGAGATCTTCATGTGTGTACATGAGAAGATCTGCCCCCATCGAATTTACCAAAAACTATTGGTGAAATATTTTTCATTTTGCAAATTATGTGTTTCCAATAATTCTCATGTGGCTACACCCTCCTTCTTTTGTATGGGGAGGATATTATTATTGAATGTAAAATAATCTATTTATTGGGGATGGCCAAATAGGTCAGGGATCACATAGGAAAAAATCATTGAACTTGTGGTGAAGTTATTGTATAGAGTACATATGAGTAATTTGCAGAGGTGAGGGGTAAATGAAATAAATTAGGAAAGAAAAACTTATTTTTCTAATTAGTAACTAACAGAGTTCACACATAATAACCAGAGTATATTCACATTCAATTATAGGAAAACAACAATGTAAGAAATTATCTAGACTAACAAACTAGAAATACACATTTCTTTATATTATTTAATCAAGGACACCAAGTTCCTTCTTGGTTATTTAATATCACTATGCTTTAAAAGTTGGATAAAAGGGAGAGAATAAAGGAAAACATGAGAAAATGAAATGGAAGAAATGCAAATTTTATTTCTTGTGTAGTGGTGATACAAAGCTTCACAATCTAAAACAATCCACAAGTAGTAAAAAAGAGTAACTTTCAAGATCATTTAAAATGGAGTAGCCATGCCAATTTATAGCATTATAGATTTCCTTCTCATCTACCCCCACACAACCCTTAAAATTATCATTCTATTTATGACTTTACATCTTCATAGGAAGTGAGGAAATAAGTCCCCTTTTTATAAATCAAAAGGGACTTTTACAAAGAAACTTTAGAAATTAATTTAAGTGAATGAGACAAATTACCATGATTATATAAATTGAAGAATTATAAAGGGAGAGAGAATAAAGAGGGAGAAAGAGAGAAGTAGGGAGCTAAATGATCGATGAAGAAGCTCCCTATGATGAAGAAATTTCAATACATGATCCCTGAGGAAAGTTCCTAGAATGGGATCATGTCCCTTGAATTCCTTATTGAATTGAGATCTGCAAGTACCACCTTTCTCGCCTCTAAAATGAAAACACAACTCAACACCTTGATCCATGCCTTGAGAACATCATTGATCTTCTTGCATTGACAAATCCATCTTTTGTGATATTTTTAATTTTAATAAATGGAGTCTCTAATGTTGGAAATAGACTCTAAGATATCTTCATTCAAGGAGACAGAGTCACTTGCCTCTTTCTTGACCAACCCCTGGAAGGAAGCAACGAGTTATTCTGATGATGAGTTCTTATTAAGTGGAGGAAATCCAAATCTTTGAACACAGTTACAAAATTCATTCAAATTATCAAAAGCCTCTTATTCGCTAGATTCAAGTTCGGAGATGACATCTGCTATCATACCGTATATTTCATCTATGATGTGAACCCAAACTTGAGACAAGTTCTCAACAGTGATGCAAACACATTATTACTCACAAGGGTGTGAGAGTCAAAGGATCTTATCTCATACAAAAGTGGTAACACCTTATCCTAGTGGATCTCCTATTGTTTAATATCCTCCCATTATTTATTCACTTTTTACAAGATGGAAATAATGTACTTGATTTGAGATATGACCTCTAGAAACAATGTACTTCCTTTCTCAATGATCTTCTCAATCCAATTCTCATTAGCCTTCCCCAACATCATATTACTTTTTGATTTCTTGATCACCTCAGAGTAAAAGTTATTGATTGGAGGAATGTATTCCACAGGGAGTGAGTGAGGTGCTGAATCATGCTCCAAGAAAGGTTGAATGTGAACACTGGGATTTTTTACATGTTCCTCCAATTTCTCAATTGTTATCTTGTATTCTTCATTGCAAGAAAGGAGGAAAGAAGTGGATTCCTTAAACAAATGAGAATCACCCTCATGTTAATATTGACCTAATGAGATGTAGATCAACTCATAGTATGATGGATTCATATCCTCAATAGTATTTACATTTTTAGGCCTAACATCTTCTACATACTGGTTATTTGAGGTTCCATTGAAGAAGTGAGAAGTTATCCAGGCCTTATTCCTTTGTTTGGATTTCAAGGTTCTTGAGATTTCTTTGAGGTCAGGCATGTTGGCTTGTTGTGTTATTCTTGGTTTAATTTTAAGAAATTATTGAATCCATGGGAATGGCTATTTAGGAATTGACATGATGTTGGTTTTTGGAGTATTTTTAGGAGATTGACGTATGAAAACTTCTTGTTCATTGTGGAAAATTTCCATATTTGGGGAAGACACACCTAGATTCTTATGAAGAGAAGGATGAGCTACAGATTCTCCACATAAGGTGGCTTGAATTCTTAGATGCTTTGATAAACTCACTTGATTTGATTTTCAGAGAGGAGATGATGGATTCAAGACACAATGTTTCCACCTTACCCGATGAGCTAAGATGAACTCATTTTATGGATTGATCATATTACCAGGTGATTTATTATGTAAGAACACTATGAAATAAAATTAAATTGGGATGCTTCCTCATTCATGGTGGCACACACAAAGATCACCTTTTTTAGCCTTTACTACTTCAGATTTCTTGAATGAGCTCATACCTAGGATGTTTTCATATCAGTGTACTTAGATGTTTATGATGATTTCCTCATTAAATTATGATTATTATGACCTCATATGATTTTTATTTCAATGGATCTCTTGAAACTTTTCAAATCCTTTTAGACTACATAATGTCCCCGACTTGTTGCACCTCAATATGCCCTATCTTTCTCTTTGACACAATTGTGATCATGATGATACTTTAGGATCCTTGTGGAGGGTGAAATTTATTGTTTGAGCTGTAAGAAAACCTTAAAATAATGTGAGAATGGAAAAAATAGTTATATGATTGAAAATGGATCCAACATCAACTTTCTGCATAAAAACCTGAGACTTTCTATTTTTAGCAGGTAAGACCAGGAGCTGTTATTTTGGGATATTTCAAATTTTTTCTCAAATATGATCTTTTGAATCTCCTCACACACTCAATTCACATCCATTGATGATGCTTTACCATTTATTAAAAATTTAATATTTTTAGTAAGTTATTTTTTTGGAACATGTCATTTTGGGAAAATTACCAATTTTACCCGTTTGCCATTTTGCATTGTTTCAGGATGTCTTTGAGTGATTGGAACTTGAAATTTTTAGACCATTTCTATTTTTAGTAACTAGTCATTTTGGTATCAGTTTGGAATGAAAACATCATTTCGGATTCAATTCTGCGTCATAATCTCATGCTCCAATTTTTCGGCATGTTCCACCTTCTAGAACTCTTGGAAATAAAAAATGAAAATTTTTAGGAGGGTTTCAAGCATGGTAATGTATGATGGTAAAAAATAATGGAGGGTTAGATATTTGGTAATTACAGGATCTTGTGAGGAGAGAAATCAGTTGAAAACCTGGTGTAATCAACTTTTTGGATGAAGAGTCATGGAAAAAGATTTATTTTAGTAGTCATGGCTGGTCCAAACTGATTTTTACAACATGGTTATTATGTTATGAAATTTTTTCATGTTTCATGAATTTAAAAATGGATTCAAGGTAGGATTGGGTGAATAAATGGAGTTAAAACAAGTTATTTCATGTTTTTATTCACCCGACAATGTTTTTCATTGAAGGATGCACAAACAACACACAAATCAAAATTAGGGTTTTTGAAGGTATCGTAAGGGTGCCCATTTTTGTGTCCCATATATATTATTGGGATTAGGGATAAGGGGGATATAAAAATTCACCCTCACCATATGCGGACAAGTGACACCTTCAGATGTGAGGATGGAGAGATGGAGGAAAGTGTGCCCTAACTTCTAGGAGTCATCATCTCGGTCACATGGAGAATCTTGAGAGGTTAAAATGTTTGTGTCACATCTATTCCCTTTTGAATAAGGAAAAGAGGTATAAGAAAATTTTCCCTCACCATATGATTATAAGTTTGGTTCAAAGGATGCAAGATGGAGGAGAAGATCTAACTGGATAAACCCTTTAAAGTACCGAGCAAGGTCATATAAAGAACCAGATGGAAGGGATAAGGTGGGGGTGAAATTTTGTGTCCCATATGTCATCTTGGAAATGGGGAGAAGAGGGGAAAAATGTGCTCTCACCAGGAGGTGACATGTGTCCCCCAAAAAATGACTAAGTATGATAAACGTACCTCACACAAGAGAGATCTTAACAAAACGATTCTTGAAGCTCCATGTGGTATTTTATGATGAATTATTATATGATTTTAACCCTCAAGAAAATTATAAGAACAACGGGATGGGTTTCAGACCTAAATTCCATTTTCATCTTAAAAAATTGTCCCCTTTGTCTTTAGGATAATAGGGTGTGTCTCGCAAGAATGAACTACTAGTATAATACATCAGTTTTTGTGAAATATTTTATGATTATGTAATGTATATAATAATTTAAGATTTCAAATTCATATTTTTTTACTTTCCAATTCATTGCAGAGATCCCGAAATCCTCGCAAAAGTTGAGTAACAATTTTGACATTAACTCCGCTTTCACATTAACTATTTGAAAACATAAAAAAACATACCTAAATATTCCAAAATAAATTATTAAACCTTCATAAATTTCCAACGCTTCCTTTTGATGATTATGGGATTTCAAATCCATCTTAGAGGATGCAAACTAGTCTTGAAAAGGCAAAAATTAGCCTATCGAGAACTAGCCTTTAGAAACACTTTAATGTATGATATGAATGACCTTATTACCTCATTTAAAACAATAGTAAACTATTGTTCAAGAAATTGGAAGGATGTACAAGGTTAGGGTGAGCATGATACATAAGTAAAATTGATCCAGAGAGGGGTTTGGGAAGACTCAAGAGAAAATTCTCACATTTGGGCCTAGTTTTCATGCTTGAATTTTTGATTTTTTCATGCTACACATTTGCATGACAAAAACTATCTCTATCTTAAGGACTTGTTTTTGATTAAACACAATGAGGACATGAAAATAAGGAACCCCAAAATCTTAAGACACTACATGGACTAGTGCCTTATCTATTGGGATTATAGAGTCATTTCTTCTAAGAAAACACAACCAAACAGACACACCGATGAAAGGGAAACACACCAAAATAGGAAAAAACACACAACTAAAAACAAAAACTATATTACAATAGAGGGAAATTTACAGAGGTGGGGGAAGAATATAAACGAGACCCAATAATGATTTGAGAGAAGAACATACCATCATGAAATAATGGACTAAATACAAATATATGAAGTTTAAATACCATTATCTAATCATATTATGTTCTTGTGATGTATTTCCATGGTTTGAGAAGAAGGAGAGAGACCGATATTCCCTCTTCATACTTATACCGCACTAAAAAACTCTTACTTTTAATGAACACTTTATTACCTATTTGTAGTTCTTGCTTCTTGTACACTCATCTTGATGCTTTGTGAACATGAGAAGCCATTCTTTCATGTTATTAAAAAAATTCCTTGATTTTTTCATGGAAACATTCACCATATTCAAGTGGATATTGCAGCATGAAATCATTCCAATAATCAATAAGGAAATTAGAAATAGTGAGAACACACCGATTCTCTTCCCGTTCGAAGCTTCGTCGAACATCTCAATTTGCTACTCGAACAACTTCTTTAAAAATAGAGGTCACATCTATGGTATGAAGGTATTCATTATACTCGAGTGATTTTCTTAGCATGGATTCATTCTCAAAACTAGAAGGGGTTTTAGAAATAGTGAGTGCAATTTGGCATTCCTCCCATTCAAACAACTCATGGACATTCATAATTTATTGTCCTGGTGATTATCTTCTATATAAACTAGCCCAAAATTGTCCTCGATATTGTTTTTAATGGTGGAGGTGTCATCTTCATGACTAAAATTATCCATAGGAGATTTAAGAATATCCTTTCCTTTCATTTATGATCTTCTTCACAAAACAGGAAATTGGAAGACTTACCTTCACATTCACTCTCATCTACCAAGGGTTTGAAGATAAAATTGAGCTCATATATTTTCTCCATATCATTATCAAACATTGGTGCATTGAGAACACAACTTGAATGATACCTATCTTGCACTTCTATGGCCTATGTCAATATATCAAAACTAAGTTGAGGGTCTTCAATTTCTTGTGAAGTCCTCAAGATGCATTGCACTATTTTTTATTTTGAATATACCATATAATCATTATCACCTTTGTCTAAAAAACCTTTTCACTAAGCCTCAATGATTTGATTTGAAATCTGATTTACACATGGCTAGAATTCATTTGAAAATTCTGGTTTTCTTTCTCTGCATTTCTTGTGATTTGGATCTCACCTTCTTGCAAGACCGGGCATACTTGGTTACCATAATTTTTTTGATAGGGGAAGAGATCCATGCTACGGGAAGGGAAAACCTTTGAGATAAAGATCCATTAGATCATGCTCATAATAGGAAGGATAGAACCATGTTGGTACTATCACAAAAGGATAATCAAGCTCGCTTTGTCTTGAACATTTTCTATAGAGGCTTCTTCCTTGCGAGGAGTGGGAAAAATCCAACTCATTGTGATGATTGACATTATGCTCCTTTGGTAAGGATGGTGGAATTAGCTTCTTGGAGAGGTCATGCTCATTTTGTTCATCTATTTTGGTTTCGAGAAAGAAAATGGACTCTTCCATTTGTTCATCCATGATTGCATTGAGAAGGGAACTTAATTCTCCAACTATCTCCATTTCATCATTTGACATTTGTGCATTAATTGAAGAGTCAAAATTGGAAAGTAGACTATTCATGATTACCTCAAATTCATCATCTTGATTCTAGGATGGAGGATTGATTGCTCATACTTCTTCGTTGTTGGTGGAATCCGGGAAAGAATTGGATCACGGGAAATTAATTCTCCAACTATCTCCATTTCATCATTTAACATTTGTGTATCAGTTAAAGAGTCAAAATTGGAAAGAAGACTATTCATGAGTATCTCAAATTCATCATCTTGATTCTGGGATGGATGATTGATTGCTCATAATTCTTTGTTGTTGGTAGAATCCTTGGAAAGAACTAGATCATCTATCATATAAAAAGAATCTTCCTCTCTCGAGATCCATTATTTCTCCACTAGGATGCCAAAATGAAGCTGTTGAACATAGGTTCAACTACCGTGTCTTCTTCTTCATCCTTTAAGGTGCTGATTTGATTCTCATTAGAAGGTTTAAGTACTGAGAATTCATTAGAGATGCATAAGAATCTTCTAGGGATAAACACTCTCATAATACTGAGATAATCATCGGGATCTTATTTTAAAATACGATTTTCTTCTTCCTCAACATTATGAAGTGATTCAAGATGGTCATACCTTTTTGCAAGGACAATGCACAATTCAAAATATCATGGTAGGTTTTGGGATCATAATTTCCTTCTTCCACATTCAATATCCATTACAAAAACTCTCTTTTCAAGACTTATATTTCTTTATCTCGCATATATAAGATAATCCTCTAAAGGATGATAGATGAAATAAATTTCTTTGAGTTTCTTGGTCAGCTGCGTGAAGTTAAAAATATTACGTTCAATATATTTTTCACCAGCTTTACCTTCATATAACATTTCATATCTTTTATGAATATTACTCATCAATTTCTTAGATTCTCGATCATCACCAGTGCGATTCCTATTTTCTTTCCTCTAATAGCAGTCTCGTGGGGTTCCAATATGAGCAGGACCAGCATACATCCAATAGGCTAATTTCATAAATTATAAATTAGCCTTTTTAAAATTTGATTTGTGTTCCTATCCTACACCACAAAAATATACCTTTCCATATTTATGCCTTATTCTTAAGAGCTCGGTTATGATAAAAATCAAATTTCTTGCTCTTCCTTCAACATCTTGACCTGAATTGTGACTTGAAGCATCATGAATACCTCCTATAACTATCCCAACTATCGTTGGAAGAAAATGAGATTGAGGGGGCGTGAATTAGTCCTACAAATATTTTACTTTCATTTACAAAACCATAAATTCATCAATTGAATTATTCGTACAAAATTCATCAAAGCATGTGTGCTTATTAAGATTTATAACATCAAGGAAAAGAACAATAAATAAAGTACTCAACATAAGAACACCATATGAAAGTGGGAAACCCTCATGGGGAAGAAAACCCACTAAAAATATGCTTATATTACACAAAGTAAAGAAGTTTAGTGAATCACCAACTTCACAAGGAGCACCAACCCTTGATTTAGTGAGGCACCAACCCCACAAGGAGCACTAACCCCTAGTTTAGTATAGCACTAACTCTACAAGGAACACTGACTCTACAAGGAGTACCAACCCATAATTTAGTGAAGTGAAAACTCCAAAAGGAGGATACAACCCCCTAGGATGAAAAACACCAACTCACCACTTAAATATGTCGATTTTTGATTTTGATGCTGCCACAACGATGGAGTTCACAATTTCAAATAAAAACCCTAGCTCATACCCTAGGGCATCAAACTTGCTCTTTCTCCTTCTTTCTTTGATCTATCCTCTTGATATCATGCTATCTTATTGTTGTTGCAAATCAACAAGACCCCTAGATGTTGATCGATTTCTAGTTTGATCACCCTATGCATCCAAAGTGTGATTACATAACATTGAATCCTCTTAGAGTGTGGGACTTGCAAAATGGAAGAGGAATCTCTAGATTAGAGGCTGGTTCCTCAACTCCTCTGATAAGCTATTTCACTTGCACAATTGCAGAGGTTTAAACTCCTAAATCTACTCTAAATTCCAAGGAGACAGAGATAGAGAATGCAAAAAGAAATAACTAATGCTAATAGATGATGCACAAAAGGAGTTGTAGACACACGATGCTACATGAAATACAAAATCCACAAAGAAACACAACACAAAACATGCACAAATGCTCAAAATGTAATGAAAGATCAAGAAATCAATGATAGATATATGAAAGGATTGAGGGATTTTAATCACAGAACATATATCAACATCTCATATCCAATACAGTACATTACAGTGATCCAGAGGCAAGAAAAGGTGCTGCATTACATGGAAAGGTAAAATTTCTTCACAAATTACGCAAGGAGGAAGAAAAAGGAAGTTGTAGAGCTGAAAAAGTGTCTCCCCTTTGCAAAATGAACTCATTCTGGCTTTTATAGTGCAAACCACGACCCCAGGAGAGAGAAATGTGGGAAAACATGCAAGGGGTTCAACCATTGACCAAAATTCCATCAAAATAGCATGGGCGCCCTGACAGACCCATTCCCTGACATTTTTAACCATGCTGGGAGAGAATGCGAGCCATTCTTCATTAAAAACGGTGGTTGAAACGTCATTTCTGTCCATGACCACGTGCCAGAGGTGTTTCTTGATTTTATCTCTCCAAACTCCACCAAAATGCAAAAATAACCCTGGAATCTTGTATATAATTTTACCAGCTTTCCATTGATATAAATAACGTGAAAAACCGAGCTCTGGATCGAAAGATATGGTGATTTGAAGTTTTAGGGCAAAACAGGGCCAAATCGGGTCGGTTGGAAATTTTTTTGAATTTTTACCTTTTTGGTCATTTGGAAAATTTTCCAAAATTTCCCCACACTCCACCACTCTAGGTGCCACGTGGTGGCATCTCATTGCCGCATGAGCCTTTCAGGGAAATTTTTTCAAAAAAACTCCGCCGAGCCATAACTTAAAAAATACATGGAGTTAGGAGGAAAACTTTACCTTTCTGGAAAGCTGAGAAAGAGCTCTATCCAATGGTGCCATTTCTAGAAGGTTTTGAGTGCCTGAAAAGAAAAATTTTGTGACTGAGGCACAAGAGAGGGAAGAATGAGAGGAGTTAGCCACAAAATGAGCAGGGGGCACATTTTGGATAACAATTTTGGTGACTCAGAGGGGTCATCTACCTGCTGGATGAAGTTACCAGTTGCCTGAAGCATCCATTGGGCATGGAGTCATGAGTTGTAGCCTACAAACTGATCTGAAATTTGAAAACCTCCTCTCTGAGCCACTTGGAAACCCACTGAAATGGACTGTGCAAGAGCAAAACCAGCACCACAAAAACTATGTACAAAACTAAAAGTCATACATGCTCCAAAATGGAACATGCAGAGTGTGCACAAGCACTTCTTTTACTGAAAGCAAAACTACCTATCCTACTCTAACTGGAAGCAAAAGTGGGCTAAACAAACCCTACAACTGGTTGGGAGAAATAGCTTCCCTTTCTCAAAAGTTGCAACCATGCAACTGATTTGGCACTGAACATGGCTGATTGGATGAGTGGAAAATCAACAAGAAGCTAGTCTTCTACCCAAATCATCAAGGTGTCAACTGAAAACAAATCCAATACCTCTTTTAGTTGATTTTCATTTGGATTGAAGAGGTATGACAGCTGATCCTTGGTACTTTGTAGCTCACCCTCATGCTTAGAAGCAAGCATGACTGGTTGTGACTTCTCCTTTGACTCCAATGAAGTCAAATACCTTATTGGGCAAGGTATGATCCGTTTGATATGCCCATAGCTCTGATTTTCAACTCCAAAAATGGAGTCTTCTTGTAGACCTTCTTGGGTGGGTGATGTGGAAGCAATGGTAGGACTTTTCTACCCTTTCTCTTCCTCCAATGAAGAACATGAAAGATTAAAATCTTCCAATCTTGGTTCCAAAGAGTTGCTATAAGATGCAAGCTGCTATAAATGAATGCTCTCCTTCATGACAACAGGCTCAAGTATTTGGGACGTGGAAGATGAAAGAAGGAATGGTGGAAACTCAACTGGTTCTTCTTTATCAAAACAGTCCTCCAAATCTGACAGATACACTACCTCATGGTTGTCCTACTGCAAATGCTCAACTTCCTCCATGGTGTCCTCTTGATCTGTAACTTGATCATCATGGTTTCTTTCATCCTCCAACATTGAGTTTGAGAGATCAAACTCTTCTTCAGCACTAGAACTTGAGAGAGATGAAGTAGAAAGAAGAACTGAAGGTTCTCCTGTAGCCTGCTTTGTGCTCAAAGCCCTTAGATCTGTAATTTTCTCCTCCACAACTAGAATGTGCTCCTCTTCTTTTGGATTTAGAGCAGCTTCTTCCTCCTCTACTACTTGAAGACAATCCTGTTCTTGATAGAACTCTTCCTCTAGCATGAAGTTCGTCAATTCAAACTCTTCAATCTGATGCTCTAGATGACAAGTTGGGACTACAAGATCTTCTTCTGAGCTTTCTTCCTCTATGGCTGATTGTGCAACTTGAATTGAATCAGAATTCCCTTCAAATAGAGTGCCAACATGGACACTACTTTATGAGAAAACTGATCGCTAATCTGCTTCTTCTTTTTGCTCTTCTTCTGCTGCCACAAAATCAATCTTAACCACCACTTGTTCTCCAACTCCAACCTCTTCTGAAGGATTAACCATCAAGGGGATATTTTTCATCCCAAATTTAAGAGCCCAACTCTTCAGACTTTGAATTTCTTTATCTTTGTTTGGATTTTCTTTTTGTTGCTATTTTCCTTGACTGGCATTCTGATTTTTATCCTCCCAACATGGATTTGGGAATGCAAGAGGAGAAGTGGATTGTAACTCAATTGATTTGGCAATTTTTCGTGGTGGTGGAGGAGGTAGAAACTCTTGTTTATTTGGAGGAGAGGGTATTTCTGTTAGCTCTTGTGGAGGGGATGACTGTTTGGAAGGAAAGGGGAAAGAAGAATTGAGGTGTGGTGGGAGACTAGGGAATGGAGAAATGGAATTAACTCCTGGGGCAGCATTGACTGGATTTAGAATTTAAAATTCCAAATGAGATGATGTTGCTTGAGTAATGGGAAGAGAAAAACTAGATGATGGTGTAGAACTTACCCATTGACGAGGTTGTTCAACACCAAGTGTATAGGCCTCTATTTCTGCTTGTCCATTGTGTAAGTTGGGGCAGTATCTCCATCATGAAGTCAAGGTTCTCCGAGGGCTGAAGTGTCTTGGAAAAGGGCCTCCCCATGGATAAGGAGTCCTGCAACCACCCCGAAAGCTTTCATTTGAGCTGTTGCTCTTGATTGCACCATCTTTGCCTCCATCTTTTTGATTTGTTCCAATAGATCTACATTTTCTTCTTGACTTCCCTCACAACCAACATACCCTTGTGCTTGACATGCTTCATATTCAAACTGACTTTGGCACTGCTGCTCATATGGGTAGACATGCTGATTTTGAATTTGATCAAAATGCTGATTTGGAGGATTTGGAAAACATGTTGGAGGTGTGATATACTGCTGTTGTAAATGTGAATTCCATGATGGAAATGAAGTCATGATTGCACAACTTCATGTAATGGAAAAGAATGAAAATGATGGAAAGAAGAATGGATGGAAATGAATGGAAAATCAGGTCTGCAACTTAGAGAATGAGTTGTTTACCGGATGGAGTTGCGGATGTGCTTTTGAAAGTGCCTCCAAAAGGCTAAATCTTTAACAGGAACACACCAACCTGTCAAAGATAAAGTGGAAGACCTCTAAGGTCCCACCGGGCATGCCAAAAATGTTGTTGCAAATTAGCAGCACCCCCTGGATGTTGATCAGATTTCTAGTTTGATCACCCTATGCATCCAGTGTGATTGCACAACATTGAATCCTCTTCCCAAGTGTGGGACTTGCAAAATGGAAGAGGAATCTCCAGATTAGAGGCTGGTTCCTCAACTCCTCTGATTAGCTATTTCATTTGCACAATTGCAGAGGTTTAAACTCCTAAATCTACTCTAAATTCCAAGGAGACAGAGATAGAAAATGCAAAAAGAAAGAACTAATGCTAATAGGTGATGCACCAAAGGAGTTGTAGACACCTGATGCTGCATGAAATACACAATCCACAAAGAAACACAACACAAAACATGCACAAATGCTCAAAATGTAATGAAAGATCAATAAATCAATGATAGATATATGAAAGGATTGAGGGATTTTAATCACGAACATATATCAACATCTCGGATCCAATACGGTACATTACGGTGATCCAAAGGTAAGAAAAGGTGCTGCATTACATGGAAATCCTTGCTCACGGTTGTCTTGCAACACCAAAACAACCTCCTTCTCATTGCATGATTCCTCTTGTTTGCTCAAGATCAGCTGCTCACACAATCCTTTTCCTCTTACCAACTTGGTGACTTTGATCTCAATGTCATACTCCATGACACGAGTAATCCAACCTGCCCTTTTTTCATTCAAGTCTTTGTTGAGGAGGAAGTCTTTAACCCCCGCATGAGAAACCAGCAATTGGACCTTATTGTTTGAAACTAGATGCTTGAATTTCTTCAAGCTCCTGATTACTGCAAGAACATGCTTCTCAATGAAAGAATATCTCACCTCATAGTCCTCCAAGATTTGGCTGAAGAAAGCAATTGGCTGTTCATCATTGTCTTTATTCTGTTGTACCAAAATTGCAGAAATAGTATCATCACCTCCAAACGCATAGAGGATGAAATCCTTGGAGAAATCCGGGTTGATGAGAGTTGGGGCTTGAGAGATGGCTTCTTTGATTGCTTCAAAACTTTCCTTTCCTTCTGTTGTCCATTTGAAAGCCATGCTTTTCTTTAGCATCTTGGTGATAGGTCTGACAAGGGCTACAAAATTTGGGACAAACCTCCGAACAAAATTTATTCTTCCCAAGAAAATTTGAAGGGCCTTCTTGTGGCTTGGCAATGGCAGTGCTCTTATGGCTTCGACTCTTTCCAGATCAATTGCTAATCCTTCTTTGGAGACAATGTGGCCAAGGAGCTTTCCTTCATGGGCTAGAAAAACACACTTTTTAGGATTCAAGGAGACTCCAAATCTTCTACACCTTTGGAACACTTGTCTCAAATGAAAGAGGTGGTCTGCTGTATTTTTTGAAAAAATAGTGATATCATCAAGATATATCAGTACAATGTTGTTAATCAAACCTTTGAACGCCATGTCCATTGCTCTTTGGAAGGTAGCTCCAGCGTTGGACAACCCAAATGGCATTTTCCTGTATGCATAAGTTCCCCATTTAGTTGTAAAGGCTATCTTGAACTGATCTTCTTCCTTCACCATAATTTGATTATACCCTAAATAGCCATCAAGTAGTGAAAACCTCTCGGAGCTAGCAACAACTTGTAAAATTTGCTCCATGGAAGGAAGTGGATAATGATCCTTGAGAGATGCTCTATTCAAATCTCTGAAGTCAACACACAATCTGATTTCCCCACTCTTATTTTTGACTGGAACCAAGTTGGAAACCCAACTAGAATGCTTGATAGGGAATATGATTCTTGATTCTATCAACTTATTCAATTCTTTTCTCATGAGAGGCTCCATGTGGGGGTTGACTGGCCTTTGTTTCTGCCTAATGGGCTTAGTATTTGGATCCAATTCAATGGTGTGTTGAGCTAACTCGGGATTGAAACCTTTCAAATCTTCATAGCTCCAAGCAAACACATCAGGGAATTCTTGACAAAGTTGTATGAACTCATACCTTTCTTGCTCAGTTGTCATCTTACCAATTTGGAGTGATTTGCCTCTTTCTACTGAGATGGACACTGAATCTTCTCCCTTCACTTGGATGTTTGCTTTCTCCTTCCTAAACTGATCATTAGGATTGAAAATGGACTCCAAAGTAATAAGTCCCTTTGGTAGTTTATTGGTTCTCAGCTACACCACTTGGTCACCATACTGCTGCTCCAACTTTTCCTGATTTTTGGCTGAGAATTCAGCCTCTTCTTGCAAGAAATGGATGATTTGCTGATCATTTTCAAACACTTGTTAACTTACATTGTTATTTGGCACTGAATGCCTCAAAATCACATGGATGTTTGGTTGTACCTTGTCCTTTTGAATGCTCTCCACAACGTCAAAGGCTGCCCCAACTGCTGCAAGCCTGTCAGCAACTTGGTTCTCTTTTCTAGGAATGGATTTTATGCTAAAGCCCTCAAAATCTTCAATGAGGTCCCACACCCTGTTCTTGTAGCACTTGAGTAGATCATTCTTGACAGCATGCTGCCCCTTAACTTGGTTGACAATCAACTCACTGTCACCAAAGACTTGCAAGTTCTTTATTCCTCTCTTGATTGCCCAATGTAGTCCTTGCACCAAGGCTTCATATTCAGCAGTGTTATTAGAGCATGCAAACTAAAATCTAAAAGTTGAATAATACTTAACTCCTTGAGGTGAAACCAGCATGGATCCCCCTCCTGCACCTTGTCTACTCCTTGATCCATAAAAAAAAAACTGCCATACCTCATTGTCATCTTTGTGGTTTGGCTTGGTGATGCTAGGAATAGGCTGATTTTCTTCATGTATGCAATAGACTCCCAGCTCAGATTCTTCTATTTCTTGATAAGGATCAAAAGCATGCACCTTGCTTGCCCATTCATCAAGAGTTAAATCTGGGATGCTTCCAACCTTGGTGTCAGCTTCATCAGTGCTTGGATGATCTTCTTGATCAAACGTTGAACAATTGGCATTAATCTGACTTGGAGTGTAAGGCTCAATGTGAAAGTTTGCAATAGGTTCAGACCTGATTGTGGCTTTGGTTCCATATCTTGTTCTGAACAACATGTGTGACCAATCAATAGACAAGTAACCTCCAATCTTAGCTGTGAAATCCCTTGACAAACATAGGGCAAAGAGTGGTGGAAGGTCTATTACTGAGACATCTTGCAAAACAACCACGTTGGGACAGGCATGCAAAGTAAGACTCAAGTTTTTAATCACCCCGACTGTTGTTACTGCTGTCCCATCCAACTGCACCACCCCTTTGGATATGGTTTCATACTGAATTCCCAACTGATCAGCTATTTTCTTGGGCATTACTGAACTACTTGCCCCGGAATCAATCATGCAATTGTGTACTAATTGGTTCCCAATGATCAATGAAACATAGAATGGAGGGGGCTTCAATATTTTACCTTGCTATCCTCCATGATTCCCCTCAGGCTGGGTAGCATTTGTGAGCACCTTCTCTTGCATTTGGACTTGCTGATTTGAAGTTGACCAGTCCTTCATGGCAGCTTGTAGTAAATCTCTTTGGCCTAGGATAGATAGTGATTCCCACATTGATATGTTTACATTTGTCTTCTTCATCTGATCAATGATACTGAATGGAGATGAAGTATCCCTCTACTATCCCTTGGCCTGCACATTCATTCCTTGCACATGGGCAGCAACAACTAGCATTTGGGTTGGCCTAGGGGCTATTTTAGGTAATCCTTGTGTGCTTGGGATTGCATTTTGTTTGCCAATAGTTTGTGGAGTGACAGAAGGTCTTGAATTACTTGGGGCCAATGGTTTTTCTTCACCCAAATTTCTTCTCTTTGACCTTGTGTTGGCTGCAACACTTTGGGAATTCATTTGATTCATGCCAAAAATCTTTCACTCGCCGGTTTACAAGTGTGGTATCATTTGGAGCTGATTACTGCTGGAATGTTTCTTGTTGCTAGTTATTTCCTTGACTACCTTCACCCTCCAGAATAGTTTCTGTCACCATTAATGCTTGATTCAAGGCACCATTGAAGCACATGGACTGGTTATGAGGTTCATTGCATGGGAAACACCAATCATACTCTTGAGCTATATTGTTTTGTACTAGCACTAATGCTTTAGATGCAGATGTAGCATGGGGATTATAGGGATGAAATGGTCTGTTGGTAGGAGGCCTTGCTTGATTTAGATTTGCAGCTGGATTGGGTGGTCTATGAGGTTGATATGGCTGCCTGTTAGGCTGAGCTTGAGGCTGGAAGGAAGGTCTAAAACCTTGAGCTTGCTGCCTTTTGATTGTAACCAACTCATTACCTAGATTTTACAATTGCTTCATGACTTCTTGAAGTTCATTTGAGGCACTAGAAGATGAAGTGGAAGCTTCACTTGAATTCTGATTTCTAGGAGTGGGAATAGAAGCTAAATTAGGCACTTGGCTAGTACTTGGGCTCTCTAAACTTGGAAATAATGGCATTGGAGGCCTAGGAGCCAGCTTGAATCAAACAATTTTCAGCTCTAATGGCAATGCTATAAGCAATGGGGATAGTTGTGCCTCCCATGGACTAAATTAACATAGAAATATCAAAATTTAAAGCTTTAAGGTAATAAAGAAAAGCACCTTCTGCTGTTGGCCTGACTGCCACTGGAATTCTCTCCCAAGTCCTTTGAAATCTGAAATTAAAATTAGTCAGTTGCTCATTGGGAGCTCTTTTGATAGTTGTCAGTTGCTCCAAAAGGGACAAGTTGTCTCCCTTTTCCCCAAACTGCTCATGGAGGGCTATACATAGCTGATTCCAATTTTGAATAGAACTTGAGGCAAGACTCCTAAACCATTGCAAATCTTTCCCTTTGAATGAAGATGCCAATAGTTTGACAACAACTTGCATCTCATTGATCTCATGGATTGCACAAATATTAGCAATATCCTTAACATGATCACCAGGTGAGGTCTGATTTTCTCCAGTGAAGTATGGAATGTTCTTCAATGCTGCAACTGGGATTAGATTTTGTGCATTGAGAGCAAGTGGGCTGCTGCCAGTGAAATTGACATAGGGGTTGTTTTGTGCCATTCTGATTGGCCTTAGAACCCTTGTTGATTGAATGAAAGGCCTACCAGGTGGAGGAGTTGAGAGAGTTCTGTTTGGTGGAGATGGAGACCTTTGGATTCTCCTCCCACTTTGCCTTATTCTTGGAGATAACTGCAGATATTCAAACAACACCTCTTCCTCTCTAGCTCTTGACCTTGTGTTGATTCTTCTCATGAGTTTTCAGGTCTGCACTGCTAAAACCAGCTGATTCTTCTTCCTTGGAGTCACCAGATGTGTAATTTATAGCTCTTTTAAAGCAAGAAACTTGCAAAAAATGCACATCAATTTTGTTGCAATGAAGATGAAGACCTCTAAGGTCCCACCAGGTGTGCCAAAACTATTGTTGCAAATCAGCAGCACCCTAGATGTTGATCAGATTTCTAGTTTGATATTTTAGACATCCAGTGTGATTGCACAACATTGAATCCTCTCCCCAAGTGTGGGACTTGTAAAATGGGAAAGGAATCTCTAGATTAGAGGCTGGTTCCTCAACTCCTCTGATCAGATTTATCACTTACAAGTTGCAGAGGTTTAAATTCCTAATCCTACCCTAAATTCCAAAGGAGACAGAGATAGAGAATGCAGATAAACTAAAACTAATGCTAATAGGTGATGCACCAAAGGAGTGGTGAGCATTTCTCACTTCTGTAGATTGACACAATTCATAAAATGCAACAAAACAACATGCACAAACTGATAACTATAATGAAGAATCAGAAATTAGTCAAACAACACCAGCAGAGGATGAAAAATTAATCACAGGGCCTGTATTGTTATTTTAACATCAAAATCACTTGCATTACAACACCTGGGAGGCAAAAATGAGTTGTAGTTCTTAGAAAAGGTCTAATATTCCACCAAAATCACTTCCAAGGTGAGAAAGGGGACCTGCAATACACAAAAAATGTTCAACCCTTTGAAAATGAGCCAAATTTGGCTTTTACAGTGTAAGGGATGAGCCCAGGAGAGAGAAACACGGGAAAACATGGAAAGGATTCAACCATTGAACAAAGCACATTCAAAACAACATGGGCATCCTTACAGACCCATCCCCTAACATTTTTAACCATCTTTGGGAGAGAATGCAAGCCATTCTTCATTAAAAATGGTGGTTGAAACATCATTTCTGTCCATGACCATGTGCGAGAGGAATTTTTAAAATTTTCTCTCCAAACTCCTTCAAAATGCAAAAATGACCTTGGAATCTTGTAGATAATTTCACCAGCTTTCCATTGATATAAAGAACGCTTAAAAAACCAAGCTCGAATCGAAAGATATGGCCATTTGAAGTTATAGGGCAAAACAGGGCCAAATCGGGTTGGCAGACAAAAATTCAAATTTTTGCACCTTTTTGGTCATTTGGAAAATTTTCCAAAATTTACCGCACTCCACCACTCTAGGTGCCACGTGGCAGCATCTCATTGGCCATGGGCCTTTCAGGGGAAATTTTTTCCAAAAAACTCCGCCGAGCCATAACTTCAAAAATACATGGAGTTAGGAGGAAAACTTTACCTTTCTGGAAAGCTGAGAAAGAGCTCTATCCAATGGTGTCATTTCCAGAAGGTTTTGAGTGCCTGAAAAGAAAAATATTATGATTGAGGCACAAGAGAGGAAAAAAATGAGAGGAGTTAGCCACAAAAAATGAGCGGGGCACATTTTGAATAAAAGTAACAATTAATATCAACCAATCAAATTATTTCATTTACTAGGCCCAATTCCCTTTACAATTCTCAAAACAGTTGTTTCCTTCACCCTTCAGTACCTTAGAAACTTCATCTGATCACCAAATCACTTCAATATGATAAAATAATGTCATGTAACACAAATCATAAGAAACTTCAGGATATGTAGAATACTTATAATAAATTTATAAGTCATGAAACATTTTTCACTTAAAACCACAAAAACATTTTTCTTTACCAAATCAACCTGCCAAAAAAGTTATTTCTAAATGTTAGCTCATAAAATAATTTTTACATACATTAAATACATAAAAATGATTAATTTGATTCCCAATTAATCCCTATTCACATTATAGGTGATATAAAGCATCACCCAATCTATCTCATGCTTTAAACAACATCAAACTTGCACCACAAATGGTGTTATCTTGAATATCAAAAATATTATTGCTCAAAGAATGAAATATAAACCCTATCACATGACCTAATAATTATGAAAAACATATATAAATGGAAATATATCTGAATATAATTTCCAACACAACTTGAATCATCTCAAAACTCCACCTTTAGCTCAAGTTATGCTTAGTTTACTGGACCCTGCTATTTGAGACCCCAAAACTATCCTTTGACTAGTCAACTTGTTTGGACCTCAAAATTCATTAAAATTCATGAACATGTCCTAAAATATCCATTTAAATTAAGAAAAATCCCAATAATCATGCACCATTAATTTTTAATGCTACTCTTTTGGACCACCTTGTCATAACCTTCTTTTCCAAAAACTACTATTTTTAGGTGGGGCCCACTCATCACCATGACCTCAACCGTACATTTATGGAAATCTTGAGGATTCATATACACAATATAATCATAAATTTTTCACTTTCAATAAAAAATGGTTCAATATACTTCACTTTTTGTAAACTGCTCCTAGCTAGGGTTTAATTAGGGTTTTAGAACACTTTACCTTCTTAATTTTTTTCATAAAAATATGATGATAAAACAACCTAATTATTTTTTAAAACCTTATAATCTCACGTTATAATCATCCATGAAATAAAAATGTCCCACGAAAATAAAACTATTCACAACGAACATCAAAAGTTCAAATTCAAGCTTGATTTTCACCTGTTCTTGACCCTGTCTTACAAAAGTTGTCATAACTTGCAAAATTATCATCAAGGAAATATATATTTTTTCTAATAGCATCATCACTAATACCTATAAAATATCAAATCATAAGAATATCAATTCCATGGGTCAATATCTCCAGTCACTAAGACTTACCTATGCTTGCATGCTAGATTCTCATTTTAAAAACTAGGGCCAGCCTAAAATAGTGCAATAACTAAACAGAAACCTCGAAAATGAACAAAACATACCTCATATTCCATGATATACCTATTTTCATGATTTTTTTAGCTCGTATGGCCCCAAACCACTTTGTCACTCCTCCAAGCAAGCATACCTACTCCCAATGAGCACTTGTAACATAGTGAACCACCTGTACCTACACTATACCACCAATGTGAGTGACCAAGCACCCTCAAATCATGCTAGACAACATGTAAAAATGCTTCCAAAGCAACCAAGAAGTTCACACTTCCAAGATACACCTCTTAGGCACCTATATTGCTAGAGAAAGCACACCTCATTGAATCCCACTAGATATGATAAACATCCGAACCAATATGTTAGCATCATATTAAATCATCCTACATAATTCAATTTATTATTAATGTGGTTTTTTATCAATGATAACACCTATTAGGACACCATGCCAACACTATCATCCATGCTCAAATACATCGTAAATCTCTAACCACCGATACTTACCTCGTGTCTTCATGCCTTGTTCTCAAGAAACGTTCTTCAAAGTACCATGAAACATCATCATAACTATGGATACATACCTAAAAATTATTCAACACATAATGTGAAGTGAAACAAAACATTTTCCATGTTTTTTCATGACTTCTCTACTCCATATCTCAAGTCAAACATGCTAAAATCCATGGACTAGGTCTAGGACTAGGCCTAGAATGACCCTTATAAATAAAACCTCCTCATAAGATGACCATTACGACCCCTTTAAAACACTTAGACACCTCTCATACATCTCATGAAACATGTTTGACCTCATGAAATCCTTCAACCAAAATTTGAGAGCTCATACTAGCTTGAAGCTAGAACTTGATTAACACCTCATGAAGACTCATATGACACCTAGAATCCCTTTTCCATCAATGTCTTTTGAAATCAATGACAACACTATAGACACAATGGTCAAATTCAATTGTTTTTGAAGGCATGTATAAGGTATAACATGAGAAGTTTCATGTTTCAAGGGTGTTAGTGAGTCTATAAGAGGTCAACAAGGTCATCTCATGAGTGTCATGTGTTGTGTCAAGCCATTCTAGGTCTTGTTCTTGACCTAATGCAAGCAAAATGAGATGGTAGAATGTGAAATGATGAAGCAAAAATCATTAAAATCATGTGTAATGTATTTCCAGGTTGTATGACATGTATGGAAGATGTAAAATGTCACAAATTAGGTATATGATGCATGTATAAGGTCATTCTAAAGCTGATCATTAAAGACAAGACAAGTTTTCATGGTTAAACACTGGTGGTTGAAGATTTTTATGTATAGAAAAGTATGGATAATAATTAGAGATCGTTAATAAGATTTTTACAATGGATTGGACCAACTTTAAGGTCAAGGAATTGAAGAAATTGCAAGAAATGTCATTTTCAGTCAAATCAAGTTCTTAGAAGTGCATTTTCAGTCAAATCAAGTTCTTAGAAGTGCATTTTCCATTTTAAAGGTCACTTTATTATTCTCGCCTACTCATGTGTGTTTTTCATGGGATTCGATCTCTAGGGGATGTTAGGGCATGTAACTAAGAAGTTATAAAAATAAGAATGATGTCATTTTATTATCACATTGTTATGAACCATTGTTAACACCAAAAAAACTTTCTTATGGTTTCAAAACCCTATGTTGAAATAAAATTGAGAGAAAATTATTATATAGGTCCATGTTTGATTCATTGTTGTAATGTGATGATTTAATGATGAAGAGGAATCCTCTAGATTTTAATTGATGTATTTAAGAGTTTGTGACTATATGTGGGCCCACCTAAAAGGAAAGTTTCTAGAGTTTTTCTGTTTTTACAAAACAATTCCATTGAACCTAATGCCTAAATTCCCATTTATGGAAGGATAAGAGTTTTGATACATGTCCATAATAGTTTTAAGTCATGGTTGAGGTCTTAAAATTTAAAGTGTTCCCTATGTATGAAGACCGAGTTTTGGGGATGACAAGGAAGCTTTGAGCAGTCTACTTGTAGAATTTTAAGGCATCTACAATATGATTTGTGACAGTATGACCACATGGTCATGTAGTTAAATTCAATATATTTCCATTGATATATAATAATTTCATGGTTGAGGTCATTTGAGGTGGTTTTGAGCCTCATATTTGAGGACTAGGGTTTGGTGCACAAGAATGACCATGTTCTTGAGATGGTTTCATGGTTTAAAATGTTTTTGATGAGTGTTTCATGATTGTTGGATATTATTGATCAATTATAAAAAATTATAAGTGTAAGACATGCCTTGGTGGAGTTGGTTTTTTTCTTGAACCTTCATGTTTTGCATAATTTCTTGTTTTTGTGCAATTATGCGTATTATAGACCTAATGGAGATGTTTGATCATGTTGGTGATATGAACGACCTATATGGTGTCCTAATTGTGTTTTTATTATGTTTGGATTATTTATTGACTATGATGGATGACATACTTGATATGAGACCAAGAGACATGTATATAAGTCATTTTAGAAATCTCATTTGTGTGTGATAGAGAGATGGATGAGTAGAAAATTTTGGAAGAATGTTCAAGAAGGATATGAGTGTAGAGTTTAAGAGTATGAGGCATAGAAAATGATGAATTATTCTTCCATGATGTTGATCTAATTATGTTGAGTTAAAGGAGGTCATCCATACATGACCTAGTTAGAGAAAAAGGCCCAATTTGTGTGCATGGGTTTGAGCAAGATAGAGAGAAGTGTGTGGAGTCTTGAAGATAAAAAATGAGGAGATGATGAGAAGATAAGAAGAGCAGAGAATAAGTACAACAAGGTCACTTGACCTAATACACAAATGAAGATGTAAGTTTGAGCGAGGAAGAAGAAAGAGGAGTTTGAGACTCTATTGAGTGCATGGAGCTGAACTATAGATCACGATCATTGTTGGAGTAAAAATATTCAAGTGATCATTACCTTTAGGTGGCTAAGTTAGTTCTTGGTCATCTAAGGGGGTTGTATCCTCCTTGTAGGTTTAGTGCCTTACTAAATCAGGGGTTGGTTCTCCTTGTAGGATTGGTGCCCTACTAAACTAGTGGTTGGATCCTCAATAAAGAAATATCATGTGATGTGTATTCAATTGAGTCCTTTTTTAGTAATATAAGTATATTTTTAGTGGTTTTTCTTTCCCTTGAGGGTTTTCCACTTAAATATGTTGTTTATGTGTTCTTTCTTGCATCTTGTTCTTGTGTGGTTGTTCAAATGTTTAATAAGCACACATATGGTTAATGTATGATTGAATGGCTAAGTTTGATATTAGAAGAAAATTTTAATACGAAGGATTCACCCTCATCTCAGTCATTATGCTTCAAAAAATTAGTATCAGAGAAAGGTACTCTTAAAGTAAGTTTAACCACTTGAAGGATATCTTTGACACACATGTATGGATGGTAGTTCAGGTTCAAGATGAAGCTACACCTTTGGTAAGAATGAGAGCATGCTCGAAACCATTGGGGTTTGATATATGAATTCAATGTATAATGTTTGTACTCCTGATCTCTAAGTTTCCACATCATATAGTTGATGAGAAGACTAATGATGATGATAAAGTTGATATTGAAGCAGGTTTCCCTAAATAAGAAGATGAAAAATTTGAAGATGACCTAAGAGAAGATCTTGGAAGTGTTCTATAAGTGCTTAAACCTATACAAGATGAGGTCATGTAAGTCATGAATCCCTAATCATGGAGATATAAAATAAATATAATCCTAAAGTAAAGATGACTAGTATGGTTTAGGTATGTATTATATCAAATAATGCTGCCACTGTGAAAGTAAGGGTAGATGCTGAAATAATAAATGTATTACAAGTTTACAAGTTTGAATATAAAGTCTATTTGTCTAAGAAAATCCAAGTGACATGTGACTATAAGTGTGAAGAAATCATCATCTAGCTAAAGAAATCATTTGATGTTATCATCACCAATCCACCACTATTGAAGAAAACAAGAAGAAGTTTTCATAATCTAAGGTATGAGTTTTTATTTTATGAATATTCCTTTTTGATCAAAAATTGTGAACTCATGACCTGGATAAGAAGAAGAAGGTAAAACTATCCTGGGAGATAATGAATTCTCAATAATGTCTACTTTTATAGGTTGCATGGATATGATCAAAGCCAAGTTAAGGAACCGGGTGTTAGAGGTTTAGTGTCATCATGAAAGGATGGTTTGATTCATCTATTTGAGGGGTATCAAGGAGTATAGTATATGAAAGTGATGAAGAATTCCAAGTGTACAAGCATTAAAGGTCACAAGTTTGAAGAATCAAGGTTAGTGGTATGAAATCATCAAAGAAATCTGTGAAAGGAAGAGTAACAAGTGTGTTAGTATCAAAAATATGAGCTTGAATATGTTTTTTTCTGAGGTTGATGATTCATCAAGAGTATTTGTGCCAAGATGCTACATTCATGTTAATATTTTATAGAGTGATCTCAAGTCTTGTGACAAGCTATGAAGGTGTTTAAGGTATGTTTATGTCTTTTTTTTCACTATATCACTCATAATTTCATGTGATAGTATTAAAGTCCTAATAAAGATCAATTTAATAGAATGAATAAGTGTATTATACATGTTAATACTAAAAGTGATATCTTAATGTCTGTTGTGAGTTTGAAATCATTATCATGATATGTGAATTATTTCATGAGGTTCAAGGAGGTATGTTGATTGTGACTTGAATAATGAAAAATTCATAAAGTATGTTGATAAGTTTGAATGGGTTATATCAATCCCAATGCAAGACTATGAAAGTAACAAGTACATAAGTTGAATGCAAGTTTCTAAGTATAGACTGATCAGAGGTAGAATGATCGAAGGTGTATGGTAAATAATTGATAAGGCCAAAATAAAAGGTGACAAGGTTTTTTTCTACTTCAAGAGGAAGAGATATAGAAGTTTGATTCATAACATAACAAGTAATGATAGTCATAGAAGGTGGAAAATATGATCATAGGGTTGGATTCATCGATTTGATGACTAGTTCATGGTAACAAGAGCATGAGATTGAAAGTATAATGAGACTATTAGGTTTTTGGACTAAAGAGATGTATGGGTATATTTTGATCCTTGAGTGGTTCATATCAGTGATTTTAGGAAAAAATGCCTAATTGGTTGGGTATGACAAGATTTAGCAATATTACATAGTTTTGTATATCAAGAAGGACTAGGCAGACAATCAAACATGTTTGATACACCAAATTCGTGGTATTATGTGCATAAAGTAGACAATTTAAGAAACATATGACCTATTTTAGTCTATACCAATTGAAGAAGATGATTCGAGATAGATGTGAGAAAGAGTAAGTGTCTTGAAGGTCATAGTTTTTGAAAAGTTGGAGAACCAAGATACAAAGATTTGAAGACACTTAAATGACTATGAAGATATCAAGAATGAAGATATCTGTGTCCAATTATTGTTCAAAGAGTTTGATAGTTTCTTTTGAAAAGTTCAAGGTATGTATCTAAGTAGAGTTTTTCTTTCCTTGTGATATGTATAAAGTTCTCTCGAGTATTAATAGTCATGTGTAAAAACATTGACTTTTTTAAGGAAAATTGTGGTGTCAAAATAGTAATGTTCCAAGTTCTCAAGAAGATGATAAGAGTCTAGTGCATGATGAAGTTAAGTAGTAGGCTTGTTGGAATCATGCTACTTAGCCTACATACTATTAAGAGATATCCTAGTTCAATCATGATGTCATGACTATATCTTTTTCAAGGAAGGTTGTACGTTATGTCAACAAGTTGAATAAATTGAAAATAAAAAAGGTGTAAATAAGGTTTTCAAAGTTGATTATTAGTTCTAGAGGGAGGATAACAATTCATCAAGGGATAAAGAGTCAATGAGATGTTGATTGACATGGTGTAAGTTCTTCAAGAAGGGATAAAATGCATGATCCAAGGGGGAGATAGGTCTACAAATCGGTAAAGTGATAAAGGAGGTATGAAGTAGGGCTTGACACTAGTCCTTTATCCCGAAGGTGCATTGTGCAAGAAGTTTGGTATATTGTTGCTCCATGAGAAAACATGAGTTATATGTTTTAGGAGTATAAAGGTTGAAGGTATGCTCTTGAATGAATTGATACAATCAAGCGATAATGATGGAATGATGAGTTTCTAGATAGAATATAATGGTATGCAATATTGTTGTCAATATTGGTGTATGGAGATCAATGTGATTTAGTAACTATAAAAAAATATTTTAAACTTGTCTTAGTACTTTAGATGTCCGCTTAATCTCTTCAAGTATGTATCTCCCGTGAAGATTTTTATTTTCCTTGTGTATGAAAGAGTAAGGAGTATTATAGTGTGGTCAATGAATATGGAAATATATGTGTATTGTCAAGGCATTTGTTAGTGAGTTATAACTATCGAATAAGGTGCTCCAATCTAGAAGTTATAAGTATTTTTAGAGTTTAGTGATAAGTTCAAAAGTTGGAAAAAGGTGTATAGATATGTAAGTGTTGTGCACATGCATGCTTCATGAAGAAATGAGTTATAAATAAAGATAATATGTGTTGATATTGTTGGCCTCATGGAAGGATACTAGTACTTCATGAACAAGAGATAATGAAGATGTCACTAGGTGTGTCAGAGGAAAAGTGTGACAAGGCATGGTTGACATTAGTGAAGGTATTCTCTAAATCGATGATCATGTCCTTATCAATCTGAGGTTGGTGTTGAAGTATGCTGCTATGAGGTATGATTTTTCTTTACATGAGGAATCAAGAGTGTGTAAGGAGATTCAAGGTCTCAGTATAATGTTTATAATAGCTAACAAGTAGGGAAGTGATTTAGGATAAGGTATTGAGTTGTACACATGTATTCAAGAACTCTACAAATATGATCATGTTGACACAAGATAGTTAGAAAGAACAAATGAGAAAGTGTTGAGAAGGAAAGTTATCTACTACAAGTATGAAGACAAATCAATATGCATATGTTTAGGGGGAGAATTGAAGGAGGTTCATAATAGGTCCATGGTTTCTCAACAAAATTTGAAGGTCTAAATCATAGGAACAAGAAACATGAAAATCGAGAGGAGATGATTTAAAATGTTGTCATCAATCAAGAGAGTGAGGACATACTAATGAGGAACAAGTTGAGTACATTGTTGTTTTTGTGTCTTAGTAAGTTGTTTTCATGTCAAGTTGTCATGTGGTCTTTGTCATAAGTGTAAAAGGGGAGAGTATGTATAAAAACATGTAAACAAGTCATGGATCGTAGCTTACATGATATGGTTTCCATCAATGTTTCTAAAGATGGTTGCAATCAATGAAAAATGGGAAGATTGTTGGACATTATTCTCTAGTTGTTGTCATTGATGTCAAGTGTTGCATTGATGTCATTGGGAGTCTAGGAGGCATAGGTGAGAGTGTATGAGGCATCATCCATGTTCAAGCTTTAAGGTTGATTGGTAGTGTGATGAAGTCTAGACATGTTATTGGTGCATAGGGCAAGAAAGTGAGTGTTGTGTATCATGTCTAGTTGTTTTTAAAGGCATGTATAAGGTATAAAATGGTTAGTATCATGTGTCAAGGGTGTTAGTGCATCTGTAAGATGTCAAAAAGGTCATTTTATGAGAGTCATGTGTTGAGTCAAGTCATTATAGGTCTTGTTCTTGACCTAGTACAAGTAGAATGTGAAGGTAACATGTGAAAGAATGAGGAACATGTCAGTAAAATAATGTGGAATGTGTTTCCAAGTTTCATAGAATGTGTTTAATATTTCAAAGGTCAAAAATTAGGTATATGATGCATGTATAAGGTCCTTTTGAATCCGATCATTAAAGACAAGGAAAGTTTGTATGGGAAAACCATTGTGGTTGGATAATTTTAGGTATGGAAAATAATGGATAAGAATTGAACATCATTAATAAGGTTGTTACAGAGATATGGACCAATTTTTAGGTCAAGGAATTGAAGAAATTGCAAGAAAAGTCATTTTTGGTCAAATCAAATTTTCATAAGTACATTTTCACATTCAAAGGTCACTTTCTTATGCTCACCCACTCATGCATGTTTTTCATGGGAGGTTGATCTCTTGGGGATGTTAGGGCATGAAACAAAGAAGGTATATCAAGAAGAATGAGGTCATTTGGTTGTCACATTTTTATGAACCATCTTTAACACCAAAACAACTCTTTATGGTTTCAAAACCCTAGGTCAAAAGAAACTTTAGAAAAATGATTTTATAAGTCCATATTTTTAAATTTTACTAATGTGATGATTTTAATATGAATATGAATCCATAATTTCATTGATGTATTTTAGATCTTTTTACCGTATGTCGGCTCTAACCAAAAAGACATTTTATGGAGTTTTTCACTTTATTCAAAATATTTCCATTGAGCCTAATGACTAAATTACCATTTATGGAATCCTGTGAGTTTTATTACATGTACATGATAGTTTCAAGTCATCATTGATATCCTAGAATGCAAAGTGTGCCCTATTAATGAAGACTTGTTTTGAGGGATGAAAAGGCAATTTTGAGAAGTCTGCTTGCAGAAGCATTTTGAGGCATCTAATTTCTAATTTATGGAATTATGAGCACATGTGATGTATATAACTTCAAGATATTTCTATTGATATATATTAATTTCATGGTTGAAGTCATTTGAGGAGGATTTGAGCCTTATCTTTGAGGACTATGGTTTGGTACACAAGAACGACCATGTTCTTGAGATGGTTTTGAGTGTTTCATAATTTTTGGAGATTGGAGAGCACTTATAAAACATGTTTAAGTATGTGGCATTCCTTGGTGGAGTTGGTTTTTCTCTTGAACCTTCATGTTTTGTATAGTTTCTTGTTTTGGTAAAATTAGGCCTATTGGAGAGGTTTGATCATGTTGGTGATATGGTGACCTATGTGGTCATTTTTATGGTGTCTGCATGTATTTTTATTATATTTGATGATTATTCACTATTATGGCTAACCTACTTGATATGAGACCAAGAGATAGGTATATAAGTCAGCTTAGAGAGCTCATTTGTGTGTGTTAGAGAGATGGATGAGTAGGAATTTTGGAAGAAGGTTTGAGAAGATTATGAGAGAAGAGTATGAGGTCTAGAAAATTATGAAGTATGCTTCCATGATGCTTATATGATGATGGCGATTTGAAGGAGGTCACCCACATATGTGACCTAGTTGGAAAAAAATCCCTAGTTTGTGTGCATGGGTTTGAGAGATCTAGAGTGAAGTGTGTGGAGTGTTTTAGGGGGTCAAGAGAAGAGTTGAGGAGAGGATGAGAAGTAAAGGAGAGTAGAGAATAAGGTAAAAAATGTCACTTGACCTAATCAATAAATTAAGATGCAAGTTTGTGTAGACACTAAATCACATGCTTTGGGTATCTTTCTAGTCCTAATCACATACTACTATTCATATGATTCATAAGCTAGAAAAGAACTAATTGATCCATGTCTTTAGCCATCTTTTTTTGCTTCGTTGATCTTAGAATTTTTTTAGCCTAGTCTATCTTTTCTACTTCAACATTTCTCATCTTAGACACTAGCGCATGCCTAGGACGTCAGCGCCAGTGTGCCCTGCCCTCCGGGTGCCCCCGATCTCTTTGTAATTTGTTCACATATTTTGGGTCCTTTTAGTGATTTAGGCATCTTATATTTTTGGTAGTTGTAATTTTTGGGGTTAATTATGAAATTCAATAAAGGGAATTATATAAATATAGTTATGTGATCATAATAAAGGACCAAACACTAAGCATTAGATATCACCACCTAAGGTTGCAATAAAAGGCCATTACAAGAGCAAATCAACCATCCATATAAGCATCCACACATAAGGGAAATGGACTGATACTTTTGAATACAAACATACTAGGGAAAGTTCATTCTTTCATGCACACATATATCTACATTCTCTACATCTAAATATTTCTCACTATCAAGTGTGAAATACACAAGAGTCACCTAGGGCACAGGTATCCACACACAAACACATATAACTACATTGGCTATGATATGTAGTGTAGTTATCGATAGTAAGTTCATTGCGTGAAAATGAGTAAAATCCAAAACCTCATTTTCATTATTTATTTGGGATTTGATGAATTTTGGGGTTTTGTAGGTCATTTCTTCATTGTAGATTATGGGTGATATCTACAAACTTTGTGTGACATAATAGCGACAAGAAGTGAAGGACAACGAACATCTGCGACCCAAAGAAACTAGTTTTTAGAGCTTTTGAGTGGTCACAGGTGCCTAGAATAGGTCTATAACACCCCAGGTGCCTCTGACCCTCCATAGGTTCCCCAATCCAACATAATCCAACACGTCTACATTTTTATGTGCTTCATTATGTTAGTCCGCACTTTGGATTTTCCAGATTGTTAGTTTTATCCACCTTTGGGATCATAGTGAAACAACTAAGTCATTTTATCTCTTCATTTACACTTAGGGTTGTAAATATTAAATTCTTATTTTCTTGAGTCTATTTTGTACTTATTTTCTTATTCATTTACAACTACATTGCAATTGGATTCATGCATTGATAAATTCTATATTTTCTTGGTCATTGGCGAACCCGATGCTCAAACATTCCTATCTCGATCCTCATACTTCTGATTTTCTCATTTTTATAAGACACTCTCTTAATGGATATCTCTCGTCCATGATTTCTAGCTAGCCAATCTTGAGTGTCACACTAAAATCATTAATATTTTGGCTATTACTTGGATTCCTGCTACTACTCATCCAGATGTTTTCTATCAAAAAAATTTCAATTCATTTTCTCAACATATTACCTTCCCATCAACTATAATTTTAATTCTTGTTATTTATGATAATGATCCTCCTCTCTATATAAAATTCTATATCAATAACTTAGGCATCAAGTGCATTTTAATTGACACTATATTTGAACTTAATCTTTGTCCTCTATCATTCATTCAGGATCTAGGCCTTTTGGTTGCTCATCTTAACCCAACATCTCTTTCTTGTGCGAGCATATGATTCTACTACGCACCCATGCTTAGGAACCATCACATTTCCACTCACAGTTAGGCCAAAGACTATTCCCATTCCATTTTTTATCGTTGATCTCCCACTTTCATATGATTTTTACTTGGTAGACAATGACTTCGTCAAATGTAAGAAGTGTCTTCTACGAGTTCACCGATGTGTTAGATTCTTGCATGAGGGATTTGAATATGAGATCCCTGCTAATCGTACACCATTCCAATATTACAACATAGATCATAATACTACATTACATGTTCCTACTTATACTACTATGCATCTTGTTGCTAATCCATGACCTGAACATTATCCAAAAAATTTACCTCCACTTAAAGGAACCATTTGCACATTAGACATTGTTTCATCTACTTTTGAGCCCCTACTTCTACTAATGCTATGGTACTTTATTGGGGATCTATCTAAACATTGGCAATCATTTCATATTCTTTTTTTTTTGATGAACAACCTCCATTAGAATGCAATCCATTTACATGCAAGATTTTCATGAACGACTCTTATTGGGAGCACATTCCATTCGATCCTACTTGCTCCAATACTATATGCACACATGATGGATTGACTCGGATAGGATTTACAATAGATGAAATATTTCCTCCACCTCATGATCCTCATCTTTACCATGGATTTATCTCGCATTACATCGATGCTTATGGTCTTCACGTGTTTTATCTCATAATATTTCTTGCACGTGCTCCTCGTACTTATCAAATTACACTTAGGAAGTATTGGATTGATTATTCAGAGGTTCATTAGATCTAGATCATATCAAAATTTCATTCCCCATGTTGTTTGGCCACATGTTCATTTACAATGAATCATTTATTGATTATTCACAAAACCTCACTCATTAGTATGCACATGGATGTCTATTACCACCTTTCACTGATGAGGAATATGTAATGGGCATGTATAATTTACGCTATAATGGATCTCTACTAGATCATCCACATACTATAGATTACTGGTCTCGGATGCATCACCTTTCAACTTTGACCACGGTAATGATAATCCTATAAATGATTTTACTTGATCATAAATATCATCATAAACTCATAGAAATTGTGCTTAATCTACCCCCTTCTCACATTATCGCTATCGCACATACTACACACTTCACAACTAGTCTTTCACACACATCTTGAACATCTTGATATAATTGTATTGTCATTACTCGATGACGTAATCCCATGTTATGGTTCACACTTGGCTGTTGAGGTAATACATGCACACTCGCACATTGCACATTACACATACATTACATTGCACACCTGCACACCGCACACCGCACACCGCACACACTCATGACATCTATCTTTAAAAACATAAATTCTATGCATTCACGAAAAATATTTCTTGCCTACACACTACACACTACACACTACACACACTCATGACATCTCTCTTTACAAAACATATATTCTATGCATTCACGAAAAATATTTCTTGCCTCTACTTATTTACATTTTGGTCATTACCCTATAACGCACTTTATTTTCATGTTCCATACTCAAATACCGAGGGTCTCAATCTCAAATGGACCTCACCACACTCACGTAATCACTTACTCACTACATTCTATGCTTTATCACTCACATATTTATACCACACACAATTCAAACCATTTTACGATGACACACTCTTGTTTTATGGTTCATTATTGACTACGAGGGAACATCTAAAAGTGAACATCATCTCATACACACTCATTCACATTCACTTAGGAGGCACATGGATCCTATAACACTCATACTTCATTCCATTCCATTTCATCCACAACATACTACATGTATTTGTTACATTTACTCTTGCTTACTTATACTGCATGATACATATTTCTTACCATGTTAGCTAGATACACTATATGTCATTATATTTTACATACACACATGCAAATACACTTGATTTATATTTGTGATCATAGATTCTATATATTGATACACGTAACATAGATGTTTGGTGCAAGTACTCATACCAATCCCACCATGGATCTTTGAGGCATCCACTTTTGTACACTATAAGTGTTATTGTTTCATTTTTCATATCACATCATGATCGTATTATACACATTTTAACATAATTTATATATTTCTAACATGTTAATGGGTGCTTCATGTAAAAAATTGTCTTACAAGTCTATTTTCCACCATGATTGGCCATTACATTGCTCTCTTTGTCTATCACTACTTTTCATTATATGCCATTGTTTGTGGGATTTTCCTATGTATTTCTCTCTAATTTATTTTATGTCTACTTCCAATTTGTCCTTGATTGTCTTGTAAAATCATGAATGATGTCCCATGTTTGAAACCCTCTTTTCACAGTCTACTTTGTCTTCTTGCATGTTTACATTTGTCGCTTGTTTTCTTAGATTACATCTTGTCTTCTACATACATGTTTGCATTGCTTCATAGTAACACTTTTTTCCTAGCAACTTTTTTAGATGTGACTTGGTTTCTACTAAGCACACTACCCCCTGTAGGGATTTATTTTCATCACGGTGGTCAGTCATCCTTTGAGCCACATACTCCTTAAAGATGTCGAATGTTCCCCAAACGAGGGGGAATATATCGGGTGAATCAATCACCCCATACAACGTATTATAGTCACAATTTAGCACAGTTCAAGATCGGCACAACACAATCATCATCACAAAATGGCCCAGATCATGACTTAGGTCTTTAACATAACATAAACACCAAAGCACTCAGACAGGGACAATAACATCTAGCCTCCCTAAACATTCTTGGATTCCAACGTGACCAAGCTCATACAATGAATTTTATAGGACACATATTCATTCAAAGACTCGGCATGCATGTACTACACATCATTTTCTACTTTCACATTGGATCAAAATTGTTTGAAATAAAATATATTTTTACACACCATCTGCAGTGGTGTTCTACATTGTGGGAAGTAGTTAAAGGTTGGAGGATGACACCATACTTTTCTCCCTACACTTCTTCCATGTCTTGGCATGAGATCATCCGAAAAACTTATTCTTCTACATCATCTTGAGGATCCTTTCTATGTCGTTCACTCATCACAGACTAGATGAACATGTTCATTTTTGCATTTTCACATATTTCTTACATAATTTTTACTCATTTTGATCATATACACACATATTTAACTAATTGATCATTCTTATATTTTTCAGGTCCATTCTTATGGGAAGAAGTAGTCACATAACATTAAAAACATCATTCACACATCAATAAAAATAAACACATCAACAATAATCAACATCAACAACTAGAACAATTGTAACATTTATACATACATACTCATCCTAGGGTCATCATCATCACTTTTCACTTCCTCTTCTCTAGTTTCCATGCTTCACATTTTTTTTTATCATTCCACACTTTTCCTTATCTCTCAAGATGCTTTCGCCATTGATGATTCGATCTACATGGTTATCAATTATGCATATCTTATCTACTTTATGTTATCAAGAGTTTTATCAACATAAAATGGGGAAAATATAGACAATAAATCACACACTTTGGGTATCTATCTAGTCTTGATCACATACTACTATTGATATTATTCCTAAGTGAGAAAAGTAATAATTTATCCCTATCTTTGGCCATCTTTGCTTTCTTACTATTGCTTCTATTGATCTTACACTTTTTCTATCCCAGTCTATCTTTTCATACTTCAGAATTTCTCATCCTAGACATTAGCACCCAGCCAAGAGGCCAACACCAGGTGCCCCCATCTCCTTTGGGTGCTCCCAACCTCTTTGTGCTTTGTTCAAATATTTTGGGTCCTTTCTAGCCATTTAAACATCTTATATTTTTGGTAGTCTTCCTTTTGGGGGTTAATTATGAAATTTAAACAAGGGAATACTATAAATTTAAAGTTATGTTATCATAATAAAGGACCAAGCACTAAGCATTAGCTATCACCACCTAAGGTTGCATGAAAATGCCATTACAAGAGTAGTCAAGTATCCATCTAGCATCCACACACAAGGTCAAGGGATTGGCACTTCTGCATACATGCATAGGAGGGGAATTTCATTCTTTCATGCACACATCTATCTATATTTTCTACATGTAGCTATTACTTTCTATCAAGTTTGACACACAAAAGAGCCACCTAGGAACAATATCCACACACACACACACACACACACACACACACACACACACACACACACACACACACACACACACACACACACACACACACACACCACTACATCAGGTATGAGATGTAGTGTAACAATCTATCGTAAGTTCACTATGTGACATCCGAGGAAAGTTTGACCCCTCATTTGCATTATTTTATTTTTGGGATTTGATGCATTTTGAGTTTTCACAGGTCATTTATTCATTGTAGGTTAAAGGTGACATCTACAAACTTGGTACGACATACTAGTGATAAGAAGAAAAGGACAAAAAACATCTCTTGATCCAATGAAACTACTTCTTAAATATGGTGTCTATGTGTTCTCTCTTATAATTTTTTCTTGTGTATGGTTGTTCAAATGTTTAATAAGTAGACATATGGTTAATACATTATTGAATGGTTAATTTGATGATGAAATAAAAATTTTATATGACTTATTTACCCCCTCATCCATTTTGATTTGAACAAGGAGGAAGTGATGAGAACCTTGTATAAGGTGAGGGACCGCAGGACCATGTCCCATAGATATTAGGGAAGCGCAACAAAAGTAAACCTTTGGCATCTAATGATGGTGAGTTTTATAAAGGATTAAGAACTATTGGTGTGCATCTAACCCACCCCAAAACCCTAGCCATTTCATTTGGTGTTTATAATTTGGAATTTGTTATAGAAGATCATCATAGTGAAAAAGAAAAAGAAGGTAATTAGAGATCACCATGTTGGGTCAAAGATATAGGTAGATATGTATTGGCATTAACTCAGGAAGCACAACATATTAAGGAAGTGCATATGAAAATGTAACAAACTCCTATATCCTGGATAAAAAGTATGTTTGGAAGTAGTTTGGTAGGATCAACATTAGGAGAGAATGTTAGCATGCTACCCATTAGAAGTAATCACATTGGTGGGATACCAGAAAAAATAGGTTTGCAATTTAGCTCTACCATAAAGATGTAAAGTAGTACTTTGTTAGGTCCTTAGGTAGTAGGAGGAACATGATGCTCGGTCCTCCCGAGAGAAGGAAATCCTAATAGGGGTTTATGTTCGGGATCCGGCCCTTCCCAAGTGGAAGTAATCTAGGAAAAGAAAGTAACATACCAACATAACAACCTCACACTATCCATGATAAAAGAAGGATGAATAAGGGTTAGAACATCTTGAGAATGAAGAGGATGAAGAATAACATGAAGAGCTAGAAAAGTTAAAAGAACAAGAAGAGGAAGTCTAGTATGAAGAGCACACACATAGAGAGGAGTGCGAGGAAGGGCATGAAGAAGTGTGTAATGAATAAAAGCTAAATGAGCATGGAATTGGGGAATACCAAGGCATAAGTGAGGAAATGGGTCACTCGTATCATGAAATTGCATAAGAGATACCACATGGTGCATAAAACAATGGGTATAGGACCATTCATCAACAGAAGAAGGCCAAGGAAACCTCCATAAGCACCAAAGATTTTTCATATATAGATGACATGACTAAGCTTCTTAGGGACAATTTTAGAGCTTAATGAAGCCCAAACAACTACTTTGATAGGACATGTTTAATAAGGACGACCCCAGCCCACACATGTAAGATGCTCTCTTAGGAACTGCAGATGCACTTAGAGGAATTAGAGTTTGAAGTGAAGAAAGAGTAAATTTTAGAGATAAATAGGAAAAGAGAACCATGGAAGGTTTTCCAATAGTAGAATCTACTCAAATCTTGGATGAGAAAGAAAGCAATGCTCTAATAAAAATTTCTACCAAGGTAGGATGAAGAAATGTCAAAAAAGTGCCACATTATGTAGCATGCAAAGGATATGGAGAGATAGAATATAAATAATAAGGAGCCATCTAAGGATATGAATGATAAAAATAAAATGATGGTAGGTGTGTACAATAAGGAAACTGACCTAGTCAATAATATTACCCACATATGTATAGATGTTGTAATGCAAACCTAACTAGACCATAAAGACCTGAGATAGATTACTTTGAAGAACTGGTATAAAACTGTTGGTAAAAGTGACTAATGGGTAGGGGCCTATGGAAGAAGAGTTGGCTAGTGTAAATAAGGCCAAGGTGGACCAAAAATTAGAAGAGTATATAGTACTTGGTTCAAAATCGAAGGAATCCACGTAAAATCTTGAGAAGTTTTTTGTAAAATTTTAGGATACTTCAATGATCCTAAACATGTGTAATTCAAAAGTGAAAATACTATAGGCCCCATTAATGAAAAATAAGGTTACACGTGAGAGAGTTTTGCAGGAATTTGGGGAAAAGAAAGAGGCAATAAAAGCTAAGTTTCATAGGATAGAAGAACAATTAGGTGAGGTACAAACAATGGTGATGTGATGGGTAGACTTTTGAAGGGAATCAACACAAAATGAGATATTGTATCAAAAGAGTTGCAAAAGAATAATAATTAACTAACTCTGGAAAAGATCCCAGATATTGTTGATTTAGCACCAAAAAGGTATACATTGGGCTTGAGGAATGGAGGTAGCTAGAGAAGGGCATCAACATAGAGTTCCTAGAATTTCTAACACCGTTATGAATTTAATTTAGACATGAAAAGAAGAATAACATTATTTATTATTTTATTTCATTAGGAATTACCCATATTCTTTAAGATATTATTTATATTGTCAAGGATGGACAATATCCCTAATGGGGAAATATTTGACTAAGAAGAAGGGCTAAGTATGAGCAATGTGTGAAGGTGTGCATGAAAAGATATCATAAGTACAATATAGTGTGCAAAGGTGCATTAAGAGGAATGAATAATGTACGTGCAAAGGGTTGTACTAGGAATAGTCAAAATAGGAGATCGATAGAAAAGTAGAAATAAACTAAAATAGGAAAAGTACAAGTTGGCATGATGAGTAAAACCATGCTAGAATTGGATACAATCATGGATAAATCAATGCTAAAGAAGGATAAAGAACATGCGCAGAGAATTTGATGAAGATAGAATACATGTGGAAAAATATAACTAAATATAACATGGCATAAGGATAAGTAAGCTATTAATAACATGGTTGGAAATAAAATAACCAAGTTGAGTACTAAGCCACAAAATCAAGATACATGCGGGAAAAGTATATGATGGTCTATTGATAGATTAAAACACTATAAGAAGTGAAGGAAAAGTTCCCACTAATTATATATAATCGTCATATCTATGTAGTTATGAGCCACAACTCAAGCCACTACCTGGAAGCAACAAGTGTGTGGGGGTTGTTTTATGAGTGTTATGTCGAGTTTGTAATATTTTGTGAGATCATGTTATGTTTCGTAATGGAAAATATGATATGGATTTCCAAGATTAGGAGAGATGAATGTGGTATTATTGGCATTTAGATCTTGTTGTTGATTATATATGTTGAGGAATGAATGATCAAAGCTTCATATTATTATTGTCTTTGTTATGATATCTATTATATTGTATTGTATTCTTCTTTGCTATGCATTAAATTTCGACTATACATCTTGAATGATCTAAACAAAGAGGAACCTGGTAGGTTGTGTGCACTTTGGGTGAGCACTTGGACATCATTATGATTGATATGCTAGTGCGCTTTGACTAAGCAATGTTAACTTTTAAGACTATAATAACCTGTGTATGGTTATTCCTCTATTACATGGTTTTGGATATTCAAATAAAAGGGATATTTATAGATTTAAATATGGTCTTAATAATCAACACAATAAATCTTCCTATGGAAAATATTCTACCTCTATCGTGTTGGGAAGGGAAGCTTCTCATAATCTCTTTCTCATCTTATAAAAACTTTCCTTGACATGATTACTTCTATTTAAATCAAAAAATAAGAAATGATAAAAGATCTATGTATTCTACCCTTCTACCTCTAATATTCCCACAGAAGTTCCACATGGATGGGACGGAAATGATTATATGTAGTAGAAGATTTTAACTAGATTTAGAAAAAATAGGAAACAAAATATATTTACAAGAAATTATTTCTAACATGTCTTAATGCAAATGAAACAAGTTTTTCAAGATTCAGAAAAATATTGTAACAAATATTTAAGGAAATGGAAAAGACATCAACCCTAGCCACTATAGTGTAGTAGAAATTTGTCCCAAAGTTGATGGTGATGTTTTATTTGTCTCCTCAACTTCAAGATCCTTCCAAAGTGTAAAATACAATCAATTGGGTGAGAAATAATAGCAATGAAGAATCAAGAAAAGAGATAGATAGATGGTATGGTGTAAAAATGGTGGCTAAAATGCAAGTAACATGAAAGTTAAGATAGAGAAATGCTTTTCTTCATAATAACCTCTTTAAAATTCAATAACATAACACCTCTAAAAATAAAAATGACAAACCCAAGAAACATTTGAATGAGAAGAATTTATAATTTGTTGGGAAGAATAAGTTAGAATAAAATTTTCAAATTATAAGGAATGACTCAACACATATGGAAGAAATAAAATGATTATTTTTAGCAAAGGTGAGAGGGGGAGAGAAGATGAATTCAAAAATCCTATTGTTAGTGAATTTGATAAAGTAAACTCAGATAAAATAAAATTTAAATCAAAACAAAATTTCAAAAACACATATTTTTGATATTCTTTTTATGGTGACAAAATGGTTGGTATTGTCAAATGACAACTACACAACCACTATGATGGTTACACAACTAGTGGTCTATCAATACCGGTGGTTTTTATATAGGGGAATAATGTAGTTTAAGGACTAAAATAATGAAACAAGATTTTTCAAAGTCAAAGGAAGTGCGTAAGAGAAAATATGAGGGATTTGGATATTTTTCTTGTTCTAGAAAAAAATCTATCATCATTAGAGATGTGTTTTTATCAAATGTTGCACCATGAAATGTTTGGTGCATACATATTTCCTATAAAATTGATTTTTTTCCATTAATGATAAATAACATTATTTATTAGTATGGAGTATCCTAAAATGGGAGGGTTATAAAAGTTACTAGACCCACTCTCATGGTGAAGTGATACTAGCCAAGACACTCCATTAAATGCGATAAAAACAAGAATCAAGTGTAGTAATATAATAACATTGATAAAATGATTCTAAAATAAATAGATAAAATTACTCATTATCTAGCAGGGAGAAAATACCACATGCTATAGTATCTCAAAGTGTTGTACAACTAAAAAAAAGTGTTAAAATACCAAAACAAATTATTTGTATTGAAAATATACTATATATATATATATATATATATATATATATATATATATATATATTAAGCTAGTGTTATTTTTAAAAATCATTTATCATTTCCATACTTTCTATTTTCTTTGTCTTTTTGAGATGTGGATATAATAAAATAAAAGGGCATTCAAATAAGATGGATGTGGACCTAATGATGATAGTTGGGGCCCATGGACATGTTAGTTATGAATATGTTTATCTCTCGTCCTAGGATTTTTAATTTTTATTGAAAATTATCTAGGGATAATTTTTCACTAAATTATAGTTAACATGACTACGTGGGGTAGGGATTATGAATAAGTTGTTTAGTTTTGTAATTTTGGCTATTTATGAATATTTTTATATTAACTAAATTTAGGTCATTTCATGACAGGTGATACAACCACCAAAATGGTTACACAATTTCGTGATAATTACATAATTATCATGGTGGTTTATAACCATCAATTTATTAGGAGTGGTGGTTGCTGAATTGCGTCCCATGTTTAAGAAAAATGAATGAGATATTTAGGTTGATTTATTTTGTTTTGTGGTTTAAATTTTGATGTAATGATCTAATGCATTCTGTCCTCATATGACACAAGGGGATTACATGAATTAAAGATGAGCTAGGGAACAAGAGTGAATTTATTAGATCATACCTTTATTAATGAAATAGAGACATAACATCTCATGAGAGTAAGGATTTGGTAGCTATCTTAGTGTAGATAAATTTCCTATCCAATAAGATACTATGTGACTTCTTGATATATTGGGACGTGGATCAAAACACGTTATGATTCCATGCTATCTAAGGATAATGGATGATCACACTCCTGTAGGATGTATACATGATCCTTTATATACCAAAGAGGGTTCATTTTAAGACACCTCTATAAAATTATAGGTGGAAAATACCTGGTGAATATCCCCAGAACTAGTTTCAGTGAAAGGTGAATTTGACAGTATTCCAAAACAAAAATTTCACCTATTTTTTTCATGGCTCCATCATTGACGTGCGACAACAAGACGTCAATGATCACTCGACGCGCGTCGGTCAATGGCTATTGATGCGTGATGCGTCAATAGTAGCCATTGACGCTAAGGTCAATGAAGCTTCGATTAATGCATGTCAATAGAAGCCATTGACGCACGATTTAGCCTATAAATGCCCTTCAGGCGGTCATTTTCTCATTTTTCCCTCCCGCTCTTGAATTTTTACAGGTCTCAATCATTGTCAAAGACGCAAGTACAACTATAATGTCGACTTCAGATGCTTCCCAACTGCAAGTTCAGCAAAAAAATCAAGAGAATCCAATTCAATCGATTTCCAAGATCAACTACAGGAATCCCTTATGCCCTCACATCCATACTATTTTAAATCTGTCTTCAGAATATAAAGATTTGATGGATGCGTGTGAATTTACAGGGGTCGTTAATATGCCCCATTTCGAAACAGATCCGGATATTTTGAATTACCTTTTGTCATCCTACAATTCAGAGGATGACATTTTTTATGTGACTCTGAATGATGGCCAAATGTTCCAATTCAGTATCGAAGCAAATGACATCCATCGGTTTACGGGCCTTCCATTCAAAAATTTACCATTTGTTACAACCAAGGCAACACTCGTGGAAGAAGACAAGAAATTACTCGAATCAAAGTTCGGTTTCCATGTTGATTGTAAGTATAATTCATTTTAATTCATATTTTTTATTCTATTTTTATTCTGATACAATTTGCTGTTATAAATTTATAGTAATTTTCACTCTTTCACATTTGCAGCCCATGTCAATAAATCCAGGTGTGGTGTGGATACACAATCAATTGCACACCACTTTCTTGCTGCACTTATTTCATTTTTTCAATCCAGAATTGTTTTGCAAGGTCGCCAAACTGATATACCAAATTGGGCCATTACATACATTGTTGCCACTATCTCAAAACAAAAATTCGATTGGTGCACATATCTATCCAAAAAAATAAGAACTGAACTAACAAATTCAAAACTTTCTGAAAAACCTGTCATTTATTCAACAAACTATCTCCTTGGCCTTTATTATGAGGCACTTTTAAATTTAAGAGATAAAAAAATTCCTACTTGCAATGATGAGGAGTTGATGAAGTTGTCAATTCCATTTGAAGAACAACAAGTATAAAGTATTTAGTTTGTATTTCAATTTTCGACATTACACTGCGCAGTTATTAACACTTAAATGTTAATTTTTTAAAAGATATCTTGAAGCCCTTCCCGAAAAAAGGCGTTATCGAGAGGAAGAGGCCAACAACACGCTGAGGCTTCAGGGACTCCCAATCTGAAATGGAAGCTCACTCCTCTCCAAACCCTCAACAGTTTGAACTCGTTAAATGCCAGAGAAGTAATACCTTCTCATATATTATTTACAAATTCCAAAGTTGCAAATTTATTTTTCAATTTAAATTTTAACCAAATGAATTGACAACATTTAATGTTGATGAATTGCAGGGACTTTGGACCATACACTTGTTTCAGAAACTCAACCTTCTTCACCAACTCACTCCATACAATGCATGCATTCATATCTTACGAATGCACACCGAGTACAACTCCTACAAGGCCACCCGTAGCACCGAGAAAAACAACCCTCGACAACAAGGTACAACTCTCGATAAAGACGTTTAATTTGAAAATTTTGACTTTATGAATTGTTTTCCTATTTTTTCATTTTTTCTTGTACTTTTAGCACATGTCATCCTCCCGATCAAACCGGCACCGACTCCCACTCAACCATTAATTTTTAAAATGCCAACCAGAGGAACAAAGTGAAAAGAACATTGGTAAACGCATGCCTTTTGCTCCGGCCCCTAGTGGGACACTAAACCTTGCCTCCTTTCGAATTCCAACTCTCTCACTTGGTGGCTTTCCCAAAGGCAAAACAGGCATATCTGTTTTGAACAATATAAATTTAGATGAAGATTATTTGGGCATTGATAGCAATGACCCAACTGGTTTTTTTGATACCCGCGAGATGATTCAAGGCCAGCAGGTATACTTCAAATTTCAATTTAAATATGCTTTACAATTTTGAATTACATTTCGATTTAAATTTATTTATCTAAATCTTGATTAATTTTTTCACAAACAGGATCAGCCCACCCAAAGGGAAACACGTAGCAGTTGATCTTGGTGAAAGCCCCCATACTTCTCCAGCAAGATCATCTTCATCAGATTCAGATAGTGAATAGTTGCCACCTTTTCCTTTGGAGAACTTAATTGGTTATGATTGTCAATCCCATGTCAGTGAGTTTATTCTTCCTCATATCAAACAACTTATAGAATGGGAGAGAAGGGCTAAAGTTCTTATCAATGAGATTATTAGTCGTTATGAAAATTATTGGCAACGGGATAGTTTATACGCTGCAGTCCAGAATCAACCTGCGAAGATGGATTCCTTACTTACCCAAGTAAGAAGTGGGACTGTCATGTATAACAACAACTATAAAGACAACATTTTAGATAAGGCATTAAACAAATTGGAAAATATTAGTGCCGAGGCCCAGGCATATTTTAACAAATGGTCCAAGGACAAGGATTTGGTAGCAATCGCAAATGCCGAAAGAGATAGAGCGGTTGTAAGTACTATTACATTCAAACAATCATTCTTGTTAATTTGAAATTTTCATTTTTTAGTAATATTTTGAATTGACATTACTCTTTTTGTGTAGTTGAAATATGAAAATTTGAAGAGTCAGGCGAAGGTTTTGCAAGTTCACTTGGAAACAACAAAGAACAACTTATCCGCAGCAAAAAATTTGAAGCAAAATATTGTTTTGGTTAACAAACAAAACAATACACTAAAGCGGATAATTAAAGAGCATGGTTTCGACCCTGACATATTATTCAAAGCTAAAGCAACAGCTGATCCAAATTTGTTGTTGCATGGAGATGCGAAAAATCAAGAAGAAAGAATTTTAAAAAATCTGGACAAAGTCTACGCAGAAGATCTTATAAGTTTAGGGATAATTTCTGGTGTTGGGGAAAGAGGTACAACCATAGTGGAAGAAGACGTTGGGGAAGAGAGCAGAGGAGTAGAATTGGATAAAGAAAAAGAGGGTTTTGAAAACTAGAAACTTTTATTATTGAGGAAACTTTAAATATTGAATTTGAAAACTTCTACTATTGAGTATGTACTATGGTATTTGAATTTAATTATATGGATTTATATAGTCTTTAATTTTAATTGCATTAGATGGTGATTATTATGAATTATATGTATGTTTCTTGTTTACTTGCATTGTCATGAATTGTATGTGGACGTAGATGATGAATGATGATAATTGATAATTAGTGATAGATGATGCTGAAAGACGATGAATGACGATAATGATATGATATATATGGACGATGATCAATTTAATGTGGACGTAGATTTATCATCAAGCACAGTAATTCTTCTTCTCTAGACTTTTGTAATTCTTCTTCTCTAGAATGGATATAGATGATAAATAAATGGAATGTGTTATAATGGATATAGATGACATTAATGATTAGAATGGATATAGATGACATTGAATAATGTAATGATATGATTATGAATTATTTAAAAAAACTGAATTGTTTTAATAAATTTAAATTAGATAAATAATTGTGTTAATAATAATTGTAGTGTCAGGAGTCAGGATATGATAATGATATGGTGATGATATGATATATATGGATGATGAGGAATTTTATGTGGACTTATATTTAAAATTGTATAATGTATTGTTTATCCCACAGTTAAAAAAATATATCAAAGGATTTTGCACATATAAAAAATAAATTAAATATAATTCTAAGAAATCAAGAAAGAATCATCACTGGCAAGAAATTAAACATAATTGCAAATATGATAGGGTTTAGCTTACCTCTTGCGTATTAGATTGCTGTGAAATCATCAAGGGTAACGTGCTATGAAATCATCAAGGGTAAGCGTATTAGATTGCTTTGAAATCTTGCGTATATGATAGGGTTTGTTTTACCTGACATTGTAGATAGAGGGGTGAGTTGCCTGACATTGTCAGTCCTGAGAAGTGCCAGCAACATCTTTAAATATATAGACCAACAATATCTTTAAATAAATGTAAATATATAGAATTAGACCTGTAACATCTTTAATGATAACAAGAGCTGAAAAAATGTAAAGTAACAAACAATAAGATTATGTTGAAGAAGATACCTATTTAAAATTGAAATCATCACCGGTAATGTGCTAGATCTTTGTCTTAAAAAAATTCAACACAAAAAATGGATTAGTAGATAGATGGGTGAGTTGCCTGACATTGTCAGTCCCGAGAAGTAACAGCTTCCTCGGACGGATGTCAACCCACGTTTTCAAAAAATAAAAAGATTGTATTTAACTAAATGTAAATACATAGACCTGTAACATCTTTAATGATAACCAGAGCTGAAAAAAATGAATAGTAACAAACAATAAGATGAATAGTAATTTCAACGTTCCTATCTTTTTGTAATGTCAACATTAAGAGGTAATTCAATTATGATATTGCAATATGTGTATATAAGATTATTGAAAACATCAAATATAGAAACAAAAGTCCTAAATTGTGTAAGGATATAATATTCTATCAACACTAATTCCAGAAAGTATATAGCTTAAATTAGGATTAGGGTTAAAAATAATTCACCGTTCTACCAGATGTAGGGGTATAACGGTGATTTGAAACTGGATAAGGATGTTGTGCAGAGTGTCATAAATTTTCCTTTGAGATTTGGGATCCTAAAATCAGAGGAAATGTTCATCTATTTTAGAACAAGTTTTCTTGATGAATGTGTCATAGGGCTACTGAATGTGTCCTTTGATACTAAGATATCTAATCTATATCTAACACATACTTCACACGTGTTTATTGATCTAGGATATGTGTATTTATCTAACACATATCTAACACATATTAAGGGGGGATGTCAGTGTATTTAAATAACCATACACTATTGTATATAATTAAGATGCACTTGTAATATTAGTTGTATTTTAGTATTTGGATAATTCACCCATTAGTGTACATTTATCCACATATATTAATAGGGAAGAGTATGAACCAATTTATTGACTTGATTATCTTCATTATTAATAGAAAAGTAAATTTTCCTTACAAGTTAACTACTCTCCAAGCCTAATAATAGCCTCTACATGTTTTTATAAAAGTATGGAGAGCTAGTGTTAGTGATCAATCTTGTGGAAGAGAGTTTTTATTACTATGAAGAATTCAAGCCATAACATCTTAATAAAATTGTGGTACTCATGATACTCTCGGTAGATTTGTGTTATGTCTTTACTTTAAGCTTTCATTAATTAATCATGTATACATGCTTGTGGGTGTTTGTTTTATGGTTGTTAACTACGATTTTGGAGAGTAAATTGTACATTAATAATCATCCCAAATATTTCAATTCAAATTTTCAATGATGACATCTTCAAAATGTGACACTTTCTTTTTTCTTGTCAATAGCTTCATCAAACTCGACGTTGTCTTCTGTAGAATGTGACGTGCAACAACAAGACGTCAATAATCACTCCTGACACGCATCAATTTAACGTCAATGGTCTTGACTGACGCGCGTCACCGGCTTCAATTGACGCGTGTCAAAGGTCTTACTTGACGCACGACAATAGTCCTAGTTGTCACGCGTGTCAATAGGATCCGTGGACGCGTCAAAGCGAGCCGATGACGCACGTCACTAGATTCTATCGACGCGTGTCATCGCTCCTACCGACGACGTCATCGCTGGCTCTATGCAAGCGCATCACTAGAACCTATTGATGCGTGATACCAGACTATTGTCGCGCGTCATCGATTCTATTCGACGCACGCCATCGGCTCCTATGGCGGACGCGCCACTGGATCCTATTGACGCGTGACAGCTAGGACTATTGTCGCGTCAGCTAAGACCTTTGACGCGCGTCAATTGAAGCCATTGACGCCCGATTTAGCCTATAAATACTCTTCAACCGGTCATTTTCTCGTTTTCACCTTCCCGCTCTTGAATTTTTGCAGGTCTCATTCGTTGTCAAAGACGCAAGTACAACTATAATGTCGACTTCACATGCTTCCCAACTGCAAGTTCAGCAAAAAAATCTAGAGAATCCAATTCAATCGATTTCCAAGATCAACTACAGGAATCCCTTATGCCCTCACATCCATACTGTTAATATGCCCCATTTCGAAACAGATCCGGATATTTTGAATTACCTTCTGTCATCCTACAATTCAGAGGATGGCATTTTTTATGTGACTCTGAACGATGGCCGAATGTTCCAATTCAGTATCGAAGCAAATGACATCCATCGGTTTATGGGCCTTCCGTTCAAAAATTTACCAATTGTTACAACCAAGGCAACACTCGTGGAAGAAGACAAGAAATTTCTCGAATCAACGTTCGGTTTCCATGTTGATTGTAAGTATAATTCATTTTAATTCATATTTTTTATTCTGTTTTTTATTCTGATACAATTTGCTGTTATAAATTTATAGTAATTTTCACTGTTTCGCATTTGCAGCCCATGTCAATAAATCCAGGCGTGGTGTCTAAGATGTAGCATTTCTGAGTACATGTAATTTTTGCAATGCTAGGGTCTAAGATGAGCTTTGTAACTTTGTTTGACCTGATGAGTGCAGTGGAAAAGTGTGTACTTGAAAGTATACTAGTGTGGGCAGAGTTTAAACAAAAAAAAGATCTTAAGAAAACTGATGGAACCAAGAAGGGGAAATTAATTGATGTTCCCAAACTTGATGATGCAAATCAAGCAGGGGGAAGAATTCTGATCAATGTACTTTAATATTAACGGAGGGTGACTCAGCCAAGGCTCTTGCGTTGTAAGTGTTTGTGCCTTGAATCAGGGAAATGTGAATACTGAATTTGGTAGTATTGTGACATGTTTCGACATCACTTTCCAATTTAATTTTTTGTTATTTTAGTTATCTTTATCCTATCAAGTGGCAGGAATATCTGTTGTTGGTCAAGATTATTATGGCTTGTTTCCTCTCAAAGGTAAGCTGCTCAATCTCATGGAAGCTACCACTCACCAAAAAATGGAGAATAAAGATAAAATCCTTGGTCTACAGGAAGATAAAATATATGACAGCATTAAATCTTTAAGATATGGCCATCTGATGATAATGACAGACTAGGTACATGATCTTTGTCTAGCGCTATTTAGTTTCTGCTTAATTCTGACACATCCTTTCTAGTGAGATCCTTTTTGACTTGTCCTTTGTCTCTTAAAGGACCATGATGGTTCCCACATCAAAGGATTGCTGATCAATTTCATACTCCTATTGTCAGGGTAAATGTTCCCCCTGTATTTGGTTGAGTGTATTGAGACTCTTTATATTTGTTTTTAAGCCTCTAGAGGTTATGTATCTCCATGTCTAATTTTGGCACATGTTGATGTAGGCAACTCACAAAAATGGAAATGTGTTATCTTTTTACACCATTCCTGAGTATGAAGCTTGGAGAGAATCATTGAGTGGATCGATAACATGCTGGACCATAAAGTACTACAAAGTAATGCTAGTTTGTTTTCTCTTTATATGTTTTTAAGTTCTGGTTTTGTTCACTGGCTGATTAGGTATCACTTGTTGACCATAGTTTGTTTTTCTCTTTATAAGTACTTCTAAAGAGGGCAAGGAGTATTTCATAGATCTGGACAAGCACAAAAAATATTTTGTGTGGGTTGATGAGAAAGATGGAGATGCAATTGAGCTGGCCTTCAGCAGGAAGAAGATAGAGGCCAGAAAAAACTGGCTGAGACAATTTGAGGTAGTTAGGCCAGGGGAGCAAGGTGAAATGAAATCTGAATTAAAATGATATTCATTTCAACACTAACAAGTTAACAGTTGCCACCTTTTCAATCAGCTTATTCTTCAGTGAGTTTATTCTTCCTCATATCAATCAGCTTATAGAATGGGAGAGAAGGGCTAAGGTTCTTATCAATGAGATTATTAGTCGTTATGAAAATTATTGGCAACGGAATAGTTTATACGCTGCAGCTGATCCAAATTTGCTGTCGCATGGAGATGCGACAAATCAAGAAGAAAGAATTTTAAAAATCTAGACAGTCTTTGGGAAAGAGGTACAACCACAGTGGAAGAAGCCGTTGGGGAAGAGAGCAGAGAGGAGTAGAATTGGATAAAGAAAAGAGGGTTTTGAAAACTAGAAAATTTTATTATTGAGGAAACTTTAAATATTGAATTTGAAAACTTCTATTATTGAGTATGTACTATGGTATTTGAATTTAATTATATGGATTTATATACAATCTTTAATTTTAATTACATTAGATGGTGATTATCATGAATTATATGTATGTTTCTTGTTTACTTGCATTGTCATGAATTGTATGTGGACGTAGATGATGAATGATGATAATTGATAATTAATGATAGATGATGATGAAAGACGATGAATGACGATAATGATATGATATATATGGACGATGATCAATTTAATGTGGACGTAGATTTATCATCAAGCACAGTAATTCTTCTTCTCTAGACTTTTGAACTTGTTTTAAGATAATTATTCTCTATACTTGTAACGATATGATCATAATGTCATTAGAATGGATAAAGATGATAAATAAATGGAATGTGTTATAATGGATATAGATGACATTAATGATTAGAATGGATATAGATGACATTAGAACGAATAGAATTGTGTTAATAATAATTGTAGTGTCAGGACTCAGGATATGATAATGATATGGTGATGATATGATATATATGGATGATGAGGAATTTTATGATATGATATATATAATTCTAAGAAATCAAGAAAGAATCATCACTGGTAAGAAATTAAACATAATTACAAATATGATAGGGTTTAGCTTACCTCTTGCATATTAGATTGTTGTGAAATCATCAAGGGTAAGCGTATTAGATTGCTGTGAAATCTTGTGTATATGACAGGTTTGTTTTACCTGACATTGTAGATAGAGGGGTGAGTTGCCTGACATTGTCAGTCCTGAGAAGTGCCAGAAACATCTTTAAATATATAGACCAACAATATCTTTAAATAAATGTAAATATATAGAATTAGACCTATAACATCTTTAATGATAACAAGAGCTGAAAAAATGTAAAGTAACAAACAATAAGATTATGTTGAAAAAGATACCGATTTAAAATTGAAATCATCACTGGTAATGTGCTAGATCTTTGTCTTAAAAAAATTCAACAAAAAATGGATTAGTAGGTAGATGGGTGAGTTTCCTGACATTGTCAGTCCCAAGAAGTAACAGCTTCCTCGGACGGATGTCAACCCACGTTTTCAAAAAATAAAAAGATTGTATTTAACTAAATGTAAATACATAGACCTGTTACCCTGTAACATCTTTAATGATAACCAGAGCTGAAAAAAATGAATAGTAACAAACAATAAGATTAAGGGGAAAAAGATACCTACTTAAAGTTGAAATCATCACTGCCACTGGTAATGAGCTAGATCTGTGTTTTAAAAAAACCCAACATGAGAAATGGATTAGTAGATAGATGGGTGAATTGCCTAACATTTTTAGTATATAGACCTGTAACATCTTTAATGATAAAGATAAAAGATAGATAAAGAAGATACCTATTTAAAGTTGAAACAATCCATTATCAACAACTTCATCAAACTCGATGTTGTCTTCTGTAGAATGTGACGAAGAGCCAATTACACTCTCAAGGTTGGGAATATTTGTACTTGTAGCTGTATTATTCACACCTCTTCTTTTGCAAAGGGAATTCCAGTGCGCAATTGCTCTGTCGAACGGAAAGGTTTCGATGGAGTATCGAGAAACATAACACCTCATGTAACTTTCTAGATTTTTATCCAACCTGTTTCTCAGTTTTGATTTTATAAATGACAATGCACTGAAAACCCTTTCATCCTCCACAGACCCCAAAATCATTGTTTGGCATAACTCATATAATCTGAAATATTCACTGATATCTTCTTGTAAGATAGAACTTTGATAGATTCCTCGCCACAACCTTGTAATAGCACCACTTTCAGAAGGTTGATCTAAATTCTTATATTGGTTCCTCATTGTTGTTGCAAAATTTGTTGACTGAAACTTTAATAAATCGAGCATTCAGTATACCTTTGATTTCCATACCCTTGAGCTCTGACGTCTTTGTAAATTGTTCCATTATTGTACCCATTGATTTATGGAAATGCTTTCTGACAAAGTCTGCACGGCCACCTTCAGTATTCCAAAAATTAGGATTCATCACACCCATGGCTTCTAGAATTTTATCTTTACAGAAACGTTCCCTAATTTCTGATGACAAGGTTTCTGAAAATTTTTTAAGCTTTATTCTTGTTTCAACTATAACAGACTCAAACAAATTACGTGTCATGGGAACATCTTCTCGTTCCGATCCTGTAATATCTTGACGTTTTTACAAAATGTGCATTGGTATTTCCCTCCCATTAACAGTGATGCAGAGGTGATCGTGGATATTAAATCTCAAAAAGGTGTTAGGATTTTTAAGATCTAATAAATCTTTCCAATTTTCAAAAACAGTGCATCAAAACTATCCACGGGAACAAGTATAATATATCAAGACTTTGACATACCATTTTTCTCATCCGTATAAAATCCACAATATAGATTAATCTCCTTTGTGCATGCTTCATCAGTGTATTGATCTCCTTTAACATTGGAAGAATACCAACCAATGTAAGCAATGTCTCCAAATTAGTTAAACGGAACAACAAGTCCCTTGCCCTATCAACTTCATGATGGTATTTGTGCATGAAACCAACCAATGAAGGATACTCCTCACGAACTCTGCATGCAGGTTCATACAAAGAGATCCATCTAGTCTCCACATCCTTCAAAAGTTTTTTGCCATTTGTAATTCCAATTGCAAATTTTTGGAACTCGAGAAAATGCTTTGGGCTGCTTGACATATAGGCATGAAGTTCTCTTATAAGGTCTTCTAATTTAGCAACATTTTTGTGGTTGCTTACCATTTTATACGCTAAATTCATTCTGTGAGCCATACAGTGAATTGGTAGCATATATGGGGCCACTGTTGTTTGTAATCTAACACAGAGCCCTGTTCGGTGACCCTGCATGACAGATGCACCATCTGCTCCAACGCATACCAACTAATTTCATAATCAGTCATTCCAGCAACATCTTTCAAATGAGAAACAACTATTTTATATAGGTTTTCAGCATTGCAGTTTTCAACCATTTTCATAACACCCAATGATGAGGTGTCCTTATATGATTTTCTAAAGTATAGATGTGGATACATACCCATGCGGTGTTGTCGACTGTTGTCACTTCATCAATTGAAAGAGAGATAAAGTTTGCTTTTTTTACATTCTCTTTCAAATCTTCCTTCTCTATCATCGAGAGGCATTTTTCCATTTCCCATCCACTACTTTCAGACCAATGAGACTGAGGTACATTCAGCATTCCGTTAAATTGATACAAAACTTTGAAATCGAGGAAATCCGAAATCGCTCTTCCTTTTTTTAGTATTTGAAAAAGAGTAGAGAATTGTATGAATTTTGCATGTAGATTTGTTTCTTTCATCTTACCAATATGTGATGTGATCGTTCCTCCCTTTTCCAACAAATGTCTGTGTTTTTCTGCTCTACCTCATATTCTGCTGCATATCTAACATGCATGCATTCTTTTTAGTTTTCCACCTATGTGTTTTGATTTTCTGGCCATCCGCCCCCATTACAGTTAAATATTGTTTTCCACAATGTTTTTCTATAGTGTCCAGCTTCAGTTGCATTTTTTGTTGCTTTCCCAATTTCCACGTACATATTGTACATGTACATTCAGATGGGATTTCTTCAGAATTAGATGATTGTACAGGTTCAATAAACAAAAATTTAGCTGCCCAATCAAACTTGTATGTCTTGCCAATGGTCCACATATTCTTGTTCGTTTTCAATGCTTTACTTTTTTGAGTAGAATTTTGAGCAATATCACAATCACCTGGTTTCCTCTTTCTTGGACCGGAGTTTGATTTTGATTTTTGTCTTCCATTTTGCTGAGTGTTTGTATCTATGATATCTAGCTGCACTTCTAGTTGCACCCCAACAGGAACAATATCTTCAAGATCTGGCATATTATCATAGGTTTCATTTGTTTGACTTTGATACCGTGTAGAATGCATGTCCACCTCAATAATACCTTCCACACAAGTCAGTATTCGATTCTTTGTGGTGGCATCTATATGATTGGTATTTACAATATCTGTATCCGTAGAGTTTCCAAAATACTTGAAGAGTGATTTCTGAGATTTCTTACTTACTTTTAGGTTATTCGTATTCTTTGAGCTGGCACCTTCCATTATTATGAAAAGAGTCTGCGTCGCAAAAAGAAAAAGAACCAAGTAGCGACACCGCCCAAGTCACACGTCAACACTTCCTCTCGCCGCACGTCAACACTTTCCTCTATCGCGCGTACACAAGTCATCAACAATGCCTTGTCCGCGGTCAACAATCACAAAGCAATAGTAATCTGAATCTCTGGTGCTTAAGGGTATGCGAGTTCAAATTTCACAGTATTGGTAATTTGTTAAGCTACTTGAGGTATACTACCCAGTGAATCAGCTAGGTTTTTATAGGAGATGTTTTCAAATGAAGGCGAAGCCAACCCCCCAAAAAAAATATACTATATATTTTAGGTAACAGGACACCGACCCACTCCGAATAATTCACCTTTTCAAATTTTCCTAAAATGAAATTTTCACCATATTACGAATATTCACCGCTAAAATTATCCCTGTATACCAGTTAGAGGGAAGAAGTTATCCCTGAAGAGGGCTATCACATCACATGAGGCTTGTAAATGGAATACTTACCTTGGTGATGAAGGGGTGCTTGATGTGACTACTAAATAAGACACTAGGTTGACATTAGTGGAGAGGGACCCTATCCCAAACTTACATAAGGTCATTAATAGTATATTAGCTTCATGCTTGGTTAGGGATAAGGGTAGAGACAAGGTTATAGAATTTTGGGATTCCATTTTTAGATTATAGAATATTATGTTAGGATATACTCATGGGGATAAGACATTTTGTACTTGCTACATACCACAATTTGTATATGATAGCCTAATGTAGGTTGATATCCTTAAGTCACCCTACATTAGCTATGTTATGGATTTATTAGAGGGTTAATCCTATGAGAGGGGAATAATGATTATATATCTAGATACTATTAGGGAAAATATATGGTTAGACATATCCCCTATTAGGTTAAAACCATAAGTAGCCGTTGATAGGGTTCTTCATCGAGTTTGGGATCAACCGTAAGCATAAGAGTAAAGTTGAAAAAGTTTGGATATATCCGTAAAGAGATAGATCCAAAACAAAGGGAAAAGGGAATCATGTGAGAAAAGGAATAATCCACACATAACTAGGAAAGCCACAATAAACTAGGTAAAGTCTGTGAGATATGGAGGAAGCCGAGAGAGACCGGAAAAAGGCATATAACATTGGAAAGAGCTGTAAAAGCCAAAATCAATGAAGAAAATCAAACCAAGACGTGACACAAGTGATAAAGGCATGAGTCAAAGGAAGTGACTTTTGGAATGTATTGATTTTTTATATTTATTGTAATTAACCTTTTGTATAAGGGCGCGTCACAAGAATATATGTGTGAGTGCCATTTTGAGAGACTTTGTATGAGAGTTGAGATAGATCAAATAGAATGAGAGATTATGCATGTACTTGAGAATGATGTAATTATTATTGATAAATAAATAAAGATTGGAGTTTGGGATGAAATATGTTGTATGCTTTCCTTTATGTTTTTGTTCTTAAAGTAGATGTGGTGTATTTCTTGAGTACATCCTTAACTAAGGTCAAATTTCCTAAGCCTCACAATATCTTTGTAGGGTTTTAGGTCAACATTTGGTGTCTGAGCCTAGGTTCCTTATGTTAAGCGGATGTTAGGAAAGATTTCACCACTAGGGTATTGGAAACCCACATTATTAGAAATTGAAAAGTGGTGGGAGAAGCAGATCGACATATTCATAAAAGGAGAATAAAAAAGGTAGAAGATAACTTATAAAGCAGCAGAAGCAGAAGTGTTTGGAGAGTATGAAGAAGAATTTTGGGCCTAGTTTCCACATCAATTGTGGCCCTGTTTATTAGCACATGCAAAGAGGACAAAATGGTCATGGATGTATTTAAGACAACCTTTTGAGTGGACTGTAGAAAAATTAACTATAGTAAAATACATTGATGAACCGTGGACTAGAGAAATCGAATTGTATGAAAACTAATAGATTCCTACATTCTTAATTAAAGTTGGAATAGTTTTGATAACAAGAAACAAGAAGTTCTAAGTAGAGATCCCATAGATTTCTTTAGTCAATTCCATTCTTAATTAAAGTGTTAATGATCGAAAAGGGATTAATTAGAGAGGAAAAAGTTCTTTTAGGGGGCATCGTGGGATGGCATACGCGAAGGGGGAAATCCAAGAGTCATGACTTATCATAATTAATGGGGTGTTGGTTGGGGTGGAAGAAATAGGATGACATGGGGAAAAAGAAAAGAAAAATTATAGATATTAGCAAAGAGGAGATTAAGAAAATTAAGGGGAGTTAAATTTAGAAGAGTAACTAAAATGAGGAGGATGGAAGAAAGATCAAGGATAGCCATGGAAAATAAAAAAGTAGAGAAAAATTGGAAAAACAAAGGATAACACGAGAAGAAAGAGTAAGAAAATGAATGAGAGGAAGGAAAATTGAATAAAGTTAAGAAAGTAGAGAAGAAGATAGAGAAGGAAGATTCACCACATAAGTGGAGGCCAACAATTGGCTCACCTAGAAATGGAGGTGGATGCATCAAGTCTAGCTATAATACCCATCTTGTGGAGACCAACAAGGTTTTGTCACCCCATGGAATCCGTGGTTCAATATACTATAAAGAGTATAGTTCAACATGCAATAACGAGACAAGCAATTAATGAGGGATCTACAACAATTAGTAGGAGGATTTTAGAACCAACATTTAAAAGGGTATTAGAAGTAGAAGGGTGGAATGAAGAGGAGTTGAGAACCCATTAATGATTAAGGAAAGAGGCGAAGAAGAAGAAGAAGTCACTAGAATGAAGGAGTTAATTGAGGAATTTGAGAGAGAAATAAAAATAGTAGATGAGAGAATAAAGAAGAAGAAAATATAGATAAACAAGAAGAAGAAAAGATAGAGAGAAATAGAAGAGAAAATGAGGAAAGAGATAGAGAGGAAAACCAAGGAAAGGAAGAAAAATAAAATAAGAAGAGAGGAAGTGATGAGGGATTAGAAGAAAGATATAGATTAAGAATAATAAAGATAGAAAGGTAGTTATGGAAAATATTAGTTATGAAAAGTCACCAAATAAAGATGCCCCAACCAACACACAAGCCCAAAGGAGATGACCCCAGAGTGGATGCCATTCCATGTGCCACTTAATACACCATTTGAGAATATAGAAAAAGGAAAAATTTTGGAGGAAAGATACAAACATTGTGAGAAGAGAGTCAAAAAAGACAAGAGATAGTGAGAGAATTTTGAGAACTACTAGGCAAAATTTACTTTGACATTGAATTAAGTAGAGATAAGGGAAGAAAGAAAAATTCAAAACTAGTTCATAACAAGACATAAAGAAGGTAAAACAAGTTAAGTAATCATCATCATTATTCAATCAAGTACAAATAACCGACCAACAAAAATGGCTCAGAAAATCAAATTTACCAATTTTGACAAGGACTCTAATGATGCCCTGGAACATTTGTTTCTATTAGAAGCTTACTGGAAAAAAAAAATACCACAGATGAAGCTACTAAGATACAAGATTTTCATATACACATTAAGAGATGATGCACTACATTGGTACATGAAGATAATTTCTCAAGGAGAAAAACCATGGGCTGACATTGAAAGAGAGAGTTTAAAACAAACTTCCATTTTCTAGAAAACCTAAGAAGAAGAAGTAAGAGCAAGATGAGAGATCTAGTACAGAAAAAGGGGAATCGGTGAAATAATTTAGTCAGAGATTCAAGAATGTCACTAGAAAATTGGAAGATCCCCTTTGGATAAAAAGAGATTGAGTGGTTCACCTCGGGATCCTTCCCTACCTTAGAGCAACATTAGATTCACAACAATTTAAAGCATTATCAGATGCAATTGAGATGGAAATTAAACTGGAAGCCCAACCATGGAGAAGAGAGGGTGAAACTTCAATAAAGAATGAGCTAGAAAGGGTGTAGTTAGAACTAGCAAAGTTAAAATTACAGTAGGAGATTCAGAGGACTGAAGGACTAAGAAGTAGCTCACCACAAAGAGAAATATGAGGCCAAAGATATGGTGTACATAGTCTTTGTAATGAAGGTCATAGTAGAATCGAATGCCCATATTTTGAAAATGTAAAAAGAACAGCTATAGTAAGAGTACATTCATCACAAAAAGCATCCTCTAGCAACATAACACCATTAGAAAGGACATGGTGTGGTATTTGCAGACTTTGGGACCAACATACATAGGACACTTGTCCTTTACTTGAAGTAGCACCTCCTACAAATCAATTGATGTATTATATTGCATGTGGGTGTATAATCATTATCATCATACTTGCCCCTTTTGATGCATTAGAAGACTTAAAATACTATGTCTCTAGGAGAGAAATGGCCGCTAGACATAATGCAACACCAAACCCTCCCCTACTCAACCATAGATGCTTGTAATAAATACACCACCTTCACAACCAAATGATAACTGCACCACAATATTCAAATCAACAAGGTGGCCAACCTAATTTTGAGGTGGATATCAGGGAGGTAACTATAACTGAACTACCAAGGTTATAATGATGGAGGATACTGTGGAGGGTACCGAGGAGGATATAGGAATTTTAGAGGTGGATATCAAGGTGGATATAGAGGTGGTTATGATAACTACCATGGTGGTAGAGGATATCAAGGTTACAATGATGGTGGTTACCGTGGGGGTTATAGAGATAACCAAGGAGGTGGATATCAGGATAGAAGACCCATGACTTGTTATAAATGTGGACAAGATGGGCATCTTGCAAGAAACTATACAAAACCTAATCCCTATGGATTTTTCCATGAGAAAGGACATGATGCATTTAATTTTCCTAAGCCCCAGTTCTACAAGAAATGAAAAATGAATTCAGAAGCTTTGGGAGAAGATGCTCAAAGAAAAGTAACACATCACATAATCCCTTGGGATGAAGAGACTATAATGAAAGATAAAGTCATGAGGGCCTCTACTTCATGAAGTAGACCCTATAGAAGAAGACAAGAAAAAAGAATCAAAAGAAAGCTATATGAGAAGGAAAAGTAGGCAAAAAGAAGGAAAAGTATTGAAGAACCTTGATATAGAGTAGTTTTACAACCAGAAGCCACCAAGAATGAGGCGACACCTAAAAAGAAGAAAATAATAAGGCTACCACAAGAACAACATTATTATGATGAGGAGGAGTGGAATGATAAAGAAGTTAGGCAGGTTTGCATTTAAAATAAGTTGAAAAGAGTAGGGCACTTGTAAAGGAAGCACAAGCCATGAAGAAAGAGAGAAAAATTATTTTGTAGAAGAAGAGGTTCTTTCCTTAAAAGAGCTAGCTAAGTTAACAATCAATCATGGGTTGGTGGACAAGTTGAAATAATTCAAGCAAGTATTGGAACAAAGAAGAAAGGACTCTTCATGTCATCGTAGGATTGAAGGAGGACACAATAAGAAGAAAAGAAATGTATTTCATACTCAATGAACATGGCACAAGTCTACCATTTACTTAGAGGTGGATATATTTGATACCACCATTACCAAAGTACTACTTGATCTCGGTGTACGTCAATATGATGTCTAAAACTACATGGGAGATGTTTGGGAGGCCTACATTAGAACCCATGAGATACTTTATCGGGTTAGCGGATGGATCATCAAGACAACCACTCGGCGTATTGAAGAATGTGGTAGTAAAATTCATGGGGATAAAGAAGATGGTAAATTTTGAAGTAGTAGAGAATGTGGCTGAGAATCCTTCATATAATGCTATTCTAGCCCTAGAATGGTTCGTAGATTGTAATGGAACACTAAATTCTGAAGAAGAATAAGTGACATTAAACGTGGATGGTATATGTGTTCATGTACCATTACATGTAGGAATGAGTGCTGCATGGGTAGAGGAAGTATGACATGACACAAGAAGGTGAAGATTTTGATGAAATAAAAGGGGTGTATGCATTGAAAAAATTCTCTAACATTGAAAAGAATTCAAACCAAACTCGGATGGTGAAATTTCAATTAAATCAGAAGATACCATTGAAAGTTCAAGATAATGTGGTAGAAGCTTGGATACATGGGTTTCTAGAGTCAAGAACTCAAAAGTTACACTACTGCAAGAAGAATACCACCTAGAATTATCACAATAGAAGACAACTATAATACCATGGGTGACATTTTTGTGCCCCAAAACACACACAAAGAAGAGGAGGAATAATATTCACACAAGAGGAAGAAGAACATGATATTTTTATGCCATCTCAAGATAGATTTTCCATGGAAGAAGAAGAGGTAAAAGAAATTCCAACAAAAAGAGTGTACAGGTTGAGCTACGGGGCATCCCACCAAACCTTACCAAATATTCAGGATTTGGGGATCTAGAAGGGTACATTAAAATCATGGAAAGGATATTTCCTAATGAGAATGCAAGAATGGAGGCATTGGATGATACCCTAACTATAAATGCCACAAGTTTGTGGGTGACGCATAAGCATAATGTAATCTCACTGGAACTCAGTAACAACATTGCTAAAATCCAGATATATGGAGAGTGAAGGCTATTATGCCAATTCCCGAATACACCGACGAAACTGATCCGTAGAAGCATATTCAAGTTTTTGAACAACATTGGTGACTATGCGGGGAAACTTCTCCCTTGCTATGGATTCAATTGTTTGTATGGACCCTAGGGCCCATACCGCGATCTTGGTATTCACATCAAGAAATTAGATGGGAAACTAGAGATTGGGATCAAATAGTTAAATACTTTTTCCATACCTTTAATTTTTGGGACAATGGATTTAAATGTCTTAAGAGCATTACAAAAGATTCAAACTTTCCTATTTTTGACACCAGATGAAGCAACAAAAAATATTTGAAGAGGAGAAGAAAATAGAACTTGAGATTCTAAAGCCACAAGAAACTTTTAAGAAGATTCCAGAAATGGCACAATGCTTCACTATCAAAAAACAAGACAAAGAGGAAAAACTAGAGAATTTAAGATATAAGGTCATAGAGGATGAAAGAAAAGTAGTAGAGAAGAAAGATGAAGGAGAAAAGTATTATTATCAACCCTTAAAAATCAGAAATGAGAACATTGGGATGAATGGAGATGAGAAGTTTTCCAAAATTGGAGACTATTGGTCGGAGGAAGAAGTGGCTAAAGTAGTAGAATTACTACAAGAGTTCCAAGATATTTTTCCCAAGGACTTCAAAGAGTTGAAGGGAATCAAAGAGGAGGTAGGAACAATGAAAATTCAAATAAAGGATGGATTCAAGCCAATAAAGAAGAGACCATATAGATTGAATCCTAATTTGAAGGTGAAGGTGAAGTCAGAAATTGATAAAATGTTAAATGTTGGGATTATTAAACATGTTGATGACTCAGAATGGATCAGTCCCATGGTGATTCAAAATAAGAATACTGGAGAGATCCACATGTGTGTAGACTATAGGGAGTTAAATAAAGCATGTGTGCATGATCCATTCCCAACCCCTTTTATAGAAGAAGTATTGGAAAATGTGGTTGCAGAGAGGTATATTCATTCACAGATGGTTTCTCTATTACTACCAAGTAAAAATTTCCCCCAGAGGACCAGCCCAAAACCACTTTTTCCATAGAATGGGGGTCATTTATGTATATGGTTATGCCATTTGGGCTTAAGAATACACCAATAATGTTTAGTAGAATCATGATTAATGCATTTAAAGATTTTATTCATGATTTCTTAGAGGTCTATCTTGATGACTAGACAATTTATGGATTGTTAAAGAACCATATACAAGTATTAAGGTTGATGTTTCAAAGATGCAAAGCTTTACAAATCTCTTGAATTTGAAGAAATGTATCTTCTTGACTCCCTTTGGCACATTACTAGGACATATAATTTGTAAGGAAGGTCTATTGATTGATCCCTTAAAGACTTATGTGATTGTTAATCTACCACCACCAAAAAACATAAAAAGAGGTATGGACAATTCTTGGTTACATGGGTTATCACAAAAATTCATCAAAACTATGCAGAGATAAGTGCCCCATTAGAAGAATTATTGAAAAAGAGGACAAAAAAACAAATCCCTTGGTCTAAAGAATGTGGATGCATTTGAGATCTTAAAAGAAAAATTTTACATGCACCCATCTTGATTTTTCCTGATTGGAAGGTACCCTTCCATGTTCATGTGGATGCATACATAGGATAGCAATTGGAATTGTATTGACACAACCTAGAGATAAGATGGATCATCCTATAGCATTTTCTAGTAGGAAGTTGGCTAAGGTAGAAAGAAATTATACAAAAACAAAAGGAAGCATTAAGTATGGTTTATGCCTTGATGAAATATAAAAAATACTTATTAGCCACCTCCTTTATATTTTATACTGATCATGATACCTTAAAGTATCTATTGAATAGACTATCTTGCAAGGGAGAATATGTAGATGGATCATACTTTTCCAAGAATTTGATTTCATCTGTGGTAGTAAAACTTGGGAAACTAAATAATGGTCCAGATTATTTATCAAGAATTGAAAATGGAGAAGATGAGGGGCCTATAGATGATGATTTTCCTTGGTGCTCATTTATTTAATTGAATCCATACCCAAAGAATTTGATGAAATTACACAACTGCTGCATACAAGAGAATTCCCAAGTAACTATACCCAACAAGAAAAGAAACTTGCTAAGTAGAGCATTTCCATTTACATTGATTCAAGGGAAGTTATACAAAAGGGACAAGATGATGTCCTTAGAAGAGTAGCTCTGGAGCATGAGAGGAAGAATATCTTGATTGAAGCACATGAAGGATAACAAAGGAGGTCATAATGGAGGAGAGAAACAACAAGAAAGGTAATGATGGCGTCTATGGTGGCCTACACTTTTTAAAGATGCACATAAACATGTTAGGTCATGTGACATATGTCAGAGAGTAGGAAACCCAATGCAAGGGATGAGATGCCACTAAGACCTATTTTGGCATTAGATCCATTCAAAAATGGGCCATTGATTTCATCAAACCTATCAAACTAGTCATTAAACATTCTCAGGAAAGATTTATCATAACTGGGACATAATACTTAACAAGATGGGGAAGTGGTTCCCAAAATATGTATTATGCAAAAAAACAACTACCAGATTTATATGAGAACATCATTACAAGGTTTGGGTGTCCTTTGAGCATCACTAGTGACCAAGGTAAACATTTTTTGAATGCAACTATCAAGAGATATTGAGTGGTTTTATGATCAACCACAATAGAAGCACTCCATACCATCCCCAAGAAAATGGAACAACAAAGGCATTCAACAAGGTATTAGAGAAGGTATTAACAAAAATTTGTTCTTTACAAACTGTAGATTGGGATTTGAAGATACCCGCCGCTCTATGGGTGTACCACACAACCTATAAAAGGCTCACAAAATACTCCCCATTCAGATTAGTTTATGGACTAGAAGTCATGGTCCCCATAGATTTTTTACTTCCAAGTTTGAGGATTATAGTGGCATTTAGGATGATGAAGATGATTCACTCCATGAGAGGTTGATAGAACTAGAAAAATTAGATGAAAAAGGTTCATAACCGCATATAATTAGACTCAGAGAAAATAAGATGAAGGTGTGGCATGATCACCACATTAAGAGGAAAACAATTTGATATTGGAGATCAAGTACTCTTGTATGATAGTAAGTATAAGCACCCAGAAAGTTGAAGGTAAGATGGCTAGGGCCATATATCATTAAGGAAATATTGCCTTCCAGAGTAAAAAGTTACAAACCTTACAATTGAAAGAACTCCTGGATATGTGAATGGGGAAAGACTCAAATATATGTGACTTAGCCAAAAATCAAGGATAAAAAAAAAAAAATCCTAACCTACTTGAAAACCAACAATTTGGTGGGTAGGTCAAGGGGTAGGATGAAACCCGCAAGGGCATCTCTACCCTTAAAAAAAGAAAGATGAGGAGAAAGAAGAAACCCATAGAGGAAGAATACCATGTAATAAAAATAACAACCTATCTAAAAACTAGAAATTCGGTAGATAGGATGAGGGGTAGGATGAAAACCTGCAAGGGCATCCTTACTCTCAAAAAATATGAGAAACAAATAAAACACAAAAGGAAGGAAAGAGCCACATAGGAAGAATACCATGCAATGAGAAGATAGATATGGAGGAGCATACCCAACACAATAAAGAAAAGAAAAAGAAAAATCCACAGAAATAAGGAATAAAGAAAACAAGAATGAAGGAACTAAAGGGAAAATCGTGACAAGAAGAAAATAGAAAATTCACACAAAGAGGAGAAGGACAAAAGCGTAATATGAAGAAAGAAGAAAAACCACCAAACGAAGGAAAGAAAAACCGCAAATAAAGGAATGAATAGCCATGAAACAAAGAATATAAAAAATAAGTGAAATGAAGGAAAAAATAAACTATAGGGATAGCCAATAACAAAAAAAAACTATAGGATGAAGTGAAAATCCACTAAACAAAAAAGAAAATACGAAACACGTAAAATATGCGGGATAAAATCTGTGGCTAAAAAAAAAAGTTTTTCCACCAAAAATGCAATAAATGGGGTAGGTAAAAGGAGGAGGATATAAAAGGTCATCAAATTGCAATAAGCTAAGGCAAAAAGCTAAAACACAAGATCAAGAAAAACATCAAGTGGGAAAAAAGAGAGCTAGGGAAAAACTAGGGAAAATTGAGAAGAAGACATGGATATTCCAGTTGAAGTCACACAAGCAGAGCTTCCAAGGCCAAAATTTTGAAGCACTCCATGAAAGCAAATACGCATGACCCTAGAGGGAGAATTTTCACATATTCCTTTCAAATTCACATGCACATGTGACCTCTAGAGGTATATCCATTCCCCCATTTTGAATAATATGATCACACCAGACTTGAAGTAGACATGGCATTACTTGGTAGTTACAAATTGGATACCCACCAAGAGGAGTACAAGTCAAAATGTGAAAGTAATCGGGAATTAAAACTGATGCATGGAGCAAAATTTTCTACTTCCCTAGGGAAGACAAGGAAATTAAAGTTCTCCTCATCCATCTACATAATCAAATGCTTTATTTGGATCAACCATACCAAATCAACATGGAAGTGATGGCTAGGGTTATCGGGCTATGGGAGACAAAGGATGGTCCACATTAACAAAGAAAAAGGTCCCAATGAAGGATATGATGAGGGTGATGGGCATCATGACATGCAAAATGAGGCATCCGAATCTCCAATATTTCAAACCCTACTTTGAGGTATGCCAAAGCCATTTTCTAAAAATTTATCATACTAATAGGGAGGATGGCGCCCATGGTGTGAGTGCCCAAATTGCATTAGATATGGTTATAACCCACTCTGAATATAACTTAGTAGAATTATAGTAACAACATAATTTCATGAGAATGTAAGGAGAATTAAAGAAGGAAAACACACATTTTGTTATGGGTCAATATTACTATGCTTTGACAATGTATTTCACAAGAACACTTCCTAAAAAGAAGAACTAGTCGATTGGAAGTTGGATACCCCTATAGCGGAGAAAATATGGGAACATATGAAAACAATGGATGCAATCACCCAAATAACCTCACTCATTAAATGGATAGATAAAATATAGGGATAGTTGCAAATAAATCTAGAATATCATAACAAATGGTGGCAAAATATGAACAAGAGGTTATGTTTATTGTAGATATTGATTATACCTTTATCAAACCACTAGTTCACCATACAAGAAAAGTACCACTATTTCCTATGAATCTTCAAATGAATTAGTAGCTACATCCATACAAGCATTACAAGCATACCATACCTAATGGATCCTCATAAACCTACCCTCCCTAGCTTTGATGAAGTTATTGAAGAAACCTTTGAAGAATATAGGCAAAAATATTCAACACAATCTGGAAAACTAGAACAAGTGGAGGAGTACCCAAGACATATAAAAGAAAGAAAGCCCCTGCTATTGCAAGACCCATTACTAAATGCCAGAAAGCCTTAACAGAAAAAGGGAAGTTAAAACAAGCCATGAAAAACATAGAAAAAGAAGAAGAAGAATCTGAAGATATAAAAGAAATATCATGATTAAGAAGAGGAAGAAGAAGACACTCCATCACCAATACATCCACAAGAACAAGAAACACCATATATTTCAGAAGAGGCAGAGCCATGGGTGGAAACACATTTAACAAAAATAGCCTATAGATATTATCAAAAATTCCTATCTCTCCAGAGGCATTTCTCAACTAGCACAAGAATATGAGGCCAACACAGGAAGAGAACAAATGGAAATAGTCTGAAGCAATAGTCTACTATTTAGAAAATTTGGCTTTGTACTTGAAGATATCATGAGGTTACTCCCAGATGAATTAATAAAGGAGATACAAGAGAACAAAGAGAAGGAGACAAGCCATTGAAGGATCTTCAACAAGAAAGATCACAATTAAAGAGTAAGAAGAAAAAGACTACCGCAGAACAACATAGGTTCAAAGGATCTTTAATAAATTAAAAATTAGAATTAAAGGAAAGGAAAATAGGACAAAAAAAAGATTGTCAAGAAGAAAACATAGGAAACATAAGAAGAGGAAAAATAGAAAATTATTGGTTAATTGATCAAAACAAGAAAAAAATAAAGAAATAGAAAAATTAAACATGAAAAAAAAACATAATTGGAAGAAATGAAAGGAAAAAGAAAGAAGAAAGAAATAGAAATAAAAGAAAGAAAATAAAGAAGGAAAAACAAAGAAAAAATAAAGAAGAAAAGAGAGAAAAAGGAGCAAGAAGAAGCCTTAGAAAAATAGAAAAAACAAAGAGGATGGTGGAATGAACAAAAAAGAAGGAAGAAAAAAGAAAAAGGAAGAAATAAGCAAAGAAAAAAAGAAGAAAATCAAAAAGACAAAGAAGCACAAGAAAAGAAAGAGAAAGAAGAAAGAACTTAAAAGAGAAAAAGAAAAAGAGAAAAGAATGAAGAAGAATAAAAGAAGAAGGAGGAAAAAGAGGAGGAGAAAGAAAGACAAGAAAATCAGATCTTACAAACATCCTCCTCCATCATAGCAACTGCACAAGCACCTAGAGATTCATTGACAAAAATCAAGCAAGTTCTAAAAAAGAGAAAATAGGAATAATCAATCTAGTTACAACAAGGAGTTGTTGAAAAAACCACATAGGGTTACAAGGTTCACTTAGAGAAGCTAACTCCATTACAAAATTCTACCTACAACCAATTACTAGAACAAAGTGTTACATAGGATTGGATGTAAAGTGTGCGTTGAGCTTGAAGAATCCATACAAAAGATACTCTCCGCCATAAAAAGATAAGCCACAGATCAAGATTGATCCTAATCTATCAATAGAGGTGACCAAAAAAAACATGGTAAGTGAAATCTTAAGAGAGCACCACATAGATTTGGAAGCAGAAAAAGACATAATCAAAAAAGTACAATTGAAGAGCACAAACTAGAAATTATTAAACCTCACAAAGTAGAGAATCAAAAGAGAAGAAGTGAATTGCAAACCACGGTAACTAAGTTAGAAACAATTGAACAATGTCACCATATATTATACATACGCCATTGGATGGTTGAGCATGACTGCATGGAAGATAAGGTGGAAATGGAAAAGTTAGAGCAAGAGATACACAAGGCTTCCACAAAGTATGATATTTCCAAAGATATATATGGAACTCAAAGTAGGAAATTGGTGGAACTCACCGAAAAATACCAAAACCAATAGAGGGCGTGGATAGATAAAATATATGATATGTAAAAATGTAGTGGTACCTTGGATAAAGCTTTGATAAGAATGCAACAAGAAACTACACTTGAATGACTAGATGGAATAAGGTACATGCACATCCCACCCCATCAGACATAGTTCCACTAATTCAAGAAAATACACAACTCCAAGAATGGATAGATTAGGTGAACAATCATTTGGCTTCTTGGTATATTTATGAAAAGAATATTACTCCTCAGATCACCAAATATATTCCACAAAATACACCATAAAGATTAGAGGCCGAGGCATCCCACAAACCCAGTCAAGTGAGTTGAGCGAAGGAACTCTTCCTTATACCGGACGTATATGTTTTCGGGAGGGTTGATGCCTCTATTAGTTGGTGTCCCATAAATCCAGCCAAAAATTCGAGAGAGGGAATCATTCCCTATGCCGACGTCTAAGTTATAGTGTTTGATGCTTACATAAAATATTTTAGAAAAATTTTTGGAGGAAAGCACATGGTTCTTCATCAGTTTTTTTCTCGAGGATGAGACAAATTTTTAGCGGGGGATGATGTTGACAAGGTTCTTCATCAAGTTTTGGATAAACTACATGAGCATAAGAGTAAATCTACCAAATTTTGGAGATAGCCACGAAGAGATAGAGCCAACCGTGAAGGGAAAAGGGAAGTCGCAGGATAAAGGAAGAAGCCACGCATAACTAAGAAATCCATGATAAACTAGGTAAAGTCATGAGATATGGAGGAAGCTATGAGAGATGGAAAAAGTCACATAACATTGGAAAGAGTCGTGAAAACCTACATCAAGCCACAAATGAAGACAAATAAAACTAGTACGTGACATAAGGCAAGAGAGGCATGAGTCAAAGGAAGTGAATTTTGGAATGTATTGAGTTTTGTATATTTATTGTAATTAACCTTTTGTATAAGTGCGTGTCACAAGAAATATATGTGTGAGTTCCATTTTGAGAGACTTTGTATGAGAGTTGAGATAGATCAAATAGAATGAGAGATTATATATGTACTTGAGAATGATGTAATTATTATTGATAAATAAATAAAGACTAGAGTTTGGGATGAAATCTGTTATATGCTTTCCTTTATGTTTCTGTTCTTAAAGTAGATGTGGTGTATTTCCGAGTACATCCTTAACTAAGGTCAAATTTCCTAAGTCCCCAAAATTTGGTTTCCCATATGTTGATGCTCTTATTTCAAGTATAGATCATACTCATAGGGGTGAATGAGATTATTGCAAAAAAAAAATGATAGAGGATACAATGGACACATGTGGTACTGTGGGTACTAATAGGACAACCCCTAGGTATAACTAGACAAGACACCATGGCTAGGAGAGAATAGTTAGGAGTCATTCAAATTAAAGAGGAAATTTTAGGGATATGTGATGCAAGGTTTCTCTAAATATCCTTCAAGTCAATAATTTAGTAAAAGTAACTCCATAAAATTGTCTTTTTCCTTGCAAAGAATAACGACCTTCTAGAAACATGAATGATATCTTAATCATGAATTCTTGTTTCTTGTAACCCTTAATGAGTTTTGAACACCATATGCCCTATTTTCATATCCTTTACATGTAACATCAACATATAAAATGATGAATACAAAGGAAAATTGAAACTTTCATTTAATTCCTTCTTGACTATCCTCTCCACTTGTTAAGACTACTAGCACCAAAATCTTATAGTTTTAAACAATCTACAATGACTCTTGACAAGGTAAGAACACTTCGAGTAATTTTTGGGTACTTATGATTCATGCCAAAATGTATTACTCAACTAATGAGGTAACGCCTCCTTTCACTATATTTTTCTCATACAACTAGAAATTCTTTCTTATGGCCCTGTCACTAAATTTTTCAAGGTATAATTCTTGACTCAAAGTGTTTCTACACAAACTAAATATATATTTGGGCACCCATTTAACCATTTCAGATTCATACAATGTTTGATCCCTAAAATCATAGTTTAAATATTTCAAGTCACCAATTATTGTTAGAAATTATGACTCCAAGGCTAAAAAATGTTTTCTATAAGAGAATAAATGTTTAAAACGTGCTAAATAGCACTCCAAGACCCAAAATATTAAAAATATTATCCTCTTCCTACTGCAGTTTCTTGAGGAAAAATTTTGGCTCAAGAAAATTTTGTTAAGACTTCCAAATCTAAAATCTTTCTAAAAACCTAACTAGGGTTTTACATAGACCATGTAGGAGATAAAATCAAATTTAAGTAGTTTTATAATGTTCCAAGCCTCCAAAATTAACATGGAAGTGTGTGTAGGAATTATACACCTATAATCAATATTTTTAGCCATGAACTTTGTGTAAGGCTCATAAATCAAACATACACAATTAGATAGGTCAAGAAATATCATTGTACAGTTAGAATTTTCTACGTTTGTTTAATTTATTCATTATTAACACCATGAGAAGAGTCAAAAAGTATAAAATTCAAAAATCTACAAGATATACATACCCTTTCATGTTCATACATTAGATCATCATTGCAATTCAAGATTATCCATTCTTTATTAAATATATACAAAAATATGCTACAATACTGATCAATTCTTCTTTTTCCCCTCTTTCATTCACTTTTTCAACTCCCTCCTCTCAAATCTTCCTCTCGTTCTTGATGATATTTCTCCCATTCATATCATCTCTTTCATAACTACCTTTTCATAGTTATTGTCTTAACTCAACCTTATAAGACCCCTCAACTCAAGTTTCATGCTTAAGTCAAGTATTAGAAAAAAGTCTAAAAAAAACACCAATAATATAGCTTTTTACCCTAAAAATATATTACAAATTTTCCATGCACACCTAAATCATCATAGACTCCCACAAGAATACTAGCAAAACCAAATTTGTCAAAAAGGTAAAGATTCCCACTCAAGAAATTTAAATTAGAGTTTTGGAGGGAAAACTCATACATGCCAAAATTTGAATTTTGAAGTCCTCCAATGACCTCAAATCACCCCAACTAGCCTACTTTGACCCTCTAAACATGATCAAAAGGAAAATTTAATTCTCTGAATTTCTCCAAGATGATGCCCCTGCATCATTCTCCCTAGGAACAAGAAAGCTTATCCCATGAGCTTCTGTGTAGACTAATATTGTATTCTTCTTTTCAGTTTTCCAATTGTAGTTGAATTCCATCTTATTTATGATTCCATGCCATGAGCATACTATCTTCATGATATGCGCTAGGAATTGTATTATCACACTTGGCTTTTGAATGAACTATCTTCCTTTTGTAGAAGTTGTTTTTGGTCTATATGTGGTCTTCATTACCACTCATTTATTAAGCCACCCCTACTTGAGTTGTAGATGAACTGATTCCTAATTTTTTATGGCTATGAAATAATCTTCTTGACTTTTGTTTTTATCCTTATTGATGCATCCTAGTGTTAAGAAGTGATAATGAAGACTCTTACTTGCATAAATCACTTATCTTCACTTGTTTCATCATCTCCATCTTAACTGGTATACCTATACAATCATCATTAAAAGAAGTGTTAAATTGAAAATTTTGAGCTTTAACAACCCTCTTAGTCTTCTATTTCATTTCATATTTGTCTTCTTCAATTAAATTCTCTTGGTCTCCTTCTTGAACCTAAACTTCATCATCCTTCTCAGTTGTCTCAACCTTCTTCCTTGGACTTTCATCTTCTTATTTTGAAATTGACCGATCCATGGTGTTATCATGTTTAATTTATCACTCAATATTTTTTATATTTTGATCTTCTAAGAGCTCTTATTTATCCTCCTTTCCTTTAAGGTCAATACCTTCATGATTATCATATTTCTTACTTCTTTCAATATTGTCTTGATATTTCTCTCCCACACTTAATCATTGCCATAATATTACTATACCTTCGTTGTTTTCCATCTTGTCACTCATCCTTTCAATTTTAGTTGTTGAGTATTCAATACTAATTCTCTCTTTGTGCTGTAAATAATCACTTAGAATCATTAACATGACTCTTGAATAGTCTTCATTCCATGCACTATTGTCCTTCGAGGGATTAGTGTGTGCTTAACACCGTTCTTCATGAGAGTATAAATATTTGTCCTACCATCATGATTATGTCTCCTATAAAATTTCCAAGGTCTTCCAATTAAGACATGACAATAATCCATGGGCATCACATCACAAAGAACCTCATCTTGATAACTACCAATATGAAAAATAACAATACACGACTTATTTACTTACGCTTGATGATTTATGTGAACCCAATATGCTTTTTATGGTTTAGGATACACCAAATTCTGGAAAACTTATATTTTCTACCATTTTAAAAGACACCAAATTATTTTTGTTATTATTATAAAAATTACACCCTGTAATTTTTAATAACTCATCAAAATGGAGTTAACCATTTGCATGCTCTACTAAAAGCCATGAGGACCTCATTCGGTTCACCATGGAATTCAAGAACACAATGTCTCACAAATTATTCTAACCCACGATCAAAGAAATACGTAGGATAAGACTTGGGATGAATTGATGTGAAGTTTGAGTGTTGAGGGGTTGCTATTCGCAGAGGTAATAAGATGAATCAATTAAGTTCAAAGCCATAGAACAAGGTCTAGTGTTCCATGTGTTTCAAAAGGTCTAGTGTCTTGCAGCTTTTTCTCAATTAATAGAACATCGAAAATAAATTCCTAAGAGATTAAATGCCATGCATTTAAAAATTGCGGGAGGATCTAAATCTCCATGGTTTCATTTTTGGGCTTGTAGTCCTCCCTTGCATTATGACATGCTCTCGTGGACATGCATTCTCTTTTGACTCTCCACACTTGCATAAATGGTCCTCTTCCCCATAACTAGTCATTAGGTGACATGGAGGAGATCAACACGGGACATATGGAAATCTCTACAACCAACCAAGAGATGCCATATGTGAGCTTATTTTTCCTTCCAACCTGCAAATTTCAAATCTCCACATATTTTTCTCTAAAACTCTTAATCTCAAAAAATTAGTCTCATTGGAAGGGTCCCCTTGGTATATTTAACCTAGAATTAGGAAAGTCATATTTTGTTAAGTTTTGGTGGGTGAAAAGGAAGGAGCGTAGTTTGGGTATTTAACTTAGAGTTTCAATGGATCAACTACCCACATTAATGAATTATGGTACTCTTGCTTCCTAAAAAAATATGGCATGGAGGAATGGTCTTGAGGGGCAATTATCACGGTTTGTAGACATTCAATGCATGTTGTTGGTGGTTGAATGAAGAATTTGCATTTCCTTATATTTTCCTATATTTCTCTCCCATTATTCTATATAATGTAGAATGATGCCATTTATAAAGGTTGGAACCTCTTGGAATGTAAGGGAATTATTTAGAGTCTTGCATTAGTTTTTTTGAGTTATAGGCCTTAGATCCGGACCTCTGCAGGTGATTTTTCTTACTTCTATCTTAATAAATTATGCATCGTCTTAAAGTAATAAAATATATGTTTTGTGAATATTCTTTTCCCTAACATGTGTTTATTGTATTTTATTGTCTCTCTATTACAATTCTGGTGTGTTGTGCATGTTTTCTCTCTTTGTAAGGTGTTACTTCTATTGTACTCCATGAAAATGGAAGTTTGAATTTTTTTTTAGACGTGGCACTCATGTCTACCCTCTCCTTAATTTTATTCTATTTTCACTCATTTGAGAGTATCCTTTCTCCACTTCTTGGTGTTATCACCTCCCTTTAGTGTAAGATTTCCACTTTCATGCATCTCTCTCTTACCTTGGTCCCTTGGATTGTTAGAGTAGGATTAGTTAGCTTTTGTTTCCTTCTTATAAGTAGTTTTAGCATTAAGAATAGGTAGAGGAACTAACCTTCTCTAGAGGTTGATTTAAGTGTGGGAAAAAAATTGAGCTCCAACAGCTTGGAACACCTAGTGGGAGAAGTATTGAAAGATTTATTTTTGTTATTCACTAATTTTGATATGTGGCTTGGTGATTTCTATCCTTTGGATTTATTTTTCAACACATATGGTGACTTGAATCATCATATCTACTGGTTTTAGTAGCCAAAGGTATTGTTTTGATGTGAAGAATGCAAACAAGACAAAATGCAACAAATAGTGAGCCTTTCAAGTACTTATAATCATCAAAAATAAGAAGAAGAAGATGCAGAACATTTCAAATATCACCATCTCCTCCAAACCGGACTCTTTCTACTCCTCCTCCTGGTATACCTTTCATGTTTTCATATAGGGTTTTAAGACCCATTTCATTTATGGAACAAAAAATATATCTACCCTTTTCGTTTCGGTGGTAATAGTCCCTTGGCTCTAAATGCGTAACATGATATATTGGGTTTTGGTGAAAATCATACCACCCTAGTTGATCATATATAGTCTATTTAGTTCATTTTTTACTGAAGACGATGCTTTCATTAGGCTTCTTGCTTATTCTTTTTATCATAAAGAACTTTAATGGTATAGATGTTTAAGGCCTATTTCTATTCACAACTGGGATGAGCTTGGAACAAACCTTTACAATCAATCTGAAGAGAATGAGGAAAATATATCCTTTCTAGAACAACTTACAACCATCAAAAGGGCTCCCAATGAGTTCATAGTAGATTTTAATTTTAGATTTCAAAATACATGGGACATAATTCCAATTCTCTTAAGACCAAATCCACAAGGTGTTTTCCTTTACTTATTAATAACATTAACTTCGATATAACAATTATGTTACAATATATAGTGTCTTTGTGAAATTACCCGATGTATATCTAATATCCATTAGGGAAGAGAATTTTATAATGCGAGTTGGAAAGATATCCCCTAGATTACCTATGCCTTTGTTCCAAGCTTCATAGCCTTCCATTGCTCCCATTCTTGAGAAAAGTTCTCAATATGATCCCTCTGCATCCTATTATTCCAAAAATAAAAAGGATGATGATGAATAGAAAGAATGGATCATAAATATATAAAATAAATTTATATCCTTGGAAAAACAACAAGCTCAATCAAATGGAAATTATCCTAACTAAGGGAAATCTTCTAACCAAGGATTCAATCAAAGTTATCATCCCTTTATAAATCAACATCCAAGTCAAAGGCATGGGAAAATTTTATAAAAATGATAGATGGTGGGGTCAATATCCACATCTTCCTCTTCAAATAGTTACTCCTACTCAATCTCTTCTTGTTCTTTGGCTCAAGTAAAGCACTAGATCCGATGAAAAAATGTGATACAAGAAACAAATGGTATTTCCCATGTAATAAACCACATAATAGATATGTTTGTGTAAATTATTTACAAGATTATGGATATATATTTCAAAATTATTCTAATTGGCATGAACCATTAGCGAAAAAACCATTTCTAACTCAAAGGAATTCAAGAAGCGCACTTGAGACTAACCTCATGTTATACCAAGTGATGAATTCATGCGATTAATAAATCAGTAAATCATCTAGACAGACCAAAAATTCATATGATAGATAACAAAATATCAAAGAAAAACCATAATTTCATTAAATTTAGACATTTTACAATCTAGATTGAATACCGAAATCACTATGTTGGTTTTTCTTATACCAAATATTGGAATTTGATTGGGTTATTATTGGAATCCAAAAAGGAGTTTTTTGGAATTTGATTTGGCTATTATTGGAATCTAAAAAGAGGTTTTTTAGATTTGTATGTCATATTTGAAGGATTTCCATTTTAGGGGCTTACAATTTTTTAATATGAATAGGAAATACTTATTGGAATAATTAATACATTTATAACTTTACAAAGAATAGAAAATACTTATATTATCCATTCTCATACAAACAAACATTTTTTTATCTTCTATTGAATGGGCATATGCCCATTCTCATATAAGAATCATAGAAGAAAATAGAGGTAATATTTAATTTGTTTTAGAATGGATAGTTGCCCATTCTCACATCCTTTATAGTGATATTAAAATTATTAAGTTCAATATTGCTTCAATGAGTTAGAATGGTTAGAAAAGGCATATGTCCATTCTCATACAAACAAAGAGTTTTATTATTGTGATGAGAATTTTTATCATTTTGATGAGAATGGGCATATGACATTTCTCATACTAATAAATATTTTTATCATTGTGAGAAATGGCATATGGCCATTCTCATTAAAATGGCATAATGTATTTGGATTGTGCCCCACTTTGGATTTCCATTTCTCATACTAATAAATATTTTTATTTCTCATACTAATAAATGTTTTGTTCATGAAATAACCGGGGTGTCATATCATTATGATGAGAATGGGAATATGCCCATTCTCATAAGCTTAATATAGAAAGAAAGAAAAATTTGGATGTGATTTATTTTAACTATGGGGTCGTGCACATTTGCATGTTGTATATTTTATATATTTTGATCATATATATTTGTATCTAATATTGCTTCTAATTTATGATATCAATAAAAATTGACAAATGTTTAACTATAATGTGGATTTATTTGCATAGAATGAAGGTAGGAAATGTGTTGTTATGAGATAAATACAACATAAAATGATGGTAATAAATGAATTGTTAAGAGATAGTCTACAAAAATAAACCAATATTTATATATTTTTATGAGATAGACTAAAAACAAACCAATTATTTTATATTTATTAATCAACACAATAGTAACAAGTAAACTCAATCAAGCTCAGTATTCGTGGAAATGTGTTGTTATGATAAAAATACAAGTCACAATTCTTTTTGTATAAAATGATGGTAATAAATCCATTGTTATGAAATAGACTTAAAAAACCAATATGAATGAATTTTTATGAGAAAGACTACAAAAATTATATATATATCAATGTAATAGTATCAAATACACTCAATCAAACTCAAGTAATTGATTTTTTAATGTTTCCAAAGACTCGACGTAAATTTGGGTATGGACCCACATGATTTAACCATGTACATAAATGTGTCAAAAATTTCTATCGAATGCATTATGACATCGAATTTCCAGCTAGAAGGTAATCCAAATAAAAGCGCCTAGTTCTGTTATGAACAAAACATTTTGTTTCACCTATGAAAAATATGTTTTCTACTCCATGAATTTTGGTGTACTTATCGAGAACCTTTTGCATATTTTTTTAAACTGGCACAATATTCCCCTTCTTCAATCTTAAAAATTTGTTGCTAATTTCACACTCCGATATGCCCCAACAAAAATGAATTCAATATTTCTTAGCCAATCAAATTTTTGAATGAAGGCATGTCATTCTCTTGAATGTAGGTATGTAAACCACAATCCAATATCAAAATGTTGTCATGTTATCCTTAATAATTCAGGGCTAAAAGTACAATTGAAGTATTGGTAACATGCATATGTAAATTCTGGTTGTATGGTCAATGATCTAAATTTAGAAATCCTTGGAACTCCAAAGAGCAATTCTTCTACCCCCAAAACCAATAACTTCTTTCCATGGAAAATGAGATCTGAAAAACCAACCAATAACAAAACTCTTTTTCAATAAATTAAATCATATATTATATTATTTGATTTTATTGATAGTTAATTTATTTTTGTATAAACCTATCAAAGCTAGTTTTGAGCATTAAATGGTAAACTATCAATAACATCCTAATTTATCATTATATACTAATCACATCATTTGGATGAAATGTGAATAAAAACTAAAAATTTTGATAAACACATTTTGAGCATTACATACTAATAACCATCAATAACATCTTATTAAAGATTATATAATAATCACTTTAAATGGAAAATGGGAAAAAGAACTACAAAAATGTAATAAACACAATTTTATATATTCATTTGTTCCACTATTGTTTGAAATAAAGAACATCCCTTTAAGATGTCTCTTACATCAATTGCAACCCGTACCGCGGCTAGTTGAGTAAATAATGATGACATAAGTTACTTATCATATTTAAAGTATTTCTCACAAACCTTTGGAGACTCCAAAAACTTTTCTTCAAGAACCCCTTTGTTGTCTAAGTTAACTACAACCGTAGTTTCACATTTGTATGGAAATTATGGTGTCTTCTAAATTGTTTCCAAATTTTAAATAGATTTGTCTCCCTCTTTTTTGCAAAGCTCCGTACCCCAACAAAACAAAGGTTGCGCATCCACTTTAGATAAGAGTAACATATTCATTGTTAGTCTCTCTACACTAGCATCTGTATCCAACGTAGATGACCAAAATGCTATTTGATGAAACTCTTTAGACATAGAATTTAGAAATTGTGTAATAGACATTCATCGTAGAAGGTGTTCATTATTCAATTTAAATTTATTCCCCTTTTTAGACATACGCTTTTGAACTAAAAATTATTCTAATTCAAGAACAAGCAATTATTTCTTTCAAGGCACTGCACATAAAGTAATATTAAACTTCATTATTAACTGGTATGTATTTCAAGTACGATAATAATATTCCACAAAATATTTTTACCTATTTCTTTACATCTATTTGTTTATTGTAGATTTTCTCCAGTTGTATCTTCACATAACAGATTGAAACTAGGATATTTATCAAATTCATTCCAACTAATATTGACAAATACAAATGATTAATATTTTTACCTATTTATTTACATATTTTTGTATTTTCTCTAGCTACATCTACACATAAAAATTTAATTATGATATATTTATCAAATTGACTCAAACTAATATGACAAGTAGAAAATATTATTAAATTTTAAATAATACTTGATACATATTCGTGAACAACCCATCATAATTGATGGTGAAGGGTTTGATGTACCTTCAGTATTAATTCCATCAGTTGCGTGTTTTGTGTTTTTTATTGGTTAATTTTTTCTTGGTTGCAACATCATCATGCTATTATAGGGATAGTATCTATTTCTTGGTTGACCGACATCGTGCTATTGTTAGGAATAATATCTTTTTGTTGGTTGGCCAACATCATGCTATTGTTAAGAATAATACCTTCCTATAATGGATTAACCTCATGGCTTGCACTTTGTTCTCCACTCATAATCATGTTATTAATAGGAATAATATCTTCATGTAATGGATTAACCTCATGGCTTGTGATTTGTTCTCCACTCATGATCATTTGCAAGGGCTCAACAATTATTGCCAATGAACATAAATACTTAGAATATAAAGTAAAAATTGTAAACAATGAACTGTTGTCCATTCTCACTTAATTATTGTAATACATGATCTATCTTGTATTCATCAGGAAGATACCTATTCAATCTTGTATTCACTTGGCGGATACTTGTTCTCAATTAGGAATCATAGAAGAAGAATAGAATGTTGCATAAATTTTTTTTGTTTGTATGAAAGAGATGTTACATAATCTAGTTGTCTGATGCAGAGCCTAAATCACTTACAATATATCACCAAGGTTATATTGATCCAAGAATTCAAAGAATATATTTTACTTCGCTAATAAATACTTTTCTCTAGGTCTCCACCACTCTTCAAAAATTGCAATTTTTTCCTTATGATAATTGTTCATAATTGTCTTATCATTTCAAAGTGAAGAAATTTTCAAGATTTGTAAGCCAACAAACCAAAATTTTGATAAATTTGGACATTTTACAATTTAGATTAAATATTGAAATCGACTATGTTGGTTTTTCTTATACCAAATATTGGAATTTGATTTGGCTATTATTGGAATCCAAAAATAGGTTTTTGGAATTGTATGTCATGTATGAGGGATTTCCATTTTAGGGGTTTACAATTTTTTAGTAAGAATAAGAAATACTTATTGGAATAATTAATACATTTATAACTTTGCAAAGCATAAAAAATACTTATATTGTCCATTCTCATACAAACAAACATTTTTATCTTGTATTAAATGGGCATATTCCCATTCTCATATAAGAATCATAGGAAAAAAGAGGTAATATTTAATTTGTTTTATAATGGAAAGTTTCTCATTCTCACATCCTTTATAGTGATATTAAAATTATTAAGTTCAATATTTCTTCAATGAGTTAGAATGGTTAGAAAAGGTATATGCCCATTCTCATACAAACAAAGAGTTTTATTATTGTGATGAGAATTTTTATCATTGTGATGAGAATGAGCATATGCCATTTCTCATACAAACAAATATTTTTATCATTGTGATGAGAATGGGCATATGCCCATTCTCATAAAATTAATATAGAAAGAAAGAAAATTTTGGATGTGATTTATTTTAACTATGGGGTCATGCGCATTTGCATGTTGTATATTTTACATATTTTGATCATATATATTTGTGTCTAATATTGCTTCTAATTTATGATATCAATAAAAATTGACAAATGTTTAACTATAACGTGGATTTATTTGCATAGAATGAATGTAGGAAATGTGTTGTTATGCGATAGATACACCATAAAATGATGGTAATAAATGAATTGTTAAGAGATAGTCTACAAAAATAAACCAATATTTATATATTTTTATGAGATAAACTAAAATACAAACCAATTATTTTATATTTATTAATCAACACAATAGTAACAAGTAAACTCAATCAAGCTCAGTATTCGTGGAAATGTGTTGTTATGATAAAAATACAAGTCACAATTATTTTTGTATAAAATGATGGTAATAAATCCATTGTTATGAAATAGACTAAAAAAACCAATATGAATTAATTTTTACGAAAAAAACTACAAAAAAAAACTAAATTTATCTATCTATATATATTAATCAGCATAATAGTACCAAATCCACTCAATCAAGCTCAATAATTGATTTTTTAAATGTTTCCAAATACCAACGTAAATTTGGGTGTGGACCCACATGATTTAACCATGTACATAAATGTGTGAAAAATTTTCTATCAGAATGCATTGTGTCATCAAATTTCCAGCTAGAAGGCAAGTTCCTTAATTCTATCATCAACGAAACATTTTTTTCACCTATGAACAATATGTTTTCTGCTCCATATATTTGGGTGTACTTGTCGAGAACATTTTGCATATTTTTTTTGTAAATTGACACAATATTCCCCTTCTTCGATCTTAAAAATTTGTTGCTAATTTCACACTCCGATATGCCCCAACAAAAATGAATTCAATATTTCTTAGCCAATCAAATTTTTGAATGAAGGCATGTCATTCTCTTGAATGTAGGTATGTAAACCACAATCTAATATCAAAATGTTGTCGTGTTATCCTTAACAATTTAGGGCTAAAAGTATGACTAAAGTATCGATAGCATGCATATGTAAATTTTGGTTGTATGGTCAGTGATCTAAATTAAGAAAGTCTTGGAACTCCAAAGAGAAATTCTTCTACCCCCAAACCTAATAAATTCTTTCCATAGAAAACGAGATCTGAAAAACCAACCAATAAAAAATTTATTTTTCAATAAATTAAATCATAAATTATATTATCTGATTTTATTGATGATTACTTTCTTTTTGTATAAACATATAAAATCTAGTTTTGAGCATTAAATGGTAAACTAGTAATAACATCCTAATTTATCATTATCTACTAATCACATCGTTTGGATGAAATGTGAAGAAAAACTAAAAAATTGTAATAAACACATTTTGAGCATTACATACTAATAACCATCAATAACATATTATTAAAGAGAATATAATAATCACTTCAAATGGAAAATGGGAAAAATAACTAAAAAATATAATAAACACAATTTTATATATTCATTTGTTCCTTCGTTGTTTGAAATAGACAATATCGCTTTAAGATGTCTCTTACATCAGCAACAACCTATATCTACTGGCTAGTTTTGTAAACAATGATGACATAAGCCACTTATCATTTTTAAAGTCTTTCTCAAAAACCTTTGGAGACACCAAATTTTTTTCTTCAGGAACCCCTTTGTTGGCTACGTTAACTACAACTATAGTTTCACATTTGTATGGAAATTCTGGTGTCTTCCAAATTGTTTCCAAATTTTTAATAAATTTGTCTCCCTCTTTTCGCAATGCTTCATACCCCAACAAAACAAAGGTTACACATCCACTTTAGCTGAGAGTAATAGTTTCATTGCTAGTCTTTCTACATTGACATCTGTATCCAACATAGATGACCAGAATGTTATTCGATGAAACTCTTTAGACACAAAAGTTAGAAATTGGGAAATAGACATTCGTGGTAGGAGGTGCTCATTGTTCAATTGAAATGTATTTGCCTTTTTAGAAGTACACTTTTGAACTAACAATTCTTCTAATTCAAGAACAAGCAAATGTTTCTTTCGAGGCACTAAAAAAAAGTAATATTAAACTTCATTATTAACTTGTATGTATTTCAAATTCAATAAAAATATTTCACAATTTTTTTTTATCTATTTCGTAGATCTATTTGTTTGTTGTAGATTTTTAGATTTTCTACAGCTGTATCTTCACATAAAAATTGAAATTAGGATATATTTATCAAATTGATTCCAACTAATATTGATAAATAAAAAGATTAATATTTTAACCTATTTCTTTACATATATTTATTGGATTTTCTCTAGCTGCATTTGTACATAAAAATTACAATTAGGATATATTTATCAAATTGACTCAAACTAATATTGACAAGTAAAAAATATTATTAAATTTTAAATAATACTTGATACCTATTCGTGAACAACTTGTCATAATTGATGGTGAAGGGTTTGATGTAGCTTCAGTATTAATCACCATCAGTTTTGTGTTTTGTTGGGTAACTTTTTCTTGGATGTATGACATCATGTTTTTCTTAGGAATAGTAACTTTTTCTTGGTTGGTCAACATCGTGCTATTGTTAGGAATAGTATCTTTTCCTTGGTTGGCCGACATTGTGCTATTATTAGGAATAGTATATTCTTGTAATGGATTAACTTCATGGCTTGTGCTTTGTTCTCTAGTCATGATCATTTGCAAGGGCTCAACATTTGCTGCCAATGAACATAAATACTTAGCATATAAAGTAAAAATTATAAACAATGATCTGTTGTCCATTCTCACTTAATTACTATAATACATGTTATATCTTGTATTCATTGGGTGGATACATGTTTACTGTAGTACGTGTTCAATCTTGTATTCACTTGGTGGATACCTGTTCTCCTAGGAAGCATAGAAGAAGAATAGAATGTTACATAATTTTTTTGTTTTTATGAAAGAGATGTTATGTAATATAGTTGTCTCATGAAAATCCTAAATCACTTACAATCTATCACCAAGGTTAGAATGATCCAATACTTCAAATAATACCTTTTACTTGGCCAATAAATACTTTTCTCTAGGTCTCCACTCTTCAAAACTTACAATTTTTCCTTATCATAATTCTCTTATATTAGTTGGACTATCCCTAGCAGAGTCGAGTGTTACACTACATACCATCAACGAGAGGGATCAAGCCTTATGTAGTTCACATTTTTATAAGGTAGAAGGGCCATTCCCATGATTTATAATATACTTTATAGAGGTATTAAAATTATTAAGTTCAATAATTGTATTGAATGTGTGGATGTCTGTTCTTCTATAGGAATCATTGAGGAATAATATATGATTGATATATGAGAATGGACATATGCCCATTCAATACATGAAATATTGAACTTAATCATTATAAAACCTCTATAAAGGAAGTGGTTAAAAATTATGAATATTTCTAACTCTAATATAAAACATTCACATGAATGATTGTTTCTAACTCTACCCATGATTCAGATTATCATCTGGTTTCCTTTCCCATTCATGCAGACAATTGGCCATTGTAAAAAAACATAATTTTAAATCCTCATTAGTTCACATTTTTTTATAAGGTAGAAGGGCCATTCCCCATGATTTCTAACATACTTTATAGAGGTATTAAAATGATTAAGTTCAATCATTGTATTGAATGTGCGGATGCATGTTCTTCTATATGAATCATTGAGGAAGAATATATGAGAATGGACATATGCCCATTCAATACATGCAATATTGAACTTAATCATTATAAAACCTCTATAAAGGAAGTGGTTAAAAAATTTAGAATATTTCTAACTCTAATAGAATGGACATATGCCCATTCAATACATGCAATATTGAACTTAATAATATAAAACCTCTATAAAGGAAGTGGTTAAAAAATTCAGAATATTTCTAACTCTAATTTAATAAGTTCAAAGGAATGATTGTTTCTACCTCTAAGGAAGTGGTTATAAAATGTTCACAGAAATTATTGTTTCTAACTCAACCCATGATTCAGATTGTCATCTAGTTTCCTTTCCCATTTAGGCTAGATAATTTCCCATTGTAAAAAAAGTATACTTTTAACTATTCATGTCAAGCCCATTTTGAATTAAATAATAGAGATAAAATTTAATTTATCTTACAATGAGAAGATGTGCATTCTCACAACCTTATCTTGTTTGTAATGGGAACAAGCCCATTCTCAAATTTTTTTTTACCTTGTTTTATAATGCTTACGTAATTTAGAATGTTTTTAATATGCAGAAGCCCAATATCATATTAAAAACAATTTTTGTCTTGTATGCAACCAAATGTAAGGTGGAGGAGGGCGAGAACAATATGATAAAAAGGGACTGATTTAGAATGGTGCATTACGGAATTGAGAAAGAGAATTTTGGAAAAAGAGGGGAAATAATAGGAGTAGGACACAAAGAATTCAAACCCTTCCAACTGGGGTTTTACCAGTGTTAGAGAGATGTGTCTCCTACCACCTGGGACATGTCTCCAGTATGGGAGACAGAGGTATAAAGATGTCTCTAATACTTGGAGAGTCCTTTCAGAGACATTTAATATCTCCCAACTGTCTTTCCTTTAAAAACATGCCATCCCCTAATGAAAACATAACCTCATTCAAAAATATGTTGCACTACATATCCCATTAGTAAAAATAAATAGTGGACTAACACTGGCAAAGCCAAGTGTTGCATTGACTACCAGCGAGAGAGATCTAACTTTATGTACACAAACAGACATAGACACACACACACACACACACATTTATGATTTTGTACTTTGGTAGAATAGGTTGTGAGAATGTGAAGTAGAGCCAATGTACATAGGTATTAAACTGCAAAAGGTGAAATACATAACATGGATAATATATTCTTTCTCTACTTCCCATTTCGAAACAAATATAAATATCTCTGAGTATGCCCATACTTAGAGATAATTCACTACTTCACATTCTAAAACAGAGTGAATTTTATTCTATTCTTTTGTGATACATATTTTATGTATTGTCAATTCAATACAAAGACAAAAATGTTTATTTGTCCGAGAATGGGCATATGCCCATTGTAAACATTCAACTACAAGTAATACTGAACTTAATAATTTTAATACTTCTAAATATTCTGAAACATATTTAATTTTGTCCCTATTTGTCTTCTATGATATCTATATGTGAATGGGCATATACGCAAGCAATGTTGCAATTAATCATTTTAAGAAATCTTTAAAAGTTGTGAGATGGAGAAATCAAACTTCTAACTTTTGTTTACATATTTTCTATAGTACGGAAAGAACTTAGGAGAAAACTATATGAAGGATTTACATTTCAATGCACACACACACACACACACACACACACACACACACACACACACACACACACACACACACACACACACACACATGCATGTGCACTTACGCACACACACACACACACACTCGTGCTCATACAAATTCACATCCCCACCCACACGTGCACATGGAACCGCACGCACACGAACATGAACACACACACACACACACACACACACACACACACACACACACACACACACACACACACACCCATTCACATTCGTGTGCATGCACACAAGCAAACACATGTATGCACACACAAGAAAGGGAACACATGCAGTCACACACACAATCGCTCACATGCACACATGCACATGACGCACACACATGCACGTACACCTTCACATGCAAGCACGCACACACACACGCACACACGCACACACACATGCACGCACACATGCACACACATGTGCACACACACACACATGCACACACACACACACATCCGCACACCCACCCACACACTCACTCACAAAAACGCACACATACACACACAAAGGTGCATGTTGACAATTTTACACTTGTGCAAAAGTGGGCAACTCGAAAATTTGTTATGATGGATAACATTGGTGAAGTATACCTAAGCTAGGGGAGATTATATCATATTATGTTGTTATTGCTGATTTATTTAAAATATTACATGAAATTTGTAGATATTTGTATTGTTACAAAATGTAAATGCAGATCACATAGTCTGTAATTTCATGATCATCTCAAACAAAATAACACAAGCCCCAAAGGACAGTTGTGTTGTCTTGATGAGGACATCCAATTGTAGAATAGGTGAAGTTTAAAGTTTTTGGAACAACAAACATAAGTGCAGATCACAAAAAATTAGAGTTCATTACTGAATGTTACAGGTTCCTATTGATGTTCTTTCCTTTATGATTAAGACATTCAATTATGTTACTGAGTTGTTTCGTTCATCATATAATCCATACAGAAAAGTAAGAAATACACAACTCATTTTTAGAATTTAATGTTTTATTTACAAGGAGAGTCAAATGTTTCCCACACAAGCTGTGGGATGTAATTGAAAAGTAAAGTAAAACTACTTAAAGAAAGATACACATGCATGAAAGAGAAAGCAAAGGACTATGAGTGAACCCATCATTACCTTGGGGATTTCTTTCTTTGATCGAAGCATCTCTACTCCAGCATTTTCTTCATCTCTATTGAAGAGGCCCCTATAACTGAAAATAAAATAACTTTCGATTCTGAGCTCATGGATAAAACCATATTCCTACACTATCCTACTTCGTGCATATGAATCTTCTCCTAACAGGAGATGTATTCTACTTGAAGAACAAAATTGCATGCATGCTTTATTCACTCAGAAAGAAGAAGGAGAAAAGAAAGAATAAAAACATGGACATAAGAGAGGCCAAAAATCCTAATTATTTTCTAACTATTTTCCCAAGTGTGCAGGTATAGGTTGTAGCCAAAAATAAAATAGACAAGTCATAAGTGCATGCAATAAAAGGAAGAATGTAACTAAAAGTTCCAATAACTATTCTGAATTGGAAGAGGTTATAGTGCAAAAGAGAGAGTGGAAGATAGAAACACTTGTTTTAGTTGCAGTAGAAGAGGGAGAATCAGATTTCAAGAAGCTGAAGCTAAATGGAAAGAAGGGATTATAGCTGAAACAGGATGAGAGAGAAGATTTTGGGAAAATTTTTGACAGGGCTTCGCCATGTAAAATGGACATTTACAACTTTTCATCATGTTGTTTTCAATTACTACATGCTTTAAGGAACTATACAAATCAAATAAGTAATACAGAAGCAGAAAAGCATCACATGATCAAAATAAATAGCTAGCATGTTTTCAGTTTTCAATTGTTATATCAGTTCAGCAAAAAAGGTGTTACTTTCTATATTCTGGATTAGAAAATACAACTACTATTTTCTGGAAAATTATGGAAATGATTCGGAAAATTTTTGCCAGGGTTTGCCATAAAAATCAACATTTCAAATTTTCCAGCAAGCATCTAAGTAAGAAACAATTGTAGAAAGGAAATAAAGCATCTAAATCAAGGTATATGCCCTGAAAATAATATCTGAAACAGTTAAAATATTGCTTCTATTTTTAAGAAAAGCACTTACATATTACAAGTTCACATAATAGAAACAATGCAACCACTATTATACTTTCATAGTCAAGTATTTTAGAAATGAAGCAAATATGAGAGCACAAAAATACTACAATGTCAATGAAGTACATTCATTCAAGCAAAGTAGTACTCATCTATGACATGATCAGAAGCCATTATAGGTAAAAAAGGAGTTATCTCATGATGCCATTAGAAGTGAGAAGTAATTCAAGTAAAATCTACAGTTATAAAGGGCTTCAGAAAGAGATAATAACCCAGATTTAAGGTATAACTATCTTTTCAGAACAGGTATATCAATTCAAGATCAGAGTAAAGGATGAAGATCTCTAAAAGGATAAACAGTGAATCCAGGTTCTATTGTTCCACTCAGTCAAATAATCAATAGAAACTCATACAGAGAGGAGGTAGAGGTAGATAAGAAGAGAAGCAACACCAAAATCATGGTGGCCCAAGCCACCCTTCCATTCTTTAAGCCTCCAGGGAAGATAATTTGTAGCTACAAAGATAAAAGAGTTTTGAATGTACAATAATGGTCACTCAGGATAATACACCATCCAGACACAAGGTTTGAAATGTATTGACTTAGCTTCATCCTCTAGAAAATACTCAAATCATGGCCATAGGATAGAGCTCAGTAATCACAAAAATGGTAATTTGAGAAGATCAGAACCCATATATGGGTAATCTATTAAAGTCAAGATCGAAAATAAACAGATAGAGAAAACCCAAAAAGCATAGGAATCAAGTCAACCGCAAGAACACAAAGTGTATATTTCATATTTCATACAATAATTGACACATAGACAAATATCAACCTAGGTAAAGCTTAGCATAAACTCAACTCATTTTCAGGAAACCCATAAAAGAAAGTTGCAATGCCCGAAACAAAATAGAGAAGAATGGCGTATAACAAAAAACTACCCATTTTGTATGAAATAGAGCTTGAGACTCATAATATGGTAAAACGAAAGCTTGAGATGCAATAATCTTCCTTAATGACGACTTGAGAATTAGAAAACCCAAAATTATTTTAGAGCTCAGATATCGAATGTAATGACAATATAAAGGCACACAAGGTTTTCGAGGTGTTAGTGCTAATAAAGCTAAAAACGCTAATTTGAGATAAATAACTTACAAACTAGGGAAGAAAAGTCTCACCTTCAAAAATAATCACAAAGCTCGTAGACCAAAGAAGGTATAATTTTGAGCTTCTGATGATCAAGAAAATGGCACCTTCAGAAAGAATAAAAGGTGAGTTTAAATCTTGCCTGAAAGAAGTAGAAAACCCAAGCTCAAAAAGATCAACGATGGCGGCCAAGATTTGCAAGTAACGTAAAAAAAATACATATGCAATACCTATTTGCAAAGGAAAAACCGAGTTCCAACGACCACACAGAGATCCCGAAGAGGAAGAATGACAGAGCCGAGCACAGAATCAAATCGATGGCGTCTAAGAAAAATTTTCCAGGGCTTTGCCCGCACAACCAAAAAACAAATGAAATGTGCTTGAGGCTCGAATACACTATTTAATATGAAAACTCAAGAGAGAGTCAACAAAACCCTAACCGAGGGTAGGGGATCGACAATCAAGCTTCAATCAAGTACAAGTATCAATGGCTAAGGATCGAGCTCTAGGCTCAAAGCAACTAACTATAGTTAAAACCCACCGACCACATTCAATGCAAGCCAAAAGCAATCAACCACAGTCTTGAGGAGATCAACAACCACAATGAAAAGGATAGAGATCTATGATCATCACCAAAAGAAAAGTTCCAATGCAAACCAAGGGAGTCAAGTCGTGAAAACCCTAACCGCAGTTAGGTTATCATTAAACAAGAGCCACCAACAATATTTCCAAGGGGTGAGTCACCGTGGAGGAGGGGACAACCCACGTGTCCATCAAACAAATAATCATTACAAATGACTTTCAAAAGTCCCACCTTAGTGTATGCCTTCAAATTTAAAATGCCGACCAAATTATACCCAATAATCACCTAAAAGGTAAATTTCAAACTATACACTTCCAAATGCAAAGGCCGAATAACATACATGCAAGTATTAACCAAAAGGTGGTGGAGAGATATGTCTATTAATCAAAATTATTGACCCTTTTATATTGCTAAATCCACCAAGGTGGCCAAACCAAGAAAATTGGAGAGGTGGTCCCCACTTCAAGGAGGTAATGGCAAAAAGTATGTCACTATTGTGACCTTTTGGAGCCAAAAGAGATGTTAGCATCATAATATGTACACATGGCAGGTGGCCCAGTTGGGTGTTTCCTTTGCAAATATTACAAATATTTTGATTTATTTACTCACAGGCAGAGAGTTGATTTTTGCATGCCTTCATAACAAGATAGAATAGAGAAGAAGACAAAGTTGCATTGCATGGAGAGAGACTTGCCTAGCAAGCAATCTATTTTTGGCAAAATTATTCACCCAACCTTTTTAAAAATAGAACAGTCAATTTCAGTTGACTGAGATGTAATCAAAGGCTATTAATGCCTCTTGTACTAGTTTGTATTATTTTATCTTTTTATTTATTATTAAATAAAGGATAAAATTAGGATGCATGGGTGAGTACAACCTTAGGCTATTTTTAGTAAGGGTGGGAAAATTTATTTTTCTATTAGTGTGTGCCTTTGCAAAGCATAGAGGAGGACCTTTTTGGATATAGGAGTACTGAAGCAAATTTTTCTATTTTTACCCTCTGAGTGTGAAGTATTTTCTACCTTTCCAAGTTATTTTACATTCTTGTGTATGTTATATTAATCTTGTGAATGTAAATTCCCTGATCAACCACCTTACCCTGCTGTAAATTTAGTCTTTCTACTTAATTTTAATGTGCATGTTAACTTATTAGTATTGTTGTGATTCTCCCTCAGTATAATCAAGTGTTTTGCCCTTAGATATTCTATAGAAAAACTATTGGTTCGTGCATCAAAAATCCTTCCCAAATCAGTTGTGCATATACTCAGTCAAAGCCCTCATACAAAGTCGGTGTATCACCTTAGTTTTAATTATTTTTTACAGTCATCTTTTACTCTCAAACTCCTAGAAATTAGTTTAGGATACACCAATAAGGAACCGGCCTTGATACCAGAGACTCACCTCAAAATAGGTATACCCACAGACTTGAGGTGTTTCCATTGTATCTACGAAAGAAAGAGATCAATTATGCAAGCCCTAAAAAACCTACAACCATCTCTCTATAGGGTGCACTTTCGAGAGATAATAGTTTTTGGCACGCCTGGAGGGACAACGAATCAGATTTACATGCAAACAATAGATTTATAGTAGATTAAAGTTAACTTTCGGGAGCAATTTGTGGCAATTTATTCTAAAGATTTTATGATCTTTTGACGACTCCACAAAGATGATTTCAGACCAGTATTGTAGCATGTTCCATGCCTAAAGTGACTACAATATCATCGGTAAGAGGAATTCCTTCTGAGTTTGTTTCTTTACCTTTGAATTCTGCTAGAAGGAGAAGAGTTGGTAATACATTACCCTATAATAGACCTTGTTTTGAAAACCCTCCTCATGATATTCCTTCACCATGTATCAATTTCTCAATTAATATTCTAGTTTTTCAAATGGCTATCTAACCACCAAGGAATTTTTTGACCTTTACTAATGGCAGTCCATTAGTAATCCCAGTTTACCACGACATTCCTAATGCTGCCATGAAAAGTTTGCCATCATTCACGGGTGAAAATCAGGTTACACCAGTTGAACATATCAAATATGTTGCAGCCCTATGTGTAGTCCATAATATCACTCATGAAGATGTAGCTTTAAGACTTTTAGTTGCATCTTTTAAAGGGTAGGCCTTGCAATGGTATAAAAACCTAGAAATTGGAAGCATAAGAACTTGGGATAACTTAGGTGAAAAATTGCTGAAATAGTTCAGGATAATTCAGATCATTTGTCTCTCATTGAATAGTTGTCCACTATTAAAAGATCTCCAAATGAGTTTATGTCTAGCTTTAATATCCATTTTTCCAGAACTTGGGAGAGAATTCCAACAAGTGTCAAGCCTCAAGCTGATCATGTTTTCCTTTATTATCTTAGAGCATTAAACAATGATATATCAACTATGATTCAGTCAATGGGTGGAGAGACACTTCCAGATGCTTATGATATTGCTATCGAGCTGAAAATAGTCTTATTCAAGATGGAAAGTTAGCACCAAGGCCATCAATGCCATTTTTGGCAGATTTAGCACCTATTCCTTAGCCTATTACAATCATAGAGCCTATTGTTGTAGCTCCATCAGATGATGTATTTAAAGCTTTGTAGACTATGGGAAATAAATTAACTTTGATTGAGAACAAAATTGCATTACCTAGCAGACCCTACTAGGCTCCTTATCAGCCCTATCAACAGAATCAACAAAACAGGTAGCCCTATCAACAAAATCAAAATTATAGGTAGCCTTACCAGCAAAGGTAGTTTGACCCAAAGGCTCCTAGTTCATCTAATGCTTTAGTCCCTAGTTAATATGGCTATAGAAGAGTGGTTTCAACCTTGCAATCAACCTCATTTAGCTACAACTTGCCCAAATACTTTTCTAAATCTAAATCTTGTTGCACAACCTCAATTTGAAACATTGTTCATGCCTCAAATGGAGGGTGGGCAGCAAGAAACTCATGTTCAAAAAGCACCTGAACAAAATTTAGTCAGTTTTAATGAAGATTTCATTGCAGTCACTATTAGGGCTCAAGGGAAGGTTGTTGAAAATCAAAAACAACAAAATAGGCCTATTTTTCCTACCGTCACTGATACTACAACATCTATAGCCCCGAAACTAGCTAACAACCTTGCTGTCCCACAAATAATAGTAAGTGTTTTAGCTGGTAAAGAGTAGCAAAAATAACTACAACCTAATCCAAGAAGACTATTTGTACCTCAGATATCTAAGGCAAAGTTGAAGCAAAATTAGTTTTTGCTAAGACCTACTCTAAGATAGTTGATTCTGTCTCTAAAACAGTTGCTTCTTTTAACATTGTTGATGTAATGAAAAAGCATAATGTTAACATCTCAATGGGACACTCTAAGTATTCCTAGACAACAAGATTTACTTTCTCATGAACTAGCTAAGCTACAGATTTCTTCAAATACAATAGAAAAGGAAGTTCAGAAGACAGATATGGTCCTTGGAACATTTGAGCAAGACCGCATTAAAGAAGTTAAGTGGATGGTTCAGAAAGTTCTAAATGCTCATGACATCAAGAAACCACCACCATTTTATTTATCACTGATTATTGGTGAAAATATAGTTCATAATTACATGGTGGACAATGGTGCAAGTAGCACAGTTATGCCAAAAGTGATTGCAGAAAAATTAGGGTTGCAGTATGAGCCTACAGAAAGGAGTGTCTTACAACTTGATGTAACTGAAACTAATACGGTTGGTATAATAAAAAATTTAGAAGTGACATTACATGCTTGCCCAAATGTTTCTATTCTGCAAGATGTTACTGTTGTGGACCTACCTCCATATTTTACCTTTGTAGTGCCCACTTCCCTTTGACACTATCTAGATACTGATCCTGACTCTATTGATCATATTTTGGATATTATTATATTTTGATGTAATAGGATGTGTATATACTAGCTCATGGATTAGTATGGACATTATTATGTTTTGATTAGCATGATGGTTAGATGTTAGACTATGGATTAATATTGATCTGGATTCAGTTATTATGTTTGATGATCATTGAGACATTATTATTATTATGTGGATGATGATATACTAGTTGACATGGATAAAGTTATTAATGTTGATTTTAGACATGTGACATTGATATTATGAATAGCTCTAGTATAGAAATCTATTGGATGATGATATACTTACAAATTGAATTTAAATGATAAATATTAAATCCTTGATATTGTTGTGATTTGGAATTAATAATTATATGTTGCTTATATCATTTGCATGTTTTGATGTGGCCATGAGGCCGAAGGAGGTATTATTATTTTACAGGTTAAAAATCACAACAATGTCGGGGGACTGGAGACTAACCATATTGGAATTCAAAGTGTGAAATCAATAAGGTCACCATAAAGAATCTGTGTTTGAGTGTATGTTATGTTTTGTTAGGATTTCCCATGGGGGATTTCCATTACTTTTGTGACCACGGGGTATATGTGTGTTTTTTTATGTGTTCCCTTTTTAATTATTGTTGTATGTATTTTATTTGTAATGTGCTCTTTATTTTAATTATTTTAATGTGATAGTATAATGTGAGAGTCTTATAGTTAAATTTCAATTAAATTAATTGGGATGTGGAATATAAATTAAATGTTATTGTCTTGGTTGAAAATGAAAATTGACTTATATATATTATAACCATGTGGTAAATAAATAAATCTTTATAAAAGATTGTAATAAATAAATGTCATAAATATTAATGCATGTGTAAGAGGATGTAAGAGTTGTGTAAGTGAAATGATAGATTGTGTAAGGCAGATTTTGGAGTGTAGAACACTCCATCCTCTTTGAAACTCGGATTTGGCCTTGGGAGCCTAAATTGGAGGCTTGTGGGACAAGTTAAACTTGTCCCACACCTCTCAAAAACCTCCACCAACCATGTTTATTAATTTGGAGTCAAAATCAACTTATTTTATTGCATTTTGACATGATTTATTGTAAGATTTGTTTGCACTTGTCTTACAAATTTTAAATGCATTCTTTTTTTTTTAGGATGGGAAAAAATGAAGTGTGTAAGTGGTTTTTCATTCACATTTATTGGGATTTAATTGCCTTGATGTTGATTTCATTTTGGGATGAGGAAAAATGATGTGGCATCCCACTTGGAATCCACATCATCCTCTTCCACCCTCTCCTTTAAAATTGGAATTCCTCCTCATTTTGAGGTTGTTGAAACTTTGTTATTGCACTCTTGGGTCAAATTTTTCTCTTGCCTTTGGAGCTTGCTTTGTGGAAGAGCTTGGATTGATTCACATGCTTGTACATTGTTGTTTTGGGACTGTGTTTTGAGCATCAAAAGAACTACTATTTTGGAAAAAAGTCTCCATTATGGAGAGGTAGGCTCCCACTCTTTTAGAACTGCTGTATTTTCCTCTTTTAGCATGAATTTGAATGTGTTGTGTTTGTAATTTCCTTTGAGGGATGGGTAGAATGCTTAGGGCATGGTGTGGAGAGAAGACTATGAGGTTATCAGAGGAGGGATAAGGGATTTGCCATTGTTATTTATTCTTGGGAGGGAATGTTGGTTTGGGATCCACCTAGGAAAGGAAATTGCTTGCATTTCCTACTTTGGGGGAGGTATAAGGGATAAATTTGGAGGAGGGATAAGGAGGGGTTGAGGAGGGATAAGGTTTATGGGATTGCTATGATCTTGGTGGTTTGCTCTTGGTGGATGCCCAAAATTCAACTTGGGAGGCATAAGGAGACCTCCATAGTTCTTGCTCTTGCTTGGCTTGCTTGCTTGGAGAAGGAGCCTTTGTTTTGTTTGGAATTGATTGTTGTAGTTGAGAACTACATCTTCTTGCTTTTGTTTATTTGTGTTTGTGAAATTATGCTTGTATGTGAAGAAGCCATGTTGCCATGTGTTGTATCATCATGTTCCATTCCAATATGGTTGGGGCTCGGGGGCCAATGGGGAAAGATGGCTTCTCTTTTCCCATTGGATGTCTTGGTTGGGTGGAGAGCGTTGTCTTTCCCCCTTCCTTGTTGTGATTAGAAGAATAAAGATGAAGAATTCAACATGTTGCTGTTTGGAGCTTGGAGAAAATAGTTTGACAGTCACCCTTTTTGTAATTTTAAATGAAATCCTTCCCACTCCAAGTGGATGAATGTAATTGATATTGAGATGTGAAATGCATACCTTGTAATTGGAAGTTGTAAATCAATTTGAGAAATGTTAAGAAGAATCATACTTATCTGTTTTATTTGGAAAAGAAAAGGTGAATGAATTTCTGTACCTTGCATGTGAAATGTGAAAACCAAATCAGTAGGAAAGAAGTTCAGTTGAAAGTTTACTTGAATTATCAATCAAGGATAGCATTGATCCCTTTAAATTTGTATTGTTGTCAATGAATGAAGATCTGTTGAAAAGGAATAAGAATCTCTGTTTTGGAATGTAAAAGAAGATGCTTATGGAATGAAATTCAACGTTATTTTCTTTACAAACTGTCATGTTAAAATTGAAAATCAGAGATGCATTTTAATTAGAGTTGAATGTTTGAAATTGTGAAGCAATGATATGGATTAAGTCATAATCTTATGCTCACCCAGAAGACAAATCACCATACCAGTAAACTCATTGTTTTAAAGTTAAAACTGGTAATGTGCATTGGATTAAATGAGCAGTTCAACTTTATACTCAACAATAAATTACAAAACTTGAAATTTACACTTAGGAAGACTTGAGGAATCCAAATTCACTAAAACAGTCAAGAATAAATCTCCAAAACTCAAAGAATTTCAATTCGGAGCTTGCATGGTCGTTTTTCCCATCAACTGTCGGAAAATTGTAAACTTGTATAAATTGATCAAATTGACATACTTAAAACATTCTAATTCTTCCCTAAGTTGATCCTCCATGTCTATTTGACATGTTGAGTGGAAGAAGAGTTCAAATTTTATCAAATTGAACAAATCTTACAAGTAGGAAAAATTGCCAGTTTTAAAATTATAATCCCTGCAGATAGATTTCTTAAAATTTACCCTCAAAAATTCACCAAATTTTAAAATTGATGATTTCTGTGCAAAGAGGACTCGAGAGATTTCTGGAAAGTCCTTGTTTTCCTAAAATGGAGCTTCCTATCAAAAGTTATGGCCATTTGAAGTTTTACTTCAAAATGGCCATCCCAAAAAAAAAATGAAATAATTCGACCTTAGTAAAATTTAAATTTAGAACATTACAAAAATTTCTCAAAATTTTTGTGGCCCCACCACCCTCTCATCCTATCAGAAGTTTCCACGTGGCACCTTGGAGGGGTGGGCCCTTAATAAAAACTTAACTTTTTGAAAATTTTGCCTTGGGAAAATTTTCCAAAATTTCCCCTCAACCCGCGGCCCCCGACCAATCACGTCTTTGTCATGTGGCGGGGGTGCATGGATCAAAATGGAAAACTTAACTATTTTTTCTTTGGGAAAATTTTCACTTTTCTCCCCGCAACCCCATGCGGACCCGCACCAATCACGTGTTGACACGTGGCAGGGAGGGCCCGTGGATTTAGAAATGAAAACTTAACTTTTTGCCCTTTTGGAAAAATTTCACTTTTTCCTCCACTAACCCGCATCCCCGCAGCCAATAGGATGTTGACACATGTCCCCATGGGTGCACGGGTCCATGCAATTCTTTTAACCTTTTTAACCCCATGGGCGAAAAATCCAAATTTCTCCGCCGGCCCACGGCCAATCACAAAGCGCCACGTGGCCATTTGAGCAAGTGCGGAGGCATGGAGGAAAATTTTCCTTTGGAAAATTGAGACTTTGGTTTTGGGAAAAATTTCAAATTTTTCCCGTGACCCGCCACCTGAACCAATCATGTGATGACACATGGCATTTGGGAAAAATTTCCCAATTTTCTCCCTAACCCCGTGGACCTCCAAGGGAAAATTTTCCCCTAAAACTCCACCTGGCCATAACTTGAGTTTTACAAGGAGTTAGGAGGACTTCTTTATATGGTTGGAAAGGTGAGGAAATTTCCTATAAAATGAGCTTAGTTTAGGAAATTTTTGATCATTATAAATATGTGAAAAATCTATTTGAAGTTTAGGGCTTGTTAGAGAGCAGGCATGGAGACAAATTTCTCCCTGAACCTTAGTAAAACTTGTAACCTCAAAATTGGAACCTTGTAAACTTGTTATAAGATAAAAATGAAAATATTGTGTTTGGTTAATCAGAATCTATTTTGGAACCTATTTAGTTTCAAACTAGTGTCTTACAACCTGGTTTGTAGACTCTTCCTTTCAAAAAAAAATTATTCCATAATTTTCCTAGTTTGTTTCTTAGTCTCAAGTGGTAGTTGAAGCGGGCATTACACTTGGTATCAGAGAAGTGGTTTAAAAGCTTGGACCATTGGGTACACTCGAAAACATTGAGACTTTAAACCTAAAACTAGCAAATTGATAATCTAGAAAACAAAACTAATGGAAAATTAAACATGTTAGTAAACTTAGAAAAATTGAAGAAAATTCAAGGTAATGAACTAACTCCCACTGGTCATGCAGGAGCTCGAGACAGAGAAAGAGGAATGTTCACAGAGACTCAGAGTCACCACCACCACCACCTCACCACCACCACCACCACCACCAAACCAGGGTTTCGCAGCTATCCTACCACAAATTTTACAGAACCTCCAAGATGTTAATGCTACCTTACGCGGAGGATCAGTAGGAGGGCACTCAGGAAGATAGTAACAGAGATACTTCCATTGAGGGACATGCACCTCCTCCACACGGTGAGGAAGATGGAGGAGAGAATTTTCATGGAGAGTCAGCTAGAGTAGAGTCTCCTTTGAGGGGACATGGTGACCATATTTCAGGATAGAGAGAGAGGTCTTGGAGCCCTAGGCTCGGGGACAGGTAGGAAGAGAGGCCCAGAGGCCGTCAGACCACAGCTGTGGATCACATCAGGGAGATCTTGAAGCTTAGGCCCTCACATTATTTAGGTGACACAAGAGGATTCTAGGCAGAGGCCTGGCTGGTTAGCTTGAGTGGTTACTTCAAGTTGTGTCCTTGTTCTAGCAACACGAAAGCTCGTGTTGCGATCCATCTACTGAAGGATGGAGCTAGAGTATGGTGGAGGACAGAGGAGAAAAAGCTCCATATAGATTCAGAGACAGTCACTTGGGAGTTGTTTGAGGAGAGATTCAGGAGTAGATACTTGCCATGGAGATTCATATAGTAGAGGATTGATGAGTTCCACGACCTTTGACAGGCTTCCCTTATAGTGGCCGAGTATGAGAGTAGGTTCCTGGACCTACTTCAGTATACGTTGATTACATGCAGGATGAGCAGTGTACGGATCCACAGGTTCATCCAGGGGCCTTAATATAGACATTGGAGGTGCAGTTCAGATCCACTACCCACAGACATTAGCAGAGGCCATTGAGAAGGCCTACATTGCAGAGGAGACTCGGGGTAAAACCCAATGAGGCTAGAGACCGGGTCAGGATCCGTATTCAGCAGTTGCAGGATAGTAGATTGAGGGGTCAGCTCCTCCTCCTCATGGTGGTCAACATTCTTCGCAGTCATCTTTCAGGCCACAGTAGTAGCAACAGTAGTCCCGCCCACCTTTTAGGCCTCCTCAGAGAGCTGATGCACAGAGAGGTCGGAGCATGGGGCCTCCTAGGGGTCCCACCAGGACACAGGAGGCTCGATCGGCGGGAGCTTGACCACAGAGGCCACAATAGACTATGGCTGGATCATCAGGGTCCATAGCACCTACCTCTAGGGCACCTTCTGGTGGTGCTACAGTTTGGAGAGCTTCAGGTGGTTGTTTTGGGTGTGGAGCAGTGGGACACTTTTGGAGAGATTGCCCCCAGAACCCTAATAAGGGTAAGGCACCCATCTCAGAGCCTACAGTCGGAGACATGGGATGGAGTCACAGGATCTATGTAGTGGTTGAGAACCGCTAGGCCGAGCACCAGAGCATGGTCATTGAGACCACAGGTAGTATTGGAGGTGTTCCTACCTCTATATTGTTTGACTCCGGTTCTTCTGATTCATTTATTACACCATCCTTAGTAGAGCGATGCAGGCTGGTGGCTATTAGACAGGGTCATAGTTGGGATGTCGAGATGGCTTTGGGAGCCAAGGTCTCTATAGACTCCTTAGTAAAGGAGTGTGTTGTTAACTTGGGACCTTTCACCACCACTTCAGATCTCCGCGTACTTCCTTTGGGCTCGTATGGAGTCATTTTAGGCATGGATTGGTTGTCTACACATAGGGCCAGGATGGATTGCTATCATAAGACTATATCTTGTGTAGACGATCTTGGAGTTGAGTCGGTGATTTCTGGGGTCAGGAGACCTGTTTCTATTCGCACTATCTCTGCTATGCAGCTCAAGCGGTGTGTGCGACGGGGTTGTCAGATGTATGCAGTCACAGTCAGTGACCGGACAGAGGATGGGTCTAGTGGGCCATCTCTAGATGACCATCCCATTTTGAGAGAGTATGTAGATGTTTTCCCGGGGAGCTACCGGGGATGCCACCCCCATGTGAGATTGATTTCCATATTGATCTGGTTCTAGGAGCAGAGCCTATCTCATGAGCTGCTTATCGAATGACCACCCCGAGCTCGTGAACTCAAGTTATAGCTGGAGGGTCTTATAGAGAAAGGCTTTATCCATCCTAGTGTATCCCCTTGGGGTGCACCGGTTATATTTGTTAAGAAGGATGGATCCTTGTGGTTGTGCATAGACTATCGCCAGCTAAATAAGGTAACGATCAAGAATCGTTATCCCCTGCCTTGTATTGATGACTTGTTTGATCATATGAAGGGAGCCACAGTGTTCTCTAAGATTGATCTCAAGTCAGGGTACCATCAGTTGAGGATTACGGAGGTAGACATCCATAAGACTGCTTTTTGTATGAGGTATGGGCACTATGAGTTCACAGTGGTTCCTTTTGGTTTGATGAATGCCCCCGCAGTGTTTATAAGTTTGATGAATGGGGTATTCATGACCTTTTTAGATCACTTTGTGCTCATATTTCTTGATGACATTCTGATTTACTCATGTACGCGTGAGGAGCATGAGGGGCACCTTTTCAGGTTCTTCAGTGCCTTCGTGAGCAGCAACTTTACGGGAACTTGGAGAAGTGTGCTTTCTTTCAGTTAGAGATTCAGTACTTGGGTCATATCATCTCAAGTGAAGGTATTGCAGTTGATCCTTCCAAGATTAGAGCCATTATGGATTGGCCAGCACCCACTACAGTGATAGAGGTGCGCAGCTTCATGGGGTTAGCAGGTTACTATAGGAGATTTGTTCAGGATTTCTCTTGGATAGCACACCCCATCACTTCCCTTCAGCGGAAAGGGAAGAAGTTTGTTTGGTCAGATAGGTGTGAGTAGGCCTTCAGGACACTGAAGGAATATCTCACTACAGACCCATTCTTGCAGTGCCAGATCCACATGGTGAGTTCTTTGTTTGCACAAATGCTTCTTTAGTAGGGCTTGGAGGTGTGTTGATGCAGGATGGTAGGGTTGTAGCTTTTGAGTCTCGCAAACTCAAGGATCACGAGCTTAATTATCCTACCCATGATCTTGAGCTTGCGGCAGTTGTGCATGCTTTAGTTCGATGGAGACACTTTCTTCTTGGTTAGAGATTCACACTCAGGATAGATCATTTGAGTCTTCACCACCTTTTCATGTAGCCCAATCTAAACACTCGTCAGAGACGTTGGATGGAGTTACTTTGTGAGTACGACATGGAGATAGAGCATGTGAAGGGGAAGGAGAATGTGGTTGCAGACGCCCCTCAGTAGATGGAGGCATTTGAGCATGGCTACTTCAGTGAGCATAGATTTACGAAGCAAGATCCTTCAGCAGCTTCCTCTTGACAGTTTCTACATTGCAGCTCAAGCAGAGATTGAGTCCCCAAGACCCCTTGAGGAGCCTTGAGGGGAAATTTGATGGTTTCTCACTAGAGCCAGATGGTCTTCTCAGGCACAGAGGTCAAATTTATGTTCCTAGAGATGGAGGCTTGAGGCAGGACATCTTAACAGAGGCATATCGTGCACCCTATTCAGCCCATCCTAGGGCGAAGAAGATGCACACCACCTTGAGATAGTTATATCACTGGAGAGGTCTTTGTAGGGACATGGCTCAATTTGGGTCACGGTGCTTAGAGTTCCAGAAAGTGAAGGCTGAACATCAACACCCAGCTAGCCTTCTTTTTCCTCATGCTATACTGGAGTGGAAATGGGACACCATTTCCATGGATTTCATTTTTGGGTTACCGATGTCGAGATATCACCACGACGCCATCATGGTCACGAGTTGATAAATTGACAAAAGTAGCTCACTTTTCTTTGGTAAAGACCACATATAAAGCTAGTGTAGTGGCACGTGTCTACTTGGATGAGATCATCAGGTTACACGGGATCCCACGAGAAGATCATTTGTGACCATGATCCTTTATACACTTCACATTTCTAGACTACCATGCAGTATGTTCTCAGGATGAAGATTAACTTCAGCACAACTTATCACCCTGAGATGGATGGACAGACTGAGAGGGTGAATCAGATATTGGAGGATATGCTCAGGATGTACATGATGGATCAGCAGTCTAAGTGGGAGGAGTATCTGTACCTTGTGGAGTTTGCCTACAATAATAGTTCAGAGTTCTATAGGCATGGCTCCTTTTCAGGCCTTGTATGGTAGGGAGTGCAGGACACCCCTTAGCTGGGATAGGTTGGAGGATAGAGTATCTCTTGGACCAGCTCTTTTGTAGGACATGGAGCAAGTAGGTAGTGTTGATTAGGTAGAGATTACAGGAGGCACATGATAGGTAGAAGAAGTACGCTGATCAACATAGAACCGAGCATAATTTTGATGTGGGCATGAAGGTTTTCCTTTGTGTTAGGCCACATAAGAGCCCAATCCGTTATGGAAAAGGTTCTAAGTTAGCTCCTCGGTTTGTTGGACCTTTTGAGATCTTGGAGCGTATCGGCCGTTGGCTTACCGTCTAGCATTTCCACCCAACTTGTCTCGCGTACATGATGTGTTTCATGTTTCTGTTCTTAGGAGATATATCACAGATCCTTCTCATGTGCTAGATTGGACATCATTGTAGGTGTAGGATCAGGGATAGTTGATGGTGGAGCCGTCGTATCATTGATCATAGGACCCTGGGCCTTCGAGGTAGAGAGATTGATCGAGTGCACGAGTGCAGTGGGACAGATATGATGAGACTGCAGCCACTTGGGAGGATGCTACTGCTATACGAATATAGTTTCCATATTTGTTCGAATGACATCTAGGAGGAAGTCCATTTTAAGGGTAGGGGGATGTAGTGCCCACTTCCCTTTGACACTATTTAGATATTGATCCTGACTCTATTGATCATATTTTGAATATGATTATATTTTGATGTAGCAGGATGTGTATATACTAGCTCATGGATTATTATGGACATTATTATGTTTTGATTAGTATGATGGTTAGATGTTAGACTATGGATTAATATTGATCTGGATTCAGTTATTATGCTTGAGGATCATTGAGACATTATTATTATTATGTGGATGATGATATACTAGTTGACATGGACAGGTTATTGATGTTGATTTTAGACATGTGACATTGATATTATGAATAGCTCTAGTATAGAAATCTATTGGATGATGATATAGTTGCAAATTGAATTTAAATGATAAATATTGAATCCTTGATAATGTTGTGATTTAGAATTAATAATTTTATGTTGCTTATATCATTTGGATGTTCTGATGTGGCCACGAGGCCGAAGGAGGTATTGTTATTTTACAGGTTAAAAATCACAACAATGTCGGGGGACTGGAGACTAACCATATTGGAGTTTAGTGTGAAATCAACAAGGTCACCATGACAATTTGTGTTTCAGTTCTGTATGTTGTGTTTTGTTAGGATTTCCCATGGGGGGATTTCCATTACTGTGACCATGGGGTATGTGTGTTTTTTTTTTATATGTGTTCCCCTTTTTAATTATTGTTGTATGTATTTTATTTGTAATGTGCTCTTTAATTTAATTATTTTAATGTGATAGTATAATGTGAATCTTATAGTTAAATTTCAATTAAATTAATTGGGATGTGGAATATAAATTAAATGTTATTGTCTTGGTTGAAAATGAAAATTGACTTTTATATATATATATATATATATATATATATATATATATATATATATATATATTATAACCATGTGGTAAATAAATAAATCTTTATAAAATATTGTACAAATAAATGTCATAAATATTAATGCATGTGTAAGAGGATGTAAGAGTTGTGTAAGTGAAATGATAGATTGTATAAAGCAGATTTTGGAGTGTAGAACACTCCATCCTCTTTGAAACTCGGATTTGGCCTTGGGAGCCTAAATTGGAGGCTTTTGGGACAAGTTAAACTTGTCCCACACCTCTCAAAAACCTCCACCAACCATGTTTATTAATTTGGAGTCAAAATCAACTTGTTTTATTGCATTTTGACATGATTTATTGTAAGATTTGTATGCACTTGTCTTACAAATTTTAAATGCGTTCTTTTTTTTTTAGGAGGGGAAAATAAAATGAAGTGTGTAAGTGGTTTGTCATTCACATTTATTGGGATTTAATTTCCTTGGTGTTGATTGCATTTTGGGATGAGGAAAAATGATGTGGCATCTCACTTGGAATCCAAATCATTCTCTTTCACCCTCTCCTTTAAAATTAGAATTCCTCCTCATTTTGAGGTTGTTGAAACTTTGTTATTAGACTCTTGGGTCAAATTTTTCTCTTGCCTTGGGAGCTTGCTTTGTGGAGGAGCTTGGATTGATTTACATGCTTGCACATTACTATTTTGGGACTGTGTTTTGAGCATCAAAAGAACTCTTTGTTTTGGAAACAAGTCTCCATTATGGAGAGGTAGGCTCCCACTCTTTTAAAACTGTTGTATTTTCCTCTTTTAGCATGAATTTGAATGTGTTGTGTTTGTAATTTTCTTTGAGGGATGGGTAGAATTCTTAGGGCATGGTGTGGAGAGAAGACTATGAGGTTATCAGAGGAGGGATAAGGGATTTTCCATTGTTATTTGTTCTTGGGAGGGAATGTTGGTTTGGGATCCACCTAGGAAAGGAAATTGCTTGCATTTCCTACTTTGGGGGAGGTATAAGGGATAAATTTGGAGGAGGGATAAGGAGGGGTTGAGGAGGGATAAGGTTTATGGGATTGCTATGATCTTGGTGGTTTGCTCTTGGTGGATGCCCAAAATTCAACTTGGGAGGCATAAGGAGACCTCCATAGTTCTTGCTCTTGCTTGGCTTGCTTGCTTGGAGAAGGAGCCTTTGTTTTGTTTGGAATTGATTGTTGTAGTTGAGAACTACATCTTCTTGCTTTTTGTTTATTTGTGTTTGTGAAATTATGCTTGTATGTGAAGAAGCCATGTTGTCATGTGTTGTATCATCATGTTCCATTCCAATATGGTTGGGGCTCAGGGGCCAATGGGGAAAGATGGCTTCTCTTTTCCCATTGGATGTCTTGGTTGGGTGGAGAGCGTTGCCTTTCCCCCTTCCTTTTTGTGAGTAGAAGAATAAAGATGAAGAATTCAGCATGTTGCTGTTTGGAGCTTGGAGAAAATAGTTTGTGATCATCCTTTTTATAAATTTTAAATGTAATCATTCCCACTTCAAGTGGTTGAATGTAATTTATATTGAGATGTGAAATGCATACCTTCGTAATTGGAAGTTGTAAATCAATTTGAGAAATGTTAAGAAGAATCATACTTATATTTTTATTTGGAAAAGAAAAGGTGAATGAATTTCATGTACCTTACATGTGCAATGCGAAAACCAAATCAAAGTAGGAAAGAAGTTCAGTTGAAATTCTACTTGAATTATCAATCAAGGATAGCATTGATCCCTTTAAATTTGTATTGTTGTCAATGAATGAAGATATGTTGAAAAGGAATAAGAATCTCTGTTTTGGAATGTAAAAGAAGATGCTTATGGAATGAAATTTAACGTTATTTTCTTTACAAACTGTCATGTTAAAATTGAAAATTAGAGATGCATTTTAATTAGAGTTGAATGTTTGAAATTGTGAAGCAATGATATGGATTAAGTCATAATCTTATGCTCACCCAGAAGACAAATCACCATACCAGTAAACTCACTGTTTTAAAGTTAAAACTGGTAATGTGCATTGGATTAAATGAGCAATTTGACTTTATACTCAATAATAAATAACAAAACTTGAAATTTACACTTATGAAGACTTGAGGAATCCAAATTCACTAAAACAGTCAAGAATAAATCTCCAAAACTCAAAGAATTTCAATTCCGAGCTTGCGCATGGTCGTTTTCCCGAAGAATGTCGAAATTTGTAAACTTATATAAATTGATCAAATTGACATACTTAAAACATTTTAATTCTTCCCTAAGTTTATCCTCCATGTCTGTTTGACATGTTGAGTGAAAGAAGAGTTCAAATTTTATCAAATTGAACAAATCTTACAAGTAGGAAAAATTGCCAGTTTTAAAATTATAATCCCTGCAGATCGATTTCTTAAAATTGACCCTCAAAACTTCATCAAATTTCAAAATTAATGATTTTTGTGCAAATAGGACTCCAAGAGATTTCTGAAAAGTCCTCATTTTCCTAAAATGGAGCTTCTTATCAAAAGTTATGGCCATTTGAAGTTTTACTTCAAAATGGCCATCCCAAACAAAAAAAAAAAAAAAATAATTCGACCTTAGAAAAATTTAAATTTTGAACTTTAGAAAAATTTCTCAAAAATTTCCATGGCCCCACCACCCTCTCATCCTATTATAAGTTGCCACATGGCACCTTATAGGGGCGGGCCCTTAATGAAAACTTAACATTTTGAAAATTTTACCTTGGGAAAATTTTCCAAAACTTCCCGCAACCCCGTGGCCCCCAACCAATCACGTGTTGACACGTGGCAGGGGGTGTGCGGATCAAAACGAAAAACTTAACCATTTTTGCTTTAGTAAAATTTTCACTTTTCTCCCCGCAACCCCGCAGACCCGCACCAATCACATGTTGGCACATGGCAGGGAGGGCCCATGGATTTAGAAATGAAAACTTAACTTTTTGCCCTTTTGGAAAATTTTCACTTTTTCCTCTGCCGACCCACATCCCCACAACCAATAGGATGTTGACATGTGTCCCCATGGGTGCACGAGGTCCATGTAATTATTTTAACCTTTTTAACCCCATGGGAGAAAAATCCAAATTTCCTCTGTGCCCGCGACCAATCACAAAGCGCCACGTGGCCATTTGAGCAAGTGCGGAGGCATGGAGGAAAATTTTCCTTTGGAAAATTGAGACTTTGGTTTTGGGAAAAATTTCAAATTTTTCCCTGCGACCCGCCAGCCTGAACCAATCACGTGATGACACATGGCATTTGGGAAAATTTTCCCAATTTTCTCCCTAACCCCGCGGACCTCCAAGGGAAAATTTTCCCCTAAAACTCCGCCCGGCCATAACTTGAGTTTTACAAGGAGTTAGGAGGACTTCTTTATATGGTTGGAAAGGTGAGGAAATTTCCTATCCAATGAGCCTATTTTAGGAAAGTTTTTATAATTCTAACTATGTGAAAAATATAGTTGAATTTCAGGGCTTGTTAGAGAGCAGGCATGGAGATAAATTTCTCCCTGAACCTTAGTAAAACTTGTAACCTCAAAATTGGAACCTTGTAAACTTTTTATAAGATAAAAATGAAAATATTGTGTTTGGTTAATTAGAATTTGTTCCAGAACCTATTTAGTTTCAAAATAGTGTCTTATAACTTGTAGACTCTTCCTTTCAAAAATAAATAAATTATTCCATAATTTTCCTAGTTTGTTTCTTAGTCTCAAGTGGTAGTTGAAGCGAGTCATTACAACCTTGTGCTTATCTAGAGATTTCATAGCAAAAATAGGAGGTTATACTTCTTTGAATTGGTCTTTCTTATTTTTACTACACATTATGGAACTAAGGTTCTATCAATTCATAACCATTGGCCAGATTCCATATTGAGCCTCATTCTCCAAATGCGGTAGCTCGGAGTTTAGCTTTAGAGCAATCTAATTTTGATGATGTAGCTCAAGTTTCAGCATTAGATGGTGTTTCTAACACATTTATGGATGAAAAGACAGGTTGAAGAACATGTCCGTGATCCTTTTAAAGAATTTGAAGAACATTGTTTTTATGTGTATTATATGCATGAAGAAAATACACCACTTCCCTTGTTGTCCAAAATAGAAAAATCAGCAGGAGGGATTTGGAAGATTCATTTTAATGGAGCTAAGAACAAAAAAGGACAAGGAGCAGGTTTGATGTTCACTTCCTAACAAGTGAAAGGTATTTCTCAGCTTCGAGTCTCCAATTTTCATGTACCTGTAATGTAGCTAAATACGAAGCATTAATTCATGGCTTACTTTGGGCCAGAAAGAGAGGTATTAGCATGCTATAGATTTTTGGTGACTCTGAGTTTGTTATCAATCAAGTAAAAAACTTTAATGTCTGTAAGAATCCATTAATGAAATATTATAGACATAGAGTTTCAAACTTAATGGAAGATTTTGACGCTATTAATATTCAGTCTATCCCTAGAACTAAAAATAAGCATGCGAGATAGACTTGCAACAGATTGGTGCTAATTTGAAGTCTTTGGAGCAGATAGAAAACAAAAAAATTCAACCCCATATTAAGCTAATTGTCGGGCCTTCTATACCTGATAACGAATCAAATTGGCAAGTTTTTGAAAGTGATGATAAAATCTTTAGGTTTTTACAGCAAGAAGCTGAGTTTTTGTAGTTAATTAGGATAAATTAAAACATTTATACGGTGACCAGATCATCCAACTAAAGACAAATAAATTTCCTTGAGGTCTTGTCACATTAGAAGACATCTTGATCTGAGATGATCGAGTTGAGAAAAGACAAAACTAATATGTCAACTCATGCTTATAACTATGAAGAAGTTTCAATTGATGAAGGGAAAATTTTATTTTTGGGAAAGGTATGTACCTTAGCTGAAAAAAAGTCATTTATTGATCTTTGCAAAGAATTTAAAGATGTTTTTTCTTGGATATATCAAGATCTAAAAGGGTTTGATCCCGGTTTAGCTCAGCAGACTATCAAATTATGGCCAAATTCTAAACCAATCGGGAAGAAGAAATAGAGGCTGTAAATCCTAGAATAGAACCTCTTATGAGGAAAGAGTTATCAAAATTAATTGAATCGGGAATCATTTTTCCAGTTAAGAATTCAAGTTGGGTAGCAAACCTTGTTCCTGTTAGGAAGAAGAATGGAGAAATCAGATTATGTGTGGATTTCAGAGATCTTAACAAGGCATCGTTAAAGGATCATTACCCACTACCGAATATGGATCATATTTTGAGAACAGTCTCAGGCTCAGATAGACTATATCTTCTAGATGGTTATAAGCGGATACAATCAGATTTTAGTTTGAGAAGAAGATAGATATAAAACAGCTTTTACCACCAAGTGGGGTACTTATGCTTACAAAAGAATGTATTTTGGTATTTCAAATGTCGGTGCAACGTTTCAACGTGCAATGGACATGGATTTTCATAGCTTATTAAATAAATGCATCCTTGTTTATTTAGATGATGTTATTGTATTTTAAAAAAATTCTAAAGAACGTCTAATGCATTTAAGGAAAACTTTTCAACTATGCAGGCAATTTGGAATATCCTTGAACCCGAAGAAGTCTATCTTTTCAGTACATCAAGGTAAACTATTTGGCCATATTGTTTCTAAGCAAGGTTTAGCAATTGATCCTTTCAGGATCGAAGCTATATCACAGCTATCATTGCCTCATCATAAGAAGGCATTACAGAGTTTTCTTGGGAAAATCAACTTTGTTAGAAGATTTGTCCCAGATTTTGTAGCATTGGTTAAACCATTAACAACTATGTTAAAGAAAGAGAAAACATTCTCTTGGACTAGCAAAGGGAGAGAAGGTTTTGAAGCAATCAAAACAGCTATCTCTCAGGATCCTACTCTTGCAAATCCAAATTTTGGTAAATATTTTATGATGTATGCACTTACAGGATCGAAACAATCTCACTATTTTAACTCGGAGTTAATAATGAGAATATTGAGCAGCCAATTTCTTTCTTGACACAGAGTTTACATGATTATGAAACAAGGTACACATTCCTTGAAAAGTAAGTACTTTCAGTAGTCAGAGGACTAAAGAATTTCAAGTATATGCTTTCGAACAATAAAATCCATGTTCTTGTTTCTCATCCAAGTGTGAAAGCGTTCTTACTAAATAAGGAGTTAAATGAGAAAAGAGCAGGCTGGATAACAAAGGTTATGGAATATGATGTTGATATCCGGGTTGCTAAGATAGTTCAAGGTAAAGGTCTATGTGAGCATCTAATTGCTGATATGGAAAAACAACAAGCTGCGGAACCCGAAGATTCAAAACAAGATGCTGAAATTACGTATTAGCAATCAAATATCATGGTCCAACCAGAAAATCAGCAACCTGAACTTGCTCGAGAGATCCAAGAATCAAGGTGGATGACTGATTTGGTTAACTACTTACTGACATGGCACCTATCTGGAAGGTATGGATAAGAATAAAATAAGATATTTCAGATTACAAGTAATTCCTTATCTTTTCATTGATGGTGTGTTGTTCAAAAGGGATATAAATGGAATCTTGCTGCGATGTGTTGACTATGATAAAATTCAAAAAATATTATCAGAATTCCATGAAGGACCTGCAGGAGGTCACTTCTTAGCATGTACTACAGCCTTAAAAATCATGAAAGTTGGTTACTATTGGCCTAGCATATTCAAAGGTTGTTTTGAATGGATTAGAAAGTGTAAGAAATGTGCTTTCTTTGTTGGAAAAGAACATTTAGCTTCGCTGCCTTTACAACCTATTTTAGTTGATCAGCCTTTTATGTAGTGGGGTCTTGACTTTATTGGCATGATAAACCCACCTTCTTCACAAGGACATAAGTGGATCTTAACTGCTACATATTATTTTACATGATGGATTGAAGAAATAGCCTTGAAAGATGCTAACAAAACTTCAATACTATCCTTTTATGAAGGTATAGTTTGCAGATTTGGTGTTCCGGCAACTATCATATCAGATAATGCTCTAGTATTTCTTGGTGCTAAGATAACAGATTGGGCTGTCAACCATGGAATATATTTAAGCTCTTCATCTAATTATTACCAACAAGGTAATGGTTTAGTTGAGATTACTAACAAAAATATGTTAAGGATCATTAGAAGAATACTCAAGGATAATCAAAGAGCTTGGCATCTATTGTTGAATTCAACACTTTGGGCTGACAAAGTGACTCCTAAGAGATTAGTTAGTAATTCACCGTACAAACTTGTGTATGGAAAAGAAGCAAGAATGCCTATTTCAGTTGAGTTACCCGCATTAGATTTGATGCATCAAATGGAGTTACTTGTGAATGAACTATTACAAGTTCGTTATTCGGAGTTAATGGAATTACAAGAGCTAAGGGATCAAGCTCATTTAAATATGGAAAAGAATCAAAAAACAAATTAAAAAAACTTTTGACAAGAAATCCAAATTTAGAGTCTTCAATGAAGGAGATATTGTGTTAAAATGGGATGCTAATCATGTAAAGCCAGGAAGACACTCAAAGTTTGATACACTCTAGAGTGGTCCTTACATGATTTCAGCTAGTAAGGAGCACAATGCTTTTTAGCTTTCAAAGTTGAATGGAGAGGAACTTCCCATTCATGTGAATGGTATGTTTCTCAAACACTGTTATTGAATATCTTACAGTGATTGTTAGAGTAGGATTTCCATTCAATAAGTGTAGTCTCTGCACATTGCATCATTCTTTATCTCAATAAGTGCATTTGTGCACGTGATCTAGTTTACCAGATCCTTTCCCAATTTTAGTTTTGTTTTGGAAGGGTTGGACCTTTCGAAAGGAAAATTGTTATTACATGTTTGGACTCCATGCCCAATGGACAAGAGCAAGGCACTAGTATATAAGCTAGCAGGTAGCTTTCCTCGCAGGATCACCAGAAATGTTGACAATTTTTACACTTGTGCAAAAATGGGCAACTCGAAACTTTGTTACGATGGATAGCATTGGTGAAGTATACCTAAGCTAGGGGAGATTATATCATATTATGTCATTACTACTGATTTATTTAAAATATTACATGAAATCTACAGCTATGTGTGCCGCTACAAAATGTAACAGATCACATAGTCTACAATTTCATGACCATCCTCGGCAAAATAACAAAATCCGAAGGACAGCTATGTTATCTTGATGAGGACATCCAATTGCAGAATAGGTGAAGTGTAAAGTTTTGGAACAACAAACATAAGTGTAAATCACATAAAATCAGAGTTGATTAATGAATGTTAGAGGTTCCTATTGATGTTCTTTCCTTTATGATTAAGACATTCAATTATGTTACTGAGCTGTTTATTTCATCATATAATCCATAGAAAAAAGTAAGAAATACACAACTCATTTTTAGAATTTAATGTTTTATTCACAAGGAGAGTCAAATGTTTCCCACACAAGCCGTGGGATGTAACTGAAAATTAAAGTACAACTACTGAAAAAAAAGATACACATGCATGAAAGAGAAAGCAAAGGAGTATGAGTGAACCCATCATTGCCTTGGGGATTTCTTTCTTTGATCGAAGCATCTCTACTCCAGCCTTTTCTTCATCTCTATTGAAGAGGCCCCTGTACCTGAAAAGAAAAGAGGTTAACTGTCAGTTATGAGCTCAGGGATCAAACCATATTCCTACACTATCCTACTTCGTGCATATGAATCTTCCCCTAACAGGAGATGTATTCTACTTAAAGAATAGAATTACATGCATGCTCTATTCACTCAGAAAGAAGAAGGAGAAAAGAAAGAATAAAAACATGGACCATAAGACAATTGTGCGAGTACAGGTTGTAGCCTAAAAAGAAAATAGACAAGTCATAAGTGCATGCAATAAAAGGAAGAATGTAACTAAAAGTTCCAATATCTATTCCAAATTAGAAGAGGTTACGGTGCAAAAGGAGAGTGGAAGATAGAAACACTTGTTTTAGTTACTGAGTAGAAGAGGGAGAATCAAATTTAGGAAGCTGAACCTAAATGGAAAGAAGGGATTACAACTGAAACAGGATGAGAGAGAAGATTCTGGGAAAATTTTGACAAGGCTTAGGTATGTAAAATGGACATTTACAACTTTTCATCATGTTGTTTTCAATTACTACATGCTTTAAGGAACTATGCAAATCAAATAAGAAATACAGGAAGTAGAAAAGCATCACATGATCAAAATAAACAGCTAACATGTTATCAGTTTTCAATTGTTATATAAATTCAGCAAAAAAGGTGTTACTTTCTATATTTTGGATCAAAAATACAACTACTATTTCTGGAAAAGGCATTATGGAAATGATTCTAGAAAAATTTTGCCAGGGGTTCACCATAAAAATCAACATTTCAAATTTTCCAACAAGCATCTAAGTAAGAAACAATTGTAGAAAGGAAATAAAGCATCTAAATCAAGGTATATGCCCTGAAAATAATATCTGAAAACAGTTAAAATATTGCTTCTATTTTTAAGAAAAGAACTTACATATTACAAGTTCACGAGAATAGAAGAGAAGCAACACCAAAATCATGGTGGCCCAAGCCACTCTTCCATTCTTTAAGCCTCAGGAAGATAATTTGTAGCTACAAAGATGAAAGAGTTCTAAATGTACAATAATGGTCACTCGGGATAATAACCCATCCAGACACAAGGTTTGAAATGTATTGACTTAGCTTCATCCTCCAGAAAATACTCAAATCATGGCCATAGGATAAAGCTAAGTAATAAAAAAAATGGTAATTTGATAAGATCAAACCCAATATATGTGTAATCTATTAAAGTTGAGCTCGAAAATAAACGAGATAGAGCAAACCCAGAAAGCACAAGAATCAAGTCGATCGCAAGAACAAGAAGTGTATATTTCATATTTCATACAATAATTGCCATGAAAAATATCATCCTAGGTAAATCTTAGCATGAACTGAACTCATTTTCAGGGAATCCCATAAAAGAAAGTTCGATGCCCGAACAAAATAGAGAAGAATGGCGGTATAACAAACAACTACTCATTTTGTATGAAATAGAGTTCCGGACTCATAATATGGTAAACGAAAGCTCGAGATGCACTCACCTTCCTTAATGATGGCTTCAAAATCAGAACACCCAAAATGATTTGAGCTCGGATATCGAATGCAATGAAAATACAGAGACACAAAAGGTTTTTAGGTGTTAATGCCAATAAAGCTAAAACCGACAGAGATAAATATGTTATAAACTAGGAAGCGAAGTCTCACCATCGAAAAATAATCATAAAGCTCGCGAGACGAGAGAAGGTATAATTTCAAGCTTCGATGATCAAGCAAAACAAAGCGGCAGCAGAGAAAGAATAAAAGGCGAGTTTAAATATTTCCCGAAAAGAAGCGAGAAAAGCCAAGCTCGAAAGCTCAATGATGGCGATCAAGATTTGTAAGTAATGTCACTAAAAAAATACATATGTAATACCTATTTGCAGAGGAAAAGCGAGTTCCAACAAGCACACAGAGATCACGAAGAGGAAGAATGATAGAGGAGCGAGAATAGAATCAAATCGATGGCATCCAAGAAAAAAATTGTGAGGGTTTCACCTGCACAACCAAAAAACAAATGAAATGTGCTTGAGGGTCGAATACACTATTTACTATGCAAACTAAAGAGAGAGTCAACAAAACCCTAACCAAGGTTCAGGGATCAACAATCAAGCTTTAGCCAAGTACAAAGATCAACAACCAAGGATTGAGCTCTAGGCTCGAAGTAACTAACTACAGTTAAAACCTACCTACCACATTCAATGCAGGCTGAAAGTAATCAACCATAGGTCACAGATCAACAACCACAATGAAAAAGGACAGAGATCGACAATCATCAGCAAAAGAAAAGTTCCAATGCAAACCAAAGGAGTCAATGAAACCCTAACCGTAGTTAGGTCAACATTAAACAAGAGCCACCGACAATATTTCCAAGGGGTGAGTCACCGTGGAGAAGGGGACAACCCACGTGTCCATCAAAAAAATAATCATTACAAATGACTTTCAAAAGTCTCACCTTAGTGTATGCCTTCAAATTCAAAATGTCGACCAAATTATACCCAATAATCACCTAAAAGGTAAATTTCAAACTATACACTTCCAAATGCAAAGGCCGAATAACATACATGCAAGTATTAACCAAAAGGTGGCGAGAGAGATATGTCTATTAATCAAAATGGTCAACCCTTTTATATTGCTAAATCCACCAAGGTGGCCAAACCAAGTAGATTGGAGGTGGTCCCCACTTCAAGGAGGTAATTGGCAGTATGTCACTATTGTGACCTTTTGGAGCCAAAAGAGATGTTAGCATCATAATATGTACACATGGCAGGTGGCCCCACATTGGGTGTTTTCTTTGCAAATATTACAAATATTTTGATTTATTTACTCACAGGAAGAGAGTAGATTTTTGCATGCCTTCACAATAGGACATAATAGAGAAGAAGACAGAGTTGCATGCCATGGAGAGAGACTTTCCTAGCAAGCAATCTATTTTTGGCAAAATTATTCATGACCTTTTTAAAAATAGAACAGTAAATTTCAGTTGACTGAGTTGTAATCAAAGGTTATTAATGCCTCTTGTACTAGTTTGTATTATTTTATCCTTTTATTTATTATTAAATAAAGGATAAAATTAGGATGCATGGGTGAGTACAACCTTAGGATATTTTTAGGAAGGGTGGGAAAATTTATTTTGCTATATATTGTGTGCCTTTGCAAAGCACAAGAGAAGGAATTTTTTTAATATATGAGTATTGAAGCAAATTTTGCCAATTTTTCCCTCTGAGTGTGAAGTATTTTCTACCTTTCCAAGTTATTTTGCAGTCTTGTGTATGTTATATTAATCTTGTGAATGCAAATTCCCGATCAACCACCTTACCCTGCTACAAATTTAGTCTTTCTACTTAATTTTAATGTGCATGTTAACTTATTAGTACTGTTGTGATTCTCCCTCAATACAATCAAGTGTTTTGCCCTTAGATATTCTATAGAAAAACTATTAGTACGTGTATCAAAATCTTTCCCATATCGGTTGTGCATGTACTCGGTCAAAGCCCTCACACAAATTCGGTGTATCGCCTTAGTTTTAATCATTTTTTATAGTCATCTTTTACTCTCAAACTCCCGAGAAAATAGTTTAGGATACACCAATAAGGAACCAGCCTTGATACGGATACCCATAGAGCCTGAGGTGTTTCCATTGTATCTACAAAAGAGAGAGATCAATTGTGCAAGCCCGGAGAACTTATAGCCATCTCTCTACGGGGTGCACTTTCGAGAGATAAGCGGTGTGCACGTGCACACACACACCACACACATGCGCACACACACACACACACACGCACACCGACACGCACATGCACACACACACAACACACATACACGTGCACACATATGTACACACACACACACATACATGAAGACACACACATACACACGCATACACACACACATAAAAATAAAGGGATAACATCAATATGTTGTCTACCATGATATATGCACACACATGCACTCATGACAGACACACACGCACACACACACACACACACACACGCACACACACACACATATACACACACCGTGCACACACATGAGCATGCGTACTGCGCACACACACACACACACACACACACACACACACACACACACACACACACACATAAATGCACATGTACATGCACACACACACACATGGAAACAAAAAACACACACACGAACATGCACCCACACATGAAAACACACACATACACACACACACACATGCACACCACACACACACACAGACACACATTAACGTGCACACATACGCACACAAGCCCACACACATGCACACACACATGCACACACACACACACACACGCACACACGCACATACACACCCACACACACATGCACACACATGCATGCATGCACACATGCACATGCATCTACACACATACACACACGCACACACACGCACGCACACGCACACACGCATGCACACGCACACATGCATGCGCATGCGCACATGCATCCACATACACACGCACATAGACACACGCACACACACATGCACATGCACATGCACACACACACACACATAAACACACAGACACACACATGCTCACATGCACACATGCACACACACACACATACACACACTCTCTCTCTCTCACACACACACGCCCGCACACACACAAACACATACTCGAGACATGTGCACGCACACACACAGACACACACACACATTCATGCACGCATGGACACACATACACACACCCACATACACATGCATTCATGCACACACACACACACACACACACACACACACACACACACACACACACACACACACACACACACACACACACACACACAGAGTCAAATACCCATGCATTCTCACACGCATGTGCATCCACACACACATACGCATGACCATGCACACACACATGCATGTGTATGCACACACACATGCACACGTACATACACACATGCACATACACATGTAGCCACACACACACACATGCACACATGCACATGCGCACACACACACATGTACACAGTTGCACACACGAGATGCACACGTGCATGATCACATGCGTGCACGCACACACACATGAAAATACAAATGCACACACACACACACACGCATGCGCATGCACACGCACACGCACACGCACACGCACATGCACACGCACACGCACAAGTACACACACGTACATGCATGCGTACTTACAGACACACACACACACATGAAAAAACTCACACACACACACACACACACGGTGTAGGTGCATGCATGCGGCGTGTGCATGTGAGTACATGTGTGTGTATGTGCATGTGCTTGTGTGCACATGTGTGTGTGTGTGTGTGTGTGTGTGTGTGTGTGTGTGTGTGTGTGTGTGTGTGTGTGTGTGTGTGTGTGTGTGTGGGTACATATGTGCATGTGTGGGTAGGTGTGTGCGTGTGCATGTGTATGTGCATGTGCATGTGCATGTGTGTGTGTGTGTGTGTGTGTGAGTGAGAGTGTGTGTGTGTGCTGTAGCGCGCACATGTGTGTGTGCGCGTGTGTGCATGTGCATATGTGTGTGTGCGTGTGTGTGTGTGTGCGTGTGTGTGCTTGTGCGTGAGCTGTGTGTGTGTGCATGTGCGTGTTCATGTGTGTGTGCATGTGTATGTGCGTGTGTGTGCATGTGTACATATGCATGTATGTGTGCATGCGTCCATGTGTGTATGCATGTTTGTGTGTGTGTGTGCGTGTGTGTACGTGAGCATGCGTGTGTGTACATGTGCATACGCATGCGTGTGTGTGTGCGTCCATGTGTGCATGTTCATTTGTGTGTGTGTGTGCGTGCATGTGTGTGCATACGTGTGCATACATGAGCATGCGTGCATGTACGTCTGTGCTTGTATGTGTGTGCACGTGAGTGTGCACATGTGTGCATGTGTATGTGTGTGTGCGGGTGTGTGTGTGTGTGTGCATGTGCATGTGTGTGTGTGTGTGTGTGTGTGTGCACATGCATGTGTGTGTGCGGTGTACGTGTGTGCATATGTGTGTGTGTGTGTGTGTTCGGCATGTGTGTGTGTGTGAATGCTGTGCGTGTGATTGTGTGTGTGTATGCACACATGCATGTGCATGTGTGTGTGTGTTTACGTGTGTGTGTATGTATGCGCATGGGTAAGTGTTGTTATCCAAAATTCACCCTGTGGTAAATTTTGATAACATATATCAAAATATTCAAGTGTGGGCAAGTAGATTGGTTCAAGGAAAAATAATGTTTGCAGGATTCCCTGGAAATTTTCTAACTCTCTTGTCAAGAAGAAAAGAGCAAGTTCTAAAAAGGGTGAAAAAGTTGCAAAAAACAAGCTTGGGCGGGAAAATCGTGAAAATTGGCTAAGTCCTAGTCCTGCATGTGCAGTTGGGACGGTAGGGACGTCGGGGCGCAAATCGGCGAAAGGCTACTGGCGGTCCAGCGCAGCAGAGGGACATCCGGGTCATTGGGATGCGAAGGACGCGAAGGGGCGAACCAACTGAAGGTAAAAACAAAATCGACTAAGCTAGCATGCGCAACAAACCTGGGACATCGGGCCGTGAGGACGCGAAGGGCGCGTGTGCACCACCGGATCGGCCAGTGTGCAAGGAACTTTCATCACGGGACAGTAGGGACGCGTGGGGACGCTGAAAGCCGGAAGAGCCGAGAGCCAATGGCAGCATGCCACGTGTCTTCACCTCAAAGAGGGACGGGGAAGCTGAATCGGGCGGATCGGAGGAATTTGTCCTAAGCGATTTGGGGACAGCCGGGCCGTGAGGCGCGGGGCGTGAAAATCCTGTAGGCCCGCGGATGAATCGCGGCGTGACACACGTGTCACAAGGGGAACGTCAAAATTTCAAAGGGGCAAGAGTTGGAGCATTGGCCCGAGCCAATCGAAGCAGGACACGTGTCCAATGGAGTAGGGAAGTGCGGAGCTCGGGAGGAATTAGAGAATTTGGCAAGAGTTTTGGCAAAAACTAAAAGGACAAGGATGACCCCGCGCCTCTTCCTCGAACCGAGATCATGCCACGTGTCCCAAGTGGCGGGGTGCATGGAAAAAATGGGAAATTTTCCAAAGTTACAAAAAGTCAAAACTTTCAAGGAAAACCGCGGGTAAGGGAAGGAGAGAGAATTGTTCATCAATCGGCGCCCGACACGTGTCGTCTAGGTGGCGGAGTGCGGAAAAAAATTCAAAACCCATTTTTGCCTATTTTTTGCCCTAAATCTTGATTGCCATATCTTTCGATCGAGCTTGGATTTGCACGTTCTTTAAATCATTAGAAAGCTTATAAAATTCTCTACGTGATTAGGGTCAATCTTGAATTTTGGTTCGATGCTGAGAGAGAAAGTTAAGAAACAGCTCGACGCGTGTTCATGGCCGAAATGACATTTCGGTGACTAAATTTAATGCGAGAATGGGTTGCATTCTCCTCCAATTTGGTAAAAAATGATAGGGTATGGGTTTGTAAGGTCCTCCATGCTGATTTAATGCATTTGCAGTCAATGAGGAATGGGCTCCCACATTTTGTACATTTTCTCTCTCCTGGGCTCGACCTATGCAATGTAAAAGCTAGATTTGGCTCATTTCTTAGGGGGTGGAACACTTTTGGCATAGCAAACTTCTTCTTTCACCTCTAGCAAGTGATTGTTGCAAGAATCAGACCTCTTCAAAGATTGTAATAGGTTTTCTACCTCTCTGAGGTTGTAATGCAGTGGTTTTGACATTGGAGATGATAATGCAAGCTTTGTGAATGGGTTTCAGTCCTTTGTTTGTATTATTTGCTTCATTTCAGATCCTAAATTATATCTTATCGTGCTTTGTGTATGTTTTATGTTGCAATCTTCGGTTTGTGTCTATTTTCTTGACAAAAATATTCACCACTCCTTTTGGTGCATCACCATCTTTAGTTAGTTTCATTTTTTGCATTTTTATCCCTGTCTCCTTACAATCTAGGGTAGAATTAGGATTAGAGCCTCTGTAGTTGTGTAAAATATAGATCTAAATCAGAGGAGTTTGAGGAACCAGCCTCTAATCTGGAGATTCCTCTCTCAGTTTCACAAGTCCCACACTTGGAGAGAGGTTTCCATGTTGTGCAATCACACTAGGTGCCTAAAACATCAGTTTAGAAACTTGATTTACATCCGTGGGTCTTGTGATTTAGCTACAACAAGTGTGTGCGTGCGTGTGTGCATGCGCATGTGTGTGTGTGTGTGCGTGCGTCCACATGCGCGTGTGTGTGTGTGTTTTTCGTGTGTGTGTGTGTGTTTATGCTGTATGTGTGTGTGTGTATACGCATGCACGTACATGCAAGCATACGTGGTGTGTGCATGTGTGTGTGTTCATGTGTGTGTGTGTGCAAGTGATTGTGTGCATGTGTGCATGTGTATACGTGTGTTCATGTATGCATGAGTGTGTGTCTGTGTGTGTGAGTGGGTGTGCTTTTGTGTGCTTGTGTATGTGTGTGTGTGCTTGTGTGCATGTGTTTCTACATGTGCGCATGCGTGTGTGCATGTGTGTGTGTTTCCATAAGTGCGTGTGTGTACATGTGTGTGTACGTGTGTGCACGTGTGCACATGTGTGCGTGTGCGTGTGTGTGTGTGTTCGTTTGTGCCTATGTTTGCATGTCGCATGTGTGTGGGTGTGTGCATGTGTGCGTGTTCGTTCATGTGTTCATGTGTGCATGCATGTGTGGGCACATGCGTGTGTGTATGTGTCCGTTCATGTGCATGCATGGGTTTGTGCATGTGTGCACGTGTGCGTGCGTGTACATATGTGCGTGCTTCCATGCATGTGTGTGTGTGCATGTGTGTATGTGTACATATGTGCGTGCTTCCATGCATGTGTGTGCGCACGTGTGTGTGCATGTGTGCATGCATGTGGAGTGCATCTGTGTGTATGCGTGCATGTGTGTACTTGCATGTGTGTGTGTGAGTGCGTGCATGTGTGTGTGTGCATGTGTGCATGTGTGTGTGTGTGTGTTTTGTGTGGGTGCATGCATGTGTGTGCATGTGTGTGTGAGTGCGTGCATACGTACCCACACATACATGCACATGCATAGACA